>JBCFYV010000100.1:52079432-53419366 GCA_039000515.1 Timema cristinae | reverse complement strand
ATACCGCAGCGGTGTAGAGGGTCAAATCATGCCGGTCTCTCCCATCTGTTTCTGTGCCTTCTTCCGTTACTATATTTTAAGATGGATCTCGTTTGTAAACCTGCAAAAACTTTGCCATGATTTCAGGTAGGTCCCCTGCTCCCTTACCCCCTCGAAGAGACCCCAAGACAACACTGAGTGTGGGCAGGGCACGAGCACGCTCTATGGTCGCCGGTCTTGGTGAGTTTCGTTAGGTGCATGTATCCCCTATCACCGTTTTAGGAACAATTATTATAAATAGGATTTGACCAGAATAATAAATATCAATGTCGCTAAGGGCTAAATGATTTTATAATCATGGAAATTGATATAAATAAAAAAAAAACTAATATGTGTAAATTTAATGAAGAAATCACACCTAAACAAAGAGAGGAAATGTGGGAAGAATCCAATGCACAATGGTGACATCTTCTTTCTATCTTTTATAGTAGAATTAGTCAGAAACACTTTTAAACACAAATTTTGACACAAATTGAGTAATATTTCAGCGTTGTTGCATTTATCAAACAACACTTACTCAAAAACTGAACTACTTTATTTTGAATTAAGAAAGTGTTTCTAATAGTTTCTTTTTGGATTCAAAATGGAGTAGTTTAGTGTTTGTTTAAAGTTTAATCCTTCTGTTAGTTTGATAAAGGCAACAATGCCGACTGTGTTTGACTACTACTTCTACTCTAGAAGACAGGAGAAAGAAAGATGTCATCTTTGTCCATTGGATTCTTCACACTGTTGTTAACTCGTCATTTTAATCAAAATCTTTGTGTGCAACAATGTCTTTAGTCTCAATTATTTGTGAGAGTGAGCCAAGCTTGAATGACGAGTCATCTTACAGAAGGTGGAGGGGAGAAGGAGGGTAACGTGGACGACTTGGAGGGGGGCGTGGTCGGTCCCGGCACAGCCAAGAGCAGTTCCGCCGAGTCCATCCATCAAGGCTCTGGTACCGGTAGCAACACGCCGGTACAGCCGCGCACTGCGTCCATAAGGGCCCGCCCCACGTCTAGCAGGATCACGGCGGCCGAGCTGGAGGAGCTGTTTCAGAGACAGCAAGGAGGTACCTAGTTACGATACTGTCTAGACCACTTGAGAACAATCTAGAACTACTCATAAGGCCTCTTCTTCAACAGATGCTTCCTGTAAACTACTGTCACTTGTTTTGTTTTAATACTCTGGCTTTTCAATATTTATTAAATACAACCTTTTGGTATCATATTTTCCCCTTGATCACATTACTTTACACACGCTTCTGCGACTGGTCATTACTATAGCAATTTTCATTTGATCGCATAAGGAAACTACATTGTGATTGAAAGACAATCTTTCGGGTCTCCTTAATTCACAAACATTGTTAGAATGGTCAAGTCTCGTAGAGTACGGTGAGCAGGACATGCGGTGCGAATGAGAGAAACTAGAAGTGTGCTGAAGGTACTGACTGGTAAACCCAATGGGAAGAGAACACTGGGAAGAGCTAGACGCAGATGGGAGGATAACATTAGAATGGACTTGGAAGAGACTGGATAAAACTAGCTCAACATAGGGATAGGGTGTAATGAGCTGGACTGGATATAGCTAGCTCAAGATAGAGATAAGGTGTAATGAGGTGGACTGGATAGAACTAGCTCAACATAGGGATAGGGTGTAATGAGCTGGACTGGATATAGCTAGCTCAAGATAGAGATAAGGTGTAATGAGGTGGACTGGATAGAACTAGCTCAACATAGGGATAGGGTATAATGAGGTGGACTGGCTAGAACTAGCTCAAGATAGGGATAGGGTGTAATGAGGTGGACTGGATAGAACTAGCTCAACATAGGGATAGGGTGTAATGAGTAGAACTGGATAGAACTAGCTCAACATAGGGATAGGGTGTAATGAGTAGAACTGGATAAAACTAGCTCAACATAGGGATAGGGTGTAATGAGCTGGACTGGATATAGCTAGCTCAAGATAGAGATAAGGTGTAATGAGGTGGACTGGATAGAACTAGCTCAAGATAGGGATAGGGTGTAATGAGTAGAACTGGATAGAACTAGCTCAACATAGGGATAGGGTGTAATGAGTAGAACTGGATAAAACTAGCTCAACATAGGGATAGGGTGTAATGAGCTGGACTGGATATAGCTAGCTCAAGATAGAGATAAGGTGTAATGAGGTGGACTGGATAGAACTAGCTCAACATAGGGATAGGGTATAATGAGGTGGACTGGCTAGAACTAGCTCAAGATAGGGATAGGGTGTAATGAGGTGGACTGGATAGAACTAGCTCAACATAGGGATAGGGTGTAATGAGTAGAACTGGATAGAACTAGCTCAACATAGAGATAGGGTGTAATGAGGGGGACTGGATAGAACTAGCTCAACATGGGATAGGGTGTAATGAGGTGGACTGGATAGAACTAGCTCAACACAGGGATAAGGTGTAATGAGGGGGGTTGGAGTTCCTAATACCATACAGTAATTAAGTAAAGTCGTAAGTATCCTATGTCTAAAGTACTTTCACCTTTGTGTGAAAAAATAACCTTAATTGCTCATAATCAATAATATTATAAAAATGTTAAATAGTTCATTATGAAAAGGTTGTTTTTTTCCTATAAGAGTTTGATGGTCTATTTTAAGGAATAAATATAAGATGTATTGACAAAAATAAAAAGTTTATTGGTGAAACGGTGGATGATTTTTAGGATTTTTGATATGTTAATAAGTTTATCGGAGCTCAAAAATATTGCCGACCCCTTCTTAAAAGTTGTTACCTCAATGTATTTATATATTTATTTATTGACTAAAATATGTATTTTATTCATCTTTCTCACTCATGATTTGTCGTCCAATCGTACATGTTGTTGATGCGAGCGTTTACTGTTCCAGTCCCCTCCGAGGTGATGTCCTCTCACTTCCAGGTCACAACTCCCGGCGTAACGTCTCAACCCTCGTCCCCGGCGAGGGCTCCCAGAGTCTACGCTAGCGTGGCCGAGATGAAGAGAAGCAAGGGGAAGGTAACTTTATATCTCTTTTCTATGATCCGATATAAGAAAACATAATAAGAGATAATATTATGGAATTGAACCTGCATGTGCCTATAGAGTGAATCATGTTGAAGGAATAGCTCCACACATGAATAATTGAAGGACTGTTGGTGTGCTCCAAACCTTTTTCAGCCATTTATCTTTATTTATTGCTGCATCTCGGAGCCCTTTAGGGTTTTATAAATATGTACTAATTACATGAATGTGTTAGGGGAAAGACCCACCTCGGTGGCGTAGTTGGCTAACGTGCTTGTCGCTTTGAGCTCGACTGCTGAGGACGGGGAGATCGAGGTACGAATCTCGGTCGGGTGAACTGGGGGTGGTTTTTCCTAAATGGTTTTCCACTTTACCTACACGCAAATGCGGGTTCACTCCCTCTAATTCAACCTTCCCAATTCCTAATCCATTAGCGTAATTGGTACTTAAAGCGTATAACCCGAACGGGTAGTAAGACGCGGTGCTAAATATTATTATTATTATTATTGTTAGGGGAAAGGAAAGTTTAATTTAGATTAAGTGTACTCGCATTTACATGGAGGGCAGAGTGATAATTGAAAATCATTTAGGGAAAACCAGCCTCAATACGCTTGACTGGGATTCAAATCCCAATATCACCATAATCGGTAGTATAGTGAGAGTGATGATTTTTAGACCATTCGACCACTTAACCGGTTTGAAAATAATTAAAAACTTGCACCCATTAAGCTATTTCATTTAATTTATTTCTGGTATTTATCGTTCACTTTCTGTACTGACTAATTATATCAGAACAAGACTTTTAAAACGAACTTAAATCTAGAACAGACACAACACCTAGACCCCTGTCCGTTATTTCATCACTGTGAAAGGAGAAACCATCATTTCACCAACGATAAATTTTTCTTCGATGCCGGGAATCAAACCCAGAACTCTTAGCTTAGTAGGCAGACACACTACTGACTGGAATAATGTGTCGGACACACCCCCTAAGTGATTCCATAGGAAACTATTCAACACAGGAATAACATCGTTTGTGAACACACGAATAGCACGAGTTAGTGCGTGTGTGCTAATCCCCTACGATGTTTTCTTCAGGCCAATAGTCGTGTGAGGTTCGTCAACAGCGGGTCAGACCTGCACAGGAACTTCCACAGTACCCCCGACCTGGCACAGAGCGGGGTACACGTCACCACCATGGACTATAGGGTGCCCAAGGGACACCGGAGCCAGGAGGATGTGGCTGCTCTCATACTCATGAGCGGGGGTGTCGTAGTAGGCAGACCTCCTTTGCCGCCACCCACCCACCCCCTCCTCCGCCGCCCACCATGGGGCAAGTGGTGAGTACCGGTTCTAGGCGCACTCACACTTTGCAGGAAGAACGGAACGGTATGTGGTAGTTACTAGAGTCACTAAAATAATCTCAATATATACCGGTATTCATACATCAAGTCATGTTATCCTCAGCTGTCATATATGATAGATATTATCCATACAAAAAGAAGAATATAAACTGCAGATGAGGCCTTATCTGTTCGCAGTCACGGTTGATTTCTCCTCCAACAACTTCGTTGAAAACCGTTGTAATTGAACAATTTCTGTCCCCACTGCAGGTGAAGGTGGACATCTCCCGGACTACCGCCAAGCCCGCGGGCAACGCCGGGTCCGAGTACGCCAACACGGGTACCGGCAGTAAGGCGGACCCCAACGCTGGCGGTGACTCGAGTGACGGAGGAGTAATGTCCAGCTTCAGGCCTGCCAACAGCGCAAAGCTCTACGCCTCTCCAGAAGATGTCAAGACCGTTGGTTACCGGTCGCGGAGTCTGCCTGCCCATTCCTCTAGGCCTCAGGTGTGCTCACGCACCAATAGGATAAATCAAATAATTTATTTCTAAAATGACAAATTTTAATATATTTCAATCAACGTTAGTCGTCGAAAGTGAGCTACAGTAGCCCCATGGCTTCTTTGGGGCTGACTGACAGCTGACGGCTTTGAAAAGTTACCAGACCAAATTTTGTATCCCTACGCCGAACCATATGATCTGCAAAACATGTGTTTAGCAGCTGTCACTTCTGACAGTCAAAATTTAGGTATATACCTAAATGTGTGACTGTGAGAAGTCAGCTGTGAGCTGTCAGTCAGCACCAAAGAAGCCACGGGGCTACTATACCTCTAAAAATCAGCATTTATCTAGCTACAGATACAAATAATTATAAATTACTAAATTGTAGTGAATCACAGTTTTTGTTCATAACTTAAACAGCTAAGAGTGTGAATGTAGAGGACGCGAGATAAGGTCAATGTTTTTTGCAGTTTTTATTTAAAAACATATTTTTGGTTAAAATAAATCAAACATTGTCCAGTAGAAACTTAGAGTTTAATTTTCTTCACACGGTAATATCAACATTGTTGAATATCTGTTGGGAAGGGTGTCTTGGAATTTAATGACAACTGTTGATATCACCGTGTGAAGAAAATTAAACTCTCTTTGTATTGAAGCAATATTTATTTTGACTAAAAAGGACCCGCCTCAGTGGCATAGTTGGCTAACGCGCTAGTCGTGTTGAGCTTGACTGCCGAGGACGGGGAGATCGAGGTTCGAATCTTGGTCGGGTGAACTGGGGGTGGTGTTTCCTAAACGGTTTTTCCACTCTCCCTCCACGTGAATGCGTGTTCACTTCCTCTAAATTCAACCTTCCCAATTCCTGATCCATTAGTATAACCCGAACGGATAGTAAGATGTGGTGCTAAATAAATTTGATATAAAAACTGCAAAAAACACTTACCTTTTCTCGCATTTTATGTATCCTCACCCTAACCTAAGGGTGTAGGAAATTTGAAATGTTCATATAATTTTTTTCTAAACCATTATTAGTGTTTTAACTTTCTAATTGAAACTTTTATTCCAGGTTCGTAAATCTCACAGTTTACGGTCATCCGCCTCTTCCTTCAAACCATCGTCTCAGCAAGCAGCAGCAATGCAAAACAACCCTGGACAGAACCCTTACTCAGTCACCCCCAACAACATCAACAACAACAACCCTTACGCCCAACCGATCCGGTCGACCACTCGCAGTCACAGCACTGTCGGGGCACCCGTGAGGGCTTCAAGACAAAGAGCAAGAAGAAGTCTGGCATTCCCGCCAGCTCGTCCGCGGCAAACCTCTCGACGACAGTGTCCAGCCCCCCTCCGATCCCCGACCCTGACTACAGCTTGAGTGAGAGTGAAGGAGAGGATAGCGATAAGGAAGTGAAGAAGACTGTTACTCGAGTGAACAACCTGCCGGTGGCAGAGACCAGTGGCAACAGCAACACGAGCGGGAGTAGCACGGGGAGCTCAGGGACTCTGCCCCACAGTTTTAGCGTTGAGGAGATACAGAAAGTACGCACCCAACTCAAGAGCTCAAAGAGCTACCCCAATGACTTCCTCGCGATGAACAACCCCGAAGACGGGGATAACTCTTCTAGCGGAGTCAGCTCAGACCAGGATGTCCCAGTCGGACCCCCGACCGGGTTCGACGACGGCCGTTCCTCTGAGGGTTCGGGTGGATCGGAGGGGGCCCAGTCCGACCTACTCAAGCCGCAGAACCCTGTGAGGCAGAAGCCGCCTCTCGCTGGCGGGATGTTGACAAGGCATGCGGTGTCCCTTGCGCAGCTCCCCCCACCCCTCGAAGGGGAGGGGGAAGGTGAAGGGGAGCTAGTGGTTCCACCCCCACCAGAGTTCTTGGGAGCCGCAGGGAACAACGGGACTACGGAGGAAGTGTTGGCCCCACCGCCTCAGTTCTGCGACAACAGACTGGTGACTAGGGTCCGAATCGTGGGGCTTTGCCTAAACCAGGTCCAGGGAGACTTCACAGCCAATAAAAACACTCCACAGAGAATCGTATCAAGTACGCACCTTGAGGTGCGGTTAATGTAAATGATAGTGGGAGGGGGTTAAATTGGTGTTATTTTGCCATGGAAGTTTGTCTGTATCATAGAACGAATGTTAGCTCTTTCAAAATGGTGTTGCCTTAGGAAATTCCTCTCATAAACCAGCTCGGTGCACATTTGGATAAAATAACTTAGATATGTGTAAACATAGGTAGATTTACTCATCATTTTAGACTACTCATTAGAATATGCACAAATTTTTTTGTTGTAAAATCTGCTTTTTTGTCTGAAATAAGATATAACTGTCATGTAGATTTTGTTTATTGCCATCGAAGTAAAATTTGGACATGCCATGTGTTATTGACAACAAAGACGACTGACAGAATAACAGTTCCAGTTCATTGAAATGCTTTCTTGAGCTTTCATCTCCTGTAGCAATTTATTTTTACTTTGGCGGTTCTACACAACTTTATCTTTAACGTTATGATTGAGATAATTATTGATTTTTGTTTGATTTGCAAAAACAGTTGAATATCAATTTAAAAAGTATTCTGAAATCTAATGCAACACCACATATATCTTTATACAAACTCCGTCCCGAAACACATCAATTTAACTATAGTTTTTTTTAATAGATAACTATATAAATGTGAACTATAATTGTGTTTTTTATATTATGTACCTCATTTCAGATATATATATATATGTGTTTTGTTTTTCTGCATGAATACGATACCTATGGAATCTCAGTTAACATGAAAGCCATTTACAAAATAGTTTTTTAATGTCAAGATAAAATTGAGGCAAAATGTTCTTAATTATTTTGAAGTATTTGTTTTAAACCTTTGATAACCCATGATTTTTCAATTTTGAATTGAATCGAATGACTCAAATATTTGAAAATTAAATTGGTTTTAGTCAAATTCAAATAACATATGTGATTAATTTATATATATTATTTTGTTTTCTAGTTCAAAAATAGATAAAAGCTCACTTTAACTTCTTAAAAAAGTTAAATTATTCAAAAGTATGATTTTAAGATTCAGATTTCGAATCAAAATTCCATCAAATCTGTGTCATACTTGGATTTGAAATGTCGAATCTTAGATTCAAAATTTCAAGTTTTGCATTGGCTTACTTTCTTCTGCATAAATACCCATTAATCACAATTTCTTGTCACCACACACATTCCACTGACATTTCTTAAATCTGTAAGAACTAAGAAAAAAGGCATGTTCAAATTAAATTGAAGACGTTTAACTGAAAATATGCAACAAATGAAATATAATGTTTCAGAGTGCCTAATTTATATTATATGTATCATGCATTTCAAATACCTACAGATGTAAAAGGTTTTGTTGATATGATTATGGGGTTTTTCCATGCCGAATTGAAGTAATTTCTGTTATTGTTTGTAAGCTAATTTTTTTTATTAGATTTGTTAATAATGCTCAAAATGTACTCAAAATCACCGAGTTTTATAGGAAATATCTTATTTATTGCACAGTTAATCAACTTCTTATAAAATTGCAACACAATAATTGATCGCATTTTATTTAAAATTAACAATCTGCTAATTTGTATTTAGTTAAGTTATAATGCCAGTGTGAAAATATTTTTAGTTTCATGTTAAGTTTTAACTTATTTCCCCTCATGCTTAACTGACAACTAATTCAAATCAAGCTTAGTTTAGAGAACATTCCAAGAGTTAAAAAAAAAAAGTAATCACAAGATTTAAAAAAAAAAGAATGAATCTCCCGTAAATTTGCTGCAATTAAATTCAGCAACGGCCTATAAATATTTGTTATGTGGCAATTATTATTTTATTAAATCAAATTTGATGTGTCATAGAGTTTAATAATGTGTTTAATGGTTTGATAAAAAGTTTATGCACATACTAATAATAGTGAACTTATTTTATTTCGGGCTTAAAGAATACAAATGAATGATTACAAGGGGGAAAAGGGAAAGTTACAATACATACACCCTTACCAGGTACCCCAAACCCCATATGGACACCAGCAAATGCTTTTATTTTAATGTTTTAAATCCGAGTCTTCTTTTAACCATAGTCTAAAATAAATTTGTCTCATGATTGTCCAACAGATGGAAGCACTTGAGTTAAAAACTGGACTTTCTCTGTTTTTTTCTCTATACCTTCAAATGAAATCTGATTTCTTATTTAAGTTTTGTGTTGTTGTTTTTTGTAAAGTAAATGCAAATAAAAATATCTCCAATATAAACCTTTTGTTTATAGTAGAAGCTCAAATGCAAGAAACTAATTAGTTGAGACCCCACCCCCTTCCATCAAATTAAAGTATTTATAAATCGTATCCATTATAATTTTGATTATTGAATAACTTATAAGCATTTCTGATTGATTAAACTCCTTTTCAATCTTAATGGTACACCACAAACATGCTTACTTTTTTTTTATATTCTATTGTAATTTCTGACAAAATTTTCAAAAATCATTTGGTGAACCACTCCTTAGTGAAATCCCCCCCCCCTCCCATCCCTGTAAAAAAAACATGTTTTCATGTTAAACACTCCAGAACCATTTTCAAATAATTTCAAATTTTAAAGAATCGGTCATCAATAAACAACTAGAGATGGGCGATAAATCACTGACTGTGATTTTTTCACCGATACCATTTGATAACCGTTACTCCCAGTGACTCGATCTCAAAAGTATCGTGATTTAGATATCAGTGATCGGAGATATTTGCATCAGATGGCATCAATTACTCGAGCTACGGAGCTAGTATTGCTTCTTCTAGACACTCGATTAAATACTCACTTTGGAGTTCTTGTTATTCTTTTATGTTTTGTTTTCTACCAGCTAATTTAGAATCAACCTTAATGTCTGGCATGTTTTACATGCTATTTCTACTTAAAACACTTGATCTCATAGAGCTCATTTTTCAAAAACAGTATCTGATTACTCTTTAAAAATTACTTTAATGGTTTAAATGTTTCATTCACATACATTTTCTATACAAAATATTTGTTGTTAAAAACAAAATTGAAAAGTGAACTTACTAAGTGAATCATATTTCGGATTCTTTTTAAAAGTAGGCTACAAAAAAAATATCATTTATTCTTTTTTTCAGTGATCATATCCCCAAAATGGCAAATAATAGATTAAAATAAGTAACTAAATAGAAAAAATATAAATAAACCTAATATTTACTATGCGTTGATGATCATATTCATCCTATAGTTTAATCTAAAGTGTAAATGTATATCACAACTGATTAAATTAAGAGAAGCTAGAAAATATTTAATGTTAAGTCTCACTGCTGTGGCTATGAGTTTTTATTCCTTTATATTTAAATTAGTTTATTTGATTCTAATGGATGTATAGTTCATCTACTATTATATGTACGGTATTTAAAATAAAATAACAATACAATACAATAATATATTATATGACCTGCATTCCAAACAACATTTTCTAAACCAATTGCCATTATGTTATGTTCATTTTTAATGTCACATGAATTTTAACTGTAGTAAAACAGATCATTAAATAAATTACACAATTACAAGAGTTTTTCATATATGTCAAATAAGTTTTAATATTGGTACTCAAGTTTAACATAATGTTTGTTGGACAACTAATTTTGCCCAAATTACATAATATTTCACTATAAAACATTAACTAACGTTTTTTGCTTTCTCTTTTTTTCAATTGTATGATACTTCTTAAAACACATACTTTTTTGTATTGACTGTACATTAGTCAGGCAACATGAAACCCAGATGAAACCTGAAGATTAGGTAGCTGTATGTCAACTGTCAATGTCAGTGCCAGCAGGAAGAGCTTATGTTAGGCCTTTAAGTATCGAATTCCATTACAAGCCGCCAAACACCCGAGTAATTAGTTTTCCTTCCAACCGATACTCATGGGACTATTCGAGTAAATATCCAGTATTCATAAATACTCGATACTCGATTATACTCGCCTACTCGGACAGCAGCTAAATACTAGCTTTGACCATGGTTGACAAAATATAAGTTCACGTTTACACTTCACTCTGTTGACAATATGGTAACCAGCAGGGGTGTACAGTGGCGGTCCTTGCTTTGATAAACCGCAACCGAAATAAACATACGATAATTTACATTTTCTAAAGTATAGACAGACAAACAAAATATCGATCCATCAAAACACTATGAATGCCGGTCACAGTGAAAAATCACTGGTATAAATCACCTATATTTTAAAATCACAGTCAGTGTAGTCACTGATATCATAAAATCACTGTTTAGCCCATCTCTAAAAACAACCCTTAATTTTAGGGCTAGACTCAAAATAAAAATTTGACCTCGAAACGTCAAAATTCAACATAATCTAAGATAGTTCAAAAATGTTAACGATAACTATACTTTCTCCATATGAGAGTGTAAAAATCCTAAATGGAATTTACTTCTGTTCCTGTCAAACACAAAATGTTAATAAGAAACTAATTTCAAGTGATAAGAGAAACTCATTTGATTTCAACTTGCCTACGTAAATACAGAGTATGTGTCAACAATCAGGGAGTATATATTTTATCTTGATCAGTGTGTACATTGTTACAAAAGGAGTTTGCTGTGCTCTGCTTTTATATCAAAGTCTGAACATGAAAGCAACTTGTTTGGTATGTGAGCATTTTGACGCACAGTTATATGTTAACCGTCTTTTGTAATTTGTTGTGTTAACAACGAACAAACAAATTGTGCAATGTAATGGAATATGTGCAATGTGTTTATTGACCCCAAAGTCAACATAAAGATACGCTCCATTTTTTTTTAAGTGAGAACTCTATTGCCAACTGTACAAAATGTAAACATTAATATTAATGAATCAAATAAATAATTGAGATTACTAATTAAAAATAAATGTATGTTTTTGGGTTGTTTCTTTTTTAGCTGTGTGTCGTGAAAAGATAGACTACATGAGAAAGATAGCACTTATTATTACAAATAACTTATATATAAAATTGGATTCATTATATGTTTCATAATTAAGTAAGCTATAATACTTTCTAAACAATGAAACTCATTTAAAAGCTTAAGAAAAAGTTGGAAATGAAATTTACTCATAATCATAATGAAGAGGAGTAAATTCCTATGAACTCCTGTTTGCATCAAACACAAAATGTAAATAAACTAATTTCAAGTGAGAATAGAAAAACATTTGATTTGAATTTACCTACGTAAATATACAATATTATATACTCAAAATTCAAAATATTGCCAAAGTTTAGATTGTATTTATGAAGAAAAAAAAACATTAATATAATATACTATTTGATTAAAAGAATATTTACAATGTGTTTTAATTGTAAATCGCCATGTACAGAATTTTAGCCGAATGTTTGTGTTTACAACATTCTGGTTTGCATGCAGCTAATATGAATACTTAATGAATTAAATATTTATATTGTGTGTTATGAAACTAAACGAGGGAAATAAAGTGCAATATTTTAATGAAGGTTGTTGCTGATTCAAGGTCTTTGTGAAACTAACGTGTTTATTTGTAAGCGGGTGAAAACCATATTTAGATCATGGATCATACTTCCTACTTCGGTATTATGTCATCTAACTTTTTTATTTATTTAGTGTTCTTTTAAAACAAGGTAGTTTTATTTAGAGGATAAAAGAAATGTAACAACATTCAACTGGTGGGAACACTATAAATCACTATTAGGATGAAGCAATATATGTGCAATCTTTACTGTCAGTAAATGTGTTTGTTTTTTAGGTGTTTTTTTAGGAGTTATAATGATCCAAAACATTAGCTCAATATTGGGTAGCGTGTCTGTTTACTGAGCTAAGGGTCGCGGGTTCGATTCCCGGCATGGTTGAAAAATGTGACATTGGTGAAATGTGGGTTTACCCTTTCACAGTGACGAATTAACGGCCAGGGGACTGGATGTTGTGCCTGTCCTAGTTTTAATTTAGATTATAAGGCATATGAAGCTACGACAGACCTAGCAAGCCGGTAATGGAAACTATATGGTTTGGATAAAAAACTGACCACAGGCTGGTAACAATGATGGATGTAAAGTAAAGGATTTATATTGATTTTCTTAGAACATAATATCCACAGCTCAGCACTGCTTTTAATTCTAACAACAGTATTCATTATTTATAGAGAGAACGAGGTTTTGATTCCTAACTGAATGCACTGTGGGGAAAGGGGGAAGGGGGTGGGTTAAGGTTGAATCACCATCTTTACTGGTTAGTTTCCATAACATTTTTCTCTAATCTTTTTCAGTCAGATTGGTTAAGTATTTCGGAAATGTCAAAAATATATATATAATATACATTTTTGATATTAGAATTATTTTAAATTATTAATCATTGTCTAACATAAATATTAATTTAATTTTAATTACTCATTCTATTAGTGAATATAAGCAAAAAAATATTATCAATGTATTCAACAAATCTTGTGCAGTGAAGATTCCTTTTGGTAAACTGTAACAGACCGAGCTCTACCAGTTTAATAGCAAATACTTTTTTTCTTTGTAATTTTTATTTTAGTATCACAATTATGAAGGTACTAAGTTAAGATGTCACGTTATCTTCTTTTTTTTCTTAAATCCATCGCAGTTTCCAGCCTGTGGTCGTTTTTTTTTATCCAAGCCATATATTTTCCACCATCGGCTTGTTAGTCCTGTCGTCACTTCATACGACTTATAAATAACTTAAAAGACTAGGAGAGGCCATTAATCATTAATCAATCACTGTTAGAGAGTTAACCTACATTTTACAAACAATAAATTTTTCGAACATGTCGGGAATCAAACCGGGGACCTTTAGCTCAGTATAAAGACACGCTAATGACTGAGCTAAGGTAATCGGATTGTCCCTTTATCTAGTAATCAATACTCAATACTGTATAAATTAAATAAAACTGCTGATAAAATTAATAAAATGATTAATTCAGTCCAAGCCCGCTTACTAAAATAACATGTTAGTCCCTATTATTTATGAATCTTCTGTTTCATTATTAAATATTAGGTGATATTAAACCTAAAGAAAAATAAAATTGCTTCTTACATACAGCAATCATCAACAAAAAAAAAAAAATTAAAAATAGAAAAATGTATCAGTATTGAATGCATTATTAACTACAAATTGCTCATAGATTTTGCCAGCCATAGAAAAGATAATTATAACATTCCTGCCAATGAATTTATATTTAATATGAAGATGAAAATAAATTATAACTATTTGTCGAGTGTAGATAGAGGGGTAGTTATATAATATTGTGCTAGGGATGGAGATGAATTGGTCATGTAACATGTTTAGTTGATGAAAGTAAATCAATTCGATGTACCTGTTAAAACAGATTAAATTTTTTCTGTGAAACCCTTAGGTCATCATTCACCCGAAAGCCTAAGAAAAACATAAAAAAACATTCCACCACAAAAAAGGAAGCTACTGCTTATTCAAAGTGGCCTCATTTCTAGATAGCTTATAAAAATGTGCATCTACCCAGGATCAAACCTATGTACCGTACTTCCTGAATTCCGTCGAATTGATTGGGATAGGTTAATTAACGGTTACATTTGAATAATTGAGAAATTAATAATTCGGTGTAATGTAAATATTTTAAACTATTTTAATTACATAAGGCTATATGAAAATAAGACTGTTTAATCGTTGTAAATTACCTTGCCACCAGTTTGTCAACTAAACATGGGTGTGATTCTATTGAAATAATGAACAGCCTGCGTTTCTAATTTTTGTTTTTAATGTTCAATAGTAGTAGGTTGGCAACTATGTGACACCTATCATTTATAGAGGCTATGAACACTATTTATTCCTTCATCATTTAAAATGATTTTCAAAGTAATAGATCATATAACTGTGTAAACGAATGCTAACAAAATAGATAATCTGTGTAATAATGTTGTAGTTGAACTTTTTTAACAAAAAGAAGGGAAAGATTTTGAAAGTATTGGGACATTATTCTAAATGTAGACTGATATATGTATAAATTCACTGAATAATGTTAAAAACTACTCTTTCCAGTTTTTTTTTGGTTTGTTTGGTTCTGTCGCTATTTGTAAATCATGTGACACTGGTATGTTATTCATTTAAATGTGACATCACAAATTATGGCGCCATTTTCCCTGTTTGCATTTCTATAATAAAAAAAAATGTATACTTATCTTCTAATAATATATTATGAACAAGGGCTTAAGTTGGATCTTAATGTTTGCACTAAGTTTAAGTGGTACATTTAATAATTATCGATAAATAAAATTGTACTTGTTAATTTTTCTTCTGGCTAAATTACTAGATCATTATACAATATTGAGTTATGATTTTTCAGAGAAGTAATCTAGATTAAAAAACATGACTGTTTCAAACATCAAACAGTAAATATTTAAAATATTTTCGCTGTTTAAAAAAAAAATAGGACCTCTAGTTTTCATTAAAACTCTCTTGCTCTTTTAAGGATTTTATAACTAAATAAAGCAATTTTTTTTTATATAATCCTGCATTTATGACTGGTAGAAATAAAAATTAACAAGTATAATTGAAACTCACTGTGTCCAGATTCATAACTACAATATTTTATTAATGGAGTAAATCGAAATAATCTTCCTTAAAATAGCCTATATTTCATTGGATATCTTTATTCGTTAGCTTATGGCACTATAACAAAAACATTCGAGCGCACAGTTTGTAGTGTAATGCACTGATTGTAACTCCAAATATTGTTAAAAAAAAAAACTTTAAGTGTTATGTGGCGTTTATTATCATCTTTAAAATAATAACTTCCGAATGAATTATTTTTAAAATAATGTACATATGCTTGAACATGGTAGACTGTTGCAAAATGATATTTACATTAACTCAATTTAAGCTTTTCGACAGAAAAAGTGCATTCGACTATAAATAAATTTTTATTTAATGAAACATAAAATATAATATATCCATGCTATGACATTAAATATTTATGGTTTTTATAACATTTATACAGAGTTGTTAAATATTTTAAAATACATCTTAATTGGGCAAACCCTGTACTTCTAATTTTTTTTCTGGAAAAAAACCCACTTAAATCTTTTTAAACCTTTTAAACTGAAACTTGGGACTATGTTTGATTAATTTATTGCAAAAACAGCAATAAAAAAATATATAGGACAGTGTAAATACTTTGTACATTTAAAAATAAACATTATTACTAATAATATTATGAATGTCGTATTGTTTGTGGGTAGTTTCATTTTGAATGTAAGATTCTAAACGCAAGTACATTGTTAAAAAAAAAGAAAATTAATCCTATTTCTGGTATGTACGAGTCTATTAGATCTAACATGTCAAAATAAATTATCTCGAGTGATTATGTGTGGTTTTATTTAGCTTGTGCCTCATGTAGAAGTGTTGTACCAAAATAACCTGATAAGTTACGGCAGCGTTCCCCCGAACTGTTGTTGTGTATCCCCCAAGGGTAGGTAGGCGTCACAACCAATGAGCATTATTTAAAGGTTTGTTTAGACTTACATAACAAGATTGTACTCATGTGCTACAATTGCTGACTTAGTATGTATGAAGTAACGTTCTCTGGAGGTTAAAGAAGAGTGCTGACTAATCATAACAATGAGTAAACTAGTTAGGCCGAACTGGGCCATATTGTGGTATAAAAGTGACCTTTTGGCAAAGGGGATTCATATTTCCATCTATTTTGTGGGTGGTCCAACACCTTACTAATGTAGACAATATCTTTGGATCATCCATTTTACTGATACTTGGAGGGGATCATCAGAGCCCAAGGGCCCGGGATCAAGTTCGTTAGACATACCGCATAGTAATCAGTCAACTTGGACGTAAGTATTTACAAGTTAATCCAAACATAGAATTTAAAAAAATTTGAAGATCTTATTTCTCTCCAACTGAACTTGTGACAAAAAGTTGGATTCATTGACGTAGGTTCAAATTTAACTTTAAAATGTGTTCTGCGAAATATACAACTACCTATATTGATTGTAAAAAATTAATCTACAAATGCAAAATATATTTAATGAACTATTGAACTAGATTAATGAACTGATTATACAAGTTCCCTAAGACACTGTTATGTATCTATGAGTAGAGCTTATGACTCTGTTATGCCTCTTTGTAGGTAGAGCCCACCTAAATAGGCACGTTATAACACCTTAAATTTGGCTTGTATATCGTGCGAGTTTGCGTATAAAAATCTTAACAAATCCAATTATCATATAAATGTTGAGTCGTTATTTGATTTAAAACTCCTTTTTTTTTCCCACACCTTAGTTGACTATATTTTTAATTTTTTTTATATCATTTACATATTTACTCTTTGTTTCCTTAATCTTATTTTACATATTTTGATACAATTTTATCTTTATATAATTATTTAACCCTTTTAATATTAAGGTGGTTTTAAAAATATTTTACTTTCCTTATATAACCATTTTTTATACTATTTTTATTCTAAATTTTGTTACTGATATCGCTTGCTTTTACTTTTAAAGATCCTGCTTATCGCATACATATGTGGGGATTTTAATGATATTCATTAAACATAAAGAGGCTTCAAAAATTTAAAGGGACCAAAGTAACCTAACCTTTTGTTTATAAAGGTCAATAATGCAATTTGAAAAATACTAAAATACTTATCTAAACAAATCGAATTTTTAAAGGTCCTGCTTATCATATACATTTGTGGTGATTTTAATGAGGTATCATTATTAAAGATTGTCTGAATTAACCTAGCCTCGAAGGAAAAAATAAAACAATATATAATATGACAATAGATTAACAGAGGAATACTTTCTTCGTCTAGAATAGATTTGAAACTTTCGACTTGAATAAAAGAGAGAGTAACACACTCAAATGGGTAGTATGAAATTGAGTAACATTTAACAGTATATTATTTGAAAATAGATGGTTTAAAGTGTATTTAAATTTCCCTGTACACTATATATATATATTTATGTAATTCTGATAGATTACTTGAGTAATTAATATTGTGACATTTAATTATTTGCTTTGATTTAAAAATGAATAGAATATCTTGTTCAAAATTTTGTAAATAATGTTCTGTTCCTTAAATATAACGACCAATAATTATTTTATAAGTATGACAATAAGCCATAGATTAATTTATGCCATAATGTAAATAAGTATAAATAAACAACTATATGCTGAAAGTAAAGTGTTAATACAGTGAATGTATAATAGGCTTAATGCTGTGATTTAAAAGTGGGTGAAATGAAAGTGAATAGTCTTTATTATATTTTATGTTCAAATTTCAAACGTCTTATATAGGGAAATATACCAGAATTAAATAAATACACATGTTTAAACCACGCCTTTCTAAACACTTTGTATGAACTACGTACTGGAAATAAAAAATTATGCAAGTACTACACTCCATGAATCGTCAAGAGCCTGAATTCTGAAAAGTAAGATCGACTGAAATTTACAAGTTCAGTATTATATAATCTTTCAAATATAATTTATTACACTATATGTTTCAACAAACTCAAATGGCTCAGAGAAACGACTAGAATAATCCGTGTTCCAATCTCCTTCACTCCATCTTACATATTTTAATTTAAATTACTCATATTGAATTTCTTTTCAATTGACGGATATTTATGAACCATTTGAATAATTTGCTATTTGCTCTTTGTTGGTTAATTCACACCAAAGTAAACTGTGTGTCGAAAGAGTGAAGCATCTGAATCTGGTCCTATCATCCTTTGATTCAAATTTCAATACAGGGAATTATATCGGAATCGAACGCATATGTTTACACCACGCCTTTCAAAACATTTTGTATGAAATACGTACTGGAAATAATACAGGGAATTATATCGGAATCGAACGCATATGTTTAGAGCACGCCTTTCAAAACTCTTTGAATGAACTACGTACTGGAAATAAAAGATTATGCAAGTTCTACACTCCATGAATCGTCTAGAGCCTGAATTCTGAAAAGTAAGATCGACTGAAATTTTACAAGTTCAGTATTAAAGAATCTTTCAAATATAATTTATTACACTATGTATTTCAACAAACTCAAATGGCTCAGAGCAAGAGTGCTAGAGAAACGACTAGAATAATCCGTGTTCTAATCTCCCTCACTCCATCTTATATATTTTAATTTAAATTACTCATATTGAATTTCTTTTCAATTGACGGATATATTCATAAAACCATTTGAATAATTTGTTATCGGATAATGAACATTCATCATTTTCGTTTGTAAAAAATTAAAGGAAATCGAGGGTTAAATTCTATTCTACTTATAGATTTTAAATATATATTCATCGATGACTTTACATTAGTATTATAATTTAATATTTTTTACACCTATGTTATCACAGCAAACTAATCTCAAAACAAAATAAGTGTTCAGATCCCTTCATCCTCTACATAATAACTCAATTGTTTTTTCAGCGGTTTTAAACATTTAAATATTTGCATATTTGCTCTTTGTTGGTTAATTCACACCAAAGTAAACTGTGTGTCGAAAGAGTGAAGCATCTGAATCTGGTCCTATCATCCTTTGATTCAAATTTCAATACAGGGAATTATATCGGAATCGAACGCATATGTTTACACCACGCCTTTCAAAACATTTTGTATGAAATACGTACTGGAAATAATACAGGGAATTATATCGGAATCGAACGCATATGTTTAGAGCACGCCTTTCAAAACTCTTTGAATGAACTACGTACTGGAAATAAAAGATTATGCAAGTTCTACACTCCATGAATCGTCTAGAGCCTGAATTCTGAAAAGTAAGATCGACTGAAATTTTACAAGTTCAGTATTAAAGAATCTTTCAAATATAATTTATTACACTATGTATTTCAACAAACTCAAATGGCTCAGAGCAAGAGTGCTAGAGAAACGACTAGAATAATCCGTGTTCTAATCTCCCTCACTCCATCTTATATATTTTAATTTAAATTACTCATATTGAATTTCTTTCAATTGACGGATATATTCATGAACCATTTGAATAATTTGTTATCGGATAATGAACATTCATCATTTTCGTTTGTAAAAAATTAAAGGAAATCGAGGGTTAAATTCTATTCTACTTATAGATTTTAAATATATATTCATCAGCGTTTACTAATTTAATTTTTTCTTACTGCCCTCTGTTGATTCACAGTCAAACTACTCAACCAAAAAAAGTCGTTAGAATCCCGGCAATTTATCTCTCACACACTAATTGTGTTGTAGCGGTTGAAATATTATATTTTCACTCTTGCTCTTTGTTGGTTAATTCACACCAAAGTAAACTGTGTGTCGAAAGGGTGAAGCATCTGAATCTGGTCCTATCATCCTTTGATTCAAATTTCAATACAGGGAATTATATCGGAATCGAACGCATATGTTTACACCACGCCTTTCAAAACATTTTGTATGAAATACGTACTGGAAATAATACAGGGAATTATATCGGAATCGAACGCATATGTTTAGAGCACGCCTTTCAAAACTCTTTGAATGAACTACGTACTGGAAATAAAAGATTATGCAAGTTCTACACTCCATGAATCGTCTAGAGCCTGAATTCTGAAAAGTAAGATCGACTGAAATTTTACAAGTTCAGTATTAAAGAATCTTTCAAATATAATTTATTACACTATGTATTTCAACAAACTCAAATGGCTCAGAGCAAGAGTGCTAGAGAAACGACTAGAATAATCCGTGTTCTAATCTCCCTCACTCCATCTTATATATTTTAATTTAAATTACTCATATTGAATTTCTTTTCAATTGACGGATATATTCATGAACCATTTGAATAATTTGTTATCGGATAATGAACATTCATCATTTTCGTTTGTAAAAAATTAAAGGAAATCGAGGGTTAAATTCTATTCTACTTATAGATTTTAAATATATATTCATCAGCGTTTACATTAATTTTTTCTTACTGCCCTCTGTTGATTCACAGTCAAACTACTCAACCAAAAAAAGTCGTTAGAATCCCGGCAATTTATCTCTCACACACTAATTGTGTTGTAGCGAGTTGAAATATTATATTTTCACTTTGCTCTTTGTTGGTTAATTCACACCAAAGTAAACTGTGTGTCGAAAGGGTGAAGCATCTGAATCTGGTCCTATCATCCTTTGATTCAAATTTCAATACAGGGAATTATATCGGAATCGAACGCATATGTTTACACCACGCCTTTCAAAATATTTTGTATGAAATACGTACTGGAAATAATACAGGGAATTATATCGGAATCGAACGCATATGTTTAGAGCACGCCTTTCAAAACTCTTTGAATGAACTACGTACTGGAAATAAAAGATTATGCAAGTTCTACACTCCATGAATCGTCTAGAGCCTGAATTCTGAAAAGTAAGATCGACTGAAATTTTACAAGTTCAGTATTAAAGAATCTTTCAAATATAATTTATTACACTATGTATTTCAACAAACTCAAATGGCTCAGAGCAAGAGTGCTAGAGAAACGACTAGAATAATCCGTGTTCTAATCTCCCTCACTCCATCTTATATATTTTAATTTAAATTACTCATATTGAATTTCTTTTCAATTGACGGATATATTCATGAACCATTTGAATAATTTGTTATCGGATAATGAAAATTCATCATTTTCGTTTGTAAAAAATTAAAGGAAATCGAGGGTTAAATTCTATTCTACTTATAGATTTTAAATATATATTCATCAGCGTTTACATTAATTTTTTCTTACTGCCCTCTGTTGATTCACAGTCAAACTACTCAACCAAAAAAAGTCGTTAGAATCCCGGCAATTTATCTCTCACAGACTAATTGTGTTGTAGCGTGTTGAAATATTATATTTTCACTCTGCTCTTTGTTGGTTAATTCACACCAAAGTAAACTGTGTGTCGAAAGGGTGAAGCATCTGAATCTGGTCCTATCATCCTTTGATTCAAATTTCAATACAGGGAATTATATCGGAATCGAACGCATATGTTTACACCACGCCTTTCAAAACATTTTGTATGAAATACGTACTGGAAATAATACAGGGAATTATATCGGAATCGAACGCATATGTTTAGAGCACGCCTTTCAAAACTCTTTGAATGAACTACGTACTGGAAATAAAAGATTATGCAAGTTCTACACTCCATGAATCGTCTAGAGCCTGAATTCTGAAAAGTAAGATCGACTGAAATTTTACAAGTTCAGTATTAAAGAATCTTTCAAATATAATTTATTACACTATGTATTTCAACAAACTCAAATGGCTCAGAGCAAGAGTCTAGAGAAACGACTAGAATAATCCGTGTTCTAATCTCCCTCACTCCATCTTATATATTTTAATTTAAATTACTCATATTGAATTTCTTTTCAATTGACGGATATATTCATGAACCATTTGAATAATTTGTTATCGGATAATGAAAATTCATCATTTTCGTTTGTAAAAAATTAAAGGAATCGTGGGTTAAATTCTATTCTACTTATAGATTTTAAATATATATTCATCAGCGTTTACATTAATTTTTTAATTTTTCTTACTGCCCTCTGTTGATTCACAGTCAAACTACTCAACCAAAAAAAGTCGTTAGAATCCCGGCAATTTATCTCTCACAGACTAATTGTGTTGTAGCGTGTTGAAATATTATATTTTCACTCTGCTCTTTGTTGGTTAATTCACACCAAAGTAAACTGTGTGTCGAAAGGGTGAAGCATCTGAATCTGGTCCATCATCCTTTGATTCAAATTTCAATACAGGGAATTATATTGGAATCGAACGCATATGTTTACACCACGCCTTTCAAAACATTTTGTATGAAATACGTACTGGAAATAATACAGGGAATTATATCGGAATCGAACGCATATGTTTAGAGCACGCCTTTCAAAACTCTTTGAATGAACTACGTACTGGAAATAAAAGATTATGCAAGTTCTACACTCCATGAATCGTCTAGAGCCTGAATTCTGAAAAGTAAGATCGACTGAAATTTTACAAGTTCAGTATTAAAGAATCTTTCAAATATAATTTATTACACTATGTATTTCAACAAACTCAAATGGCTCAGAGCAAGAGTGCTAGAGAAACGTCTAGAATAATCCGTGTTCTAATCTCCCTCAATCCATCTTATATATTTTAATTTAAATTACTCATATTGAATTTCTTTTCAATTGACGGATATATTCATGAACCATTTGAATAATTTGTTATCGGATAATGAACATTCATCATTTTCGTTTGTAAAAAATTAAAGGAAATCGTGGGTTAAATTCTATTCTACTTATAGATTTTAAATATATATTCATCAGCGTTTACATTAATTTTTATTTTTCTTACTGCCCTCTGTTGATTCACAGTCAAACTACTCAACCAAAAAAAGTCGTTAGAATCCCGGCAATTTATCTCTCACAAACTAAATAACTCATTGTGTTGTTAATTCCCCCGATGTTGGGGAAATATTATATTTTCACTTGCTCTTTGTTGGTTAATTCACACCAAAGTAAACTGTGTGTCGAAAGGGTGAAGCATCTGAATCTGTCCTATCATCCTTTGATTCAAATTTCAATACAGGGAATTATACCGGAATCGAACGCATATCTTTATACCACGTCTATCAAAACACTTTGAATCAAAATCATACTGGAAATATATGGTTTTTTCAAAAACTAAGAGTTAATTTAAGTAGTGTTCTTCTTATAGATTTTAAATATATATCCATCAGCGAGCAATAACATTTTATTAAATTTGTTTTGACTGCCCTCTATTAAACAATTTATCGACTGACCCCGGCGACTCGCTTATGGTATCTTCTACATTTTTTAATCTTTTTTGTTTATATCTGGTTCTTTATTTATTCATGGTTTCTTTTCCCTTCCTATACATTTGTACTGTTTTCTTATGGGTATCCCCAGTGTTAAATGTGTTACAAATAAAATAAATCGGTACAAACAAAACAAACAGCAACTTTTTCTGTTAGCTAGTTACTCCAATTTAAAACCAATTTTTACAGCTTAAACGCTAAAGCCCAATCATATAATAATAATAATAATAATAATAATAATAATAATAATGGTCACAATTGATTAATTACTAGTTTCCCTTTAAAAAGAATTGAGTAATATTTATCGAATCATCTATGGTACTCGAATTGTCCTGTGGCAATCGGTTGGACAACATTACTCGGGAGTCTTACAATGGGATTCAATACCAATAACAAGTCCAAAATCTTTTCTTGTAGTAAGTAGACAGTCGACACCCACAGTGACCTCCACCCCTTATTTTCAGGTTTCACGTTGCACGCAGTCAATATGAAAGTATCCGTTTTAAGCAGTACCTCAAAAAAAAACCCAGCAAATTGTTATGTCCGTTTTATAATAAAATAAACTTTTCTCTTTACATTCATGTTAAAGAAATTGACAATAATTGTACCTTTTTAAAAGTGAAAGCCTTTTTTTTTCTTTCTATTTTGTCATTTACTCTAATTATTTTCAATTTATAAATAAACATATTTTACTAAGGAGAAATTATAATCAATATATTAAGAAAGACAATAATTTGTTTCAGGAAAATGTATGTGCAACATTTAAACCATTAAGGGTCATTTTTGCATAACAGCAGAAACTGTTGATGAAAAATGAGCTCTAAGGGAATATCTCTTTTAAATGGAAATCACATGGTAAACAGTCCAGACAATAAGGTCGATTCTCACTTAGCTGGTAAGAAAAGAGAAAATAAATAATAACAAGGTCCAATTAAAGTTACTCAAGTAATCCCGGAAGAATCGAGTACTTCCAATTACACGACACAATCGAGTTACTCTATTATTTTAACTCAATTGTGCCCATCTTTCTCATTTAAATTATTTGACATAGTGTCCAACTCTATGCTATTCATATTATATTTATACCAATAGGGTGTGGATAAAGAAAGCAGAATTTAGAGCAACTGTATATGAATTAGCATTTACTTTGAGACAATATTAATGAACACCTCTTTACACATAGCTGTGATTTGAACCCTGACCTCCTGATCACTGAAAAGCTAGAAAACACTGATAGCTGGGTGAATGAGCTAAACTTTGAAAAGAACATTATCAAAGGCGAGTGCTTTGGTTTTTCCCCCTCCACCTTTTTACATGAAAATGAATAATCTCATATATGTGCCTGGTCATTGTGGTGAGTATTAATTAATAAGGAGTTAAGTCACATTGCGAGTAATTACAAAATTTAAAACTACTATATTGTTGTTACATTATACAATAATTGAATGCAGATTTAATTAATGATATAAACATTATTTATACTACAATAATAGATAACTGATTGACCATCTGTCAATGGTTTATTAAATTAAGAATAATATGAAAATATATCCATATTTTATGTAGTCATTTGTTTTCTTTAGAAAAATATATGCCCATTTATATTTAAAATAATAGTTAACATAATCTATTTTTATATGAATTGATTCTCCTAAGATAAATTCATCACAGTATGCATGCACTCAAATTTTTTTTTTAAATTCGAATTAAGGCAAAACCTCTCGATCTCAATCCAGTGAATCGATTCAAGATCTGTGAATCCAAGCATCCTTAGCATAAAGAGGAAATTGACTGTTCAAATTTAATAAAAGGTGAATTAAGGTGCTCTAATCTACAATAATCAAACATATTAATCTATGTTTTATTTCTTAAAAAAGTTTTTATTTTGCAAAGAAATTATAAGTATATCTATCATACATATCATATGCTTATAGGGCTTAAATAGTATGTACATAAATGAAAGATAATAGAAGATTCATACACTAAAACATAATATTTACTTTCTCTTTATTTTCAAACATCAAATTATGTCAAAATTATTTAAATTCCTTTCTCAGACTATGATATGTGAAATATATTATATCGATGAATACAATATTTAATAAACAAAAATATTATAACTTATAATGCTCAAAATGTTGTTTAAGTTTCAAATTTGAGCATTTGTTGTTAACAATATATTACTATGCTAATTAAAATATATTCAGAAAACATAATCTGTAAACTCAAAGAAGTCTTACAAGAAAAGTCTTAGTAATAAGTTACACATAAGTTTTAAAATCAAAGTTATCTAAAAAATTAAATATAAATATTACTCTAATCAGCTCATGTTATTTATAATTATCAATTAGGCTCATACGTAGATTCTCTTAATAATTACTATTGCACAGATATAAATATAGGACACTTTCATAGAAATCAAATTATTAGACAACCTAACTTTACAAATAAATTATGCTACACTTGACGCATACAGTAATCAGCCTTGTGTTTATAATTAGTCATTAAATGGACAAATACTTGTGCCTAGATAAGAAATATGTCATTCACTCAGTATAATTACAACACATTAAATATCTCATTTGAAATAGCTATAATAAAAACAACAATAAAATGTTTTAATTTTGGAAATTGAATAAAATGGAAGCCCAAGTAGCTTAAGACTAAGAGGTTTTATTTGAATATTTTACAATATAGGAATGATTAGGGACTTCATAAAGTAAATTATTTATTTTATTAGGTTTTATTCACCACATCTTTCTTATGGTTTTGGTTAAACACACACAACCCTTATTCGCTAGCCTTTGACAAAAACAATAAAGCTAGAAGGAGTTATGCCATTTTTGTATTTGTGACAAAATTTGAATTTAAAAGTGACTGTTGGTTCAAACCTTCAGTTAAATACTTAAATAGTAAAAAAAAAATAAAAAAAAATATTAATGTGAAGCTCATATCTCTAAATAAATATGGTTTTATCACTCCAGATGTATAACTAAATTTAACTAAACAAAACCCATATTTCAAGAATAAAGTGAAATCTCATTTTTATATGATGAGCTTTGGTGAACATTTTACTAAAGTTTGTCATGAATTTTAATTAATACTTATAAATTAAGTTGTCTGGAAAAGAATTGGAGGACATGAGATAATGGAGGTAGCAAAACATGTAATGAGGATGGAATAAGAAAGAATCCTAACGAGAATGATGGAGCTGAAGGATTTAAGAAAAAGACTCGCAAAGGAGACCAAGGAAGAGATGAGTATGAAAAATGGTGAAAGAGTCCAACAACTTCAAAATATGTATTAAGGTCTAAGGCGCAGGCAAAAATGAGTATAACACCGTTCACGATTTACATTGCTGCCAATGGACAAAGAGGTAGTGATCGCCTCTTAAGAAACTGGGTCACCAACCCATCATCGTCTTTAGGAGCTTACATTACTCAAAAGGGAGATTTAAGTTCCCTCTGTGAAGACAGTTTTTAATAAATTATCCAAAGTAGATACAACAGATATTAGAGGTGTGTAAAGCTCTGAAAAAAATCCGGCTTCGCCAATTAAAATTATTGACAGCTATATACTTAATTTATGGTCAGTTATTGCCATTATGAGCGGTTATTACAAATCAATATTCATACGGAAAAAAATCTGAAGATATTAATTTATAGCTTGATTAATCTGATTAAAATGAAAAATTACAAACAAATGTGCAAAAAAAAAAAAATCCAAATAGTTTTAGTGCATAAAGTTATAATATTATTTGAAGCATAATACATACAACTAACAAAAACAATTTGGACTCTTATTTGGCTTCAGGAATATTTAATACTTTTGATTCGAGTTTGCTTCGAATTTAAAAAGTGTTCTGTGCATAGGCTTAATTTAGATATTGATTTGCATAACAGCGTTTAGAAAAAGAAAGAGATAAATGCGACAGAATGTGTGTGAAATATCTAATATTTGTGATCAAGACTTGTTTTGAACATAATTAAGGCGATCGAGGTAAAAACATTGTAACCCTAATTTTAGGACAAGATGTGTTAGCAGTGATTTCTGGTCGCTTACCTCCTGAACTATGAGTTATTTTTAATCAGTCAAGACCTTGTGGATAGTATTAATATTGACAAATATTTTATGTATTTTTTATATTTAGATTTCAGGACATCATAGGAGTTTAAGATGTGAATATATCCCATCTATTAGGTTTATTATGTTTTTACCCCAATCCAGTGTGCCTACCGAGCTAACAGTCCCGGTTTCAATTTCCGACATGGTCAAAAAATGTATCATTGGTGAAATATGTTTATTCTTTCACAATGATAAATTATTGGCCAGGGACTGGATGTTGTGCCTGTGCTAGTCTTAAATTAGATTATAATGTATATTATGAAGCTACGATAGGCCTAGCAAGCCAGTAGTGGAAACTATACGACTTGAATACAGACTGAATTGACCAGACTGGAAACAGTAATGGATTGTACTATGTTTTTGTTCCAACCCCCATCAATTAACGTAGAAATCCCATTTATGACCCAAAACATTTTATTTAAATTGTCTACAAAATTCCTGTGCATTTATATTAATATCAGTGTTTACAGTTTATAAAAAAAATGGAAGCACATATTTTAAGCAAAATAATTAAATTAACTTCATCCTATTAATTTTTGGTTGTGGGTCATATATAGAACATTCATTAACTGGGTTTCGTAGAATATTTCGACAAAAAAAAAGTCACTTTTTAACTAAATAAAATACTAACATTATTATATATATTTAGATTGTTCCACATGGATAAAAGTGTTCTTTACTCAAATATATGTCGGGATAGTTAAATACAAAATTGAAATTAACTGTTCTTTCCATCATTTTTAATTAATAGATAATAAAAATAAATTATATTTGTTACCCTCACATGAAAGACAGTCATAAATAATGAACACTCTTTTTGATCTATTTTTTCCAAATATATTTAGATATAAAGTCCGTTTTTCCAAATATATTTGAATATAAAGTCCGTTTTTTCAAATATATTTGAATATAAAGTCCGTTTTTCTAAATATATTTGAATGTAAAGTATGTTTTTCCAAATATATTTGAATATAAAGTCCGTTTATTAAAGTTAAATCACAAATTATAATTAAAGTTCTACGCAAATAGAGAGTTGATTCCAAAATGGACACCAAACAAGACACAGGGTAAGTCTTTATACGGTGATTTCATGTCAACTACGACGGCTATAAAGGAGGAGTATGCGTCCGCTGGGGGTCTCTCCGCCTTCGCCTACTATTGTTGTGCCATCTGTGATGGGGTCCCTCCCCTTGCCCGTGCTCCCAACCAACCCCCATATCCATTGTGTTACCCCCCATAAACATTCTCAAGTCGGTATCCGAACTGTTACTATTGTCCTCTACCTCCTCGAAACGCGGGGTGGGCGGGCAGAAGTTAGGAGGGGCGATACCTAGGAGGCCGGGAGGGCCGCTCCGGACTCGTGGGTCAAAGCCCTGCATCATGGGCCCCGCGCCCAGACCCGGCATCATTCCCGCCGGAAGTCTCTGATGTTGCTGCTGCTTGTTGTTGTTGTTGGTTGGTGGTGGTACATGTCCGCGGAAGGGATGGGGCGAGGTTGGATCATCTCGGCCACAGGTGCAGGGGCCTGTGCTCGAGCACGTCGGGGGTCGATCCTGGGCACTGATGCACTGATCCCTGGACTCGGGGCAACTGCCGGGGACGGAGTGGGAGGAGCCGTAAGTTTGAAGATCTTGCGTAGTCTTGGGTCATTGTACACCTGGAACAGTTGATGGTTTATTAATATGAGAGGTGATAAAATACAACCAATCAACCTCGAGTTAATATATGGCATCAGTTACACCCCCAGGAGGTGTTGTCCCTTGTAGGGAATTAGAAACCGATTGAAATTAACATGGCATATTAGCTGTCACGAGGATAAACAGGCTCAGGAATGAAAGAGTTGGGTTAGATCCACTATTTTACAAATATGAATTGCCAATTTACTTTGAACCTTGGATCTCGCATCCAAATCCAAATCTTGACTAAAATTATGAGTCAAGTGTAAGAAAAGACACTGGCCTTAACTTCGCCCAAATAAAGACAATGGTATTATTATTAATTAATTATGAACATTGGAGGAAATATAATATAATAATATAAAATACGAAAAATGACTAAATTTTAACATTCTTTATACCATTCCTACATTCGGTTAAGTGTTAAATTACTTGTCTGGGGCCTGGTTGTTGAGTTCATCCTGTAATTATAATTGGTTCTGAACCACTAATAAACAATATAAGAGACCTTAAACAATTTCACTTTAGAGAATGAGAGAAAAAAAAAATATTTTTAAGGATTTGAGTCTTGAATCCTTTAATATTGAATATCCTTAAGAATTCAAGGGATTCAAGGATTTGAGGTTCCCATCCGTAGAATGAATTATTAAGGCCAGAGTGGGGATACAGGGAGGACATGAGATAGCAGAGGAAGCAACACTGAGATGGTATGGACATGTAGTGAGGATGGAAAAAGAAAATGATGTCAAGGAGAGTGACGGAGTTAACGTTTGGAGAGGTAAGACCATGAGGGAGAAAAAATAAGATGGTCGGAGCAGCTAAATGTAAGTGCACGAATAAGAGTAGAGTAATGGATGATAGTGAGAAAGGAACAATGGTGTAAGGAGAGAGGAAGATTGAGGCATTTTACTACATCAACCTTACCACAGGTTGGAGACAGTTGATTATGATGTCGAGTTAAGTTGAGCATGTCCCTTCCCTGAGGATCGGAAATGTTTATCTTGAGCGCTGAATAATCAGGCCGAGGTATCGTCACAAACACCACCTTGTAGGGCATTGGCGGGTGGGACGTCAGTGACGCGTCGATCTCCGTGGCAGGGGTGTGCAAGGGCGCCGGCTTGAACGGAAGCCCCAGCATCTTCCTCAAGTCCACATCGCTCCCTCGGAGGTCCGTGTCGCCGTAACCCAAAGACTGGGTCTGTCTGAGATCCACGTCGTGCCTAAAGTTCATGTCCCCTCTTTCCCCCATGGTGAGGGGCTCAGTCTTGGGAAGGAGACTCCTCAGGTCAACGTCGCCGGCCCCGGACAGGTGGTCCATCGTCTGGGCGGGAGAGGTGATGGCGTTGCTGTAGATGTTAGGGGCAGTGGACCCACTACTGCGGCGGGAACCCACTCGGGCACGGTCCTCATGTTGAGAAGGTTTGGTGTGACCCCGCGAGTCGTGCTTACTGCGGCCTTCAGATGTAGTAGGGGACAGCAAGCCCACAGGAAGAGCCACTCGGCTTCGAGGGTCACGAGATAGGCGGGGGTCCCTCGCCAATGGTGGGGCCACTGCTTGTTCGACGTGTCTGCAATATAAGATTTACAATAAATATCATATATAAAAGACTAATTACTTATTAACACTTTGTAGTGTTGCTTAATACTCGAACAAGTTTCTTAAGAACATTGACCTCACTTTTCTCATTAATTTATTGATAACTTAAGTAAGGCTTATACAATATTATGAGGTACTTAGTTTTCGTTTTGAATATATGTAAATTTACCAAATTAAGTTTTCCCATCCCCTGGCCCGGTCCGTGAAAAAAAATATATAATCGTGGCCCTTGATGAGAGGTAATTGAGAACAACTGGCATAAATCACCTTCATATGCAAACATTAGAGTTTAGTTTGATTAGGTAAAAAAAAAAAGTATCTCAACTAAAAATCCTATTTTGTGATTTTTTTTTTTTTTAATATCTCTATTTTTCACCCCTTGGCCCCCCATTTCATTGTAGAACACAAATTCAGTCTTTTGTTGTGTTTAGTTCTGGTTTATAACTTTTGATCTAATCTTATTTTTCATTAATCAAAATCAAAATCTTGAAGTTTTATTATAAGAATGGCATATTGGTGTTAAAAAGTGCTGACTAAGGTTAAGTTATACACCGATTAAGGAAGTACAGGCTTACTGAAAGGCACCATTTACCGATATTCAACAATTGTTGATATCACCGTGTGAACAAAATTAAACTCTAGGTTTCTACTGGAGCAATATTCAATTTATTTTTACCAAAACAAATTGTTTTGATGTAAAAACCACAAAAGCACTGGTATTTTCTCCCGTCCCCTACACTCCCACCTTAAGAAGAGCTTTGTGAGACTAACCCTTGTTCTGAGACGGCTTTTCTCGGGGGCTCCATTAGGTCCGAGTCGGCGGCGACAGTTCCGTTGCTACCGCCCGGAGCTGTGGAGTTGAGGTTGTACCGGATGCTAGACAGCAGTTTGCTGACAGACTCGCTGATGTCTATCTGCGACAGGTCGGAGAGGTTGAGCTTGCTGAAGCCGGTGGCAGGGGGCGGTGAAGGTGTTCCCTCTCCTGTTTAACTGTCGGGGGTGTGGATGGTCTGGCCGGTGGGGGTTGCTGCTGCTAACAAAAAATAACAGAACATTATTTAATACACAACTTGAAATATCATTAAATTATATCCCTTCAAAGAAAAAACCTCTTTTCATTTTTCGAGGTATGTTTCGTTATATTTGGAAAAAGGTATTGTAAATTTGGAGAGACATTATAGTTGAGTTTAATCCACTATTTTACGAATTTAAATAATGGAAAAATGTATGAACGTAGGAAATATAAATAAAATAGAATAATATAAAATAGAGATAGTAGTTAAATTTTAACATCCTTTCTCATAACACATTCATTATAATATTCAAACATTCAGTTCAGCGTTAAATTACTGGTCTGGGGTCTGGTTGTTAAGTTCATCCTATATTAATTATAATTAGTTCTGAGCCACCAATTAGCAGTATTATAGCTCTAAAACAAATTTCACTTTTAAACATTGAAAAAAAAAACACCTTTTTATTAAGGATTTGAGTTTCGAATTCATGGGTCCCTTCCTTAATAGAAATATAGTTCAAACTTTACACTGCTGCCACTGGATAAGTGATAAAGAAAATCGATCGTTATCGCTCATTCACCCTACCTAGATTTCATTTTATCGAAACACATCAAGCGGAAGTGTGAAATGCGCAATAACCCAACTACCTAAAAGAGGAAACAAAATAACACAAACAGCAAAAAAAGGTGATTGGTTGAATAATATTAGGACACTTGTATAACAACATATAAGAAAAACACATGAGATAATTAATTTATAAAATATATCTTGAAACTCGACTTTTTCAGCTCTTTCAGAGACAATTTTCAACTTTTCCAGTCGCTATATTACAAACGTTATTAGATTAATCTTGCAAGTCGATGCAATCATATTTTTAGACACGTTCTGAAATTGTGACACTCTATGAAAGAGTTAAACGCTTTAACAGTTTGAGCCTAAAGTAATGGGTTATTGAGATTACGTTGAGACATTAAAAATCGCTTTGCACAATGCGTTGCACGTTTCCCACTCTTCCCTGATGAGTTCCGATAGAATGAAACATATGTCGGGGGATTGGGTGGTGACGATCGATTTTCTTTAAGAGGCAACCATTACCTCTTTGTTCAATGGCAGCAGTGTTAAGTGTGAACTGTGTTATTCTTTTCATTGTAAAAGCCATTTTGTGTTCGTCCCTCTTATATGTTCATATCCACCTTTCCTATACCTCTTTCCAAATATGGACATCTTGTAAGGATTGAGACAGGCTCTATAACTACGTATATTAACGAAAGTAACACAGTGATGAAGAATTATAAATAAAATACATCAGCACTATCTTGGAAAAAGGTTGGGAAACTATTCGAGTGAAACTAATCCCAAACGCGAACCCCTTCGGAAGGAAAGTTGAGGGAGGTAATCAATCACCTGTTTGGAAAGATTCTTGAGTACATCGGTGAGACTAGTTCCTTCCTCGTCGCTCGAGTACCAGTTCTCCTCGACGTGGTTGTCAGCGTCGTCATCGTCATCGCCCGACTGAGACTGTGGATAATCAAACATGCAATCCCAATCAATTATCATTCTGTGATGGATTTAGTATGTACTTAATTGTATAGCTTTGCTTTCTTTCGTATTAAAGACTAGTTTGAATATAATTTCACAGCTCAAATAGTGGAAATAAGCAAGGTAAGCTACCTTTTAGGGAAAACAAAGTGTAATAAATAATCTAAATTGAGCTACAAATCAATTTTACTAGTTATAAATAGGTGTGCCCAAGTTCAATTTTTTTTATTCGAAACAGAGACAAATCAAATATATATTCTTGTAGCTGAATCAAAGTTACAACATTTTACATAGTTTACAAAACGTTTTATTGATGATATGTTGCAATATATTTCTGTAAGAATAATCAAATCAGTTTATGGGATTATTTTAAAGTTAACATTAATTGGTAATATGCAGTGCAGTTACCCTTCTCAATCTTGCCTCGATGGATTACATACTATGTATGGCCCCATCTTGTAAGCTACGCCATAGTGGAATAATTTAAGTTAAGTTTGCTGACTTTTGAGGGTAAACGAAGTATACATAACACAAAATGATAAATAAAAAAATTTGAGCATAAATGCATATTTTTATTGACAAAGCTCTATAAATCTTTAAGTCGAGGATTTTTTTTTTTAATTCGAAGCTGACAAATATTCTAAGTAAAGTCAAAGTATTTGAAGTTTCGCACACACCTAATCTTCCTCTAACTTATGACATTTTTTTATGGTAGTGAAAACTGGAAGCTAACATTAGGTGTGTGTTGTTTAATTATTTTGTGTTTTACTGAATTTTCAAAACCAGCATACACCCACAGAAATAAGCAACACTTAACTATTTTTTTTAATAGCTATCTTACCAACCATTTTGATTTTATGCCTATACACTAAATATGCTAATGGGTTGGGGATGAGAAAGGTTAAATTTAGAAGAAGTATACGTATAATCTGAAAATTGAAAAATGACACCTGTACACGGGAATCAAACCAGGGACCTTTGGCTTAGTATGCCAATGCTCTATCCACTGAGCTATCTAGGATTCGTCCCGTGCCCAGGGTCATTCTTCACACATATTTTAAGGCAGAGTCTATTACAATTATAACAACTGTACAAGTGGCGGCATTAAGCCAACTACAGAGTCGAAGATGGCTGCGTTATCTGATAGTTTGTGATCTTAATAAAAAATCACACATCTGTAGCCGAAGATTTCCGCACATCCATCATAGACTCTGCCTTAAGATATGAGTGAAGAATGACCATGGGCACGGGACGATTCCTGGATAGCTCAGTGGTTAAAACATTGGTGTACTAAGCCAAGTGTCCCGGGTTCGATTCCTTTGTCCAGGTGTCATTTTTCAATTTTCAGAATAAGCTATCTAGATGGAGAATTCCTTACTAAAAAAAAAACGCAAATAAAAGCTTCGGCTATTTGGTTTTAGAAGTGTACCCACGTTTGTGTGGAGAAAGAGAAAGTGAGAGGCTACCCTTAATACACCAGACCGGGATAGAACCGCGATCTCCCCGTCATTGGTAGTCTAGTCTATTGCGAGAGTGATACCTTAGACTATGCGGACACCAAAGCGGGTCGATACCCGACCATTTACACCAATTCAAGATGTTATATTTTAGGTAATATAGCTTATATTAGGTCTTGGATAAGAACTAAACCGAGGCCTACCTGACTTATCGCAGCCTCGCGTTGTTGCTGCTGGATGCGGATGAAAAGTTCTCGCTGTTTCTTGGGAAGGTGAAGTGGAATGTTGTTGCCGTCGTTACTGTCTGTTCCGCTTTCTCCTGTAAATAAAAATAAACATTAAAAAAACCATAGATAGTACATGTCTCAATTTATTTAGATTCCCCTCGGCTGCTAATATACTGTTTGGATGACGATGAACATATAAAAATATATTATATATATATATTTTTTTTAATTTTTTGGATTAACATATTCATTCAAATATATATATTGACAATGTCAAAGAATCTTCTCAGGAAGTATCAGAGTATTTTTCTACAGTAAATTTATTACCAATTAATATACTTTAGCCATTTTTGAAAGAGTCGGAGTCAAAGGCTTAGTGTGTCGTCTCCACAGCCCTATTTTTGTAATTGAAACTAATTGGGAGGAAGACAAATTTAGAAGAAATGTCCTCATATTTTCATGATGAGAGAGTGAGAAAATAATTTAGGAAAACACATTCTCAACAAACCCAGCCAGGATAAGAACCTTGACATCAAGGTAAGCTAGATGACATATTTATAAAAGAATGAGTGTAAATAAACAAGTCTGCCTAAACTAAACACTTGTTTTGAGTAATTAAGGTTGTACAAGAGAGCTTATAATTACGGTATATTGAACATTTGTTGTTGTTGGAAAACCCAACCATTAAAAAAAGTTTGTTGGTCAAGAGGGCGCCAATGTTTCCTAACTTCCGCGAAAAAACCGCCAGCATTTTTGCAGTTTTTATATCAAACATTTTTTGGTCAAAATAAATAAAATATTGCTCCGGTAGAAACGGAGAGTTTAATTTCCTAAACATGTTGATATTAACAGTTGTTTATAATTATCATGAACATAGCGGCCATTAGATGAGAAAAAGTTTAAATGAAGAGAAAACATTTTCATTAAATTCCAGGACACCCCTGACAAATAATCAACAAATGTTGATATCAACACATGAAGAAAATTAAACTCCATATTTCTACTGGAGCAATGATTTATTTTCTTTGACAAAAAAAAAGTGTTGCTATAAAAAAAACTGCAAACGCACTTGCCTTTCCTCGCGTCCCCTTTGACACCACCTTAAGGATGCAACCCTACTCACGGTCTGTGTCGCCGGCGTCCTTCTGATCAGAACTGCCCCTGAACTTGCTCGCCTCGGTTTGTTCCTTTACTTCCTCCTTTATGTCCATCATCCTCATCTCTCCAGAATCTGTGCTCCGAGGTCGGCTTTCTTCCCTGGGACTCTCGTCTCGCCTGGTTTCGGGGAGTAACTAGAGAGACAGGTGTTTGATACGTCAGTAACTAGTACACTCATGTTTAACTCGTTTATAAATAGACGGGTGTGAAGGTCATCGCAAAGCCGAATAGAGTTATAGGAAATGTTCTCAAAGCCAAATCGAAATTGAATGAATCGCAAAAAATGTTTTAACAAAATATAACTGAAGATGATAAATCCATTATATAGTCATTACACCATTCAATTCAATTACTGCAGATTTTAGCCTTCAAATAGTTTATTGGTGAAGCTTCGTAATTAATGATTTCAAATTTTTGTTCAAAGTGAAGTCAGCACTAACAAATATTTAAAATGAAGCTTAAGTTTTTGAAGCTATACACACCTCAATCAAATAGTTATGATTTCAAAATAGAGCTTCTAATATAGAACAATTAATTTATTTCTATGATCAAACAATATTAATTTCAGCTATAGTAGTCGTACTTGTTCTTTATTTAATATGAATATTGATTAGTAGTAAACGGACCAATAGCAATTTATTGAAGTTATTTAAACCATCAATTATTTTTATTTTTTTTAAAACATAAAAGAACATGACATAAAACATAGTGTAAGAGAATACGCATATGACGGAGGCAAGGGTGAGATGGTATGTACACGTAATTAAAGTGGGAAAAAAAAAGGATAATAATGGAGTCGAGGTTTTGAAGGAAAAGACCACAAGAGAATCCAAGGAAGAGATGGAACAGATAACAGCAAATGTGTGAGTGAAAGGAGAAGAATAAACACGAGTAAATGAGGAAGAATGGTGGAAGGACGAAGGAATTTTACTTAACTAGCCACAGGCTGGAAACAGTCTTCATGATGATAATTACTTCACCGTGTATTAGTCATAAAAAAAAAAGAAGGTTTGTACTAAATTAAATATAATTACTTTAAAAACCATATAAATTTGTATTTAATGACAAGCAACTGGTATTAAGGTCATGTCTAGCATGTTAGTGTGCCAAAATGAAACATAGTGGTACATACCCTGCCATTCTAAAGAGAATGGAAGTTTCCCCGCCGATGCGGTTCTTTTCTCGTCTTGACCTGTCTCCCTGGTTCGCCAACTCTTTTCATGTCTGTATTTATCCTCCTCCTCGGGCCAGCTCTGTTCCCGTTTCGATCTATCTGCTGTTTCATCCATCCAATTCCTCTCCTCCTCGACTTGGGTCCATCCTCGGACCACCGTTCCCGTCTCGGCTTGCCACCGTCCTCCGACCACTTTATCTTCTCGCGCCTCGACCTATCCCCTTCACGCTCCCGTTTGACCTTCACCTCATCCTCGGCCCAATTTTTCTCGCGTCTCGGCCTGTCGCGTTCTTCCTGGTTACCTTTCTCCCTCTTTATTTTATCTCCTATGTCCGGGTTGAGGGTCTCCTGATAAAAGTTCATAGTCGGCTGCTGTGCGTTTTCCTCGCGTTGGTCCTCTTGATCTTCCTCCCCTTCCTGCTTGATGTGAGGCATGAAGCGGGACTGACTGGATGAAGACGTATCGTCCAGTTCCCATCGCTTCGAAGACTTCTCTTCCCCCTCTCGCCGTCTAGTCGGCTTCTCTTCGTTACCGTCTTTACGTCTGGAAGACTTCTCCTCTGGATCTTTGTGACGGGAGGCTCTCTCCTCCGGATCCCTGTGCCTGGATGTCTTCTCCCCCGTGTCGCGCTGCCTCGAGGATTTATCTTCGTCGCGCCTCTTTGTCGACTTGCTCTTCACAGAGAAGTTGTTTTCAGACTTGGGAGAAGACGGCATGGGTGTATGGGTTCCATCCCCTTCTGCAAAAGATGGAACACGTTGTTTAATGTATTCACAAAGATTATTGCATTCATTTAACGACGGCCCTTCAAATATTTGTATCTTTAAATCCTTCACTTTGTCCGAGTATCAAAAAACCAACTGAATTTGAATTTGAATTTTTGTTAGAGGTACTATGATACTTATTAATGCTCTACCCCAACATAAATATAGGTACAACCCAAAAACCAGACCCAATATAATTAATTTACCACTTAAATGAACGTGAGTGTTTAGTTTTTATTTATTTATATTTATTAGGGTGGTTTATGTGTCAAAATTAGTATTTTCTGTGAGTTTTTTCTTTAGTGAACAAAGTGTTTGCTCCAAGAGTAGACACTCAACACCCCAGCTAAGCCCAATCTACATATTTTCTACAATGTAGACTCATTAAATATTCAACTAACTCTTCTTTATTTATGTGATAATCCCTTTTAACATCACATCGCAACATCCAGGTAGAAATACTAGGAAAACAAATGATCATCAAACACTGTGTAGGATCTAACCACACATTTGTTTTCGACCCTCAAAATGGTGACTTCACATTAGAAACAAAAATGTTATAATCTAGTTATGATTTATGTTTAATAAGACAGTGTAGAAACACTGTACAATGATGGTAAGTAATTGATAGTGAAGGAAGCCAACCTGAAAGGCTAGTTAGGTTAGGCCTAATTAGGAACAGACAGACTTCTTAGCTTTGTTTCTTAATACACTTTAATACCATTTACCTTATATTATTGTGCTGTGTTTCTACACTGTCTTATTATAAATTTCCCAGCCGTTGGGCAATCATTCAATTGTTAAGATTTACATTTCCTATGGTGAATAAAGAATTAATGTGAACAGAATTAAAGTTAAAAGAAAATAACAATGCTGGATAGGCTCATGTTTTCTAAGATTTAGATTCAGGATTAACATGTAAAACCAAGTTTCTGATTAGATTAAGAGTGGATGTGATCCATTTGTTACATTAGTATTGTAGATTGAAGGAGCTACAGGGAAGTGAATTGTTACACATACACGATCAGTCCATACCTTCATTATCAGACTCCTGTCCGTCCTTGCTATTTGCCTTCATGGCTAGCAGCTGCGCTGGGATTGGTATCTCTATCTCGAACAGCGAGGGGATTTTAGCGGAGTTCCCTCCCGAACCGCCTTTCCCGCGGTTCTTCCTACTGTGCAACATGGCCGCCGCACCCTCTCGGCTTAGCCGAGGGAAGTCCCCTAGGATCTCCTTGGGTGCCGTCTCCAGATGCTAGCAGGGCAAAAATCAAATGGTGTTATCATACTAGTCTGTAGTTGTTACTCTTGTTGTCCAACACCATATATCAGTTGGTAGTGTGTCTGTCTACCGAGCTAAGGGTCCTAAGTTCAATTCCCGGCTCAGGCAACAAATATACCATCGGTGAAATGTAGGTTTCCCCTTTCATGGTGATAAGTCGTCACCCAAGAATCAAGTGTTCTATCTCCAAAATTGTTAAATTTGAGATATTTGGTGTTTACGTTTATTTAGAATGCATATGATCCACTCGCGGTGAAATTGAAACTACTAATAAATACTAGAGAAGATACAAACTGGAGTTGTCATCTAGTAACATTGGTTTTATACACAAGGGCAAACTTCAATGCTCATTTACACTAAAGTGAAAATAGAACACTTGCATTCTCGGGTGACGAAGTTAAAGAATGGCAGCAGTGTAAAGTGTGAACTATGTTCTTCGTTTCATTGTAAAAGTCAAGTTGTGTTCATCCCTTTTTTATGTTTCTATCCACCTTTCTTGTCTGTACCTTCTTACAAATAAAATACAATTACCTCATAAAGCAAAAAGAGGTTTTCTTTATAGAGATATGTCCTAGATTTAAGTTAGTTTGGAGTTGTGTGCTGATATAATCAGTCTGTCCAAAAAGTGCCAATTAAGTTTTGAAATTCATCAACTTTTCCATGTTTTCAAGAACAAAAAATATTCACTATCTCAATATTTTATGTAAATCGCTATCAATAAAAAGTAAAGTTATTTTCGCTGTTTTCTATTAGATTTTTAACATGGTAATTTATAAATGACACTAATAATTTAACCTGGGTTATGCTTGTTTTCTTAGAATTTTGAAAATTATTGCATAGATATTTGAAAATTCTAGTGATGTTTTAATCTCCTTGACTTCTACTTGACATTTCCCTGTCACACCAAATGCCTAGAATTTTCCAGATTTTCCATGAGTTGAATGTTATTATGACAATATGCTCGGTATTAGAAGAGTATTATTTATATATATATATATATTATATAAACACACACACACACACACACACACACAGCCTCAGCCTTGCCTCAAGAAAGTGTCTCCGTAAAGAGTGTGCTAATGGTCGAAGATTTTAACAAAAGCCAAATATAGATCTACAAAGTGAATCCCGCAATTTGTTGTCTTTTTTTCCAAAGAATTCTTGCTAACAAATTCTAATATTTTATAAAACCCCAGTACCCCCCCCCCCCTCCCTTTCCGCTTCTAAAGTGTTGTTACACCTAGGTTTCTGAGAAACTTTGAAACAAAAATAGAGATGAGTTGAACCAGAAAGAGGAGAGGATCTTATAAGAAGAGTGCAGCAGGGGAAATTGTTCTTTAAAGAGAGCTACTATGGATAAGTGCACTGGAAGTGTAATACAGGGCGTACTTTGTACCCATAGTCACATATGCTGCAGAAACATGGCAGTTCATGACGATGATAAAATGGCCAAGTGTAAAATAAATACAAGTGTAGACATAAAAATATATTCACAATGTTTTCGTAACCAAGGTTTGTTTCATGATCTGGCCTAGGAGATGCTAAAATATTGTGTACCAAGGAATGACAGAATCAAACCAGTTACAAACTGTTTGACAACTGTAGTTTGGAAGAAGAGGAAAATTTCATGCTCTCCTAATCAACTAACAGTGTCTTGCGATATTACAATTAAGACTGATTAAAATATAAGTCAACTTTCGAACAGTAAAAATGATAACTTATCACATAACATTGATCATTGACCAAAGAATTTAAACGCACATTAAAATAAATAAAGACACCACATTTCAAAAGTGTTGCAAATGATAAGACTAATTTTTGAGCCTCTAATAAATTCTTAGTTAGATATTATTAAGTTTTTGAGGAGGTTTTTTTTATTCAAAAGATCAGTATCAGAATAGATTTGAATTTGAAATATATTATTTCTGGCATGTCTACACTACAAAAGTAGCCTACGACATCAAATAAAGGGGGGTACATACACGACAATACAAAATTACCAAAATTAACATTTTATGTGTATTTTAGCCTCGTAATTTCCACAGGAAACAACATTTTTTCATCCTATTGAAACATGTTTTATTTATTTAAATCTATAACTGAAAAGTTAATACAAAAAAAAAAATTTACTTTTGATTGCCATAATTTGTACTGTGTTTAAATGTTTAATGGATTTATTTTTTTTGCTTCACATTTCATAAGATATATGTGACTCGTATTTTAAAATATGTACTTAATGTGTGTAAACAGACTATTACAGTATTGATATCAGATTTATATTTATAGGTGAAATAACTTTGAAATGTAGTGTTTGATTATAATTCATACCATCAATGTCAAAATATATTAAAACAATCTATGGGGCAGAAGTGAAAATTAAAAAACAAAACAAGTTATTAACATTTTCCACAAAAATATTAAAAATAATTGAACCTGTATATTTTTGTTCATCCGACATCCAAGCTAAGTCAGTAACATGTCTGCTTACTGAATTATGAGTCCTGGGTTCAATTCCCGGCGTGGTCTAAAAATGTATCATTGGTGAAATGTGGGTTTACACTTACACAGTGATGAATTAACGGCCTGAAGGGGTCGATGTTGTGCTTGTCCGAGTCTTAAGTTGGATTATAAGATGTATGAAGCTACAAGCTATGGAGAAGAGAAGTGCCCTTGAAGTTTAAGGAAGTGTTGTAAAGGGTGTACTTTGTACATATTGTAACATATGCAGCAGAAACATGTAAGATAAATGTGGGACTAGGAAAATGGAGGTCATGGGAGTGAAGTTTGTGAGGAGCATGTTAGCTGTCACCAGGAGAAACAAGATTATGAATGAAGTTATCCAGGAAAGAGTTGGGGTACAGGGAGTACAAGAGATAGTAGAGGGAACAAGGGTGAGATGGTATGGGCATGTAATGAGGATGTTGGAGTACATGAGATAGTAGAGGGAACAAGACTGAGATGGTATAGACATGTAATGAGGATGTTGGAGTACATGAGATAGTAGTGGAAGCAAGACTGAGATGGTATGGGCATGTAATGATGATGTTGGAGTACATGAGATAGTAGAGGAAGCAAGACTGAGATGGTATGGGCATGTAATGAGGATGTTGGAGTACATGAGATAGTAGAGGGAACAAGACTGAGATGGTATGGTCATGTAATGAGGATGTTGGAGTACATGAGATAGTAGAGGAAGCAAGGGTGAGATGGTATGGGCATGTAATGAGGATGTTGGAGTACATGAGATATTAGAGGAAGCAAGGGTGAGATGGTATGGTCATGTAATGAGGATGTTGGAGTACATGAGATATTAGAGGAAGCAAGGGTGAGATGGTATGGTCATGTAATGAGGATGTTGGAGTACATGAGATAGTAGAGGAAGCAAGACTGAGATGGTATGGGCATGTAATGAGGATGTTGGAGTACATGAGATAGTAGAGGAAGCAAGGGTGAGATGGTATGGGCATGTAATGAGGATGTTGGAGTACATGTGATAGTAGAGGAAGCAAGAGTGAGATGGTATGGTTATGTAATGAGGATGTTGGAGTACATGAGATAGTAGAGGGAACAAGACTGAGATGGTATGGTCATGTAATGAGGATGTTGGAGTACATGAGATAGTAGAGGGAACAAGACTGAGATGGTATGGTTATGTAATGAGGATGTTGGAGTACATGAGATAGTAGAGGGAACAAGACTGAGATGGTATGGTCATGTAATGAGGATGTTGGAGTACATGAGATAGTAGAGGAAGCAAGGGTGAGATGGTATGGGCATGTAATGAGGATGTTGGAGTACATGTGATAGTAGAGGAAGCAAGAGTGAGATGGTATGAGTATGTAATGAGGATGGAAAAAGAGAGGATGCCAAAGAGAATGATGGAAATGAAGTATGTAGGAAAAAGAATGCAAGAGAAGCCAAGAAAGAGATGGGAGGAGCAGATAACAGAAAGTTTGCTAGAGAGAGAGGAGAAGAATGGAGAAAATTAAAGGAGGAAGAATGGTGGAAGGATGGAGGAAGATGGAGGAATTTTTCTAAACTGACCCGGCCACAGGCTGGAAACAGTTGTTGATGATGAGTATTAGGTAAGAGATCATGGATCCAATTATGTGTTTGTCTAGTATGTTTACGTCTGGACTTAGATTTTGGTGAGTTGTCTAAATGTTGTAAAAATAAAATAATAATTTTGAATAAATATAGTTATTCGATTCACTGTTTCCTTGTGAGTAATGTTAGTGCTAAATCTTTAATGATCAGTTATTTTAAGTAGAATACCGTATATTATATGATAAGGTGCTTAAGCAATGTTCCTGATTAAATAGAATTAAAAGCAAATATTAGAGATGGGAAACTCAACCCTTAAAGGTATTAGAGATTTAAAGATTTGAAAAATTGTTGAATTCAAGAACATTTATGAGACAAGATCATGAGGTGGGTGACCTGGTGGTTTAGGGGTAAGGTGTCGGACTTCTGTGCTGGCGGCCGGGGTTCAATCTTGGTCCGGCACAGATTTATCTGATTACCAAACCCTTCCTTCACCTCTGACAAGACATCTTGTGAATGTGTGGAATGCCAGGCCTCCACCGTGGTTCGGATTCACGTTAAACTGTAGGTCCTCAGTTTCATCTCACAATCACCCTACCATTACACATTAGCGTAAGTGCTTATAACCTGAACGGGTAGTAAGACGCGGTGCTAATAATAATAATAATATCATGAGTAGGTATCGCATCACGTTTTTTTTTTTTTTTCAATTCGAACAATTTAAATTTTTACAATCATGAACAAAACTCTGACAAAATTCATTAAAAAAAATTCTAAATTTTGAGAAAAAGGTGTATTGCAAATTTTTTTACTTATCTACTAGATTGTTTACCACTATGACAAGTTCCTATAAGTTTTCTACATAAAGTTTACTTTTGACATGGATGGTATGAAATTATAATAATCAATTTTCTAATTTCAGTCTTCGACTTATCTGATGTTGCTGAAGTCCACAAGGTGGGATGACTGGTTTTCACTTTCCGTCCTCTTTAAGTTGGTTAAAATTAGTTTTTTTTTTTTGGTTTTTTTCACTTTCGGCTGTAGAGTTCAATACTTTTAAGTTTGTTTATTAGTATAACAATTTAAGGTTAAAATTATCTCTATCCTATTATCATTAGGTATCTAGATTGTCATATTAGTGATTATTAATACTATTAGTTTTGTATAGTATTTAAGCCAACGCCATCTGTTAAGATAAGAAAGAACTGAATGTAAATTTGGAACATAAAAGATAAAGAGTTTGAATTACATGTTGTGCTTATAAAATTTGTACACTTATCTGTATTATATATTTAAAAAAATACACATTAGTTTTGTAAGACCCTAATATTACTTTGGTTTTTGCAAACATAATCCTAATAATAATTATTAAAATTTGTGTTTCTTTCTTGGTTAATGAAATAAAGATATGCATGGTTAAAAATATTAGTGCAATGGAAAAATTTTCAAATTGTTAATTTATCGTTAAAAAATAATAATTTGAAATTAAACCATTATCAAGATAAGGTGATATGAGCACGGCAACGGTGTTATCCGTCCGGAGCGTGCGGATCAGGAGGTCGGAAAGTAGAATGCCCAGCCAGCTTACCCCGGCAGTCCAGCCAGAAAGAGAACGGTGACTAGTTTTTACCTGGGGGTCCCAAGGTGTCCTCACCTTTAGCAGCACAGACTTCATGGCGTCGCCGAGCGGGCCGTGGGAGAACTTGCAGCGCTCGCCAGAGAAAACACGTCAGGCCCGTGTGGAAGAACTTGCAAGGGAAGTCGTTGTGCAGGTACAGACACTTGTCCTTCTTGGCGCAACAGTCCATCAGGTAGAACTTGCACAGCTCCATCTTGCGCGGGGGGTGTGCGTCGTGCGAGTAGGGACAGTCGTCCCCCTTAACAAACGGAAACAAAACCGGGTGTCAAAAGCGGAGGTAGCCAGCCGCAAGGATATTATACATACCTAACTAATCACGCCATTTTCTCACGAGGTAGGCAAGAAACTGTGCGTTTAGCTCAAAAAACAACTCCGGACGTTCCATCTTCACTGACTATTGCCACACTTTCCTATACTCCTTTCACTTCAACAACCATACACCGAGCAATACATGCTCTTTTATTATTAAAACTCTTAATGTGTCTGTCTTTCACACATTCGTCTACAACATTTAACCACGTCTTACATCTTCCTTCCTTTGATCTTCATATGTTTGCTTCGTCACGAGATCCACACTCATCTTATCAGCATTCCCAAACCCAAGTGTGACACTTCTTTCATAGTGACCTGTTGTATTCCCTTTCAAACCGCACTCCCTTAGCACTCATTCCTTACTGACTATTTTTACAGTTTTTCCACATACATTTCTTAGATATCTCATTCCCAACTTGCTCTAATGTTTCTCCTGACAAACCCATGCTCCACATCCATAAAACAATGTTGGTGTTATCACACTTTTATATAATGGCATGTTTGCCCCCTTTGATACTACTTTATTCTTTGCAATAGTACACATACATCTAACTATGCTCCGAGATGAATTCACGTGATGTGTTGATTTCACCATCTATACCTCCATTTTTACCAATCATTTTGCCCAAATAGACAAAATTGTTCACTTGTTCTAACATTTCTCCATTTATATTAAGGTTACAATCATTTCCTGATCCGTCTTATCACCTTAGTTTAGTTTTGGAGACATTTATACGAAGATCCATTACGACAATAAATAAAAATGCCAGGACACAGTTCCACCAGGCTGGTATTTGCATCGGTTTTTTTTATCGATTGTGACACTTAAATTTTCAATCCTTTCCCGTGCATCAGACCTCAAAAAGCCCGGAGAATTTGAAAAGGAATTTTTAAATGACATAAAAGGTTTTCATCCAAATGCCGCTAAGTCCATGACAAATATTCAAGAGCTGTTGAGAATACCATAGGTATAAAATTAAACTAAACGTATCTACTGATGAATTATTTTATTTATTTTATCCAAAACAGTTTTTTGCTGTAAAAACTGCTAAAAACAAACGTAAAACTCACGACCCATTCCACTCCATCTTAAATTAAAGAGACCAAACCAGGTATAAGTGCTGAACTTTACATTTTAAAAAAGGGTGACATGAAACTGTTTCAAATTCACGTAACCTGCTCTAAAACACTTATTATCTGTTCAGGTGATACACATGTGTACTAATTACACTAATGAGTTAGGCATGGAACAGGTTAAACTTAACACTCAGTATACCCGACGGAATTAAACTATTTAGAATCCTCCTGTTCTATCGAGTTTAAACTCGATTGTATCAGCATTAGTCTATGTATCATTAAGTCTATATCATAAGTCTTTTCTACGTGCGTGGCTTGTTTGCGTCTCATGTTTTCTAAATCACACCAGAATGTTGGTTGTGTCTTCACTCACCTTCTGACACTTCCCCTGCATGAAGAAGATACAGACAGAGTCCTTGCCCTGTTCCTGTGTCATCATCATCATCCTCTGCTGCTGCCTCTTCCCCAACCCTCTGCGGCCTTTCACTCCTAGCTCCTTCCTGCCTCCGGCGAACCTCTTGCCCCCTCTCCCGCCGCGCAGAGGTCTTCTCTTCAAGCCTCTGGTCGACCCCCTCTTGGGACCGGGCCCCAGATCCCTGTCATCGTCCCTCTGCGGCGGTTCATACGGGGGAAGTCCTCCCGCTCTTCGAAGTCTGAGTCATCGCAAAAGGAGTCGTAAGGATCCTCAAATGGACCTGTCCCTAGAAAAGTAACAATCTACCATTACAACAAGTGAAACGTATTATGAGTTTAAAAAAATACGTCCTTTTTTTAAATATTTTTTTAGGATTTCTGGGCTATATGATTTTGGGATCTGGACCTCAAGCCACCTGTATAGTGACTGATTTAAAGAAAAAAATAGAAATGTGTCGAATCCACTATTTTATAAACCTGAGTGTCAAGTAATAATATTTATTTTACATTATAATCCCAAATTTTGGAAAGCATTATGAACATAAGCAAAATATGGATCCTAACAGAACTATAAAAAAATAATGCCAGGACCTCCATCGTGGTTCGGATTCCACTTTAAACTGTAGGTCCTCCATTTCATCTCACAATCACCCTACCATTACACATTAGCGTAAGTCCGTATAACCCAAACAGGTATTAAGACGTGGTGCTAATAATAATAATAATATAAATAAAAAATAGAAATAGTAATTATTTTTTTTGCCAAAATGCACTCATTAAAATATAACTTTCATACATTTGGTGAAGTGATAAATTAATGGTATGGGGTCTGGTTGTTATATTTGTCTGATAATTATGTTGGGGCTTGAGTCACCAATAACAAATTCCAATCAGAAAATTTTAAAATATTTAAATTTCAAAAGTGATATTTTCTTAAAATCCCCGAATCTCGAATATATGTTTAAAATTTGGAGGTTTAAGGATTCAAGGACCCCATCTTTTTTTTTAATTCATTGTTAATTGTATTAGTATCCTGGAATAGGAGTGAGGAGAATGGAGAAGAGGGGGACAACACAATTAGTGAACCATGAGCTGGGGGATTTGAACCCCAGGCTCATGGGTCGGTGAAGGGACGAAAACCCTGGCACTGTTCGCTTAGATTACAACACTTCTTGTACTCCACCCACCCGCAAAGTTGTATTGCTCAGATCGGGGTAGTCCTGTTGGGGCGGGGACCCTCCAGTCCTCATGACGGGCGAGGCCCCCCTGACGTACATCATCTCATCATCATCCTCCTCGCCCATTTCTATGTCATCCTGGAGTGTAGCTGCGTCATTCTTCTCCTCTTCACGACGGTGGTTTTTCTTGCGCTTCTGCAAGTACAAACATCGAAATACCGCTACAAAAATGGGTACAGCATAGTTGCGTCATAACCCCACACCGGTGGGCGCACAGGCTAGGATGTCAATCTTGTATGGTCTTGTTCGCCAGTGATTAGAAGACTGAAGTTTTAAATCCCAGCTGTGTGTAGTGCAAGGTTTTTTCCATAAATTATTTTCCCCTTTCTTTCGCTTATGAAAATGTGGATACAATATCTCTTTATTCTACCTTTCTCATAACCTAATTTTACTGTTTAGAAGCATATTGTATCTCTATTTAAAAAGTAGTATTTGTTTTATTACTATAGGTTTAGTATTATTCTAAGCCTCTAAGTACGCCTATAGCATATAGTTATACATTTAAGTATTAGGTTTTGTTTTATGATTCCAAGATTTTCCTAGTAATAAATTTCATACCTTCGCATCTTTTCTTTCATCTTCATCTCGATGTTTCTTTTTTCGTTTCTTCTTCTTGCTCTTCCTCTCTTCCAGGTCTCCGTTTTCGCTACCTTCCTCGACCTTATCATTGCCTCCTACGTCCTTCTCCAGAGCTGCCTTGATGGCTTTCTCCACGTTACCCGCCCAATCGTCATCCACCACCGCAGGCTCTTTGGCGCGCCGGTGGTTCGACGAGGGGCGGTCTCCACCGTTGCGGCTCGAGCGCTTCCTATTGACTGAGGGAGGTTTCAAAAAAGGTTTCGAGGAGGGCTCCTTTGGTTTAATGTCCGGAGGTATTTCTATCACAGGGGTTCCACTCGAGGAGGAGTGGGCAAGGCTATCACAGAGCTGTCAGTCGAGGAGGTGAGTTCTATCACAGACTTGAGCTCGGAGGAGTTAAGGCGATCCTCCTCCTCCTCAATCTCTCCGTCCTCGATCTCTCCATCTTCCAGGTCTGCGCCCATGCTGATCATCGAACAAACAAAATAAGAATAACCAGAAGTTCTTTTCAAAAAACTCTTTTTTTTTAAACACCATATCTTATGCCTATGTACTAATTATTCTAGTGGGATAGGGATGAGGAAGGTTAAATTTAGAAAACGTGTGCACGCATGTGTGTGGAGAGAGAGTGGAAAAACATTAAGGAAAAAACTACTCAATACGACCGGGTTCGAGTCCTAATCTCCATCTCATCCGCAGTCTAACCTATTGGGAGAGTGAAGCCTTAAGCTACCAAAGTAGTCTTCAAAAATTATTTGTAAGCTAATTGGGTTGACTTTGTCAAAAGTTATTTTTACACTAAGATAAATTAACTCATTATTATTATTACTATTATAGGTTATTTAACATGCACTTTCTGAAACGACTGAATATAACAGTATACGACGTATAAACTAACTTAAATCTAGGACAGACACAACACCCAACCACTGAAAAAAATCTTGGCTATTAATTCATCATTGTGAAGGCAGAAACCCCACATTTCACTGATGATAAATTTTTGGCGTTTTCGGAAAATGAATGAGGGACACTTAGCTCAAATAGGGGGACAATGAAATTCATAGGTTCTAACAGCGGTGAATTTACAATATAGTTTTGTAATCACCAAAATATGTGGTAAAATAGTTCCTACGCGAGCGCAAATTAAGCCTAATTTATGGTGTATTTTATTAATAATAATAATAATAATAATAATAATAACATTAAGTAGTGATGGATTAAATAAAATGTTTTTTCCTTCCGATTATACTTAATTTAATTAATTTTACTGATTGCATGGAATTGTAATTTCAATTTAAAACTTTCAGATTTAAATTTTAGATTTTTTTTAATGTTATTCTGAATTTCATATCTAACAAATATTGTAGTATAGTGATTCTCAATCTTTTTCATCATGGCGGTAGGTACCTTTAGAATGAAATATCCTTTTGTTTAGGTGTCATGATTTATTTTTTAGCACCGTTTCTTACTACCTGTCCGGGTTATACGCTTTTTAAGTACTAATTACGCTAATGATTAGGAATTGGGAAGGTCAAATTAGAGGAAGTGAACCCACATTTGCGTGGAGGGAGAGTGGAAAACCATTTAGGAAAAACCTCCCCCAGTACACCCGACCGAGATTCAAAACCTCGATATCCCCGTCATTGGAGGTCCCAGTCTATTATAAGAGTGATGTCTTGGTTTTGATTTTATTCCGAAACATTAAAAACACTGAATTAATAATATTATTTAAAAAAAATTCAGCCTTCCCCCACATTTTTGAGACACCCCTGATTGAGAATAACTTTCATCTGATTTGAGGAGTCAAGCGTCCCCTATAAAATATTGGGTTTAATTTGAAAAAAAAAAAAAAGTCCGGAAGAAATAACTCCTAAATGTGTGAGCTCTACAGCGATCAAACCCCAGGGGCACCCATGTGGGTTTCTCAAATGGGGAGGCGGATTGGAGTTTCATCTGCTGAGGTAAAATCCCAAGAATTTAACCTGGTGAGAGGGAATTTTAGATCATCTGGACATAGTTCTGAGTTTCAAGAGCAAATTTTTGGAAGAAAAAAAAACTTATAAAAATACAATAAAAAATTAAAAAATTAGTTGTAGCTGAACCTATTAAAAAGAAACATATTTTTCACGAGTTTCTCAAACAAAACAAAGTGAATAGAAAGCTTTTAAATAGGGAACGGGGGGGGGGGGGGGGAATCTACAATTTGTAATTTTTATCTCTGTTAACTGGAGGAATCAAACCTAAACCTTTTGAGACCCAATGCCTTTGAATCTTTTTAATAACAGACTTTTGAGTAAAACTTTTTCTTTTTTATTTGATTCATATACATTTCAATTCATATTGATTTATATTTAACAAATAAAGGAAAGAATCGTGGACAAAATCAGGGACATAAGTTGATGTTTTTTTGGGGGGGAAAGGAGAGGGTGAGAATATCCCCCCCTCCCCCCCAACAACTGGGACCATGGCGTCTCACCCTGGGAACTCAAATAGGCCACAAATCCCTGCAGAAAGGACGGAATACGGATCAATACGAGCAATGAACAGGGTGGGGGGGGGGAATAAGGGGGGGAGGGTACATTTCTACAGCACCCGCAACCGTACCAGGATGAAGGGAAGGAGAGTATTGAGACATAAGAAGGCTCGGAAGGTTTATATAAATAGTCTTCCAGCCTTACGAACTTTACTTTATCTGACAAGTTAGAAAAAAAACGTCAAAATGGGGAGAAGGAGTCTAGGAAAACAAACTTTCTTTGAATCGCTATGTCAGGGTTTTCAACAACCGTCGATGTTGACAGTCTAACGTTTTTTTTAATTATTTGCACAGCGATTCAAATTCCGCCAAACCATAGTTGGTACAAAATCCTATTTCAGTGTTGCCATTATTTTTAATATAAAATTCCCCGTGTTCTCCCGTGGTTTTTTAGGTGCGTAGCGTGGCAACCCTGTATTTTTTTTAGGGTCTGGGTTATCTAAGAAGTGAGTCCCTAAGGTCGTCTTGTTTACGACCGACATTTTTCATCCAACAAGTACCCCACACAGGGTGGTTCACGCGGGCCAAGGCGTCAGGTCAGCAATATACCACATTTTCCCGTGACAAAGGAGGTCAAAGTTCGAAACTATGGAAGGGAGGGGGGGGGGGGGTTGCACATGTGATTTATTTCTGTGTGGTTTCTCACCACCCCTCTGCCGCTAATGCGGCTACACTTCCTCAAAAACTAACTTTCTAGTCCTTAGAAATGAAGCCGTTAATTAACCGTGACGTCACGAAACACTCAACATCTAGTCTGCGTGCCCACCGTTGCGGACAGTACTCGTGCTATTTTTATTTATTTTTTAAATTGTATTCTGTTGTGGAACTAATTTTCGATTGGTGAAATATGTACAGTACAATTTTCATATGAAGAAACTTATCTGACAGCTAGAAAAGTTACTTTTCACGTATTAATATGTAAAGTCATGTGATCTCCCCATCAATACCTATAAAATAGCAATAATAGTATACTAAAATGTTCTCAATGTCGACCGCAATAAAATGATTGTATTTTCTAAAAGTCACTTCATATGAAAATCGGCCTGTAAAATAGATTCGACATTTAATTAAAGAACCGCGTCTTGTCAGGTATAAAATGGAATTTACCTTGCGAAGGTCAAACACGTTGTTTTAATTATTTTTGTGTGTATTTAGTTATCTTATCTCGTTACTTAAATAATAATAATAATAATAAATTGTAACAATTGGTTTGTTAAGGTTTCTTATTCATCATAAAGCTTGCAAGGTTACTTCTAAGAATTATTTTAACTACTTCAAATTATAAATTAAAGTAGATTTTTTTTTTAAATAGTGGGGGCAGTGCAATAAAGATATAAAGCCATGAAAGGCGATTGGGTACAGGATTATACCGACTTAACCCACGGCGAATGAGGGCTAATTTTAAAGAAACACGTACACTTTTGTCTGGAAAGAGATTATTACTATCATTATTAGGTGTGTCTTACGACAAGTCTTCCTTTTATCAGTGAAATTAAGACAGCCAATGAGTATAGAAAACATTAATGTTTCGTAGAGGGAAAAGAGAAGGGAAACTCCTCCAGTATTTTCAGTTAAATTCAAATACGGGAGTGTACAGTCCATTTTTTATATGAATAGCTTTAAGAAAATACAAACTTTTTTTTTTGCAGTCAACAATGATAACATTTTACTATATTATTGGCGTTTTGTTATATAGGTATTTATAATATCTATAAAATGTGACAACCGCAAATTCCATAACTTGACGTATGAAAAATGAAAATTGTTTTAGTAAAAAGTTGTATGACTAAAAAAAAAAGTTCCTTCTTATCTAAATCTAGCTTTATTTGTAATTTGAAATTCTTTCCATTGGGAACCCTACTATTATATTTTAGGCCGATTAGGAATGAGTAAGTTTATGTTGTTTTTTTAGGTTAAGTTTGAGAAAAATCTAACTAACAAGGTACCTTATAAGTGAAAATTAACTTGACGTGAATTTTTTTTAATATACAAATTATCTACATAATTTACTATGCCCGCTATAATACCGGATGACGAATTTCCAAACTAAACTTTTTTGTATAATATATATAAAGTAGAAAAAAAAAGAAAAAAAAAGAGACCAAAATGGCATTATTAAAGTTTATGTGTCAAGTGAAAGTTTGGAAAAGGGAATATAAATACTACCGGAACTGGCAGAATTTTGAGACCGATCAATGACCAGCCTTATCTTATTTTTTCAATGTGGTTTTACTATATTAATGGTATTGTTTACAAACATACGACATCGTTTAGTTGTAATAATTGGGCTAGTGGTAAATTAACCGCATAGAGTTTGTTGTTTTTTGTCCTATAATTAATCAGGTTAAGTCGCTAATAAAATATCCAATCCATTGGTAGCTAGCTAAGCGCTGTAGCAAAAGAAAAAAGCCCTTGGGGATATAAAATATCCCGGCACAGATTTATCTGATTACCAAACTCTTCCTTCACCTCTGACAAGACATCTTGTGAATGTGGGGAATGCCAGGCCTCCACCATGGTTCGGATCCACGTTAAACTGTAGGTCCTCCATTTCATCTCACAATCACCCTACCATTACACATTAGCGTAAGTGCGTATAACCCGAACGGGTAGTAAGACGCGGTGCTAATAATAATAATGATATAAAATACACACGCACGCCAGTTATTCGTCACCATTTTGTCCTTGGGACGACATTCGCGATCCTGGCGGAAGTGACACGCGTTATAATTACCTCCATCCCTCGGAAGAAACAAACATATTTTTAATATGTAGCACCGCGTCTTACTATCCGTTCGGTACTAATTACAATAATGTGTTTGGGATGAAGACGGTTGAATTTAGAGGATGTGTATCCGTATTCGCGTGGAGGGAGAGTGGAAAACCATTTAGGGAAAACAACCACACACAATACATTCGACTGGGATCGAACACGATCTCCCCATCGTCGGTATTCTAGTCTATTGTGAGAGTGACGCCTTAGACCATGTGGCCACCGAAGTGGGTGTTATCAATGTTGACCGTAAAAAAGTTTGTATTTTTATAAAAGCTACCTTCTATGAAAATTGGAGTGTGCATCGAACCTAAATTCGCCTGGGGAGGGCATAGAAAAACCACATTATGAGGGGGGGAGGGGACGCATTTGCATCTGGCCGGAGACCGAGACCCTGGCTCCTGGGAGAAAGTCAAACACGCTAGTCAACCCTAAACGTTAAAAAAAAGGCCCGCGAAATACTTTTGATTCCTGCCTTGATCAATAATAATTAAGTTTCCTTCGCCCTTTTTTGGAGATGGGATGGATTTGATTTTATTAAATTTGCTCATTTAACGCTTCCATAATAACTTAGAACCTAACCTGATTCTAGGATAGCACTCCTAAAATGTTAACACCCGACTGATCATAGAGTATAAAATATGTATAGTTTCTGAATATAAGTTTGTATAAATTCCGCAAACAATGTATTTATTTCAGGCTCCACCTGGATCAAACTAAGGTCCTCAGATATGTAGTCTCCCCCTCTAGAAATAGTTTCAAATACTAACAAGGCATTAAAACGCAAAGAACACACTTCAACTTGGATTTCATTCCAATCTTATACACGGTTTAACACGGGATAAGCGACCTTAACGACAGAAACGCATGCAATGTGCCCTTTCTTTACGGAAATAATCTTGGGTCGAAATAAGACTTAACCACATGAGAGAGTTTCACATAATTAACCACCAGTAAAACTGATAAAACAAATTACCTAAAATGAAATAGGTTGAACTTATCTTGTCTAAATGTTTGATACATCATGCGATACAATAAAATGAAACGTTGAATAAAAATAGCCTATAGTTTCATAAACCTTAAATCACTTATGTATGTATCCTAATGTATTAATAAAAGAATGTTACGATTTTACATCAAGGCTTGAAATATTGATTTTGTTGGGCTCATCTACTTTTAAACCATTATTTTGGTTAACAAAACATTTATTTGTGAAAGTTAACAGAATGATATACGTTTTCTAAACAATCCATGTTTTCCTTAGAACGAAATTTCAAAATTAAAGGTTCCGACATCCTTGGCCACGGAGATTGCAAAGCAGAACAAAAGACAGATGATGTGACAAGAACTGATAGGTTTGGTGAAATATTTTAAAATGGAGCAATTCATGTAATTCACAATAAAAAAAATTAAAAAGAAACCGTACAAATCGTTTTGAGATATGAAGTGTGATCGGATGAATTAAGCGACACGGTCAAATAAGATAAAGTCAGATGGTAAAAACCATGCCATGATAATAAAACAATCCTATAAGTTACTAGATAGCTGTTGCCCGCGGCTTTGCTCGCGTGGAAGTTGATTATATACAAATACGAAAATATACATATGTATTTACAGATTAATTTAAAATATTACGTTACGTTAATGACCATAACTTGACCTCAGATCAAAAATAATGCAAGTCCGATACAAATTTTCACCCCCACTTTCATCCCTTATTAAATAAAATTTCCAAAATTCCTGAAACACGTATTTATTTGTTTCACGTCAATAACCGAAATACAAAATTTTGTTTATATAACTTTCAAAATGACGGACTTTCATACATATTATCATCCCCTATTTTGACCCCTTTGGGGTGGAATTTTCTAAAATCCTTTCTTAGTGGGTGCCTACATAATAAAATGAATATACAGTCCGAATTTCATGCTTGTAGCCTTGATAGTTTGCGCTCGGCGATGATGAATCAGTCAGTCAGTCAATCAGGACATGTTATTTTATAAGTATAGATTGTTGATGTTTCTTTTTAAATGTTCACCAGCATGTCAATCATCATTTGCTTGAACCGTGATTGATAGATTTACAGGAAAGAAGGGTTGATTGTAAATAATGTAAGAGTGTAATTGGTAAACCTTACACAAATTGCCTCAACAATGCTATTACAATATTGAAACCTATTCACATCCTGTCAATTCAACTTCTCAAGGCGCTGAATTTGTTTACATTAACGTCGATGTAATCAAAGATTACTTTTGAAAAGGGTTTAATAATTTACCAAATGGGTAAGAGGGGTCATTAGCTCCTGGGATCGCGACTATAGTGAAATCACAAATCACTCGTTTTCTAACCGCTTTCGCATTAAATCTACTAATAAATCTTCCTGAAGCTTAACGATACTTAAAATGTTCTGAAAATTGAAAAATGACACCTGGACACGGGAATCGAACCCGGGACCTTCGGCTTAGTACGGGTTCGATTCCCGTGTCCAGGTGTCATTTTTCAATTTTCAGAATATGATATCGGAGAGGTGTTATCCTCACTAAAATGCATTAACAATAGTTCCGGCTATTGTTTCACAATATTTAAAATGGCTAAAAAAAAACTTCATAGCTAAGACAACCACGGCATGGTAGCGAAGATAATGCCAGTATTTGAGGATAAAGAGAGTGTAATGTGGTCAGCACAACGAACCTTCCAGCAATTAATCTGTTTTTTAGACAGGAGCCGCTACTTGTTCTCACGTGGCCGAGTTTGAATCCATTACAGATCCACTGCTTCACTAACTGAAAGCACCGGGGATCGAACCCGGAAATTATAGATCTGTAGCCAGAAACTCATGACCAATAAATCGCAGAGGCGGCCTTAAAATGGCTCTTGGAAAGGTCTCCCTTATTAATTAACACATTCATTACCATTTTATAATATCAAATACTACAACTAAGCCTTTGAGATAAAGGCATTTCAAGTGAAATGAGAATTTGTTGGTGCTCAATATCATAAAAATTAATTTATGTTCATCAATAAATGCTTGGTTCATGGTACAGAATCAGGTGCATTTGTAGGTAGGTATACCCTATATACGGTAGGAGAGGTGCTAATAATAGTTAGGAAAAGTTATCATGACTGTATCCATCCGCCAAAACATAGGATCTGCAAGATCCCCCGCCCGTAGAAGCGACGTATGTGGTTTGGTTCACTCCAGTTAAACATACTTTTCAAACGAGCGAGCTTTTAAATTGCTCCGTTCTCATCATAAATATTTTGCTATAGTGTAAGCTAACTTTAGGCTACCAAAATTGTGAAATATGCAGACAAACTTGACAAAGAATTGTATAGCAAATATATAAGGTTTCAATAATAAATATTAATTTTGTATAGCTTACATTGTCTCAATTAAACAACTCATATAACATGTAATTTTGAATAAACACAAAATAACACCAAAAAGCTAGATTTAAAAAAACGGAAATTTAACTAAAAATAAAACCATTTTTACGGGGCTCTAAGTATTAGTCAACAAATAATAACTATTTCCGAATAGGTTGATATTAGTGGCTTTTAGCCAATGTTTTCAATAAAGAACCTTATGCTGTGTGTTTTATACGACTTCTTCCGCCGTAGATAGGGTGTGGTAGGATTGGAAAATCAATATATCCAGACCACATCTGTGTCAGGAGATATCCATTCCTATCAAATGGATGAGATTCTAAATAGAATATATTTCTTCATTAAATACGTCTGGTGTAATTTTCTATTCAGAGTAAAATACCAACAAATCTTGAATATTTGTTAAAAGGGCATCACATAATTTCGTGTCAAGACTTTTTTCCTCTCATTAAAAAAGAAAGTATTCATGATCTGTTTAGATTACTGTGTGTAGAAAATTAAACTATAAGCCTATGTATCTACTACTGAACAATTTTTTTTTAATGAAAACTGCTAGCGGGAAGGCACAAACGCGGTGCATTATGAACGACATTATAAAGTGGTCAGCGAGAAAGTATTAAATCGCTGTCAGGCCACACGGCTTAAAATATAATGGTATGTGTCGTTTTCTGGAACTACTTCTATATTCTAAGATTATACTACCTTTTGCCCTTCACCTACAGCCACCCATTTTCATGTAGATTAATTAGAAAGAGGGGGGAAAGAAAACTACGAAACTTTTTTTTATCAAGTTAAAGAGGAAAGATCGATTCTAGTTCTCAAATATCTTAAAATGTTCTGCTGTAAGCCTATATAAAAAATGACTATTTGTTAAAGGAAGGGTGAATCTTGAGCCCTGGTTCAGTAATACTAGACTCATAGCTCCAGAAATACGATTAGACAGTGGTTTAAAATGAGCTAATGTCACATTTTCACACATTTGTTTACATTGATAAGACTAAACTATAGGGTCGTTTAGGATAAAGAGCCCTGTTGGAATATTTCGACTTTATTTTGGTGTGACACAACACAAGACTATAATCGGTGGGGGGTGGGGGAAGTATATATATGGCTTTATTTATAGTTCAAACGATATTAAAATTAAGGCACGAGTACAAATTAGGGGGCTGTGTTACCATAAAAAGAACTTCAGAGAGCTTTTAGAGGGGTTTAATATTTAGATTTTTTTTTCTAGACTTTGGCAGTTAGAGGGTTATATTGCCATAAAAAACATTTTAGAGAGCTTCTAGAGGAGTTTATTATTAGAATTTGTCCAGTTAGGGGGTTATGTTGCCATAAAAACCTTTTAGAGAACTTCTAAGGGTGTTTAATATATAGAATTTGTCTCAGTTAGGGGGTTAAGTTGCCATAAAAACATTTTAGAGCACTTCTAGAAATGTTTAATATTTAGAATTTGTCCCAGTTAGGGGGTTAAGTTGCCATAAAAACATTTTAGAGCGCTTCTAAGGGTGTTTAATACTAATGCACGTGTGCTGGCTATTAGTAGCTTATCAACCTATTTAATCCAAGGGGATGAATTTTAATAAAGTGAATTGGCATCCACGGGGAGGGGTAAAACTGAAGGACACCCACCCACCTCACCTCCCGAGCGGAGAAAATAGCCACAACCAGAGATTCCTAACAGGGCTGGAGTTCTATTTTCATCTGGGCGCGTTAGGGGTTAGATTTATTCTCTAAAAAATTTTTTTTTAGCACCGCGTCTTACTAACCGTTCGGGTTATATGTTTATGAACTAATTACGCTAATGGTTTTAAGGATTAGTAAGGTAATATTTAGAGGAAGTGTACTCCCATTTGCGAGATATTGGAAAACCATTTTTGAAAGGAAAAAAACCCTAAATACACCCGATTGAGACTCGAACCCCTGTCATCGGCAATCTAGTCTACTACGAGAGTAGCGCCTTAGACCACGCGGCCAGCTCGAAGCGGGTCTAATCAATAACTTTTTTTTTCCTTCATTACCTAGGCTAGTAGCTAATTCAAGTTTAAAAATAAATAATTTAAAACATCTACAACCTCAAATTTATTTTTTTGATATTTTAAAATGCTTTAAGAAGGATATAATAAAAAAATTCTTGCCTTCTCTTGTAGGTTAACTTCACCGTGTGCTCAAAATATATAATCAAGCACCCCCCTATAATCCCCCCCACCTCCACCCAAAAATGGAGTCCCTAACACACGCGCAAGGTAATTTGAATTTTTTTTTAAACATCCGTTTTGATCTAGTCTAAAGAAATAGTGGGTTTACCCAAGTAGGCCCTTTTGGCACTCATCTCAATTTTTAGGTGGTAGTGGGGAGGGGGGAGGAATTTGGAAGTACCCAAAAGCCCCCTCAATTCTCTACACTCCTCTGCCAGGAACCCAAGTCCTTGTGAAGGGTGAAGGGGATGTGTTTTGTTGGGCCGGCTGGCTCTTTCCAATCCCCACAGTTTGAATTTATGGCAGGTACAACAAAAAAGAAGAAAAAAAGAAATTCTGAGGTCGAATAAAGACCAACAAGCAATAAACTGGACTGTCGATGACGGAGGAAAGATCGGGGTTCGAATTCGAGTCAGGTTGATTTTCCTAAACGTTATTTCCCCCACTCTCCCTTTACGCAAATGCCGGTACACCTACTCTAAATTCAACCCTTCTCATCTCAAAACCCATTATCGTACGGGTATTAAAGACGCGGTAACTAAGAAAGAACATCGATTTGTTTACGGGAACCATTTGAAAACCTATAGCGTCAGGAACACAAACCCGTATAAATGTTTGTTGGAGTAAAAATACTGGTAACAGTTTTATTTTAAGGAGCTTAACAAATTAGCGTGTGGGAGGCGGGGGGGCCTTAAGGTGGGTGTGTAGGGGACGTGAGTTAAGGTCAGTGGTTTTTTTTTTGCAGTTTTCCTAAAAAAAAAAAAAAAAACATTTGTCTAGGCAAAATAAATTAAATATTGTTCTTGTAGAAACAAAGAGTTTAATTTCCCTCGCATAATGATATCAACATTTGTTGAATATTTGTCATGAGTATGGCGGTATTAAATGATAAATTTTTAAAATTAAGATGAAAATATGTCATTAAATTCCAGGACACTCTTGACAGATATCCACAACAAGTGTTGATATTACCGTGTGAAGAAAACTAACTTTATGTTTCTACTGGAGCAATATTTGATTTACTTTTGAGTATTAACACGTTTTGATAAAAAAAAAAAATCCATAAAAACTGCCTTTTTCTGGGGTTTTCTACATTCTGGTTAAACCCGGAAGGTTAGGGTAGTGGTTAGCACCCCTGACTCCCGTATCGCAAAGTCTTGATTTCAATCCTGACAAGGTGTACACTGCACTTATTTTAAATGAATAATTTCTCAGTCCTTCAAATTTTTATAAATACCACACTTCCCACGACCGATTTACCGGGTAATTAGACCAAAAAAAATCACGTTCGAACCAGAAAACTTGTAGAAGTGCGGTTCCCACATAGAAAATGAGCACAGATTGATTTTTTTTAAAAAGTAAGCTAAAGATCGCATTGGAAGGAGTGGTAAACAATTCAGAAAAAAAATCATCCCCAGTACGCCCGACCAGGATTTAAACCCTGATCTCTCCGTCTACGGCCAGTCCTAGTTTATTGCGAGAGTGACGTCTTAGACCATTCTGCCACCGAATAGGGTGAAATAATGATTGAAAGCGCGTTTTCAACCGACCAAGAAGAGTGCCTGCCGCGTCTACCCATAACTCTCCTCCGTCGAACCAGAGGACGGGATAAAGTGGGGCGCAAGGATAGCGTGACGGACCACCGGGGAGGATCCTATATATCGCTTTATCCGGGGTATCTACTCAACACGCACTTCGTAAACACGCTAATATATCAACCAAACGACTTACAAACTAAAGTGGTTTTTTTTTAGCATCGCGTTTTAACAACTGTTCAATATTGTACACGTACATGTACCAACCGAAATAATAGGTTGGATATGATGAAGGTAGAATTTAGAGGAAGTGCACCCGTATTTGTGTGGAGAAATCACCCTTGGTACACCCTATCTGCCTGCCATCAACAGTATAATATATGACGCCTTAGACCATGAGTACACCGAAATGGGTTATATGTATCCTTCCGAGGGTGTTATTTTCTACCCCTCCTATATGTCCCTTCCCCCTCGCTCATTCCACTCAAATGTAGGTACATTTCCTTTAAATTCTAGCTTCCTTATATTCCTACAACCCAAGCCTGAAAGTACAGTTCAATTTTCATAGGAAGAATCTTATATATGACAGAAGAGTTACTAGATATACTTTCACGTATTCATACGCCAAGTCATATGATCTGCAGCTGTGACTTTTGATAGATATTCTCAATAACTATAATATTACATTAATAATATAATAAAATGTTTTCAATGATGACACCAAAATGTATTTTATTTATTTGTTTGAGTTATTAAACGTGCACTTTCTGAACCTACCGATTATATCAGCACACGAGAATTTATTTGAGCGAGAGCGAAAGAGCCTTACCAATTTTGTCGGGAAAGGTATTTTCACATACCCTTCAGGATTATTTTACATGTCCACAATCGATTTGGGACAGACGGCTTCATTTCCCCTTCCGAAGGAAGTTGTGCTACGGATTTTTATCATTCAAGAACCATCCGTCAGACTCCGGTTGAGTTTGAACTCACGACCATCGTGTCCTGAGGCGAGCACCTTACCTCAAAACCACCGAGGTCGACTTAACATATTTAAAAGACCGTGCTTAACACTCGATTTGCTATCAACGCTCGATATCTTACGTTTAGTGAGCTCCGAATCGTTTCTCGATATGATTTAGCACGGCCGACCGAGACTTTTTTTTTGTTGGTTTTGTTTAGTTTGTGTGTAGTTAAGAAAGAAAGGGCTCTACTTTCTTTATAGATATGAGTGTCCTTAAGACTTTGGTTTGGGTCAACTTCTCGCTGTAATCTATTCATTTGTTCTTTTCAACATCCCCTTTTCAACCATCTACTCGTATCTAAAAAAAAAACTATACGAGGATGTCACTCACTATCATTATTATTAGCACCACGTCTTACTACCCATTCGGGTTATACGCACTTACGCTAATGTGTAATGGTAGGGTGCTTGTGAGATGAAATGAAGGACCTACAGTTTAACGTGGAATCCGAACCACGGTGGAGGCCTGGCATTCCCCCGCTCACTATCAATGACAAACAATAGGACAAGGTTCTCCCTTCCTTCAAGGGTCGTCGGTTCGAAACCAGTCGGTTACTAAAAAAGAAACCACTCTCTATTTAAACATTTCAACCGGTTCGGGATAAAGACCAACCAACATATTTTAGAGGACCTTGGTTCGATTATGAGGACGAGGACTAGACGTTGAGCTTGTCTAGTCCGGTTTGTCAAGAGGCAGGGGTGGTTTCGAATCCCGGACGAGTATAAAGTGGGTATTTTTTATTCAAAATAGTTTTTCCCAATCCCATATCAACGCAAATTAAAGCACAATTATTCTTTAAAGTGTACCTTTCTTATCAATAAAGCAAATGTTTGATTGCTGTAGGAAGAAACATTTAGAAAAATATATATATAAACTGTTTTGTGGTTAGCATCGTTAATATTTTACCATGCTTATATTGTTTTATAGGTATTGATAATATTTACTAAAAGTGAAAGCAGTAGATCACATGACTTGACGTATGAATATGTTAGAAGTAGTTCTAGAAGCTTTCCTAGCTTTCAGATAAGGTTTTCATATAAAAATTGAAATTAATTGCGTATAACACAACACACTAGAAGAGAGAAAAACTAGAGAATGTGGCTAATTTTAGTGTGTGGGTTTATTTTTACTGTCGATATATTATCCATAAAACGAGGGGGCGTGGCTTTACAGTGTTGTTAGGTTAGTTTTTTAAGACGTGCGCTGACGAAAAAAATATTTTAGAACCTGCATGTCAAAACATTAAAACAAAAGTTGATTAAAATATTTCTATGTGACCGAAAATTATTGTTCGCTTCAGTGTTATGTTTAATTAAAACCAAACAAAACGAGTTGTTATTTTTAATTGTTTACATTAAAGTCACGGTACTAACCTTGAAATGAAAACTATTTTAATTAGCTCAATTTTAAACAAACTTTTTTTAGTGCTTTTTTTTTTGCCGTTCGTACAAAGATTTATTATTAATAACGTCTTATTCTAAATAAATATCGAAAGGATGATATAGAAAAATGCACCCGCATTTAAGTGGATAAGGGTCTGGAAAACGCCAAGATGACCTGGGCCAAAGTTTCGAACTTTCGTTCCCTTTGTCACTAGTCTGACGCCTTATACCACGTGTCCACCAATGCGGGTGTTCAATAATAAAAGACGGTAACTCTGGAAAGGCTCTAATATTAAATCCGAATATAATGTATGTACAATGTAATTTTGGCACGATTTAGGCTATTTATTTATTAGGACACGGGGTTCGACTCTCGTGTCTAGGAGTCATTTTCCAACTACTAAGCGTATTGCTTTGTTAAGAGTATATTCTTTTTCCATATTTCTGTTGCTCCCCCCCACCCCCTTCAAACTAAAGTTTAAATTATAAATTGTGGGGGGAAAAAAATGGCAAACCTTTGGAAAATGTCTTGTGATCATTTTTGAACCAGTTGAGGGTTATTTTGGGGAATTCAACCCCCCCCCCCCTGTACCTTACTTCCTAAAGTATTACTAAGCATGTATTCCGCATTCCTCCTTAACGTCTAGCCTAGAAATTTAATTGGATTTTTATTTAAAAAAATGTTTGTGGCATCCAAAAACTCAATTATATTGCAGAATTAAACTTTAAATGGCTTCGAGTGTATTTGTATGTGTAAAAAAAAAAGTCCAATGGGTGACTTTTAACACACACACACACACCCCGCCCCCAAATAGATTCGAGTATGGCCCTAAAACAAAGGGCTTTGCAAGAAAAAAAACCTTTGAAAATTATTTTTCTAATAACTTTTTTTTTTCAAAATATTAAACTCGATACGCTAAACCTTCTACTTCTAAAAATCTCATTTAAATGACCTAGTAAGTGTATTATTTTATAGTACGGCGCATAAAGCGAACCACTAAAAAAACCAGCTAGAGAATTTGTGGAAACTATCAACATGCAAACAATGCATAAATAGATTATATATATATACACACCAAATTTGACTTTAACCTAAAAGTTGAGACATATTAGAGCGTCAATTAGAACGTTATATTGCCAGGCCTCCACCGTGGTTCGGATTCCACGTTAAACTGTAGGTCCTTCATTCATCTCACAATCACCCTACCATTACACATTAGCGTAAGTGCGTATAACCCGAATGGGTAGTAAGACGCGGTGCTGCTAATAATAATAATAATAATAGAACGTTATATAGCTTCCGTTGATAACTAACCTAATAAAACCACAAATAAATAAATTGCACTAAATATAGGCTTCGAATAAAATGTTAAATGTTTTTTTCATAGTGGTCACTGCTATTATATATCCACCAGATATAGTTGTTTTGAAGCAGTAATCTAATAACGATTAAAAAATAATAATCAAAAGGTATGAAAAAAAAACTTACCAGTGGGTTAATGAGACCTTAAAAAGAAGCCAGCATCGAACACCAAAACTTGTCATTTCCAAAAAAAAAAAAAGGGGCTTGGGAATTTATTCATAAGGGGAGTCCAGTTTCCTATCAGGCATTTTAATCCCCCCCCCCCAAAAGAAGGTTGGGGTTGAGAAATGTAAAAAATCACCAAAAACACGTAATGTTTCTTTTAATTGGTTCCTAGATAAATGTACGTAGCATCTAATCTTCCATTAATAATATGACATATAAGAAAGTTTTGAGTTCATGCGAAGATCCAAGACTTTCAAAAATATATTTAACAGATTTTAAGAGATTAATGGATCCTATTTTGAAAAGGTGTTGAGAGATATTAATGAAGGGTTTTTAGGTTTAAGCCCATAGATTTAAAAGTTTAACATGCTAGGGAGAGGAAGGGGAGGGGGGGGGGTGAGAAATTCATTCAGATGTCTATATTTTGATAGACACTCTGTACTTAGATTCGAACCAAAAACGTTGATTTTCATCATTTTATTGGAGAAATTTGCGTGTGAATTTAATTATCTTTCATTGGCTCTTGGGTTTTCCAAGTTATTTTGTTTCAAATCTATGTTAAGTTTAGATTAGTCCTAGAAAGAATGTTTTATAATAAAAAAAAGGATATCATAGTAAATTCTATTTCTTTAAAAACGATATGTCTTAATGTTTTTCTCCTTCATAAAAGATAACCATTAAATAAGTCTATCTAATATTAGGCGTAATTTTTTCATGTGAATTTTAAATTAAAACTAAAGTGAACTATCACGAAATTATGGTAGTTTATCAGAAAATGACAATCAATATTGGAATAAGTCAATAGTCCTACATGGAATCATGATACCTACCATCTATTTTTAATTATCGAAATCAAAAGCTATAAATTGAAATACACGCCTACTGTTGAATCCCTAAATTCTAATTTAGTAGCAAAATATATTCATATAAAATGAATAATTATTGAATATTATATCATCCTTGCATCAGTCCCATTTTTAATAAAATTATGGTCCACCAAATTTTTTACAGATCAATTTATTTGTCAATAATCACACGATAGCCTACTATTAATTTATTTTGTGTAAGCCTAATTTAGATAATAGTTGAAAAATACCCTAAGTTTAAAGAATGTATTATAATATGTAAAATAATAAAGGTTACCAATAATCTTAATTTTAAATAGATTTTATTAAAAGTATATTATCGCAATCCAGTTGTGTTAAACGGAAAATATATTTTTTAATCTGGCTAGTATTTCTGCAATTACCTACCAATTACTATATAAACCTGATAATGCTCACAAACGATAGGAGTGGTTTATCTCCTCCCCCTCCCCTAATTCACAAATGGTACCACGCTGCGACTACCACGCGGCTTGGCAACAGCACAAAGTTCTGTTCAACAGCTTTGTCAACATGAATGCGATAACCTAGCAACGAAGACATGACGTAGGTAAATAATAATAATAATAAAAAAAGATCAATATTAGTTCCAGCTTAATACATTATACTTAGAATGATGAAAAAAAAAGAAAAGTTCACTCGTTCGCTTATTTCAAATGCAAACAAATCATAAAGCGTTCCTAAAGATAAACAATACTACTAAAAACGAGCTCTTAAAAGAGATGACGTCGACTGTTACGCAATTGTTAAAAGGAAAAAAATGGCGCCTTCTAGCGATAGGAGTGGGGAAAACGAAGGTCGTTCGATGGAAGATGCCACGTCAGCAATTTCTAACATCTTTCAACAAAAGAAAATATTTGTTTTAAGACGCGCACTTTTTATTCTCTAACAGAATCAAACTGAATAAAACCTTTAATTAAATCATGCGGGAATAAGCATAAGATCAAAACGAAATTTCTAAAAATGTTACCCTGCACCATTTAAGCAATAAATTAAAGCCTGTTAAGAATTAGAAATTTCAAATTAGGATGTTTCGATCAAGAACATTTAGATAAAAAAAAAAGAGCTCTCTACGAATTAAAACTAACCATGAACCAAACATGCAAATCAATGAATAGCCTAAATGGCTGTCGCCATCTTGTCAAACATTTCACATTGTGACTAGCCTTGGTCTTTCACCGTAAAACCAGTTCGTTTACCTTTTTATTTAGCACCAGCAAATGCCCTCGTAATTTTCACCTAAAATCCCCCATCAAGAAAAGTATAAAATATTAAATATATTTATATCCTATCCTAATGTTCCGTTAATATGGGAACGAATTTCCAAACCTTTTAAAATCTCCTTCAAAAAGAATATTTTCCGACGGGGGATTCACACTGTCGAGGGCCATTTTATAACACAGATTATGAGAGGGTGTCCGAATTCTGTGTTACAAATTAATTGTATATAAAAAAAATCACTGATTGTGAATCCTGACCACTAATGATAATTAAAAGGAATTAAATATTGTATTAGACTACGCATTATCATCGTAATCATGTATCTTCCTTTCGCCTGCTGTTGAATGGTGTTGATTTTCAAACCCAAACGACGTATTTCAACTGTTCACGTCTTGCACACGAATGGCTACAATAGAGCTGGGGTCTGCAACGATATCTGGCAGTTAGATTTCCCCCCTTCGCCACAATACCAACGGGCTACCGAGAAAACCCGAACTGTGTCGGGTAAAGTCGTAACGGAACTTTCCTTCGACTAAAGGGCGATTTCACCGCCTTAACCATCATCCTAAAAACATTTAATCTTTTATTTGTCAAAATAATTGTTCGATAGAGTAAATTTAAGTTCAAAATAACAAATTATTATAAAATTTTCAATAGAATTTATTTTTATATCAACAGTTAATTTTATTCACAGTAATAGTTTAGCTTATAGGAAAATGTTTTCAGCCTTTATGATATTCATGAGTGAGAGGGAGAATAGTATTCCGTTCCAAATTAAACGGGTTTTACTGGCAACTGACTTTAATTTGACCTCGAGCTGTGAAACTCGCATTCATAGCCTCGCAAGAGGAGCTTAGTAAATATAAGTTAGTTTGAAATCTTCAAAGTGTTTACCGTTATCACAGATGACAACGTAAAGATAAGACATAAAATCGTCTTAACAATTTTTAAAAGTAAATGCGTGTATCAATTAAATCACATAAATTATTTTTAAAAATGCAAAATGATGTCATAGAAATACAAGATTTTGAACTAAAATTTTATTTCGTAAATAATAATTAAATAAAACTGTTATGAAAAACATTAATATTACCATAGTATCACGTCATGTTGTTTTTTCCCAGCGTCTCTTACAAAACGTCCCGGGATATAAGCATTTTAATAACTCTTGTGGGTTATAAATAGAAAGGGAATTTAGAGAAAGTTATCTGCATTATAGATAGGGGAATTTGAATATTTTTTTAAAAACTTTTGTGCTACTGACACTAACTGACAAGGGCTACCTACAGCCCAGGGGTCTCACGGACTCCCAAAGAATAAATGAAAAGTTATATAGCTCGTAAATGCTGAATCAAAGTATAGTAATATAGTGATCTCTAAACACTACAAAGCAAATGTTTGGATTTTAATTGTTAGCTTTGTAAAAAAAAACAACTTTTTTTTTAATATTACCGGGAGCTTAATATAGCCTTACTCGAGTTTCCCTAAATACACCCACAGTAAAACCTTTTCTATTTCTGAGTGAGAAAAGAACAGATAGATATTATAAACATAATATTTTAACATAAATTCTCAAGGTAGGAATGTAGGGGACGCGAGAATAGATCCGTGTGCTTGGAGTATTTGTATTAAAACGTCATTTGGTCAAAATAAATAAAATATTGCTCCGGTAGAAATATATAGTTTATTGTTTGTTCTTCACCTGGTGATGTCAACAGTTGTTGAATATCTGTTGTGAGCATGACAGGATTAAATGAAAAACGTGTTTAAATGTAGAGAATAAATTCTCATTAAATTCCAGGACAGACAGATAATCAACAACTGTTGATATCACCGGGTGAAGTATAACAAACTCATGTTTCTACTGGAGAATTATTTAATTTACCCGCTTCGGTGACCACATGGTCTAACGCGCTACTCTCGTGTTAGACTAGACTGTCGAAGATGTGGAAGATCGGTGTTCGGTCCCCGTCAGGTGTGTTTTCCTAAATGGGTTTCCATCCTCCCTTCACGCTAATGAGTGTGAATTTCCTTTCAATAAAGCTTTCCTAATCCCTAACCCAATAGTGTAATTAGTATATAGGCGTACAACCCGAACGGGTAGTAAGACGCGGTGCAAAAAAAAAATGACAAAAATAAATCTGTTGATATAAAACTGCAAAAAGATGCACTTTTATCGCGTCCCCTACACTCTCACTCTGATAACGAAGGAGGTAGGGGTTAGAATCCCGGTTGAATCTTCTGAGTGTTTTTTTTTTTCCTAAATGGTTTCCCACCTGCTTCCACGCAAATGCGGGTAGTTTACGTCGTCCTGTGGATAGAAAATATAATAATAATAATAATTATTATTATTATTATTATTACAATGTCGATTAAAATATGGCGTATTTATTACTGTCGAAAGTGAGATTCCATTTTGTTCTGTAAAATGGTAAACTAAACTTTTGAATTCTCGATGTATTTGCTCTTGAATTAATTGGGTCGATTTGCCAAAAACCTGTTCGCCGCTGTTTATTATTATTATCATCATAATCATCACCGTGTCTTACTACCCGTTCGGTCTATACGCACTTACGCTAATGTGTGATGGTAGGGTGATTGTGAGATTAAATGGAGGACCTACAGTTTAACGTGGGATCCGAACCACGGTGGAGGCCTGGCATTCCCCACATTCACAAGATGTCTTGGCAGAGGTGTAGGAAGGGTTTGGTGATCAGATAAATCTGTGCCGGGACCGAGGATTGAACCCCGGACCCCCAACACAGAAGTCCTACGCCTTACCCCTAGACCACCAGGTCACCCCTCTCCGGTGTTAAAGAAGATGACCAACCAATCAGCTGTAATCCGCTTCGAAGCGGGTGGGGATTTCTCTACAAGCTCAAAAAGCCCGCCCTTTAGCAGACGTATGACCTTGGACAAACTTTGTGGGTCCCCCAGTTAGCTTAAATCCGCTCCCCCCCCCCCATTTTTCCCCAAATGTTTTTATAAAAAAACAACTAATATTTGTGTAATGTTATTACGGTAGTTTGAACATGTATATCAATTTAAAGCCGTATAAGGGTTCAGCAATAGGCCTAAAAGGTAAATTCATGTGATAATTAATGCTAAAAGTAGTGTTTTTAATCATATTATAAGGGTTGATTTCTGCACAACCTTAGTTATATTTATTCCACAAATATACTTGATCTATATAAAGGTAACCCGCCTAGAGGCGTAGTTGGCTAACACGCTAGTCATGTTGAGCTCGACTGCTGAGGACGGGGAGATCGAGCTTCAAATCTCGGTCGGGTGAACTGGGGTGGTTTTTCCTAAATGGTTTTCCACTATCCCTCCACGCAAATGCGAGTTCACTTCCTCTAATTCAACCTTCCCAATTCCTAATCCATTAGCGTAATTAGTACTTAAAGCGTATAACACGAACGGATAGTAAGACGCGGTGCTAAATATTATTATTATTATTATTATTTATAAAGGTACAAAGAACAATTGCACAAAATTTGAATTAAATCGGTTGATGCATTCAAAAGTTATCGCGATACATTATCCACCATAGATAGAAAGACAAAATGAAAATCGGTGGGCTTAAAACGGAAAAAATAGATAATTTGTTCAATAAGTTTTAATTTGTTTTTACACTCTGTCAATATTTGTTAAATCGCCTATATTACGCGCAAGCAAAATTCTACCACCCCAACTTGTGTTTTTCCTCTCTGTCACATAAGCAACCGCGGGGCCTTAGGGGCCCCTTGCGCGGATGCACCATTTGCACAGCTCTAAAGGGCGGCCCTGGAGTTCAATGCTTGTAAGCTTTTTTTTCTCCTTTTACCAACTCCCCCCAAAAAAACCCACTTAGTTGTCCATTTATTACTACAGAAATAAACTTTTTAAATAGCCTAAAAAAATAAATAAAAATGTCAACACAGAAAGAAAATTGCACAACTTTTATTTTTGCGCTTTTCCACGCTAGTGGAGTAAATATGAGAAAGGTATAATTTTGAGAAAGTATAGCTTGATTTGCGAAGAGAGAGTAAGAAAGAGTGGTAAAACAATTAGGAAAAGGGAGTGAACAGCTCAGAACACCAGACCAGGATTCGAATCCCATCACAGGCAAACTAGACAATAAGAGAACAACGCCTTTTTTTTTATCGTATCCACCTTTAATTACGTAAGAGTTTTGGGGAGGGGGGGGGCAATGAGGGGGTTCAGTATTTTCTTACGTTTTCTTACGAGGGGGGGTTCGGGGTTGTCAGAATACATCTTACTTAAGGTGTTTTTTTTATCAATGTTTATGGCGGTAAGACACCTAAACAAAAATTGGTTGAAAAATTCTGATTCACCGCACTTTTTTTTACTAATTCTTACTGTTTTATATAAATAAAAAAATATACTTCATATTTTGTACAAAAATAGATAATTTCTTACATAATAATTTACTTTTCATTTTAATAATAATTATTATTACTATCGTGCTTTGATTGAATACAAATTTATTTTTTTTTTTCAGCGCCGGTCTTACTACCCGTTCGTGTTATACGCTTATGTACTAATTACGTTAATGGTTTTAGGGATTTGCACGGTTATATTTATAAAAAAGTGTATCTGAATTCGTGTGGAGGGAGAGTGAAAAACTATTTTGGAAAAAAACCCACCTCAGAACACCCATCGAGATTCGAAGCCCGATCTCCCCGTCTTCGGCAGTCTAGACTACTGCGAGAGTAGCGCGTTAGATCACGTGGCCACCGAGACGGGTAGGATATCAAAAGCTTTCAATAATACTTCCTTTATGGAGTACTTTTTCAATCTTTACATCATTAATTAAAAAGCTAAAAATGTAGCTACAATAATTGTAGAGTAATTTTTTTTCCTGCCATTGTTGCGACGAGAATTTCGAGTTTTTCAAATTACGGGCTCCCTATGAAAATCAGACTGTACCAGTGAGGGGTAAAGGGACCAGTCTCCCTCTAAGTTAATGTAGGTACCACAGGGGGGGGGGACTTATATTAGGTAAGGGGCCATCCTTAAATCATGTAAGATTTATTTTTAATTTGATCCCCCCCATATAGCCCACGTAAAGTATCGTAAGCTTTCCATCCCCCCCCCCCCCCCCAACACCTACCTCTCTTATCTTACGTATTTTTTTACGATTAAGTAGATTAGATTATTTTAATCGTTTAGTAGTTATTTTTAGACATATTGGTAATAAAGCGAGTGGTATGAAATTTAAGAATACTCTAAATATTTTAGTAAAATTAGGTGTAAAACATCATAAGTAAACGATGTATTAATTAAATTTTATAATTTATATATTTATTTTTTTCAATTTTTTAAATTATATTTTGTCTCACACTAGACATTAATAAAAACCTTACGTAAGATAGATTCTGTAAACGTAATAAAATATTGAACCTCGCTATCACCCTTCCCTCAAAAATCCCCCTAATTTAAGGACGCCCCCTAAAGTATCATTGATAAAATGAGTGAAATATAGTAGTAATTGATAGCAATATATCAGAGCTGATGTTTAGTGTCTTAATTAGTGAGAACTATCCAATGTAGAATTATTGTAAACTAGAAACGTTGGCCACCGGAAAGTAAAAGTAAAAAAAAAGACCGGATACTCTTTTTTGACGTGGAAAGAATTTACCACAAAAAAAAAATTGAAATAAACTTTTTAAAACCTGCCTATATTTTATTGTATTTTTAACATCGCATAACATAACAATCGCATATAATCATTCATGTTATACGCAACTGTATCAATTTCCCTAGTGTGTTGGAGAAGAGAGTGGTTGAATTTGGAAGAAATGTACCCGAATTTGCGTGGAAACACCACCTCAGTGCACTCGAATAGGATTCGAACCCCGATCCAATCACAGTTTAACGCGAGAGTGACACCGAACCATGCGAACACCAAAACAAATATTAAAATTATTTACTTTTTATAGGTACTGATAATATCTATCAAAAGTGAAAGCTGCAGATCACATGACTTGACGTATGAATAAGTGAAATTCGTTAATGGTCGTATGGCGAAACTCTTGTAAAAAAAAACACACGTCAAACACCCAAATTAAAATAAAATACAACTTTTGTGAGAAAAACACAAATTTAGGTTTAAATATTATGTAAACGGCATTATCCAGGAAAATAAAAAATATTTTAACTCAAAATGGTGTATAATCGTCACGTCAAACAATGGCAGCAGTTGTTATTTAATTTATAACAAGGCCATATTTATCTCGACCCTGATTAGAGATAAAATTATCTCTCTGCCATCGCTACAAATTATGCGAATTAAAAAATGCAAAGACTAATAATAATTATTGGGCCGCAATTGAATTTATCAACATAACTTTGAAAAATCATGAGAAGACAAACACAACTTCGTGAACGCGTAACAAAATATCAAATAAATTGAGAACATCTTGTTTCACTTCTATTGTTCTGCTTTATGTGATGGAAACGAGCTAGAAATCAATATCTGATGCAACCATCACACTTTCATCTCGAAGCACGGAAGTAATAATTATATTTGAGTAATGAATCAAATAATTTTTATTATACTTGATTAAAAAATGAAATTTAGTAGAAGATAAAATTAGTTTAGTGATACATTGTTTTGACTTTTAACTAAACATAATAGTTATATTTATAATATAAACATAATAGGTTTATTATTAGCGTAATGGTATAATTGATGGAATAAGACATTTTAATTTCTACCCATCTTAATTGATCAAGAAATGAGAAGGAAATAAATACCAATTCAAAACTAAACGACTTGGCTACAACTATTTTGTTAAGATCCGTTATTTCATGTGTGTCATAACATTCAAAGCGTTGTGGGTGTATTTGTTTGGCTCCCCTCATCGAGGCTAGCTAGCACTTTGCAGGTCACTCTCATCGCTCGACTCCCAAGTCACAAGAGAGGGGAAGACAGTGAGACATATTATGGGCGCTTCCTCTTTATGACGTCATTACTATAAAGCTGGACTAAACTTTGAAAAAACACTGATCATGCAATCTACCTAAACAACAAAAACAAATATGGACGACTTGCAAGTGTTCCAACCCCAAATTACATTAGATTTTATAACTAGTCACCACCGTTGAAAAAAAAAGTCCACAGAAATATAGAAACCAAATCAATATTTGATTACATAATTAACTATTATTGAATGGAGTTTGGTTTGGAGGGGATGCTAAAAAATTGTTGACATTAGTGACAAAATAAATTACTCAGCTTGAACAACAATCAAGTTAATTTTGTATTTTTGCATTTTATGGAAATGGGACTAAAAATAATCTGCAATTATTTAGCTTTTAACTATCCTCATATTTACATTAATTACAAGGAAAGCCCTAAACAATCGCATCCCAATGAGCTATGTTCATTTTAACCCATCCGACTCTCGGTGCCTATTGGTTAATGGCTAATCTTATTACATCAATCAAGGTAGCATTCAATGACCACGCAAATAAATAAAATAGTTTTATTTTCAAAATGGCGGTATAAAAGTGAAACAGTTCTTCAACTCGTGATGCAAGCTTTTCTCGCTTGAAGTCGACATCAGCGCTACAACCTAAAGCAGTTAGTGGTGGAACTACTCTTAAACGTGAGTTGGCCTCGTGGGCTCAACCAAATATTTTTGTTTTCTTTATATTATTGTTCTTACCTCCGACACACAGTGAATAAACCGAAGGAAATTTATATAAAATGATAAAATTATAGTTGTTAACATGCCTAACTTATAACTTTAGGTCATGGTTTAATTTCAACCGACTGTTCTAAAGTGATTTTCCAATTTTACCTCTACTTTCACTTATTTATAATGTCAACTCATCACTTTTGATAGATTTACATGCCTACCATAATAATATTGTAAAATGTTAAAAACTAGCCGCAAAAAAATTGTGTTATATTCTAGAAGCTCTTCTGTGAAAATTGGCGTGTAGTCTAACCTTGATTTTCTTTCTAATGGACGTTTTGAGCACATTTTAAAAAATAAACATATTTTTTTCGTTCAACATTGATACCATTTTAGTAATATACATATATTAGTTTTATTTTATAGGTATTGTTATTATCTATCAAAAGTGACAGTCGCAAATAGCATGAATTGACGTATGAATACGTGAAAGTATATATAAAGAATCATTTTCTCCCATTCTTAGAAAATGGGAGTTCAGCACCTTTTAAACTTGCTTATGCTTAATCTTTGTTGTTGCGAAAAAAAATATTTTTTGTGACTAAAAAAATATAATTTATATATAAGTAACATTCAAAAATTGAGTTTAGTCATCGGCTAAAATTTCTAGGATATTAATGAATAATATATTTAAGCAATTTTAAAAACGATGATTTTGTCCAGTGTAGTCGAAATACAGAAGAGTTCCCTTGGTATGGGGAATATTGTTTTAAAAATGTTCACAAGAACTCGAATACGGAAAATGTTAACTTAATTAATTAATAACTCCCAAGTGGAATTTACTTTTAATCGTATTTGTAATTAAATGAATACATTTATTCTTGGTGCTGTGTTGGTGAGTTGAACATAAGGACACATTTTCATCGTCGTGGAGCGAGTCCCGATTTCCAAATAGGTTTGACACATTACAAATCGGTTTAACACATTACAAATAGGTTTAACCTTCTAATTGAGGTTTGAATCAAAAACCTTTTTTTGTGTGGTCTACATCGCATACAACATGCTGAATTTATCTACACTAGCCTGATAACAATATAGTTATGATATGGAAAAGTCATTTATTTATAAACTCGTTGCTGAGGTTAGAACCGAGAACCTTGCTGCATAAAGTATACTTAAGCCAAAGGTTTAATTCAAAATACGCGTGGTAATTTGTTAATTTTAAAAATAAGTTGTTTAGAAAAGTTCAAACTGGAGTTTCATATAGCAAAACTAATTCATGCGGTGATTATACAGAATTCTGTTATATTGTTGTAACTATTTCACGCTAATCTTTGGCCTTTTCTGACAGTTCAAAAGTTGTTTTGTGTTCATTCGCTTCGCTAAATATATTTCGTCAATTTTACAATCATTAACATTAGTTTACATCATTTATCAAACATGATCAAATACAATCGTATGTCGGATACATTCGGACCTGTTTTAATTAGATTTTCAACTATCAGAAAATGTTCAAATACCCTTCAGGGGGTTCCACCGTCATGGCTGTGGTCACACTGGAAGCGTACTCGCGTAAAGTTCTCCATTTTATAGAATAACCCTAGAGAATACTGTGTGAATCCTTTATTTTCTCAATGCAATTTAGATGAATATTCTAATGTACTACATGAAGAGATATCTACCTATCCCCTCAACCCACCAAATTTCACGATTGCCGTACTACCGAATGTCTTTTAACCAAACTAATAAGTGTTTCAAATCTCCATATTTTTTATTCTTTATCATTTTCATCATGCCTAAATCTCTGCGATGAATGTCGTTCGCGCGAACGAAACAAACTTGTTTGAACCTCTAACTATTCGCTCGACTAATTCGCTTCTAGTGTAACCATCTCCGTTGTGCAACACGCTCATGTTTGTTTCATTCGAGCGAATTACAGCCTTGTCTAAAATATATTGCTCCCCACAACAAACCATTTCCAAGTAAAGCTGTTTGTTGCTTCATTAAGTTTCAAGCACAAGATAATCGAGTCACATCTTTTGAAGTGATTACCAACCGCGATTAAAATGTGGGAAAGTAGGCTATAACAAAAAAGAAAGAAAGTGAAACATGTTTTACAGTCTACTTTTTCTAAATCTGAAAATAACTAAGTTGTGTGAGCGTTCCGTTTTTAAATCGGGCATTACTTTTCCCGCCCAACAACTTGTGTAAATAGTTGGTCAGAATATCGCTAGATGGCGTTGGTGTGCTCACGGGTAAAGCAAGAGCGGCGAAGCAGAGTAGTTCACGCTTCACTCAGAAGAAGGCATGCGGGAAATAAGATGTCGTAGCAAACTAAAATGATATTATTATAAAAAGTGTCTGCCGAATAGTTTTACGATAGGAGTGATGTAAAGAATGCTATTTTTCTGGTGATTTAAAACAAATAAAAACAAGTAAACAAATATAGGTGAAATGGTAAAAATAAAAAAAGCTACGCAATTGAAATGAACCTACATTTTAGTATTGTTCTCGTGCTTTGAAATAAACTCGACTTTATGATATCTACTCGTGTCATATACAGAAACTAAATAACAGAATATATGAAACTATTGTGTCAAAATAATTAAAGTTAATATGACTGATATGTAGTCAACTAATGACTAACGATATTGTGTGAACGTTCAAAGTCGTTAGCAACTGATTTTACACTCGTAATAACAGTTTTTCTTTCAACAATGAAGATGTATTGTAGGTCCACTTCAACAATATATCTACTTGTGTTGACATACATTTTAGTAATGTAAGTAAATAAAGACTTCATTCTTGTTTGTTTTTTAAATAGCTCTAGTATGAAAAGTAGTTTAAGACTATGTTTTAAGAATTTTACATTCCTGTGTTAGCTCTTGGGATCTCCCGATTATAGGGAACATCCTATCTGATAAACATATTAATTGAATTCATAAATTGGGACCCGAACACCAATAACTTGATTGCAATTTTATTAATCATAGCTACCTAACTTATTAAATAAATTTGTATTTTATAAAACTATCCAATATCTTCAAGATTATTACAGTTAACATGTTGTTTACTGTTTTAAACAAGCATTTAGGAAAGTGTGGCCGTTTTGTTACAAATAATATGTTATTTTAATACAAACGGAATATTGTATAATTTATACATACCCCTATTCCATCAGACTCGAACCTAATATCTTATAAGGTACAGTACCTAGTATTCATTAATTGTTCAATTGTTGTAAAACTAGTATTTAACACGTGGTGTGAACACAGAAATATGTTCGTACGCAACTCTAATGATATCAATAGGCCTACTATTTTCTATTAATTGTGCTGCGTAATGTATTAAAGCATTTTGTTTAAGAAATAATTTTGATTACAGGCCCTCTAACATCTTGTTTAGAAAAATATTTTCTTTTCGAGCTTATAGATTGAGAATATCTACAGTAGACCCATGGCTTCTTTGGTGCTGACTGACAGCTAAAAGCTTTGAAAAGTTACCAGACCAAATTATGTCTCCCTACGCCGAACCATATGATCTGTAAAAACATGTGTTTAGCATCTGCCACTTCTGACAGTCAACATTTAGGTATATACAGTAGCCTCATGGCTTCTTTGGTGCTGATTTACAGACCACAGCTGACAGTTGACAGCTTTAAAAAGTTCCCAGACCAAATTACGTATCCCTACGCCGAACTAGATGATCTACAAAAACATGTATTTAGCAGCTCTCACTTTTGACAGTCAGCACCAAAGAAGCCATGGGGCAACTGTATGTATATATAGTAAACACTGTCTTTATAATAACAAAAATGATGTAATGTATCTTTTTTTGAAATAGGTACGGTACGGCATAAAATCTCATGTTATGACGAGTTCTTTAGATCTATTTAGCATAATATATATAATACATAAGTTGTGAATATCTTTATGTGCATCTCAAATTACATTTAAGTTTTGTTTTATCATACTGGCGATATTACTTCATATATGTTAAACAATAGACCCCCATTTTGTCTCATCAGGATTCCTAAACATTAAGACAATACGTAGATTGTTAAAACAAATCTTAAAATAATGAGCTATAAAGAAAATTAAATAAGTACTTTCTTCGTTGGTCTACAGTCTACACTGACGAGCTTAACTTCGGATGGAACCAAAGTTCAATACCCGATTGCGTGCATATTTACTCTATCTCAACCCCTCGAAGGGAGAAGTATTGTGATGATAGAAAATAAATAAAATCAAACTCGACAATTTAATAGATGTCGACATTTTATGAACCCATGAAACAGAAAAAAAAGTTGTTTTCGCTATTTCGCCGAAACCATTTCACCGTTCAGACAAACGCTTGGTATCTGGGGTTTTCATAAGCTTCTCCCCAAAGGGTTTTTGTAACTATATATCTAACCCTTAAATTAAGGATAGTCTACTGAAGAGCAAAGAGGGAGAGAGAGGGGAGAGAAATAGAGAAATAGACGTTCCCGAAATCCGCTTTATTACCATGTTGATTAAATTTTACATCTAGGCATTGGCTAACATTACTAACAAAATGGCAACCATCCTTGAAAATTACTTTGAGAATTAGGTATTTTACACAAACGGATATTTCCAATCTGGATCATATCTCCGCGACTGTTTGAGATACGAAATAACTTATCCTTGTAAAGTTGTAGTAGGCTACAATTAAAATAAAATTATTTTATTTGAGATATAATTTTATAAAACTGATAGTTTCTCTGAGATCTAGGCATATTTATTATAAGGAGGTCTTTTGAAAATGTGAAATTGATTGTTAGGCTCTTTGATGGACATAGATGTTATTCTTTTATCGATGTTTCTGTAACATTGTATATTATTACATTTTTACTCTTTGGTGGAGTGTTCCTGCAACAATGTATTACTTCAATTCACAAATATTACGAATTTTAAAAAATGGCTCTATTTTTTGATAAAAGAGAAAGTCTGTGCGTTGCAGCGTAGGCCTAGCGTTTATTTTAGAATATTTTTTCTCATCCTTTTGATAAATAATGATGCATCAGCTTAAAATTAGTTCTTATTAGCCCATAATTTTACTAGATTGGGGAGGGCGAGGGGGAAAGGAAACAACCAAACTAACAAAGCCTTCAATTGATGCATTTAATGTTGAAATTTATTCGCAAAGTTTGAAAGATTGAAACATGGTACTTATCGAGAAGTTAACGTAAAATATAAATAGGTCTTTTTGACGGAAAACAATTCTGCAAATTTTGAAATAGAAAACATGAAAATGTACCCCAAAAAATCATCAATCAAAATGATTTCACACCAAAATCTAATTGATTATATTAAACATTATTTATTGGTGGTAGGAAGGTCAAGGTTAGAGTCCTGATTGGATGTATTGTTATTTATTTTCCGGAACGACTCTTCACTCTCCCTTCGCGATAATGCGGCCACATTTCCTCCAACATATACTTCCCTCATAGTGTAAATTTGCGGATAGGCCTGATGGTTACGGTACAATTCTCGTAGTGGCTTAAAAAATAACTATATCTATATATCTATACTAAATATATCTAAATAACTATATCTATACTTTCACGTTTTCATACGTCAAGTCATGTGATCTGTAGCTATAAAATAATAATAATATAGTACAATGTTATCAATGTTGAAAATGTTCTAAAAAGCCATTATTATGAAATATGGATTGAAGTAAAACGCGGAGGAAAAAAAAAGCTTTCGTAATTAATAATTATGTAAGACTGTTTTACTATTCTATTGTATTTTAAGAAAAGAAAAAAATCATAATAATACACATTTATGTAGGATTATTATTATCATTATTATATTTCAGCTGAATGATATCAACATTCAAACCATATTATTTAACACGGCAGCTCCTTTGTAATACCGCAATCAGAACCCTTTGCTATAAAACAGTTTTAATTTCCATTGTACATCAGGTTATTAGCCAATAAAACCCAATGTCACACAACCCACACGTTTTATTGTTAATTCTTTTTTTTAACAACAGTAATAATCTAGTTCTTTGTGCAGAAAAAAAAAAGTTATAGCAGCTGAAACAACAAACGTTTATATATCCACAAAGAGTAAAAACTTTGCAATTGTTGCTATTCCTACGACTTACGGAAACCACCTTCGAACGACATCCTTATTATGGTGGCTTTCTTCTTGCTAATTTTCTCTCCACGCCGAATATTACTGACGTGACAACAGTGAAACCTCTATTTGAATGCAAATTAAAGAGTTTATATGACGCTATGTTCTATTTGCACGAATATTCGAACGCTCGAATAATTGCCGCCAGTAGTTTTTTAATTGTCGCGCTAGCTGAACGTGCTCGCCGGTTGTACTTACACGTGTGAACTTTGATTGTTGCGCCAGTCACAGCTTGGAGAGAACATGCGCAGTGCGTTCAGATCATTTGTGTGTGTACAACTGTCCCACAAGTAAATTCTTACACGATATTTAAAAAAAAATGTGTACAAACCTTTACGCCCATGTGGAAAAATGCCAGAACTGGAATTGGCCAGATCTGTGAATCCCAAATCTGGCTAAGATTTTCCCCAGTTCTGAGCATATCTGGCCAAAATCTGGCCAGATATGATTTTTCCACATGGGTGTGCACGACAGTTTGATTGGCATGGCCATTGGCGCAAGTAAACCAGACAGTTCATACGGATTTTTAGACATGAAACTCTATTGCGCATTAAGAGAAGCACGAGTGGTGGTATTAAAAGGGGATAGGGGGAAAAAAAAGTTAAATACTCTTTATTTTTCATCGACATGCTACGCTACTATGAAAGAAAAATAATATACTACTCTAATATTTTCCCATGTATGCATTAACTCTGTTTTTTTTTGTCTGTTTTTATATTTAGAAGTGGAGTGCTAGGAGACACTCGTTACAGTGTTAAACGCGACCCTTCTTTTCGCTGTCCACGTTGCGAGGAACTCCAATGTCCAGTGATACCAACCTGTGAACATGGAGTTGTGTGGGATTCTTGCTCTTGTTGCCAACTATGCGCTAGTGTGAGTATAATCTAGCTTTATTAACTGTTGAAAATATTTGAGACATTGTTGGATCACACACACACATATTTATATTCATATGGATGTATTTTTAAACACTCATATACACACGATATGTACACTTCGTTTAGTCTGAAAGGTGTCAGTCATACCTTGACGGATTACCCTATGACCCTATCTTATAGGTTGTGCCATAGTGGTACCATGCAAGGTAAACTTTCTACCTTTCAGGGTAAGTGAAAAGTACACACACACACACACACACACGTGCGTGCGCGCAAGCACAACTAACACACATACACACAACATACACACACAAATCAACACACATACCACATACACACACATACATTGTTTATTTGACTGTTAAACTTATGCCTAATTTTAGAAACTGAGATGTAAATAACGTGGTTATAAGAGGAATTTATTTACATTCTGTTCTGTGAACTTAACTTTAGTAAGGTAAGTAATACAAATTAAAGTTATAACCATATAAAAGAATAAGTATATTATAATAATTTGTTTTGAAGGTGTTCACAACCGGTCTATGAATTAAAATTAATGTTTTCAAGCTTGAGTTGGGACACATTGAAAAAATAATAACTTCCTTAAGTTTCGGTTGTAGTTACAACAGCTATCATTTGAGATACGTCACAAGCTATAATATTTTCTTATCGCAGCTCAGACCCTAAAACTTTTATATCAATATTATAATCATGTCGAGAAAGTCATAATTTTCTTACATTTAAATAGAGCTGTTGCACATAATGTTTCAATGTTACAGGGTCCAGGGGAGACTTGCAACCAGGCAGTTGACTTGTGTGCACCGGGCCTTAGCTGTGCACTTACAACAAGGCCAGAATGAGGTCCAACTTTCAGAGTTTTCGTAAAGCCTTTTTGTCCAATGTTGATCTCGGAGTATCGTTCCCTACTTTCGCTCTAAGCGATCACACCACGGAAAAAACACCAAAAAACAGTTATATTGATCAAAGAAAGAGAAACCCTCGAAAAGAGCGAGAGCATTGGAGAGTGGTGATCAGTGGACAATCTAGCCAAAAAGAAACACTACAAAATACAAATGCATCTAAAGATGATTTGGATGTTGATAATTTCAATACAGTTTCGCCTAGGAAAGTGTATGGAAATTATGTTACTGAAGAAATGACAGAGAGAAAGAAGCGCTCATTGCATTTCGGTAATAAATCTAGAATTCCTTCAAACAGAGGTTTTGGCATACCGAAAGAAACTTTGAAGAAACGTCAAGCTACCAAAAACGATTCAGAACAACTTGAAGACTCTTCGCTGGAAGATAATAAAGTTCCACCAGATAAAGATCAAAAGGTCCAACAGATATATAGAGATGACAAGAGCGTTAAAGAATTGAAACCACCCAAAATAAAGTTAAGCTCAACTGGTGGTTATCCGGCAGGAAATCGTGATAATACAACTATGGAATTGAATCATCATCAAAACACTTCCGAGAGACAATTGTTGGATCATATTAAAACCGACACTGGGTCAATAAAACATATTATTAAAGAAGAAAATACTAAAATAAGGAAAAACTCCTCAAAATTCAACGGTGATGTTGAAGTTTTGGATGGTACAATCGGCAAGCAAAGATATGAAAACCTTAATGCGGGGAAGGGTATTTCTCTAAGGAATATGGACAATGACGAAGATTATGGTGAATTTTTTGACGTTGGAATCGGCCAGCGTATCTACGAAAACCTTAAAACAGGGAGGGTAATTTCTCCCGGTCCATGGACAGCGACGAAGATTATGGCAAAGTTCTGGATGGTACAATCGCCCAAAGAATCTCTGAAACTATTGACGCAGGAGAGGAAATTTCTTTCAGGCTCATGGATAACGACGAAGATTATGGTGAAGTGCTGGACGGGACTCACACTAAACGAAGTATCAACCCTCTGAACATAAAACATGATGTAGATGATCAGGTTAGATCAGAAGAAAAAAGGAAACTTAAGATTCCAAATGGGTGGAAAGAAACTATCCGACATCCTATACTTTAGGGCATCGTGATTTAAACTTGGATTACGGAGATATTTGGAAATACGCAGAAAGATCCCAGCGTGGGGTTAGCGAATCTATGTTAAACCTCATCGATACTAAAAAGCTGCGCGATTATAAAAAGGATGATTCCCATAAGAGAATAAATGCAAAAAAAATTTTGGGAGTCCAGAATCAATGGGTAGGAGATCAAGTGTAGGCACAGTTAAATATAATGATGTATACTATAAGGGGAAACACATAAACACTGACTCTCAAATAGACGATATTCAAAATAACCTTTTATTTCAATTGAATTCTTCGAAACAAGATGGCTTTCACAACAAAAATTTCAGTTCTTTACTCATTGGAATTTATGGAAGGAATGAAAATGTTTCACCAAAGGACCACGACAGGCTTTTGAAACGTTCAATTCATCAATTGAATGGGTCCGATACGACAAAGCCAGTCCGAATCAGAACGGGCAACAGCAGTTTGGTTGATGTTTGGGACAATTCGAGGGTAATAGAGTCAAAAAGAAAAAGTAAAAAGGTGAATCCATCGTTATTAATAGGAGATTCTTATCAGACCAACGAAAAGAAAATGCTCACAAGAGCAAACAATGAAAGTATTAAAGGTACTCGTTTAGATATAGCCGACTATATAGATGGTTATGAACATGCTCATAAGAATATAACGGAGAAAGAGGGTGTGCATGGGTCTTTGCTGAAAAAAGATTTGAGCTCCTTGATGAAACTAATGGTCCAGATAATAACAGATGAAGAGAATGAAGGACTCGACACAATGACAGGACAGACAAACTCCAAGAAAAAACGCGAAGACACGGTTAAAACAAATGTTAAGAAATACATGCTAGTCCTTGATTCCGATAATACCCCGCGATATGTTTTAATCGGAAAACAAATTGCAAACAACCCCTAAAAAAGGAAAATGACATTGATTATGTTTATAAGTACAAAAAGTCTTTATTAGGTGTGTGTTCTTAAAATAAGTTTCTAAGTCTATTTTACGAGTATAAAAAGGTGTATTATTAAAATAAAGTTGATTTATATACAACATATATATTTGTAAGCACAACTTTTGTAGTTGAAGAAAGACAAACACCAAACAAGTTTTTAATTTGATTGTATTAATGAACTAGTGCGTGGAAATATATAAACAATCGGTGTTAAACCTACACTGTTTGAATAAACAACCCGTTTAATAATAGTCAATATTTTGTTACACCTCACGTAGTGGCTTAGAGATTAAGAGTTACTCACATCCGCCTTTCTCTTCGAGATGGGTCTAAAATAGCTCGGCCAGCTTCCGGATGACTCCCACGGTTTGTTTCTTGGGCATCAGGCTGGCTCGTTCCATCTTCTGAACTCGTGGGTCGCTCTTGGTAGTGTAAGGGAGGGACGTAGAGGAGAACTGGTAGGGCCACGGGGATTGCTGATGGGTTGGAGACAATAATGGGTTTAGACGGAGGAGAGAGGTGACAGATTCCCTGGGTGGCGAAAAGAGTCGATGTACTGCCGGGTAGTGGGAATGACGTGGAGGGAAAAGGGAGAGTGTTGGGATTGACCTAGTGATATTTTGGGGGGTGAAATATTTGTGTGACCCAGGCGGGAAGGGGAGAGTGGGGTTCCTTACTGGTGGATAAGTTAGGGAAGTAGCTTGGGAAGGTCTTTCCGGGGTGCGGCTTGGTCCAACTGCGGATGTTTCTGAATAAGAGGAGCACCTTGGGTGTCGGGAGAGGGTAGTTTTGTCTTGTTGGCGGCGGTCCCGCTTCTTCTGACCTGAACGCTGGTCGTATCCCATCCGTATAAGCGTCCGGGGGTGTACAAAATAGCTCAGTGGATATGAACGTGGCGATATGGCTAGGGAGATAGTTCACCGAGTTAGACCACGGTGAGCCAGAGGGAAATAGACTACAGCTCGGCGAGTGAGACCACGGTGAGTTGGAGAGGGAGATTGGCTATAGCTCGGCGAGTGAGACCGCGGTGAGCTGGAGAGGTAGATAGGTTACAGCTTGGCGAGGGAAATCACAGTAAGCTGGAGAAGGAAATATATTACAGCTCAGTGAGTGAACCGGAGAGATTTCATTCAATGGAAAAAAAAACAAAAAAAAAAACACCGTGTTTTAAAGAAACGGTTAATTTACCCCCTGAAGGGGTGTTGCCCAGCGTGTGACTGTGCAACGAGTGACAATTCGAATGACCAGCCGTTCTTTTATGCCCCCTGTCGAACACTTAAATGGTATCTGCTGATGCGCAAGCTATCGTTTCAAGGGTAGCTTGTGGTGCGTCATCGGTTCCAAGCCGAGATGCTGCGAAGAGGATGCCGCTGGAGTTATTGACCCTTAGCCCTCAGCGTTTAAACAGTGGGGCAAAGAGAGCGACGTATGGATTTATTATGGTGGGGGGGAGGGAAGGGGGGGGACGACGACAAGAACGTGGCAAAGAGCAATATCGATTAAAGGAAAAGGACAGCAATTTATTCTTTGTTTAAAAATTGAGCTTCGATAAAAGTAGATTAATAAATTCACGTAGCATTTTAAGATCTAAAATTAATTAAATATTATACTTAAAACTAGAAACTACGTATTCAACAATTAGTAAATAGCAAGGGAATATTTACTAAATTGCAGATACGTGACACGGAATGCCTTTCAGGTCAGTTGTAGAAATTATCGTTAGTTTTTTTTTAAATTTTACAAGGTTTTGATTTCAATATTATACTGGTTTAATATTTTCATCCAATACATATTTTTTGAACAATTCTATAAAATGTGAACCAATTACCCTTTGTTTCCGTATACATTAGCTAGTATAGTCTCTAAGATCGGCATATCGTCACATTTCAAGAACCCATATACAAGGGCATATAAAAAGTGACAAAGTATAAAATAAGTCTAACGCCTTTAACTTCTTGACCATCGCAATCGATGTATCGTTAAAAAAAATTAGCATTGACTCTAACCACTAAGTCAATGCGATAAGTCATATTTATCTGCAATATTGATTCGCATGCTCTCTCCAGATAATTGCTAGCTCACTTCTTTAAAAAGCAGCCGTCTTCGTCCTTTTCTATTTAAACTACGTTGATTAAGGTGGGAGTGTGGAATACGTGAGATAAGGGCAATATTCTTAAAGTTTCTATTACAAAACTTTTTTTTTTGTCAAAATATATCAAATATTGCTTCAGTAGAAATACAATTTAATTTTCTTTACACTGTGATATCAACAGTTGTTGAATATCTGTTAAGGGTATCCCGGAACTTAATGACAACTTTTTCTCTTAATTTAAAAAGTTTCTCAACTAATACCGCCATGCTCACGACAAATATTCAACAACTGTTGATATCACCGCGTGAAGAAAATTAAACTATATGTTCCGACTGGAACAACATTTAATTTATTTTGACAAAAAAAAAAGCTATAAAAACTTAAAAACACTGACCTTAACTCGGTTCCACACATACCCACCTTAAATAATTAATAGTCAGCATCTCAATAATTGCTGAACGTTTGTTAAATTCATACGCCCTTTTAAATAGTTTGTTTAAGGCTAGCTGCATTTGCAACTTTTGTTTAACTTTTAATACACATATCTTTTAGGAAAACTATTTAGCTGTAAAAAAAAATATAAAAAAATTAACTAACATTATTAAGGGCCTATCCCAATTTTTCCATTAAAATTACATACTTTAAACTTCAATAAATTTGTAAATACAAACAAAATAAGCGAAAACAGAATGGTGCTAGTACTTCAGACTTGTTACTTTTAGACTTTTAGACGACGTATCAATTGTCCATCGATAGGACCTTTACAACCAGACCCTACTCTCCTTTCCAAGAGGAAACGTTGTTTTATGTCTTCCATTTCAAATGGGAAACAAGGAAGGAAAAAATAAGTGATACAAGAAGATCACAAAGATTGCTCCAAAAAGCGAAATGTCTAAATGAAATCGATACCCGTTGTGTGTAGTTTCGTAGAGAGAGAGAAAGGGGAGAGTATAGTGAAACATCTAAGTGATAAATGACATATGGAAACCCCATACATCCTCTGTTACAAACTGCTGAGATCTTACCTCAACACCGAAACTATAGTATACCGGTAATCCAACGCCTTGTACCACATGACCACAGGTGCGGGTAAGGGATAACGCCTCTTTCAGTAGAGAGAGCGCGTCCAACGCTGGCCTTTGGAATCCATTTTTTCTTAATCTTCGAAATTTCGAATCCTGTTCTTTGAATCTTTAAATCCCTATCCTTCGAATCTCTTAAAGCGTTTAATTTTAGAATCCTTAGAAACTTCTAATTCTTATTTTATAGTCCTCGAATCCCTACCTTTGAATCCCTCATAACTTATTATGTATTATTATATTCAATTGATCCGAAAATTTAATCAGATTCGAGATGAGATTAAAAAAAAAAAAATGTTTAGCGCTACTACGACGCTTAACTTCCTGGACAAACAACCTCAACAAGACCTCATACCATTAATTTACCATTCAATGTGAACAGAATTGAAGGGGAAATAAATGAATCTAAAAAATGTGGCGAAAAAAACCCCACTTGTTATTATTATGTTTTCTAAAATTCGGGATTCGTAGTAAAAAATCGAAGATTCAATATTAGGATTCGATTAAAAATGGATTCGACGCATCTCTAGTTATATTAGTATTTTTTATGTCATGTTTAAACTATTGCGTTACTTTAAAAAAAATAATTTACAAATCTATTTATGTCTACAAACGATTATTAAAATAAAATAGGAACATTAACACACTGATTTTATGGCCATTAATTATTTAATTTGTTTTAAAGTAGTTACTTCAGATGTTTAAGTTGTTAACGCTTGGGATCTACAGTCCAATTTTCATATTAAGAGGCAGAAAAGTTACTAGATCTACTTTCATAGATTCATAAGTCAAGTCAAGTCACCCACAGATCAGATATTATCAATATATATAAAATAATCCAGAACTTTTCGCTTAATATGCCAAAATGCTCTAACCACTGAGTTATCCAAGAGACCGTCCCGTACTCAGAGTAATTCTTCACTCATTTTAGGACAGAGTCTGTGATGGACGTGCGGAAATCATCAACTACATAAAATGAGTGATCAATTAGGATATCAGATAACGCAGCCAACTTTGACTCGAGAGGGCTTTATGATGCCAATAGTACAATGAAAATAGTACGGATGCCCATGCCATAATGGATTAAATAACCAAGCTATTATAGTGTTGTATAGTCGCAATTAAATATCATATTCTTAATCCATCGTGTAGCATTTCAATTAAATACATAACCTACCTAAGCATATTAATCAACTTTCGTATAACACTCAGGAATGTGAACTGATGTCTTAAAGGAAGAGAAAATCTCACCTGTTTGAAACTTAAAAGAGAAATCTACTAAAATATATCAGTTTTCATTGTTAAGTTATGTTCCAGTAATTATTTTAGTGTAGTGAAATGTTTTGTCGGCTTTTTTTTTGTTGAAATGTTTGACCGCAATCATATTTTCAATATAATATACAATTGTTTCAATATTATTGATATAAACCACACTTAGAATGTATCATCCTAATATAATCAGCAGCACAATACACATTCATTACATTATTTTGATAAGTTTCGAATGTGAAAACAGTCGGTTTGTTTCTGGCGGGTAAATCTGGCAACAACGCGCTCTATAAGATCTGCTATAATCTGTAAGTGGATCATTTTGTAGAAGTTATCTACAAAGATTCGTCCACGCAAGGCTTTGAAATGCTCCAAGATTCTAATTTAGTTCTTAAGATTGACACACTAGCGCTATCGGTAGCAAAGCCGTAGATCCTATGTAAATACGCACACAAAACAGACAACGTAACATTTGAAAAGTTTATTTTAATAAATTTGAATATTGTAATTATATCGTATGATACTTTGTGTCAAATGTTATGTATCACTCTTGCACAAAGCGTGCCTTGTTTCCCCATAAAACTCGAATATATGAAATTAGACCAATAAAAACGTTACAACGAAGTAGATTAACGAGTTCACGGAATCGGTTACATATTATAACGTTTCTTGATACTGGAACTTGGGACAAATTTACGATTTGAAGAATTTTCAATGTGGCAAACAGTTAGTGATAAACCATGGCCATTTGGGAAGCAAGCTGGTTAGTTTTTATTCTTTACTTGGTGAAATCTGAGTAAGTATTCACGTATTAATTCAACAAACCATACTAAATAATATTAGTTTCATCCCATTAAAAAAAAGTATTTTTAGATCGGATGCACAACGAAATAAAAATATTTGTGTGTGGTAATTTTTTACTAGTGTAAGAACATAGGAAGCAGAACGGTATATAACACAATTTTATGGGTTTTAAAAGTCTTTTCATATTCATACGTCAAGTCATGTGCTTTGCAGCTGTCACTCTTTATATAATACAGTGTACAATCCTTAAACTTAAAAATTATCTTAATATTTTAAAAATCCTCTTTTTACCGTGTTTATATTGTATTGCCACATCTTGATTATTGATTATTAGCACCGCGTCTTACTACCCATTCGGGTTATACGCACTTACGCTAATGTGTAATGGAAGGGTGATTGTGAGATGAAATGAAGGACCTACAGTTTAACGTGGAATCCGAACCACGGCGGAGACCTGGCATACCCCACATTCACAAGAAGTCTTGTCAGAGGTGAAGGAAGGGTTTGGTAATCAGACAAATCTTTGCCGGGACCGAGGATTAAACCCCGGCCGCCAGCATAGAAGTCTGACACCTTACCCCTAGACCACCAGGTCACCTATTGCCACATCTTAAAAGGATTATTTTGTAAAACGTTTATATTTTCGCCAAAATCAAATCAAAATTCAAAGTATGACGTGATTATGACTTTAATAGTACATCATATTTTTTTCTCTCTCAAAATATCGTCAGCTCTAATTTATTGAGATTTTTTTTTATTTTTTTATTTTAAAAAGTTATATTTGATGTATCCAAAATAACACATTATGTGCAAATTTCTAAATTAGGAAAACAAAAAAGAGTATTTCCCGATAATATTTGTTCTAAAATTAGGGAAACTACTTGAATTTGTATTTTCATGGGCGGCCCGAGGTAAATTTTGCACCCGAGCGGGAATGCTTTTAAAACACCCCACCATGTGGTTGTGGGATGACAGGAAAAAAAAAAGTCTCCAAACCTAACGTAACCTGGGCATATTAGGAAAATAATCTGAAAGGAGATTCCACAAATGTAATCATTACTCATCATATTACAAAGTATCACTAAAAGATTGTACTAACATGGTTAGTATTACAGAGAAACCTGTAAGAACACGTTTTGTAGACAATGTTCTCTTCTTTATTTTATATTGTGACAAACACTTTTGCTATAATGAACGGTTTATGAGATAATGGCAAAAAAGAAAAAAAGAAAGAAGCTATAGGGTGTCATTTTTACAAGATGGCGGATGTAAAATAACTTTTGAAGAATGGTTATGTAAGGTGAGGAGTTAAAGGTGTGGGGATTATTTTCATTGCCCAAGTTACGTTAAGCTAGGTTGGTGCTCTGTTTGAACCCTTCCCCCCCATCCCTCCCCTAGATCAGGCACCCTGGGTGATCGTCCGGATAATCTGGACTTAAAGCCACCCATGTATATTTTAAGATCAAACTTATTACTTGAAATTTCAAAGTACGTTAAACATTAAAAGTCCTCCCAAAATTTCTTATAAAGAAATAGTACAAAAATAATTTATATATCTGAGAAACATTAAATCCTTTCCTCTGATTGTATCGTACATTTCCGGTTGGGTAACTAGCGTTAGGGGAATATGATGCATATTAATATGCGTTTACTCTCTCTCTCTCTCTCTCACAAACAAACATATAAGTGCTATGCGACGGAGAGCGCTGACGTATCTAAACTTACACCGAATGGACAGAGATGTTAAAACGAATCATTGGTAGTAATAACACAGGACTATGATTTTGAAATCAGCTCAAGACCGCTTTATGTCTCACAAAATACTTATTTTAGAAACAGAGCTCGGGGGAAGAAGTATTGATAACGATTTTTTATTTTTTATTTTATAGTGTCGTGAAATGTGTGGAGGACGCATGCCCCCCGTGTGCAAACATCATCTGCCCACCTGCGCCAAGTAACTGTCAGTTCGGCGTGGCACAAGATCCTTGCAAATGTTGCATAGTTTGCGCTAAGGTAGGTCCGAACACTGTCGTTGGTCGACTGCGTCAAACACTTTGCTAGGAACAAAGTACAACACACAAACTCGATAATACTGTGCGCATTCCGATAAGATGGACGTCTTTTGTTTCCTTTTTATTCTTATTCTTATTAGTACCGAGTCTTACTACACGTTCGGGTTACACGCACTTAACGTTAATGTGTGATGGTAGGGTGATTGTGAGATTAAATGGAGGACCTACAGTTTAACGTGGGATCCGAACCACGGCGGAGGCCTGGCATTCCACACATTCACAAGTTGTGATTAATACACGTCTTGTCAGAGGTGAAGGATGGGTTTGGCAATCAGATAAATCTGTGCCGGGATCGAGGATTGAACCCCGGACCCCCAGTACAGAAATCCGACACCTTACCCCTAGACTGCTAGATCACCTTTTTTACCCCCTCTTCTTCTTAGCGCCGTGTTTTACCGCCCATTTGGGTTAACACGCCATTACACATTTCAATCGAATATATTTGTTGACCTAGAGTTGCAAGGTTCTGTTTTAACTCGACTTTTGGCATTTATTCTGTCTGTTCGGATGTTTATTCCACGATTGCTCTCAAATGTGTTGAATAATTTTAACGAAATTCGGTAGGAACATTCTTTGAACCTAGGATAAACAATATAAATGTAAACTCTAAAAAAAAAAAAAAAAAAAAAATTCTAGCCGTTTAAAATGGGGGCAGTTTAAGATTTTTCTTTCAGTAGTTCAACTCAAATGATTTTAATTTAAAATTCTAGGCAGTCAATTAGGGCATCGATTTTTTTTTTTACATCTGCTGGAAAACAAATGTCTTAAAACCAGTGAACAACGATTATTCTTTACAAAATATAATGCACTATTGAATATGGTACTTCACTAATTTTTTGTTTAACTCGATACCAAGGAAAAAATATCAACTTGAATTACCAGGAGAAATTATACGAACTAATTTGACTTGAAATCCAAAGATTAAGCTTAAGAGTGTAGTAACGATAGTAATATGGCTTATTAATTGACATTCATTTTTGAATGGAGTGAGTGAGGTTTACTGTTCACAAAGCTATCACTTTTATAAACAAGTTCAATATTAATTTATCTTTATGTAGTTTATCATTAAATACTACTTACATACAATTTAATTTGTATTAGATAACTAGTCTTTCATACGACAAACTTCAGTCGATAAGTTCATGACACCAGGAGCGCTGAAATCAATTTGACTTAAAGCAAATTGACAAGATGTGTCACACAGATAAACCACACACATCTTCCATATATAAACTTATTTAGCAACGGTTTGTTTCTCAGATGTGTTATCCCTTGTGTGATATATAAAGTGTCCGTAGCTATAGTTTTAGACTGCAATATATTGTGTTGTGTTTGCAGGGCGAAGGGCAGAGGTGTCACCTTTCAGCTGATCCTTGTGGCAACGGACTGACGTGCAAGAAGATTCCTCCCCTAACTTCCCTGTTCAGTGTCTATCTTGAGAACCCACGGGACATACTAGACACAGATATGAACCCATTTTTAATAAACAGTAAGAAGGGACATTTTAGATACCCATTCGTGGAAGGAGAAATGGGAATAAAAAAGGACGAGAAAAGTGCCGGCGGCAAACAAACATATGAAAACAACGGCAATAGATTCCACAGCAAAGAATCGCGTTTACCGAACGAAAACATGTTACTAAAACTGGAGCTCGAAAAGGATCAGATGGAGAAAGATAATATTGATGACCTGTTTCGTTCAATATTTGAAACTAACGCTGAGCTTTCAAAATTGGGCGTTAATCCCACTGTCTCAACTATGAAGCAAAATGTAAAGAAGACTTTTACAAGTGATTCAGAGGATCATTATGTTGACATCCCTGATTTCGGCAGGAAACAACTTCAAGAAAACGTAGTTAATGACGACATCAGCGTAGAGACAAGTCAAAGAGACAATCGTATTTTTAATTCAGGGAAACGCAACTTAACGACTGATCTTAATGAGTTGATCAGCGAATTCATACTTTTGGGGAAGAGATCACACGTTAATCTCAATCAAATTTTAGATGATGGTGATTACTCTAGATGGTTAACAAAAGGTATACCTGTATATCTGAGTACGTTAGTTCAATCCAAACCAAAGCACAATACTATCCAACTTCATGAATATCCTATGTTTAATACAGATAGCAAACAAAAGCTCATGACAGGAAATCAGTATTTATTAAACTATAAAAAGGACAATAAAATAAATATTAATGTGCAAGATCGACTGCCAATTAAAGAACAAATATATTTAGATAATTATTTTACAAACTTGGAACGAAACACGGCGAACACAATTAAAGGAGGAAATAGTTACAACAATTTTCTGACCCCCTTTGATAGAAAAACGTTTCTATTTGATAATAACATGTTGGATATAAAAACAAACAATATCGAGAATCGTAGAAACAAAGGTGTTCTTTTTTCTTTCGATGGTAAACAGTTTTTAATAAATAACAACCCTTGCCAAAAGACAAATGATTCCACTAGTAAAGATGTACGTAATCCTTCAAACGTAAAAAACTTTATTGTAACATTTAATGGTAAAAAGGTTCCTTTAGAGGACGATAATATGCCAACGGTGGAGGTCAAGAGTGAACATTTTATGGCCAATGTTTTGAAACCAAGTCGAGGCGTTGTTGTAACCTTCGATGGTAAAGAGTTACCGGTAGATTTAGTAACAAGCGAGAGTGACAAAAATGTTTGGACAGGCGGGTTGACTGATGGCGTTCTAAACAATTTTCTAGATACTAGCCCAAAAGACAAAAGTGATAAGGAAATAAGAGGTAGGCGCTCCAGCTACTACGAAGACAACAAATCAACCAACAGTGAAGAAATGTTTATAAAGCACGAGCCTCTTATTTTAGGTAATAGATTATATAATAGTCTAACTGCAGAGCAAGCACACGAGCTTAACCCTAGTGAGATCAATGTATTTTATCCAGACATAGTCGAAATGAAAGAAAGATCAATGGATATGCTTCCGAGTTTGGAGCAGGTAGCATTGGTTGGAGCAGAAGTAACAGGAAATGATCTAAAGAAATTAGTGGACAGTAGGGTTATTGATTTTGCATTTAACAAATCTGGGGACTTAGTCGAGGGAACAATGAATAAGGCTGGAAAAGAAATTAAACATATGGCCGACAAAGAAACATCCAACAATGTTAAAAACATGGCTGAGAAAATTGTAAGGGGAGCATTGGAACACGGAGGCTCTGGATTTATATATTTAGCACCTATCATGGATGATGTTGTCAAATTGGCGGGACCAGGGATTAAGGAAGGCATAAAAAACACTGGAGATATGATACGAGGAGCGGCTGATGGTGAAACAAGTGACATGATTGTTAAAAGAGGAAGTCAATTGGCACAAAAAATGCTTGGGAAGGTGGCGGATCACATGGGGCAATTGGGAAATAGCGAGTCCGCATCAGAAGCAATCGACATTTTCAGCGACAAGACAGCAGGATTTTTTGGATGGTTAGGTGAAGGTCTAAAAGAATTTGCACCCAAGGGTAAAATGACTGGTGACGTAATGAAAAGCATATTGCATAAATTGGGAAACACTTTGGAAGATCTTGGTCAAAGTGAAGAATCTAAAATAAAGTTTGGTGGGATGAGCGGTTTCGTCAAAGGTGGACTGGTTAAGGTTGGGTCAGGGATAAAGAGTGCAGCGGGTAGCAGCTACTTGGATAAGATGAGCGACCTGTCCATCAAAGCTTTAGAGAAAGCCGGGAATGCAATGGGAGAGATGTCGTCATCAAATGTTATCAGTAACACCGCAAGCGTAGTGGCACACCTCGCCAAAGAAGGAGTCAATTCTTTAGGATATTTACTAAAAGACGTGGCTCAGAAGCAAACTACAGGCCAAGTTTTTGAAAAGGTCGGGGAAGTAGTCAAGGAATCATTAGGAAAGTCAGGAGCTTTAATTAAGGGTGTGGGCGACAGCAATAGGATTGACGATGCTGTCGAAGTCGCTGGAGGGTTGACGCAGAAAGGGATGAAAAACACAGGAAACAAATTAAAACAGTTCGCGGAGTCGGATTTGCCAGAATATTTAGTGGTGAGGGGTGGAAAAATAGCCAAAAACATTTTAGGGCACGCCGGTGAAACTTTAGAAAACGTTAAAACACAAGATGTTGTTAATACCTTAGGAAGTGCAACGAAAAACTTTATGACAGAAATAGGAAATGCTTTAGCTGATGATGGAAATGGAGAAGTTAAGGGAATAAATACTAAGAGTGGAATGGAGGACTGGGATATGACATTCAATGAGGTCCGAGAAACAAGTCCCAGTGATAAAATCTATTCACTCGAGCAGCAGGTTTCATCACGACGTAGGAGAGACCTTAATGAAGAAACTAGTGGCAGGTACATGGGAGGTGGAAGAAGGTTAGGGGATGGCGATGATGACTTGGACGTGACCCGTTATCAGGGAAGTGATGATCTTTTAGATTACAGAATTGATAGTGGGAGCCCCGTTTTTGGGACACGCGATCCAAGACATAAAAGAGAAGTAGACACGATAAAGCAAGCATACACGGCACTAGGACATAACATGGCAGGGCACACTGGGTTAGCAGACGTTGAAACTGAGGGTCAAGGACAGAAATCAACTCAAAGCCAAGATGGTAATGAAAAATTGAATGTTGTAGAGACAAATTACGGCGGAGTTCTTGATTCGGGACCAATTAATGGCATGGGCCCAGTTAATGGTATGGGTTCAGTTAATGGTATGAGCCCAGTTAATGGTATGGGTCCAGTTAATGGCATGAGCCCAGTTAATAGTATGGGTCCAGTTAATGGCATGAGCCCAGTTAATGGTATGGGCTCAGTTAATGGTATGGGTCCAGTAAATGGTATGGGTCCAGTTAATGGCATGGGTCCAGTTAAGGTTATGGGTCCAGTCAGTGATAGGGCAGCAATTAGTGGCTATATACCCGTTAATGGTATGGGTTCAGTTAATGGTTTGGGTTCAGTTAATGGTTTGGGTCCAGTTAATGGTTTGGGTCCAGTTAATGGCATGGGTCCGATTTATGGTATGGGTGCAGTTGATGCTATGGGTTTAATCAATGGTCTGGGTCTAATCAATGGTATGGGTGGCTTTAATGGCATGGGGCAGATTTATAGAACAGGAGCGGTCAATAGTGGCACGATAAAGTCTTCACAGCCAGGAAAACGAGGAGGAATTTTTGGTTTTATCAGGGATGTAATAGAAACTCCAGGAAAATTGTACAATACAGGGAGGTCATACGTTAAATTAGCAGCTAAGGAAGCTCTCGACTCAGGTCTACAAAGGACGCAAGAAATTATACTTGGAGATAGAATGCTACCTCAGGAAATCATCAAAATAGAGTTGAACAACCAGAGCAACGAAATAGAGAACAACACGATTTATAAGAGCGAAAGTGGCCAAAACAGCTATCATCAAGCCGAAAAAGAACCCACAGTACAAGAACGTAGTAGTTTAGGTGATGATTTGATCGAAATCGGAAGTAAAGTGGCAAAAAAGGTTGCTTTTAAAACCGCCAAGTTCGGGAACCAGGTAGTAAATACAATGACAGCCCCGGCATATATCCGAAATACGGAGAACCTCGTGTCAAACAGCGGGATCTTCGGCGCAAAATATCTGGCTCCTGTCGTAAGGAAGGGCATGACACATCTTCACACTTTAACGGAAACACTAAGGGAGATGTTGGAAGATCAGGGTGACGGTATCGGGATGAACTCGGTAGACGCTATGGGGCAAGACAATTTTGATGATAGAGTGAGCTACGCAGACCAATATGGTCTAAACGACGGACAGAATAATTTCCAAGTTCGCTTGTTTAACAATGATGATGATGATGATGATGATGACGAGTCTGACGATAGCGACGATGAAAAACGAAAAAGGGGAAAACGTGATACTATTAAAGACGCGATTTTGACATTGTCGTCTGCGAGTTACGGGAATGTACCACAGAAATTAGATGTAATCAAAAACCTTTTAACAAAATATGAAAATTATTTAGCCTACAGTAAAAATGGAAGTAGTAAAAAATTGGAACCTAAGCTCAGTGACTTTCAAAATATGAATTACGTGTCTACAGCAGCATCGCATCTCGCCCAGCCAAAAGGTCAAGGTGAAATTTACTCTCTTCAAGATAAAGCATGGGAGCACGCACAAAGTTTGTACAATAATCGTAATAAAAATCAACTCCCTCTAAAGCTCGACTTACTTAACAAACGTAACACAAGAAAACATCAGCAGTCACTGAATATTGCCGCTCAACCATTAAGTACACTATACCTGTTAAGTAAATATTATCGCCAACTCGAGAGTAACGCCGAACAAACAAAACAAAAAATATTGAATAAAGGAAAAAACATGGTGAACAAAAAGTTGATAAAAATGCTATTAAAAAGTAAAAGAAGCAGACCCGAGAAAAGTAAGGCATTAATGTTCCCTAAAACAAAAATGGGAGAATTAGAGGATGAAACATATGTCAAGGGTGAACAAAACGTCAAAGTATTCAAAACTGATATTTTTAAGCGAAAGCGAGGCAAGTTTGCGAATAAAAAATACGAGTCAGTGAATACAAACACGCCCGAAAATAGAACAATGAAGGGAGACATTGATGACCAGTTTCGACTCTTACTTCCAATGCCGACATTAGGGTTGGGTCTTTCAGAGGGGTTACAGGAATCGACTAAAATGGCTTCCAACTTTAAAGAACGTCAATTTTTAAAACACAAAGAAAATGCAAAAGAAAATTTGGCATACGAAATGTTAGATTTGCCAACGGAGGGAATAAAACAACATTTAATGAAGGGTTGGTATTTCACAGATGTTAACACGAGAAAAAAGAGCTATATGGACGGAACAGAGAACAAAGAGTTAGCACTAAACAATGAATTTGTTCTTAAAGAAATGAAGCAAAGAAAGTTAAATCTAGAGCATTTACAAACACGCTCACATGATTTAGAAAATGGAATGGACACATTAAAGGATGAAATTTCCCGAGCCGGCTACAAAATCTCTCGCGAGGAAGGTCTTGAACGGTTAAAAGATCTGACTAATGACATGGATGAAGAAATAGCCATGTTAGGAGAAAGTGTTTCTCAAATAATTAAAAACTTGAAGGAAAATAAGCACGTGGGGCGAAACCAAACTACCACAGAGTTTATTACATCTTTACAAGACCCAATCGCAAGTGAACCAACCCCAAAAGAAACTGATATCCAAGACATACCTGAAGAAAGTACGTCTGAAAAAGTTGCAATGCAAAGCACCTCGGAGGAAAATGAAGACAAGAGTGAATTGATTATGGTCATTGAAGAGGTCCTTAAAGTACTTACTAGAAAAGAACATCCAAATTTAGATGATATTATAAAAGTTATTTTGAGACTTTGGGATATAATAAACGAGGAGATTACTGAAAACGACAAAAATAGCCAAAGCGAAGAGCTACGCGAAAACGCAATACAGACAGAAGACGATATACGTGGAGATAGCACAGATAAAGAAACGAAGGAAAGCAATGATAAAACCCAGTTTAAAACAGTAGGGTTGATTACAGAGAACACTGAACGCGAACGGGTAGAACGATACGTTAATTTGGATTATATTTCATCAACTCTTAAATCTATCATGAAATTAATAGAAAGTGTAATAGATATGGCCATCCCTCTAAACATATTTGAAATAGTTAAAAACATCATAATTCCTGAAAATCTTAACTTGATTGACAGGCTGAGTGATTACTTGAAAGAAAAACATGAAAGTAGTACGGAAAGTATGTCTCAAATCATTGACTTTTTAAGAAAAGGTATAACTTTAATTCCTGAATTACTAAGTATAGCTAGAAAATATTTACTAGCTGTGACCTCCTCGAATAAATATGTACTAGTGTCAAACGTGCCCCCCACAAATAAATATTTACTAGCCTCGAACGTGCCCTCTACAAATAAATATTTACTAGCCTCGAACGTGTCCTCCTTGAACAACAATGGAGTTTTAAAGGAAGACGAGAAAGAATTACAACATTTACAAGAACTGCTAGCTGCATCTAACAAACCACCAAATAAATTAACGACATCGTCGTTTTTAATGGACATTCTTTCTAATCATCAACCTCTTCCCGAAAGTTCTCCAACGGAAATAAGCAAAGAGCATTCATATACAGAAAATGATTTTGTTGAACAAGTCTTGGATTTATTTACATCGCCCAGTGTTGGTTCACAAAGTACGTTTGTCGTCCCCGCAGAAACTATGAGAAGAATGAAACGCGTCTTGTTGCCATTCGTGGATACGTTGGTAGAAGTTCCGGATGAAATAGTCTCCGTGAAACCCATATCTCAATCGGAACTTTACAAAACACCTACGAGTGAGACTGGAAATCTGTTCCGCGCCCCACTCATCGATCCTGTTCTGATTAACAACCAATATTCGGTCATCGAACCAGATATTTCCATTGAAATTATCGATCTAGCCTCTAAGAAACGAAAAGATTTCTTTAACAATGGAGAGCAAAGGAAATACCGTCTTCACGTTGACGATTCCGGTGAGGCCCACTACGTGGATATAATACACAACACCAACATGTACTTCACAGATACGTTCCAAAGAGACGACTCTTCCAAACTGGGTATTTGCTCTCGTTGAGCTATCATCCAACAGGTTGATGTATCTTTGGTGCCAAGTCGTAACAGGTCAGGGACAAATGTGATTTCATAAAAGTGAAATAACATGTATGTGTCTATAAATGATTCACGTGAATGAACGGTTTCTAATATTGCTTTAATACAATATATTTTCTTCTTGTTATGTTTTATTTGTTGTCCGGGTTTCTCTGGAATACAAAACTTTTTCAAAACTTGATTGCAATAAATTATTCATCTCGACACAAAACTGAACGCCTTACACGTTAGTGAAATAAACTAAATTAAGTTACTAATAATAAATAGGAGAACTGTGTGTCACCATACAAGAAAGGCTAAAAGGCGGTGTAAGCAAATAATGTCTACACGCAAAGAAAATTCTGGGAAATATAAAATAGTCCGTACGTTTAATTAAAGAAAAAAAGGTTAATTTATTGTCACTAGAAAGCATTTCTGTGACTGGTTGAAGAGGTGTTCACAATATCTTATATTCATCATTTCGTTTAAGGTCACCTATTGTTTGAGAGAGAATAAAAATGAAGATGTTTAGCTTCCGTAGGAGAAACATTTACTGCGGTTAGAAAACACTCGTGATAATAGTGGAAAGGTATGTATTAATAATTAAAAAATATCAGTTTTATTTGCTAGGCTGGTTACTTCTTTGTTTATATACACAATCAAAGGAACAACTGCCAAAAATATCTGCAGGACTAAAACTATAATATATCGAACTATTATTGTTTCTGTGCTATGTTGAAATGTGAATATTGGAGCCCAAGAATGAATGATTACAAATATAAATATAAATTAAAGATCTTATAAGAAAACATTTCTAAGAGAGTCATCACACATTATTTACTGGAATAATATTACATTTTAAAAATAATTCTTTTAAATAAAATTTAAATTACACGATTAATTAATAATGTATTACTTAATATAAACAATTTGAAATATAATACATACATCAAAACTTGAATGTTATTTAAAGCTAATTTATAATAATAATGATATTAATATTTGTAACATCCAGTTATCTCAATTTGGCCGTGTCTGAATAGTTTGTCCCCTACGCACTTGTGCACTTTACTGCACGCTTTAATATAATACGTATCTGATGCCCTAAGTATATAGGGTGCATGATAGTTTTCGGACAACAAAGTACAGCTAGAGCCATCTGGTGGCTAATTCTGAAACATGCGTTTCCATGGTAACGATATTTAATTTTGATAGTGTTTTGTCAATGGCGTCATTCATCAATGGTGACATTTTTTTAAGGCGCAAATTCATATTTATACTGTCCCTGTAAATAATAAAGTCAATTATATGCCGTTTGTTATTTTACAATAATCATAATTAAAAAATAGCATTATAATATGCTTAAAAGTAGACAAAAGTAAAATGAAGATAAACTATATATATCTTTATTTATTTAACCCCTTTATGGGTTATTGTTAAAAAACGTATTTGGAAAACGTGCACCAAAAAATGGTCAATCCTATCACAGTTTTATAAACTTTAAAATTTATGGGAAGCTGACAAACTAGGCCTAGATTACATTAATATCAAGTTGTTTTAAAGCATGTAAACGTATTGTCAGATAAATACATAGGTCTATAGGAATTCCAAAATAAATTACTTAAGTTACATGTTCATCTCTTGTTTTAAAACATTTTGCCAGAATGATTGACTGCTGAATAAACAAAGAAATTACAGCTACGCGCCAAAAGGAGCGCGATGTATACAGGGATACCAGTGAGCATGCCAAACATTTTGCACATGTAGAGAAAATTTTAAATATATACATATATTATACAAATATATATATTGCTTTCATTAATATACTTATATCTGTAAAGTATTATTCTCAAACATTGCTGAAGATCTCAACTTAAAAAAAAAAATATTTTGAGAGAGATTTTTACACTAGAAAGAGACATTTAACCATTTAACATCATGCATATAAACAAAGAACAAACTATACTAGTTTTATTTAACAGTATGTGAATGTTTTATTCCATTTTCACAAAATATATAATACTTTCATTGAATATAAAAAACTGGTTTAATTAAAGTGCGCAATAAAGGGCAAGTCGTATGTGCCCCTTAGTAAAGTGCGCAATAAGGGGTGCAATTGTACACTTTAAGAGAATTCAGACACCATCAAAAATCACTTCCGGCCTTTAAGCCGACGCCATTACAACTTTAAAGCGCACATGGCTTCCAAGGGCCCTTAGACGGACTATTCAGACACGGCCAATATAAACTAGTCATACATAATTCTTTCGGCAACATTTTTAAGCTGTCATCTGAACGCCATAGTGTAAGAGGGAAAGAATATTTCGTGTATTTCTTTCTTTCTTACACACAAACAAGGCAATGTAGCATTTTGACAGCATTCGCCAATTTATCTGAATATTGGGATACATCAATGTATGTTTAGATAAATGAAATAAATGTCCTAATAAATAGTTTGAAAAGAATAGCTAAGGTTGAAACCCGTGACTTGTTTTTTTCAAAATAAGTTAATGTATAGGCTAATATAGTAATATAGTTAAGACCTTAATCTAAATACAAAGTTTGTCATTTTAACAAATATAATCCCGCTGTTAGGTACCTTATATCATATGAGCCAAGGCCGTAACCAGCCAATAATTTCAGGGGTGGTTTGGTGGGCCCATCCCTCAATTGACGGAGGCTAGAACAAATTCTAAATAAAAAACAGTTCTAGAAGCTATCTGAAGTGTTTTTTTAGAGCAACATAACCCCCTAACTGCCGAAGGCTAGGACAATTCCAGATATTAAACAGCTCTAGAAGTATTTATGTTCCATTTTATGCAGAACGCTTTTAATAAGGTGAAATTAAATTATGAATATATATGATCTGGACTATTTGTCTGGGCATATTTTTCAAATAAAAAGCGTTTTCTCATATCCTGAGTCTGCAGTTAATACGCGAGTTGTAACTTAGATTTTATTTGTTTCAAGTTCCTTGTGTTATTGGTTGTGCATTTCTGATTGTATCAATGTAATTATCGTCGTGTTCCTTTGGATAGTTTTGTTTTCAACCTTTATTAATATTACTTAAAAACTTCGAACGGAATTCGATATGAACGTATGCAAGAATTATAGGTGATAGCAAAAGCGAAGCAACATACTATTTTTATGTTTCAATTTAATCGTATTTATATCGCTATAAGACCTATTTTCTTTTTAACAGCTCTGTGTGTATTTAAAATAGTTAATGGGACAGTAATTAATACACTATAATTGCAATACAACTGTTTAGTGCAAGACTGGTATAATATAAACATTTATTTAATTTTGGTTCCAACGGCTGGGTTCTTCCCTCATTATGTAGTTAATGTGCTTCTGCCACTGTTATTGTCTATAATAAATTCTAAAAATTAGTTTTATTTTCCACGTTTGGTGTTTTACTACCCACCACTTTTGATAGATATAAAATAATATTAATAATATAGTAAATGTTATAAATACTGACCGTCAAAAAATATGATTGAGTTTTATTAAATAGGTAGTGTTATTATTAAAAATTGGACCGTAATAGCCTTATAATATAAATTTTCTGACATCCCCTCCATTCAAAGCGACAGAAATCGATTTTCATAGAAAGACCGTTATTTTAAAAAAATATATAAATTTCATGTCGCCACAACGGCGGAAAGTAAAACAAATGTATTTACATTCTTAGTCCATTTAATTAACTATGCAAATTCTGAAAATTGAAAAATGACACCAGGATAAGTGAATCAAACCCGTGACCTTGTCCGTGTCATTTTTCAGAATATATCTAGATGGAGAATTCCTTTCTAAAATCACAAATAAAAGCTTCGGCCATTTTATTCTTAATAATGTAAAGATGAATTTATACAGTAACCCATAAATCAGTACTATTTGAAGTTTTGCTATGTTTTAAATGAACTTTATAACTAATACATACAATACAAACAATTATAGAATAACAAATTTCAGCGACTTTCAACCAATGTTGGTGGTAAAAAGTGGGATTCCTATTAAAATATGGTACTGGATTTTATGACATTAAATATTTGCCCCTCCATTATTCCCGAAAACAAGAGAGTATTGGGTTTGAATGACATTAAAAGAAGACAGGGAAGTTAAATTATAACGACCAACAATGAAATATGTGAGGTTATAGCTTGGTTGAGCCTATATTATAGTCTTCGAGTCATATTTCTTATCTGAATGACTGACGATCACTGCCAACTTGATTGCGCCTCTAAAAGGCACGGCCATACGGATATCGACTAGACATGAACGCGAGAGGGTTTACATGGACCGTCCTTGCCATCTACATATACGGACCACGGTAAGTACAGTCCAATCTTCATAGGCAGGGCCTTATCCGACAGCTAGAGAATTCACTAGGTCTACTTTCAGGTATTCTTATCAATATATTATCAACACTTAACATTATGTTACCAATATTAACAGTAAGAAAGTTTTTTTTAAAAATATGATACACCCGAAACGGTGTTTATGCAGTCTAAGGCGCGAAGCTTGCAATTTAGTGAATTGCTGGTGAAGGGAAATGTTAAGAATTGAATCTCGGCTGGGCGCAATAGGGGCTGTCTTCCTCATACCTTAACAAATAACTTATCAGTGAGATTTATCTCATCCCATCTTTCAGCTAATGTTGGTGCATAAATAACCCTCTTCTTAATCCTTACCTTTGTATAATCATCTGTTACTAGTCCTCGACAGTAGTCGGCCATCTTGCTGTGCCGCTAAAACATTGCCATGCTGAGATTGTTTCAGTTCCTCTCAGTCCAGCACAAAGGTCGACGACTGCCCACAATGCACAGTCTTGATCTGTCCGTATGGCGCAACAAAAGACCCGCGCCAATGCTGTTTCTTGTGCGCCATGGTAGGTTTTCATTTTTTACTTCGCCGCGTCTTGGTTCACGTCCCGTTCGGGTTATACCCATTTTTTTTAAACGCCGCGTCTTAGGTTATACGCAAATAAACTAATCACACCCATGAGTAAGGAATGAAGAAGTTTTAATTTAAATGAATTGTACCAGTATTTGCGCGGAGGGAGAGTGGAAAAGCATTTTGGAAAACACCATCAGTACACCCGACGATGATTCGAACACCAATCTCCCTGTCATCGGCGGTCTAGTCTAGCAGTAGTGACGCCTTAGACCATGCAGCCACCGAATAGGTATATTACCTATTAATTATCTACAATAGTACCAGTTTCGGCGGTCGAATGGTCTAATGTGTCAGTCTCGCAAAAAAGAGTAGAACTACCGATGGCGGATCGGGGTTCTAATCCCGGTTGGATGTAGTGAGGGTGATTTCACCCTAAATTGTTTTCCACTCTCCCTCTACGCAAATGCGGGTTCACATCTAAATTAAACCTTTATCATCTTTAACAAAAGGACGCAATTATTACTATACGTATAACCCGAACGGGTAGTATGACGCGGTATTAAAATTATAAATAGATAATAAAATACAAGTTTTCAAAGTAGCAATCGTTCATCTTTTGAGGTCACCGTGGGACGTCCTTACCCACCGATAGCACTTTCCTACGGCGTGGACGACTCTAGCGGATCCGATGTGGTCATCCCCAACGAGCTGGATAACTGCGTTGATCCCGTGGATATCCCACCCCACGGACCGAAAACAGACAGGGCACACCCCGACGGCGGACCTGACGGAAAAGCGCCACCCCATCGATACGAAGAGAGGAAGAACCGGAGGGAACAATGGGCAAAGAAAACACAGCACGCTCTTAAAGATGACATAAAAATCATAGAATTCACAAAGAGAGTTCTAGAATCATCCAAAAAAAGTTCGTACGTCGAGGCCAGAAATGTCACAGCTGCCGCGGAGCAGTATCAAAGAAGACACGTCTGCGACGGTCCGAAAGTCGCGAGTACAAAAAGAGACACCAATGAGAGTCAAGATGGTGAAGATATTTCTATTGTGGCTTTAAAGCACGAGTCCGAACCACGAGAAGATGGTGCACGCGAAAAGGAACTTACAGACACACCCGGAAAAAACGCAGCCCATCCCCCGCGTCAAGAGCTGAGAACATTTAACCACGAAGGGTACGAAGTATATCGAAGGTCATTGGGGTCAAACATCGACGCGGGACTGAACAAGTTAGCGAGTAGCGTCCAAACACTCGCGGGTAACGCCATGAAGTCTCTGGCCAGCAGCGGGATGGTGGATTGGACGTTCGACGGGGAGGCGAAGATGATGGGTTAAAACGTTCCAGGACGCGGTGAACGCCTCGAGATGGAAGGACAAGACAGATTACGCCGATAGGACGGTCAAAGGTGTCATGAAGCTCAGAGAATCCGCGCTGGTGGACAGCGAGACGGGCGGAAGGTTGGCGAAGGCAGGGGGCGTCGCGGCCCAGACTGTGTTCGGTATGTTGGGCGGGCGGCGGGAGAAGGTGGTTGAGAGTCAAACGGCGGACGACGCTATCTTTAAGACGGGAGACAAGACGTCGGGCATAGTCGGATGGTTCGGCCAAGGACTGCAGAACATGAGCCTGAAGAGAAAACTGGCGGGAAAATACAGCAAACAAGGGGTGCTCAGTATGACGAGCGGGATAGGTCTGGTCGGGTCTGGGATGAAGATCGCGGCGGAGAGCAGCCTCAAGGACGTGATCGGCAACTTGACCAGCGGAACGTTGGGTATTGTCGGCGATAACCTCAAACAACTGTCGGACTCGCAGGTCGTCAGAAACTCCATGAACGTGGTGGGGCAACTCGCGAAAGAAGGAATCACTTCGACCGGCGGATATCTCAAGAGCGTCAGCCGCGAGCCAAAGAAGGAGGCGTTCAATTATTTAGGGCATGCCGTCAAGAAAGGTATCGGAACATCTGGAGACATAATAAGGAGCGTCGCAGAAAGCGAGAAAGCGGACGACGTGGTCGGGTTCTCCGAGAGTCTGACAGGCAGAGGTGTGAAGATGGGGGGCGAAGCGCTAGGGCGCTTGGCAGAGTCGAACGTCCCACAAAGGGCTGTACAGGCGGGAGTGAGCATGGTCAAGAATGCATTCGGGAAAACCGGGGATTTCTTCCAGAAAGTTAAGACTAAAGGTATTTTCAAAGGTGTAGGAATGTTAGCTAGTTCTTTTGTATCGGGCACCGGGGATTCGCTTATCGGAACACAAGATTACAGTGGAGGAAAAAACAAAATGGAAGAGCCATACTTCCGAGACCAGAACAGGAAGGAGGTGTCACACGTCCTAGTCCAAGAAGCTGTAGAGCCCTCGCACAGTTCAGAGACGAATCCAATACTCGAGTATGGATCTCAACCCACGGACTATAATGAGCCCCATCACCCAGAGAAAAGAGAAGTGGGAGAACCGAACAATTGGAGCGATACTCTTGAGGGAAGCTCAGAGGGGGACAACGATGCACCTGCTGACAGCACTCAGAAAAGCTATGAGCAAGGGGGAAGTGCTAAGGACATAGGCACTACCAAGCTGCAGCCATCAAAGGGACAAAGAAACGACGTAACGTCTTTAGGAGTGACGGACAACAAAGAAAGTGTGATCCAGGACTACAAAGTTTTTCAATTTGATGCACAACATGGACCTCAGCAAGTCTTAGAAGCTCAAGTGCCTAAAAATAATATCAACGAGGGCTATTATGTCGGGCAAAGTGGAAAGAGCGACTACACCCTAAGTTCCACACAATATACCCCTGATCAGCAGCCCCAATATAGCTATGCACCGAGTAAAACTGTTTATGGACAGTATGGCTTGAAAGGGCAAAATACCAATGGCCAATATGGGGCGCAGGGACAAAATACCAATTACCAATATGGCGTGCAAGGACAAAATACCAATGGCCAATATGGCGTGCAAGGACAAAATACCAATTACCAATATGGCGTGCAAGGACAAAATACCACTGGGCAGTATTTCTTGCAAGAACAAAATAACAATTACCAACATGGCGTGAAAGAACAAAATACCAATGGTCAATATGGTGCGCAAGGACAAAATACAAATGGCCAATATGGGGCGCAAAGACAAAATACCAATAGTCAATATGGCGCACAAGGACAAAATACAAATGACCAATATGGGGTGCAAGGACAAAATACAAATGACCAATATGGGGCGCAAGGACAAAATACCAATGACCAATATGGGGTGCAAGGACAAAATACCAATGACCAATATGGGGCACAAGGACTAAATAACAATGGCCAATATGGGGTGCAAGGACAAAATACAAATGGTCAATATGGGGTGCAAGGACAAAATACAAATGGCCAATATGGGTGCAAGGACAAAATACAAATGGCAAATATGGGGCACAAGGACAAAATAACAATGGCCAATATAGGGTGCAAGGACAAAATAACAATGGCCAATATGGGGTGCAAGGACAAAATACAAATGGCCAATATGGGGCGCAAGGACAAAATACCAATGACCAATATGGGGTGCAAGGACAAAATACCAATGGCCAATATGGGGCACAAGGACTAAATAACAATGGCCAATATGGGGTGCAAGGACAAAATACAAATGGTCAATATGGGGTGCAAGGACAAAATACAAATGGCCAATATGGGGTGCAAGGACAAAATAACAATGGCCAATATAGGGTGCAAGGACAAAATAACAATGGCCAATATGGGGTACAAGGACTAAATAACAATGGCCAATATGGGGTGCAAGGACTAAATAACAATGGCCAATATGGGGCACAAGGACTAAATAACAATGACCAATATGGGGCGCAAAGACAAAATACCAATAGCCAGTATGGCGCACAAGCACAAAATACCAATAGCCAGTATGTCACGCAAGGACAAAATTCCAATAGCCAGTATGTCGCGCAAGGACAAAATACAAATGGCCAATATGGTGTGCAAGGACAAAATACCAATGACCAATATGGTGAGCAAGGACAAAATATAAATGACCAATATGGTGTGCAAGGACAAAATACCAATGACCAATTTAAATTGCAAGTACAAAATTCCAACATTCAATATGCCACATCAAGACAAAATTACGAAAGTGGCCAACTAGCTGGCGCACAGCCCTATAACCTTGATGTCGCTACCGGACCTGTAAATGCTATGGAAAATTCCATAGAAGACACAAACACAACGGAGCATAATCTAAACCCAGCAGGAAGCTCTTTTTTAAAAGAAATAATGAGGAAAACGGTGTCTTTACCGATTAACATGGCTAAAAGGACGTTGAAGACAGGAGTAGTATTATTGGGACCTGTAGCAATCAGAGCAGTGATGAAAGCTGCCGCAATAGTAAATTCAATTGGTAACATAGGGAATCGTATGGCACCCAAAGGAGATATCACCGTAGGAATAGATATACCCGTGAAAAGACATACAAAAAGAGAAAAAGAAGCAGGCACAGGGACAAGTCACTGTTTGAAGAACAATCCTTGGGCCCTGCATTGAAGCATACAGGCCAGATTCTGGAAATAAAGTTGGGTTTGTGATATCATAAGAAGGTTTCTCTACAGCGGAACACCTCGTAAATATTATCAGGCACAATAAGGTACGTTTACATGGTATGCCAGGGGACATGTTATCAAAAGGGAGTTCAATACCGAGTAAAAACTTTAGAAGAACTAAGGCAGATTCACAAAATTGTGATGAAGACCCAGAACAACTGAACAACACACTACAGTCAACTCTCAATTCTACGGCCTTTCATGGTTCCCTGGAAAAGGGTCGTTATTTCGAAGGGGTCGATATTGGAATTTTAACAGATTTTGTTCCAACCCTGACCTTCATACGAAAAAATTGCATTTTTTAGACAACGAATAGCGTGGGTCATCAAAAATCGTTAACAAAATCCAACCAAAAACGTAACCAAGTCAAAATAACAATGTTAAACAATAGCATGGGTCGTCAAAAATTGTTCACAAAATCAAACCAAAATAGTAACCAAATCGAGAATTGAAATAACAATGTGGCAAAAGCAAGCCTGGCGCGTGATGTAGCAGCAGTTGCGCGCGGGGAAACATTGTCTTGCTTGTGGAAGGGGGTGGACAGAGTCTAGTGCTATTGGCTGGCATTGATGAGGTGGTGTCTATTTTTATACCTGACCCACCCCAGTTACTAGTAATACAGCGCTCACAAAGATAATTGCAACGCAGCGACCTAAATAAATGCAAAAAACACATTTTACAGCCGATTTCCTTAAACGTTTCAACCTTTTTCCCCAAAAAAGGGTCGTTACTTCGAGAGGGACGCTATTCCCGGGTCGTAGAATCGAGAGTTGACTGTAGATACAGGTGCAAGTCTAAAAGATAACAATCCCCAGGTTTAGTTTACGAATGCTCTCAATCTTGTCCTGTCTCGGTACAGTTGCTCATTTCGGATGTACTCTCAGGTCTCTTTTCTCTCGTTAACATCTTGTCTGATCTGGTCGCTCCGTCTTTTCTAGGACTCTCAACTTTCCTAGTTCCGCTGATGTTCATAGGATAGTACTCATTTGTCATTATTTGCACGTGCCCCGAGACAGCTTGGCATGACTGCTCAACCGTTTCTTCCGGGGTACTGTTTACTCCTGCATCTTCTCTGGATTTATTGTTCCGGATCTTGTTTGTTTCTTGTTATTCGTAGGGATGTTCGGATTATATTTACGAAGCTTTAAGTTGTCTCATATTCCCCTGCTTAACACGCGTGTTTATAAACCAAAAGTCTGTATTGATGAATATTTAAGACATGTACATGATTAATTTTGATTTCTCGGATACTTTGCTATTGGTTTAAATTAGGAGGTATAGCCGGCCGAAACATTAAACAACACGTTTGAAATTTCTTACAAACAGAGTTTTTAAATGTAAATGAAAGTAACATTGAGCCCATTTTGGATATTGGAGTACATTAATTGATCAAATTAAACACACACCCCTTTTAAGGGTGTGCAGAAATATCAAAATAAAGTATGTTTCGTCTTGTAACTCTCTAGGGTGGTTTTATGTCTTTGCTGACGTTATAAACACACCTCAAAAAATAGCTAAATAAATATCAATAAAGTAAAAGTAAAAAAAAAAAATTCTCTCTTTCTTGTGTTAGATGTTAAAAACTACAAAACATATAGCAAAAAGGAGAGAGAGATAGAAAAAAAATACAAAGAACAAAATAATAACTTTGTACTAAATATATAAACAAATCTTTATTCAACAGTAATTTAATAATGTTTCATTTAAAATCTATTTAAAAAAAAATAAATTATCTTTTACTGTATATTTGACAATAGAAAAGGGTGAAAAGTGGGCAGTAATTAAAAAAAAAATATATATATATTATAGTTTTGTCTTATATTCCCACAAATTCAGCTTCCTATTCTTGTGGCTTGTGAATATTGTCGACAAGTTTTAGAAAGCACAGCCCTGAATAAATTAAACAAGAATTCCACAGTGCACATAACATTCATTATCAGGTACTAACACATGCCTGTTTAAACCTTATGTCCCGGGCTATAGAGTCGGTACGCCAAACCTTCATCTCTAATTTTCTACTGTCCGACTAAGACTCTTTCATAAATGGCTAAAGTATAATATTAATTTACATTAACAAATTTACTTCAGTAAAATGTCCCAAAACAAATGACTTCATGGTAGGTTTCTATAACATTGTGAATTTATATTTAAATAAATTTTACAATCTAAATTACAAATCACCATCACCTCATCATCATCATCATCATCATCATCATCATCAACAACAACAACAAACAACAACAACAACAACAACAACAACAACAACAACAACAACTGTTTCCAGCCTATGGTCGGGTAAGTTTAGTAAAATGCCTCCCTCTTCCTTCTTTAATATATTCCATTCTTCTCCTCTCACTTGCACACTTTCTCTTATCTGTTCCTCCCATCTCTTACTTGGCCTCCCTTGCTATCCAAATATTGGTTTTAAATAATAATATAATATTATAACAATAATGTATACTTTTTTAAGATTTTATTTTGAAGTCAGTACATTTTTCCTGAATTGCTTTTGACTCCAAAGCACTGGTTATATCCAATTAAAAAAATAAACCTTTTAGAAAGTTAAAAAAAAAACCCATTGTTTTAGGAAGTTGAACATTGACAAAAGTTTACTTTTAATTTGCTTCCAGATGTTGAAATTGATGTCATATTTTGTCAAATGCGATAGTTGCAGAATTAATACCCTTTAATTTAAAGGAAAAGATTTTTGTAAATTTTTTAACTGGCAAATAAGTTTCTTTGAGTCGGGACCAACTAAAAACTATATATATTTTTCCAATCTAAAAAAAAAATAAAAAATTAAGAGACTAGTTTAGTAAGGTTCAAATTGAAAATTTGTTTTAACTAAATAAATAAAGTGTTGATTAATTTAAATACAGTGGCATTTTGTTAATAAAATAAGAATGTTATCGAAGCTTGTTCGGATTAAGCAGGAGAATAAGGAAGAGTCTACAGGGAGGCAGAGTATTTTTACAAATCATACTGATGTATAAAACATAATATACAAATTGGGGGTCTGCAAAGCTTCAACAAACCGAGAGACTTTTAAGGAGTTTCAAAAATTATTTTTTATTATTTGCACTCTTCCAATAGTTAAATCTAAAACAACATTTTCAAAAGAGATTAATTAATAAATATAATTTCCATCAAAACTGTATTAAGATTAACTATTTGATTTGCACTATTCAATTTTGTTCAAAATGTTATTTGATTTGATAAAAATGCTTTTCACCCACCCCTATTTATTTTATTATGTTTTTATAATAGTATTTTATTATTTATATTTAATTTTATAATGTATACAGTTTTTACAAGTTTTATCATAAAAATTAATCTCAAACTTAATTTTTATAATTTCCTGTCTTGTTCCCGCCTATCTTTATATAAAAGTGATTTATTACAAAAATGTATAAAGGGATAAATTACGTTACTATTATTGTAAACTATTGTCTTGTACATAACAACAGAATATGAACAAAATTGAATATGTGTATTTTGCCTGTAATTATCTTTAATGGAGAAGCTTTGTAATTGTCAAGGCTGAAATTTGTTGAAGTGAAGTCAAAATTGACAAATATTCAAAGTGAAGTTGAAGTTTTCAAAGCCTCGCACACCATATTATTAAAGTTTTATTATCATATCAACTATTAAGATCAATCAATAACATAAAATTTCCAAAATATTTAATATACAATAAAAACTATGTAGCTTAAAGCTTTTTTTTTTACAAAGAAGCTGGCATAATGCGACCGATACTTTTAATAAAAACTTCACTTGTTTTAACGCGCTTATTTAAATTAGTACAGATAAATATTTTCCAAACGCAGCTAATGGTTTGAAAATGTTCGCCCACTTTCCACTTCACTAATTATTAAATTATTTGTTCTAAAAAAATGACCCAGATAAATGAATTATTTACCTATGCTGTTTTCCTGATGAGATTATAAAGCTACACCGGGTGATTGCTGGATTAGTCGAAAGAATGCTACACCTGGTGATAGCTAGAGTAGTCTAATTGATGTTTCACATGGTGATTATTGAAGTAGTCGAATGATTACGACACCTGGTGATTATTGAAGTAGTCGAATGATTACGACACCTGGTGATTATTGAAGTAGTCGAATGATTACGACACCTGGTGATTAATGAAGTTGTCGAATGATTACGACACCTGGTGATTATTGAAGTAGTCGAATGATTACGACACCTGGTGATTAATGAAGTTGTCGAATGATTACGACACCTGGTGATTATTGAAGTAGTCGAATGATTACGACACCTGGTGATTATTGAAGTAGTCAAATGATTACGACACTGGTGATTAATGAAGTAGTCGAATGGTTACAACACCTGGTGATTAATGAAGTTGTCGAATGATTATGACACCTGGTGATTATTGAAGTAGTCGAATGATTACGACACCTGGTGATTATTGAAGTAGTCGAATGATTACGACACCTGGTGATTAATGAAGTTGTCGAATGATTACGACACCTGGTGATTATTGAAGTAGTCGAATGATTACGACACCTGTGATTAATGAAGTTGTCGAATGATTACGACACCTGGTGATTATTGAAGTAGTCGAATGATTACGACACCTGGTGATTATTGAAGTAGTCAAATGATTACGACACCTGGTGATTAATGAAGTTGTCGAATGATTACGACACCTGTGATTATTGAAGTAGTCGAATGATTACGACACCTGGTGATTAATGAAGTTGTCGAATGATTACGACACCTGGTGATTATTGAAGTAGTCGAATGATTACGACACCTGATGATTATTGAAGTAGTCGAATGGTTACGACACCTGGTGATTATTGAAGTATCGAATGATAACCACCTGGGGATTAATGAAGTTGTCGAATGATTACGACACCTGGTGATTATTGAAGTAGTCGAATGATTACGACACCTGGTGATTATTGAAGTAGTCAAATGATTACGACACCTGGTGATTATGAAGTTGTCGAATGGTTATGACACCTGGTGATTATTGAAGTAGTCGAATGATTACGACACCTGGTGATTATTGAAGTAGTCAAATGATTACGACACCTGGTGATTAATGAAGTTGTCGAATGATTACGACACCTGGTGATTAATGAAGTTGTCGAATGATTACGACACCTGGTGATTATTGAAGTAGTCGAATGATTACGACACCTGGTGATTAATGAAGTTGTCGAATGATTACGACACCTGTGATTATTGAAGTAGTCGAATGATTACGACACCTGGTGATTAATGAAGTTGTCGAATGATTACGACACCTGGTGATTATTGAAGTAGTCGAATGATTACGACACCTGGTGATTATTGAAGTAGCAAATGATTACGACACCTGGTGATTAATGAAGTTGTCGAATGATTACGACACCTGGTGATTATTGAAGTAGTCGAATGATTACGACACCTGGTGATTAATGAAGTTGTCGAATGATTACGACACTGGTGATTATTGAAGTAGTCGAATGATTACGACACCTGGTGATTATTGAAGTAGTCGAATGGTTACGACACCTGGTGATTATTGAAGTAGTCGAATGATTACGACACCTGGTGATTAATGAAGTTGTCGAATGATTACGACACCTGGTGATTATTGAAGTAGTCGAATGATTACGACACCTGGGATTATTGAAGTAGTCAAATGATTACGACACCTGGTGATTAATGAAGTTGTCGAATGGTTATGACACCTGTGATTATTGAAGTAGTCAAATGATTACGACACCTGGATTAATGAAGTTGTCGAATGATTATGACACCTGGTGATTATTGAAGTAGTTGAATGATTACGACACTTGGTGATTATTGAAGTAGTCGAATGGTTACGACACCTGGTGATTATTGAAGTAGTCGAATGATTACGACACCTGGTGAGTATTGAAGTAGTTGAATGGTTACGACACCTGGTGATTATTGAAGTAGTCGAATGATTACGACACTTGGTGAGTATTGAAGTAAAATGATTACGACACCTGGTGATAGCTAAAGTAGCCGAACAAATTTGTTGCCTCAGTCCCCCACGTATACCAACCTTACTCAAGGCACAGTCTTCTGCTCGTGAGAACGGTGGTGAAACACGAACGAGACTCCTGCTTCCCAGCACTGTTTCAGGACCACATCGACCAGCCCCTTCTTGTCCGCACAGTGGTGCCAGCATGACAAGTCAGACGTGCAGTCAGTACCGTCAGGTGGTGGCTTCACTTGGATGTGATTAATGCAGCGCTTACAACGAAACCTGAAGCATAGTTATAATTTAAATTTTGACATACATATATATGTGTATATTTTTAGAATCTTATAAATCTGTTAGGATTCGAGTGATTCATAGATAAGGATCCATCCCATACATACTTATCGTGTGTATCGCTCAGCGTGCCCTCCTCCAACTTGAACAGATGCCTGAGGTCAGCGAGACTGAAATGACGAGCCACATCCTCCTCGTTGTCGACGACACATGAACTCAGAGCCTTCTTGTGGGCCTGACGCTGGAAGATTTTCTCCTCGATAGTCCCCGTCTATTTATCAACAACAACAACAACAACAACCATGAATCAGTAACAATAAATTTTAGAGGGATAGAACTTTTGATTCGTCAAATTTTTAAGGTGGGATGGGTGGGGATTGCAGTCGTCACAGAAAAAAAAAAAATGGAATAAAAAAATATTGCTCCATGTAAATGACTGTCAAAAAACCTTGTCATCGAAATTGAATGAAATAGTTTTTAAATTTAAATCTTAAGGTGGAATGAATGGAATGGAATGGAGCGTGAGCTAAGGTCAGTACTTTTATAGTTCTTAGAGCTGAATTTTTTTTTTTTTGACAAAATGAATAAAATATTGCTTCAGTAGATAAGTTGTTTAATTTTATACATATATTCTATCGTTATTTAAGGCATATTATTATTCTATATTGACATATGGCTCTGAAATCTGGATATGGACGAAGAGAGATTCAAGTAGATCGTAGGCAGCAGAGAGGAGGTTCCTGAGAGGTAGTGAAAATGTAACAAGAAGAGACAGGATAAGGAATGAAATAATTAGGGATGGCTTAAAAGTTATATAACTAGAGGAGATACCGAAGAGGGAACAGTTGTTGTGGTTAGGTCATGTGATGAGAATGGCGAAAGACAGAATGCCTAAGAAAGCCTTACAGAACAGAGAGAAAGGTAGAAGACCTATTGGAAGACCACGGACAAGATGAATGGACCAATCGCAGGAGGACATGGAGGCTAAAGGAGTGGACTGGAGACGCATGGCTGAGGAAGAAGTTTGGAACGATCGACAGGAATATAAGAGGATGTGCCAGACAACTCGTAGAGGTGGAAACATCAAATGATGATGATGATGATGAGAGTAATCTCAATCATTTTTTGAAATGTTGTCCTGGGCAGTGAGGAATTTGAATACACACATTTAAAATGAAAATAAAAAGTCTTGGTCCAATTATGCAATACTCATAACAAATATTCAAAAACTGTTATTTTCTTATCACCGCGTCTTACTACCTGTTCAGGTTAATCATATATGATAATCAGTCTAGTGGGTTAGGAAAGAGGAAGGAAGAATTTTAGAGGTGATATACACGTATTTGTGTGAAAGGAGAGTGGGAAACCATTTAGGAACCCCCCCCCCCCCCAAAATCTCAATCTCCCCGTAATCAGCAGACCAGTCCAACATGAGAGTTTAGTCACTGAAGCGGGTTCAAGAAACTGTTGATATTACTATGTGTAGAGATTTTTAATTTTTTTTTTAACTAGACAAGATTAAATATCGAGGTTCTTTATTTCCTAAAAAATTATATCTTAAAACAGAATTCAATGAATTAAACAAAGAATTTTCATGGAAAAGATCGAGAATTCGGAGCACCCAAATTTTTTGAGCTTTTGTAAAAAATCTTCCGAGTCAAGTTCAATTCTGAAACTCGACTCAAACTCAAACTTTCGAGTTCTCCCACACCTCTGTAATTTACAGATTCCTCCCCATTGTTTATATACTCCTCAACCTATCCTGTCTAACACACTCACACAAAGGAGCCGGTAGATGTAGCACTGTTTCAGCTGACCATCCCTCCAAACCCTGGCCATAGCTTGGTCGTCGTTGGCTGGGTTCCAATCGGGGTCGAACATGACCAGCCTATTGGCACCAATCAGATTTAGGCCGCAACCTCCAGCCTTGGAACTCAACATGAAGATATAGTCTGGGCTCGACGAGTCATTGAAACGCTCCACCACCTGCAGGCATGCCAAACTGTACTAAGATGACGTCTTCACAATGATCAGAAATGTAAATAAAACCTTGCCCAGTAACGCTGAAAATAAGATTAAAGGGCAAAGTCTACACCAGGGGTCGGCAACCTATGGCACATGGAACAATTTTAATAAAAAATAATATAAAACCTTTATTTTTAATTAAAACCAATTATGTAATACATTTAATAACGTGTTTTATGTTTAATTAATTCAACATGGTGTCTACTAAACTTGACCAATAAAATTCCCCGACTTTTTCCCTGATTTCCCCTGATCATTTCTTAAAATTCCCAACTCAAAAAGTATGTTACACACATTCTATACCTGCCTTCCTCTTTCACTTCGGTTTTTGGATTAACATAACGGTAGTTTATTAGGAATTAGGAAAATTATAAAATATATTACACAGTTAAAATAAAAATAAAAATTGAATCACATTGTAATTTACTAATTTAATGATTATTATATCACATATTTTGAGTAACACAACATTTTCCCAGAGATTTTTTGTAATTTACCAAATTCCCGACTTATTCCCATACCACTTCAAATTCTCGGCTAATTCTAGTTTTCCCTGATTTTCCGGATGATAGACACAATGTCCTTTTTTTTTCTTCAAAATTTAAAACAATGATTTTAGAACTTAAATTTTGAAAAACACATTTATAACTTTGGTATTTATTTTGATTTATATTAAGATATTAAATATTCAAGTAACAGTATTTATTTAGTGTATTCAATCTAGAAACATAATGTTACATTTATATTTTACAAGATCAACTTAAATTTGTTTTAATAGTTGTCCTAGTTTACAAGTTTGAAAATATAAACATTTTGGGTGGGCTTGGTTGGCACGCTGAGCTACTTTGCAATATTATTTCAGCACAACACTACTAAAAGGTTGGTAACCCCTGGTCTACACACTTACCAGAAAATTGTAGACCAAAGTTCACTTTTAAAACACAAAAACAACACATAATTATGTAAATTTCAGGGTACATCTCTTGATTAAAAATAAATTAGGCTTTGATTCTGCAGTTGCCTGTTCAAACTCGTGGTAGATAGATAGAATGTTATATTTAATCATAAAATTAAATTATCAGTTATTTTTGTTTATATTAAAATGACCACTGGTTTGTCAGGTTTATTATAAAATATGGTGATCATTCATTCGTTTCACTCTTTTTAAGAAACTAAAGCCCGCAATTCTCAGGTTTTGTGATTTTAAACTGAACATAAAATCTTGGTTGTTTTATTTTGAATTTTAAGGAACTGACATTTCCATGTAAAGAGGATGGGGAATCGTAGAAAAGCGATCTTTTAATGATGTGGATCAGAATTGAGCCTTGATCTTTCTAACAAACAGTAGCTAGTGCTTTTAGCTAGCCCTGTAAGATCTGAAATAATTGCTGTATAACTAGAATCTCACTTTAGCCCTCTTCTTGATGGTCATGCTGCCGTCCAGACGAACGTAGGGGTAACCCCTCATGTGGCATAACCTCTCGAACAAGTCCAAGGTCTGCGTGTAGTTGGACACTAGGACCACCTTGTCGTCACTTGTCGTCTTCACAACGGCCAATAGACAGTCGAGCACCATCAACTTTCCAGATAGTTCCGGAACCACTTTACTGCAGCAATAATCCATTCAAATAACAATTTGGATAAAATATGCAAAAATTACATTAAGCTTGATAGTCTATAAAAATTGATATTTTTTTTACCATGTCAATCTTTTTGTGATTTATTTATTTCTTATTTTGTTCATATTATAAATTATTTGGTAAATGGTCTAGAAGTTGGTGTTTTCCTATAATTATGTTGTGCTAAGCCAATGTTAAGCAGCATTATAATACTAAAAAAAATTAAAAAATACTTTCTTTTAGTCTATTCCAGTATTGAATATCTTTAAGAATTCGAAGCCTGACACCTAAGCTTAGTCGGTATCATGTCTGTCCACTCGAGGTGTATTCGAGACGCTTCATGTATTATGTGATAGTCAATACGGTATTTATATTCATATGAACGTGTGACATACCGCACGTCGTACTTGTCCGGCAACAATTCCAGAGCTTTCTCGAAGCCTTCGCTCCTGGTCTGTATCTTGTCGTACACCAGGTCGGGATGGTTGCAGAGCTTCTTAAGAGAAGTGATGGACGACAGAGCGGATAGATTCACCTTGCCAGTATTTTCACCTGAGGCGACATATAATTACAATGAGTCGATTTCGAGTCGAGTTTTAATCGAGTTTAAAAGAACACTTTGAATTTTTTTTTTAGTTCAAGTAATATGAAGCAATAAATATATCAAGTTGAATTTATGCAAAAGATTCATTTATAAAGCATAACGCACAAAGATAGATTTTTTTAAGTATTAAGTTTTTCTTGTGGAAAAAATCACATAAATTCAGATTTTTAAATATATTTAATATAATAATTATAAGTTTTTTTAAATTAGACAAAAGTAAATACTAAGCTATTAGCTATGAGATAATATCTTAAGAATATGAATAAAATCAATTATACTCAGAATCTTTAAGGAAAAAAAAAAATCGAGAAACCTGAGAAGTCACTTTTTTTTTTTTTTTTAGTTTTGTAAATATATTTTAAGTCAAATTCAAGCAGCTACTAAAACTTAACTCAAACTCGAAATTTTGAGTACTCACACTTTCCTTACAACTACCAACAATCTAAATATTATACTATCAAATGGCACATATTTATTACGCCTATATAAGAAGAATAAAGTTAAATTTTATGTTTAGTCATTAAAAGGTATGTGGGCCACACAAAATTATGAATTGACCACAGGTTCGACACGTCTGCCTCAGATCATTCGACCACCGAAGCGGGTAGTTTTCCGAGTTGTATATTCATTTAACCATTGGGCCTCCTAATTGTTTAAAAAGTTGTCCTATAGCGAGCCCTAAATATAAACAACACTGAACTGTACCGCCAACTGCCTTCTTGAGAGCATCGCTGCTGATGAAGGCTTTGTAGAGTTTCTGCTGCAACGGGGACATTTTCACGCAGATCACCTGCTCTATCTTGACGGGCAGGTACTTGGAGAGGAGAGCCGACGTGCGGCGGATCAAGCAACGATTCACGATATTGGACAGCTCCTCCAGACATTGCTGGCCTTTCTTACGCTCCTCGTCTGTAGCGTCAGCATCCTGACCTCGCAAGATCGGGTTCTCAAATTTGCGACGGAATTCCTAGATCAGCGCAGAGAGGTGTGTGCAGTTATTGTTACAGTTGTCGCAGAAACATATTAAATGAGTAAAAAATTAAACATTTAAATGAGGATAAAAAGGGCAAGAGCCCACACAATTATCAGAAAAATATAGACCTCAAAGTTCATAACTAAAACATGACAAAACACGTAATTATGAAATTTTTGAGGTACATAAGCCCATTCTTTGGCAGAAGAGAGTAAAACACAGATTGTTAAAATTAAACTTAAAGATTAAATACAAAAATTCATAACTACCTAAACAATAAAATATTAACATAACTAAATTAATTTAAATAAATAAAAGTGAGTCACAGTCTTGTCCGTAAGAATAACAAAAAACCTTTCTTAATGAAGACAGTGTGTCTTCATTAGTTACTAAACCCCTCACAAAAAGTGCTGTTACACCCCAAACATATTAGTATATTCACTACGAAAACAAAAATTAACACAATATTATTATTATTAGCACCGCGTCTTACTACCCGTTCGGGTTATACGCACTTACGCTAATGTGTAATGGTAGTGTGATTATGAGATGAAATGGAGGACCTACAGTTTAACGTGAGATCCGAACCACGGTGGAGGCCTGGCATTCCACACATTCACAAGATGTGATTAATACACGTCTTGTTAGAGGTGAAGGAAGGGTTTGGCAAACAGATAAATCTGTGCCGGGACCGAGGATTGAACCCCGGACCCCCAGCACAGAAGTTCGACACCTTAACCCCTAGACCGCCAAGTCACCATTAGTACAATAGATGTGTCTTGATGCAAATATGTGTGGTGAAGATGTATTTCGTGCATAATTGGATATTAAAAACCAATTTAGTCATTATTATGCATTAAAAATGTGTTTTCTTAGCTTGACTCTATTCAGAGATATTACCATCAAGTGTAAGTAGTGTGGTCATGTTATTTAATGGCGCTCAGTTGTGTTGACTATGTATTTGTAAAATAAAAGCGACTGAAGTTGAGGTTACTCATCTACTTAAAGAAGAATAAAGTTAATTTAACTTTAATAAATGAATGAAATAATATTGTTAGTGAACATTAAATACAAATATTACATTAATAGCCTTCCTTAGTCGGTTTGGAAAGTGTACGTTAAATAACTCAAATAAATAACAGCAATTGTTTATCAGATTTAAATATTTGACTAATGATAAAATTTAGTAATTATTATGTTGTGTACCCATGGAGGTACACTTGCCACAGTTTGAGAAATAATACTCTAAGCATTATTTGATGTTTCATACCTGAGCTGTACCTAAGATGCCCTGGTTAACAAATTGAACCAGGCTGAAGTACTCAAGTAAGTCGTTCTGTATGGGGGTACCCGAGAGAAGTACTCGACGTTTGGCTTTCAGTCCCATGAGCGCTTGGTAAGTTTGATTCTCACAGTTCTTGAGGCGATGGCCCTGGAAACAAAACAAAAAACGTATTGAATTAAATTCAGTGTGGCTACAAAACATATTTTACAAAATTCCCTGACTTTTCCACAGGTTTTTTAGGCAACATTTTTTAATATTTCCTGACTAATTTTTTTCCAATTTTAATGGTGGATGATGACTTTTGTTTTATTTATTATTGATCACATATTAAAAAAAAAGTTTGTAGCTACTAAACATAAAAGGTTTTATCAGTTATTTTTAAAATTAAAATGTCATTTTATTTAGGTATTATTAACTTTTGTTTTAAAGTTTATTTGAGAAATTAATGGGATATTTTAGACATATTTTTTAATTCCCTGACTTTTCTTTATTTTTATTTAAATTCCCTTACATTTCCCTGTTTTCCCAGTCATCCAAAAATTCCCTGAGTTTTCCTGGTTTTCCCTGTCTGTAGCCCAACATGTAAATTTACCAGTAAAAAAAAAAAAAAGGAATACACTTGCACACTTACCAGAAAAACTGCCGATTCACAGAGTTACATAATAAACATCAAAGAGATTCACATCCGATGTCCATTTCCCGTGTTTTGTCCTAAATATGTAAATTTGTCCTTTTATATTTTCCTCTAATAGTGACCTAACATTCTTTACCAATTTGCTTTTTTATTCCCACCTCCTACCTTTAGGCAGTCGTGTTGAGCATTACACACTCCCTTCTGGTGAGTTCTGATATGTAATTAATTTTTTCAGGTATTTATTGTGCACTTTATGACCGAATAATGTTCAGCATAAAACTTACAAACTACTTTAAATCCAAAACATACACAACATTCGGTTGATTCGGGTCTAAATACACTAATGGTTTGAGGTGAGGAAGGTTATATTTAGTGCAAGTGTAACTTACCTGCGTGGAGCGAAAGTAGAAAACCATTTAAAGAAAACCACCCTCAGTACACCCGACCAAGATTCGAACCTCGATCTCCGCGTCATCGGAAGTCTCGTCTACTGCGAGAGTAGCGCCTCGAACCAAGCGGTCACCTAAGCGGGTACCCCTTAAATTGACTATAAGGAATTTACCTCATCGCATAGCACCAGTCCGACTTCCCCTGGTGGAGTACATGAGCATGCAGGCGGAAAGTCTCGTACGAGATGATGAGGATGGGGTTGGCCGGACGTCTCGAGTATGTCTGCATGAAGCTGCGAAGGTTGATGTCTATCTGGTCCTTGGTGCCGTTGTCGATGGCCAAAGAGTTCACGCGACCACCAAGCCACTTGTTGATTTCATTGAACCAGTTCTGAGGGAGTATATATTTAACCAAACATTAGCTACAATCTGATTTTCATAGGTAGGGCCTTATCTTTTTTTTATCAGCTCCGTCGGAGAAAATTTTAGGCAAAAAAATCACCACCAGTACACCTGACGAGGATTGAACCAAGATCTCCCCATCTTCAGCAGGCTAGTGTCTATTGTGAAAGTAATTCCTTAGACCATGCGGCCACTAAAACAGGTTAGGGCTCTTATCTGACCGCTAGAAATGTTTCACTTCTAGTAATGATGTAGTAACTATTATAGCTGTCAGATAAGGCTCTTCATATGAAATTTGGACTGTGCATGAAGCAATACCTCGATCTTTCAACGGGTTAGGGACCAGAGCGAGGACGAAGCTGAAGCATTGCTTTTATTTAGATTTTCAAATGGATTAGTGCTGCTAAAAAAAATATATAACTGATTATAAAACACTAGGATGAAAAATTTGGTTATTTTAATCACAAAACTAAGTAATATTAACATATTTAATCACAAATATAAGAAAACCAATCTAAATGATTTTTTTTTTTTAAAAAAAGGTGCACACTGAACAACTTTTATTCAAAGAACGAATGATGAGGGAATCTGGCGGCGGTGACAAAATGAAGTGAAAGAGTGAAGAAAACAACGAAATTTGGAAACTGGCTATAATTGAAACGTGACGAAATAGTGACGCTACAAAAGACGAAGTATTGCTGTACATTTAACAAGTTTAAATAGATGTGAACAATTTATACATTAAAACTTGTGAATTTATGACAAATGTTTTAACTTTTATAATAACTTTATATTATATTTGGAATAAGGTATAAGAAGGGTGGATAGAAACATGTAAAGAGGTAATAGTTGCCTCTGAAAGAAAATTGATCATCACCGCCAAATCCCCCGACCTAGGTTTCATTCTATCGGAACTCATCAGGGAGGAGTGTGAAATGCGCAACACAACTTCCTAAAAAAAAAAAAAAACACACACACACAAAAGGGAGAAAATTATAAAACCATTCTTAATAATTTTCCATTTTCTATAGTAACTTTACAAATAGTATTTTCTTTTTGTGTGTAAAAAAAACAGTAACTAGGTAATCATATTCAACAACACTTTTTTTTTTACAGGTATTTTAACGCATACATCTGAACCAACTGATTATATCGGCACACAAGTTATAAATTAACTTAAATCTAGAAAATACACAAAATCCAATCCACCAAACTGTTAATTTATCACTCTTAAAGAGGAAACCCCAAATTAACTGACTATAAATTTTTCAACCATTCTGGGAATCCAACCAGGGATTCTTAGCTCAGTAGGCATACACACTACCGAATGAACCGAAGTGTTGACAGTCTAGTCCAACACTAGAAGTAAATCATTTTGACTAAGTTAATAATAAATAACCTTTACTAGACTGCTTGGAGCCACCACGACGGCCTTGTCGATGGTCGGCTTACAGTCCGGTCCTTGTCTCAGAAGAGTCCACATGAGGGTGATGCATTGCAAGGTCTTGCCCAACCCCATCTCGTCTGCCATAATGCATCCGTAAGCGTCTTCTATCCGCTGACCCGTCACACATTCGTACATGAATTTCACACCCTGGATAGATAATATAAGGAAAACTTCATTTATACCTATATTTATAGTGATGAGCGTTATAAATTCGAGGAAAATATATTTAATAATTATTTGTCGAGTACGATATTTAAAAAAGGGGTGAATACGGGTCCAATGAAACCCTCGTTTAGTACCGGACAAAAACAAACATATTTTAGTAGGTATTTTTGACAGGTTCTTCTTCAAGAGATCGAGTTATTTATTTTATCTATTTATTAAAGGTATTTAACATTAACTTTCTGAACTGAGTGATTGTATAAGAACACAAGAATTTCTATGAGTGAGAGTGAAAGGTACCACCAATTTTGAACGGGAACAGTAGCTTCACATACCATCCAGGGTTTTTATACACACCACAATAAACAAGGAATCGACAGCTTTACTTCCCCTTCGAAGGAAGTTGTGTTATAGATTTTTATCGCTCAAGAGAAAATCTGTCGACCCTGTTTGAGTTTGAACCCATGAACACCAGGTCTTAAGGCGAGCACTTTACCTCGAGACCAAAGATTATGTAATGTGATGAATAAAGCCCCGTGCAGGGTTGTACAATCTGGTCTATCCTCTCCTTAGACAAATGCTGGCCTGATGAATTTATTTAAAATTCACTTTGGGAGCAAATTCCAAACAAATGTTGGTGGATCTAAGATTCTCTTTAGGCTCAAAGCTACACCTACTATGTTTGAATAATTTTTTGTGGAGAAACTATTGTGCTAATGAACGATATATAATTAAAAAAAAAAGATAGGGAAAAACAATATTTGTATTGTTTATTGAATTTTTAGGGGTTTTGGTCTAGTGGTCAAGGTCCCGGGTTTGATCCCTGATGCTTTGTTGAATTTTTCCTATGGTCTAGATAGTTAAGCTTAAGTCGTTTAAGACTTCTACTGGTGCCACATAATCACCATCATCACATCATCTCATCAGGGCGATGTGATCGCACCAACATAGTGCCCCAACCTCAGAAGTTGGTAACATATCCGTTACCGGTACCATCGGTAGAAAGCTAGGAGCATGTCTAGCAGACAAACATTGGAGGCATCAGAGTGAAAAAAAGAAAGAAAAAAGTGTGTGTGTATGTGTATATATAAATATATAAAATTTGTATTTTTTATCAATGTTGATTGCAAAAACAATGTGTCTGTATTCTCCAAGTGTTCCTTCTTACAAGAATACGTCTGTAGTATTACTGACATCACCAAATGATTCAAGTCCAGTCTGGTAGTGACGATGTTTATAATCTCACCTCTCTCTGGTGAGGTCGGAGAATGTTGCACAATACGGGGTCCACCACCACGTGCACCAGTTGTTTCAAACTGTGAACATCATCAACAGGAAGGTCAATTACTGCTCCGTACAACCTTTCACTAATTTACATACCATACATAGTTGTGTTGGCGCACAAGAAAAACTTTTGAAACAATCTTTAAGATCATTAAATTAAATGGAAAAAAAAAAAAACCCAACAAATGGATACTATGGGATTTGAGCTAGAGAAATTTGGTTTTATGCAGTCATCATCATCATCATCATCATCACATCTTACAACCCGTTCGGGTTATAAGCACTTATGCTAATGTGTAATGGTAGGGTGATTGTGAGATGAAATGGAGGACCTACAGTTTAATGTGGGATCCGAACCACGGTGGAGGCCTGGCATTCCCCACATTCACAAGATGTCTTGTCAGAGGTGAAGGAAGGGTTTGGCAGTCAGATACATCTGTACCGGGACTGAGGATTGATCCCCGGACCCCAGCACAGATGTCTGACACCTTACGCCTAAACCACCAGGTCACCCATAATTTATTAATGAGCTATTCTGATTCATCCAGTATATAGGGGTCACATTGAATGTTCTTGTATTACAGTATCAGCTTTTTTGTCAACGCATCTCACTACTCGTACGAGTTGTACACGCATGTGAAATGATTCGGCTAATGTGTATTGGACGAGAAGGATATAATTTGTAGAAAGTGCATCAATATTTGCATCAAAGAAGGGTGAAAAAATCATTTAGGGGAAACCTACATTAGTTTACTTGACCGAGATTTGAAAGCCTGGTCTACTCGCCATCGACAGTCGAATCAATCGCAGTGAGAGTGACACATTAGAGCATTCGACCACTGAAGAAAGATTAATGATTATTAATATGGTAACTAGCTGATTAAGGTTTCAGACTCTCAAAGAACTGCAGAGAAAAAGCCACAGAACTCGTAACTAGCTTTAATGCTGCCACTAAACTACTAGGCTTATTTAATTATTATTATTAGCACCGCGTCTTACTACCCGTTTGGGTTATACGCACTTACGCTAATGTGTAATGGTAGGGTGATAGTGAGATGAAATGGAGGACCTACAGTTTAACGTGGGATCCGAACCACGGTGGTGACCTGGCATTCCACACATTCACAAGATGTCTTGTCAGAGGTGAAGGAAGGGTTTGGAAATCAGATAAATCTGTGCCGGGACTGAGGATTGAACCCCGGCCGCCAGCACTGAAGTCTGACACCTTACCCCTAGACCACCAGGTCACCTACCTTATTTAATTAAGAAGTACTTAGAAGAGTGGGCGAGAAGAGAACCATTTTGGATGCGATGCCTCGGTACAAATAAAACTGGCTCGGACACATAATTAGGAGGAATTGTCTTCTGGACTACGTCATAGCAAGCAAAGTTGAGGGAAAGAGGTCTTAGGAAGGAGGAGGGTTCAAATATTGGATGGCTTGAAAAAAAGAAGAAAATTTTGGGCTAAGATTATGGAGAAGGCATAGGACAGGGCGCATTGGTGGTCTAAGTTCACTGACAGAAGGAATGGACCTGTCGTAAGAGAGAACACCTAATAATAACCAACAACCTGGTGTGTGATGATAATTGGCAGGGTCTGTCTTTATAGCGAAACTGGCAACATTTAAATAACAAAAATATATCTGATTTATGCATGGTAATAAACTTACGAGTCTGTCTTGAGCTTATCATGAGCGCTGAGCTCTGGCGGCGAGTACAAAACCAGGGCCCCTGGATCATATGGGTCATGTAAGGCTCTGCGGCAGCGACTTCTACCCACACCCAGAGCGCGGGAGCCAAGGGGGCCATTGTAGTTTGGGATCGGAACTTTGAAAGGCTTTGATAACAATTTCCTGATGAGGGCTTCCTGAAATACAAATAGGCTATCACCTTTTAAAATAATTATTTAAACAGAAAAACAGTACTTTTTTTTATCGCTGTGTCTTACTATCGGTTCAATTTGTACATATATATGATAATTACTCTAATGGGGTGGGAACGAGGAAGAAAGAATTTAAAGGTAAGCTACACGAATTTAAGTAGAAGAGTTAGAAATCATTTAGGAAAAACTAGCCTTAGTAGACCTGAACGGGATTCCAACCCCGATCTCCCCGGCATCAGCAGGCCAGTCCAACAGGTGAATTAGGCCTTAGAACATTCAGCCATCGAAGCGGTTTAAAATGATTACTAAAGGATGGGTCAGATCCACTAATGTAGGCTATATTATAAATCTGAATTTTCATTTTTACCTTTGAATCTCAAATATCAAATTTTAACTCGGTAAAAATTATGAAAATAAAGGGGAAATAGGAATAGACCCAATTATGAGAGAATAAGGTCCTATAGAAAGTAGAAATAGTAACAAAATGTTTTTATGATTATGTTGGGATTGAACTACCAATAAACAGAGTTAGATTAAACAAAAATCCAATTGAAACTACTTTCTTTCATTTCGAATATGATATTTATCAAATCCCCAAATCCCCTTTAAGGATTTGAGGATCTCATAACTACTACGAATATATATAATAATATGGTACATAACAAACATTTCACTCACATGATTTGAGATGGCTTCTGGTATATTAGGGACGGCTTGGGATATAACTCGATCTGTAGGAAGAGGTGACAAAGGTTTACGTAACACAAGGCGGCCTCTTTTTGTTTTCTGGGAACGTTCCACAGGGCTTCCATCTTCTGGATACCGTTTGGCCACTTGACTTGGTGCAAGACTTCGTCGCTAAGGAGAGAATACTTGTTATTTTTGATATTATATATCTTTAAAGAAATATTACTTACGATGCTAATGACAATGAAAGAGGTATAGGTATCCATACAGTTCTTTAAATTTTAGAAGTTTAAACAATAAGTGCACTAATAAATCAGAGGGGCACAACCATTTCTAATCATTTATTCTAAAAGGTTAAAATTGTGTTTGTACTAAAGTTTTAATTTAAAAATTCTAATAATCATATTCATCGTAACTTATTATACTATTTCTTTTATTACTTTAATAATATTGCATATTTTAGCTAAGCTACTGTTATATGCTAGCAGTATATTATTTAAAACATCCATAACAAAAAGTATTGGCTGGCTTCTTACCATAGCTTATGCCTTCATTTTGATACTAAATTTATCCTATTCGCGAGGAAGACATATTTTTCTTAGATGCAAACTAGGCATAGCCTACTTGTTTTAGATTTAAATTGAGATAACAGAAAATATTTATAGCTTCAATTAGGTTTAAATGACACCCGATAAATATAAACAAATCAGACAACTTAGCTACATACAAATCAATTTACTTTTACCCGCCAAAACAATTGATAAAAAAATTTCCCGTGCATACCATTCAGGAACTCCTTATTTGAGTTGCCTATTTACAAAAGCAGCTATATCCAAAAATTTAAAAAAATGAGATATTGGTATCTCTGGATTCTTTAGCTCATTGCCTACGAGTTCAACCTTTTAAACCGTAGCAAAAATAGTTATGAACAGTATAAAATCAAGGTATAAAAGTGGGTCAAGTAGCAAAAGAAGTTAAATCCCCACTGTTTACTGTTGCAAATGAGGTTATATCCACCAGTCACATTTACAATTGCAAAAGCAAATAAATCCTTATGTCAAAATGTCAACCTTATACTTCAAATTGCAAAAGCAGCTAAATTTTTTGTGGTACCAATAATGACCATTTTTATTGTTAATCTATCTACAATTAAAATTATTTTACTTTAAAATACAATTATATGAGGTTTAAAAATAATTATGAAAGTGGGTACAAGAAAGTAATATGTTGTTTACACTGGAGAACAGCTGTTATTTTAACAACAGATCGAAATTAATTTGTGTATTACTTTACAGCCTTATCGTAGGTAATTTCTTCAAAAATAATGGATCAAGACCTTCATTACATATCTGAGGAAGAATGCATTGTTGAAACTTCTCCTAACAAGTCGAGGAAGAAGAAAAAACGTCCAGAAACATGGAAAAGGAACATTGAGAAGAAGGCCAGGTGTGTGAACAAACCTCATATGGTTGTCATTGTACTTTAACTTTGAGCACTTTAATAAATAGTATAGTATGTAATTCACTATTATTTTTTCCAGACACCGTCCAAAAGGATTTCCAAAGATGCCCACATGCGATCAGAGGTAAAAGTGGATATAAGTGCAGCCAGCTTTCTATGCAAGACATCAGAAAAATCCACTTTAAATATTACAAGGATGCAGACCTACTATCTAAAAAGAACTTTATTTTACAACATGTTTCAGTTTCATCAGCAAAACGGAGTCGCCTTCCCGAAGGTAGTAACTCCAGAAGGAAGGTGAGTCCCACTTTCTTTTTACCCAAGCAAAGACAAGATAATAAGGAAAATGTTAAAGTATGCCGATCTGCATTTTTAACAATTCTTCAAGAGAGCCGCAATCGTATTCAGAATCTCTGCCACAAATACCTTGAATTAGGGATCACTCCTCCTGAAACCCGTGGAGGTCCTCGGAAGCAAGTAATCTATGAAAAGAAAAGGGACGCTGTCAAAGAATTTATTAAGACATTCAAACCAATACAAAAGCACTACTCAAGGGGAAGAAAAAATACTATACGGCAGTACTTACCAAGCGAACTTAGTGTAAATAAAATGTGGAAAATATACATGGAAGCAAATCCCTCAGAAGATCTACAGGTCCAGTATGAGTTCTTTCGAAATACTATCAATGAAAACTTCAATATTGGATTTGATGCGCCTTACACTGACAAATGTTCAACATGCACAAAGCTTGAGTACCAAATAGCTAACGAGAATGACAAAAATAAAAAAGAAGATTTAAACATAGAGTTCAAAGGCCACAAAATTTGTGCTGAAAGGTTTTATGAAATACTGCGAAAAAAGAACGATGATGAATTGGTAATAAGCTATGACTGCCAGAAGAATCTTGTACTCCCTAAAATACCAGACCAAGCCGCTTATTACAAACGTCAACTATACCTTTACAATTTTACTATATGTGAAGGAGTATCAACATCTCCCCAAAACAAGACCAACACGTTTGCCTACCTTTGGACTGAAAACAAGTTTGCTCACAGGCTCACACAATGTGAACTGGATGGAGTCACCACAGTCAAGCTTTTCTCTGATGGCTGTGGTGGCCAAAATAAGAACAAAACCATGATTGCAATGTTGTCACGATGGTTATTACTGGAAGCTCCTAATAGTGTAAAGAAAATCATCTTGTACTTTCCTATCTTGGGCCACTCATTCATTCCGCCGGATAGAGTGTTTGGCAAACTGGAACGATAGTTTCGAGCAAAGAGTGTTATTGACAACCCAAATGGGTATATCGAAGTGATTGCAGAACACTGTACTATAGAACATCTTGGAGAGGTTGCCCTTTTCAGGACTGGAAATTATGTGGAGATAAAGTTTTGAAACAACCGGGTCAATGGCACTTTCAATTCCAGAAATCAAAGAAGATTGTTTTTCAAGGTCAAAAACTAGGAAACTTGTGATGGTTCAAGGAGAACCATTTTATGGGTTTGAATGTGGTGAACCAAAATCCCTGGTCAAGAAGGGTAAAACATTCTCAAATGCAAGGATTCCAGAAGTTACAAGAGGTGTCCCAATCAAGCTTGCTAAAGTAAATGATGTGCGCTCTTTGCTAGTTCTACACTATGGAGAACAGTGGCAAGACGATCCCAAACTTAACTTTTACACCGAGGTTTTTCTTCAACTGGATTCACTACAGCCTGATGAAGGAACTGATGAGGAAGATATCCTGCATGATTTGGAAATTAACCTTGAAGATGACCATGAAGTTGTTGCATAAGCATTTTTATTTCATGTTATATTAAAAAATGTTCAAAATCTTACTTTTCATTGAACAAAAAAAAAAAATTTATGAAACTTTTTGTGTTAATCATGTTTTCCTCTGTCTGTTGTTTTATTTTCATTTGAATCCGACATAAAGTTAAAGAGTATAAGGTGTATTTTTTAAATAAGTAACTAAATGTCCAAAAACTGATTCTTAAGATTTAACTGTTTTTGCATCAGTGTAGAAAATATAAATGGTGGTACCTCCAGTTACAAAATCAGCTTAATCCTTTGTCCAGTTGCAAAACCAGATAAGTGCATTTAATTTTATTTAATAAAAATTGGAATTTTTATGCCATATTATACACATTTTGTAAAATAAAAAAATGAATTTTTCTTTATTTTTTAAGAAACGAATCGTATTGATAGCATAAATGAAAAACATTTTAAAAGTTTTTTGGCTCTAGCCAAAAATAATTTCAAGTGGATTTAACTACTTTCACCAATGGGCGACTCATTTTAATATAAAAGGCGCTATCAAAGAATAAAATATTTATGGTAGCTTGGTATATAGGTACTAAGCTCTTAAAATATGTATGGCTTATAAATATTAAGGGATGAATGGACATGTAAATAATCTTACTTTAAATAAATCATAAAATACTCTATATTTTTGACCAAAAAACGAATAAATTTCAAAAAAATTTAAATTTACATATTGTTGATGTATTATAGAATATAAAACCATTTGATGTTTTATAAAATTTTAACCTAACGTGTACTTATTTAAAACTCAAATTAGAATGAACATTTTGTACTGGTGTTTTTCACATGCCGAGTTACAGACGACATCTTAAAATTTTCGTCCATATGACTGTGATTGTGATAGATAGAGCAAACATGTACTGCCTTAATATAGATTATCTTTGATTTCAACGTCAACTTCGCTAACCATGTAATCTTACCTATCTTTGCTAAGAATAAACCATTTAGAATTTACAACCTATAATATATAATAGTTTATTTCTGAAATAAATACATTTTATATAATGGAGGCGCAACCTTCTAATGTTAGACGGCGGGTATTAGCATTAGCTGTAGCCGCCTCATTAACTGAAGCTGGTTTTGATGGAGCAGACAAAATGGCTTTGGAAACACTTGTAGAAGCTATGCAAAGTTGTAAGTGGCCACATTTGATGAAACGCCAATAGACAAATTACCCATTAACTGTTTCCTTATCATGCATGTTCCAATAGACTGCAGCATAAATAGATCCAGAAATATAAGTTTTTAGGAAATTGGGATTGATATCAATTTTATAAAAAAACAACTCCATTACAAAATGAGCCAGACATAAGTCTGGACAAACTTTAGATTAAAAGCCTGGACAATTATTTATATAAAATGATAAAGTTTAGAAAGTTAATCAAGAAAAATACGTTTGACTTACAAGGTTAATGAAATATAATCAGCCTAAGATTTAATGTGATAAATTAATTTTGTCTTTTATTTGTAGTTCTGAAATGCCTAAAAATAATGTGTTTCTAACATAATTTTCAATCCCCCTTTTTCCAGGACCCTAGTGGTCCCTCGGTGCGCATAGCTTCCATTTGTTGCTCTGGCACCATTGGAACACTTTGAAAAACACTGAATCACATGGTTATAATTAGAAAATTAAAAACATACATTCAATGCTTTGACTGATTAATTAATTTGTTGTTTTTGGCTTTCCATCCAGTGTTGACTGAGATTGGTAACAGCACCAAAGGATATTGCGAGCTTGCCTGCCGCACCGAACCTGTTGTTGGCGACGTTATAATGGCTCTGATCAACATGGGTGTCAGACTCGATGGTTTGGAGAAATTCGCTTATCGTCCGGCAGAATCATCTTGCCGGCACCTACGGCCTCCACCCAGCCTAAACAACCGAGCATTCTTCAAGCCGGAGTGAAACTCTCGCATCCGCCACACATCCCTAGTCATTTGCCCCCGTTCCCCGACCCCCATGCTTACATCCGCACACCGGTAATTATTACACCTTGTTTACTGTGGTTGTCATTTTATGTTATTTGTTCTTTTTACATGTTTGTGGTTTCCTAATTTAACCGTGGTTCGGATTCCATGTTAAACTGTAGGTCCTTCATTTCATCTCACAATCACCCTGCCATTTCACATTAGCGTAAGTGCGTATAATCCGAACGGGTAGTAAGAGGCGGTGCTAATAATAATAATCCTAATTTAGGAAGTTGCATTGCACTTTTAACAATCCCTCCTGAAGAGTTCCGATGGAGTTAAACCTACGTCGGGAGATTGGGCGTAAAGGTAGATTTTATTCAAGAGGTGGCTATTAGCTCTTTGTCCAGGGTTAGCAGAGTAAAGTGAGATGTTTTAATTTTTTCATCATATAAGTTGTGTTTGTTCCATTTTATTCGATACCATCTCCTTTTCATGTACCTTCCATATATAAAAAAAAGCAGACCTACCTCATAAAGCTAGAAGAGGTTTTCCTTAATGAGACTTGTTTCAAAAAGTCAGTCTGGTCTTGAAGTAGTACAGGCAATTCATTTGTTAATTAGTTTCATGGCCACGAGAAATTAGAATTGCAAACAATTTCTTCACAAAAATTTGGTTTTGATCAGTGTTTCTAAAATTTTTAACAGTTGTGTACTCCTTCCAGCTCTTCATAAAAAAAAATGAAACATAAAATACCAGCCATCTTGTTAAGTACAAACTACCATTATAGCTTTTAAAACTTCATTGGTATGTTAATTTTAATTTAACACCACATCTTACCACTCATTTGGATTATACGCTTAAGTACTAATTACGCTAATGAATTAAGAATTGGGAAGGTTGAATTCAGAGGAAGTAAACCTGCGTTTGCGTGAAGGGAGAGTGGAAAATCATTTAGGAAAAAAACGCTCTGTTCATTCGACTGAGCTTTGAACCTCGATCTCCCCCGTCCTTGGCAGGCTAGCTCAACACGACTAGTGCGTTAGCTAACTATGATACAGAGACGGGTTCATTGGTATGTTAATCACAGCCTTACCAGAGAGAAAGAAAGGCTTTAAAAAAAAGTTCAAAGTAAAGTCATGACGGGGTGATTGAGGTTCTAATCTCGATCAGTTTTTTTTTTAAACCTTAACCATCCCTAACCCATTAGAATAATTTGTATATAGGCGTACAACCCGAACATGTAGTAAGAGACGGCTTGAAATATTAAACAAAAAAACACATCAAATTCATTATAATTTGTTTATCAGATTCACTATTTGTTTTATATTTTTTTTAGATGACTAATAAAACTCAGTGATGTGTTGTATACAACCTGAAATCCTTCGGATACTACGGCTTAAAAAGCACACTGATGTCTTTCCTGCATTCTTTTCCTCTTGCGTCAAGTCATCTTCCAAGTGACCAAATTTAATTTTACTTACAATCCATCAGTAATACCACACGAGCAATTTAAATAATAAGCTGGATTAAATAGCCAAGCTATTATAGTTGACAAGTACGGTTATAACCACATATAAATATAATATTCTTTAACGTGAAAAATGACACCTCGACACGGGAAAATCTGGGTTCAGCTCCCGTTTCATATTTCATTTTAACAATTTAAATAAGGTTATATGTGGTTGGTCCCATGGATGATTAAATAAAAGGTTAAACGCTATTTCAGACCCACAAGCAGCCCGTGACCGAGTATGAGGCGATACGAGAGAAAGCAGCGAGCCAGAAACGGGATGTAGAGCGAGCCCTCACCAGATTCATGGCCAAGACGGGGGACACTCACAGTCTTTTCCTGACCGAGGATAACAACATGTTCCCATGTGAGTGTGTGTGTGTGTGTGTGTGTGCATTATATTGTGATGTAATATCAGAAGGTGGGTTTCACAAAATTGTGACAATGTAGGCACGGTGTCTACTGGTCACGAAAATCATGGAAAAGTCACTAATTGAAAAAAAAAAAAAAAAAAGTCATGAAAGTCCCCGAAAAGTCATGAATTTTCAATATTTTGGTGAAAATGCTACATAAATATTTTTGTTTGAATTTCCCACACATAATAAAGTGAATGTGTCGAAAGTTGCCCCACCCACTAACCATGATGCCATGCGCTAGTCTCAAGTTTTCCGGTTGTTTTTACCGTGATACCAAGTACAAGGTTAACGTTCGCCATCTAGTTAAAGTTTAATGTTGCGGTGTTAGTGCATTATGCCTATATATTCATTATATAATTTTCAAACGTTTACCGATAGAATTTTGTGGTAAAAAAAAAATCGCTTAAAAGTCACTAATTTTTGTTTCTCCAACTCAATAGACACCCTGATACGACAAGGGGGTGTGGGGTAAATAAACCCACCAAAATCAGCCTGATGTAGTTTTATGGACAGCTCTTTGCCTGAACTGGTAGTAAGATACAAAGTCCAACAAAAAAAGTGCCCAGATTATGTTTATCTACGATGTTTTTTTTTTTGTCAAACCCGAATTCTAAACCAAGGAGCTCATGGTTCAATTCCAGGTTGTTTCTAATTGTATTACAAGCTGTCTTAAAATGGCCGAATTTAATTTTTACAGTGATCGCGTGCAAACCCCAGTTCCCGCCGTATGCCAGAGCGTTGTTACCGCAGGACCAGATATTTGACTTTGAGGAAGAGTTCACGTCGACGCCACAGAGAGGCAGGAAGAGTCGGGAGGTCGAGGTGGACGAGGAGGAGACCGAGGAGGGAAAGGAAGAGGAAGAAGGGGGAAAGGCAGGCGACGGAGACATAATCGACAACCCTTACCTACGACCGGTGAAATTTCCGCGCAGGAAAAAGATCAAGTCGTGACACGTTGGAGCAATGAAGCGGGCTGCTAAAAACGTGTTAAAGGGTGCGCTAGTGTGTGCTGGAACAGTATAAGACATAATCAAATACATATTGACAGAACTTCTTGTGGTCGTGACAGATACAATTAGAATGTGATGTTTCTAAATACAAGACAGTGTATCTTATACAATACACTATGGATGTGCAACATTTCAAAAATTTTGACTTTGCTTCGTAAATTACAAAGCTTTTTCAGTAAAAATATTACTTAACAGTTAAAATACTCATTTATGATGTTCTGAGTTCTTATATAAATTACAAATTAATAAGCCAGAATATGTAATTAAATAAATATAATACAAGTGCAGAAAAATAAAGCATAAATAAAGTTTTCATTTATTTGTAGTATTTAGCGTGCACTTTCTGAACTGATTGATTTTATCAGCACACGATTGATACACAAACTTCAATCTAGAACAGACACAACACCTAACCCCTCGGCTGTTAATTCATCATATTTTTTTTTTGCCATGTCAGGAATCAAACTAGGGACGACACCTCAGTAGATAGACACGCTACCGATTGAGCCAAGGTGTCAAGGTGTCGGACACAACTAAAAGTAAACACACCAACACATATTTACACGTAATTCAATATTTCGATGACCTTATTGAATTTTCCTCAGGAATTAGTATGAGGTGAGAGTAATGAGATGCAGATTAATTGAAGGTTGTGATAATTTGATTTATTAGTTTAAAAATAAATTGTTACTCTCAAAAGTTAAAAAATGTATTTTTTAAAAACTTATCAAATGTAACATAGACCCTTATTATGCCGCATGCTTCATTTAATAAATGCAATAAATAAAATGATAGTTGCAATGTATAACATTTATAATATAATTTTGTATCAGTGAAGTTTAATATTAAGAAACTATAACCAAAACATATTTAAATTTTAAGCATTGCGCCCTACAACCCATTCAGATTATACACCTATACACTAATTACTGTGTTAGGGATGAGTAAGGTTGAATTTAGAGGAAATGTACTTACATTTGTGAGGAGGGAGCATGGTAAATCACTCTCAATATATGTGACCAGGATTCAAAACCGGATATTGTCACTGGCAGTCCACTCTATTGTGAATGTGGCACTGTAGAGGATTTGACCATCGGAGCGGGTCATTTATTAACGAAGGCTGATCACGGGGAAAAAGATATGAACATTTTTTTTCTCTCTGTTTTTTAGTTACCTCTTTAGGGAAGTTTTGTTGCGTATTTCACACTCCCTCCTGATGAGTCCCGATAGAATGAAACCTAGGTTGGGGGATTGGGCGGTGACAATCAATTTTCTTCAAGAGGCAACTCGGCCGTTTGAAAAGCATTTTAATAAGTGAACCACAGACGCCGCTTTCACATACAAAAACAAACAAACATCCAAATTGTTATTTTCATAGGTTTGTATTTCAAAAATGTAGATGATTAGATCTGGTAGGTTCTACCAACTCTCAGTTATCAACACTGCAATGTCTCTTTACATCTTTTCAAAAAGGAACCTTATGCTCAAATTTCACACCCAAAATAAATTATTTAATGGGTTGTGATCAAAAACATTAGGAGCGATAGGAAAATAAAGTGTTGCGATTTCTCCACTCATTTAGATGTAAAACTATTAGAGATATACACTCACAGTTATTAGCTTTTATTTTTTAATAAACCTAGGTCTGGTATCCGAATGTTCATAAATTTCAAAAATGTAACAATTTCATATCTCTTACTAATAAGAACATTACAAAACATTTAAAAAATAAGATAAAGTATGAGTCATGAATTGGTATATTTCATTTTAACATTACAAAATGGAAATCAAATATTTACATGTAATTTTTTAGTGCTAATCAAAGAGTTATCTAAACATATTATAAAATAACCAACAATTTAGTAAGATAACTTTACAAAATATGACAAACACAGAACTAAAGGCACTTTGGCGAAATGCCTAAAACTTTTTGTTAAAATAACTAATAAAATCAGTCCCAAGTTTTCTCTCTCTATCTGCCATGCAGATTGTATAACTTAGTATTTCTCAAATTTTTTCTTAAAGGCGGACCACTTGATAAGCGTTCGATACACACACAGACCACCCACCTTAATATACGACCTGTCATTTGTCGAAGATTTTCTAATGAAAGGATTTATCAAGCAGTAAAAACAGCATATTTTTATAACCTTGTTTCATATTCTTTTATAACGATGAAAATTGATATAAAAAATAAACTGATAAGTGCAAAAAAGCCCACCTAGTAAAAGAGCAAACATTTGTGAACAATCCAATTCGCAAAAGTGACATCTTCCTTTCTACCGACTTTTATAGTAGAAGTAGTCACACACATTTAAACACACGCAGAGTAATATTTCAGCATTGTTGCCTTTATCAAACAAAAAGAGAAAAAAGGGAATACATTTCACTCAACACTAAATTACTCCATTTTAGATTAAAAAATAAATTGTTAGAAACACTGTGGGAAACTGTTATATGAATAAAAATCAATTCAATATTTACCTTTTACAGTACAATTTTTTTTTATTGGAAGAGCGTTATCTTACAGCTCGAAACGACACAGAATTTACTTTCAATTCAGTTAAAAAGATGTCACTTTTGTAATGTTTATGTTTATGGATGTCGGCTCTTCCTGTGAAAATTAAACCGTACATGTGGAACAAAATATAGCGGAGTTTAGCCTGTCAATGTTGAACTCTTGATTTAAAAAATGTTTTAGCTGTGAAAAATTTCACTTTCAATATTATATTTATATTTCATGTACTCCATAACCTGAAAACAACTCCTGTCTGTCTTCAGAGTGACTGTTTTTTTTTTAGATTGAAGCCCTGAAATACATAAAGAGTCTAATGTTGGATAGTTTTATTAAATTATTTTTTATCAATTTTCATTTTTATAAAATTAGTTATAGATAGTAAAACTGTCTTTTCCTAAAAAACTTTTGATATTTTGTTTCTATCTTCTGTTAAAACACAGACAAATTATATTTTATTTTTATCAGTAGGGTGTAAGGAAGTTTCGATTCCCCTACAAATTAGTCCTGGGCTTATAAAAAGTTCTGAGTAAAATACCTAGTGTTTTAAACCAGGGAGTCGATCAGGAACCGGAAACAATAATCAAAATTAGCAGTTGTTTTTAAGGAACCAGAACTGGAATATATTAATTAAGAGATTTTCTAAGAACCAAAACCGAAATCAATATACAGTTAACTCCCGAATTCTCTGCGGTAATGGAGGGGACGACTGCTGCGGATAATCTGAATATTTAGTAACACAAGAGCTTGTAGGACATTCAAATTCAAACTAGTACTCACGTATCGTGATTGCTTTTATGAACACATCATTATATTTCACATCCTCGGATAATAATAATAATAATAATAATAATAATAAAAAAAAACTCACTTTAAATCAATGTACATTATACTAAAAATGAGTACATCCCTTAAAAGTTTGTATTAGTCTTCTGCTCCAGTGCAGTTGCTTCCTTTTTTTCCTCATCCCAGTAAGTATTTTCTGTAACATCAGCTTGTCAGATAGGAGCGGGTAATTTTCCTGTGTCAGATAATTAAGTAGGTTATGAATCCATTCCAGTGCAGTCCCCCTTGTTCCCTAGGGATTTACTGAGTAAAGCAATTGGTAGCCCTGTATTCTCTGTTGACGTGGTGTTTTTAAAAAATGTATCCCTTAAGTTGGCGATGTTGCAGTTAAGCCTCAACGCAGATAATCGAGAGTCCACTGTATATTAGAGTAATAAAAGTTCTTCTCGGTTGCTAAAATATTTAAAAAAATTACATTTTATGCCTATCTTCTTTTGAATTCATCTTATTTTGAAATTCTCTATTTTTCCTTTTCTCAGGACTTTTTTTTAAAAAAGTAGGATGTATTTCCTTGTATTTTTAAAAATGTATTTTTCTATTCATAAATTTTATAGCGGTAGTATAACTATTATATACAATTTTAAAACAACCAGAATCAATAAAATACTTCGGATCAACTTTCTGATTTAAGATATTCACAATAAATACATGTTTTTTTTTTTTTTTTAGAAATACTTCTCAAATCTAAACCTTTTTATTCTTTGAAATCTTTAAAAATGTATAATTTTATTTGTGAAAATATTTAAAATCTAATTTTAAAAAGTTGTTTTAAGGCAACATTAAAGGTAACATTAACAAATAATATTTTATTTGTAATGTCCATTGAGTCATAAACCAACAAGAACATACTTTTTATTTATATATATTAATTATTTTAATATAATTTTCTTTTTTTCTTGTGATTTCATTCTTCTTTAAACTACATTATCTATATCATATACCAATTGCTTGGAATTGTTAATTGAAGTCAAAAGTTTTCAAATCTCTCATTTTGTTTTATACTTAAAACTACCAAATTTAATATACAAATTTTTGGGTGTATTTTCTTTAATTTGGCTTCGCTTCAAATCAAACCAAATAAATGACTTTCCCACACCCCTACTAATCAAACATAAAAATAAATTATATTTATAATCAAAGACTGAACAGTTCAGCAACATTGCCCTTTTTTACTTCTAGATCTGCCTTTATTCAAAGTCGTATTTACCACTTTCAATGGCCTATTAACCTCAGTTTTTTGAGGAACATCTACTTTACGCGGTCTACCTCTTATTTTCACATCTACTTTACACGGTCTACCTCTTTTTTTCACATCTACTTTACGCGGTCTACCTCTTTTTTTCACATCTACTTTACGCGGTCTACCTCTTTTTTTCAAATCTACTTTACGTGGTCTACCCTTTTTTTCAAATCTACTTTACATGGTCTACCTCTTTTTTTCACATCTACTTTACACGGTCTACCTCTTTTTTTCAAATCTACTTTACGTGGTCTACCTCTTATTTTCACATCTACTTTATGTGGTCTACCTCTTTTTTTCACATCTACTTTACATGGTCTACCTCTTTTTTTAAGAGGTAGAATCACTTCTCTCAATTTCAATTTAACACACTTTGTGTCCTTATGAGAAACTTGTTTTAGTTTAAAAGGCCTACCCCTTTTCTTTGGGATAGAAACAAGTAAATTCACTTTTGTGTGCGTATCCCTTCCTTTATCAAACATATTTTCTTCAGACTTGTCATGCCAATCCATTTTCTTGCAACACGTCTTTTGTCTAGTCAACTTTATGGGTTCACTAAACGTTTGGAAACTAAGTTGCTGTTCTGGGCTCGTCTTAACTTGGCTTCCCATATTAACGTCTGAAACAACAAAAGGTTAAAAGTAAAAGGATCAAACTGAAGTGATTTTTAAAATGGTCCACCAGTTCTGTTATTTTTAGGGGTGGACGGGATCCCAAACCCTCAGGAAAATGTCAGGAATTTATCCATGAGGGCGGGAGGGGGGTGTAGGGCTTCCTTGGCAAGGTCTCAGGCAGGAAATAAAGCCCACTTAGGTAAGTAAGCAGGTACTACTGGCTTAACCTCTATTAGAGATATTTGTCCTCTTTGTCCTGTAGCAAATTTGGGGAGGAAAAAAAAGAGAGAGAGAGAAAGAGAAAGATTGAAAGATTTAGTTAAGGACATAGATATATTATACTCTACCATCTTTTGTGACATAGAAATGAAGGGGGAAGGAAGTAGTTTGCCAAGGTCAAATATTTATAAGCAACAACCTGTTTGTTGTTAGCAACCAAACAAAATGGCTGTTAAACAAAGAACCTTTAAGGGGTGTCAATTCTAGAGAACATTAAAGTGGCTTTAAACAGAGAGAAGTTTCAAGTCGTCTCAAATATAGAGAACATTTAAGCGGTTTCATAAATAAATATTTAAGAGGTTTCAAACCTTGGACCTAATGAATATTTAAGGTGTTTCAAACCGAGATGGTTTTTAAGAGGTGTTAAAATAGAGAACAGTTAAGATTTTAGAGGATGTTTAAGAAGGGATTTAAAAAAGAAATCTTTTGCACTCTTCCAATAGGTCATTAATAATAAAACACAATTTTCAAATGAGATTAACTAATAAAAATAATGTAGTAAAATTAATTATTTGATTTGTGTTATTCAATATTTATTCAAAATTTTGCCATCTGTTTCAATATAGAATGCTATTCACACACCCCTATTTATATTATGTTTTTATGATATATTATTTGTAGGCTATTATATTTAATAATGTCAAAGCTTTTATAAGTATTACCATATTAGTATAAAAACAATTAATATTTTTAATCTAGAATTAATTTAAAGCGTCATTTTTATAGTTTCCCATTCCTGTCCCGATATTTTGACTCATTTCCGGTCCCGTTCCCTCCCAGATATAAAAATGTCATTCCCATTCATCCCTAGTTATTTTGACCCTTTCACTGCTAAATTAGGAAAGTACCTGTATACATGTCTGTGCTGAATTAGAAAAATCTTTTAACTGCAGAAATTTTTTGTTAATTATCTCTGATTTTTACAATTATAAACATTCTCCTAAGCCTAAGCCATGTAACTATTACAAATATATTTAATAAAAATAACTTTTAAAAAAAATGGTTATAAACATTAATAGCATGGACAAGGCAAAAATACCGCAAACGTTTATAAACGGTTAAAAGCCTATCTTTAGGGCAATTTTTTTTTTTTTGCATCGCGTATCACTACCTGTTTGGGTTATACACTCTTATACACTTTCTATGGTCCATTAACCAGGAAATTAGATAATAAGGGTATGTGACCTGGCTTAGGAAAAAATTATGGTTTTGACAATTACAAAGTTTCACACAATCAAAGTATCTTTTATGTTCAAATACTGGTATTCTGACCTTATTTATACGTTACAAATTAATATACATGTGAAAAATCTAAAGTATTGAATTAATGTAAGTTGTGATAGTGACTTGATTTATCAGATTAAAACAAAATATTACAAATAATTGTATAGTAAAACATTTTACAATAATTTTAGTGTTTAAAGTTATATAAAAAAAACCACACCTTAATATGTTTTCTCAAGCTTAAAACAACAAAAAAACAACATTCCAGCTTCAATAATATTTCATATTTTCGACTGAGTTCGCTTTGAATTGAAAAAGTGGACTTGGCACATTCCTTTTAGATACAAGATTGCAAATGAATAAGAAAACTTCAAGCTAACACGTGAAAGAAAAGTTTTTTTTTTGTAAGTTTTGAGAAAATTGAAGGTAAAAAAAAATCAATTACCTTATTATATATACCCACCAATCCCCTCCATTTGGGCACGAAGTCTTAAATTGTAATTTTGATTGAAAACCAAGTGCAGGAATCATGTAAAGCACACACTTACATAGTTTCTTGAAAACAACGTTCTGACAAGTCACGTATGAGGGAAGGGGAAGATGAGGTGATAAGGGGTATCTTTCCTCAGCGGTGGTGTTAGCTTCATAATGCGACAGCAGAGGCGGAGAGTTTCCCCTGTCAGATGTGCCGGAGGAGCTGGAACCCTTAAAAAAAACATTCATACATCGTATTAACAACTATAACACAAACAAAAATACTTAACATTAGTCATTTTTAAGGAGAAGACTCCCTCGAATCCTTAAGTATATCCAGGACACCCAAAATATTAATTTTTCTTGAATTTTGAATAATAAGTTTTAGAGCTCTAATCTAAAATATTCACACACGCACACACACACACACACACACACACACACACACTGATCAATATCTGCGAGTTTTACAAATAGCAATGTCGAAATAATAGATTATCAATTTAGATATAGACCAAACAATAACTACACAAAAACATGTTGTCATAAAAGACTAAACTACTATCAAATTAGATGAAGGGAATAAAAACTAAGAAGATATAATTTTACTCGTATTTTGCCAAACATGAGCAAGGTACATATGTATTACTGTCCTTGCTTGGACCTAGCATCAAATCTTTTAAAGACTGAAAACAAAGAATCAATCTATTGAAATTTAGGTATTGTAATGTGTAAAAGTTGAAATATTTCTAATGCCAACCTCAGAAAAAAAACAACCAAACATCTTGAAAACACTAATTTTTTCCTGTGATCTGTTGTATTCCTATAAAATAAGAAAAAAATGATACTATCCAAGAAATGGCAGCCCTGGCATAGCGCTATCGTCAAGTGTTACCACGTTGGAAATTATATTGCATGACGCAGTATTTGCCAAATTACAAAGAAATTATGTTTATTTATTAAAAAAAAAGCTTGGATTTGCGTTATTCATGTGAAAATGATAGAATTCGTGTAAAAACTTACGTTATCACAAATGCGAGTTTTGAATGTCCCTAATTATTGGTAAAATGTGTGTTTACCCTTTCACATTGATAAATTAACAGCCGGGGGGCTGGATGTTGTGCTTGTCCTAGTCTTAAGTTGGATTACAAGGTGACAGGCCTTGCCAGCCGATAGTGGAAAATATATGGCTTGAATAAAAAACTGACCTAGGCTGGAAGCAGTGATAGAATTAAAGTAAAACTTTACAGTATATCAACATTGTTTTAAATTAATTTCTAAGTCACTGGGTAATTATTTGTATTAATAACTAAACAATAATGAAACGAAAATTAAAGTCAGCTTGACAAACTTGAATAAAACTAACATTACTGCATGAAGCCCTGCTGGTGTATTCAATGGTCGGCTCGCACATTGACAAGTATGCAGCTGAAGAAGCTTCATCAAGGCCGTAGACACCGTCATACATGTCCTTGACAGAAAAAAAAAATATACCAAGATGATTATTTGTTTGTAAATAAAGTTGAGGAATGCCTCTGTGTTCTAGTGATCAAAGTTCCTGGGTTTGACCCCTGGCGTTTCCAGAATGTCTGAGAACCAGTGAGTCTTAGAACAAGGTCAACTCTTGGCCTCGTTAGAACAAAAAAGGAGCTACTTAAATAAAAAAGTAGTGGCATCGGTCTAAAAAACCGAGACTAACCAAGGTGTCTACTGAGTTTGAGAAACAAAAATTAGTGACTTTTTGACCACAAAATTCCCTCGGTAAACGGCAGAACACTATATAATGCATATTTAGGCATAATTCACTCACAACCAACCTTAGATGGCGAACTTTAACCTTTTCCTCGGTATTACGATAAAAACAATCAGGCAGCTTGCGGCACTTGATATGTTAGCGTTGTTATGATGCGCGAGAAATCCAAACAAAAATATTTTCGTAACTTTATGACCAAATTATTGTAAAAATTTGTGACTTTTCAGGGACTTAGGTGACCTTTTTCTTCTTCTTCCAATTACTAACTTTTTCGTGACTTTCTTGACCCAGTAGACACCTTTTTAACAACTTATATAGCAAAATGTAGATCAAAAAAGAGAAAAGTGGTTTTTAATTAAAGTTAAGAAGAGCACAGGGTATAGGGAATACACGAGTTAGTAGAGGATGTGATTAGGATGTGATTAGGATGTGATGAGGATGTGAGGAGGATGTGATGAGGATGTGAGGAGGATGTGATGAGGATGTGAGGAGGATGTGAGGAGGATGTGAGGAGGATAGAAAAGGAATGTATTCCAATGAGAATGATGAAAATGAAATATATAGGAAAAATACCGCAAGGAAGAGCAAGAAAAATATGGGAGGAGCAAATAACAGGAAGTGTGCAAGTGAGGGTAGGAGAATGTAAGCAAATTAAGGAGTAAGAATGGTGGAAGGATAGAGGAAGATGGAGGCTTTTTACAAAAATGACCCGGCCACAGGCTGGAAACAGTTGATGATAGGCCTATAAGAAGAGTCTCTTATGGCCCAATTTTCATACAAAAGTTTTTTTCTGACAGATAAAAAGTTACTAGATCTGCTTTCATGTATTCATACATCAAGTCAAGAGATCTTTAGCTGTCACTTTTGATATATATCACTAGGCATGTGCAAAGCCCACTTTTTTATTCGAAGCAAAATCGAATGTGAATTACGCTCAAAGCCGAATCAAAGTTAGAATGTTAAAAAAAAAAAAAATCTTGTACAAAAATATTATACTTTGTATAGATATTTAAATTTAGTTATTAAATATAATTTACAAAATACTATATTTCAAAACATAGTGAATCTATTTTGTCTTAAAACAATAAATTAATTTACAATCACAAAATGTACTTTAATTATTTTAGATTCTTTTTATATTAAAACTAATTTATGATGGAAATAAATGCAAAAAAACAACATAAATGTCTCTTTTAACTAAATTTTTTATCTTGTGAATGTGTGGAATGCCAGGTCGCCACCGTGGTTCGGATTCCACGTTAAACTGTAGGTCCTTCATTTCATCTCACAATCACCCTACCATTACACATTAGCGTAAGTGTGTATAACCCGAACGGGTAGTAAGACGCGGTGCTAATAATAATAATAATAATAATAATAATAATAATAATAATAATTATAATTATAATAATAACTAAAAAATTTTTTTTGGCAAAGTTTCATAGTTGTTGAATCCAGAATTTTACTTTTGAATTGAAGTCAAAACAAATGAATATTTAAAGAGAAGTTGAAGTTTTTGAAGCTTTGCACACCCTTATATACTATCAATACCTATAAAAAAACCTCTAATAATATAGTAAAATGTGTTATCAAAGATGGCCAATAAAATTAGTTTATTTTACTAAACGATTCCACTTTTGATTATACAACAAGACTGAATTAATTATAGCTTTCATTCTTCTATAAAGAGTATCAAAGTAACACAACATTTCTTATAATTTTATCTCAAATCAGTTGACTTTTCCTTTTCAATATAGATCAACCAGTATGCGGAGAAGTCTTAGTAGCAGCTGTGCCGTGGGAGTTGGGGGTGAGAGGAGACAAAAAAGAAGCAAGAACAAATTTAAGGAATAAAAATCAATCCAAGGTCAACCATATTTTAAAAATAACAGGTCTATTAGAATTTTAGCTATTGGACTTTTACACACAATCTTAATACTCATCATTTTAATAATAAAAATCTCTCCTTTGAAAAATTATGGTGGGCCTAGACAACTTAAGCTCCTTTTTCTTTTCAACGTACCAGGAGTTATTATTACTATTAGCATCGCATTTTACTACCCATTCGGGTTACACGCACTTTCGCTAATGTGTAATGGTAGGGTGTTTGTGAGGTGAAATGGAGGACCTACAGTTTAACGTGGGATCCGAACCACGGTGGAGGCCTGGCATTCCCCACATTCACAAGATGTCTTGTCAGAGGTGAAGGAAGGGTTTGGTAATCAGATAAATTTGTGCCGGGACCGAGGATTGAACCCCGGACCCCAGCACAGAAGTCCGACACCTTACCCCTAGACCGCCAGGTCAACTGAAATAAAATAAATGTATCATAAATATATTGGTACATATCTACTTACTATTGGTGTTGGGAATTCGACGGATTTCGAGGGCCACGGTGGGGGAGGTTGATGGCCTGCCCTCAGCAACTGAAAGCGATATATGCGGAAGCCATCCCGCATGACCTCTGAATAGTTACTTACTTCATACAGGCCTGGAAAATAATGTGTGGAGTGTCATCACAATATTTTACAATATTACACATGATTGAATACTTTTAAAGAATACCACAAGTAAAACCGAGTAAACTTAACAACTAGACTTGGGTTGAATTAATTATTTTATGAATTCAAACCATTTTACTTTCGAATCTCAGAAAAAAATGATGCACATAAGAGAAAATTAGAAATTAAATGTTAGCATTTATTGTTAAAATGCTTTCATTATAATATCCATACATTCAGTAAAGTGTTAAATTAATGGTCTGGGGCCAGGTCGTTAAGTTTGCCTTATAAATTTTGAGGCTGAACCATTAAAAAAGTAAGACTAGAACTATCCAAATTCCAGTTCAACAATTATTTTTAAATAAAATCTCAATACTAATATTTTCTCAAATATGGAATATATTTTAGGATTTTAACTATGCTAACGCGTTTTTTAAAAAAAATGGCTCATAATAGGGCCCATACTCTAGAAATTACTGTCCACATTATGTGTTTATCGGTACATAAATAATTTAGGCAAACCTCTTAAAATGAAGAAAATGAATGTTTAAGGTTTAATTACCATCATACCTGTAGCCCGTTTTGGGGGATACCTGGCTTTTAAGCTGTGCCCCTCGAATCATCCGTAGATGGGTTTTGGTTAAATAGCTGTTCATTAAGGCCATATTTCCATTTTCTAGTTTTTGATCAGCCTGTAGAAATCATACAATACAATACAATACAATACAATATACTCAGTCACACATGCTGCAGAAACATGGACATTGAATGTAAGAGACTAGGAAAGTTGAAACCATGGAAATGAAGTTTGTGAGGAACATGTTAGCTGTCATGAGGAGAAGCAAGATTAGGAATGAAGTTATCCGGGAAAGAATGGGGGTACAAGGTGTATGAAATAGTAGAGGAAACAAGACTGAGATGGTATGGTCATGTAATGAGGATGTTAAGAGTACACGAGATATTAGAGGAAGGAAGACTGAGATGGTATGGACATGTAATGAGGATGTTGGAGTACATGAGATAGTAGAGGAAGCAAGACTGAAATGGTATGGGCATGTAATGAGGATGTTGGAGTACATGAGATAGTAGAGGAAGCAAGGTTGAGATGGTATGGACATGTAATGCGGATGTTGGAGTACATGAGATAGTAGAGGAAGCAAGACTGAAATGGTATGGGCATGTAATGAGGATGTTGGAGTACATGAGATAGTAGAGGAAGCAAGACTGAAATGGTATGGGCATGTAATGAGGATGTTGGAGTACATGAGATAGTAGAGGAAGCAAGGTTGAGATGGTATGGACATGTAATGCGGATGTTGGAGTACATGAGATAGTAGAGGAAGCAAGACTGAAATGGTATGGGCATGTAATGAGGATGTTGGAGTACATGAGATAGTAGAGGAAGCAAGACTGAAATGGTATGGTCATGTAATGAGGATGTTGGAGTACATGAGATAGTAGAGGAAGCAAGGTTGAGATGGTATGGACATGTAATGCGGATGTTGGAGTACATGAGATAGTAGAGGAAGCAAGACTGAAATGGTATGGGCATGTAATGAGGATGTGTGGAGTACATGAGATAGTAGAGGAAGCAAGACTGAAATGGTATGGTCATGTAATGAGGATGTTGGAGTACATGAGATAGTAGATGAAGCAAGGGTGAGATGTTATGGACATGTAATGAGGATGTTGGAGTACATGAGATAGTAGAGGAAGCAAGACTGAGATGGTATGGACATGTAATGAGGATGTTGAAGTACATGAGATAGTAGAGGAAGCAAGGTTGAGATGGTATGGACATGTAATGCGGATGTTGGAGTACATGAGATAGTAGAAGAAGCAAGACTGAAATGGTATGGACATGTAATGAGGATGTTGGAGTACATGAGATAGTAGAGGAAGCAAGACTGAGATGGTATGGACATGTAATGCGGATGTTAAGAGTACACGAGCTATTAGAGGAAGGAAGACTGAGATGGTATGGACATGTAATGAGGATGTTGGAGTACATGAGATAGTAGATGAAGCAAGGGTGAGATGTTATGGACATGTAATGAGGATGTTGGAGTACATGAGATAGTAGAGGAAGCAAGACTGAGATGGTATGGACATGTAATGAGGATTTTGAAGTACATGAGATAGTAGAGGAAGCAAGGTTGAGATGGTATGGACATGTAATGCGGATGTTGGAGTACATGAGATAGTAGAAGAAGCAAGACTGAAATAGTATGGTCATGTAATGAGGATGTTGGAGTACATGAGATAGTAGAAGAAGCAAGACTGAAATAGTATGGTCATGTAATGAGGATGTTGGAGTACATGAGATATTAGAGGAAACAAGACTGAGATGGTATGGACATGTAATGAGAATGTTAGCGTACATGAGATAGTAGAGGAAGTAAGACTGAGATGGTATGGACATGTAATGAGGATGTTGGAGTGCATGAGATAGTAGAGGAAGTAAGACTGAGATGGTATGGACATGTAATGAGAATGTTAGCGTACACGAGATAGTAGAGGAAGTAAGACTGAGATGATATGGACATGTAATGAGGATGTTGGAGTGCATGAGATAGTAGAGGAAGTAAGACTGAGATGGTATGGACATGTAATGAGGATGATGGAGTGCACGAGATAGTAGAGGAAGTAAGACTGAGATGGTATGGACATGTAATGAGAATGTTAGCGTACACGAGATAGTAGAGGAAGTAAGACTGAGATGGTATGGACATGTAATGAGGATGTTGGAGTGCATGAGATAGTAGAGGAAGGAAGACTGAGATGGTATGGACATGTAATGAGGATGTTGAAGTACATGAGATAGTAGAGGAAGCAAGGTTGAGATGGTATGGACATGTAATGCGGATGTTGGAGTACATGAGATAGTAGAAGAAGCAAGACTGAAATGGTATGGACATGTAATGAGGATGTTGGAGTGCATGAGATATTAGAGGAAACAAGACTGAGATGGTATGGTCATGTAATGAGGATGTTGGAGTACATGAGATAGTAGAGGAAACAAGACTGAGATGGTATGGTCATGTAATGAGGATGTTGGAGTACATGAGATATTAGAGGAAGCAAGACTGAGATGGTATGGTCATGTAATGAGGATGTTGGAGTACATGAGATAGTAGATGAAGCAAGGGTGAGATGTTATGGACATGTAATGAGGATGTTGGAGTACATGAGATAGTAGAGGAAGCAAGACTGAGATGGTATGGACATGTAATGAGGATGTTGAAGTACATGAGATAGTAGAGGAAGCAAGGTTGAGATGGTATGGACATGTAATGAGGATGTTGAAGTACATGAGATAGTAGAGGAAGCAAGACTGAGATGGTATGGACATGTAATGAGGATAGAAAAGGCACATAATACCTTGAAGAGAATTATGTAGACCAAGTATAAGACCACAAGAGAGGCCAAGAAAGAGATGGGAGGAGCAGATGACAAAAAGTGTGCAAGTTAGAGATGAAGAATGGAAGCAATTAAACGAGGAAGAATGGTGAAAGGTTAGAGGAATATTGAGGAATTTTTACTAAATTGACACGGTCACAGGCTGGTAACAGTCGATGATGGTAGTTCCAATAAACCAATTTAATATAAATTTTGACTTAATATCACAAAATTTTATAAGCCTTTCTTTCCCTCTATCACGGTCTTTGTTTAACTCATCATTAAAACTTGATCAAAATTTGGAACAATTTACACCTTACAAAACAGCAAGTATTTGTTTAGTTATAATTTTAATAAGTGCCCGAAGGGGTTCTTTGGTAAAATAATAATAATAATAATAATAATAATAATAATAATAATAATAATAATAATAATAATAATCATCATCATCATTATTTCCCAACTCAAGTTACCTGTGTGTGGTATAGTTTTGGTTAAGCCAACACATTCCAAAAGGAAAACAATGTTTTAGAACAATCGGGCCTAACATAGAACACGTATAATATAAAATATTAAAAGAGTTTCACGATAAAGTTCGGACAGCTTAGCTAAGTTGGTACTGTATCTGACTACTTAGACAAAGGTACCGCGTTCAGTTCCCGGCAAAGCCTAAAAAAATTATCAATGGTGAAATGTTGGTTCCCACTTTCAAAGTGTTGTGTCTGTTGCATATTTAAGTTAGTTTCATAAGTCGTGTACTGATATCAGTTGGTTCAGAAAGTGAAGGATTAATAAACATCTCAAATAAACAATAAACCAGTTTTGATATAAAATAAAACTTACAATCAATTTTAAAGTTTTCGAATCCCTTCCGCCTTCTCCAAAAAACGACACCTCGTTGCCAAAGTCTTCAAACAAATTTGGGGACGACATTACCATAGAGTAGACCCCTTTAGGGCCACCATGGATCCGGGCTTTTTGATGTTTGTGGACATTGCTCTGTGCCATCAATCTGCGATTCTTCCACGTGCACCCGACAGGAATATCTACAACCAAGTACACAAATAAGGGTATAAGTCATTCACGAGCTAAGTTTACCTGGATGACAGCTCAAAATGTTACTAGAAGTAATCCCTAATATATATCACTACGCCAACAGCTGACATCTATCACTTTGGATGACTGTAATGAAAACAGATGGTAATATATTAATGTGATAGTTAACCACCATTATTTAGGCCAATATTATTTATATATTTATTTGAGGTCGGACACAAAGTTTATTTATAGTTTTATTCCCCTTAAAAAAATATTAACACCAATTTCACAAAAACTTCTAACAAACATATCTTTAAAATGGCTACTGACGAATTTAAACTATATGATTGAAGATAACGGTAAACAAGTTTTTTACAATGATGCACACACGCAGTTGATGAAAATATTTTATTCAGTTCAATATTTCAAAATACGATAAAATAATCATAAAATCATTTATTGTATGTAAAAAAATGACAACAATTTTCTCTTTTCCAAGTAAATACGATGCCTGTAATAAAATATATTTATGTGTGCACTATATTACACAAAATCAGTAACGTTCCAAAACGAAAAGTAAGTACTTTTAATTATGTTTAAAATATTGTTTCGAATTGGATGAAAAGAAATTATTTAAAAAAATGAAATAGTATGAGAAAACATAAGTTTACATTATTTTAAATGTAATATATTACAGGTAATTAATGATCTTTACATTTATAACAAAACAGTGATCTTTTACAACTGTTGGCAACCCAAAACCTAGAAAATGATTTTCGAACTGTCATCCAGGTAAAAACCTATCGTGAACGGAATATAGTGTGCACACAATATACAAAACAGCTAGTTGTGTGCACACAATATACAAAACAGCTAGTTGTGTGCACACAATATACAAAACAGCTAGTTGTGTGCACACAATATACAAAACAGCTAGTTGTGTGCACACAATATATAAAACAGCTAGTTGTGCGCACACAATATATAAAACCGCTAGTTGTGCACACACAATATATAAAACCGCTAGTTGTGCGTACACAATATATAAAACAGCTAGTTGTGTGCACACAATATATAAAACAGCTAGTTGTGTGCACACAATATATAAAACAGCTAGTTGTGTGCACACAATATATAAAACAGCTAGTTGTGTGCACACAATATACAAAACAGCTAGTTGTGTGCACACAATATATAAAACAGCTAGTTGTGTGCACACAATATATAAAACAGCTAGTTGTGTGCACACAATATATAAAACAGCTAGTTGTGCACACACAATATATAAAACCGCTAGTTGTGCGCACACAATATATAAAACAGCTAGTTGTGTGCACACAATATATAAAACAGCTAGTTGTGTGCACACAATATATAAAACAGGTAGTTGTGTGCACACAATATATAAAACAGCTAGTTGTGTGCACACAATATAAAAACAGCTAGTTGTTGCACACAATATACAGAACAGCTAGTTGTGTGCACACAATATATAAAACAGCTAGTTGTGTGCAAGCTTCTGAGCTTTGACTTGGCTTCCAAAAAATATTCTGGCTTTGACAATTATGAAGCTCCGCCAATACATTTATTGACAGCTTGAAAGATGATTAATTCAGTTCGCTTAGTCGCATTCTGAACTGTTATGTAGATCATAAATTAATATTCATATGGAAAAAAATCTGAAGTTGTCTGATTTCATTTTGTTCATGATTTATCAGATTAGAATGAAATATTACAAACAATTGTACAATAAAACATTTTCTAAGTGATTTTAGTGCATAAAGTTTACTTTTTCAAGTATTAAAAAAAAGTTAACTTCCATTAGGATTTGAAAATATTTCATGTAGCCTATTTGATTCAAATGAATGTTACAATTACTGTTTTTCTTAATTTCAACGGTTATAATTTCTTAACATTTATAATTGCAATATTTTCCCATGAATCTGACCCCATAATTAGATAATGTTATGCATACTATACTGTATTGTTGCATTTGAAAATACATGAAGGGCAGAAATGTCAAATGTTCTGGGTGACATTTTTTAAAATGTGTTTTTTGATGGAGTCATGTTCAATGAGCCAATCGTTTGTTCCAAGTGCTAATAGAGTGTGCTAGTTGTATTGTATATGACTCTGTCTGCAAGCTGTTCCAACCATAACCCATAATGCACTTAGAATGATCTTGACTCAGCTATTATATTTTACATTTTTAATTATGATCCAATAATTATTTTGAGCTAAGCATTAATTTCTATGATATAGTGTAGATAACAATAGTGTTTTTTTTCTAGACAAAAATATTTAAAATTCTTAATCCGAGTAACATTTTTTGTCTTTCAAGTAAAATTTTATTTTTGGCACTTAGTTTGACATTTAAACCCTTCAACAGGAAAAAAATCATTTTAGTCACAATTCAATTCTGAAAATTGATGGTTCCTTTTAATAACTAGTTATTTGAGAGCTTTTTTTAATCAAATTATAAAAAATTGTGAGATTAAAGATTGGTTCTCAATACTGATAAGAAATGAAGACATTGAGCTATCAAGAAATCGAGTTTGACATCCCTATTTTAAACAATTATTTTATATAAGTATTTTAATTAGTTTTCATATTTGGGCTAAATACTTTTGTAATTTTTTTCACATTTATTTTTTTATATTAGGCTATTTAAAGTAAAAATCCACCACCTATTGATGACAGAGAAGAGTATAAATTGTAATAAACATTTGAATATTTTGTTTATTTTCTATGTCTAGTAACAATTTTACATTAGAACAAAAACAACTAACTTTTTAGTTCTCCGTATTGAGCTTCATCTGTTCCTTGGTCGTCTGACTGAAAATAGGACATCAACGTACGTTGTGTGGTCTCGTCATCAAAAAATTCTCTGTCATCATTTGGTAAATCCAGCGAAATCTTGTTAGGTACACGCAGCGAAGACAACATTTCGTCATCGCTTGGCGAGTTGTCTGTGTTTGTAGGTGTATCTGGACGGATACGAGATAGTTCGTCCAGGGTAGCTTGTTGTTCATCGTCCAGCTCGATGTCCATGACCAGGCAGTCCTCAGTGTTATCTGGGTCATCTACCTCTTCATCGCAAACTTGGTTGTACTGTGCTCTAATAAATTCATTTGGAACAGATCTCCCTTCGTACCTCCACGGTTGTCCCCTCTGAGGCGGAGGAACGGTAAAGTGAACTTTCTTCTGTGGATCCCTAATAGGTTGGAGTCGTTCTTCGGAAAGTTCTCGTAACCCAACCTCAATTATAGGATCCTGAAAGAAATGCATATTTTACTTTAAAATGTGTGTTGATTTTATAATTTCATAATTTAGAATGTTTTCTTAAAATAAATGTTACACAGAAACCGAATGTAAAGACCAAATAATTACCACACAATGTTGAAACTTTGGACAACACTTTGGTTGAATGTTCATCTAAGATGACTTTTGGGAAGATCACATGTCCTGACGTATGAATATATAAAATCAGTTTTAGTAACATTTGAAGCTATCAGTTACCATCTCTCTTAAAGTTTTCCTACTACCCACATTATCTCTCTGTAACCTGTATCCATCAATCTTCATGTGATCAATTGGTAAAAATTATGATTAATTTTATTAAAAGGTCAAATGACTCCACTGTCAAATCTTTTTTTTTTTTGTCACTGCATTCTACTAGCCGTTCGGGCCACACACATTTGAACTAATTACTCTAATATATTAGGGATTAGGAAGGTTGAATTTTATAGGAAATGCACTTGCGTGAGGTGAGTGGAGAATATGTATTATAAGCCACCCATAGTACACCCAGCCGGGATTTGAGCGCCAATCTCTCAGGAATCGTCGGTGCAGTTTATTGTGAGAGTGACACCTTGAACCATTAGACTACCGAAGTGTGATGAAATTGCTCTCACATATTTATATAAATAAGTTAGATAATTCCAGAGGACTTGAAATATATTATGATATGAAAAATGTTTAAAAAATAATTTAGCTAAATTGGAAAAGTCCTTAATTTTTATTTAATATGTTTGGTATTTAATAAGTAGTCTGATAACCAGATAAATAAAATAAAAACTAATTATTTAAATAGTTATAAAAATACAATTTTTATGGAAGTTTCTTTAGGCTATATTTTACCTTCATTTGTTTACTGTCTGGCAAAATTTGTTCTCAAGTTTTAAACGATAATTGACTTAGGTTAATTTAATTAGCTTACTTTGAAGCACGGAGTGGGTTTTAGTGGCAGATCTCATTAGAATGTCAAAGGTACACATTTAAAAACCCAATTTGAAAGCCATACAGGCCTACACAATATAGACTTACTTCATAAGTGAAACAGGGATAAAATGTTATGTTTTTGTTTTTAATATCACTTGTTCATGTGTATCTACCAATCATACCACCACTTCCTACCAGTTCACTTATGTCTAAGAGTAATAGTAATTAATGTCAAATTTACACTATTTAACATAATTGATCTATGCTCTTGAGCTTTGTGCAGGAAATATTTTTTATAAAAAAGGGCAAAATGTAGTAATTAAAAATGCTATGTTGAACCCAAAAGTTATTTTTATATCTCATTCTATTATTATTATCATCATCACTGCGTCTTACTACCTGTTTGGGTTGTACACACTCTAATGTGTAATGATAGGGTGATTGTGAGATGAAATGGAGGACCTACAGTTTAACGTGGAATTCGAACCACGGTGGAGGCCTGGCATTCCCCACATTCACAAGTTGTGATTAATACACGTCTTGTCAGAGGTGAAGGAAGGGTTTGGTAATCAGATAAATCTGTCTCGAGACCGAGGATTGAACCCCGGAATCCCCAACACAGAAGTCTGACACCTAGACTGTCAGGTCACCTACCCCCATTAGCTTGACTCACCTTGTTTTGTTAACTCCAATGGAATTCCTTCCTATCGTTCTGCGCAGGCAAATGTCTATAACTTTCATACTTACCGTATGTGATGTGGCAGATCTGTGTCTCCTGGCATGTTTCATTTTCAAGGATGCCGATGAAATATCCTTTGGAGTAAAACCAACAAAACCTTTGGGTGAATCCACCCTAGAAAAAATAGATCAATTGAATGTTATCGCTCAAATATTTTTTGTTAACCTTTACTATCCTGCTTTGGAGATAATTAAAACATAGGCCTATTTATCTTCATAAAAGGTACGTGTAACTTATTGATATATCTATTCCTAATAAACAGCTATAGCTTGTGAGATAACTGAATACATGTTGAATGTTTAAAGGAGAATATAAGGTACACAAAGAGTGGAGTTATTAAAAAAATAAACCACACTTTTATGTCATATTATTAGTATTGGGTGTTCTGTCTTATGACAGGTCTATTTCTTTTCTCTGAACTTAGACTTCCAATGTGCCCTGTTCTCGACCTCCACCTTCAGATCCCAGAATTTTCTTCTTTCCTTCAAGTCATACAATATTTGAATCCTCCTTCTTCCTAAGCTCCTCTTTCCCTCAACCTTTCCTTCTATGACGTCGTGCAGAAAGCAGTTCTTCCTAAGGATGTGTCGGGTCCAGTTCGCTTTCTACCAATGAATCACATCCAAATGGTTCTCATCTCACCGCTCTTCTTAGGACTTGTTTATTTGTCACCCTGTCTGTCCCCCTGATCTTCTCAAGTCATCATGTTATGAGAAAATATTTTCTACAATTCATACACCCAACAATAAAAGCAAATATCCAATGATAGCCAAATTAATATTGTTAAATAATTTTAGGTAATTAAAACACACACACAAAAAAAGTGTATTTTATTGCAAGATATTTCAGGATCCCGGAATTTCATGAAGAATACGTTGATGATGCCTGGAAGGTTAGGATTTGTATTTTGATGGGGTATGTTGTAAGAATAAAAATGTCTGCTATTATGCATTAAAATACTTTTATTACCATTTTGTGATATTCTTTTAAATATTTATAGATTTTACAATACAAACTTTTTAACATTGGAAAAAGCCCCACACAAACCTTATGTGAAATGGCCCTCGGTTAAATCAGCTAAAATTAAAATCCTACCCATGTATCAGTTATTTAGTCAATGACCAAAAGTCTCAATGGTCACGAAGCTTGAAAACCAATAGTTTTTTTTGTTTTTCTAGAGCCATTAGAAATCCTATATCACTTATTGTCAATATGTGATGATATGTAGCCGATTATGATATCTGTGATACATAAATACCTAATCACGCCATTCCTTTAAGGATTAGGTAAGAAACTGTGAATATAGCTTAAAAAACAACTTTGTAAAGCATAATGCAAGAATTACTTGACATTTGAGCTTCAGAAATTACATGTGAAATATTAACAAATCTTCATTCAGTAGATTATTTCAATGTTTTGTGTGATGAAACGACAGACATTTTCAGTTTTGGAACAGCTTATAGCATCTAGGCTACATTACATATGTTTGTCAAATTAAAAACAAGATTATTGTTAGTTTTATAACAACTTGTAATATCAATGATGGCAAAGCTGTAGCTATAACTAACAAAATTATTGAAACAAATGGCAATGTAGGATTGAAATCTTGGCGGGCCTAGAAACTGACGGAGCAGCCGTCATGATCGATATGCATAAAGGAGTAGCGAAACTACTAATAGATGAGACAGATGGACTCATGGTTAGCCGCCATTGAATAAACCACCGTTTGGCTCTTGATAGCGCTCAAGCTGCTGAATTAGGCCTACCATATTTAATGAAATTTAATTATATCTTAAAACAATTATTTTTATTCTGTTAGGATGGCTGGTTTAAATGAAATCCAAAAAAATACTGAACAGTCCTCTCAGATTAAACTTAAAATGGCTGGTGACACATTAGGTGGCTGTTTGTTGACTTCGCTGTAGAATCTTTAAGAAAATCCTTATTGAATGTCATGAGTGCACTTAAAAGAAAGGTCACTGAATGAAATGACATCACTGCTGAAAGCTTTAGCAAATATATGAGGAAAATATAATTTTGTAGCTTCAATTATGTTGCTTTCAGATTTGCTACCTCATTTGTCTGAATTGTTTAAAATTTGGCAAAGGTAAGATGTTAATCTAACAGAAATACACCCAATCTTAGAAGCTACAAAACTATGCATTATGGAATTAAAATACACCTCTGATAATCTTTTTAAAAGTCTTCAGTGGTATCTTGCAGGTGAATAGTTAGATCTTCCTATTGATTGTTCAGTTGCTAATGTTAATTTAGTTTTAAGACTAGAATCTATGAAAAAAAACAGAGACACAATTATTATTATGTATTTATTTTTTATTTAGCACCGCGTCTTACTACCCATTTGTGTTATATGCTTCAAGTACTAATTACGCTAATGGATTAGGAATTGGGAAGGTCAAATTAGAAAAAGTGAACCCGCATTTGCGTGAAGGGAGAGTGGAAAACCATTTAGGAAAAACCACCCCAGTTCACCCGACCGAGATTCGAACCTCGATCTCCCCGTCCTCAACAGGACTTGACTCTAAAACAAATTCAAACCTGTTTTTAAGGAATCGCATGAAGCAGAACACATTAAATAATCTGACGATGATTTCACTGGAGGTACTAGATCCAACCGACTTTGATTTTTAAAAAAAATGGAGACAAGTGGGCCTCTAAGAGGAAGAGAAGAATTAATTTATGAAATGTTCACCTTGAGTTAAAACAACATATAGAACTAGCATATTAAAATAAAAATTAAATACAGTATACAAAATTAATTGGTCATTAAAACATTCTACTTTTTAAATACAAAGTCACATTGTTATTAAATATAGCAAGGTGTTACACTGTCTTCAGCCGGCTACATAACATTTTCTGGGGAGAAAACTGATATGCCCGTGTACTAATTGCACTGTGTTAAAGATCAAGAAGGTTGACTTTAAAGGAAGTGTACCCACATTTGCATGTAAGGAGCGTGTAAAACAACCCTCTGTACACTCGGCTGGAATCGAACCTCAATATTTCCGTCTCTGGCAGTCTAGTCTATTGCAAGCTCAGAAGTGGGTTGTTTTGAGACCAGTTTGGGCATTATGTATTTTAAAAAAGCTAATGAAGTAAGGATATAAAATATACCTGGATTTATGTGGGAGTGGGAAATCATTTAGGTAAAACCCTCAATACATCTGACCAGAATTCAAACCCTGATCGCCCTGTAGCCTACAAACTGGACTAGAAGAATCTAACATTTATTCAGCGTTATCACCGATATTGGTTGGTAGTAAAGTTAGGTAAACTGCATGTTCCACTATTTATTTTATAATTTTAGCTTCAGTAGAAATGGGCAAAAGTGTTAATATTGTCTAATAGTTTAATACAATTTAAAGTAATACTCTTGTGTTTTACTATTTTATTTATTTGTATATAAAGAACACAATACACATTTGATTATTAATAAAAGCCAACCCTTCTCCTTCTCTGCACTTATATATATATATATATCACTCACAATATTTCATAAATGCTCTAGTCATGTGACTCAACTACTCTAGTCAAATATACAACATATACATTTTATAATATACAACATCTCCTCTCCAACAAAGTTAATTTAAACATTGCACTGGTATATACAAAAATAAACACTTATCTTATTTTTATAAATCTAGTTTCATAGGTTTTCTTATTATCCTGCCAGCTCTGCAAGTTCAGACATAGTTAGTGATGGAGGTGACTTTGGTCGAGGATTGGTTTGCTGTATTGTAGGAATAGTCTCAGGTTGGATAGATCTACGACTACATATTGGAGGTTGAGGGATTGGATTGTTTATGCGGAGCTCTGGATTATGAACGTATGGAGGTGGATTCAATTACTTCCTTAATCCTTTCCTATTCCTTCTAATTTCCCTACCATCACTTTGTTTTACAATAAAAGATCTGGGTGTGAAGTGTTTGTTTACTATTGGACTTGGTTCACAAACTTTGTATTTTTGTATTATTATTATTATTATTATTATTATTATTATTATATTATTATTATTAGCACCGTGTCTTACTACCCGTTCGGGTTATACGCACTTACGCAAATGTGTAATGGTAGGGTGATTGTGAGATGAAATGTAGGACCTACAGTTTAACGTGGGATCCGAACCACGGTGGAGGCCTGGCATTCCACACATTCACAAGATGTGATTAATACACGTCTTGTCAGAGGTGAAGGAAGGGTTTGGTAATCAGATAAATCTGTGCCGGGACCGAGGGTTGAACCCCAGCCGCCAGCACAGAAGTCTGACACCTTACCCCTAGACCACCTTGTATTAAAATTGATTCGGTGGGTTGTAAATCAGGTAAATTTTTAGCACCCCTATCATACCACATCTTTGTCTTAATGTTTTTTGCTATGAGTTTAGCTTTGATATTGATATAATTATTTTGTTTAAGTAAGTTAGATGAGGTGGGTATTTTACTTTTAATCTTTCTGTTTGACATAAATTGTGCTGGAGATAAGTTTATATCTTTAATTGGAGTGTTTCTGTATTCACGAGTGATATAAAAATATCTTGACCTCCTTCGTAAGTTTTTCGAAACATATTTTTAGCTATTGAAATTGACTTTTCCGCAAGTCCATTAGACAGAGAGTAAAGTGGACTTGAGATTACAGGTTAGAAATCAAAATCTAAGGCAAAATTTCTAAATTCCAAACTGTTGAAAGGCATGTTATCCGAGATCAAAATGTCTGGTATTCCAAATCTAGCAAATATAGATTTGAGTTTTTGAATTACATGATTAGATGTTTTACCTTTTAAAGTTTCTATTTCTATCCATCTAGTATAGTAATTAGTTACAACCAAATAGTCATTGGACCCAAATTCAAAAAGATCTGTGGCTAGCTTTTGCCAGGGCCTATCAGGTGGTAGATGGCTAATCATCGGTTGTTTGACATTACTTTTGCGAAATTTTTCACATATTTTACATTTAAGTACAATTTCTTGGCTTTCTTTGCACATACCTGGCCAAAATAGCACTTGTCGTGCTCTTGATTTAAATTTTTCAATCCCTAAATGACTTTCATGAATTAAGGTTAACATGGCCTTTATTAATGAAATTGGTACAATTAGCTTATCATCTAAAAATAACAAATCATCTTCTACTGTAATTTTGTCCTGTAAATTAAAGTTAAATATAACATTATTAGGGCATTTAGATTTTGTGTTTGGCCAACCATTTACAAAAAAGTATTTGAGCACTTCTAGATCCATACGAGACAGGGTGTCCATTTTGTAAAATACAAACTCCAAGGCCATCCTTAGATGAGTCGCACTGTAACGTTAACGGTTTGGAATTATCAAATATAGCTAATACTGGTGCTTTTGTTAACTCACTTTTTAAGAGATTAAGTGCTTGTTCATGTTCAGGTAGCCATTGCCAGTCAATATCACTTTTAGTAAGATAACGCAAAGGCGCGGTTATCTTAGATAGGTTAGGTATGTACTGCAATAAGTACTTTGACATCCCCAGTAATCTCATCAATTCTTTTTTATTTTTAGGTCTTTCCATCTTTATAATAGCTTTGACATGATCAGGATCAGGTTTAATTCCTTCATTTGAAACAATTTGTCCTATAAAGCTTACTGATTTTACTCTGAACTGAAACTTGTTTTTATTAAACTTTACATTGTTTGCTTTAGCCTTTTGTAAGACTTAATTTAAAATCTGACCATGCTCTTTTTCACTAGACCCTCCAATAATTAAATCATCAAAATAAATTTCACAACCTTCAATATCACCAAAATATCAAAGTTTCTTTTTTGAAAAATTTCAGGGTCTGAACATAACCCATAGGGTAATCTTTTAAACCTATTCCTGTCAAATGTTGTATTAAAGGTACACAAATATGAGCTGGGCTTATTTAACTATGTGCCAAAAACCTTCTTTCATATTTAACACTGAAAACACTGTTTTCCCATTTAACCTTTGACATTATTTCTTCTGCTTTTGGAATCAAAAACTTCCTTCTTTATCGCATTATTAAAATCTTTAGGGACTAAACATAGTCTTGATGTGTGGTTAGGTTTTTCCACTATAACTAAACTATAGACTCACTCAGTAGGTTTAGTAACCTCTGTAATAATATCTTTTTCTTTTAGATCATCTAGATTGTTTTTGAGTTTAATGTGCAAGCTTAGAGGCACACGCCTAGGAGGGTGTATTTTTGGAATTACATCTTTTAATTCTATGTTTAGTTTGCCAGGGAGATTCCAGTCCATTAAAAACTTCAGTATGCTTAGCGATAACATCTGCTTTGCTTATATGCTCTGAAATATAATCTATTCCTATTTTTGCTAACAAGTTAAGTTTAAGACAATCACCTAAGCCTAGCAAGGGTACTGAATTTACATTTGCTACTACAAATTTAGTCTGTTGATTTTGTTCATTACGAGAAGAGCAGTTTATTATTACTATTCCCTCAGGCTTTATTTTATTTTTGTCCCCAAAAGCTACCAATATAGCATTAGTTTCAGTTAACTTGTTTTGTTCTCTAGTTTATTGTACACTTTATTCCTGAAGGGCTTTCACCTGTAGTCTTCCGACTTCAGCGGCTCTACAGAACTCTGCAGCCTTCTTTAGGGTTAGGTCCGGCTCTCGAAGCATGCGTTCATGAAGATTATTAATTGGATTACCAAGACGATCCTGTCCCTTAATAGAGAATCCTCTTCCTTGAATTCACATGTAGATGCAGAGGTTTGTAGATCCGTTAGGAAGCTGTCAAACGTTTGTCCTTCTTTCTGGCGGACAAATAATAATTTATATCTTTCAAAAATTACATTTTTTAGTGGTTGACAGTAGGCTTCAAATTTTTTTCAGGATAATTTCAAGTTTATCCTTATCTTCTTCTGTTGTATACTTAAATGTGTTGTAGGAATGGCTATTTAATTAGTTTCTTCGGCTTTCATTTTTCCTACTGCTTCCATAAACAATGTGTATCTTTGTTTGAACTTACGCCTGTTTTCAGATACGTTGCCGGTTAGTTCTAATGGTTGTAGTGGGCGAAAAACAGTGTTCATTATGATAAATCTTATTCTTCCAAACTTATTTTTCTTATACCTACTTCAATGACCCAACATCAAAAACTCCGTTTAACTATTATTACAGTTTTTTAAGGTTATCCATTTGACTGTACATTTGTGTCCAGCTCTCCACTAACAAACTAATTTAACAACGCGCCATTCAATTCTGACACCATGTTATGTTTGTGTTTTATTATTTTATTTATTTGTATATAACGAACACAATACAGATTTGATTATTAACAAAAGCCAAAACTCCTCCGTAATCATATAAATATATATATATAATCACTCACAACCCACAATATTTCTTAACTGCTCTAGTCATGTGACTCAACTACTCTAGTCAAATATACAACATATACATTTTATAATATACAACAAATACTGACCTATGATTTGACTCTTGAACTGGATCTTCAAACTCCCAGTGCAAGTTATCAATCCTATCATTTTCAAAAGCATAATTATGATCTACAAGTGCATTTCTGCGTTTCCATTCCTTAGCTAAGGCACACATTTTAAAGTGTAACAGTACTTTCCTGAACAAAAATCAGGATAAAATTAATATATATTTGGCTAAGTAGAAGTAAAAACTTTTTGAGTAAACTTTAAAAAAAAGAAGCTAAAAATATTTATTATTCTTGTGACTAGATTAAATTCTTAAACAACATTAAGTTTTGTTAGTTTGTAGCGGTTACCCCTCAATTAAAATGTTTACCAACTGCACAGATAATAACTTTATTTATGGTAAACTTAATCATGAAGCGCTACATACCTCTTTTAAAGAATCGAATAGTACAGTATTGTGCCCACTTATTGTGAACTATTATCAGTTTATCACGGAATAAAATTAAATAAATTACATGGTTAATACTGAAACTAACTACAAATACGTTAATAAAAAGCTAATAAAAACAGGCGTTAGAATCATAAATAGCTTTGAGCTTTTTTTGAATGTATTCCTAAACAAGCTATACATTAATACTTAAAATTGTACCTAAATAATATTTAATTAATCATAACCTAAAATAAGAGTTTGTCCTAACCATGGTTACTGATTTATTTTTATGTGGTCTATCAGATTAAATTGAAGTATATCACATTTCAGAAAAACATAAAAACAAATTGACCTTTCAAAGATAACATCATTGAGTTATAATATTTTTTGAAAGTATGTTTTTAGATTAATTTATGGTACCGGTATGGTGTTACTTGTAAAATGGAGTATGTATTCATTAAATTGAAATAACCATTCATTCATATTTTTATAAGCTGCGAGCATTATAACATATATATTTTTGCTCAGTCCTTGGCAAACTCTTTCTCTTTGAACATAATTGTTTATGCCGGAATGTAATGGCCTAAAGGTTTATGTATAATCCGTTATTATTTTTAATATTTTATATAATATACATACACAACTATAATGGTGATAAATCTTACTTAAATCTATTGAAGCTTATTAATATAAAACGGCCTGGCCTCTTTCAACTATTAAATAATATTTCTAAAAATTCTTCACCAAAATGTTCATTCAAAAAACAATGATAATTAAACTGTATCTTTTGAAACTTGAATTTAACTTAATTTCAGTTTTGTCAATGCTCCATGGTCACAGACAAATAATATATCTAGAAACTCAGCATTCAGGGTTAAAATGGTTGCGCTCCTTTTGACAACTCGAGTCCTTCGACACTAGGTTCACTACGTTCAGTCCTATTATCACTGACACTAGTGAATCCCAGTGTTTAAGGTCTCAAGTTGGTGAAAGGAGCAGAGCTAAGCCCCATTAGATTGAAAGTCTATTTATATTAATTGTCTGTGACCATGATGTAAGCACACCATTGAGGCATACCAACTGAGTGCCCACCACCATAAGCGGTGCTTGTGCCAACATTTGTGGATAGAGGGTGTCATGTATTAGTTCCAGACCCTATCATGAATATTCTAGTATGGTACACCTACTTTTCAATAACAAAATAAAAAGTTTAAAAACTCTCCTTAATTTCCAATCATACAGACAATCTTAGGCACTGTTCTACGTGAGTGAACAAAAGTGAGTGGTGCGGGTGGTGTGGCGTGAGCAAATTGACGCGATGGTCCTCCGTGGAAGAATACAAGACGCAAAAGAAAATAATTCAAATCAGTAGCCATGACTTATTATCTTACACTAGTATGCCAAGGATAAGAAACTTGTAATTTAGACATTTGTGTGGAGGGAGAGTGTAAAACCATTGAAGAAAACTACTCTCATTACACCTTACCGGTACCGGTATGATCTCCCCGTCTTCGGCAGTTTAGTCTATTTCAAAAGTATACCTAAGGCCATGCGGCCACCAAAACGGGTAAGTCCATTGTTAATAAACTACAACAAGCTAAACGGAAGGATCTCAAGAAACTTCTATCTGCTTGGAAAGGGAATCTTGCATTGAATTTACCATTTAAATGAAGTAAAAGCACATTAACCATTAAATAAATTATAAGGCGATAAACATACCCATTCTTCCATCTTGGATTTATAAACATAATGTTTTAAATTCACATTTATCAATGTAGAAATGAATGTATCATAATTTTGAAAAAAAAAAGTTACCCTTCAACACTTTCAGAAAGCTTGGACCACTCTCCAGCCCGATACAATAGGTTATGTTAGTTTTTATTTTTCCCATCACAAAGCACACGTTTAGTTTTTACCTCATTATATCGGTGAATTCAGACATATCAATCCAACACCAGATGTAATTTAACCCAATCAGAATACCTACAATAAAAACACTTCATATAGGTACTAGAACAGAAGTGTGAAGACAAACACTTTATTTGTCAGAATGCTTGGAACAAGAGATCTCGAGTCTCACCATGCGTTGTTCACGTGAAAATATAAAAATATTTGAACGCTTCAAACTCGTTCGAATCACACGCTGCACTACTTTTCCTTTATGTAGACAATTCCATGCCGACAATGCATTTTATATCTTAGCATCGCTTCAACCACGCTACCATCTTCACTCACTTTTGTGCGCTCATCGACGTTAAACAAAATTAAATAAAAACTCGATATAAACAAAACAACTATGGCTACCACATGGCATTACAAACATGAACATAAACTAAATTTGATGTACTGTTTATGTTTGCGTTTTATTGAATAGAGCTTCTTCTCGCATTTTCATTGGCGTCTCGAATCCAATGATTGTAATATACTACTATCAATGCATAATGTAAAGAAGTTAATGTTAAACCAACTTTAATAATTGTGACTATTCACTAGTATACGTTATAATTGCTATAATTGAAAATAATATATTTCAACTTCTTGAGTAATATTCGTTATGCGTGCTTCATGAAATAAACCCAGCCTTTAAAACAAAGTTTTATTTTTTATTATGAATTGTGCACTGTACGCTATGTTTAAAATAAAAACACTCTCATTGGAAGTACCATTTAAACTTTATCTAAAATGTCTAATGAACGAATCGTTAATAGCTATGATTTAAGAATGAATCTTAACACAACTCTACTATTACTCACTCATCGTGAGATGTTTGATTGTTGTATATTCTGTCGTTTGGAGACTTAAAATGTGAAAATAAATGTATAACCAATTGTACTCACATATATAGACTGTATTTAATTTTTAATTTTGGTTTATAACGTGTTTCATTTATTCTATTATCTTGATTTTTCAACTATTATTTTGATCTGAAATTAATGAGAATCTATTCCATGGTTATAATTGAGTAACCCAGTAGTTGGTATTGATCTATAATAGATATATTTTAATTCAAAGGTTGAGGGAAATGTATTATGTTAACGTTATAAACTTGAGGTAGATGAGTTGTGTGTTTTAGTGAAAATTTGTAATATATTTATTAAAGTGTAAGACAAAACTATATTATATGCTTTTGTTCTTTTTTCTATAAGTAGACTTGTATAAACATGAATATAACCTCTGCAGCAGGGATTATATCCCTTCTTGAAGAACCGATGCCAGAATTAAAAGTATTTGCTTTAAAAAAATTGGATCTTATTGTGGATGAGTTTTGGCCAGAAATATCTGAAGCGATTGAGAAAATTGAAATTCTGCACGAAGACAAAGCTTTTAATCAACATGAACTGGCTGCATTAGTTGCTAGCAAAGTTTATTATCACCTGGGTTCGTTTGAAGACTCTTTAACGTATGCTCTTGGAGCTGGAAATCTCTTTGATGTCAATTCTCGCAGTGAATATGTTGATACTATCATCGCCAAATGCATTGATCACTATACACAACTTAGAAAGGAGCTTATAGCTGAAAATTCGAAAGAACACAAGGATATGGATCCTCGTCTCGAAGCAATCGTCAACAGGATGTTTGATCGGTGTTTGAATGATGGTCAACATAAGCAAGCTATGGGCTTGGCCTTGGAGACACACAGGATGGACATTTTTGCAAGATCAATAGTAGAGTGCGAGGACTTGAATGGCATGCTGATATATGCCTTTCAAGGTGCCATGAGCTTAATTCAAAACCGAAGCTTTCGAAACAATATATTGCGCTCCTTGGTCACCCTCTATCGTAGCCTGAAAACGCCAGACTATGTCAACATGTGTCAATGTTTAATATTTCTAGATGATCCACACTCGGTAGCAGAGGTCTTGGAAAAGTTAAGCAAAGAATCCGAGGACAGCGTCTTAATGGCATACCAAATAGCTTTTGATCTCTACGAAAGTGCAACACAACAGTTTCTAGGGCGCGTACTTCAAGCCTTAAGGGCGACTGCACCCATACCGACCGCAACTGATAAGCTGGTTAAAGTCCCTGTCGAAGGAGCTTCTAAAGAAACCCCAGAAAAATCTGCAGAACCTTCGGAAGAAGACAAGAAACCAGAAAGAAAATTAGAAAGTTTAACTGAAGAGGAGAAGATCCACCAACAACGCATTGAAAAATTGACCAGCATATTGAGTGGTGAGGTATCAATTGATCTCCACCTTCAATTTTTAATTCGTAGCAATCATTCAGATATGTTGATTCTTAAAAACACGAAGGATGCTGTGCGCGTGTCTATATGCCACACTGCAACAGTAATCGCAAACGCATACATGCACAGCGGTACGACTAGCGATCAGTTTTTGAGGGACAACTTGGAATGGCTGGCCCGTGCCACAAACTGGGCCAAGCTTACGGCGACGGCTTCGCTTGGAGTGATCCATCGAGGGCATGAACAAGAAGCCCTTGCCCTGATGCAGAGTTATCTTCCTAAGGAGGTCGGTACAAGTTCGGGATATTCTGAAGGTGGTGGTTTGTACGCGCTGGGGTTGATCCATGCTAACCACGGTGCAGCAATCACAGATTATTTGCTGGGGCAACTCAAAGATGCCCAGAACGAGATGGTCCGTCATGGTGGTTGTCTAGGTCTTGGACTAGCGGCGATGGGGACCAACCGGCAAGATGTCTACGAACAACTCAAGTTCAACCTCTATCAGGACGACGCAGTGACCGGGGAGGCAGCAGGCATTGCTATGGGTGCAGTCATGCTCGGTTCTAAAGCCACTCAAGCCATCGAAGACATGGTGGCATACGCCCAAGAAACCCAGCATGAAAAAATTCTCCGAGGGCTTGCTGTGGGAATAGCCCTCACAATGTACGGGCGTCTGGAAGAGGCTGACCCGCTCATAGATAATTTATGTCAAGACAAAGATCCGATATTGCGTAGATCTGGTATGTACACGATTGGCATGGCTTATTGTGGTACCGGCAACAATCAAGCTATACGCAAACTTCTCCATGTGGCTGTCTCGGATGTAAACGATGATGTTCGTCGAGCGGCTGTAACAGGGCTGGGCTTCTTACTGTTCAGAACTCCAGAGCAATGCCCCAGCGTGGTATCTCTCTAGCTGAAAGCTACAACCCCCACGTACGTTACGGAGCTGCGATGGCTCTAGGGATCGCATGTGCTGGCACAGGCCTTAAAGAAGCCATTTCATTGCTGGACCCCATGACCAATGATCCGGTCAATTTTGTTCGTCAAGGAGCCCTTATTGCATCCGCCATGATCCTTATCCAACAAACTGAGCACACTTGCCCCAAGGTAAAAGATTTCCGCACGTTGTATTCCAAAGTGATTGTAGACAAACACGAGGATGTAATGGCCAAATTTGGAGCTATTTTGGCACAAGGAATCATCGATGCGGGAGGCCGTAACGTCACAGTGTCCTTGCAATCTAGGACAGGACATACCAACATGCTGGCGGTCGTCGGAGTCCTCATCTTCACGCAGTACTGGTATTGGTTCCCTCTGGCGCACTGCCTAGCGCTCGCATTCACGCCCACATGTTTGATTGCGCTCAATGCGCATCTCAAGATGCCCAAGCTGGACTTTCGTTCAAATGCTCGCCCATCCTTGTTTGCTTACCCGCCGCCTCTCGAGGAGAAGAAACGGGAGGAGCGAGAAAAGGTGACGACAGCAGTGTTGAGCATCGCAGCTAGAGCTCGCCGCAGGGAGGCCGAGAAGAAACTGCGAGACACAGACAAGATGGATGTTGACGAGGATGAAAAGAAGGATGAAAAAAAGGAGGAAAAGAAAGAAGAAAAGAAAGAAGATAAAAAGGAGGAGAAGAAGGAATCGAAGAAGGACAACAAAGATGAAAAGAAGGATGACAAGAAAACCGAAAAGAAGGCCGCAAAAGAAGAGGAGACTAAAAAAGAACCAGAACCCAACTTTGAGATTCTGAGTAACCCAGTGAGAGTGATAAAGCAACAATTGAAGGTTTGTTAGCTTTCAGTTCCCATCAACTTGATTCGGTGGTCTAAGGGCTTAGGGCATCACTTTTGCAAATGGCTAGATTGCCTATGACAGGGAGATTGGAGTTTGATTACTGGTTGGGTACACTGGGGGTGTTTTTTCCTTAATAGTTTTCCACTTTACACACAAATGTGGGTACACTTTATCTAAATTAAACCTTACTCATACTTAACACATTTATTAAGTAGGCCTATTACATTTGCATAAAACCTAAACAGAAACTGAGACACTATGCTAAAAAAATAAATAAATAAAATTAACGTAAGACACTTGCAAATAAAAAACCTAACCGAACTCTTTAGATGTGACCTAACTCCTTTTAAAAATTTGAAACCCTAGTTCTAAGAGACCCGCCTTGGTGGCGTAGTTAGCTAATGCGCTAGTTTCATGTTGAACTAGACTGCAGAGGACGGGGAGATTAAGGTTCAAATCTCGCTTGGTTGAACGGGGTGCCCCCTAAATGTTTTTCTACTCCCCTCCATGCAAATGTGGGTTCACTTACTCTATATTCAACCTGGCCAGCAGAGTTTGTTCACAACTTTGTGTTGAATTTCAGGTGTTACAGTTGGTCGAATCGAGCAGCTATATGCCTCTCAAGGATATTGCTATCGGAGGAATAGTGATGGTCCGCCATGCCAAGCCAGGCACAGAAGAGGAGCTCGTCGAACCTGTCGTTGCCTTTGGCCCAAAACCTGACGAGGAAAAAGAGCCTGAACCCCCAGAGCCTTTCGAGTACATGAGGACTAGATGTGCGGGTGGGTAAAATTTATACTACCACTACCTAAATGATACATCACTTATTTCATTGCTTACATGTGTAGATTTTATTTTTCTTGTTAGGCCTACCATATTTAAATAAGTATTCCCCTTCAAATGTAGACAACCTACATCTATCAGTTAAGGCGTCAACCTTGTCTGGTTTGGTTGTCGGTGACAAGGAGGTTGGGGTTTGAATCCCATCCGAGAATGGTTTTTCATACCTCCCCAATGAAAATAAGGGTACATTTTCTTTAAATACCACTCTTCTCACTCTTAGCCTAAACAGGCACTAAGACATGCTACAAAATAAAAATATAAAACTAAAAAAAAAAAGCAATTTTGATTACTGATTGCTATAGTGGAAATGTATTTTTTACTTTTTGTTTCTGATAATTTTTCTCTTTCTTTCTCAGTTGTCCTGTCGAGGAATAAGAGTCGCCACAACCTTTTTTTTTTTTTTTAAACCTCTGGTTTGACTACAGCATTCTTAACCAATTTATGTTGTTGTTTCATTTCATTACAATTTATTTAATATATTTAAGTTCAGCTTACAAAACATTTGTTGTAAAATTTTATCATGAATATTCATCCCTTCATTAATTTTACAAATGCATTGAAAAAATAAAGTATTATAATAATATCAACTGGATTATTTGTGTTGGCCCAGCCTATTCAAAAAAACACACACACACACACACACACCCACACACACACACACCACACACACACACACACACACACACAACAACACACACACACACAACACACACACACACACACACACCACACACACCACACACACCACACACACACCCACACACACACACACACACACACACACACACACACACACACACACACACCACTCTCTCTCTCTCTCTTCAGTCCACCTTCAAAATGTAACGAATAATTTTTTAAATAACAAAGTATGTCTAAAACGGTTTATTTTTACTGATAAACCCGCTTTGGTGGCTTCATGGTTTGAGGTACCACTATCGCAGTAGCGAGGACTGTTGATGACAGGGTTTGCATCTCGATCAGGTATTACTGAGGGTACGTTTTCCACTCTACCTCCACATAAATGCTGGTAGTCATTCTCTAAATATAGCCATACTCACCCCTAAAACAAATAGCATAGTTAATACATAAGTGTATAAACCTAATGGACAGTAAGAGGCTATACTTTTTTTTTTTTTTAAATATGAGCATTGGAAACTTTACAGTCTGAACTGGCGATGACGTAAAGATCAGGATTTGAATTCTGGTTGGGTGTCGAGGTTGTTTTTCCACTCTCCCTCCACACAAATGCTGGAGTAGAAATTGTTCAACTATATTATTAAAGTTAGGTAGAACTAATTCAATGAATGAAACACTTGTTTTCATTAGAACATAAAATGTCATCAATAGTATTTTTATTAATACAATGTGCACACTCTAGAGAAAGTTAATCATACATATGGGTTTTTCGCATAGAGATAGATACAAACTATATTTTCCCAATATTGCACTAAAATAACATAAATTTGCTCAACTTGGATATGATGGTGTATGTTTGAGCGCAAGAAATTATTTACAGTTTGTGAATTTTAATTTCACAATTAATGATCTGAAACAGGTCTACAAATTCTAAAGTATTTGGGAAATCGCAACTTCCTGATCAGAGATTATTTCTCTCTGGCTAGGAAACACAAATGGGGTGGTTTTACCTTTGATTAAACTTATTATCTAAAGTCCTAGGTGTAAGGGTGTGCTAAATCCACATTTTCAATTTGAAGTGCGAATATTAAAACATTGGATAAAAATATACTTTGCATAACTATGTAAATTTAGGTATTAAATGTAATTTACTCAATTTGCTTTATTGGAAAGATAATAAATTTTGTCTTAAAATGTAAATCAAGTTATCACAAAATTTAATTCTATTATTTTAGATTATTTTCCACGCAAACATAAAAATAAAATGTGTCTTTTAACTTTTTTTTTCGTAAATGTCGAATTCAGAAGTTTACTTTCGAATCAAAGTTGAAGCAAATTAATGTGAAGTCGAAGGTTCGCATATCCTTACCCAGGTGTTCCTTTATATTCCCTAAACAGGAAAGGAAATCATTTAGTTTCAAGTATAATAATATTATTTAGCACCGCGTCTTACTACCCGTTCGGGTGATACGCTTTAAGTACTAATTATGCTAATGGATTAGGAATTGGGAAGGTTGAATTAGAGGAAGTGAACCCACATTTGGGTGGAGGGAGAGTGGAAAACCGTTTAGGAAAACCACCCCCAGTTCACCCGACATAGATTCGAACCTCGATCTCCCTGTCCTCAGCAGTCGAGCTCAACACGACAAGCGCGTTAGCCAACTACGCCACCGAGGCGGGTAGTTTCAAGTAAAACACACCTAAATATGTATGTGCATAAACAATTTAAGTAAATAATGGGAAGAGTAGAAAACAAAGTGTGCAAAAGAGAGGAGAAAAATGGTTGAAATAGAGAGGAAGACTGGAGGCATTTTACTTAACAGACCTGCCTACAAGCAAAAAAAAAAAGTTGATGAATTATCTATTTCTGAAAACCTATGCGATGAGAACGAGCCAGATAAAAAAAAAAAAAAAAAAAATGGATTTGAATCTTGATTGTCAGGCTTAATACACCGATCACTGTCGGCTGGGCTGTTCTGGATTTCATCCTTTTAAATGAGGCATTCATTTATGTACAGAACGGGTGTGTGGAATATTTTTTAATTCAAATGAATTCAAACCAGATTAAATATTCCTTAAGCCAAATCGAAATTAGAATATTTAAATTAATGCTTGATTTTGGGGGGGGAAAAAATAATATATAGTTGGCAATTACTGTTATCTGTTATTTCCGCCCCTCTTTTCCTCGTATTTGCTTTCGGTTGGAGACTGATTTTTGAGAATTTTCATCCCTCTACCCGACACCTTCTACATTAGCAGTTTATTACGTCTTTCCCAACATATCTCTGGTTTTTCATCCATGATGTACCTTAATAAATAAGTACCGCAATAGGCTAAATTTGGAGCCGGACCTCCGCTTGAAAGTTTCAACTGGACAACCAGAACTACACTTAAAAATTTTGATTTGAAAATATTGTGTTTATGTTTACTTTTTTTTTTAATGAAATTGTGAAGAAAATGTGTACAACTTTTTACAGTAAAATTAGTTTAAAAAAACAACTGATTAACGATTCTAAATAAGAGATAATGTTAAAGCTATAACATTAAGATTCTCTCTAGCTTTGTCAAATTTGAAATATTTTGACAACGGATATTTTTTTAAGCCTGTCATTTTGAATTTTTTTTTTATCTTGGGGGTACATTAGTCATGGCTAAGGGGTACACTCTAAAAAAAAGGGCTTGAGAACTGCTCACCTAAGGTATTAAATGTATAAGAATACAGTGTAGAAACATTTACCAGCCATTAGGCAATAATTCATTTTATTATCACTAAGGTATTAAATATCATTTACAATATGTTCTCATATTTTGTCCAAAGCTGATAAATTAAGTTACTATCGCAACATCTGATTTATAAAAATATATATGACAGCTCAAAACATCCAAAAATTGAACATAAACATGTATTTTAACTAAATATTTTTATCGGCTAAACTTCGTAATTTGTCGAATGCGAAATTCTATTTTGAAGAAAAATCGAAGTTAACAAATATTCAAAGCAATGTCGAAGCTTTTAAGCTTTTTACAACTTCATTATATACTATTCCGTCTCAAAATGTCATATAAAAAGTTGTGTTTGTTTAACCGTTGTGGGCTAATACAGAAGATTCCAAAATTAAATTCACTGCTACCCGCTTTATTGGTCAAGTGGTTTAAGGTGTTATTCTCGTGTTAGACTGGTCTGCTAGTGACTGGAAGATCACTGTTTGATTGTATATAACCTGAACAGGTAGTAAAACCAGGTGATAAAAAAAATCACCGTTGCAATACAGTAGTGCACTTTAGTGGTCAGTGGTGTTAATATTACACAACTAAATCAGTATATTTGGAGGTTTTTATAGTTTTTTTTAGTGCCGCATTAGCCTTCCCGTTTTTAAAGAATCAACACAAGGACTTGAAGGAAATCCCAGACAGATCTGTTGGTGTGTAAAGCCCGGCGACCATGGTTCAAATCTCTGAAAATACTCATTTGTTTAAACCACGGAGTCGCAACAGTTTGAATAAGTATCCACACTTGTGCCTTTTTGTTTGAAGGCAGCACAGAGATAATACACCACCATAACCATAGAACAAACTTGATATTATTTCAAAAATGTAATAGCCACGAGTTAAAAATTAATGCATTACATAAATCAAGTCATCATTAGGTAACAATAAAACAAAACCAACATTAAAAAAATAGCTAACAACTATACTATGATAATTAACATATTAAAAAATTTTCAAATGAGATTTTATATTAATAACATATGATCTAGGAATCTATTAACTTTATTAGGATAATTCGTTAACATATTTACTTAAATTATTCATAAAACAATGCAAATTTCACTAAAATATAACCATTTTAAAAGCAACATAAAGAGAGATACATTTTAGGATACTTCTTTAAATAGGTAGCCATGCTTTTAATAAAAACATTTTGATTAATTCCTATGTACACCGCACCTAATTAAGATATATTTTTAAAAACGTATCCACTAATTAGATAGTCCTTTATCAAGTGCTTGTATGCTGAGAAAACAATATTGCACATACATCAAAGAAAAACAAAGCAGAGATATCATTTAAAAATGTCACCGGTATTCATATTTAGTTACCCCTAGTAATATTTATAAAATAAAGTTCCTTAAGCTTAATTTTTAAGAATATTAGGGGACTTAAACATTCTGAAAAATTACCTTTGTTATTAATTACACAAAAAACTAAGAATATTACACATTTTTATAAAAAATTGTGTGTCAGAAAACTATAAACAGAGTGTCTACCATCCAGAAAAATCAGAGAAAACTGGAATTAGCCAGGAATTTGAAGTGATCGGGAGAAAACGGGAATAAGTCAGGAATTTTGTAAATCACAATAAATATCCAGGAAAATGATATTTTAATCAAAATATGAAATACAATAATCATTAAATTATGTCATTTTTTTGTTTGTAGCTGTGTAATATATTTTTGATTCCTAGTAAACAATTTTAATTCAAATGTTAAAACTTATTATTATTATTATTATCATTATTAAAAAAAAGATTAATTGAAAAACGAGGCTGGTGGTGGGGGTACGGGGGGTGCGAGTTAGAAGGATGTGACATACTTTTTTAGTCGGGAATTTTAGGAAATTATCAGGGAAAAGGTCGGGAATTTCATTGGTCAATTTGAGTATACACCCTGTATAAAAATATTGTTATAATTTAAAAACAGGTTTTTTTGCAACCCATAAAACATCGCATAATTTTTTGATTTGTGCCAGGATTGATTTATGACATTTACAAAAATACTAAAATTGATTTTAAGATAAATAAAAATGAGTACTGTGTCAAATCTTAACATGAATGTCATCCTTTGAACGGAGTTACCTATATGGCGGGTTTAAAATGGTGTGTGTACAATCTTGAAATCACCCTACTCCAGTTCTTGAAACCTGAGAGCTGCCTCCCCTCACTATAATGTTTTAGTAATTAGTAGTTCACCGTTTTAGGTTACTTAATCTATACTTCCCCTTTTCTGCTTCTGCATACACACAATTCTGATACATTCCCCTGATTCTACACAATATTGATTCAAACTTTAAAAGTAAAATCTGAAATACCTAATTAAGGTGAACTAATTATACCAATATAGGAAGTCTTAAGTTGGTTCTTTGTTGACCTCGGTGGTCTTCGGCTAAAGTGCTCACCTCATGACCCAGTGTTCATGGGTTCAAACCCAGCTGAGATCGATGAGTTTAACTTTATCGATACAAATCCGTAGCGCAACTTGCTTCGGAGGGGAAGTAAAGCTGTCGATTGTAGCATGTAAAATAACTTTTCTGGTGAAATTGGTAGGCCCTTTCGCTCTTGCTCACAGAAATTCGTAAGTGGTGATATAATAAGTCGGTTCAGAAAGTGCATGTTAAATACCTCAAATGAAAATTAACTTGACACGTTTCTCTTTTTGCGAGTGGCGACATCATTAAAAACAAGTTCTGACCATATTTAATTTTGATATTGTCATTTGACCATTCCAATCTGTAAACTAAATTAAAATCATTCTATTATCACCCTTGACATATAAAATGTGCACACACTTTTTGTAACATATTAGATTTTTCTACCCACAAATATACACATTACAAGATTCAAATACTATTTTTACTTAACAATTACATGTGTAGCTCTGTCACTCTACAGAACTAATGGATTTAGTGTGATTCAGTTTGGAATTGGCAGGCCATTTAATAACGTATATATTTATCCACACCATCCGACACCTTAGTTCAGTTGGTAGTGTGTTTGTCTACTTAATAATTAGTATTTTTGCCTCACAAGTTACAAAATTGCTAATTATATTTAGAGAGAGAGAAAAAAAAAATCGATGTTTATGATGTAATCTTGACAAAAAAATTTCAACAATAGATTTGGTAACCAAAGTGGATTTAGTCATCATTAAAATAAATACAGCATTTTTGAATGCAGAGGTTTTTTTTTCCTATCTCTATGTATTTTATGGGTGTGGTCTATTTTCGAGACAATGTGGTATTTTTTGGGGGAACATGTGGTGTTGTAAGTAAGAAAATGATTAACTTTCAGCATATTGATCAAATAATGGTTAAACAGGTTTGAAATAATAAATAACTTTCTTTTTTCATTTACTGTATCTTTTCAATTATTAGCCGCACTAACGATCTCGATTGCTTAGAAGAATCAGATTGATAACGATTCAGAAGGAAGTGATAAACGGAAAATCGGACATGTGAAGGGTGGAGTGGTCTCAAAAAGTTTGAGATCCTCTGATATAGGGTATTTTAGCGTTTTATTTTTGAATTATTTTCTTAGAATCAATTTTTTTTTCCCCTGTTAGTACTTTGTGTCTTACATTCAATGGCATCTTGGAATCGAAGAGATACAGTATATGAAGTTGAACAAGTTTGTTAATCTTGTGTTTAGGTCATTGGCACATCACTTGCAAAATATACTTCAACATATTAATTGTTATCTGGTCAGTACCCACTTTATCACCACATCAAGTCTTTTTTTTATTCTCTCATTCAAATGATACCACGCTAAAAACAAAAATTAAGATTTCTAGATTGGTGCAGAAAGTGAAGACTCAATTAATGAGACATGACTATCCTTTTGATTCCTATTTTTCAAGTTCCCTCAATAATAAAGGTGGTTGCTGAATGTTGATAAGAACCAAATGAATGGCAGGATTATTTAAAAAGTGAAAACTTATTATTTCTGAAAATGTTTGGATGTTAAAGAAAAAAAATATATCTGTGTGTCTTACTATTCTTTATCAATTTACTTATGCTTTCTTTTGTGTTTTTTTAAAATTTTTGGTTCCTCTTTTTTGAGAAGTTTCGTCGCACTTTTCAAACTCTCTCCTGATGAGTTCCGATAGAATGAAATCCTAGATCGAGGGATTTTCTTTAAGAGGCGGCAGTGTAAAGTGTGAACTGTGTTCCTTTTTTTAAGACTAACATTACTTGTAATATGTGGATTTATTTAAAATTCAATACTACTTTAAAGTTTACTTGATTCTAATATTATTGATCGTGGAAGATGGAGAAAATAGCTCTCACACCTCATCATAAGCAACACACTTTCTGCCAACAAACCAGATATCTTAGGTGCAGTACATCTAATTACGTCAACTTTACGTCTTATGAAGTAACACTTGGTGTAGTTGATAATATAACATTCCCTAAACAACTTTTGTGCAACATTTTTACCATATTCGCGGGTTGAGATGGCAACGGGGAAGAGTAAGGAGCGAGGTTTATTTTAAACTCCCCGTTGTCGTTCCATATATAACAGCGAGTGCGTAGAAAAATAGAATCAAGTTTCAGTAGTCTTGACTTTTGTGCTTATTAACATTGAAATTCAGACACACCAGACAATTAGGCTACATTATCTTTAATGAATACCATTATATGTTGCTTAGTAATAACAATGAATAAGTAAAACAAGTTGATTAAAATAATAAGTTGTTTTTTAACTAGGTTTAAAAATATGTGTAAAATGTAGAGAAAATTTATTTCAGACTTTTATTATTCGATTATTTCACAATAACTATAAAAGGCTATTTTAAGGAAAATCTCTTTTCACTCTTTTTGAGGTGCATAATACTACACATGAGTCCCTGTTCCCTGAACCTTACTTCATGATTAATATATAACTAAAGAGTAATATTTTACTGCACTGCCAAAAGAATATGGCTAAAAGGATACGAATGACAAGTCTTAATATTAAAGCTAAGTTAGAGCACCCACCAAAGTGACATTACATATGATTTAGTAGTAACGTGGCTGAAATATGACAGTGACGATACGTGTGATTCAAAGCATACCCAAAATGATTTAGCAGAACTACATTTAATAATAATGATGGAAGTAAACAAAGCTTTTGAGTGCATCCTTTTTGATGAACAAATGTTTTAAAAAAAAACATGGTGCCTTCAATGGTTTTTAAGAGTTAATTTTGTATCCAGAAAAATTTCAGTTGTTTTAGAGAATTGGTGAAGAAACATTAAATTTATTACTAAGAAAACAAGAAACGCATTTTAAAACGTGTGCGCTATCTAAAGAACGTCTTTTAATAACCTTAAACAAATGTCCTGCGAATTAAACAAACTAGCTTGTCCGTAAAATGTGGCATAAATTTAAGCATGCAGCAATCGTCTGACATTGACTCATACATACATTGGTTTAACCTGAAGATGCATGCTAGATGCCAGGTCACATGTCACACAATTTTGGTGGGAACTCCACCTAATGTTTTCAGGTTTAAGTTGAGTTGAAGAAATAATAACTTTCCGACGTTTTGGCTTTACTCACTAAATGGAGCTAAGCAAATGCTCGTACAATTTAAGATTCCTGGATGGCTTAGTACGAGAGGATTTGCACACTTAGCCAAGGGTTCAGTTTGCGATTCTCATGTCCAAATGCCATTTAAAATTTACAAATATGCAGCTACAACAGCCACCGTCTGATGGAATCAACATTAATCTCTAAATTGACCTCAAATTATCGTCCAGATAATTAGTATCATTTCTCATCCCAGATGATGACCTACGACCGAAACGTCCGGTGTTACTATTTCTTCAAGGCGTCTCAAAACTTGAAAATACTGGCTTAAATTCAAACACCAGCTGTGAAAGCCTTCAAAACCAAGTTTCAAATTATTGTAGAAAAAATATTTCGACTTTTATGTTAGTCAACCTACTTTATTTAAAGACAACTCTTAAAGTTAAACCTCATCACTTATGAGGTGTGATAAATAGCAAACTGTGTATTATATAATTTTGGGGCTGGTGCATAAATAAGGCTTATACATATTCTCAAAAATAGTCCTATCTATAGTTTATTTTTATGATTAAAAAAAAAATCCTACATGACGCCAAGCAAAGATTGAGTGCAATTTTTACTCATAACTGTACCGTATTAAGCTTATAATATTTTCGTTGAGTGCGGAAAAGTCATCAATTTTATTTCTTCTAGTCTTTCCACGATTAAAGACCATTCACCCAAACATTTTAACATAATGTTGACTTAGTTTTACTAAATTGTAATATGTTTAAAACAAAAATTAAAGATTAAAAATTGAAATAAATTACTAAAATAAAAAATAAAATACAGACCTAGAAGTTAATAATAATCATGATAGCTAATGTTATAAAAAACATTAATTAGTTAACTCTTATTTATATAGAAATACATTTTTAATCTGCCCAAGTAATGATATTTTGATAAAAACAAGCATAACTTTGACTTTAGTTACTCAGATCTTCTTTAACAGTGTGACAACATGAGACATTTTCGTAACTGATGCAACGCTGTAACTTGAGGCAGAATGGGCGTCTGTCACAAATATACTCTTATTTAGTTCATTCACAATTTGCCCAATACAAAAGTCCTTGATTATTTTCTTCTGGACGTTATAATAGGAATTTGTGTATCCAAGCTATAAAGCTCAATTTGCAAATATGAAAACACTATTTTAATATATTTATTATTTAGTCGACCTTAATAGATTTCATCTAGCATTTTACATAACTGGTGTATCCCCCTTTTAACATGACAGAACAAACGACAATACAAACTACAGTCCAATTTTTATAGGAAGAGCTTTTTTTTAAAAAAAAAAAAGATCCAAAACTGACAACATTTAACTAAATTATTGGTACTATTTTATAAATCTCTTAAAAGTGACAGCTGAGTATCAAATTACATGACGTAAGAATATGTGAAAGTAGTTCTAGTATCTTTTCTGGTTGTTTGTTAAGATTCTCACTACCTGCTTTGATGGTTGAATGGTTAAGGGCGTCTCTCTTGGGAGAGACTAGACTGCCGATGACGGGGAGATCAGGGCTTGAACCCGACTGGGGAGACTGATGTTGGTTTATCCTAAATAATTTTCAACTCTCCCTCAACACAAATGTAGGTACACTTCTACAAGATTTAACTTTCCTCGTACCTGACACTTTTGGGTGTATTAAATTCCAAAGGGCAGTAAGAAGGGAAAAAAAAAGGTCCTTCATATGAAAATTGGACTGTAGCAATAATAAAACTCCTTTCAACAAATAAAACTATACAACATTACTGAAGGAAAAACATGTTGCAAAACATATTTCTAAAGATATTCTATGTTATTTATTTAATGACATGATTAGTTTTTATATTATAAATCACTATATCAACATTTCAAAGTTGCAGATAGGTAAAAATAAAAAATAAAATTACACCCCATTAAATATATCAACAAGTATTTTGATTGCTTTATCCATTGGTGATGAAGTTGAATCTTATATTTAACTAATTTGGCACATAAAAAGCTGAATATGTCGAGAGCTAATCTATTTTAGTTTGTGGGATGTTTGAATAGACAAAAAACATTTTAGTAAAATTACAAAATTTTCACTATCGTTCAATAATTCAGTATACACAAAAGCACTCTATTATGTTATAAAATATTTGACTATATAGTAAAGTTAAAAGCATTTTTAAATTATTTATAGTTTTTTTTTGTGCAACAGGACGGGTGTCATGCTCTAAAAAAGACTAATAGATTTTAATCTTTCAATTTGATACAAATGTTTGACATACACTTTTAAAGAGGTCAAGGTCAAAAAAGTTTACATTTAGTTTAATTTTATAAAGAATTAGCAAAAAAAGAGAAAGGGGGATAAAAAAAATATCAACCAAGAGTGTGAACATTAAATTCTTTCAATTAACATGTTTTATAAGATTTAGATTCAAATTCATAAGTAAAATTAAGTTTCGGATATGACCCATCTTTAGTTTATTTGCTGGTACGGATTGTATGATAACTTTAAATTATAGGCATATGTAACACTTAACATCAAATTGAAAATTGCTATAATTTATATCTGCATACCTTTTATATTACCAGACCACTTTAAAAATACTGCATTTTAAAAATTATTCTCGATTTTACATTTGGAAAAATAAGATTTTATGTGCTAGCACCGCGTCAAACTACCCAAACAGGTTGTATGCCTATGGGTTAAGGACAAATAAGGTTGAATCTAGAGGAAATGTACCAACATTTGTGTGGAGGAATAGTGGAAAATCACTCTGAGTACACTCTACGTCGATTCGAAGCTCAATCTCCCTGTCATCGACAGGCTAACATATTATTTAGTATTTTGGGTTCAGGATGGCCCCTCCCCCTTAACCAAACCCCACTTAAGAGCCGTTCTTAAATTATATAAGGGTTTTTGGGTGGGGGATAAGAATCCATCTTTTCTAAGTTTTTTTTTTACCAATGTTTATGGTAAGACAAAATCTAAAAACTTTTTGTCTGAAAATAAGTAAAACTTACAATAATTTTAAAATTTCACCTATATTTTCTTTACTTACTGCAATAAAAATATTTTAAAATACCATACCACTAGATTTATTACCAATCCTTCTTTATTACTAAAAATAAATAAATGATTAAAAAAATAATTAATTTACCAAACCGTAAAAAGAAAAATATGTAAGATAGAGGGGGGACGAATGGAAAATTTTACGAGCCTGTAATTGGGGGGAGGGGAAGGGTCAAAATTAATTTAAAAAAAGCCGTAGCTAATTTAAGGATGGCCGCGCATTGTTTCGGTATAGTTTGGTTCACTGATGAAGGAGAAGGTCGGGGTTCGAATTACGGTCTAGTTTATAGATTACATATAATTTTTGTCTTGGTTAGAACAAATCTGATGGCTAGAAGTCTCAAAATCAAACCCGCCTCGGTGGCGTGGTTGGCTAATGCGCTAGTCGTGTTGAGCTCGACTGCTGAGGACGGGGAGATCGAGGTTCGAATCTCGGTCGGGTGAACTGGGGGGAAGGGGGGTTCCTAAATGGTTTTCCACTCTCCCTCCACGCAAATGCGGGTTCACTTCCTCTAATTCAACCTTCCCAATTCCTAATACATTAGAGTAATTAGTACTTAAAGCGTATAACCCGAACGGGTAGTAAGACGCGGTGCTAAATAACTAACAAACTAACTCAAAATCAACTGACGTAACCCAAGTAATTTTTAAGAGTATTTTGGATGAGTTTCGACAGTGTACTTTTTGTCTGCAGTAGTTTTAAAGTGACCTTGAAGAGAGTAGCTAGTCCGACGTGACAAAAGTTGGAGTGCCGATATTGATCCTTCCTCGGAGTCTCTACAAAGAAAACAATATCGCTCAACAAATTGTACGTAGATAATATACATTTGCACATGTTATTTTATTAAGCATAAGCAAAGTTTTGGAGAAATAAGAAAGAAAAAATAAATATTATATTTGTCAACTCTAACTTGGGTTAGAAAAAAAATTGTGGCTTTTATTACTAGGCATAGATAGGATACTAACGGAAACTCAAGTGTTAAAGTATAAACATTTTCACTTTAGCTAAACAACAAACTTACACTTTGTAGTTGTTGCTAAATATCACATTTACTGAAAGTATATAATAAGTCAAAAAACTAACAAAATAAGGCTCATTTTTTTTAACAAGGGTTGATGTGCATTTTTTGGCAGCCATTTCTCTGATATTGATACCATTTTGGTTATTTTTATAAATAATATCTTTTCTTGGTGATTTGAACGATCCAGATTTTCATCGTTCGAATTATTGAACACTAATGTATATATAAAATATATCTGACTCAAAATTTTTCTTTTTTCACTTTTCGAGAATTGTGTCTGGATTATCTGAAATTTCGGACTACCGAGGTTATACTGCATAGTTGACAAATTACAATTGGACACAGAAATTGAAACTACACATTATTCAAATGAATAATATGTCAGCAACAATAATTTTAAATAGTTGGTATTATAAATGCATTACTTAAAATATACATTTATTTTCAATTTTTGTCATTCGGTTCTAATATGTACATTAAAGTTAGTAAATAGTAGTAGTTTTCATTCTTGTGAAGTCTTTGTTCGAATCTTAGCTTACCTTCCACTTCCAAGCATCGTGCTATTTTATTTTACCTGTACCCGGAGGCTGTGAGATGCACTTGTGGCTTAACAGTGGAAAGGGGAGGTTTGGCACGAACAGCTAGCCAATCAGTACATCATATTTTAGCGTCTGTTTTTTATACCATGTGGAAGGGAAGCGTTAGCAGCGACACTTGCCGGTTAGTTCACGAGCTAGGAAGACATAAACCTTCAGTACACCTGACTGAGATTCGAACCTTGATCTTTCCGTCATCGGCAGTCTAGTCTACCGCGAGAGTAGGGCCTTAGACCATGCGCCCGCCGAAGCGGGTTCGAAAGTAAATTGGAGATTCAAATTAGTAAAATATTGAATTAGACCAAACTCTAGTTTATATTTGCACAGCTGACGACAATGCAACAAGTAGAGTATTGAAAGATACACATACCCATAATGCAAGTTCACTAATACTGGTACCAGGGCTGTTTGCGAACCCATCTCAGCTGAATACCAGCGTCTGTCCTGATCTTGATGGAAGCGGACTCTGCCGCACGGACCGTCTCTTTCACAGACTGCATGAGGTTCTGAGCGTTACCGACCAGCATGTCCGTGGCTTCCTGGTCTTCCTCCGTACCTAGCGAGGAGAAATGGTGGTCAAGGTCATATCACTAACATTAAAACAGTTGACAATTTCCTTTGAGAGAAATTATAATGGGACTAAATTTTTAGTTAAGTGTCCATCTCAACCCACAGATAGCACCTAACCTAGGTAGGTAATACAGCTAGAACCAGACGTCTTAAGAGCCCGTCTCACAGATAACACCTAACTTAGGTAGGTAATATAGCTGGAACCAGACGTCTTAAGAGCCCGTCTCACCCCACAGATAACACCTAACTTAGGTAGGTAATACAGCTAGAACCAGACGTCTTAAGAGCCCTTCTCACAGATAACACCTAACTTAGGTAGGTAATACAGCTAGAACCAGACATCTTAAGAGCCCGTCTCACCCCACAGATAACACCTAACCTAAGTAGGTAATACAGGTTGAACCAGACGTCTTAAGAGCCCTTCTCACAGATAACACCTAACTTAGGTAGGTAATATAGCTGGAACCAGACGTCTTAAGAGCCCGTCTCACCCACAGATAACACCTAACTTAGGTAGGTAATACAGCTAGAACCAGACGTCTTAAGAGCCCGTCTCACCCCACAGATAACACCTAACCTAGGTAGGTAATACAGCTAGAACCAGACATCTTAAGAGCCCTTCTCACAGATAACACCTAACTTAGGTAGGTAATACAGCTAGAACCAGACATCTTAAGAGCCCGTCTCACCCCACAGATAACACCTAACCTAGGTAGGTAATACAGGTTGAACCAGACGTCTTAAGAGCCCTTCTCACAGATAACACCTAACTTAGGTAGGTAATACAGCTGGAACCAGACGTCTTAAGAGCCCTTCTCACAGATAACACCTAACCTAGGTAGGTAATAAAGCTGGAACCAGACGTCTTAAGAGCCCGTCTCACCCCACAGATAACACCTAACCTAGGTAGGTAATACAGGTTGAACCAGACGTCTTAAGAGCCCTTCCCACAGATAACACCTAACTTAGGTAGGTAATACAGGTCGAACCAGACATCTTAAGAGCCCGTCTCACAGATAACACCTAACTTAGGTAGGTAATACAGCTAGAACCAGACATCTTAAGAGCCCGTCTCACCCCACAGATAACACCTAACCTAGGTAGGTAATACAGGTCGAACCAGACGTCTTAAGAGCCCTTCTCACAGATAACACCTAACTTAGGTAGGTAATACAGGTCGAACCAGACATCTTAAGAGCCCGTCTCACAGATAACACCTAACCTAGGTAGGTAATACAGCTAGAACCAGACGTCTTATCTGTGGGTTGAGACGAGCTATTAACACCTAACTTAGGTAGGTAATACAGCTAGAACCAGACGTCTTAAGAGCCCGTCTCACCCCACAGATAACACCTAACTTAGGTAGGTAATACAGCTAGAACCAGACGTCTTAAGAGCTCGTCTCATCCCACAGATAACACCTAACTTAGGTAGGTAATACAGCTAGAACCAGACGTCTTAAGAGCCCGTCTCACCTCACAGATAACACCTAACTTAGGTAGGTAATACAGCTAGAACCAGACGTCTTAAGAGCCCATTTCACCCCACAGATAACACTTAACTTAGGTAGATAATAAAGCTATAACCAAATGTCATATTGTGGTGTGGTTTTATGTATTCTACTTTAAAAAAAGCAGTGGAATTGAGACAACTGAATTTTTTTTAGTTACCATTAAAAGAATACAACACAATTTAGAAATAAGTTGGTCTGTATTAAAATCATAAAACTATTAAACTAAGCTCAATTTGGTTGAAAATTAAATATATAGAAAATGGTAATTTGATATGATTTAAATTTTGAGTGTAATTTTTTTAAATTCTAATTTATCGGTTAAACGACAGTGAAATGGGTTGTTAAGTTATTACCTATTGAAATATTAAAAAATAATAATTTAGTAACAATTTTTAGACTAACAAATAACACGTCACAAACTCGGCCTTAAACTTTTAATTGACTAATGAGCCCGAGCACGGGTCAAATCTTGGATAGCTCGGTGGTTAGAGCATTGGCATGCTAAGACAAGAGTCTCAGGTTCAATTCCTGTGTCCAGGTGTTTTTTTAAAATCTACAAATATAAACATTGATATTATTGCTTATTTGATTAACACTTCCCAATGCAAAGGCCAGAGAAAGAAAGAAAGAGAAAAAGAGAGAAAAAAGTGAGAAACCAATTAAGTGAAAGGTATTTTTTTAAAATAATTATTATTAATGTCATGTTTGATCTGAAAAAAAGAAAAGATTGATATTTAAAAGCTCCATTTTATATACATGTTCTCTTGATTTAATATTAGTCTTGATCCATGAAAATGATTAAGTTCTGATTTTTTTTTTTTTAAAAAAGGATCATTGAAACAGTCTATTTTTATTTTTAAACATGATGAATGAAGACAATATGAAACAAATGACTTAATGGGAACCTACAACTGACAATTTTCATAGGAAGGGCCTTTTAGTGAACACAAATCATGTTTTTTTGTGACCAACATTTTAATTTATTATTATTGTTAATTTAAAGGTACTGTATTGAGAATATATATAAAAAAAACAACTGCAGATCACATGACTTGACTTATGGATTTATGAATGTAGATCTAGTAGTTTTCTTAGCTGTCAGATAAGGTGGGCCTTCCTGTGAAGATTGGACTGTACTGTTAAGGATTAAGGGAGTCAGAGCATGCTTATATCCACTGAAATAGGTTTTATCTTTGTACTTACTGTTGCCAATCATGCTGCCTGTTTGTCAAAAAACAGAGAGAAAGAAAGGAAAAAAAAAGAAAAAAAAGTTGTGAGATATTCGACCAAAGTGAAAAACATTTACACAACCAACTGTTACCAACTCTTAATTGAAAAAGTTTATGCACTACTTTTTTTTTTTTACAAACAAGCAATCCCACAAACTTGTCAAATAAGCGATTATAAATCATGCACAGTTTTTTCCTCTGGTTCTTGAAGATCAAATACAGTTAGAGTTTTAAGTGTTTACAGGTTCATCGGAATGTTGGCTTGCTTCCCAAACCTGCATAACGCCAAATTTGTAAATTTTTCAAGAAAAAAAAAGTTTAAAATCTCAGTGCAACAATATTAAATTAAATTGTTTTATTTTATTCCCCTAAATAGTACTATCATATTTTTTTGATAATAGCGAGATCGATAAACCAATTACCATAAAATTTCGAGTACAATACATACAATTTTGACTAATTTTAATCTATTAAAACAAGGGTGCATGTGATATTCATATAAAAAAAGTCATTTTCAATAGTGAACAAGCGCACATACAAATGCAAGAGATTGTTGTTCCAGACGCATTCATCACTAGTGCCTTGAAATTAATTAGATGCGTCTATAATTCAAAATAGCTTCCTCAAATATTGTATGTCCAATGATATTGACGGTGGCAGCGAGGACAAAGTTTTGTGGGAGGAAGAAAATATGCCATCAGGTGAAGATATTTAATATGACGGCACTAGTAACAATGGCATTGACTCAACAGCACTAGATGTGCTTACTAGAAACAGTGGAGGTGAGTGTTTTTACATATTTCCCACCAATATATTTTTAGCTGTAACTATATGCATTTTTGTTTCTTTTAAAAAAAATTTAAACAAATGTTTTATACAATTTAAAATTAATTCTTCAAAAGTTCTGGGTATGTTTTAATAGATGACTTTCCATTTCCCCAAATTTGGGTGCGCATTCTATTTGAGGTTTTATGGTAATGTAGATTGACGTGATTTCTTAAGCCTTTATTTCCCTCTAACCCAACTTTGTTTAGATTGCCAACCAAACTTAACATTATTTCGGAACCACTGTTTATATTTTACAGGATATTGTTACACTACGGATTTTTTCCAGATATAATAATGCTGTGATAATATTTAGGTTGTCTATAGCTCCGTGGTCGAACGTCTTATCGTCACTGTACGGAATAGATACCGTTTAACTAGCTGTTAATTGCTCCGTGGTCGAGCACTAATTAAATCGGTATTTATTAAATGAAAGAAAAAGAACTATTGATTCACACGATTTATTCAAATGACATCTGTTAATTACTGATACATACTCCAATTAAATGCTTGATATTAATGCACACTTATGATATTAACGTACATTATTGTATTCTGTGTTAGACTGCGAGAGCCAGTGCTAGTGTGTGGGTAGGTGCTTGGGTGCGTTGCTTGTGCTCTTAACCATATGCACAAGCGCCTTATATATGACATACCCCTTGCCTCTTACTTCCCTTGTCAACAGTGTAAAAACTAACTAATAGAAAAAGTCCTGGCGACAGGTGTTGTGAAGGCTAGTTTCTTATTGGTATTGGAGAATTGGCGTCCTTTGCCTAATACTGCGGAGTTGCTAGTTTTATTTTCAGTTAATATATACAGTCAAACGTAAAATTATGTTTACATTTTCCAAGTTAAATTTTCCAAGTTAAATTTTCCATCCACAATTTAAGTTTTACTGTCCTGTGCATCATCGAACATTTATATCATAGTGTGTAGGGTGGGGCTTTTATTGAAATTTCATTAAATAATTACAAATTCCACCCTTGTTAATCATCCGCAGCTTGGTTAATGTGACCCTGGATAGTCAAGAGTCTATGGTTTATTCTTAATTATTTTTCTTTTCTAAAAGAGTAAGACACATAATTTTTTGGGGAAGGTCGATTTTTTAGAATAATTTAATATAAGATGTAGAGAGAGAGAGAAAAAGTAAAAGTGGAGAAATTATGGTTGATCACAGGACCTTTGATAAGTTTATTAGTCGATTGTGGCCCTAAAAAAGGTTGTCGACCCACTACTTTAAGGGATACCGATGCAAGTTTGGGAAACACAAGGCAACAATTAGATCCCATTAACTCATAATTAAAAAAAATATATATATTCTCAGTATTTTGTGGTTATGAAAGTAAGCTATATAAATAACACTAATAAATATAGTACACTAAACTAAAAGCTGATTCTTGTAAGTGTTCAAGAAAACACCGTGCATGCATAACAGTTATAAGCAACTTCATTCTCAATAACCAGGTACCTTAAAAGTCTTTTAAAAACATGTCTACCTCGATAGACTAACTACTTCAGACATTAATATAGACCAAATTAATTGTGACATCGCTAAGAGAATAATTTTCAGAAATAGGGAAAATCTGAGTAGCCTTCAACCAAATAAGTCCAAACAAAAGAGCCAATATTTTATATTTACTAAAATAAAACCGCACACTAAAAAAAAGATGATATTTATAAACAACTGTAAACTAAAAAGTATATTATATTAGACTCGTGCACAACATTACTTTATAAATAATTTCAAGTGTACACATACATATTTATGATAACAACCAAATTAACCCTAAAATATCATCTCATTGTTGTATTAGCATAAAACTTCAAAGAAGACTAAATGTCATGAAGAAGTATATATCAACATAAGATTTGAGCTCTGATCCTCCAGAATGATGGGCCAATTGCTATATCAACAGATTAAGAGCGTGCATCAACTCAACTCCCGGATCGCGAGAGGTTTGGAAGTTAAAGGGAAAAGAAAAGATCTACAACATAACAAACTATCACAGATTTGGTCTTACTTACGATCATTTTCTTATATATCTCATCTCCATCTTTCTATTTGGTATTACTTCCTTTTCAATCCTCATTACATGACCATACCATTTAGTTCTTGATTCCTCGACTTTTATTGGCCCTTCTATCCACCCTTTTGGTTTTTAAGCTTAACCTCATAAGAGTTATTATTAAAATTTGGTACAACCGTTTGTACTTAACACAATAACAGGCATTTGTTTCATATTTTATGAAGAGTTTGGAGGGGTATATTGGTCAAGCCATGACCCCAGAATGTGACAATAGTTTGAGAAACATTGTTCTAAAGCAATACGCCTTCCTACATTTAAACAGTTCCACTCAAAGCTAACCAAGCAAATGTGTTGAAATAACATCCTAAATATTATCTTCAACATAGTTAGATAGTAGCTTAAATAATTTTTTTTAACACTCAACCTAATTATTATAGATAAATAATACCCAAACTTAGCTGTATACATGAAATAAAGTATTTCAGGCATGATATACTGTGACTTGTCCTTAAATATAAATGATAGAAAATAATGGATATATAAAAGTAAAAACCCAAAAATACATTCGCAAAGTTATTTCTGAATATTAAATGGGTTTAAGAGCGTGTTTGATGCATAGCTTAGGTAGGCAATACACTCAAACCAAACTTTTATCATTGAGAGGTTTTTTTATATCTTCTTTAAAAAAAAAGTGGAATTAAGACCACTTGCTTGAAAAAACAAAAACAAATAAAAAAACAACCTTAAAATTATCCTGATTTCACAGTTGTCGAATGAAGAATGTAGAAATCCACCCTTTTAAAACAGTTTATGGTTTGAGCGTAGTCTTGTATTTACTTTCCAATCAGCCTTAAGAAGGTCTTTAATCGGCCCACTGTGATTTAACCAAGGTCATTCAACTAAATGACTAGCGTCCACACCACCAAGCCGCAAATAGGAGAATGTAAAATGAATTTAAAAAAAAATGCATGCTGCGGTGAATAAAATCAAACGTGCAGAGAGAAACATAGCTAGTGGTTGCAAAGTTAACAGTGTAATAGGAATAAATAAACCAAAAATAACAACATGTGTAAGCGAATGGTAAGTTTTACCCCCAAGGACCTCTCCTAAGTCCATCCTGGGAATGGTTTCTGTTAACAAGCCAAGGAACACCAAAGAAGACACATTAGAAGCGCAGACACTATGTACAGCAACACTAAACATTGGCTTCACCCAGAGGTGATCGACTTCACAGATAAAATACACAAAGTGTTTGTTTCTATATCATCGTGTCTTACCCCCCCTTCAGGTTATACGACAATGTATTAACCATGATAATGTGCTAGGAATGAAGAAGGTTGATTTTAGAGGAAGTGTACTTGTATTACCATGGAAGGAAAATGGAAAACCATTTATATAAAAAAAACACTCTCAGTACATCCGACTGGGATTATAACCCAATCTCCCTGTCATAGGTAGGCCAGTCTGTTGCGAGTGTGAATCCTTAGACCATGCGGCCACCGAAGCGAGTAATGAAGTAATCATTTAGTTATTTAGATAAACTGTTGTGAAGTCGACTCTATATAGCTTTTAGTATCGGCTTCAATTGTCTAAGTCATCCCCCTCATGTTAAGACTGGCCTGCTGATGACGCAGAGATCAAAGTTTGAATCCCTGTGGGTCTACTGAAGGTAACTTTTTCCTAAATAGTTTCCCACTCTCCTCCCAAGCAAATGCTGGTATATTACCTCTAAACTGTTTCCTTCCTCATCCCTATCCCATTAGGGTGGTAGTTATCATATAGAGGTATAATCTCTACAGTTAGTAAGATGCAATGATAAATAATAATATAATAATATATATTTTTTGTAATAATATTATTAAAAAGCAAGTCTTGTTATTTCATCCAGATATTTTTTTTAATAAATCTTAATTTATTGTAGTATATCTTTTTTTTTAGATATGTAGATGACTAAAAAATGGAAATAAGGATATATTGGTAAACGTACCGAGGATAGAAATTGTCCAAGTCGGAGTTTGTATTAAAGACCAGCAACGGTTCAGAATGTTTTGTGATTTTTGTGCAAATCTTCATCTCAAGAGGTTCTTTTAAACAGACGTTGAACACTTATTTTTATGACATTGATAGCCCTGTTATAATTGTGTCTATACATTCATTGATTAATATAATTTATATATTGATATTTACACTCGGCAAAGAAATCATGCACTGAGACAGAAAAGCTTGATAAGATACATAGTTTTCTAGTTTATTAGAACAATTTAAAAATAGGAATAAAACACTGTGCACATTTTTTATTTTTTAGTAGGCCTATCCTTTAGTTTTAGAGTGTTTGTTAGTAATGACTTAAATTTATCTGCCGCAACAGTATTGGGAGGGGATCGATGTTGAGAAAAAGTGTCAGCAGTAGATTAAAGAAAAACGGACAAGCCAGATGGGGAAGGAGGAGTGGGCATTAGGGAAGAGGGGGAGGGGGCTCACAACTGGCTCTACGTTCAGACTATATAGCACACACTTTAATTCAAAACAGAAGTTAAAAAATAAATTAAAAAATAATGAAATGGTGATTTCAGGAAATTATCTAATGCAGTATGGATCACATTACAGGAAAAAGCACAAAAAAAAAAACTGGATTATTTGAACGATAATAGTGTTGGATTATTTGAAATCTAATATATTATTACATGGACAATATATGTATGGGGACTAGGAAGTGGAGGCCATAGGGAGGAGGATTTTGAGGAACATGTTAGCTGTCACGAGAAGAAACAAGATTAGAAGAAGTTATCGGGGAAAGAGTGGGGTACAGGGAGTACATAAGATAGTAGAGGAAGCAAGACTGAGATTGTGTGGTCATGTAATGAGGATGTTGGAGTACATGAGATAGTAGAGGAAGCAAGACTGAGATGGTATGGACATGTAATGAGGATGTTGGAGTACATGAGATAGTAGAGGAAGCAAGGCTGAGATGGTATGGACATGTAATGAGGATGTTGGAGTACATGAGATAGTAGAGGAAGCAGGTGAGATGGTATGGACATGTAATGAGGATGAGGAGTACATGGGATAGTGGAGGAAGCAAGACTGAGATGGTATGGACATGTAATGAGGATGTTGGAGTACATGAGATAGTAGAGGAAGCAAGGCTGAGATGGTATGGACATGTAATGAGGATGTTGGAGTACATGAGATAGTAGAGGAAGCAAGGCTGAGATGGTATGGACATGTAATGAGGATGAAGGAGTACATGGATAGTGGAGGAAGCAAGACTGGATGGTATGGTCATGTAATGAGGATGAAGGAGTACATGGGATAGTGGAGGAAGCAAGGGTGAGATGATATGGTCATGTAATGAGGTTGGAAAAGGAGAGAATTCGGCATACCAAAGAGAATGACGGAGGTAAAGTTTGTAGGAAAAGAACCGCGAGGGAGACCAAGAAAGAGATGGGAGGAGCCAATGACAAACGGGTATGCAAGTGTGAGGAGAAGAAGACAAAGGAAGATGAAGGAAGGAATTTCATTAAACTAACTCGGCCACTGGCTGGAAATAATTTGATCATAATGATAATTACATAAAAGTTTCAGTAAGAAAGTCAAAAACATTTTACAGCAAAAATTATTTATTTAAATCCTGGATGTGTGCTCATTTTAAAACGAGTTATAAATAATATACAAACCCCTCCCTTTCACAATAGTGTGTGTATACATTATAATCGTCTGATGTGTGCTGAACCATATTTTTAATAAGACTAGACACAAGTTATTTTTATAATAAGCGATCCAATAGTAACAAAATTCTACAAAAAATAAATTTTCTTAATCTAGCAAAAATTAAATCTTCAAGACAATCAATCCAAGCACAAGATGTTGTATTAGGTAAGCGATTAGAACAAAGCCGAGTAAATATTATTTTTATATTTGGCAGAGCATAAACATTTAAATTAATAATTTAAAAACAGGACTCATATTGATTAAGTGGAAAAAAGATTATGCATTAAGATGTATTTTTTATTAATATCATTTGTTTAAAACACCATACAAGTTTATATCTATCTCTGCCCGACTACTTTGACAGATATGAAATAAATCAGAAGTCAAAATAATATATTCATTTATTAACTATTGATAGAATTTAATATCTCAACCCCACAGTAAAAGTTTTGGTAATAGTCTTTAAAGCCATAAGATTTGAGAGTAAAAATAATAATATGGCTTCAGTTCAATTTTAATAGGAAAAGCCTTTAATAAAATCAAAAATCTATTTATTGTGGCCAAAAATGACAGCATTTTGCTATATTATTATTATTGTTATTTGGTAAGTGTTGATAATATCTATCAAAAGTGATAGCTACAGCATGCATGAATATATGAAAGTAGATCAGATAACTTTTCTAAGTGCCAGATAAAGGCTCATTCTGTAAAAATTTAACTGTAATAAACCATGATCATAAATATTTGAATAGAGGATTCAGCAATCATTATTATAACCTATTTAATTAATAGAGAAATTAATTAAGGTTGATTATAAATGAATCAAATAGCCAAAGCTATTATTTATGCATTTTAGTGAGGATTACTCCATCTAGATATCATATTCTGAAAATTGAAAAATGACACCTGGACACAGGTACAAATGGCTGCAAAAAGCCAATTACTGAGTCGAAAGTGGCTGCGTTATTTGATAGCTCGTGATCTTAATAAAATCACACATTTGTAGCCGACAATTTCCGCACGTCTGCCTTAAAATATGAGTGAAGAATGATCCTGGATAGCTCAGTGGTTAGAGCATTGGTGTACTAAGCCGAAGGGTCCGGGTTCGATTCCCGTGTCCAGGTGTCATTTTTCAATTTTCATAATATGATATCTTGATTATAAATGTTTAACTGCCTTTACAAATCTTTAAAATTAATAAAAAACTGTCTAGGTGCTGGAAGTTTGAATGACATAAATTTACCCATCCATCTTCAAAGGTGAAAATTATGTTAGTAATTCTTTTACAACCTTTTAGGTTAGTTGTTAGTGTATCTACCTATCAAACTACAATTTTCAGATTATTTTCCAGGGAAATAATCAAATATTTATCACTGAGAAATTAATTTTGTTTGTTTTCTGCTGAGCATTAAATTAACTATATGAGATTTGTTTGTAGTGTTTGTCCTAGGGTTAAGGTGAGATAAGATGGCGATAGCCTTTGAATGAATGTTAGTTAACATACCTTGCGCGCCAAGCATTGTGGCCTTGACAGTAGACAAGATCTTGAGCTGAGTTCCAATAGTTGGGATTCTTTCGCAAACTTGTAGAAGGTTCTGAAAAAAATAAATACATGAGGGTTTAAACATCTATTGAATGGACACGTTTTGCTTCAGTTTAATACCAAGGCGATGGGGATGACTGGTTTTGGCGAGGATAAAATAAACTCATCGACAGCTGTTACTCACCGTCCTCATCCTTTTGTCCGTGCATTCTCGGGCCAGTTCCTTGGCGAGGCGCGTGACCTCCTCGCTGGCCTCCGCGATGGCCTTAGCGCAGGCAATAAGGTCCCTCTTACTGCCCCCTTCTCCCCGCACGAGACGGCTCAGACGTCCCATCAACACTGCCATCTTCTTGGCCGCAACAATGATGTTGTTGTCCTTGCTCGACCACTGGCGCACCTCCTGGTGCAGGCCGTGTGCTGCCATCTATGGAGAGATACACAAACTATGCTTAGTTCCACTCAAGTGGTACGAGAGTGACTTTTTACAATTAATGTTATTATTATAATATGAAAAAAAAAGTGAAATTTGTTTTCAGAAAGATTCAAGTTGACGGGGAAAGCTTATTTAAACTTGACACAATGAATTATTTTTCATATGTAGATTAAATAGATAGATTATTTGGTATTGAGGAAGAGGTGAGTAATGTTGAATATAGAGGAACTGTACCCACATTTGTGAGGGGGAAGAGTGGAAAACCATCTAGGAAAAATCACCCCCAATACTCCCGACTAGGCTTTGAAACCCGATTTCCCTGTCACTGGCAGTCCCAGTCTATTGCAAGAGTGAAACCTTAGACCAGTGGTTCCCAACCTTTTCCATATCATACCCCCCCCCCCCCACCCCTCGCCACCAACCACCTGCCATAAGAGGTGGAATTAAAAAACTAATGATACATTTCTAGTATGTTATGTAACCCATTTCATATTAATGAAAGAAAAAATATGTTTAATCGGACAGTAATATATGTAAAAAAAACATATGTTTAAGAAAATTGTGATTAGCGAATATTTTCTAAAAGTAAGAGTGTGTGGATCAAAAGGAGGGGGTAGGACATGTAAGATGTGGCTAAATGTTGTAGACGAATGTGTGAAAAAGAGAAACATTACGAGTTTTAATAATAAAAGAGCATGTATGACTCGATGTATGGATGTTGTTGAAGAGAAGGAAGTATGCAAGGAATGCAAGGATAGGGAAGTGTGTAGAGAGTTAGTGAGGATGGATTAAGTACGGAGCTGTTGTTTTTTGAACTATATGTACAGAATTTTTTTTGCCTACATAATAATGGGATGGTGTGATTAGGCAGGAATATATTAATGTTAAAATACAAATTAAATAATCACTCAACAAAACAAACAAACTAGATTTGTTTTGCAAACCACCCAAAAGGACTCTTCATGAACCCCCCCGTTGGGAACCTCTGCCTTAGGGCATTCAACAACCGAAGCTGACCATACATTATTTTCAGTGAGCTATTTCACTCTTATCATTGAGTTTTCCTCAAGGGGTGGGGGGTAAGGTTAACCGGTCGCAAGGTTTGTCAGAAAGTTTGTTGGCTTACCATAATAGGTTGGTTGGGCAGCGGGGCCTGGAGGAACATATCATCCTCATCGTCCGTCTCTGGCGGTGGGGGTCTTGGGGGTGGCATCTCTCCGCCGGGTAGAGGTGGCCTAGGTGGAGCGTAGTCTGGAGCACATACACTCAACATCAGATCACGGTATTGCAAGCGCTCAACTTACCTCTTGGCGGGTATAAGCAAGTTTCGTAAAGGCGCAGACCTATTCCCTCAGCGAGTGTACAGGATATTCCAATTAGTGATTCAAAGGGAGACTTTCAAAATGTGAACAATATTTCTATCATTAGAATATGTAAATATAACAAATTTGAGCAAATTATATATATAAAAAATACTATCTATTTTCACAAAGAATTTGGCTCATAATTTTTTTTGCATCGGTTTTTACTAATTGTTCAAGTTATAGAATGTTACTATTAAGCAATGAGTTGGATGAGAAGTTGAATTTAGAGAAGTGTATCCACATTTGCGTAGAGGAGAGTGAAAACCATTTAGGAAAAACACCGCCAGTTCACTCAATGAGAATTCAAACCTTGATCTCCCCGTACTCGGCAGTCAAGCTCAACATGGAACTAGCACGTTAGTCAACTATGCCACCGAGGTGGATAGAAATATTAACAGTTACATGAGAAACCTGTCTACTAAATTCATAAAGTCAATATTAATTAGGGTCATTTCAGGTCACCTCTTTTAAGGTGGTAGTGTAGTTTTTGTATCAAAACGTTTTTGACCAAAATAAATAAAATATTTCTCTATTAGAAACACAGAGTTTAATTTTCTTTCTACGGTGATATCAACAGTTATTGAATATGTTTCATGAGCATGGCGGCATTAGATGAGGAACTTGTTCAAGTGAAGAGAAAAAAGTTGTCATTTAATTCCAGGACAACCTTGACAGATATTCAACAACTGTTGATATCACCACGTGAAGAAAATTATAACTATATTTCTACTGGAAAATTATTTGATTTCTTATGACAAAAAAGTTTTGATAAAAAAAACCTGCAAAAATACTTCCCTTATCTCACGCTCACTACAATCCCACCTTAAGGGACCTCCTATCAACCAAATTATCTCATTTACAGAAGCAAAACACATAATGTGTGCGTTACGAGCAACAGGTTTCTTTTTATTGATATTTCGACCATGATTATATTGCAGCATAGTAATAACAAATAACTTACCCACAATTTGAATATTAATTTTTGAAAATAGATAAAAAATTTGTTGTAATTATCTAGAGTTAAAAGGGGACTCCCAGAATTCTTATTCTCAAAACCCCTTGCATCCTTTGGGTAACACTGGCTGGAGCCAAACTTTGAGTCATCCAAACATGACCTGATTGTTCGCCATGTGAAGAATAGATTTTGAACTCAATGAGTTTTGAACAACCCTCTCCGTTTCAATAAACTTGGTTCAACAAAACACATTTTAAATGAATAAGTTAAATATAATTTGAAATACTAATTCTTATACAAACTTAAATTAAACCAAACTTTTTTTTTTCTTTCTAATATTACTAAGAAAAATATTCCTACCATGCACACTAAAATACTACTAACAAAAGTCAAACTTTTTAGAAATATGTTTTTTTTATCGCAAGACACAAAACAAGCACACATTACACAAATATGTTAAGAGAAAAAAAAAACAATCTTAGCAGCTAGACCAGGCTTGCAATTTAACGACTCTTTAACAGGTTTTGGAAGTAGTTTGTTTTCAGTGAGGAAAAAAAAGAGAGAGAGAGAGAAAAAAAAGACAAGAGATTGAAGTAGAGGTGTCTTGAGTATTCAAAACTTCATCCCTGTAAAGATGAATGCATCCATAAAGCAAACTGTTGTATCAATCACTTTAGGGGCCCAGAGCTTCGACCCATTCAATCAACTTTGATCGAGGCAGGAAAGGGGTGTGAGAAATAATTGGCTTCGACAATAAAAATATTTAAAAGTAAAATGTATGCTTATCCAACACTTAGGCTAAGTCAGTAGCATTTCTGTCTATGTACTAAGGCTCTCGGGTTCGATTCCAAGAATGGCCGAAAAATATATTATTGGTGAAATGTGTGGTTTACCCTTTCGTAATGATACGTTAACGGTCGGGGCCTGAATGTTGTGCCTGTCCTAGTCCTAGTTAGATTATAAGGCACACGAAGCTAAGACAGGCCTAGCAAGTCGATAGTGGAAAATGGCTTGAAAAAAAACTGACTCAGACCACAGGCTGGAAACAGTAATGGATGTACATAATGCATGCTTATTTTCAAATTCTGTTATTTTGTATTGCTAGGTGATTTTGTTTGTACCCTTAAAGGTAGCAGTCCTATCTTATAAGGTTCACAATATTGTAAACAGGAGGGTTAAGTTATCTTTCAGAGTAGATGTAAAATTCAGAAAATAATGTTCACATGACCATATTTTTTTTATAACCGCGTCTTATTAACTAATTAGGTTAAACCCATATATGATAATTACTTTACTAGGGTATGGATGAGGAAAGAAACATTTTAGAGGTAATATAGCCGCATTTTCATGGAAGGAGTGGGAAACCATTTAGTATAATTCCACCCTTTGTAAACACAGCTAGGATTCAAACCTCGGATCTCCAGCAGGCCAGTCTTACACAATAGTGGCTGTATCCGAATAGTCCAAGGCTCCCTAATCGGACCGTTGAGTTTTAGACTTGATGCAGTCATGATGATTTTACACTTCTCATACTGTTCATAACGAAGATTGCATATAACTATTCGAACGGCAACAACCTTATTTAAAATGGCTGCGAACGTAAGTCAGTGCTCTAGCAGACGAAACGATAGTACAAAAACAATTGCCAGTCAAACACTGCAACTGATACCACGAGAGCAGTGCACAGCTGGTGGCCTTCGTATCGTGGTGACCAAGACCTCGAGAAGACTGCACAGGTATCCTTCACGACTATTCGGAAACAGATCTACGCCGGGTCACGTGATTGCCACTACAGATATCAAGGGCACGAGTCAAGGCAATGCCACATAAGTAGACTATTCGGATACATCCGTAGACACCTTAAATCGTTTGGCCAATGAAGCGGGTTGACATGGAAATAAAAACTAAAATGTATGCATCTATTGCTCAATACTATTAATCAATAATTAGATTTAATGAACACTATTAGCGATTCCGTGAAGCTACAACTATTTACACTTTTTGTGAAAATTACACTGCTCGAGGAAGATATTATTTAATATAATTGACATATGTGAGTTCTTCAAAGGCCATGATTTAATGTTATTGCAACAACAAGATTTACATATTTACAGATGTTCTAAGTTTCTATGTTTCCTTAGTAAGTGATTGCAAGGAATAAGACAACCAACAGTTTCATTATAAAAGCCTTATTTAAAAAAAAGCATCACTAAAAAACTAAAAAAATACATTACACCACAGACATGCAGAGTTGAATTAATAAAGAACTATGTGAGTTAATGCCACGTACACCACTTTAAAAATAAATGTTATCGTTGAGACCACAGTCATACTCACTAACTGGCCACCAGCAGGTGGTACCCTGTAATATATGTGGGTGGCCATACTGTGCAACTACTGCCTAAAGACCGTGAAAAAACGCGACTTTAAGTCATCCATATAAAAAAAAAGTGTTTTTTAATCAGGATGTGCTGTTTTCAACCTACAGGTTTCATGCAGACTATTATTGCATACCCCTCGACCTGCTTGCGGCAATGGCCAAGTGATTAAATGCATTAAACAAGCGATACACTTGCCCACCGCGGACAGGAAGGTTTGGGGTTCAAATCTTGGCTAGGTAATGTTTGGATTGTTTACCAGCTTTTCTTTATGAGTGTGTTATTGCAAACATGCACTGATGTACACACAAAATATAGTCATTTACACAATATATATATCTATATATATATTTATGTGTGCAAATGTATAGTTCATCGAAAAACCTAGTAATATATTGTATGTACTGTCGTTTATTTGAAAAAAATATCGAGTACCCCTTCTTTAGATTACGAGATTCAAAAAAAAATGAAAACACTTGTGAGATGAACAAAATTAATTAGCTGGCAAGAAGATAACTACAGATATCTATTCATTAAAATGCAATACATACCATGCATTCGAGATGTTTACCTTTTTTTTTTTGTATAGCTTCCAAAACAAAGTATGAAATAATATTAGTGAAATTTTGAGATTTGAAGTACGTAATGGTACTTTTAAATGGTTTGCGTAATGGATCATCTAGTAAGAACTTAAGGTGCGAGAATGAAGTTCCATTCTAACAGGTTTCATCAAAGTGTTTTTTTTTTTCCTCATGCGCAGGTTTCCATTTCAATTCAGGCAAATGTTTGTGTGTTTATAACCTCATCATACTTACCAAATCATTTTAAATTGTAAAGCAATGATGCATTCCAGAAATGTGTGGTGTGTGACAACAACAACAACAACAATACAACAATAACAACACCCCCCTCCCAAAGCAAGATGCATCAAGCTGCCAAGTGAGATGTGATTAACACAATGCAACGAGTGGCACAGCCCCCTCCCCCCCCCACTTAATCGTCCCATCTCAACGCAAGATGCAGCAACCCCCACACCTAACCTAAGCCTGTACCTCTGTCGACGTGATCATCGTCCGATGTTAGCTCGTGGTACAATAGATCTGCATTGTCGCCTGCAGAGGGGGAAAACAAGGACTTAAATTGGCACACAATAATTGTCCCTCATACTCATTTATTAAAATACTTTTAAAATTTAAAAAACATTAAAAAATCAAAATTAACTCTAAATAAACTGTCTTTATAAATTGAAAAGTTGGCATTAATGTTAAACAAAATATAAATTTATGAATTTTCAGGACTTAATTTTTTTTATATAGCACCACATATTACCCCATTCGGTTTGTACCTGTATATACTAATTACACTAATGTGTAAATGTTGAGAAAGGTTGAATTTAGAGGAAGTGTACAAATATTTTCATGGAGAGAGAGCGGCACATCGTTTTGGAAAAACCACCCTCAGGCCACATAACTGGGATTCAAACGCCGATCTCCCCACCCTCGGCAGTCCAGTCCATTGCGAGAGTGACACCTCAGACCATTTGACCACCTAAGAGTGTGAGCTAACTTTATTTAGTAGAAATTTTAAATAAATATAAAATGCTGTTTGAAGAAGATGCTTCATCTAAGTGCCAAGTAATTTCTGTATCGTTCATATTTATTAATTTCACTTTTCAAAGACAAATTTAAATCAGAAAGTAAGTGACTTATTAAACCCAGAACAAATAAAACTTCAATATTACTTCTAGTAAAAAATCCGAAACCAGTCATTTATTTTCCATGATATAATTTTTTTTTTTGGGAAAAAAAAATCAGTCTTATAAATATGTAAACACAGACTGAAAATTCATGTGAATTAATCTGAAAACCAAAATACCTCTCGCCCATTTCGGCAACGGACTAACTGCTCTCATGGTTGGGGACTTGTGCCCTAAAGGAGGGGACAAAGTACCCCCGGGCGAAGGCCCAGGGCCGGGTTGATCCCTCATCGACTGACCCACTGCATCACGCAAATAACACAACAAAACACGCAGCAAATTTAGCAAAATAATATTATTTTTCAAAAATAAATAATAATAATATGTATTTCTATTATATAACCACAACACAGCAAGCTGTTTAGGCAAAATACAGCATACAGCCATTGTTTACAGCAAGATTTGTTAGATAATGAACAGAAAATAATTATTTAGAACAGTGATTCCCAAAATGAAACAAATAACAATCATGTAACGTATAAACAGTTGTTTCGTATTTTAATAAACCTTTAGAGGTAAACTAAATAAAGTCATGAGAGGCGTAAACAAAGGCTTATAAAAGTCCACGGCATCTCGTCAAAATCTGCGTCAGTTTGTTGATCAGACTTAATGTTTTCAAAAAATATATCTTGAATAATAAAACTCAGGGTTGTGTAGCTCAGTTTGGGAAACTTATATATATATATCCAAATCACCTTTTATATATACATAAAAGGTGATATGGATTAAAGTCAATGGCTATGAATGACAATCGGTATACTTTCCAAACATGAAAACTTAAGGTGATTACACGATTCGGTTAACCATAGTTTTTTTTGTAATAATAATAATCCAGCTCAAAGCTTAGGTTTAAACCACCTTACGAGAGGGGAAAAATCTTTTTGAACTGTTTAGCCACATTTTATAAAAAAAAAAATATCACTCATAGCTAGAAAGCGAATCAAAGCGGAAGTAGAGATATTAAAAAAAAAGCTACAATCCAATTCAAGTCATACTTATGCACAGGTTCGTATGGACTCGTACAAATTAAAAACAGTATTTTAACATTTGAAGCGGTGTGCCGTGTTTATGTTAGGTGCAAAATAACTTAACATTTATTTATTTTGTGTAGAGAGTACCCGTTCAGGGTATTGACTTATATTTACACTAATAGAGTAGGGATGAGGAGGGTAGGATTTTAGAAGATATATACACACATTTGTAAGGAGGGAGAGTGGGGAAACCATTTAGTACCTTGCTAGAAACTTGTGTTGTTGTGGCAATATGGCAGAACAAGAGAATGACGGGATAAGAACATGTGACCATCAATGTGGGTGACTTGTATTTAGGGATGGGAGCCCTCGAGTCCTTGAAGCCACAAATACTTTAAATTTTTAGGGAGATTCGAAGATTCAAGACACAAATTCTTTTAAAAAAAATTATTTTGTTTTTTAAATTTCTTAATTGAAATTTGTTTGAAGCTGTAATACCACCTATAGTGGTTCAGAACAAACATAATTATAGGACAAGCACAACAACAAGACCCCAGACCAGTAATTTAACACATTACTGAAGGTATGAATGTTGTAATGAATGGATTATAAGAAAGAATGTTAACATTTTGTTACTAATTCTATATACTATTATTCTATTATATTTATATTTCCTCTTATGTTAATTTTTCCAATGTTTGAATTCGATTCAACTGAAATTATATTGTTTGCATTGACTGGTTATTCTAGATTTTTGTATGAAAGACGTTAAAAGATTCTGCCGACGATTAAAGAGTCCCCCGTGTGCATACACATGATGAATTAGAGACAAAGAAAAAGATATACAAGGAAATCAGAACATGCGACAAGCAATTAGTCACCTCTACCTTTCTCAGTGAAGTAATTGTAGTGTTGCGAAGGTTGATATTGCTCCACATTGTTATCATCTGCAAAATACATCACAATATTTACACAACCGGATATCCATGGGGCTATGTACAACAGATATACTGCTTGATTTCCTTTGTCCATTGGCAGCAGTGTAGTACAAGCCAGTTGTGTTCGATTTACCCCCTTTTCTTGTACTTTCCTCTAAGAATAACAAAATTTACAATATGTTTTCCTTAAAGCGCTCATTTATTTGTAATAATAATAATTTTCATGACAATCAACTTTGTTGGAGAGAGGATTAAAATGATAAATCTATATTTTTAAAACTATCTTGAAACTTAAAGGTTTATGATAGGATTATTCAGTTTATGTTTTTTTTAAAAATAATAAGCGTTGAATTTGTAAATTATGAATAAGATATAATAAAGTATTTTTAATTTTTAAATTCGAAACTCATCAGGTAATAATAATCAACATTTTCAAATGTTATCTATGTCTCATAAACATTACAAATTTCAACAGTTTTAAATCTATACTCAACATCTATTAAACAATTTTAATCTTTAACGACTATTACAAATAAATTATATTTAATACTATCCATGGAAGAAGGTAACGGATAGATCAGGGGTCGGCAACTTTTTGGGACCCGATCAACGTTAACATTCATCAAAACTCCTGCCTGAGATCACTCTTCTTTTCTTAACTCTACTTTGTTTTTTTCTATACAGCTTATATTTATTCCTTAAATTCAATATTTCCTCTAATATGTATAAACCTGCATTTATATAAAATAAATAAAATGCAAGCACCGTTTACGTTTTCAAGGTAGCAGTCTTACCTTGACGAATTACACTATGGCCCTAAAGTTGCATCATAGTGGAATAATGCAAGGTAAGCTTGACTTTGGTGACAATGTCATTTTCTTACATGATCAACTGGTCGATTGCGATCAGCCTGTTGCCGACTCCTGGGATAGATCGATAAGAATGAATATGAGGTAAATGTTTACAAATGATTAAAAGTTACTTCTGTAGAAAAAACATTATAAGCTCTCGAGACTTGTTAAATAATATAGATCACAAACAAGATTGAGTTATATCAATAATCCTTGAAAAAAAAATCAATTGTATCACCACAAAAAGAAAAAAATGCATAAACAAAATGGGGAAAAGATGCAAAATATGCGGATTTAATTGATATAAAGGACAGGCAGTACTGCATCTTTAGAAGAAAAATTGCAAGTGCACAGGATTAACATAAACACATACAGAAATAAAAACCCCACAATGCAACAAAATTTCAAGGAACATTGAGCACTCAAGAAACAAACTTAACGCCAAAGGTGAGACAATTCTCAACCCAATTTATGAAACTGTTGTACCTTTAAAATATATTTATTGCAGGATTAACAGCAAGAGAGGGTTATTGTGCAGACTATATGGCACCCTATATCAGTAGAAGTTGGCAATATCGTCGCCAATAGACGATGGCTACCAGGTCAATATGACTCGATCGTGGGTTGACGTTATGGAGTGTTTTTTTTTATTCTACACATTTAAAGATATACTTGGAAAGTGGGCAGATATTATCCTGCTATTCATTTTTTACTAATTAATATTATTACAATATTTTTACACCCATCACTGTTTTCAGTATGTGACCTGGATCTGTTTTTTATTCAAGCCATATATTTTTCCCTATTGGCTTGCTAGGCCTATCGTAGCTTCATATGCCTTATAATCTAACTTAAGACATTCGGCTTTATCGTGTTATGGCCTCTGCATACAATCGTGGAGCCAAGCCATAATAACTTTAGGGCCATAAAAGGAATCAAACCTGGGAACATTAGTTCAGTAGAGAGATACGATACTGACTTGAGTTAAGGTGTCGGATACTAATATTATTCCAATATGATAGATGAAATTAAGACTGGGAGCAATATACTTATTTTTAGCAGAATGATAGAAAATGTCAATCTGACACCTTAACTCAGTTGAGTCGGTAACATTTCTGTCTACTGGGCTAAGAGTCCCTGGTTTGATTCCTGACATGGTTGAAAAATTTATCTTTGGTAAATTTGGGTTTACCCTTTCACTGTGATGAATTAAGGGCCGGGGACTGGATGTTGTGCCTGTTCTAATCTTAAATTAGATTATAAGGCATATGAAGTCATGACAGGCCTAGAAAGCCAATAGGAAAAAATATATGGCTCGAATAAAAAAATTGACCGAGGCTGGAAACAGTAATGGATGGAAAGAAAAATTAAAACACATGGTTTTTTAAGTTCTGATATTTTTAATTTGATTAATCTAGAAACTTTAAAAGAAAGGAGTTTCGTCAAACAAATCATGCAAACAAAAGAAATAACGAAAGATAAAAGTGTGTAACAGTAAAATTAAAATGGCAATGCTAAGCTAGACTTTTATAACTTTAAAATTCTAATGTAGTTTCTTGAATTTTTAAATCTCTCAAATGTTTAAGGAGAGTTAAGGGTTTGAAAAAATAATAATTTCATTTTCAATATTCTTCATAAAAAATCAATTCGATTGGAATGATATATTACAACAACAAAATTCCTACTTGATTCCTTATAGAAATTAGGCCCAATATAAATACGAGAAAAAATATAACAATACTTGTGACCAGCGATTCTAAACTTTCAACTTTCAACTCACAGAACAAACAAGGCAATAAAATTGTCAAGGAGAGATTTAATAATTCAAATAACAAGTATTACGGTTGTGTTTAAATGTTCAATAGCTGAAATTCTAATAATATTATATCACGGGAGGTAAATTAGCTTAAAAAAAAAAGTTGGGTGGGGGAAAGCTTTTAAAAAGTTTGTTATTTAAAGTTGATAAAGTATAGCTTGAGCACATCTAGTATATTTAATATACTTCCAGTTCCATCAACAAACTTTTAAGCAACAGTAAAGTGAAGTGAGTTAAAAATAAACAAATAGATTAGTAAAGAAAATAAATGTTAATGCGAAACACAATAAACAAACAGAAAAAGGATGATTTACAATGATTGATCATGGGGATATAAAGCAGAATAAATACATAAAAAAGAAAAGGAAACTATATTGGTGACAGTAAATTTATCAATCATTAGTGTGTGTTAGTAGATTTATTAACAAACAAATATAACAGCTTATGTTTTATCAAACATTTGAAGTTGTTATAAATTTGGGGAAATAATTTTTACAAGAAGGTGATCAATACCAAACATGTCCAATTACACTAATGGGTTAGGGATGAGGAAGGTTGACTTTATAGGAAGTGTACCCCGCATTTTTGTTGAGGTTAGTGTAGAACAACATTTAGGAAAAAACCAGGTTGGTACACCCAAGTGGAATTTGATCGTCGAACTGCCCAGTCATCAGCAGTCCGATCTACCGTGAGAGTGATGCCTTAGACCATTTGACCACTGAAGCGGGTCTCAAACTATTAAAAACTTGAATTACACATGAAAAAGATGGAAAAAAATTAAAATATGTGTATGTTTTTAAGTGTAAAAAATACCTAATAATATATATTTATATATTTTTTTAAGTACCTAATACAAAGATAATTTTGTAAATATAAACATTAGTAACTATTATAATTTAGAAAAAAATTACCAATTGTTTTATGTTTTTTTGTCATGATTGTTTTTCTACCGTGACATTATCCATCTCAAGTATAAACTGTGCACCGGGAGTATCCCTACCTCAAATTAAATGAAACCTCTTTAACTATTGAGACATTAAAAAAAAGTAGTTTGACTGTAGTACGAAAAGAAAATTGATGTTCCTTAATAATGTGTAGTTTAAGGAGGGTGTTCTTGATGTGCAATCATTAAACGTGCAGTGCATTATTGAGATTTTATGCATTTCACAAATTTCCAAAGCAAAAACCCCCTACACTGAGAAAGATTTCAAAAATTTATCAAAATTGATTCAATAATGATGAGATATAATTTAGAACAAATGTTACATGCCTTTTTTATTAATTTTTTCACCACATCTTATTACCTGTTCAGGTAATACACATATATGATATTTAATCTAATGGGGTAAAGATGAGAAAAGAAGCATTTTAGAGGTAATATACCCACATTTGAGTGGAAGGGGAGTTGGAAAATATTCAGGAAAGATCACCCTCATTGGACCCGACTTGGATTAGAACCCTGAGACTTTAGCAGGCCAGTCTAACACGAGAGTGATGCCTTAGATTCATACAGTTACTTAATCAAGTTGTACCACAACTAAAAAAATAAATATTTTGCAATCTCGTTAAAAATAACAAAGTTTAACACGTATTCTTATTGCAATATTAAGTAGGAAACTGGTCCGTTTCATTCCAATGTAGATAGGTGATATATTTAACATGCACTTTCTGAACCGACTGATTATATCAGCAGATGAGAATTTTGATGAGTGATAACGAAATGACCTACCAATTTTGCTATGAAAGGTATTTTCACACATCTAGAGGGTTCTTTTACATGTCCACAATTATTGACATGGGACAGAAGGCATTTACTTCCCCTCCAAAAGCAGTTGTGCTAAGGATCATTTCAAGAAAAATCAGTCAACACCGGCTGGGTTTGAGTCAACAGACATTGCATCCTGAGGCGAGCACTTTACCCCAAGACTCCTCCCTCAAGGTCAAAAACGACGTGCAAAAGTAGCAAGTAAGGTCAGGCACAAGGGGTTGACCAAATCCAATCATTTTATTTATCTTTTAATCAAGTCTGTAGCATTGATTAAAAAAAAAAAAAAATGGCATCAAGATGGTAGTGGTGCATTTGAAAACCAGCACATGTTCTTAAGTTTGAATATTTCAGAAAAGGTTCTTTCTCAATGTAGGCAGATCCAAGACGATGTTAGTCTGAACAACTGATACCTCGGTTACTGTGTGTTAAAGGCTGATAACTATTGCGTGATGGTGGCGCATCGTTAAGGCCAAATATGGAATTAAAATCCACCTTAAATATCTCGCCAACTCCGCATCTACGAGAACAGAGAAATAAAAACAACAAAACCACAACACAAACACATATTTATATATATACATACACACACACACACACATACAAAGAAAGAGAGGACGTCTAAGGTGTGAAAAGGAGATATGTACCGACTCAATCAGTACTTAGATAGTTTTGTGGGAAAGGGTGGAAATATAATACCACACATATAAACAAAGAATAGGAAGAAAACAAAATTTTATGTATACAAGAATGTTATAAATATTGGCCTCTAGAGGATATTTATAGTTTTTTTTTATTTATAATTAATAGTTCAATGTAAACTTTTCTCACATTTGTGTGTGCCTGTTTCTTGAAAATAATATTTGAAGAAACATAGGGGGCAGGGGAGGGGGGCCCCTCCCCTGACCTGACCTCCCTGTAGGCATGCCTACGAAAAAGATATAAGCCTAGATATGTCAGCATAAAATAATATAGTGTGTTTTAAAAAAAAATATCTTTTTCTCTTTTCAATGGATTTAAAAAAAAATCAACGTGTCTTACTACCTGTTCAGGTTGTATGCTATATGATAATAATTAGTATAATGGAGTAGGGATGAGGAAGGAAACATTTTAGGAGGTAATCTACCCACATTTGCAAGGAAGGAGTGTGTGAAACATTTAGGGGAAACCACCCTCAGTACACCCGACCAAGAATCGAACCTCATCTCACCATCATCGGCAGTCGAGTCTACTGCAAGAGTAGCGTGTTAGACCACGCGGCCACCGAAGCGCGTAACATGTTGATATTTATAAAGAAACAAGGTTACTTTGATAGTGAAACAAAATAGAAATACCAAGACACCAAAAAAACCACAAGAAATTAATATTTTACTTCTAAATCTGAATGAAAGAATTTTTGGTTTAAGTTTAAATAAAACTTCTTACAAAAGCAATTAGGCTGAAATAGCGGCGTCCGACTCGGGGAACGAGATGTCAGGGTTGCGACACTCGTCAAAAGTGTGGAGGAGGGAAGGTGGTGGTTGGAAATAATATTTAAATAACAAGAAAAAAGGGGAAAGGGGAACAAAAACTCATGACAGAAGTTAGATCCTCCAAACTTGACCAAAGTGAGAAATAATTACTTTCATATCCCTTTTTATAATTATCACAAATTATTAGTAAAGTTTCAAAGACATTGAATCAAAGTTTGTGAAAATATTTTAAGATTCTAGAAGCAATAAACAGAATATTAACAACTAAAACAGAAAGTATATACAAGATTATTTTACCCGAACCAAAACGACGACTTTCAGTTTGTTTGCGGTCGTTCTTGAGGATTAATTACCAAGTTCAGTTTTAATTGTAAAACCGATTTAATCACTATTGCTTCCCTGATGTTTTTCTCTGTTTACTAATCAATTTAACTCAAAAAAGGTGTATTTGAATGAGGATAAAGTATGTGGAAGATTGTGTGACGTATTTAAAAACCTTAGTAAAATGAACTATAATTAATGCCAGCACAAACATTTTTAATTTCCTTTAATTAAAATCCTATGCTTTAAACTATCGAGATTAAAAATGTTTAATATTCAGCTGTTCATTATTTTATTTACCAAGCGAAATCGTGAATTCTGTAGCAGTCTCACGTTAACGGACTACGCTATGGCACTATCTAGCTTTGAGGTGAAATGAAGGGTTCATATATTAATGAATAAGAATTATAATAATGTTTGAGTTTGGGTTATGGGAGATGATGAACCTCACCCACCGCTGTGGTGAGCCTTGCGTTAATAGTAAAAACCAAAAGAGGATATATACTCCAGAGCGGATTCAATTTGAGGCTCTAACATATGGAAGTGTTTTGAACTCACTTGGAAAATCGACATCACATACAACTTAGACAAAAGATGACACCGGTGTGGTCAACACAGAGTCGACAAGTCTTACCATTGATGTGAAGGTTCGCCATGTCTGGTGGAGGGGGGAGATCAGGGGTTACCGTGACTGCTCGTCTAACTTCACTCACTGCTGACAACAGCTGAAACGTTAATTTACCAAAATATATAGTCAGACCTTCCATATCACAACATCTTACTAACCAACCAAATTATACACCTCTATGTACTAATTACCCTAATGTATTAGGGTGGTTGAGTTTATAGGAAGTGTCCTCGCATTTGTGTGAAGTAGAGTGGAAAAACATTTAGGAAAAACCATCCTCAATGCACCCAACCAGGAGCGAACCTCGATCTCCACATCTTTGGCAGTCTAGTAGTCTATTGCGAGAGTTGCGCCTTAGACCATGTGTCCACCGAAGTTGGTCAGATCCATCTTAATATCACAATTATTGATAACTTGATTCTTAGATCTCAAATCCCAGTAAATAAAAGTTCTAATATCTAATGAAAACAGCAACAATCTTAATTTGATTGTCTTTCATTTGTATTTCGCTGTCTCACTTTAATGCCAGCAAATCATAAATTTGAGCTAAGTGTCTTAGTGATCTTACACAAATGAAGAGAGAAGTATGTTTGTCCCTATCTAGACCTAACCTAACCTAACTATACTTTCGGTTTGGCCTCCTTCAATATCACTTCCTTTACACTTTCACAAAGAAAAAAATGGCGACAAACGGCTGTTAAAATAAACATTGAAGAGAGGAATAGAAGGGCTATACCTACACTTACCAGAAAACTGTAGGTCAAAAAAAGATCACAATCAAAAATACAACAAAACAGCTAACTTAGATTTCAAGGGACACCAGTCACCTTCTTCAGCATAATAAGGGGAGTGTTGACAAAGGGTACTGTTGTACCCCAAAAATTTCATAAAGGAACTGGCCCACCAATGGATCACCAAATCAAGATTACCACCAGGCCTCAACAGAAGATAGTTTATTTTTTATTTCTATAATATTATTTTCCAAATTTAACATTATTATTATTATTATTATTTTCTCTTTTTTCTTTTTTATCTTGTCTTATTATTATTCATCATCAGTTTTATATAAATATTAACCACAACCTAGGAATTTATTTCTACTCCCAAAAACAGTTGGCACAATTTGTTTCTAACAGTTTAATTCAAAATTTCAAGATGGAGTAATCCATTGTTTGTGTCATTTGTACTCTCTTCTTCTTTGTGTTTGATAAAGGCAACAATGCCGAAATATTATTATATTTGTGTTTAAAATGTGTGTGTGACTACTTCTACTATAGAAGACAGAAGAAAGGAAGAAGATGTCACCTTGTGTCATTGGATTCTTCCCACATCTTTCCTCTTTCCCTAGGTGGGCTTTCTTCATCAAATTTATTCTTATTCTTAGTAGTTTATTTTTCCTATTTCTTTAGTTTTATCAATTTCCTTTATTATAAAATTATCTAGCCATTGGGCCACCTCATTTTTGAATGAATGAATAATAATGTGTTTTAAATTGGTCTATATAATACTAACCAAAGCCAAGAAATTTATCTTTACTCCCAAAAAACAGTTGGCACTATGTGTTTCTAACAGTTTAATTCAAAATTCAAAATGGAATAATCCATTGTTTGTGTTATTTGTACTCTCTTCATCTTTGTGTTTGATAAAGGCAACAATGATGAAATATTATTATATTTGTGTTTAAAATGTGTGTGTGACTACTTCTACTATAGAAGACAGAAGAAAGGAAGATGTCACCTTTGTGCATTGGATTCTTCCCACATTTTTCCTCTTTCCCTAGGTGGGCTTTCTTCATCAAATTTATTCTTAGTAGTTTATTTTTCCTTTTTCTTTAGTTTTATCAATTTCCTTTACTATAGAATTATTTAGCCATTGGGCCGTCTCATTTTTAAACATAATTATGTGTTTGGTTGTGTTTTCAATTGTGATCTTTTTGAACTACAGTTTTCTGTTAAGTTTCTTGGCCTTGCCCTTCTATCCTATTTTTTTTTCAAATGTTTAATTTACTTTACATTAATGTACAGTGCTTCTACTATGTTTTATTTTTATTACACAAATCAAACAATAAGCCATTTTAGTTTTTTTTTCCCTCTTAATTATACACTTTTTTATGTATTTTTTTTATTCAAATACATCAAATAACGGTATTTAAATATATATAGCTTCAATACGAGATTGGTCTCAGGGAAAAAATTGAGATTTTAAAGGTTAAGGCGCCGAAATCTAGATAAATAGAAATTGTGACATCACATTTGTAATTTTTTATCTATTTTACCCTTGCTTTTCATATTAAAAAAAATAATCATTTTTAACAAAATACAGCCATTTAAGTTTTATATATTTGTTTTACTTAACGAATCTTAAGACTTGAATGATTTACCACACAAAAGCAAAATTAAAACGTAAGGTATTTAAAAAAAAAAACCCCAACCAATATCATCATCTGTGGCCGGGTCAGTTTAGTGAAATGACTCCACCTTCCTCTGTAGTGCTTCCGTTCTCCTCCTCTCCCTCAAACACTTTCAAAATACTATAACTCCAATATTGTTTAGCACTCACCGCCCTGTTTGATTCTTTCCAATGCGAGATAGCCACATGATCTTGCATGTTCATCGCTACCGACTTGGCGTCTTGGACCATCGGAGTCACACCTGGGAGCAAATCATTCAACTTGATGTAGAATTAAAAGAAAGGCAGGACAAACACTTTGGTAAAGTCTGTTCAGTGTAAGAATGGTTTTCTGAAAGGCCTTTTTCCCTACCAGAAATCTATTATATAGTAGTATATTGTTTTATAATAAAGGAAATTGATAAAACTAAAGAAATAGGAAAAATAAACTACTAAGAATAAGAATAAATTTGATGAAGAAAGCCCACCTAGGGAAAGAGGAAAAATGCTGGAAGAATCCAATGCACAAAGGTGACATCTTCTTCCTTTCTTCTGTCTTCTATAGTAGAAGTAGTCACACACACATTTTAAACACAAATATAATAATATTTCGGCATTGTTGCCTTTATCAAACACAAAGAAGAAGAGAGTACAAATAACACAAACAATGGATTACTCCATCTTGAATTTTTTCAATTTGTACTCTCTTCTTCTTTGTGTTTGATAAAGGCAACAATGCCGAAATATTATTCTATTTGTGTTAAAATGTGTGTGTGACTACTTCTACTATAGAAGACAGAAGAAAGGAAGAAGATGTCACCTTTGTGCATTGGATTCTTCCCACATTTTTCCTCTTTCCCTAGGTGGGCTTTCTTCATCAAATTTATTCTTATTCTTAGTATTTTATTTTTCCTATTTCTTTAGTTTTATCAATTTCCTTTATTATAAAATTATCTAGCCATTGGGCCACCTCATTTTTGAATCATAGTAGTATATTGGTAAGAAAAAAGACCTTTCAGAGAGTAATTCTTACCGTGATTGGAGTATAGCAATCTGTACACACAGAACAACACTTAGCCAGTGTGTCAAGCCAAAATTTAGTTTTAAATTCTCCGACTTTTTCAAGATTTTAAAAAGCCAATTACCCACTTATTATATTATAAACCTTATTTTATTGGATCATGGGCTTATCCTTTCACATTGATAAACTAACAGCCTGGGATCGGATGATGTGTCTGTCCTAGTCTTAAGTTAAATTATAAGGCATATGAGGCTAGGACAGGCCTAACAAGCCGGCGGTGGAAAAAAAATATGGCTTGAATAAAAAACTGACTTGGACCATAGGATGGAAACAGTTAATAGATGGAATAATTTTACTAAGATCGCAACTTAATGTAATAATATTTATAGACACATACTATGGTATTGGGTAGTAGTGCAATCTAACTTAAGATTCCAATGAGATTATCTTGATTCGTTAAAAGATCACCTTGGACAGTTACGGTTTAAAATTGTTGTGAGACATATTCTCTTTTAGTTTCTTCTTCTTAGAACGTAATTTATTTCTCATACATTCGCATAATCATGATTCATCTTTGGTAAATGACGCGCCTTAGGAAGGTGGAAAAATGACACGAAAACTATATTTTGACCTTGAGTATTGAGATTATTATGCTCAATATGGACAAATATGTTGAGTATGTGAACATTCCAGAAAAAGATTCCTCGATTTCCCCACCCCCCAATTTTCAGTGTTTTTTTACATGCCGCTGGCCACCCTATTCACATGACCAGTATACCAGGAAAGACACGCTAATACAGTTTTTGAGAAGCATGCCGAGAGATGGTGGGAAACTATTTTGGAAAAAATCCTCCTCTGTTTACTTGGGTTGGATTCCAACCGCGAACTGACCGTCATCGAAAAACCATACCAGACAAAGTAGAAGCCATAGCTTGCATGCCAAACTGATGAGGTTGAAACTTATACGAATATATATTTAAATCTATGGATTAAATATGCCCGTTTGAAAACTAAAATAGTTGTAATATAATTAAAGCTAACTTGTCTGCAAGGAATCGGATGCTTGGTTGACCCGACTGATGAATTTGTGATCTTCTGAGTTATCGCTCTCCTGCTTGGCTACCATCAGCACTCGGTTGGCAAGCCTGGCGATGCTAGACGTGTTGTCCACCATCTTTTGGGGCTGGCTCTTGCGTATCGCCTCCTCGCACAAGATGGTGTGTTTCTGAATCTGCTCCTCTGTTCATAAATAATACAAACAGCTACGTCAGTCATGCGACGTTTGGATTAGCAACATAAATAACGATAATCTCAGACATTGCTAGCAAAATAAATAAACTACAATAAAGTCTGTTTATAGCTAAATTTAACATATCCTAGTTTTTATTTACTATAAGTTAACTTTTGTTCTTTCTGTTGTTGTTTGTTTGGGTACAAGTTGTTCTATATGGGCATGAAAAGGGGTCGCTTACCTTAAACGAAGAGAAACCAATTTAAGGTGTTCGAAAACGAGATGCTTAGGAATATCTTTGACCCAAAAAGAGATGAGGTTATTGGGAAGTGTAGGAGGTTACATAATGGTGAGTTACATACCTGTACTAATTGCAAGACATTCTTAGGATAATTAAGTCTCTTAGATTACAGTGGGCAGGACATTCAGTGTAGATGGCAGATTCCATAACCTTGTTCAAGTTATTGACTGACAAACCCGTTGGGAAGACCTAGATGCAGATAGGAGGATAACATTAGAATGGACCTGAGTGAAAGATATAACATGTAATCAGGTAGACAGGATATAACTAGCTCGAGATACGGATAGGGTGTAATGAGGTGGACTGGATAGAAACATCCCAAGATACGGATAGGATTTCCTCGCCATTGACAATCCAGTTTATTGCGAGAGTGATGTTTTTGACCATTTGACTGGTGAAACGAGTAACAGCTGTCATTACAATAAGCCAACGAATATTCCTACGACTCACCCGACATCTTAATAAAGTCGGCCGATTCGGTCGCCTCATCGCAGAGCGACCTCACTCTCAAAATACTGTCGAGTACTGAGACACTAGGTTCTGGAAGTGTTCGTCAGCCGCCTTGCTCTCGGGATAGTTCATGCGGATGCGTCCTGCGCTGATCAGCTGGGGAGTTAGGCTCTCTACCTGCAGAGCACACGCACACATAACCATACGTTATTTGTGGTATTTAGAGACTCACTGTCTTAATTTAATTATAAACTCAATACCCTAAATTCTTACCCTCATCGGAATAATCAAGAATTGATCTTAATGTACCAATTATCTATTTTTTAAATGCAGTTGTGTTAGTTATGCTAATGGTAAGTGTACCCGTATTCGTGTGTAGGGGAGTGGAAAACCATTAAAAAAACCACCTGAGTCAGACGATAGCATACCTGAGAAGACGAAGTGAGAAGAGCCTCAGCCAGTTTCTTGTTCCCGCCACTGCCCCCTGCTGCCACCATACGGGCAGTCTTAGAGGCTCTGGTGGAGAAATGCTGGAGCTGCTGGGCCTTGTCCCCAAAGTTCTGCTCACGGCCAGGTGTACCTGGAGGGGCAACAAATTTGATGAGAGCTTCCTCTCGCTACAGGTAAGAGATAAGGTATCGAGTAAGAACATGTCAAACTTATCACCGCAATACCATCAAACTAGATTCGGTGGCTGAATGGTCTAAGGCAGTGGTTCCCAAATCCTGGGCCGCTACCCAAATTTTCCATCCATTACTGTTTCCAGCCTAGGTCAGTTTTTTTTTATTCAAGCCATATATTTTCCACTAACATATGCATTATAATATAATTAAGACTAGAACAAGCACAACAGCCAGTCCCCGGCTGTTAATTTATTAACAGGAAGGGGTAAACCCACATTTCACCAATTATACTTTTTTTGGCCATGCCAGAAAACGGACCCAGGGTTCTTAGCTCAATATAAAAATACACTACCAACTGAGCTAAGGTGTCGGATACAATAATATGATAAAGAATATACATAAATAACATTTTAATGTGCGGTTGAATGCATGGAAATGAACTAAAATCCTAAAGGCCTAACTTAATTATCCTTTCAGGTTGGCTTCTTTCACTATCACTTACTTTACATCCCTGTACAGTGTTTCTACACGCTCTTCATTTTCTATTATTACACTAGCTTTTACCCGTCGCGGCTTAGCCCGCAATAATTGATAAAATCTTTTAATTTTTAACTAAACTGTTTTGGTCATAAATCAAACTTTATTTTTTTCAAATATCTGTGCGTTTTTCTCAGTTTTAGCTGTACATAATTTTGCCGTATTTTAATTTTCACTTTTAAATAATTCATAATAAAAGAAATATATATTATTTAAGTTATCAATTATAAATTTTTGATTTTTACCTTCATAATTAGAAATATAAATAAATAAATGAAATAATATTTTTTTCGAAATATATAGCTAAAAAATTCACATATTTATTATTTATTAGTATGAAACTACGTCACACTAATTACTATTTACTTTAATTACAAAATATTAAATCACAAATTCTTAAATAACAACATTTCAATCACATTATAATCATATATTTATTATTATTTAAAATCAAAGGTTGGGAATAGTCCTATATGTTATTCAAGGACATACTCTACCTACCTACAAGTTTCATTCGAAATCCGTTCAGCAGTTTTGGTGTGATTGAGCAACAAACATCCAAACACACAAACTTTCACATTTATAATATTAGTAAGATTTAATTACATGAAATAATATCAAAAGTCAAAGAACAGCACAATCCTTGTTTTAACTGTATTAATTCATCACAAGGTCTTTCTGCAGAGAAACTAGGTATCCCTGAGCTGTAGCTTACCTTCAGGCACATGGACAGCGATCTGTGAACTGTTTGAGCGGAGTGGAAATATCAATGAAATCCTCTACCACACGGTTCACAACAGCGTTCTGGATACGATCCTTCAAGTCGTACAATCTCTGCGACAGGTTCCTATAGAATAAAACAAAATACACCTTATACTCACAAAAATAAATCCTTGTATTATATTTGGAAGAGGGTACAAGAAAGGTGGATGAATAGAAACATAAAAAAAAAGAAACAAACAAAATATGGCTTTCACAATGAACGAGGAATACGGTTCACACCTTACATTGCTGTCGTTGGATATAATATGTTAAAAACAAATCTTTCATATGTGTACAACCTGATTGGGTGGTAAGACGCAGTACTAAAAATAAATAAATTAATATGTCTTTTAGAGCTTGTTAGGACAACTTTTTAATAAATGTTCCGTGAACAAAAGACAGCACAAGCGAAATGTAGTACCTGGCAATGTCCTGGGCTTGAGGACTGTTGCCGTGACCCCTTCGGCACAGGTCGCTCAGCTGACGAGACAAGATGTCTACCTCGTCACATAGCCCCAGTATCTCAGCCCTGTGGACTCCAGGCAAGCCTTCCGCCACCTGCGAAAACACGACCAAACACACATAAGGGTGGTACGGAACAATCTGTCTTAATAAACGGAAAATTGGTGTCGTTTAAAATTGTTGTGCGTGTACAACACACACACACACACACACGCACAGCACACGCACACACACACAGAGTTTAAAAATGAGGTAAACACACAAAAATACTTGCATTATATATCTAGAAATAATCATATTAAGATATTTTTTAAAATATGGGGTTACAAGTTGTTCAAACTCAACTCTAAAATATTCAAAAAACTAGAAAAATTTGAGTCATTTTAACTCTCAAGCTTTCTAAACATTATAAATTTTAATCGCCTGATTTAATTCTAAGGTTGCAAGTAAAATCCCTTAATATTTTATTTAGCCCCATTTAAAGACATATTATATAGCTTGTAAAAATTTATTCAATTTATTTAAAATTCCAAATTTGTGTGATCATAATTTTTTTTCCCCAAAAGAAATTACATTAAAAAAAAGTTGCTTGTATTTATGGCTTATACATGGATCTATTTAAAAAAATTCTACTTGAAATATTTTAATAATTAATACTGCTATATATTACTAAAAACTAAAGGAAAAAAAACTCAATATTTTCATCCAAACTTGATTCAAACTCGACTATCTCTCAATAGAATGGATTGCCGTTGATGGGAAGATCAGGGTTCAAATCTCAATCGGGTGAACTAAGTATGGTTTTCCACCCTCCCTACATGCAAATTCAAGCACACTTCCTCTAATTTCAACCTTTCTCATCCCTAATACATTAGTGTGATAAGTATATATGCATATAACCTGGAAGCGCGGTAAGAAACGTGCTTTAAAAAAAAGCACCAAGAAAATTATATATGTGTTTCCATTAAAATTCCTGGATGTCAACTAAAACTAATACAACTTATTTTTAAATTATTGATTGAAACAATAACGATCAAATATGATATTAAAAGAGGTATTCCCCCTCCACCCCCCCTTTTTTTTTGACTAAAACCGTCTGACACCTTAGCTCAGTCAGTAGTGAGTCTGTCTACCGAGCAAAGGGTCCCGGGTTTGGTTTCCGGCATAGTCGAAAATTTATCATTGATGAAAAATATGGGTTTACCCTTTCACATTGATAAATTGATGGCCGGGACCGGTGTTCTGTCTGTCCTAGTCTTATTTTAGATTATAAGGCATATGAAGCTACGACAGTCCTAGCGTGCCGATAATGGAAAAGACATGGCTTGAATAAAAATTCGACTCAGGCCCGCAGGCTGGAAACAGTAATTCTAAAAAAAACCAAACGTCAGTCCACTTACCTTCTTCTGATCCTTTCATGAAGGTGAGATTTAAGGAAAAAATCATAAAAAAAAAGTTAAAAATAAGAACAATTTTACTGGACATATTTTAAATCAAGTAAAATGAGTCAATTACAAGAAAGAAGTTCAAACAAATTAGATAATATAAAGTGATAGGGCATACTTTGTACCTATTGTCACATATGCAACAGAAACATTGACAGTGAATGTGAGAGAGACTAGGAGAGTGGAGAACATGGGAATGAAGTTTGTGAGGAGCATTTTAGCTGTCATCAGGAGAACAGATTAGGAATGAAGTTATCCTGGAAAAGTAAGGGTACAGGAGTATATTATGAGATAGTAGAGAAAGAAATACTGAGATGGTATGGACATGTAATGAGGATGGAAAAGGAGAGAATACCAAAAATAATGATGGAGATGCAGTATGTAGGAAAAGAACAAGGGAGACCAAGAAATAGTTGGAACAGATAACAGAAAGTGTGTAATCGAGAGGAGAAAAATGGAGGCGGTTAAAGAAGGTATGATAGAGTGAGATGGAGGTATTTTACTAAAGTGATCCGGCCACAGGCTGAAACGTTTCATGATGATAATAATGAAAGACTAGACAGTTGAACAGTGTACCCCTTTTCGGGCCATTATCTAACCAACACCCCTTCCTACTCTTCATAAATAAAGGATACAAATACTTATTATCTTCTAAAGAATAAACGGTTATTCCTTTGTCTATAAGTTTTAATGAAGCATAATATCAATAAAACAAATAAAGCCATGACAGAAGAGAAAAAAATACTTATAAAAGTCCACGAGACATTTAATCAAATTATGCATCAGTGGACACACAGACTAAATGTCAGGCTCGTATAGTCTGATTCGCTGGTGATAAGGTCCGGGTTCAAAACCCTTGTTGGGTGTGCTACAGGTGTTTATTTACATAAATGTATTCTTCTCTCCGTTAACATAAATGTGTGCAAATCTCCTTTGAATGCTGTGTTCCTCCTCCCTACCCTATTAGCGTAATTAAATGTGGATATCCCAGATGGATGGGGGGAGAGTGTAGAACTTTTTAAAGAAAATACACTGCACTATGGCTCTAAAGTCCGCTTTGGTGTTCGAAGGGTCTAAGACATCCTTCTAGCAATAGCATGGAGTGGTAAGGAAGGTAAGATCGAGGTTTTGATCCCATTTGAGTGTACATAGGGTGATTTTTCCAAAATAATTTTATATTCTTCCTTTATGCAAATTCAGGTATATTTAATCCAAGCTAAACCTTCCTCACCCCTAAATGTTAGCGTGATTAGTACAATAGTTTACATTCTACAAATTATGTAAAGAAACTTAGCTAGGGATTGAATAATTTAATGAAAGCCCCTAATAATTTTATAGGGTGAAAACTGTACAGTTCATTGACGAGATAAACTTCAAAACAATGAATTCTTTAGTCGTCTCATCATTATCATCATCATCGTTTCCAGCCTGTGGTAGTGTCAGTTTAGTAAAATGTCCCTATAGTTCTCTATCCTTGCACCAATCTTCCCTTTTAATTGCTTTAATTCTTTTCCTCTCACTTTCACACTTTCTGTTATATGCTCCTCTAATCTCTTCTTTCTTGGCCTCCCTTGCTGTCCGTTTCCTTAGTATCGAGTTTTAAATTTATGGACCAAATGTACATACCTTCTTTCCCTCATGCACAATGAGGGCTATGGCCTGTTGGCCCAGCCCTTTGTCGTCCCTGTCAGGGTTGTCCAGCCAGCGGCGGGCCTGCTCCAATCTGCCCGACACTGTGTGGGCCGGCTGCTGGATACCAGACTTCTCCACCCCTTGGACAGCCCTGTTTACTATGGTGTACAGGTCCCTGAGTTTGTCCTGAATACCACGAGACAGGGCCTCGGCCTGGAAATAAAACGCAACACATTGAGAGAATACCACTGCTCCATGCACGGATGTTGTGCGAGGTTACGCCCTGATATCATTTATCTAGAGATGTATCAGACATCTATTTCAGTCGGTAATCTGTCTGTCTACTGACATAAGGGTCCCTGGTTTGATTCTGGCATGGTTGGAAAATTTATCATTGGTAAAATGTGGGTTTCCCCTTTCACAGTGATGAGTTAACAACGGTAAGGCTGAATGTTGTGTCTGTTTTGGATTTAGGTTAGCTTGTAAGTAGTCTGCTAATCAGCCAGTTCAAAAAGTATATATTAATCACCTTAAATAATAATAATAATAATATAAAGAAAATAATATACATTTGGTTTTCTCGATCAATGGCAGAAACCAAGAGTGAGCAGAGGAAGATGGAGGAAAAGATCTACCTCGAACAACACATTGACAAACTATGCTTTGATCTAAAAATAATTAAAATATCATATGTTGTATGATAATCTAAGGTTGAAGTTAGGAAAACACAAGAAAAGAGCTGCGTATTTGCAATTTTTATAGCAAAATTTTTCCTTGTCAAAGTAAATAAACTAGTGTACCAGTACCAACATAGAGCTTAATTTTTTTCACACGGTGATACCAACAGTTCTTGAATATCTGCCACAAGCATAGCGGCATTAGATGAGAAACTTTTTTAAATGAAGAGAAAAAGTTGTAATTAAATTTCAGGACACCCTTGACAAATATTCAACAACTGTTGATATCACCGTGGGATGAAAATTAAACTCTCTGTTTCTACTGGAGAAATATTTGATTTAGTTTGACAAAATTAAGTTTTGCTAAAGTATTGCAAAAACACTGACCTTTCTTATGTTCATTAAATCCTCGCCTTAATAAACAAACATTGACCCTGATGAATTTTTTTTTTTCAAGTACATGAATATAAGACAACTCATGATTTTGAGAAAACCAAATTTAAAAAGAAATATTCAGGTAAATACAGTAATAATTTGTATGTTTCGGGCCTACCTGGGGAGTGGCACCTTTTCCTTCCTGTCTCAACTCACAGAGAGCGTCAGTCATGGTGGTGATGTCGCTGCATTGCTTGCGTATTCGTGTCCGCGTCGTGCGGTAGAGACCTCTCTGCCACCTTGTACGCGTGGTCCAGGATCTGCCGGACAGACTTCTCGCCGACACCTCCTCGCAACGCCAGCGGGTCCTACAGTAGGTCACAAGTCATACACCATGTTATAATGGGTATTTAATAAATATGATAGAATTGTAAAAAAAATGAAGCATGAATAAAAAAAGTGCACTAACAACCACTTAGAATAATATTAGCACCGTGTCTTACTACCCGTTCGGGTTATACGCTTTAAGTACTAATTATGCTAATGGATTAGGAATTGGGAAGGTCTAATTAGAGGAAGTGAACCCGCATTTGCGTGGAGGGAGAGTGGAAAATCATTTAGGAAAAACCACCCCCATTTCACCCGACCGAGATTTGAACCTCGATCTCCTCGTCCTCAGCAGTCGAGCTCTACACGTCTAGCGCGTTAGCCAACTACACCACCGAGGCGGGTAACCACTTAGAAAAAGTTCTGTATTTCAACGCTAGTGTGGTCTTCCTCTGGTCTGCTAACTCCTTAGGAATATGTCATCAAAATAACGATGTGTTAGTAAATAGGCCATGGAAAAGAAAATTGTGAGGCGCATGTTAGATGTGACGAGGAGAAACAGGACTAGGAATTAGCCATCTGGGAAAGAGTTGGGGTACCGGGAGTATTTAAAATAATAGAGGAAGCTGAGAGGGTATGGTCATGTGATGAGGATGTTGACAAAATTTGAAAATGAAAGAAATTTGGTCAGATTCCCAAACTTAATTTTATGACTTTTCCCTGTTTTCCAGGTCGATGGACAGAACATCCTGTATATTTACTTTTTCACTGGGCATTAAAAAAAAAAAAGTTAACCATACCATCTTTGAATATATTGTGGCGTTGTTAGACCATTTACCTCCAACCAGTCGTGTGCTGTCCTGATCTTCCCCTCGATGGCGTTGTACGACTTCTTCATGACAGTAAGGTTGTCAGCGTCCCATTCCTCCTCGTCATATGTCGTCAACTGTAGCACACGTATGATCTCGTTTATCTCGTCAGTCATACGCTGGGACAGATAGTTTCTGTTCTCCGCGGCTTCGTCCACACCCTTACCACCTTAAAAACATTAGCAAGGTTTATATTAGAGGTGGTCAGGCACCCGAAATTTCCGACAATAGATCGGGCATCTAAGAATCCCCCGAAATGTCGAGCAAGTCTTTTTTATCCCTGTATTTCGATCGGGCATCTCAAGAACTTAGTAAGAATATAATACCATGTTAGCACTAACCTCTAATTTAAATTTTGAAAAAAAAAAAAAAAATTGTTTGGCTGATATTCATAATTAAATTATTTCAATTCAACTAATACTAAACAAAGGTAAATATTATCTTTTATTAATTCATGAATTATTATGCTTGCTTTCAATAAAACTATGATAACGTTTTTCACAGATTACAAGTCTACAACATAGCAAAATCAAGATTCCTACAATCTAATTTTATCTGTCAATACCAACAACATAATAAATTCAACATTTCCATATTTGAGATTTTTAGGCTCGATGCTTGCAAAAACTTAATTCAAACTAGTTTTCTTTGCATTTCTTAAATTTTATTATTATTAGCCATATTTGTTAGGATATAAATAGAAAAGTATCCATCAAATGAACATTAAATAGGAAACAGCCATTTTGCATTTTGTGACTCATTTAACTTGTAATTTGAAATTTAATAGGCCTATGACGAAGGTATTTCTATCTTTTTAAAAATTAAATTAGACTGTTGAACTTATAATTTGAAATTTTATAGGCCAGTGACAAAGTTGTTAGCAAAATGAAATGGCTGCCCGAGTCTGCCCATGCTCGAGTGTAATATTGTAATGCCCGCCCGACCACCCCTAGTTTATATATTGACACCAATATTTTCCCAAAGAGGAAAAAGAAGCGATAAGAATGAACAAGGTAGTATTTCGACGAGCACAATCATGTCTACCTTGCCCGATGATGTGTATGAATATCTTCATACTACAGATCAGGATCGGGGCTAGTGTCTTCACTTGTTCCAAACATCGCACCAGAATCTCCCTGTGCACCTGGTGAGTGAGTTCCTTCTCCCTGGCAGTCACCTCCCTCGACACCTAACATCACACAAGATACTTTTCACAGAAATATATAATTTAGTGCGTATGTCTAAAAATATATTTATATATATTTTTTTTGTCACTATGTCTCACTATTCATTATGATTGTATAGATATGAACTAAATATGCTAATATGTTATGAATTAGGTATTTTGACTTTGGAAGAAGTGTACCCACATTTGCATGGATGAAGAGTGTAAAACCATTTAGGAAAAAAAACACTCTGTAAGCCCAATGGGGATGCAAACCCCGATATTCCAGTCATCAGCAGTCTTGTCTACGGCGTGAGTGATGTCTTTAGACTAAGTTGTTAAGACAGTGTTTGCTCCGAGACACTCATTATTACCAAACTAATTATCAAATTGTTCAAAAGACCCCCACAGCTAGAGTGTGCCATTACCTTGCTCAGACACGGACTAAGGTCCTTCAGGAACTGCACCAAATCTTCCATTGTCTCGATCACTTCAGCGACAGCCAAGTAATCCAACACTCGCTTGCACTCGCGGATTATCTTGCGGACCTCAGACTCGTCGAAGCATAGAAGCAGAGAAGAGGTGCCTTGTAGGATCCCACGGGAACCTTCAATCAATTTCTTCCTGGAAACCAAGGATACATTGTCTCCAGGAGTTTAACTTGGCCTGCCTTCAAACATCCAGGATATTTTGGTAACAACAAAAACTCTCTGAATAAAACAGACTTGTAGGCACATATTTAGGATTACATTTCAAGGAATTACAGAGTGTGAGAAGAAAATAGAGTGAGGGGGTATAATGAGAGCGGTGGAGGGGTAGAAATGTGGGAAATACAAGGGGGGCAATGAGGGGAGTACAAGGTTGAAAATGAGAGAGGTCTAAGGGGGGAAATTAATGTAGTTCAAGGGAGGAAATTGGAGGAGTGTGAGGGGGAAATAAGAGGGATTCGAAGGGGGAAATTGGAGGGGTTTGAAGGGGAAATAAGAGGGATTCGAAGGGGGAAATTAGAGGGGTTTGAAGGGGGAAATGAGAGGGATTCGAAGGGGGAAATTGAGGGGTTTGAAGGGGAAATAGAGGGATTCAAAGGGAGAAATTGGAGGGGTTTGAAGGGGATAAATTGAGAGGGGTTTGAAGGGGGAATTGAGGGGTTTGAAGGGGGAAATTGGAGGGGTTTGAAGGGGGAAATTGGAGGGGTTTGAAGGGGGAAATAAGAGGGATTCGAGGGGGGAAATTGGAGGGGTTTGAAGGGGAAATAAGAGGTATTCGAAGGGGGAAATTGGAGGGGTTTGAAGGGGGAAATAAGAGGGATTCGAGGGGGAAATTGGAGGGGTTTGAAGGGGAAATAAGAGGGATTCGAGGGGGAATTGGAGGGGTTTGAAGGGGAAATAAAGGGGGAAATTGGAGGCGTTTGAAGGGGAAATGAGTAAGAACTCACTCACATCATATTAATGTTGGAAAAAAAAAAGTTGGTTTGCAGTTATTAAATGAATAAGTCCATATCTTATGATTTTTAATGTTGTAGGTCAAGAAAATAGCCAACTTCAGCCGATATCCTGCCACAAATAACTTTATGACTCAGACAACTGCTTACATTGCTTGTAACATATATATATATTACAATTCATAGTTGATCTGATCTATTACTTATATTAGTTGTCTCTTCCATTTAATGTCTTGAAATGGGAATATAAATGTTGGCTAGTGGTCTCAAGAGTCCCTGGCTACGAATCTAAAGGTCCCTGGTTTGATCCTGAGCGCTTCCAAATTTTTCTGTGAAGCAGTGTGTCTGGAGTGAGGTCAAACTAAACCTCACTGAGCTGACAACTTGCCACCCTCTATCCGCGAATGTTGGCACTATCATCACTAACAGTGGAAGCCGCTATAACTCGATTGCGGCTCATGGCATGGAGTTTTTTTTTAAAAATGTAGTATGTACATAAGTTGACATTTCGGGGAAGAGCTAGAATCCCCAAGGTGCTCCTCCACATACCAAGTCACATGACTGTAACTTTCCATAGATATTATTATATTTTAAGACTCAATAATATAGTATGTTTATTTTTTTTATTTAATATTTTGAAAAGATGCATTTAAATTTTAATTAAATGTATTGTTAAGTAGACATTTACAGGCAACAGGAGTAAGGTGGGTAGGGACAAAAAAAAAAAAAAAAATATATATTATATATATATATATATATATATATATATATATTGGGGTGATATAGAATCACAACTTGTGAATGTGTGGAATGCCAGGCCTCCACCGTGGTTCGGATCCCACGTTAAACTGTAGGTCCTCCATTTCATCTCACAATCACCCTACCATTACACATTAGCGTAAGTGTGTATAACCCGAACGGGTAGTAAGACGCGGTGATGATGATGATGATGATGATAATAATAATAACAATAATAATAATGATAGTAAATATAATAATAAAAAATCATTAAAAAATAAAAAAACATAAAAAAAATAAAAAATAGATTAATAAAAATTAAAAAAAATAATAATAAAAAACAAAATAATAATAATAATAATAATAATAATAATAATAATAATAATACTCCCTATAGTTGTGAAACATGGTCTCTGTTACATTACATGATGAGAAGAAATTTAGGGTGTTCGAAAATAAGGATATTAGGAAAATATTTGATAAAAAAAAGAAGAATAAAGATAATGGAGAGTGGAGGAGGTTACATAATGGCGCGTTACATTCCCTTTACTCTCACAAAATGAGGTTAGGGTGGTCAAGTCTCGTATGTAACGTTGGCAGGACATGTCGCGCGATTGGGAGAATCTAAAACCTTGTTCAGGGTATTGACTGACAAACCCAGTGGGAGTTGACCATTGGGAAGACCTAGACTCTGGTGGGAGGATAACATTAGAATGGACCTGAGAGAAATAGGGTGTAATGAGGTGGACTGGGTAGTACTAGCTCAAGATAGGGATAGGATGTAGTGAGGTGGACTGGATAGAACTAGCTCAAGATAGGGATAGGGTGTAATGAGGTGGATTGGATAGAACTATTTCAAGCCAAGGATGGGTAGCATAATTTTGTAAGTGCGGCAATGACCTTTCAAGTTCCTAAAGTCATGGAGAAAGAATGTAATGAATTTGTATAATGACCTGGCCGGGCCGCTGTATGGGTCCACTTTCAACATGCCCGACGCCTCCTCCAAAAACTTGGATGCCCCTTCCACACGCACTAAGGCGGACGGCATGTCTTGCTTCAAGATGGCATCATCGCTGCTGTTGATCGTTTCGCGTCCAACCTTATATGAAGAGAATACACTTTTAAGAATAGTGAATTTATATAAAAATAGCTCGACAATAATTAGTTTTCGGACAAAAATAAACACAGAGTTACTTGATTAAATCTAAACAAAGTGTAAGAATTAAAGATGGCTCGAATACACTATATAATGAATCTGATTCTTAGTTTTACTTTCAAATCTGAATCTTGTAAATGATTATAAAAAAGAAATAGAAATATAACAGAAAAAATATTAACGATATGTTAAAATATTTGGTAAAATGCATTTATTAACATTCATACATTCAGTTAGGTGTTAAATTACTGGTCTGGGGTCTGGTTGTTCAGTACCTATTTCTTAAAATTATGTTGGAGCTGAGCCACCAATAAATAGTAAAAGAGGTACCAGAATTTTAAAAAAATATGTTTTTTTCTTCAAATCTCGATTAAGATCCTCAAATCTCAAATATCCTTAGTTTCCATTCCCTGATATATATCTAAACAAAAGTTACCTTGACAAGGTTGGTAACAGCACGGCTGACGGCCATGACCGGCCGTTCCAGATCAGGCATGGCGTTGCCATCTTCCGCTTCTTCGTGTAGAATCACAAGCCTGGACACCTGTAAAAAACACACACACACATAATTACAGATGAGGCTTGAGTGTGGTGAGCAAACCTATAGTCCAATTTTCATGAGAAGAACCTTTTTAAAAATACAGACATTTCTTTGCGGAGAACATTGATAACATTTTACTATATTATTTTTGTTATTTTATAGATATTGATAATATCATTCAAAAGTGACAGCTGTATATCACATGACTGGATGTATGAATACATTAAAGTAGATCTAGTACTTTTTATAACTACCAGATAGGTCTTTTCCTAAGAAAATTGGACTGTAACTATAAGTTTCCAAACTGTGGGTGAATTGAGAGACAATTTTTAATAAATCATGAAAAGTTTTTTGAAATGTGAAATTTTTTTATAGTTATTTTAAAATATAAAACCATGAAAATAAAAACATCAAAGAAAAAAAAAGGGGGTAAAATAAACAAATAAATTAAAAACTACCAACCACCACTTTTTCCCTCCCTTCATGACCAAGATGGGTCAAGAAAGTTTGCCGTTTTAAAATTTGGTTTGTGGTTTGACAAAATCGACAAAGCACTGCTATAAATCAAAGGGTCACAAACTCAAACGCCAACAAAGAACAAAAAGGTAATATTTATGAATAAAATTAGACCTGGAGTACAAAAATCTACTGAAAAATTTAATCAATCTATCTTTATCTTTACCAAACTATGGTGTAATAATGCATAAAATAATAAAAATATAAAAGCTCAGTCGTGTGAGCTTACAAGTGAGCTATACTGTCCGAACAATCGCCGCAGATAGCAATGACAGTGCCAAAATTTGTGAATAGAAGGAGTCACGTGGTCAGCATAACAAACCCTCCAGGTGCCAATCTCAGTTTTCTAGACCGGCACCGCTACTTATTTATTCAAGTAGCTCCTCATTTGTCCTTACGAGGCTGAGTTTGACCTCGTTACAGACACACTGCTTCACAGAGAAGAATTCTGGAAGCACCGGGAATCAAACCAGGGACATCTGTATTCAGGAACTCTGACCACATGACCACAGAGGCAGTTTTAGAGATTATGTAACATATAATAATAAAAGGAAGTGTTTGTCTGTGTGTGTGTGTGTGTGTGTGTGTGTGTGTGTGTGTGTGTGTGTGATGCCCAGACAAATCTACAGCACGCAGGAGATCTGAAATTTTTAACATAGGGAGAGAGATTTTTAAATTTTTAATTAGGCTATTTTTATCAAATTTTTGATCTGGTTTAGAATTACGTTTCAGAGATAACGTTTCAAAATTAAATCGAGCACCATGGGGGGGAAGGTGGGCTTAGGTATATAATTCTTATACCACAGTGGGTCACGGGCAGCGCCGTGCGGGATTACTAGTAAAAAAATAAAAATACTTAGAAATAGTACAATATTTTTTCACTACCGGCTTGCTAGACCTGTCATGGCTTCATATGCCTTATAATTTAACTTTAGATTAGGACAGGTACAACATCCTGCCTCCAGGTCATTGATTTATCAATATGAAAGGGTAAAACCACATTTCACCAATGATAATTTTCTTTGCCCATGCTGGGAATCGAGCCCGGGACTTTTATCTCAGTAGGCAAACATGCTGTCGACTAATCTAAAGTGTCAGATTGTCTCAGTGACTAAATAGTCTAAGGTGCCACTCTTGTAATGGACTGGGCTTGACGATGATAGGAAGATCAGGGTTTGAATCTCGATCAGGTGTAATGAGGGTGTTTTTCCCCAGAATGGTTTTCCTCTCTCTCTAAAAGCAAATGTAGGTGCATTCACCCTAAATTTGAGCTGCCTCATCCCTAACACATTAGTATAATTAACATAATTAAGTGTATAATCCGAACGGGTTGTAAGGTGTCTTAAAAAAATCTGTATGTTAAGATGTTTTCATTAAATAATAAGATATTAGTAGCTGAATTAGAAGTGTTTTTCATATCAAACCTCCAGTACATTTGTAGCTCATAATTCAGTTTTATTCTGTAATTAGAGGCCAGATCATTAACAATGCTAACTTAGTGTAATCACAATGCAAGCAGCTCAACCATTAAAACACTTTGGTTTGTATCTAGGTCTGGGTATTTATTCTTCACATGGTGTGAAAGTAGGATAGATATAAGTAGTTAACTTTAAGTGCGGGATCCCAAACACTTGAGTTAAGCAGTGTTGCCAGATCTGACTTAGCTGAATACGGGACACTTTAGTTATCATTACTATGGCTTAATGGAAAAGTAGGTTATAGGGGTCAGAGACCCCATAAAATAGAAGGATGGGGTTTTTAAGAGTCTCGCCTTTTTCAAAAAAAATATTACATGCCTTCATTTGAAGGTTATGTTTAGTATAAATGGGTCTTAAACAAAGAAAGTAAAATTAATAAGTCTGCCAATAATTATTTGTTGCACTAGAAAATGGTAATAGGTAATTATATTGTAAATAATATTTTAGCAATATAATTTTTTAAATTTTCAAAAAATCTTTTTATGACAATTTGGGCTAAAAGCGGAGAAATTGGGGTAAATAGTTGGGCCCTACTGTTTGATATAGAATTAAATATTGCGTTTTCACTATCTGTCACTTTCAAACCATAATAAAATAAAATTGTGAATTTCTATTCCATTATTGGGTTATTTTAATTTTAAGATGACATAGTAATTTATTTTGAAAAAATATCAAAATATTGTATTATTTTAGAATCTTTAACAATCATTTATGTTGCATTCCTAATTTGATCTAAAACCAAGTAAACTTCTTTATATAGACAACTATACTCAACAATGGTTTTTTGAATTGAAACATTTTAAATAATTAGTTTAAAAAAAATAAGTAGTATTTGCTCTAATTCTAAATCCAGGATTATGGAATGACAATTATATTGTTTAAGTAATCTTTTGGGTCAAACATTATTCTGAGTGGGCAGACTCGCCTTTCCAATTTCCTCAGGATATATTGTTCACTCATGGCTATATTTGGCAGTGATGTAAAATGACTTAGCAGCTGGGATCTCAATTCTCAATGTATGACGCAAGGATATCACGTGACCTAAACGCCAACTCTATTTGTCAAAATCTAAACGGACACGCCCATTTCTTCTAAATAATTCAAAGTTCAATCAGTTATTTAGAAATCAATTATTTGGAAAAGACTATGAAATAAAATAGTCTAACTATCGTGAAAATAAATGTTAATAAAATTGAACAAAGAGAGCCTATACAACTTATTTTATCAAAAAATAATGAAAGTCCTGGCAATGAAACAAATATTAATTAGATTTTGTTTACAATTATTTTAAAAGTTTAATAATCAACACTTACCTGCTGTGCGACAGGTTCCAAAATACTTTCGATCGTTTTCGTATGGAAAACCGGCATTTTCAATCAAAACAAACCACCAAAATAAAACTAAATTATATGCTCTAGATAGGCTTTTTAACTATTTAATTATTTGCCAAAACCTAGGAAAAGAAAACATTAATTTACTTCCCTAAACTACAGCCACATTATTTGCTCTAAAAATAACCACTTGGGTCGACTTTGACAGTGTTGCCATCTATTATTGTCACATGGAACTTCAAGGTCACGCTAAGGCCGAATTAAGTTAAGATGTTAAATGTGATTATTGTATTATTTTCATTTGACATTTAAGTTATGTAAAATATTATAGTTTTGCTCTAGTACGTCAATAATAGAATTTAAAGGCTATAAAAATTAGATAAATATATATTTATTGTTTAATTAGTATGTATTTGTAAACTTTATTATAACTAATTAAATTATTGTTAGCTTTACACACGCAATTCCTATTATTTCCTTTATATTAAAGATGTATGAAAACATAAGGCTGGATTTATATTCATACATAACGCATAATGAATAGGAATAGTGCATACTAGATTAAGAAACAAATTATTTTCAATTATGACGTTCATAATTAATACATATTGTATCATGCACACGTATTTAGTTGATTAATTTTGACTTAGTGGGCGTTATGCATTAACTTGAGCATAAAAATCCCTTATATCAGCCAATAAGAATACGAGGAGAAGGTATAGATAAAATTTATTTCAAGATTCAAAATGTACACTTTGATTTTGTTTTTTGAGTAAGTATTTTAATGAATTATTTTTGATACCTTATATGCTAATGCAAAGAGATTAGAAAATTTTTATTAATAAAATACAAATAATTTTTGTTATGACAGTATATTTATTGCAGTATTTAATCTGTTTATTTTCATTATAAAATTGTGCACTGTACGATATGCACTAAATACTATAAGCTATCGATTATGATTTATACATAAACATAAAAACAACGTTACTGAAAAAATTAAATTGTCTTACTAAGTTGGAATATTTTTTTATTATTATGTATTTAATTTCACAGCTTTCAACCTTCTATAAGACTATAACTATCACGTTATAAAATTTGAAATATAACTTATGTTGGCTGGTGAGTAGCTCCAACCAGTTTGTGTTAGTATTGTTTATTATAAATATGTATGTGTTATTTTTACTCCCTCTCTTCCACACAACTGACCCAATTTATCACCCTTTCTTCTTATGATAAGAGGCCTGAAATGGTACTTTTATATTTAATAAAACCATAATTTACTCAGGGAATTTAATGAGTATTCCCTTCCACAAAAAGAGTGGCCTAGTTTGATTTTATCATTATATCTATTCAATAGAATACTTTTCGTCGCATGGTTAATCAAGTCACATAATTCATTATCTATCTATACATTTTAAAATATATCTATCGACTAAAAACACAGTGCCAGCTATTTTGGCAAGAGTTATATTTTACATTTAGGCTTATGTAAATTTTGATATTCCAAGTAATGTTGGCTAAATTTGAAACAAGACGCTAAAACTCAACTATTTAATTTTTTAGTAATTTTATCTCTTAAGGTGTGTTAAGATAATTTAAATATTATATTTTTCATTAAATAATTATACAAAAGATAATTATCTTAAGTATTTAGATAATTATAATAATTTCATAACATGTGGAGGTGTGACCATAACCTTTGCATCCCGGTTGTTTAGTCAAGGTTTGGTTATTGTCTACATTGTAGTTTTAAATATTTTATATATGCTTTGACTAAGGAGTCTAGTATATTTCTGTTTGATTATTTGACTCTTCTAATTAACTTAAAACCCCTTATTTTAGCATCGCCGGTATTTGCTTTAATCATAAGTGTATTGCCATGGGTGAAACGGCCCTTGTTTGGATTGATTCCCTGTGTGAGAATTTGATTACCCCTTTACTAGCTCATAGATTACACTTTTAAATGACAGTGTTTAAAAATAAAATCATCTCTGTCATCAGCTCGTCACAGAAAATATTGAAAATTACACTTGCTCATAAATTTTTATGCTATCGTTTTATTTTAGCCTATATTATTTCTCATTACTTAAAATTATAAACTTTTTTTAAATTTAAATTTGTTTGTAAGTTTTCCCTAAAACATGTAATATAAAAATATATATATACCTATTTATATGTTTACAGCATCAAAGAAGTCATGATGGATATAAGACCGAACCATACTATTTATATCAACAACTTGAATGAAAAAATAAAGAAAGAAGGTAACAATTCTATTTACTATTTGGGATTTGGGAATTTACAATTTTTCAACACATAAACTTAAGTAAACAACTTTAAAACTACTTATTGTAAAAAAAAAAAAAAATAATATATATATATAACATACATACACACACACCATACTTATTGATAACACATCTAAGACAAAAAAAATAATTAAAAAAACCTTCATGGGATCATATCACAATCGAGCAGCCACCATCTGTTGGCGATGATAGTGCCAACTTCTAAAGATAGAGGGTGTTATGTGATCAGTACAATGAATCTTCTGGTTGATAATCTCAGTTTTCTAGACTGGAGGTGCTAATTTTTTTCGTTTAAGTAACCCCTCAGTTGTCCTCAAGAGGCTTCAGCTTGATCCTGTTAGAGACCAACTGCTTCACAGAAAAAAAAACTGGAAGTGCCAGCATGGTGTCTACCATCTGGGAAAATCAGGGTAAACGGGAATTAGCCAGGAATTTGAAGTGATCGGGAAAAAACGGGAATAAATCAGGAATTTGGTAAATCACAATAAAAATCCGGGAAAGTTATATTTTACTCGAAATATGAAATACAATAATCATTAAATCAGTAAATTATGTAATTTTTTTGTTTGTAGCTGTGTAATATATTTTTAATTCCTAGTAAACAATTATAATACAAATTTTAAAAAAATATATTCAAATTTTAAAATTTATTATTGTTCATAAAAAAGATTAATAGAAAAACGAGGGGAGAAGGGAGGGGGGATGAGTTAGAAGGATGTGATATACTTTTTTAGTCAGGAATTTTAAAAAATGATCAGGGAAAATCAAGGAAAAAGTCGGGGATTTCATTGGTCAAGTTGAGTAGACACCATGGCCAGGGATTAAACCCGTGACCTCTGATAATAAGAGAAACCTGTAGGCCTATTTAAATAGGAAAAAACCTTTTCCTATAACGTCCAGAGTTTAACGCAAATCCCCAAGACTTTTGTTCAACTGATTTTATTTGTCGGAATATTTTATTATTTCTGGTGTTTTAAATGTATAGGTCAAATTAAGCTTTGTCTAAATAATTTGTTAATGTTCATATCATAAATACCATTGATTAAAAGTTACTTCTCTATTGTCGGTGACCTGGTGGTCTAGGGGTAAGGTGTCAGACTTCTATGCTGGCGGCCGGAGTTCAATCCTCGGTCCCGGCAAAGATTTATTTGATTACCAAACCCTTCCTTCACCTCTGACAAGACATCTTGTGAATGTGGAGAATGCCAGGCCTCCACCGTGGTTCGGATTCCACGTTAAACTGTAGGTCCTCCATTTCATCTCACAATCACCCTACCATTACACATTAGCGTAAGTGCGTATAACTCGAATGGGTAGTAAGACGCGGTGCTAATAATAATAATAATAATATATACTTCTCTATTCTTTCAGAGTTAAAGAAGTCGCTGTATGCTATTTTTTCCCAATTCGGGCCAATCCTTGAAATCATAGCACTCAAGACATTGAAAATGCGAGGACAAGCTTTTGTTGTATTTAAGGAGATCAACAGTGCAACAAATGCTTTACGATCAATGCAGGGCTTCCCATTCTATGACAAACCAATGGTAGGACATGGAAAAATATACTTTATCTTTTTTATTTAAGACTAAATTCTTGATTCACACTTTCTTAGAAAACAAAAAGTAGAAACTGTTTTCAGAGTAGAATGGTGGCAGATTAACACGCTCACAGAAAAATATCTGTTGATCCATTTAGGCTTGTAACGAATAATGTTAGTGACCCATTTTGTGAGTGCAGTGAGTTTACCCCACGTAACTGGAATGTGGAAAAAAAAAAAGGGGGGGGTATGGAGACAGGTGCAGATGTTAGTTAGGTGGCAAGACAATCAACTTATGAACCTGTTTGGGATTGGTTGTGTTAGACTAAATTCATAGACACAGGAGGACAATATTTAGAAATATTTGTAAATAGTAAACCATGCTACATTTATTTTTCTATTATATTTATATTTTATTTTAATGCTCATAATTTTTTCCAAGATACAAATTTGAGATTTGGGATTTGAAAATTGAAGATACGGATATGAAAAATGTAAATTTAACGCGACTATAAAGGTATATTTATTCAAATAGACTGATCATTGATACATTTTACTTTCAGAGGATTCAATACGGAAAGACCGACTCGGACGTGATAGCCAAAATGAAAGGGACGTTCACAGAACGCCCCAAGAAGGCAAGGCGAGTGCCGCAGGTGACAGCCGAAGAGAGCGCGGCGGACACCAAGAAGGCCAAACGCAAGGCAGCGAAGGAGCAGGCCCGGCAACAAACGCTGCTCAATGCTACACCACCGGTGGTTCAACACGTTGCACCAGTGGGCGGGTTCGGTCACGGCCATGTCGCACCGCAACTCCATCCCGGGCCGCCGATCGTGTCGGCGGTACCTGAGCAACCGCCCAATCAAATTCTTTTCCTGACTAACCTCCCTGACGAGACCAGTGAGATGATGCTCTCAATGCTGTTCAACCAGTAAGTTTTATCATATATACATATGACCACCCGTTGACCTTTTCAACTATTTTTTTATAGTGGCCAACAGCAGTGCATGCATACTTCTATTTAAGATGAGGATGTAAGGAGCGTGTGAGTTAACCCTTTGAGTGCTAAGAGAAAGCACAAAAAAAATATGCTAAAAGTGCCAAGCTATTTGGCTGAAAAATACAGTATTTTGATTAAATTTTAATAATAATAATAATATTTAGCACCGCGTCTTACTACCCGTTCGGGTTATACGCTTTAAGTACTAATTACGCTAATGGATTAGGAATTGGGAAGGTTGAATTAAAGGAAGTGAACCCGCATTTGCGTGGAGGGAGAGTGGAGAACCATTTAGGAAAAACCACCCCCAGTTCACCCGACCGAGATTCGAGCCTCAATCTCCCCGTCCTCAGCAGTCTAGCTCAACACGACAAGCGTGTTAGTCAACTATGCCACCGAGGCGGGTTAAATTTTAATAACTTATTAGTCTTTGAACGTCTTGCACAGAGATTTCTTTGATGTGAAGTAAAACAGGGAATTTAACACAGAGTCGAACTGAAATATTTATCCGTTCTGGTTATTGTTCCTGTTTTTGCAGTAAACATTTTTTAAGGCTCCAGTTAGAGAAAAATATAAGTTTCTATTCCTTATGGTTCTTAATTAAGTTCCGGTTCTTTTTATTATATATTTAACTTAATAGCTATGTTAACCTTATAACATTTATAGATCAAAAAATATATTAAAACTAATTAAAACAAATTTAAGTTTATTTTATTTAGCATCGCGCATTACTACCCGCTCGAGTTATACGCTTAATTACTAATTACGCTAATGGGTTAGGAATTGGGAAGGTTGAATTTATAGGAAGTGAACCCACATTTGTGTGGAGGGAGAGTGGAAAATCATTTAGGAACCCCCAAGTTCACCTGAGCGAAATTCGAACCTCAATCTCCCCATCCTCGGCAGTCTGGCTCAACACTAATATATACTTATTTATTTGATCAGGTTTCCCGGATTCAAAGAGGTCCGTCTTGTCCCAAACCGTCACGACATAGCGTTTGTCGAGTTTGAGAACGAACTCCAGTCTGGGGCAGCAAAGGACGCTTTGCAAGGCTTCAAGATCACACCTTCACATGCGATGAAGATCTCGTTCGCCAAGAAATGAACTATCTACGAGAACAGTACAAAGATGATTCAAACCACATTTTTATACATCTTCATACAAAAGTTAAAATGTCATTTCGTGACTAGGAACTAACTAGTTTTTTTTTTAAATTTCTAACTGTTGTGTTGGCAGTTTTTCTTCTTAAAAAGTGAAAGTTCTTTTACTTTTAATAAGCATTTCTCATCACCTAATGAAGTGTATAATAAAAACATTTTAAGAAATATTAAATCTTTGTTGTACATGCAATCATTTTAATTACAACAAATTTTTAACTCACACTATATTTGATCCGGCAGTAGACACGTTTACTATTGACAAGGCCTGTGGGAGAACTCGAAAATTTGAGTTGGGTTTTTATTAGCTGATTGAACTTAACTCGCAAGATTTGAGCAATCAAATTTTTTTATATTTTTCTCGAAAACTCTAAATGAAATTATATCATAAAATTAATCATATTATCAAAGAGAGTCTCTCAATATTTCTTTATGTTCAATTAATAGAAAAAAAAGGTCAGTTTTAATAAGTTTATTTAAAAATTCAAATTTGTGGACTTTTAAATTTATTTAAAAAAAATCTTGGCTGAGAGTTTGGTGAGCTTCTGTTCACTGAGACATACATCAGGGGAATTCTCGAATTTTTCATAAACTACGTATGTATTGCGTCACTCGCTCCTTCCACACTTGATTACTTCTAAAGAAGAATGATAAAATACCTTGAAAAAAAAAATCTCTTTTAGCTGTAGTTGCACAAGCTAAAATAATATTAAATTTTGAATATGATACAGTTTTACTTTTAATATGTCAATTTAGGGGCTGATATAATTTGCAGGTAACCACGTAACAGACTTGGTTTGTCTCAGTTGTAGCCAGGTGCAGTGGATAGTCAGAAATAGAAAGTAATTTATCTCATGACATTATCAGGATAATATAGATATTAGCCAGAAAGACTTGGATACCGTGGAATAAGATTTGTAAAACTAAGCACGTTTCAATACAAATTTCATTTTTATTTTCCATTAATCTAACCTAGCCTCAACCATATAAGTTAACACTATACAAATGCTGGTGGATAATGTAAATATTATCTGCATAAACTTCAAAAGACATTCAATAACCTCTCACTCAACATTATCTGGATAATATTGACTTTACCCATAGCATAGACTAAAATTTTAACATGTGAAATTTTTTGTCATCTTCAGGATCTACACATAAAAATGGACTAAAAACTGCTAAAATATTTTTGTAAGTAAAAAATCATGTTAGTGTAATGGTTCTTAAATTTTTTTGGTTCAAGTCTACAGGAGATAAAATAAATACAAAGTACACACCATTGTGAGTAATTTTAATTAATTACACTACATTCCTTTAGTAAATGAACACAATTTTTTTTTCAATATAAGATAAATCTACTTAAAACATATCTTTCACATTTTAAATACTATAAAAAAAACAACTTAATTTAAGTGTATCAAATCTGTCAAGAGATTTGTTGCTTCGCTACTCTTGTATTATTAAATACTTTTAAATAAGGATTATTATCATCTGTTTAATCGCATACATACAAGCTTGTAATAGGGTTTTTATGCAATTAATCATTAAAACAATGTATAGTCATACATATTAAAAAAAACTACTGCAAGGACCAGGTTTAGTTGGTCTATTTTTTTAACAAGATTATTGTTGAGCTGCTGTGCGAACAAAAATGTTGAGACAAAACTAAATCTATCTTTATTCGGTGTCTTTTATTGCTTTTTTTTACATGTCTATGGAAATAATTACTATTCTTAAGTGAAGTAAATTAAAACTATTGGATAATTATTTGTATCACCAATTAAATCTTCAATTTTGAAATTAATGTCAGCCCAACAGTCAGTAGTGTACAAGACAATAATAATATAACTATGTTTAAAAATAATCACAGAGGAAAGAAGAAATACAATTTTTTTTATATAAAAACTATAAAGTATAATCAACATACATTTCTGTTATTTCACAAACTTTTTTTTCCTATTTCAAATTGACAGTAAAATATTGTATAATTGGTTAAAGCATGTGAAAAATAACACTTTATGGCATAATTATATAATCAAAAATCAAACTTAAGTTTATTCAGTCAACCTGTAAATGTTTATGTCTACAAACTATATCTTACATTATTTTGTACCATGTTTGTTGATAGTCGCTTCAAATGCATCTAGTCAACAACATAACACTTTTCGGCAATGATGTAGAAGATCCAACCGTTCCATTCCTTGAACTGGTTAAGTGTGTTTATGACAGACGATATATACCTCTGTTTGGTAATGCTTTCCTTGAACAAACTAAGTAAACTAAATTATACCTACCAATAAGCTGAGAATTGTGCACCAATTTTAAAACAGCACAACTTATATTAGATCCAAATGAATATAGCTTCATAGTCAATGGATTTAAGTTATGTAAATAAAAGTAAATTAAAATGTACATCATTGGAAATTAATAGCTAGAAATATATATATGGGTTAAAAGAAAAGATATTAAATAATCTAGACTTACTTTCCCATATGTACTTCATCTTTTCTGTAGGTTACTTTTGTAAAGATATGTTTGGCTTTGTATGTCGTATAAATATCGGGCCTAGTCAAAATATGCATCAATATAACTAAAGATAAAATAGTTCATTTGTCATCGATATGCAGTAATGAAGGTTTACATATATTAACCTACAACTTTTATACCTATTCAACCTTGCCGTTTTTTTTTTTATGAATAACAACTCAAAAGTCAATTTCACACACCACCTCGGTGTCGGAGCCACTTGGTCGATAACACTAGTTACCAAAACGTAACAAAGTCAAACACAAAAACCTGCCTACTATACAATTAAGTTTTGGGATCATTTAATAGGCATTAAACCAAATCAATATTAAACGTAATATTTTCAATATCAAGAAAAACCAATAATCAAGGGTGATCACACAATTCTGATTAATTTTTATCTTTACTTAATCTTTGTTTAAAATTAAAACAAGTCTGAGAGGGAGAACCAGCACACTTATGTTAGTGATATTAGATAGAATATGAAACCTAGGTCAGGGATTAGGAGTTAATGATCGATTTTCTTTAAGAGGCAGCCATTTACCTCTTTGTCCATTGTCAGCAGTGTAAAGTGTGAACTGTGTTCTTTTCATTGTAAAAGCCATATTGTGTTTGTTCCCTTTTCTATACCTTCTCCCAAATATATATTGCTAACTACCTAAAAAGTATTTAGAATAGAAATTGTTGAGACAAAAACCTAAAAAAAACTTTTTAAAGACAAGATTTCACTGTGCCAGAAAGCTACTTCAGGTTAAGTAAGACTGATGTTCTTTGTTGGACATTCAGGATTCTATTGTTTTTCTTCTATTTTTCAACAAAGGCAATAATACCAAAAAATAACAACTGCATTTAAATGTGTGACTACTATGGTTTAAGACAGAAGAAAGGAAGATCCCATATTTTCTCTCCTTTCCTCAAGTGGCGGCCTCTGTTAAATATTAGGATTAGAAATTTTGTATTGAATATGAATGGGTGTAACATAAGAAATTCCACACAGGCTTGTTGGCATTCAAGATCCTACCTCCGGAGGAAGATGCAATAAGCGCATCTAAATATGTTTTTATTTTGATTTGCGTTTCATTTTTCTACTAGTCTATCCTTTTATTTTAAATTGTATTTTGATTAATGCACATTATTTTAAAGATAAACCTAAATGCTTAACGGAGAAAGGTACAGTGTATAAAATATCTTTGAATCATGAATGATGCAAAGGGTGCAAGGAGAGGATCTAATTAGAGTGCAGTTGAGGGAGTTGTTCTATAGGTGTGTTAAACAAGACCTGCTATGGAAAAGAGAAGTGCAGGTGCATAGAGACCTGCTATGGAGAAGAGAAGTGCAGGTGCACAGAGACCTGCTATGGAGAAGGGAAGTGACCTTGAAGTATAAGGAAGCTTGTGAGTAGGACATTAGCTGTCACGAGAAACAAGAATAGGAATGAAGTTATCCGGGAAAGAGTGGGGTACAGGGAATACATGAGATAGTAGAGGAAGCAAGACTGAGATGGTAAGGTCATGTAATGAGGATGTTGGAGTACATGAGATAGTAGAGGAAGCAAGACTGAGATGGTATGGACATGTAATGAGGATGATGGAGTACATGAGATAGTAGAGGAAGCAAGACTGAGATGGTAAGGTCATGTAATGAGGATGATGGAGTACATGAGATAGTAGAGGAAGCAAGACTGAGATGGTATGGTCATGTAATGAGGATGTTGGAGTACATGAGATAGTAGAGGAAGCAAGACTGAGATGATCTGAATATGTAATGAGGATAGAGAAGGAGAGAATACCAAAGATATGACAAGGATAAAGTGAAAAACCCATTTCAGTGGCGTCATGGTCTAATGCGCTACTCTCATATAGACTAGACTGCCGATGATGAGATAGAGGTTCGAATCTCGATGGAGTGCACTGAAGGTGGTTTTTCTACTCTCCCTCAGTGTAAATTAAGGAGCTCAAAAGCATTACTCTGTAAACCTAAAGAAGTTACTTTTGATAGTGAAAAAAGTTTTAAAGGAAAATTAGAATCAAACTATTTTAAAAACACACTTCCTCTCATTGTACTCATTTGCACACTTATGTTATCAAGAGAAATCTCGAAAATTTTTACTTTTCCACCACAAGCACAGCTCTTTTTATTTTTAAACATTAGAAAGGAGGAAAGAATGATAGAATTTCGGCTCAACTTTTCAAATATGAATGTTTAATACAACTAAATTTGACATATTAAGTTTATAAACAAATTAATTCTACATTTGAATGTTTGGTGTAGGTTGAGCATTCTAGTTTAGTGCCGTGAAATAAGCATGTGGATATTCCAAGAAAGTATTTTTAGATGCTAACAAGTAACAATGTGCAAAGTCCACTTTTTTTCAATTCGAAGCAAACTAATTGAATATACAAAATATTTATAAGACAAATAGAAGTTAAAATATGATTTATTGGTCGTTTTATGCTGGCAAAAATTTAAATATTTTTATACTGCAAAATGTCTTTAAAAAAGTTTTATTGCACAGCTAAAGTTTGAATGATTTCATAGTAAGTTAATAAATCCAGTTAATATAACATTAAATACAATTACTTTAAATTGTATTCATATCAATTCTTAGCATTAAATATTTTACTAGCAAAGCTTCGTAATTGTTGAGGCTGGTATTTTTACTCAGAGCCAAATCGAAAAAGATATTTTTTCGAAGTCTAGCCAAAGTTTTAAAAACTTCGCACACCCTTACCTACAAGTTAGAATACATTTTGAAGCTACTAATATTACATGCATCGCACAATGAAATAATGTAATGTTTACAAACACAATCTGGTGGTTTCTATCAAAGGGATTTCAAAATAAATTATCAAAACAAGAAAAAACACACACATCCCTGAAGTATTTCAATGAATAAAACCTAGATCTTCAATCTATTAAACATATAGTTTTATAATAATATGTTTTATATACAAAGTCACTAACTTTATTTCATGTGGTTTTACAAGTATATGTAATTTCTTAAATGGTTGTCATTCTATTTACACTCCAAAAATTCACACTAGTTATTCAAATTTAAATTTGTACTAAGGTGTACAAATAAATATATTATTATCAGGCGGAATGTCAAGATTGACATTGAATGTCGATCCGGCGATCTGGTTAACATAATCGTCTCTCACTGTCGAATGGTTGCACAAGTCATATTAAGTGTTCATTTTGACGTCCATTTGCATAAAAATATCAAACAAACTATGAATGAAGATGTTCAAACTTTTATTTAAAAAACACACCAAAAAAACCTTTAGTTCATGGCTATGAAGATTTTATAATTTAAGCAGATTCACAACAAAACCTTGGTTCCACTGGAAGTCTATTACATTTTTCTCTTTCATAAACAAAACCAGTACAAAGGCTATTATTATCTAATTATATTTTAAACTAAAACAAATAATCAGTACGCCAGTATCTCTGGGTAAATTGTTCAAATTACACATCATAGTAAACTGACTTCAGACTGTTGATATCCTAACAATATAGACACCAACAGAAATAACACAATACCTAATTCATGTGTGGTGATTATTTTAAAGTAGGCTTGAAAAATAATAGTGTGCGCCAAGGCTTCCATATTGGCCTAGTTATCTGCAAGTAAATAAAATATTATTTACAATGTAAAATAAATCTAAAATTGGAATTTAACCATATATTATATATACAAATATATTTGGAGATGGGTCAAAATCCTATATATATCTAATACAAATCTTAAGTTTTCTTCTGAATCTTGAATTCAATTTCAAACCCTTAAATCTTTAAAAGTGTACAATTTAAAGTATTTTTTTTATAGGTAAAATCGATAAAAATAAAAAAGTGTTTTGGTGCCTCTCACATATATGAGTTTTTACTTATCTTGAGGTTATGATAAATGTCAACGTTTTCACAACTCCTGGAAAAAAAAAGTTTTCGTACCTCTGTACCTCGGGCTAGAGGCAAAACTATTTTACCGATTGGTTCAAAACTTAGTAACCGGGGCTTTCATATAGTCTTCCTGAAGGGTTTTTAGAATTTGATGTTTAGCGCTAAATTTAAGGGTGGTTTACTGGAAATGGGTTGGGGGTGGGGGGAATCAATTTTCTTGAAATTCACTCTATAACAATTTTGATTAAACTTTATATCCAAACACTGTTTATTATTATAAAAAAAAAAAAATGGCAACACTCCTTTTCTCATGAAAATGACTAAGGGTTCTTTACATAAGGAAAATTTTCCAATTTTAATCATTTCTCCGCAACTATTCAAGATATGAAATAGCTTATCATTGCAAAGATGCAACTTACTATTAGGATACAAATCTTTTATTTTGTTTATCATGTTTATTACATCATAAACAAAGCAAATGGCTTTTTATAAAGGCTGGCTCTATATTAGTGAATAATACACAGCAATAATACGAAAAAGCTGAAGTACATTATTTTCAATGAGAGTGTTTATAATTGCTACAAAGAGATTAGTGTACAGTGCATAAAGTTAATTTAACTTAACTTCTCGTTTGAAATGAGTTGAATCTGAATCTTGGAAAAAATTATAAAAAAATAAAAGAAAATATAAATACAGAATGTCTACTCAACTTGTCCAATGGCATTCTCGACTTTTCCCCTGATTTCCTCTGATCATTTCCTAAAATTTCAGACTCAAAAATATATCACACCCTTCTAATCCCCCCCCCAAGGTTTTTGTTTATCTTTTTATAAACAATAATAAGTTTAATTTTTTTAAAATAAAGTCATTTTATTTGTATTAACAAAGTCTACTAAGAGTCAGAAAAATTATAAAATATATTACACAGCTACAAATGAAAAAAGACAGTTTGAATCTCATTGTAATTTACTGATCAATATATTTCATACTTTGAGTAAAACAACATTTTCCCGTTTTTTTTTTTAATTTACCAAATTCCCGACCACTTCAAATCCTCGGCTAATTCCAGTTTTCCCTAATTTTCCTGGCTGGTAGACAGCCTGTGAATATGATAGAAGAATAAAAATGATTAAATGTTAACATTCTTTCTTATAATCCATTCATTATAACATTAAATTATTATTATTATTTTAGGTTTCAAAAGATAAAATTTAATCAAGGTCTTTTGAGGCATTCATGGAATCAAGCTTCCCATCTCTAAAATATATCTATATATTATATTTACTGATAAGTTCCATTTTCAAAATTTTTACATAAAATGAATTGAAGAACTACCAACATTTTAAAATATGGCTCAAGATGATTCATTAAATTCATATTTTATTTACAATTTTGGACAATTTTTAACAAGAAAATTGTATCAAACCTTCGTTTATTTTCTAATTACATTTTTTAGACGCTATCGTAAAACATTTTCAAAGGTTGTTCACAATGCACTTTCTAGAATTTTGGTTAAGTCATTCTGAATCAAATGGCAAAATGTTATCGACTAATTCACAAGTTTTTATTTTTTATTTGAATTCTGTTGGTCCTCACACTTCACTTGTCCATTTCGAGATCTTCGTCTCCACCCACAAAATCGGAATTATGGTACTTGGGGTTGCTACCTCGATGAGGTCTCTGCCGACTGGAGAGTTCGCTCGGACCGACGAGATGGTCCTGGTGGCGCATTGGCGTCGCAGTAGACTATTTACAGTCAGACACCAACAAACAGAAAGTGAACAACTTTACTTACGGCATTTTCACTCAACATGAGTACATAGCTTTGAAACAATTCTATTTTTTAATTAGACAAAAGGAAATAAATAAATTCTGATCAGTCAAATTTTTCAAGTTTTGTAAAGTACTTGCACACCCTTAATAAAAACCCTTTTCCACACCTATAACAATTTTTTTAAAGAATATTTTATTAATGTTTATCTCTTTTGTTTGACCAAATAAATATTATGGATTAAGTTGTGCTTTTCAAGTAGGCCTAACTAAGTAATTTTTGAATTCAAAATATGCTTTGTTTATGAGGTGAAAGATTCCATCATCGAATCCAGTAAAACACTGAATCCCCGAATCTCCAATACTTGTCAGGATTCGGTGGATTCGGGTGCCATCTATAGTCTACACACAATTTGAATCAGCTCTGAAAAATAGTCCATTAACATTGCTTTAAAATTGAAACTACTAAAAGAAGGATCTCAAAATAGTATTTTTGTTGGTAGATTCTTTGAACTAAATTTGTATTAAAGCTTATCAACTCACCTGCCGGCCAACAACTTTCTTGGGGAGGTTTTGGTCCAAGCTGTAAATCGCCTCTCGTTTCAACACAAGCTGAGACGAGTCCTCAAAGTCAACCTGAAAATGTAATACTAGGAATGAGACCTTCAAATACATGAGGGTATTCGAGATAACAAATTTGAAAGTTAAAAACGAGACATTTTTTTAAACCATGGGTCAAATATAAATCTTCAGTCTATCCACAAATAATTAGTCTTAAAAGCCAATCTTAGGAAAAATGATAAACATAAGAGGAAATATAAATATAATAAAACCATATAAAATACAAAATAGTAAATAAATATAAACTTTCTTTCTTAAAATCGATTCATTATAACATTCATTTAAGTGGTAAATTACCGACCTGGGGCCTGGTTAAATTTATCACCTAATTTTTGTTCCATACCACCATTAAGTATTCTTAAGGCAATATATAGACTATACCTTGATGTAAGAACTTAAGAATTTTGACAGTTTTATTAGGACTTGATGCCCTTGCACTCCTAAACTTTTATTAATTTTTCTCTCTCCAAAGTCATATATTAGCCTCAGAAACACCAAACTAGTTAACAGGCTGCACAGGGTTTATTTGTTGCACCAAGTGTATTGTTCCTAATTTAAAATTACTATCTAACTTCTTCACATTCCCTTCTTTACTTTAGACGTCGAGGAAACCTTCTATTCCTCACTTGTGGATCTGCTGTGGGTGATTTTTGTAACTACGGTTAGACAGCACAGATCCTGCCACCAACTAACACTGACTTACTGAATTATTACCAGTTAAGTGACTTAAGGGTGGAAATCCTCGCTCTGTCTTGACCATAAATTTATTTAATCAACACACGCGAAGATTCCCACAAGCCATTACAGTTCCATTATACTAAAAAATATAACTCTCTGGTAATCTGCCTTTTTATTTTCAGTGAAAAAATGTTTGTCTACGCATATAATATGAGTACAGTTTTCAGAAAGATATTATTAGGAGAAAAATATCGCATTGTTCTGGGAAGCAACAAAGTTAAATGATGTAAACATAAAGAACCCAGTGGTTATAAACAAACAAATATTGCACTATATTCGAGATAGGTCAGTGATCTATTTGCAATCAATAAAGTTTTGGCTTCTATAAAACAAACTTGCATTGCAAGCAAACAATGGTTCTTACCGTGTACATGACTGTGTTTGTGGTCCCCTGGAAGTGTCCACAGTACATCTTGCCATCAGTCCACAGCACCCGCACAGCAGCACCTACAGACGGGGGCCCCTCTTGTTCACACGAATAGTTCTGCACACAACATAACATTGATTCAAATGATGGAGATTCAATATTTATATCAAATGAATTAACACCACAAACTTTAATTGATCAAATATAAGTAGGGATGTTTGAAGTCCCCTTTATCAATTTGAAGAAAAGTACTGTATAGTAATATTAATAATAATAAGTAAATGTATGGGATTTTTTTTTTGGCATTACTATGTAACTTAATAATAATATAATATAATTTTATCCAACAAAATTAGATATGGGTTGAATCCTATATTTCTTGAATCCAAATAAAAAAAATTCTTTTGAATCCTCAAATCTTAAAAAGCGAAATTTTAGTTTGTCAAAAAATTGAAAAGTATATTTTTAAAAGGCAAACAAATTGACATTTTAGAAAGTTTGGCACCCCTGTATATTGTCTTTCCTAATGCATTTCAAGAACAAAGAAAACATTAAACAATAAATTATGTTTATGTAAACAATTTTTTTTAAATTGGTGATTTTGTTTCTTTTATTTTTTACACAAATGAAGCTAAATTTTCATTTTCCCCCCTAATTACACAAATTATGTAATTACTGAAAAAATGTATTTTGAGCTCATCTAAGGCCTTTATATTAAGGATTCAAGAATTTTTTTGCGAGATTTTAGAATCTTGAATTTTTTGAATACCATATAATTCGAGGTATTCAAGAAATCAAGGATATGAGCGGCCAAACAAAATATTATATTACAAAAACAATTAAGCTATTTTGTCCTAGCTTATAAATAGAGTACTATAAAAAGGTGTAATTTAATAGTTTTATATTTTTGGCTTGTGAACATTAATTTGAGATTTGCATAACAGAACAAAATGACAAAAGTAGAACATAAATATGTATTTTAACTACAAATATTTTTATTCAAAGTTTAGAAATATTCGAAGAGGATGTCTAATAAACTTTGTACACACTTCTCTATAAATGACATTGTTGAGAAATACCTTGATGTCATGTGGATACAAGTCGTTACTGAAAGAGCCATCATCAAAGGCGACCATGTAGAAGAGGATGTCGGCGATATTGGAGACTGTGCCCTTGTAGTAACGACCGTTCTTATGGCGAGCCCACACCATCTGCTTCACAGCCACCACGCTCACCTGATCACAGGACAAATAACACCATCTAAACATGTCCTGGAGCATGTGGTTACCATATTAAAAACCACAGTAGGCGTGGAATCTCTGAAACAGTTTTCTGAGAAATACCAACTTCTCAGATGAGTGGTGTTGCTTTGGTGAGCAAATCTTCCTATTAGTACTTTTATTAACCTCTGATTCACAGACCACGTCTATTATCGCCATACTGACAATTTTCTTCCACTCCCTTCGGTAGCCGCAGGGTCTAATGCGCTACTCTCGTGATAAACTAGACTGTTGAAGATTGGGAGGACATGGTTTGATCCCAGTTGGGAGCATTGAGGTTTTATCTATTTTACCTTAATAGTCCCCCCCCCCCTTCTTTCATGCAAATGCGGGTACACTTCATATCAATAAAACCTTTGCAATCCCTAAACCATTAGTGCAATTAGTACATAAGTGTATAACCCAAACGGGTACTAAGGCGTGATGCAAAAAATCTATATATATTTCAGAGAGTTTATTTGTAAGTGCGTTTCTCATTGGTTGATATGGTAACATGATTAAGAATACAGGTTGTTGCGTGGACACAATTTCCATTTCTAAGGACCATTAAAAGACTTGAAGAATATATGGATGCAGAGCTTACAAACTCTTTATAGGAGGCCATTTAAGACCATTCGACCGCCGAATCGAGGTTTGTTTCCTTACCTTATTTGTGTTATGCCTGTGGGCGGGGCATTTGACTCTGATGCTCGTAGTATCTGACCAAACAAGCTCGAACTGCGCTCCCGAGACAAGGCCGCATGGGGCGTGAAACACTGTGCGACACAACGGCTCGCTGCAATGAACGCACGCACCCACGCTCGTCGAACAAAATACACACACCTAGGGTTAAAAACGTACATGTAAGCTGAGGGATGATGGGACGTGTGGATAACCACTCGTTTAGGGGAAATGAATGTCAAGGGGTATTAGATTTTCTCTAATTTTGACACAAATGTCTCAAACTGTAATAAACGTAGTCCCAGGGCTAAGAGAAGGATTTCATAGGGTCTGCCACATCCTGTGTTTTATTAATAACATTAAGACTGATAAACAAATTAACACACCAACACAAATCGACATGGGAACTTTGTTTAGCTTCCAATGAGGAAAAAAAAAAAAGTGAAAATGTAATGAAGGAAACCAATCTAGGGGAAGAATCCAATGCACAAAGATGACATCTTCCTTTCTTCTGACTTTTAGAGTATTATTACTATTATTAGCACCGCGTCTTACTACCCATTCGGGTTATACGCACTTACGCTAATGTGTAATGGTAGGGTGATTGCGAGATGAAATGAAGGACCTACAGTTTAACGTGGAATCCGAACCACTGTGGAGGCCTGGCATTCCCCACATTCACAAGATGTCTTTTAGAGTAGAAGTATCCACACAAACACATACGACCATGACGCAAAACGAATTTGCGACCGTTTGCAGAGAGACGCTAGACTTTGCATCAAAAGTTATTATGGCCGACCACTTTGAAAGCAAAGTCCTTGCGAGTGCAAGTATTTTCCTAGAAGAGTGACGCTAAGTTGTGCAGACAATTTACTTGTCCTTTGGTTTGCGTTACGAGGTTATGTTTGCTAGGTTTTTGTAATTTATTAGGTGTTTTATGTTACCTGATTTAAACTTGCCATCTCATTAGACCAATATAATAATCTCAAAAAGTTTGTGTGTGTGTTAACACACTGATAATTGAGACATTCCAATAATAAGATTAATTGATTGTAGGTGGAGGTTAGTTAGGCTTCAACATATTTAAGATGTTAGTAGTATGTTGACCTATCTAATAGAGAAACATCTCTTCGGTCTAATTTTTCAAATGGTGGGGAGGTTGGGATTTGAATCATGGCTATGTGCGGTTTTATTTTTCTAAACGTTTTCCCACTCTCCTCTTCACAAATTTGAATACCTTTATTCTATAACTCAACCTTTATTATCTATACCCTATTAGTGTAAAACATTTGGGCGTAGGACTAATCTGTTTAAGATGCCTCAACAAAACTTTAATAATGTAATGCTATTTAAGATTATTTGTACATACAGGAGTCGTTACTATCCACATTAATGCGAGTTGTAGACATATGAAATATTGCAGCCAAGACTGGAAATAACCAAAACAGGCCCTAACTTAATGTTTACATGTGGTTTGGTTCAGGTATAGGATTTGTTTTCATAAAAGTTTTACTAAATTAATCTGAAACCGATAATTAGTAGTTAGACCTAGTTACCCTGAAGTGAATAAATTGCCAACAACTCATTATAAACAAATATGATATCCTTATATTCTTAGTCACTAAACTAAAGTCTCAAGAATTTCCTTTAAATAAAAAGATGCATTTTATTATTTTTAACCATCCAAACCATCCTTCCGTTCACTTTATTGTTAGCTTTATAGGCAGACTGGGTATAAATGCCCAATGTTTTGAAATTAAGTTTTCAAAAATATTCAGGGCAAACACTATTTTTGGCAGTTATTTAACACTTTCATCAACTTTAAATAATTATGGTTTTATTTTTCGAAGATATTCACACAACATATGACACTTGTTCCAGTATCAACACAAATACATCAATAATAAAGCATTGGGCCGTAAAGCATACATATTACAAAAAAAACATTGTTTCTTTATTGGCCAACTTCTCATACTAATTCATTTCCTCGTGTGACATTACTATTTTAATGCATATTTCACATTATAATTTTTTGACTAAAATATGTTGTATGTATTGAATAATGAAGGTCTAATATTTTTTCATTTCCAACTGTAGGCAAACAAAATGATGCAAGAGATTTATTAAATTAAGCTAGGTTAAATTTTTCTTGCAAATAATGTGACTTGTGATCAGCTCTTTAGGAAAATAAAAATATATGAATAATGTTCAGTCATGAATACAAGCATTCTTGATATTAATTTACCAAATTTCTAGCCTCCAACTTCTTAAAAGGTAATAATATTCTTTGGAAAAGTGCTGCCAACTGTTGATGCAAACTGATTTTATTCTGTGCGTTGATGCTAGAAGCAAAGTCAAAGCTAAACTAGCTGACGATACAAAGTGTGGTGGTCATAATAACCCAAACGCTATCTTCTCCTCTAAAGTGAAGCTAACTAGCGGTAGCAACTAACTTTGCGTCGAATGTTCATAATAGCCCTGCAGGGCCGTGGAGTATGAAGAAAATTTGGAGAGAGCTGGAGTCGGTAAGACTGTAAAAACTCCCAACTTAAAAATAAAAACTTATAATATTATAACAATATAATGTTTAAAAATGAAGTGGCCAAATGACTAAATAATTTTATAATAATGGAAATTAATAGAATTAAAGAAAATAAACTATTAAGAGTAAACTATGCAGAAATATTACTTGTGTTAAAATGTGTGTGTGACTACTTCTACTATAGAAGACAGAAGAAAGGAAGAAGATGTCACCTTTGTGCATTGGATTCTTCCCACATTTTACCTCTTTCCATAGGTGGTCTTTCTTCATCAAATTTATTCTTAGTAGTTTATTTTTCCTTTTTCTTTAGTTTTAGCAATGTCCTTTATTATAAAATAACAATATAATGGTTAATATATTATTTTAATATCACACTTTTTGTTCTTTAGACCAATATTTGTAATTTGGATTGACAAATTTATTAAAATATAAATTCCCAATGCCAAAGAAAATTCCAATGAAGTAATCTATATTGAAGCATTTAATTGCAGTAAATTTATTACTAATTAAATTATAATTTGAAGAAGGTACAGGAAACGTGGATAGAAACATATAAAAGGGACGAACACAAAATGGCTCTTACAATGAAAAGAAGAACACAGTTCACACTTTACATTGCTGCCCCTGGACAAAGAGGTAAAAGATGCCTCTTGAAGAGAACCCAGTGTTACCACCCAATCCCTCGACAGAGGTTTCATTCTATCTGAACCCACCAGGGAAACACGTAACGCAACACAACGCAACTTAATAAAAGAGGAAACCATTAGAGACAAAAGTGAGAGAAAGGAAAATTGTAAAGAATGATAGGACACTCAAAGTGTGAAAACAACACGAGGACTTACCATGTTCTTGTGGGATGTGTCTACGTGCAGGACACTAATCGGTTCCTTGCCTTTGATGTCCCGGAAAGATATTCCTGGTATCATAAGGGAACACAGCAAGTGTGCCCAGCAGCCATTCGTGGTGCGCTTAAGTGCACCACCGCGCACAGAGCACAGACAACAGCTCTGTAACACATAAAACACATTATTTTGATCAAAAGATCTTGTGTACTAGTGATTAATAAGGTACACAACAAACACTATATTCATAGGAAGGAACAAAAGTTAACACGGGTATGCAAAGCATTGGAACTTTGACTTTACTTCGAAACAAACACCAACTTCGACTATTTTAATAACACTTGCTTTCTCTTCTATCCCACATACTCCCTGTACCTCAACTCTTTCGTAAACATCTTCAATCCAGATCCTTTAGGTGACAGCTAACATGCTCCTCAAAAAACACCATTCCCATGGCCTCAAAGTATTCTATTCATTTTATTTCTATCATACTTGATCCAACACCACCTACCGCTTGGTACATGCCGGCGCGACACTTGTCGCAGCGCCAGTCCTTAGAGCTCCACCTGAGTGTGATGCCGTAGCAGCTGGCGTGAACGCACATCTGACAATCTTGGCAAGTCAGCAGTGACGATCCCTCGCAGTGGTTGGGGCTCGACTGAGAGGGCTGGTCCACCTGCTGAACAAAACACTGTCATTGGAGATTGGGGTCTATCTACTCAACCAGTAGGTTAAGAATAGCTGAGAGGCTAAATTGGTTATGGCTCAAGACCCTACATACATTATGGAAAATAAATCTTTGAAATTTTCATTTTAAAAAACAATAAATTTGGGGTTTAAAAATTCTCAATAAAATTGAATTGTATCATAAATTAACATTTTAATATCTTTTGTAAGGATTACTAATAACCCATTTTTTAAAAACTCATTTAAAAACTTTATTCTTTTATCTGAAGGAAAAAAATTTCACTCGCAAATTGTTTGTTGGATAGTTTTATTTAAGTATATGGTATGATGATGTAATTAGAATTAAAATCAACTTTGCAATCCAATTTTATCTTTCTGTATCAATTAGTAGATAAAGTACCTATGTAAAAAAAAAAAATCATAGTCCAGGTTGTAGACATATTTCAGCTACTGAAATTAAGAATTTGATTTTAATATAAAAATGGATGCTTACCAATTAAACTTTTGCATAATATTTGTATGCACCGTTTCGCTACCTGTTCAGGCTATCCACATATTTACACAAAACAGGGCCGGGAAAATCATTTTTCAAAAACAAATGAGTCACTGTTCCTGAAGTGAACCTACTTTTGATTGGCCATGTGTGGGGAAGTGGTTCGACGAAAGCCACACCGGGCTGGACTGAGGTTTCTCCGACGGATTTGTAAACTTCCAATTTGTAGGCATGGCCCCACTAGAACCATTCTGGAAAAACAAAACAAAAAAAAACTTTAATGTGAAAATATTTGTTTTAAGGTCTTTTAAACAACATTTACAGACTCGGCGATATTTTTTCCAATGGTTGATCAAGTCATGACATTTTAAAACATAGTGAAAATAATAATTTTTAAATACATAAAAAAAAAACTTCAAAAGGTGGGTTTAAATGCAGAGGGGTTCTGCCTGCAGTGGCTGAAGGGTTAAGTCCCCTAACATGAGATTACATAGATTTATTTTCAACGTTTTGATGTTCAAACACTCTCCTCCGCGGTCTTGTTTTAGAGGCAGTTTACATGTCCATAGTGAATTCGGATATACACCTTGTCTATCCTTAAAGATTGATTTTCTTATAAATGGACTTTAGGAGCAACTTTTAGAAAATACAAAACATATTTTTGGTGGTAGACATTGTTAGCATTTTACTATATTATTTTATATTTATTGGAAAACATCTATCAAAAACAAAAACAACAGCTCTAGATCACATAGCCTGACATATGAATATGTGAATGTAAACAAAATTTTTTTTTAGCTGTCACATATATTCATTCATAAGAAAAATCGGGGTATAGAATGCTTACCTTGATGGATTACTCTATGGCCCTAGCTTATAAAGGTACTCCATTGTGTAGTCCGTAAAGGTCAAGGAAGTTACATCCGCCACCATCGTTGCTCCCGAATAAAATCTGGTTGAGAGAGAGAGGCTCAAACAACATCTTAATGTGGGATACCAACATTGTAACAAACGTACCTGTGCCGAGAAGACTGAGCAGAGGGAGCAGTAGGGAGCCTTGCTACTCCAGTAGTCATTAAATGCTCTCTCAACCACAAGGTCATGTACAGAGGACGCTAGTAGTTCCCGTAAGTGTCCATCTACAAAAACAACAAAAAACTCTGGCCTCAAATAGGAACCCACAATTGTATTTAAAGTTCCTTAAAGAATAATTACAGTAGTTTCAAAATTTGTATCACAATATACTCCAGATTGGGTCGGCCTTGGGTAGCCAAACACTATGATAGTATGGAACAATGATTAGATGGCTAGACTGGTTTAGTGGAGATAATTTCTTAGTCAATCCCCACAAAACACAAATTGTGTTACCTACCATCTGGAATGAACGGGTCTTCAATGTATGTTCTATTAACAATTGTACATGTAAAAAATTAATTTACAACACAAAACGAAGAGAGACATTACAATACATAGTTGACTAAACACAAAATAAGGTATAGTGGCTCTGTAAATTATGTCGGAATTATCTAGGGATGTCAAAATTGATGCTTCTATATCCTTAATTATTACTGGTATAGAAATAATCAAAAATTAATTTTAGTGTAACGATTTTCAATAAATATATTCTTACCTCTCAAATTGTTAAAGGTTTAAGCATTACAAACCGAACACCAAAATTCAGAATTGGGTAAAGTTTCTTCGCAGTTCCTTTTAGTTTGTTTGCCGTTTAATTCAAGTGCCGACAAATTTAAAATGAACTCAAGATGGGACTTTTTGTGTAATCTTGCACACATATTCAGTACAACTATCATACTTTTTCGTTATCTACACTTTTTATTAAGCCTGTGCAAAAACACCATTTTCAATTCCTAATTGAATCTGGGCTAACTTGTTCGAATCAAATCAAATCTCATGCCTAAACAAATTTCAAGTAGTCAGAATCAAATCTTATTACTAAAAAATTTATTTTTAGTCAAATAGGAATCGAATCCTAATCTAATCCTATGTAAGAAATATTGGATCAAATATGTTTTGTTGAAAACTGTTTCAGATCTGAATCTATTTTTAGACCAGGGGGGGAGACTAGAATCTGATTATATAAAATAAATTTAGCGCGAGATTTGATTCTGATTCAAAATTTCTTAGGCATAAGATTAATTTCAGAATTGACTAGAAATTTTTATTTTAGGCAATGATTAGAATTTGAGTCAGTCAACCAAAATTTAGATTTGATATTGAAAATTATTGATTCGCAGAAGCTTAAACAGAACAATACTAAATATTGAGGAATCAGATTTAAGAATTAGGATTGAGAATCGGTATCTTGACATTTCTAGAATAAAATATTTCTATTGCATTTGAAATAAAAGTATGCAAGGAATACAATAAAATACGGGCAGCATGCATGAATAGGGTTTATAGGATAAATATGAGCCTAAAATTTATTAGTTTCAGCTGAAAAAAAAGAAAAAGAAAAAACCCAAGGAGGTTTAAATTAAAAGTATAACATTATTAACAAAGAAACTTATCAGGACACTATTTCAAAACGTTGCGATGAACATATGAATGGTTCAACATTTGTTTTAAGAGAATTCAGTTTAAATTATCCAGCCAAAAGATCGGCCTGTGTCGGCTTTTAAATCATCGCGTGAATTAAAATAAAAGACTAACTACCATTCATTTGACCATCATCCAGCTCAAAAGCATTCACACGAAAAGAGTCAAATAGGAGAATTATTATGGCTACTGCTTACGAGTCAGATGGGACCAGATACATCCTGAGCATTGCACCAACAAAGAGAAAACTTATATAAACACAAAACCAGCTTATCTTATGTTTTATTTGATTTTTTAGCACGTCTTACTACCCGTTCGGGTTACACGCCTATGTACTAATTACACTGATGGGTTAGGAATTAGGAAAGATAAATTTAGAGGAAATGCACCCGCATTTGTGAGGAGGGGGAGAATTAAACCATTTAGGAAAAACCACCTTCAGTGCACATGACCGGGATCGAACCCCGATCTACCCGTCTTGGGCAGTTTGGCCCAACACAACATTCGTGTGTTAGGCCGCAGAAGTGGGTAAGCTCATGTTGATACAGACTAATCAACATAATCAATATGGAGGAAGCCATGTCTGAGGAAGTGTTCCCGGTTAACCCCTTTGGAGACCCTTGGCCTTGCCTAAAAACAACAGAACTTTGAACATAAATAAAGGCAATCCCTTAGTCTAAAATAAGCCCGTGTTAAACATTCTACTACTAATGGATATAACATAAATTTTGGCTAGAATCTATTTGCTAGTATACAGGTACACAAATTTTCTTATTTTAGTGCTCATAATAATCTTGTCATTGCAATGTTCTGAAAATTGCACGCACAAACAAACATACACACTTATACATGAAAATATATACACCTACAATAGATATATTATATACAATGAGGTGTGAGAGTACTTTTGATTACGAGTCAAGTTTAATAGGTAGCTGCTCAAACTAGACTCGGAATTCCTTATGTCGATTTTATTCCATTTTAAAATCTTATTTCATAGCAAATAGAATCACTCAATATTTCCTTTTGTCTAGTAAAATTATATTAAATATATTTAAAAATCCATATTTGTGTGACTAACATTTTTTTTCTCAAAAAATTTCCTTCTGAAAAATCTATGTATGTACTAAATGGATCTATCACAGAAATTCAACTTTAAATATTTAAAGTACAAATATTGCTCTACTATATTATAAGAGAAAAAAAAAGCATTCAAACCCAACTCAAAGTGAAAAGTCATACACACGTATATACTTCTAAAATGATTTGTAGCCAACAAAGTGATGAATTAATTCAATTACACATAAATAAACCAACAAATTAAATACATGTCCACACTAAAACCAGAAAATGTACGGAAGTGTGATTTTCGGCATTATTAACCAAACAGAAAAGTTTGGAGCAAGCATTTTTCAATGTTTATCTACATTTATTTAAATATTGTCAAGATTTTTTTCCCCGTCTCAATTTCACTATTTTCCAATGTATTTTTTTTATCACGTCTTACCACCTGTTAAGGTTATACACATACATGATAATTACTCTAATGGGGTATAGATGAGGAAGGAAGTATTTCAGAGGTAATCTACCCGTATTGACGTGGAAGGAGAGTGGGAAATGATTTAGGACAAAACTATTCTCAGTACACCCGACCGGGACTCTTTATTACCCTGATCTTCCCGTGCTCAACAGGCCAGTCTAACATGAGAGTGACGCCTTAGACCATTCGGCCACTTAAGCGGGTTTTTTAATCTATAATATAGAAAACCGCACCACCATGCAATACCTGTGTTAAGCCATACTACAGCAGAGTCCCCATTATTCGAACTAAACAGGACCGAAAGATGGTCGGATAGTATAGAAACAAGGGGAGTAGTCGGAACGAAACAAATCAAAATTATATGGAAGTGTAGAACAAAAATGAAATAAGAATGAGTACTTACTCCAAAAGTATTAAGTATTCAATAACTTAAAAAAAAAAACTATTATTTTATTCATGTAAATAGAACAAAGGATCTTTAAATCAATTAAATGCCACTATAATTAAATAGTGTGGTACGCAACATTGCAATTAGACACCTCAGTCAGTAGCGTTTCTGTCGAGCTAAGGATCCTGGGTTCGATTCCCGGCGTGGCCGAAAAATTCATCTTTGGTAAAATGATGGTTTTTACCCTTTCACAGTGATGAATTAACGGCCAGAGGATCGGATATTGTGCCTGTCCTATTCTTAAGTTAGATTATAAGGTATATGAGAGTACGACAGGCCTAACAAGCCGGTAGTACAAAATATGTCCTGAATAAGAAACTGACCCAGGACGCAGAATTTCAGTAAAGGATGTAAACACAATTCATACTTTACATTGCTGCGATTGGAATGTCGGATAATTGGGACTATACTGTATCAGGAGAGGGGAGCACACAGACTCTAATCATTTAGAATGCACCTACAAACACTACTTGGAACTATTTTATCAATGTTATGTGAGTGACTGAGTAAAGACCAAACCAAACCCCAAAGAAAATTATCACAAGGCGATAAAAGATTTAAACAATAATGCAACTACGGCTAATCAAGAAACATGCCCAAGCCATTATAAAACCACACACTCAACGATTTGTAAAAAAAAGGCAATGTCTATATTTGTTGTAATAAGCATTCATTTTAAGATTGCAGCAGGAAAAGAAAAATTTGCTCAAAACCACTTTTAACTAATAATATGATATGAACTCTTGTTGATTAAAAAGATTTACAAAGTATAATTAATTTCTTTCACAGATTAAATGTGAGTTTAATAAACATATTCTGGTATTTTATTAATTGATGTTACCTTCTGTCACTTAATCTGTTTAATGGGAAAATGGTAGAGCCCAATAAAAGTAAAAACACTAACACACATTTACACACATCAATATTTTCATGTGTGTAAATGTGTTAAGTATTTTTACTTTTATTTGTTCTCTACCGTTTTCCTAATATTCTAAAATTTTATTATCACCAATTGTTTTTGCTCAATGCACTTTATTTCAAACATTAATCTTTTTATTGTAATTTTCTATAGTTATTATATTTTAAATTTAGAGATAATTTTAAATTCTATATTTCTCAAACCCAAATTTCGAATCCTCAAATCATTAAAAGTGTACAATTTTAGATAAAACATTTTGAATGTCGTACAACCACAAAAATCCCTGTATTTTGTATTACCACCAAAATAAATATATCTACTAGATCATTTTTAATGGTGCGCAAGAATATAACACAGACTCCGTATGAACTTGAATCAGTGTTACCACCCTTCCAACCATTGTTTAAATCTATTTTACTTGTGGCTATAAATGGTCGTAATGCATTTATAAGATATGATGACTCTTTAACCATTTCTGACTAATTTGAGTGTCGCGCTTGGCTTCTCATGGGGTACCACTGAGAATGAGTGTAGGTACCACACTTTGGGAACAGCTCATCTACACATTCACTTGGGATAAACATTTAATAGGGATGGAACTCTCGAATGCTTAAGAATAATCGAGATTCGAGGAAATTTCAGATTTGAAACTCAGATACTTAATTTTTGTCCTCCCAATTTTTCTAATTATTTTTGTTGCAGAGCTGATTATTCGTATTGATGGTTCAAAACCAATTATAATTATAGAATGAACTTTAAAACCAGACCCCAGATCAGTAATTTAACACTTAACCGAATGTTTGAATATTATAATGAATGTATTATAAAAAATAATGTTAACATATTCTATATAATACTATACTATTATATTTATATCTCCTTTTATGTTAGTAATTTTATCCAAGATTCGGATTTGAGATTGAGATTCGACCCAAATCCAGTTTTCAATGTCACATCCCTACAACCTTAGAATGAACATAGACTAGCCAGGTACAAGAGGGAGCAGGTCGACATAATTCCATTCCAGCGGTGCGTACTACTACATACCAGGCCAAGTATGGGAAAGAAACTTACATCCCCGTCCCGAGAGTATTTCTGGAGACAGGTGCGGGGGTTGGGCGTGATCATGGTGGGGCTCTGTCACCAGCTCAAGCACAGGAGGGGTGTCTTTGTAATCGTTGAAGGGGGGCGCTGTGAAGGCATCAAGTCAAGGGGGGAGGGGAGGAAGTCAAGTGGTATTAAAAAAATGTGCAGTTTGATTTGACAAGTTTTTCAAAAGTATTTAAATAAATATTTCCTTTAATTTAATTAGGGAGTGTGCAAAGTTCCAATTTTATTTTCAAATATCTATCATCCTCGACTGCGATTCGAAAGTAAAATTCTAGATTCAACAATTACAAAGCTTTGCCAATAAAAATATACATTTATTTTCAATAGTCAACTTTTTTTTGCTCTTTTATACACCCCAAACTAATATAAAACAAAATAACTATTCTGTCATTACTAGCTTAATTTATCAGCCTAGGTTCAAATATATTAAGCAAGTTTGCAATATATTATTTGGTATATGATTATAATACCTAAGATTATATAATCAAACAATTTACATACATCACAAGTAAATATTCATATAGGAAAAAAAGAAAGAAAAAAGAAATTGCTTGTAAGTTGGGAAAATAACTTAATATGTGGGGCCAGAAAAAACATGCCACATGTAGCAAAATTAATTTTCCTTTTTTTTTTATTTCTACCAATAGAAAAATTGAATCTGAATATTAAAAAAATTACCTATCTCGCTATAAAATTACTTTTTCAGGGTGGCTACAAAACCTATTTTACAAAATTCCCAGAATTTCCAGGTTTTCCTTGTTTATAGCCACCATGTTTTTATAACATTTCAAACATCAATATCTATTTTTACCAATTTGTGGTAAATGGCAGCTATAGTTTAAGGCATGGTCTCATTTCCTGCGCAATGCATTATTTAAAGCCATATTTATTGTATTAGTGTTGTGGTTGTACTGTTTACTGGTTGAGATAGTAGTTAAAGATTTCAAACTAAGAGAAGGCGTTGAAATCTAGAAACAGTCAATTTCGACCCGAATTGACATTTTACGCTCTGCTGAACAATTTCTTCGGGCAACATGAGACAGGTTTTTCTGGGCCGCATCACATTTATTTAAATGAAAGATTACAAACAAATGTTTAGTAAAAAAATTTCAAGTATTATTATTATTATTATTATTATTATTATTACTAGCACCGCGTCTTACTACCCGTTTGGGTTATATGCACTTACGCTAATGTGTAATGGTAGGGTGATTGTGAGATGAAATGGAGGACCTACAGTTTAACATGGGATCCGAACCACGGTGGAGGTCTGAATTTAAAGTAATTTTTGTACATATAATTATGTGTAATTAAACACAATATACTATTTTTTTCAATCATAAAACAAATAACAAAATATATTCAAACATTGAAGAATCTTTTGTACATATGATTTGAAATTGCTCTTGCTTTAAAAAGTGGGCTTCGCACAGCCGTGAAAGAGTGCTTACTATAAAACTAAACCAAAACTTAATTTTAACTACTTACATGTGAGGTTGATTTGCGCTTTGAACTGTTCCGACTGTGATGGGCCTTCCTGGCCAGAATCTTCCAAGCAGTTTGATTGCGGAGATATTCCCGGCACCTTTCCTTGAGAGGTCGTTGAAAACGGCTGCCTCTCCACTTGCTCTAAACGGGCCTGCGGTAAGGTTTTGCTCTGCGGAATTCTCACCGGCTGCGCCGATGTGGATGCTGGCTGCATTGGTGAAGAGGCTGGTGATGACCTTGGGCGAAGATGAGCAGGAGTCACCGTCTGTTTGGTGGGCGTGCGATTCAGTTTTATTAAGCACTTTCGCATTTGTGCCTTTATAGTTCTCATATTTGGGGCCACAGTAAGCTTGGGGGATGGCGAAAGGACTGCGGCAAAGCATTTGCAGACGATTTCGAACAGGATGTTTGATGAGACAATGAAAACGCGGGAGGTTCGGGATACAACACAGGAGGAGAGGGTGTGTGGTTATGCTGTTTCTTCGAAGGTGAGGGGCGCGCAGGAAGTTGTATCAGTGATACTTGTGAATTCGCACCAGATATTTGTTTGAATTTTTCTTGTAGTTGGGTCAAAGTAGAACCAGTGATCTGCATTGATGTGGTAGATTTAATAGGAGATAAGGAAACAGCTATAGATGTTTTTGAAGGTGCAGTCACTCTTGAGTTTGACTGTAAAGATGACAATTGTTTAGTTTGTAGCTGTGAAGTAGTAATTTGTTTAGAAAACTCTATCATCTTTTGCGAAGCCTGTCCTACAGGATGTGGCGGCGAAGATATTTTTGTCGGAGATTTTGATAATGGCTTTTCCACCTTCACCTGTGATGTAGGAATGAGCTTGGGTAACTTTGGAACCTGCAACGGAGTAGTCAGTTTCGAGGGGGAAACAGATGTTGTACATAGTTTAGAGAAAGACACGGCAGCCGACAGGGGCAAACCCTTAGAAGATGTTTCTGCTTTAAATACTACCGTGCCTAACGATGCACTCTGAGAAATGAGTGGATGAGAAACTTGCAACATGTTTGGACATTTTAATCCTTTCGAGAGGTCAGTTGTAGCCTTGTTTTCCAGCAATGGCGAGGATCTTTGTGAGGGTGTGTCATCAGAATCAGCAGACGTGGAGCTAGGAGAAGAGCCCAGATCGCTTGACGGTATCCTGGCTGAGCGATTACCCTCTCCGTACAAGGTCAACACTTCCTCAGTTTGTGGTGGTGCAACAGAGTCTTCCTTGAACACCAAGCTAGACACACATGAGTCCAGCGCCTCTTGAAGATCGATATTACTCAATCCTTTTTTTGTACTAACCACTTGGTTAGAGCCAGATCTATGCTCTACAGAAATTGTAGCCAAATGAGGAAGTATTCGCTTCATTGTTGTAGATTTTCTGCGATTTTTAGGAAGTTTGGAATCTAAAATGGTGTGGTGGCCTTGTTTAAATTTTAGTGTTCGTACTTTACTTGTCCTTTCGTTTTTTCCAGCTTTCTTCAAAATACCTGCACTGCGTGTTACTACTTTAGGTGCAGAAGAATCAACAGGTCTTTGGATACCATGGTTTGTTTCACTGCTAACGCTTGTAGGGGCAGCAAAATTATCTTCGTTATTTGTCTTTATATGAAGGATAACTTCTGAGCCTGGGGCTGGTGTACTTATCAAAGATGTAAATGTCGGTTTTATTTTAGTGCCAGTATTCAGCGGTGAAATATATATTTTAGGGCGTAGAGGTAGAGAAGAATCTTTTTTACATTGCTTGTCTTCCTCAGATTTTTCCTTGGCAAATAATGTAACAATATTTTCCCCTTCAGATTTCAACATTACAGGAGAGTTAAGTGAAGTCTTTACTTCAGGTTTCCCCTTTGCAGGCAAGTTAACTGTTTTCTTCCCTTCATATTTCAAGGGCGCAGGAGAGATTTCAGAGTTCACCGCTTCAGGTGAGGTATTATTTTTCTTCACTTCATATTTCACCAGTTCCGGTGAGAGAGCCTTTACTTGAGATGTTACCGCTTTGAGCAAGATAGGCATTTGCTCTTCAGATTTCACCGATAAAGGTGTGCTAGCAGTATTCTCCTCTTCAGATTTCACCAATATAGGTGTGCTAGCAGTATTTCCTCTTCAGATTTCACCGATATAGGTGTGGTAGCAGTATTCTCCTCTTCAGATTTCACCGATATAGGTGTGCTAGCAGTATTCTCCTCTTCAGATTTCACCGATAAAGATGTGCTAGCAGTATTCTCCTCTTCAGATTTCACCGATAAAGGTGTGCTAGCAGTATTCTCCTCTTCAGATTTCACCGATATAGGTGTGCTAGCAGAATTCTCCTCTTCAGATTTCACCGATATAGGTGTGCTAGCAGTATTCTCCTCTTCAGATTTCACCGATATAGGTGTGCTAGCAGTATTCTCCTCTTCAGATTTCACCGATAAAGGTGTGCTAGCAGTAATCTTCTCTTCAGATTTCACCGATATAGGTGTGCTAGCAGTAATCTTCTCTTCAGATTTCACTGCTAGATGCAAGAGTGTATTATTCTCTTCAGCTTTCAAGCTAAAGGCGAGATATCAGTATTCTCCTTCTCACACTTTACCGATATAGCAGTACTCTTAGAATCGGAGTTCACCGCTAGAAGCGAGACAGCAGTATTCTTAGCATCAGACTTGACCCTTAAAGACGAGGTGGCTGTTTTCTTCAGGTCTGATTTCATCATTGCAGGCGAGATGGCAGATTTATTTACATCATATTTCGTAATCCCAGACTTCTTAACAGGCCGAGTGACAGTTTTCAAAGTTTCAGACACTATAGGTGAGATGCGAATCTGATTCATTAAAATTTTATTTTTTCCACTTAATAAACCTTCATGGCCAGATTTTGTCTGGCCTGTCCAGTTAAGAAGAACCACATTTTTATGAGCCATTTGAGACTTCACCATACTGTCGACATTATGAACAAGGTTTATATTTTTTTGGCCTGACAAAGACATAGCCAAAATAGAATCTATTCCATTATTTTCTATTTTCATGGGGGCTGTTTTGGGGACACACTTTGAAATCTGAGGCTTAAGGGATTTCGCACTGTCGCCTCAACAACTTTATTATTAATCTTCTCGACAGACGCAATCGAAACTTGAGAACCATAGCTTTTCAGAAGTTGGCTAACCCGTTTCACGCTCGCGTTGTCCTCCTCCTCCACGGGTAGCGTTGGCTTTTTACTGTCAGATTGTTTGCGTAACTGTAAGAGACACCCAACGGCGCTCAAAATTTCATCGCTCTCCTGAGTGGAGTTGCTTCCTGTTAGCTGTGTTGTAGACGAGACCGACTTTGGCTTAGAAGTTGAATAATTATGTATATTCTGAGACTCTTCAAAGTTATTCTTAGAATTTGTACGGTTTGCCTTAACCTTTGAATAGTCTGGTTTATAGTTGGATTGGATTGTTTCCTTACTGGCCAACTTCAGTGGCAAAGAGGTTCCAAACGCGGAGGTCTTGTTTGAAGGAGCCAGTTCTTCAGTGAGCACAATGTTTGTACCATAGGTGCTCACGATCCTACCTTCTTTAGTGTTAATTTTTATCGCCGCAACTTTCATGGGAGAGGTGACGAGCTTTGGCATCCCCAAGCGTTGAGGAGTAGCAGGTGCTGTTTTTGAAGTGTTAGGTTTCGATAGATTCGGGACTCCCATGAACTTGAGATATTCCTCCATGTATTTTGACCCAGAAGGATTCAACTTAAAGTGCAAGTTGTTGGATCGCATCACGGACGCAGGAGATTTCATTACTATGTGTGCTCAGGGTCAAGTTTAGACTCAGCCTGAGACTGAGGATTATCACAGGGCTGAATGTTCTTCTTTGTGATAGACTTGGTTTTTTTCTCTCGGCGATAATCCGTAAATTTTTGACCGATTTCTTCTTCCATCCTTTCCTGAGAGATCTGATAGCCGCTCCTGGGTTACTATAGCCCCAAGATTTCCACCGAGAGAGGGGCTTTTGACAGCTTCTATCTCATCTTTGATCGACACTGTCACTCTAGTCTCTTCCGCCTTTACCTTCTTTGAACGGGGCGACCATAATTCTTTATCTTCTTTGTCTTCCTTTTTAGATTTACGTTTTTTATCTTTTCTTTTGGAGTAGAGATAATTTTCCAAGAGTTTCTTTTCTTCATCATCTAAAAAGAAAACAAAGTGCATGAATATCCCAAATGTAAAATAGTAAATTAGTAAAATGACCTTGTTATACAAACAAATAACAATATTATTAAATGAAGGTACCTTGCCAATGTCATCATCTTATAAGCTGCACCAGACTAACCCAAGGAGGTAAGGTCTCTACCCTCAAGGATAAAATGTAGTGTACATTTTAGGGGTGTGGGAATTCCACTTTTTCAATTCAAAGGAAACTTTAAGTGAATAAAGAAATATTTTCAAAGACAAATTTACATTAGAATTTTTTTTTAAGTGTTGATTTAAAAATATCAAATTAGTGCTCATTTATATAACTTTATGCACTAAAATATCTTTGAAAAGGTTTTGATGCATTTTTTTTTCTAAAAGATAGCTAAAGTTATTTACAGTAAATTAATGTAATTTACTCAATATTTTACATAATTATAATAATTTGTAATGCATGTAAAAGCTCAGAATGGCGATGATAGAACTCAAATTTGTATTTTAGATGTCAATATTTTAAGCATAAAGCAGCAAGTACTAAACAGTATGTTCAACGAGTCAAAATTATTTGACACGACAGTTAATGCAGCAAAGAAGATGCCAGGGAGGGCCGAGTCAATATACGATATACTTTATCCCCATTCTTACGTAAAGGATGAGGAGTTGAGTTAAGCTGCAAGCATGTGAAATGATGCTTTTAAAAAGCGCCCTGCAGAAGAGACAAAGAGATAAAGTAGTGAACGAGGGCTTGAGAGAGGAGCTAGGAGTGGAGGAATCATGGAGGAACGGTTTAAGGTCATTAAAACTAGAGATGGTTTGCCCATAGGAAAAGAATGGAAAAAACTAGAACTGTGTCTACATGGAAAGAGAGGTAGGCGAGGCGGCATGAGACCGTGGGTGGACCAGGTAAAGGAAGGTATAAAGATAATAAGAGAGCTGTAGAACGATGGAAAGAGAATTTTGTTTTAACACCGCATCTTACCACACTTTTGGGTTAGACGCTTATGTACTAATTATGCTAATTGTTTAAGAGATTAGGAAGGGTATATCTGGATTAAGTGTACTCATATTTGTGTGTCTGTGTGTATGTGTGAGATAGAGTGAAAAATTATTTTAGGTAAACCACCCTCAAAACACCCGACTGAAATTTGAACCCTCAATCTCCCCGTCGTTAGTCTAGTCTATTGCAAGAGTAGCACTTTAGACCATGTGGATATGGCCACTGAAGCGGGTGAAAGAGAAAAGTTTCTGGACAGACAGTGTTTGAAAGAGATTGTTCACAAACACCCTACCAGGAAAGCTGCCATGGTTTGATGATGATGAACATTTTAACTGGCAAAGACGGATTTTCTTTTAAGTAAAGTCGAAGATTTTTTTCCCTTAGCCAAATCAAAGTTTCCCACACCCCTGGTCCATTTCAACATCTAAAAGGAAAGGAACAGTACTCGACAAACTTACCAAGCTCTCCGGCCTTGAGCCAAATGTCCCCGAGCGCCTCCAAGGTGTTCTCATCCGGCTGTTCCTCCTCCTCCATATCAATCTCTTCAAGGACCTGTTGTACATCATTGGGGATGTCGTCGGAGCTTGAGCCTGCATCCTGAGACGAACGTGCTGCGCTGCCGCGACCCTTCTTCTTGTGGATGGGGTGTCTTTTGGGGTTCTTCTTCGGTGCCTCCAAGAAAGATTGGGGAAGCTCGGTATTGCTTTGGGGGAAGAAAAACACCTGTTTAAAAAACTAGCTCCAGCAGCCACACCTTCAACTAGAGAGTATAAACTATAAGGAGAGAGGGTTTCTGACAGCTAGCGCAAGGCTCTTTATCGCAAACATTGGCTGAAAGTGACTAATGTCAACCTATTCAGAAATAGTTATTATTTGCTTACTAATACTATTTGATCAATAAAAAAATGTCAAATGAGTTATTATATTTTATATTTCTGTATAATTGGCATTTTCTTAACTTATTGAAACAACAAAATATATTAATAAAACTCTTGTTTTTTGGTTTTGCGGTTGTGGCAACAAGATATATTATAGAACATGAAATAATTTGTAATAAATAAAATGATAGAATAATAGGAAAATAATATATCACAAATAGACGTAAAAACACTTAATACGTATTTACACACACTTCAATATTTCAATAGTACTTATTTATGGTTTATGCATGAATCTATTACAGAAATTCAATTCAACTTGAAATATTTTCTGTACAAATAATGCTCTATAATACTCACTCGGAAAAAAGAAACTCGTTTTCATTCAAACTCAACTCGAAGTAAAAATAACCTATGTGCATAGTCCTACTTAATAGTTAATAAAGCAGTTTTGTTTAAATGCACACACTTTCATTTACTGGTATTTGAAAACAAAGAATAAAGACAAGACCAATTCTCAAGTATTTCGATTTCACTAAGAGTGAAGAGAAGCCCGCCATAGAGGAATAGAGTTTGACGTCATTAGTGTTTTAGCTCAACAATTTATACTCCAACATTATCTAGGTAAGTAGCTATTCATTGTACTTTTACCTTAAATAAGGTTATTATTACTATTCGCACGTCTTACTATCCATTCAGGTTATAAGCACTTAAGCTAACGTGTAATGGTAGGGTGAGTGTAAGATGAAATGGAGGACCTACAGTTTAGCGTGGGATCCGAACCACGGAGGAGGCATGCCATTCCACACATTCACAAGTTGTGATTAATACACGTCTTGTCAGAGGGGAAGGAAGGGTTAGGCAATCAGATAAATCTGTGCCGGGACCAAGGATTGAACCCCGGACCTCCAGCACAGAAGTCCGACTGACACCTTACCCCTAGACCACCAGGTTACCCCTTAAATAAAGTAAAGAATCAAATAGCCAAAGCTATTATGTTTGTTTTAGTAAGGAATTAGCCTGGGTTCAATTCCAGTGTCCAGGTGTCGTTTTTCAACTGTCAGAATAAACTTAAAAATAAAGTGTTAAATCAAAAAGGAAGAAAAAAAAGTGTTGCAGTACTTAACATTTTTTCTAAATACAAAACTAAAAATAGCCTGACTCACTTCTTATTAACAAGAACGTCCCTCTGGGAGGGAGGCGGTGCAGCGTAGTGTCGGGAAGGTTCCTCTGGGTGGGCCCCTATATCCTTCCCTTGCAGCCACAGGTGGTACCTGTCTGGCTGGAACCTCTTCACAAACGTGTCCATGCTGATCTTCACCATGTCACCCCTTAAACAGGCATGATAACTTGTGACAGTGACAACATTATAATTACTTCCCATCCGAGTTATTACTCGAGCAAGATAATCTCTGTTAAGTTAGTTAACAAATGTTGGGTGAAGAATATGATATACAGCCGGGTCCCGCTAATACGGCAATTTTCAATCACATATATATCAATTGTGTTTGGCGGTTGTTTAGTTCTTTAAGAATTTCTTGAGAACGCCCTCAGCAGAAGGTTCGAGAATGATTTTGGGTACTTTATTGTTAGTAATTCGGTCTATTTACAAAGGAAAAAAGCACGAAACGGCTGATATTGCATTAAATATTGAAAGGAGAATAGAAAAATGTAGGCCTCAAAGTTGAGTTGTGTACGTCGAGTCGTATTTTCCGGTAAATGTGACTGTGTAGGTCTTGCTCTTCTAGCCTCCTTTCAGTCTATTTATATAATTTATACATAACTCCTTTGTGTACTTAATAGATAATAGTGTTAAACAGTGTTTCCCAATCTTTTTGAGCTCACGCCGCTCTTGGTAGATCATCAAACCCCTCCCCCCCTTCTTTTTCCTGTTTTTATGACAGTAATAAAATAATGAATTGTAAGTTGTGAGAGTAACTTGATTTATCAGAATTGAGCTAAATGTTAGAAACAATTTTGCAATAAAACATTTTCCAAGAAAGTTTAGTACATAAAGGTATATAAATAACAAAAATATAATATTTTTAACTCATAAAACCACAAAAAAAATTTGAACTTAGCGATAATATTTCATATTCATATAGTCGATTTGTGTTTGCTTCAAATTGAAAAAATAGACAGCACACACACACACTTGTGTGTATGTTGAGGGGAGGGAAAGTGGAAAACCACCATCAGTACTCTACCAGGCTTCAAAACCCTCATATCCCCGTCACCAGTAATCCAGTCTAATGTGAAAGCGGCGCCTTAGACCATGTGACCACTAGAACTAGGTTTTGCTATTGGAGGTATTATGAAATGTGTGACACAACCAAAGATGATTTTTTCTTTACCTGCAGAGGCATTGGGAGGCACGTTTGCCGTACTCGACCCAACGCGGTGTTGCGAAGTTGGTGGACTCGGCACAGTTGAAACCGTGGTTGAAACCGGCATGGTAGCCGTATGGGAATGTTATCATAATCTCTCCAGCCTCTTGGGTGATCTAAAAGGATAATTACTTAATAATTTATTGATAATAGAAAGGGTGGTTGGTAAACCTTGATTTTTAACATCTTAAACTCCAATCTTATCTACCCGAGGCACCTTCGTCAAAATGGAGTGTAAGCTAGGTCTTTTTTTTTTTTCACAATTTTAATTTTATATTTTGATCTAAAAATTTTCCCATGCATCTTTAGAACACAAAAATTACAATGCTAAGTTTCCACATACCCTGTTATAGGGGATTGAATATTTTTTCATCACTTGAGGTGAAATTAAGGACATCTTGTGTCTCAAGAACGCGGGACACGCCTTATATGCTTCAGGGAAAAACCCATTAGCCAGGCGTTCAAACCGACGGCCGTGTTCCGGAGGGATGGCATACCTGGAATCAGGCAAGAAAGAAAACTTAATGTGATAATGAGTATTGTGGTCAAACTCGATTCCTCAATTTGGGCGATTCTTATTAGTGTCAAATAAATACATTTCCAACATGGTAATCTTCAATACCTTAATCCATAGCTTTATTCAGGATTTGGTAATTTTCCAATATGACCATTAGGGATGTGCGGTATGTGAAGCTTCGAAACAAACATCAGCGTCAAATTTGCTTCAAAGCTTCACCAATAAAAATATTGACAGCAAAAATACTCCAATTACATGAAACAAAATATTAGAATCAATAGTAAAATAAAACATTTTCCAAGTAATTTTAATGCACGAATTATAATAATAGCACCGTGTCTTACTACCCGTTCAGGTTACATGCTGAGTGCATGTAGTAGTTTAAATAACCACTATATAATTTTTTTTTTCAAGCATAAAATAACTGATAAAAAATATTCAAACTTTGATTTGACTTCAAGAATATTTCATATATTTGATTCAAGTTCGGGGAACTTCACACATCCCTAGTATTTAATGCAACAATTAGTTTTCTTTAACACGACATCTTACAGCAGTATCTAAGTGGTCCAGCCCTTTTCAGCGAAGAGAAATGCTGAATCAGAACCTCACCATGTCTTAGGCGCTCCAAAATGTAGGAAATTGATGCTGTACAAGTCCATGTCTTCGGTATGCCAGGCAAAGGTAGTTTTCCACATTCCAAAATAGAGGTAGGCAGTGTTTACCCCATCGATACTGATTCCATAGTCCTCGTTGACATAATCCAATATTGTTCCGAGATGATTTATATTCCATACCTGGTAAAATAAAATAGCCATATTTTACTATCAAATAGCTACATCTAGCCACTACACACAAATGATTGATGGCATCATACAAACTTGTCGACAGGCTCATGCATAAGAGTATAAAATTATCGACAGCCAACTCGATGGACAAAAGGTCCTATTCTTGTACTTGTGTGGACCACTTGACCCACCCAATCTATGAAATATTTGTTTTAATTTTGTCGGCAGGTCGACTGTCTATCACAAGATATGAGTGAAAACTGGCGGCTTCTGAAAAATATCTAGGCCAAGTGCTGCACTGGGATCTGTTAATACACAGATTTCAAGACAAGCTTTAAATAAATGTTCAAGCTCAGGCTTTAAAGATTTATGTTACGCTTTTATCAACTTGTTGGGATGTGTTTTGAGCCATGAGGTTTGAGGGATGGGAGAAAACCTAAAGAGGGTATTGTGCAGAAGATGGACAATGAAATGTTAAGGCCAACAATTGAGTAAACTTGCTTTGATGATGAAATGAAGAGAGTAAAAAACTTATATAAAAACATAATATATAAATGTATGTCTTTGAAGGCCCTTTAGAACATAAATAGCTTAGCGCAAAATGGTATTAAGTACACCTAAATGTATTAATTATTCTATAATATTTATATTTCCTCTTATATTCATAATTTTTTTCCAAGATTTGGATTCGGGATTCAAATGTAAATTAAAGATTCGGATTCATAAAATTGTAGATTTGACTCAGCTCTAGTTTTAACTAAATAATTTATATTCCAGCATCCCTGCTGGTCTGAACTAGTTTAATATATGGAACGTTTGTGAAATAAAGCATAATTTTTTTTAACAAACTTGTTTGTGAAACAATGTTTTGCAACAAAAGTATTGGAGAAGGTCAAAAAGAAAAGAAAGAGCACGCGAGGAACAAAACATAAGATATTTAAAACCATGATCAACATATTTTTAAAAACAACACAGCTATTAGAATCGTAACTATTGACCTTTTAAATCACTATATTAAAACTAGTTTTTTTAATGATAAAATCTAGATTTAACCCTTAAACACCCAGCGCGAGACAAAATCTTGTCTGTTAGTCTAACAAATGTTACTAGATGGCACCATAATCTTTATCCTAAATATTAAGCTTTGGTTCATATTTTCCTCAACAGAAAGCACTGTAATGTCAACAAAAGGTAGGGTTATTTTTGCACAAATTAATTATGTTATTCCAAGTTGTTTACACTGTGGTGTGAACATGTTTTTGACTCCCGTGATTTTCTTTATAGTGAATTTATGCCTGAAAGTGTCTCTGATCTATTTATTCATTTGCTGCATTAGTTTTTTCCAAAACAAAAGGTGTCGACTCCAAAAGTATGTAGGCCATTACACCATTTTACTAAAATTCATGTAGTTTAGAAACTAACAACACTACAGACACCAAACTTATATAAGATTTTACAGAAATAAATTATCTTTCTTTCAGGAGGGGTTATGAAAATAAAAGGCAAAAATTCAATTGATTTTTTTCACCTCAGGAATTTAAATTTAAATTAAAATTTCAAAATTTTTCAATTTTCAATATTTTCTTTTACGATTCATCTATTGTATAATGATAGAGATATATATGTTGAGTAGTTTTTTTATGGTAGGAATTCACAAAAAAAAAAACATGTAAATATGTAGGAATTGGCTTGAGTGTTTCACACCAGAGTTGTGAAAATATGTCGAGTGCAAAAGGGTTAAAAATACAACTAATGGTGTACCTTGACAAGTGTGCCGCAAAATGAGAAAGGTTGAAAAGCACATGTAATATTTCTACTTACGTTAACATTCTTATCCGTTAAACTACCGGACACGTCTGCTCCGTAGATAGGAGATCCATACATTATTTTCTTCCAGTATGTTCTCTCGAGATCCTCATAATCAAAATGATTCGGCGTTTGGTACCTATTGAATGCAAATTAAAAAAAAAAAAAGGTATAAGAATTGCCTAGATAATAGAAAGGGTAGCGAGACACTGTACTAACAAACCCTCCAGAGAGTGTAGTTTTAGTTAGTATTAGAGTTACTGGCAGCAGATTCTAAACCAAAATTCCAGAGTTTAATCCTAGTGACTTGTCTTCAATAAGTCCAAATTAGCACCATTGTTTTATATAAGTTGGCAGTCTTGATTTTTTAAATTTCTTTCAAACCTTAATCATTGAAATAAGTTATTTTGACAGTTCATCGTACAAAGTCTCTAGCAAAATAGACCCAACAAAAAGCATTTGAAACCGATTTTAGATAAACCATATGAGGCAAATTGCTTTTTTTAAAGCATCAAGCCTTACTATCAGTTTGGATTGTACGCTTACAAACTAATTACACTAATGGTTTTAAGGATTAGGAAGGTTATTTTTAGAGCAAGCGTACCAGCATTTACGTGGACGGCATTTGGAAAACCATTTTAGGGGGGGGGAAATACCTCAGTACAACCAACATAGATCTGCACGTTAATTTCCCTGTAATTGGTGGTCTAGTCTTCTACAAGAGTAGTGCCTTAGATCATGCGGCCCCATAAACTGGTTAGCGGCAATACTTATTTGTTGTTCTGTCAATGTATTGATTTTGCATCCTTTTTTGGGCAAACAGTTAATGTAAAGTGAGCGTTTTCATCCATTCACCCCAAGCATGAACCATACAAATAGCCTTGTTTTCAGGTGTATACAAAATAAACTGCACGGTATCAAGATTACCTTGCAAGGCCCCACAATGGAATAGCTTTTGGGATATGGTCTTAAGTGTGAACCGTCAAGGTAAGACTGTCACAATTCAGGGTAAATGGAGTGTCAATTTTTATTGGAAGGGCCTTACTTATTTAATAGCTAAAAAAGTTACTCTATTTAGTTTCACGTATTTATACATCAAGTCATGTGATTTGGGGCCGTTCACCTTTTATATATATTATCAGTACCTATAAAATAACTAAGGGTGTATGAGTACTCAAAAATTCGAGTTAAGAGTCGAGTTTTACAGGCTGTTAACGCTACTCAATTTTTTTACAAAATTTGAAAGATTAGAGTACTCAAAAATTCCTAATTTAATTAGCTGTACTGTAAATTTAAGACATAACTCTTTCTTACAAAAAAATTGACTCAAAGTGAAAAATTCCTACTTGCACACCCATAAATATTAACACAGTTTATTTTAAAATGTTATCAATTTTGTTTAAAAAAAGTTAATAAAAAGGCACTTTCTGTGAAAATTGAAATATATATTACAAATAGGCTGACACCTTAGACCAGTCGGTAGTGTGTCTGTCTACTAAGTTAAGGGTCTCGAGTTCAATTTCCAAAGTGGCCGAAAAATTTATAATCGGTGAAATGTAGGTTTACCCTTTCACATCGATAAATTAACGGCAGGAGGCTGGTTGTCGTGCCTCTTCTGGTCATAAGTTAGATTATAGGGCATTGTGAAAAATATATGGCTTGAATAAAAAAAAGTGACCCAGGCTAGAAACAGTAATGGATGGAAAAAATTATTTACAAAGAGGTTAAAGAAAACTTTTATTTTCAATAAGTATATTCCACAAACACTTAGGCCCTACTATTCTAAGCCTTGTATCTTAGGTCAAGCCAAGTGATAGAGAACCAATCGTCAAGATACCTTAGTGGTTTAACCGGAGATTAGTTTTATAAATACTCACTTGGAACTGATTGCGAGGTCGTGGTACTCCTGAACAGTCATAGATTTCTTCTGCACGTTTATCTGCGTGTAAAGGCCTGGTTTTCCGTCCACCACTTGGCAGATCGGAGCCGGTATGGTGATGTCTATATTCTTGATGTCGTATCCGTTCTTCCGCGGCTTCCATTCCGGTGGTGGGATCACCTGTTATGCGGACAGTAAACATTCGTGTCACACACTTATGTACTAATAACACTAATGAATTAGGTGCGCCCCCCGCCTCAGTGGCGTAGTTAGCTAACACGCAAGTTTCATGTTGAGCCCGACTGCTGAGGACGGGGATATCGAGGTTCGGTCCGATAAACTGAGGGTTGGTTTTCCTAAATGATTTTCCACAATCCCTTCACGCAAATGCGGGTTCACTTCCTCTAAATTCAACCTTCCCAGTTATTAATTAATTAGAGTAATTAAGTGTATAACCCGAACAGGTAGTAAGACATGGTGCTAAGATTCGATTACATTGTGTATGACGGAGGTTGAATTTAGAGGAAATGTGTACATATTTGTAAAGAGAGAAAGAGTGGGAAACTATTTGCGATAAAAAAAAAGAAGCTAAAATTGGAATTATCCCCTTTTCCCCCTTTACCTTTCAAATGTTAGTGACTCAAATTAATGTTGCTGATTGAAAATGGGTTTTAAAAAAACCCATCAAGGTGTACCTAAATGTGCTGAGTGGATAATTTAAACATTAAAGTAGTGTTATGTGACAACTACAAAAACCTTATTTTTGACTTTGGCTTCAAGCTTTGGTTTAACTTTGGAATTGAAAACTGACCTTCACACAGCCTTATTGGTTTGTTTAGTTATTTAAAGATATTCTTAAAGCAGCTAGCCTATGGCCTCTTTCCCATGCCATATAACAGAGATGCACTGTTGAAACATGGTTTAGTACCTTACACAGCCTAGCTAAAATGCAATAGTATTATTATCACCACGTCTTACTAGCCGTTCGGGTTGTACGCACTTACGCTAATATGTAATGGTAGGGTGATTGTGAAACGAAATGGAGGACCTACAGTTTAACGTGGGATCCGAACCATGGTGGAGGCCTGGCATTCCCCACATTCACAAGATGTCTTGTCAGAGGTGAAGGACGGGTTTGGTAATCAGATAAATCTGTGCCGGGACCGAGGATTGAACCCCGGACCCCCAGCACAAAAGGGTGACACCTTAACCTTAAACCGCCAAGTCACCCTAAGATGCGCTTTTGACTCACGGATTAATACCTTGCCTGAAAAGGTTAGGATGCGCTCTTAAATCATGGTGTAATACCTTACCCAACCTAGCTAAGACGCACTGTTGAATCATGGTTTAGTACGGTACTCAACCTAGTTAAGACACGCTGTTAAAACACGATTTCCTACCTTGGCCAATCCAGCTTTGTGGGCACCCTGAGACTCCATATAGGCGACATAGCTGGAGAAATCCTTAAACTCGTCATATGTGGGACGGAACACCATGATTTTGGGCCCCCCGGGGCCCGTATTTCCCATGGACTCCATGAGGGAGCTTTCCAGACTAGACCTGACGCTAAAACCAATATAAGACATAAAATAAAATAGCAGTGAAACATAAATATTTCTGTCGAACAATAGCTTTGAGGATGACGCCTTAAACCGTGCAGCCACCTAAGCGGGTAAAAAAAAAGAAGTAAAATGATAATATTTAACGGATTAAATAGTCAAGCTAATATAGTTGTTAGGCATCTAAATATATTCTATGAATTGAAAAATTACACCTGAACAAGGGAATTGAACTCTGGGACCTTTGGCTTAGTACGCCAACACCCTAACCACTTAGCTATCAAGGAGTTGTTCCGAAAGTTTGGCTGCATAATCCATCACGATACGCCTATTCGTACAGTTGTCAATGTACTATTGACTCTCGGGTCAGAGGTGGCTGCAATCTTGATTAATCATTTATATGTAGCCGACGATTTTCACACGTCCATCACAGACTCTGCCTTAAAACATGATTAAAGAATGATCCTGGACATGGTTTGAGGTAGCTCAGTGGGAAGATCATTGTTGTGCCAAGCCAAAGGTCCCAGGTTTGATTTCTGTGCACAGGTGTCATTTTTTCAATTTAAATAGAAAAACATGTGTTATAATTTAAAATTACCCAGTAAAACACAATTTAAAACAATATATATATCCAAGTAGTAAATCTTGTGAATTCTCTGAAGAAAAGAAAAAAATCAGCCTATAACTTTTCAATCATTGAAATAACTTTTATATAACCGAGTTTGATATATTGTGTTGTTGACAATACAAACTTAAGACCAATGCTAGATTTTTTAACATTTAACAATGGCCTAAATCATGTTTCTAATGCTTAAACTGTCACATGTTTGAATTTGAAATTATTACGAGCTCATAGCAACACAATTTTAGAATACAGAGATTTTCTACAAACAATTGCCAATTAGATCGAGTTTCTCATGCATAATTGTAAAATGTTAATTTGTGAAAGAAATGATTAGGCACTACTTCTACTAATATTTAGATTGAAATTTGGCATTTCTCTTCCCCAGGAATTAAAATACTAAACTTTTGGCCTCCCACTTATTTACTGAGACTGGTAATAAATTGGCAAGTGTGTTTGGTATACATAAAGGAGCATGCCAATATTACATAAGAACCTTTTTGACAATTTTTTTTATCCCCTCCTCCTTTTAAAAGCAAAAATTTCCTTTTCTCTCTAATGTGCTTGTGTAATATTTTAAAAAATAAAAAAAAACTCAATGCCCCCTAAGTTGGAGAAAGGTAAGTAATTCAGTCAGTAGCAAAGTAGGGCCAATATCTAAAGTTAGATTCTCTTTCAAGTCAAATTCGTATAAAATTCCTGTTTTTTTTCCCCCTGTGATTGCTTTAATTATCTGTTGGAGATTAAAATAAACTAGCTAAGTTTACAAGTACCTAAGTAATGTTCAAAGTGGTTAAAATTCATTAAGCATTTTATCTAAACATGGGCTTAAGTTTAATTTATTATTCAACATCCAATTTCTGGACCAACTGATTAATAGCCTATAATTTAATTTTGATTAATATCATCCTAGAATTTACCAACTAAATTGATTCTTAAACATAGACAACAGTGTGATCATCAACTGTCAATTTCCCCAATGACCACACCGGAAATCGAACCCAAGACTCTTAGCTAAAATAAATGTATGAAACTCTGCACGGACTTTCTCGCTCTGTTGTTTAAAAATTGAGATAGTTACTCAAAACTCATAATATATGTGAAACTAAATAATATAGACTAGCAAACCCAAGCATAAATTGCACTATCCTTATGTAATACTTTTTTTTTTAGTACTGGTTTTAAATTTTACAATTTCATTTTTAAAGAATTAATGTCCTCATTTGTATGCTTGGACCAATAAAAACCATAAATATTGGGTCCACAAGGGTCAAAACTTATTACTTATTAAAATTTCAACTTTCAGTTAAATTTTTTTACATTTTTTTAGGTGTTGCACATCTTCATGCATTGCTATTAAATTTCTCATTTATAAATTTTGAACAATAAAAAATTTAAATATTGACTATTGAGTCTAAAATTGAGATAGATCATTGTTGTACAAACATTTCTCCTGAGAGGTTTAAGGAAAAACAACATAAACTTTTAGAGAGTTAATTAATATATTTAATTACTCTATGGCACTGTAGAATTAATGCATTAAAACTTAAGTAGTATCTCTTTACAACTAAAGCTTACAAAATTATATTTATGTACCCACCTCGGTGGCGTAGTTGGCTAGCGCGCTAGTCATGTTGCGCTTGACTACTGAGGATGGGGAGATCAAGGTTCAAGTCTCGGTCGGGTGAACTGTTCCCCCCCCCCCCAAATGGTTTTCCACTCTCCCACCACGCAAGTGCGAGTTCACTTCCTCTAATTCAACCTTCCCAATTCCTAATCCATTAGCATAATTAGTACTTAAAGCATATAACCCAAACGGGTAGTAAGACGCGGTGCTAATATTATTATATTTATGTAATTGCCAATAACTCAGAAACTTTTGCTTTCATGAAAATTTATTTTATGTAAAAGTTTTATTTTTAATAGTACTACAATTTTGCAATTATAAGTTATTTAGTATCTCAAATAGTTGCGGAGATACGGAAATTTCAGCTTCTGTGAAGTACCCTAAAAGTCATTTCCAGGGGAAATTAAAATGGCAAGTTTATTTATAATATTAATCAATGCCTAGATACAAATTTTGATCAAAATCGTTAAAACCAATTTTTTGCTCATTTCAAACTTTATTATTATTTATTAATATTTAGCACCGCGTCTTACTACCCGTTCGGGTTATACGCTTTAAATACAAATTATGGTAATGGATTAGGAATTGGGAAGGTTTAATTAGAGGAAGTGAACCCGCATTTGCGTGGAGGGAGAGTGGAACACCATTTAGGAAAAACCACACCCCAGTTCACCCGACCGAGATTCGAACCTCGAGCTCCCCGTCCTCAGCAGTCGAGCTCTACACGTCTAGCGAGTTAGCCAACTACGCCACCGAGGCGGGTTCAAACTTTATTAAACTACTCTTAATTCTAAGTTTAAACAGACACACAGCATTGCAAAGATAACTTTTTAGGGTTCGGGGGGGTCATCCATAAACATTTCAGGTTATATTTTTTTTACGGTCGCAATACTTTACCTTTTGTGTTCGAAAAGTTAAAAAATGAATAAATATTTGCATACAGCTTGAAAGTTATTGGTTTTATAAAAATATGTTTCAAATAAAATATGTGTTATTTTAAATAGACTACATATTTTTAATGATAAGTAATTTCATATCTCAAATAGTTCGGAGATTTGATAAAAAATGATAATTTACTCATTAGATCAGAGGCCTTAAAGTCATTTTGCCAAAATATTGAGAGTAATATTTGTTTGGAATATTTATAATGTTTAGAAATTAAATTTAATCAAAATCATTGGGCCAATTTTAGGAAAATCAACTTTTTCTCTTTTAGCCCTTTAGTAAACTACCATTAATTTTAGGGTTAGATATATCAAATTCCAAAAACCCCTCGGGACAACCCTATAAAAACCAGAGATAACAAGTTTAGGCCCGATCGGTAAAAACGTTTAGGCTCTAGTTGAGAGATAGGCAGACAGAAATTCAAAAACCACTTTTTCGGATTCGGGGGGTCATGAAACCTTGAGATTCATAATTGAAATCTTGAGTTCGATTTTTTTGATGATCATAATATTTCTCTACCTGTAAGATAGCAAGAATGTAAAAAGGGCATGATTCTAACAAATAACCTAATGTGATGACATAGATATAAAGATGGGCTGCAAAATTATGTTGTACTATATTTAAAATAGTATGACTACATAAACAATAAAATGCTGAGCGTGCTTATAGACTAAACTATTTCTCGGGCATTTTCTTAAGCATACAAACCATAACAAGCCAAGGCAAGTAGGCTATATAAAAAGGAACACGTTATGCTTTAATTCAAATTTATGCTATACAAACTTTTTATATTGACTCATAAATAAAGGCATTTTCAATGACAAAACATAATTGGTATCCAAATTAGACTATTAGGTAGGTAGGCCTATCAATAATATACACGATTTTTAAATCACTAAGCCTAGCTAAATAAAAAAAAGTTGTGCCACTAAAATACCACATAATATTCGAAAGTTTTCGATAACTTTATAAATGTGATTACAATTCCTAGACTAAACATTTTAATATAAATTCCAATCCATTATTGCATATGGAATAGCCTACCTACACTCTTTAAAAGATTAATCAAGCTTAGATTAACAGGACAAACAAAATTATTTATTTACAAACTAAATGTGATTCTTACATGTGTCTAATAAATCTACTTAGATGTAAATATGTTGTTTTGAATATAGTTAAGAGCTATGTATTAAAAATTACCTATCTTCCTATAGTAAACAATATTCACCCAGAAAAACAATCAACTCATCTCTCGATTTTGAAATTAAATAGTTGAAAGTCTGTATTTTCTCGATTAGTTAATCATGGTGATTTGATATCTTAGGTTGTAAAATAATATTAAATAATTAGATACACTTTTTATTTGCCCTAGTCTTACAAGCGCATAGCTCTCAAAATGGTATGTAGGCGTACGAATTAAATAAGTTTACGTGCCGTTCTAAAAATATGTATCCTTAATTCTTGAAAAAATTAATCAGTAATCCTTTGGACGACATTAAAAAATATATTTTACAAGAGAGACTAGGTTTTAAAGTTAAAAATCAAAATTGAATCAATGAATTTAAAAAAAAATGAATATTTAAGAGAGCATAAAAATATATTAATGTAAAATTGTTTGAGACAAGGCAAGATTGAACGGATAGTAGCTAGTTTACTTCATGAAACATACAATCAAGATGGCGGCGGTGTCAGCATATAGTTGCCTATAATTAACATTCATAGTTTTAAGGATAATCCTAAATAACAATGGGGAAAATACAGACTAAAATAACAATAGAATAAACTTAAAATAATGTGTAAAACAGTTTTCGAGCAAATGATTTAACATTAAAATAATAATAATCAAGTCTAAGCTTACGGAACATAGCGTCATTTAAAGACCCAGGCAACGAAGATTAGCAGGTAAGGAGGCGTTTCTATAAATTGTTTGTATATCAGCATATAAAGTAACTATACAATTTTCAACAAATAGTGAATATAAAAAAAACGTACGTACCTTAAATATCCATTGCTTCTAACACCTTGCACAATTAACCGAACTAAGTTGCACTGAAGCACCAACTCACACAGCAAAACCAAATCCAGAAGGAAGGAAATGTAACTCTCATTGATTGTCCCAGATCATAGACATTTCAATCCAGGAAGGTATAGAACCAAAGATGTTTTGGAAAAGCGACACTAAGTTCGCACTGAATTTTGAAGTAGATTACTTAAGCTTATTTTGTCCTCAAATTAAAATAGTTAAATACGAATTCCTTTTATAAAATAAAATAAAAATTATAAACTTACTAGACGCAAATTAAAATTAAAATGGAATTTTAAAAATCACAACAAAGATTTCTATTGCAATTTCTAGACCTTAAAAAATAATATGAAATTTAAAAAAAAGTATTGTCATTAATTTTTTGTGTCAACTATACATCATTCCAAGAAAGTATGCAGAAAAATCAAAACACAATTTTACGGTGAGGGGGGGGGGATATGTAGAACCAATAGCAAAGCGAGAAGGTCACGTGGTTTTGTTATGGTTGTGTATGACATGTCGAGTCTTGCTATCCCCACCCTTTAAAGTGTTGTGTTGACATTCATGTAACCGCTTGAACATTTCGAACAGTTCGAACCTTGTCGCGCCTGGGGAGTATATATACACTCAGAGACTTTGGCCAGCGTGAAAATAAAATCGTATTACCAAACTCCCCGCTCCCGCCCCCCAACCCATCCAACAGCTTGTTTAGTTTACTAGTTATGGATAATATACCACCCTAGAAAAATAAAAAAAATTGTTAGATTGTTTTCAGTATGTAGTCATATTTCTCTCAAAATATCTCTATGCTAGTGACAAGGTTTGAATACTTTTACAACAAAAGATATATTACATGTTGTAAACACGCAGTTCAAATGCCTTAAGTGTTCAAAATAGAAATATTACTCAAGACCATAAGGCAATGATCAATATCTCCATTACAGAAGGATCAATGCCCACGCGTTTATTTGCCAACGGTACATAATATACTCAAGCCAGTGTATATTTGGAAGGAATTTTACAACACCGCAAAATTCCAAACTTCAAGTAAATTTTTTCTCAGAATAATGAATTTATAGCTTGGAGTGATATTAGTAAGAAAAATAAATGATGCACTTAATTTTACCGTGTTTTTTTAAAAACTTACACGACTGGTAAACTTAATAAGAAGAGACCATTGGGGATACCTTGATATAGATGGGAGGATAATGTAATGGACCTAAAAGAAATAGGGTGTCATGTGGTGGACTGGATAGAACTAGCTCAAGATAGGAATAGGTGGAGTTCTTTTGTAAGTGCTGCGATAAATTTTCGAGTTCCTAATGCCAAAGAGTAAGTAAACCTACAAAAATTTAAAATAACGATAACGCTATGAATTACAAGTTACGTAAGAAAAAGAAACTTCTAGCATTATTCTATTAAACTGTAAAGAAAACAAAATAATACTGTTTTATATTACTATCGTTGGATATAATCTAGTAACAAAATAGTCAAAATTTTCAAAAAAGAAAAAAGAAAGCTCATATTCTCTGTGAGAGCTTGCTGATAACTTGAAAGAGTCTAAGTAGCTATCAGTTTATCACTAAATAATTTTGTTTTGTTTTTTACGTTACACAAACACTAGTTCTAGGTATTCACCGCCATGTTCAAATCAATCACTCATGTTTGGAATATTCTCCATGTGTCAGCATGTGTCTTAAGAGTTCTGAGGATTTGCTAATTTAGAACATTACAAAGTAATCTTTGAGAGTTGGGTGCAGAGGAAAACGTCGACAGAGTAGTTGTTAATTATCACACAAATTTCAAGCTTTACAAAAGTTTAGAAATTATGTGTCTATTCATAAAGCATCAAGTGAAATGCATAAGAAAACCATAATAAGTTGGAGATACAGTTTTACATTTCGTTGTATAGCGCCGTCTTCACCATTTCCGTAAGGGAGAATATAGAAATTCAGAGAAAAAATATTCTCGATTCTACAAAGAGCCATTGCGCCTGAACAAACAACACTGAAAACAGCCTTCAGTGAAAGCTCTAAGGTCATGCGACGTCAAAACGAAAGCTACTGGCGCGCAGCCGTTTTAAACAGTGTTGCCAAGATGGTACAAGCTATTCTGGGGCACACTGTAGACCCATAACAAATTATGGTTTTAATATAATTCTTCATTAAAACATTGAGAATTGAAGTACTCTGGTTACTACTCATACGATTACCTTTTACCATGAGAAAACTAACGAGGCTTGATAAAATATTAGAAAAACGAGGTAGTCAAATAAAAATAATATAGTAATATCAACAATTCAAAAACATCTTAGTCCCAGGGCTTGCTTTATGTTAGGCATCTTCTGAAGGGGATTCACTTGCTAATTACGAAATGCTTAAACATGTAATTTTAAGATCGATTTAGTTTTTTTTTGCACCGCGTCTTAGTACTTGTTCAGCTTATACGCTAGTGAGTTAAGGATGAGAAAGGTTGAATCTAGAGGAAGTGTACCCGATGTAACAGGATGAATTTTAAGTGAATGCATCACGATTTACCTTGAGACAGAGAAAGCTAGGATGAAAAATTAACTTCAGTGCCTCTTGTCGGGAATCGAACCATGGATTTGCGAGTTAGTCATGGAGGCTACCCAATATACAATATTGGTATTAATAGTTAATTCGTGATATTAGCATGATATTATTATTATTATATTATTATTATCACCGCGTCTTACTACCCGTACGGGTTATACGCACTTACGCTAATGTGTAATGGTAGGGTGATTGTGAGATGAAATGGAGGACCTACAGTTTAACGTGGGATACGAACCACGGTGGAGGCCTGGCATTCCTCACATTCATAAGTTGTGATTAATACACGTCTTGTCAGAGGTGAAGGAAGGGTTTGGTAATCAGATAATCTGTGCCGGGACCGAGATGAACCCCGGACCCTCAGATCTGACACCTCACTCTAGACCACCAGGCAACCAGAATAATAATAATATCCAGATAAACCGACCAAATATTTATTATTGCTAGAGAAATTATTAATATTATAATATATTATATATATATTATATATATATAATGTTCAGTTTGATAAAAACTCCAAAACTGACTTGACACATAGGCTAATTATAAAGGCAGTGAACCAGTATATAATATAAATATAATATATAATATATATATATTATAGTATATGTTCTCTAACAATAATAAATATTTGGTCGGTTTATCTGGATATTATTATTATTATGCTGGTTGCCTGGTGGTCTAGAGTGAGGTGTCAAAGCTGAGGGTCCGGGGTTCAATCTTCGGTCCCGGCACAGATTTATCTGATTACCAAACCCTTCCTTCACCTCTGACAAGACGTGTATTAATCACAACTTGTGAATGTGAGGAATGCCAGGCCTCCATATATATAATATATATATATATAATAATATATATTAACATATATAATTAACACAGCGAGAGCATACAGTTATTTTATAACACATTAAAATTTAACAAGTCAAAATAATTCTATTTGTTTTATATATATAGGTAATTAACACAGCGAGAGCATACAGTTATTTTATAACACATTAAAATTTAACAAGTCAGAATAATTCTATTTGTTTTATATATATAAAACAAATAGAATTATTCTGATTTGTTAAATTATGTATATATATATAAACGGTAACTACATCAATAACTAAAATGCACTATAAAATGGTCAAATTTCCGTAAGTCTGGCAACGCTGCAATGATGACGTGGCACGTTAAGCTCGTGAGATACGAGTACAAGCAGCAAGCTCTCAATTCAGTCGAGTGTTCAGCCGTTGAAGGTAACGTTCGTAGTAGTAACGCGGCAAGTGGAATTAAATGTTTCAGACCCAGAACCTAAGCATTTGAGTGCCGAATAGTACTGCTGCCTACAATTTTAAACAACCTACAAAATGAATCAAGTGGTGTGCGTTAAATTGTGTACGTCCAAACAATTTTATAGGCTATCTTCCTATTAACCAACTCGTTTCACAAACAGTTCAAGGCCATAGAATTTAATCTTTATGCCACACCCATTCTAAACGTTACAAAAGTTCTAACAATATCATTATCCAAGATTGATAATGAGCTATTTTCCTTAAATAATCGTATTTCTAATATTATGATTTTCTAATACAATAATACAGTATATTCTTGTGCAGCTTTTTGTTTTAGACACGGTATTTGACCTACTGAGATAAATTTCTAATAATGTTCTTAAAATAAAGTTTCATTTATTTTTAATTTATTATTTTATTATTATTATTATTAGCACCGCGTCTTACTACCCGTTCGGGTTATACACACTTACGCTAATGTATAATGGTAGGGTGATTGTGAGATGAAATGAAGGACCTACAGTTTAACGTGGAATCCGAACCACGGTAGCGACCTGGCATTCCACACATTCACAAGATGGTTTTTTTTTTAGTTTGAAGAAATGAAGAGAGTTAGGTATCGTAAAGTTTATAATATAAGGCTTTAATAACGCATAATGTAAACATAGATGCATATGTTTTACAGTTTGATAAAAACTCCAAAACTGACTTGACACATAGGCTAATTATAAAGGCAGTGAACCAGTTTAAAATGTAAACAGAGTAGGGCATTTAAATGAAATTATATGTTGTTTAATGAATTACGAGGGGAAAAAAATCAGACAAATATTGCAAGGTGTTTAGGTCCACATAAAATTGAGTGACATTTATTGGTTTTCAATGCCCGTATTAAAAAAAAAAGTCATTCTTTTACGAAACACGTGTTTTTAAACAATGAAAATACACATAATTGATTTATACCTATTTATTAACACGTATAATGAACCACACGAAGTGTTTGAATTAATACCCGTTGACAACAATACCGTTTCGACGTCACCAAATCTTGTTTTGGCATGTTCGTAGTTATTGTAGCATGCGTACTCTTGTGTTTTCTCGCGTGGAAGGTAAATTATTTTATACAAATTTCAAATTTCGGACGAATACCACAAGGAAAATAATCCAACGGTATACAAACCAAAGAAACAGATGGTACAAAGCACGTCTCATATTTCAATCAAATGTCTTGATTAAGTTTTATCCAATACTTCTCTGTACTACATCGCGTAAAGCTTGATTTACACATTCATTGCAACAGGGAGGAGGATGTGTTTTGAGTGGCGCAACAATTCACACGCCAACAGAAATACATGTTGGCCCATGATCTTTTGCAACACAAATTAGAATCAACATTTTATTTTCTGGTCGATAAATAGTTATTTCAAATTAATGTTAACGATACATGTTTCAACTTGTTGATTAGAGAAACGAATCAACGCATAGCTACAAGCACGATTCCCGTTCAACGAAATTATTTCAAATCATCTCATAACAGTAGATGCAGCTGTCTGACTGTATCTCTGGCTTAGAAGATAGCATGCGAAATGATCGAGTAGGTTGGTTTTGAAACTTTAATGGTTCTCCGGAGCAGATGTTTTCGCGCAGAACCGAGAAAGCTGAAACTATTTAAAGTCGCGACGGAACAGGTAACGTAGCTCACTTTGATGTGCTGTGATTGGCTTAAAGCTAGTCACGTGTCTGCCGCTTTTGTTTTTTCGGTGAACGTTTAAATTCACAGTAATGCGAAGGGTGCCCATCTTGCCGATACCACATGATTTGCAGATTATTCGAGGGGGCACGTTGTGAAAATAAGTCGATAAGGTTTCAGACTAAAAAGTTATAACTAGTGAATGACCCGTGAAGGAAGTAGTGTTATTGTCTGTTTTTCGGAGTTTCTGAACCAATGCAGTTTCTTAAGACTAATAATGCGTGAATGTACGTACAGTCCAAATTTCATAAGAAAAACCTTTTGTAAAACTTTTTTTTTGTGGTAAACATGATAACATTTTTCTACAATATTAGTGGTATTTTATAGGTATTGATAATATCTATTAAAATTGAGAGCTGCATTTAATATGATTTGAAGGATGAACACGCAAAAGTAGTTGTCAGATAAGGTTCTTATGAAAATTGGATTGTATTTGGTCGTGGTTCGCAATGATAACTGTAAGTACTTGAAGGGAAAAATTACTAAATATATCACAACAAATAGGTACTAAGCAAGATTTAAAAAAAATCGCTTGCTTTGGAGATAAAACTAATAGTTTAGTATTTAAAAAATTATTGTAAAAACATCTTGGTTCCAGTTACCTAAAAAAAATTCTATAACTCATCTGCGTAAAACAAAATTCTCTGACTTTCTTATTTCCCTTTCTTTCAAGTTCATATCAACACAGACTGATCAAACTCGTTACCTTTTAAAAAAAATCGCTAAAAGCTTTCAGAAACTATTTTACTTCTAAAGAAGGAATTGAAGTTAACGTTATCCACATTTATGCGAGTCGAACTGGTGTTTACAAGTGGGCTATACAATGATTTTGTCAGGAATTTCATTCGGAAAGGTCTTTTTCCTTAACGCAATCGTATTATATAAAATATACCTTTCAGAACGGTCTCCCTATCAAAATCAATGTATATTTTAAGTTAAATCGCCAAGTCTTGGTATTCCTTTTCCCACAGGACAGTTTTACAAGTGCGTATGAAATGACAAGCATTCTTGTTGTACCCCGGATTATTTTCGAGTGTTGATTGGACGTAGGACGTATCAACGGTATCTCGAGAAATAAAGCCTTCGTTGAATAGATATCAACCTTTTACTAAAACAAACCTTGCAACTGGTATGTTCTCGATGGATGGAGAGATTCATAACAAGCCTTACACCTGATGGTATGTTCTCGAAGAATTGAGATATGTAAAGCAGGCCTTACACCTGATAATATGTTCTCGAATAAATAAAATATGCAACTACCACCCGAAGAGACCAAAACTAGTTATAACCTAGAGTTTGAAGACTTTATATCTGTAATGATTAATAAATTATTACTAGTTACATTTATGGGACACGTTGTAAACAGCACTAGGGGCAACATAGTTTTAAATTGTTTATCAAAGCATAGCATAAATAAATGTCAGCTTCTCTTTATGTTGATTGTGTGGGTAAAGATCCAACTATAACTAAAGGCTGTATTCTCCGTTTAACGTGGAAAACAAGTAAAAAATAGTATTTATTTCCATTTTTCTAGTATGAAACATGCCTCGTCACTCTATAGAGAGAAAAAAATGTATATGCTCTTGGCCTACATCTCTTCCATGCTTTCACTAATTAAGTCAGCAAGCGAGCCATACTGAGAGGGCAACCGCCGTTTGTTGGTGAAGATATACCAACTTTTACGGATAGAGGGCATCATGTGGTCAAAACTCCGAACCTTCCGGAAATTAATATTAGTTTTATAGGCAGGAGCCGTTACTTTTTCCTTCAAGTAGCTTCCCATTTGTCCTCACGAGACAGATTTGACCCCATTCCAGACCCAATGCTTCACAGAAAATCAGGAAACGACGGGGATAGAACCCGGGACGTCTGTATCCGCAGTCTGGAACTCTGACCACAGAGGCGGTCAAAAATAAACGAATAGGAAATCTTTATAGGACATAAAATAATGACCAAGGGCTTGAGGCAGCCCCAATATAACGCTCAACTGTTGTTTTCCTTCTTGTCGGTGCAATCGCACGTTTTTTGCCGTCATGCTCACCTATGTGAGGCCACACACTTGTCTATATAGCATTTGCAGGTTGCAAATGCAAGTCGGGCCCTTGGAATGCTAAACGGATGCTAGATCAAGATATCGTATAGATAGTACTGCCGTAAACATGACGTATCGCGAATAGTATCCATTATGTCACACAGTAATCTCGTGCGAGACAGGTCTTCAAGCCTTCCAGCTTTTGCCAGGTGCGAGAGGCTCTGAAAACGCTGCTGCGCATGCTTCCTAGGACATGTTCATGACTGGCGAGTGTGCCATGGCTGCTTCAACTCGCAACTACAGTCTGGAATATGCTGGAGGCGACCATCTCACAAATGCTTCATCCAATATAATTGTTTAGGAAACTGCATGTCTTCTGAAGAAAAGCTTTATCTTCGTTCTATTTCTATCAGTTAACTGTTGCCAAATCCCCTCGCTCTCGGTTATGTCTGAAGGTGTTGTGTTGGGGTAAGAAGGAGATACTGGCAACCTCGACTAACAAGTGTTGTGAAACTTTTATTATCTTTGAGAGGAGAATGACCACACAAAAACGAGAAAATGACAACGCTGTTTCCCACTAGTAACCATGGATTTCCTTCAGAGCTGATATTCAGTGTAGACAAGTATGCAACCCTCCCTTAAGGTATTCACACACCAACGGAGTGGCGGACAGATGTAACCTGTATTATGGACGTGGTCAGACCGGCAGCGGACCGATGGGCAGCATCGCGGCCAGTGCAAAGTTCTACCTCTGTAAGTTGCTGCAGGTCGAGTTTGACCGTTTCCCACGTCAACTGTCATCAATTTTTAGAACTCATAATCGAGTAGTGTAAATGAAAAACTTGATAAAATACTGAAGCTACATGGTGTTATATATATTATTTGTCATATACCCTGACAACAAAAACATATAAAAAAAGATAAAATCTGGGATGAAATAGGCATATCGATATTTGTTTGATAAGGAAACACGAAGTCGTTATAGAACCTAATGTTTCAGGTGGGGAGGGGTATGTGGTGGAGATCAACGTTGGTCGCCACTCTGGCCTTTTTCCTACTTTGGGTTTATGAGGAGGTTCACCCGGAGGTAATCCGCTTAGGGACCAAAGACCTTTCCGTCCTGCTTAGGTCGCTGGCGGGAAGGATTTGTTGCATTTTTCTTCTCAATCTTCTTCTCCGATGTCTTCACGCGCGTGATTGAGGCGTTTCTCTTGAGTCACGTGAGTAGAACTTCGGAGTTTTCCACTTAATTGAACCCAGCGAAAGGGTGTGTGTGTGTGGTGTGTGTGTGTGTGTATGTATGTATATATATGCGCGTCTGAACTACAATTGAAGCCCAGAAGTGGAAAGATTAGCCAGCACTAATGTACCGTTGTACAGGTTCGTCACAGACAATGCTCATAACTATATGAACTCTGCTAATGATCCCCTTGTAGTAGAAATATATTTTACATCTGAAGGAGGTATTGCACATTCCTGGTAGTACTGCAACTAAGCTGGAGAGGGTTGCGTTGAAAGGGAGTAGCTATTACTTCTAAAGCAGATATTTGTAAACCAATGTTATATTTAGCAGAAAATAAAAGTTTAATAATGTTAAAGGCTTTTCATTGCATTTTACATTGGTCAAGGAGTCGTGTGAATTTATAACGATTTTTTTTTTGTTAATACGAGTATTTTAAAGTTTTTTTTTAAAATTATAAGTTATTTTTTAGAATTTCTAGGTCATTTTCTAGGTAACTTTTTTTAATCATTAATTCTTTATTGACAGCGGAGCCTTATTTATATAAGGGTTGAAAGAAAAAAAAGTTTTTTAGAGCCTTCCTTCCCCCTTCAATAAATGTTTTAAAATTGGATGTCCCCAAAAGATATTTGTAGTAGTCATACTCCCCACTTTTTGAATATTTTATTTTTTTATATGTTATGTGGAGTAGTCTTCACAAGACATTTGTCGAAACTTTGATGCTTGTAAAAGTTATTTGAAGTGCCCTTCTTCGGTAAATTTTTGAAAATTGGATACCTCTAGATATTTTGAGTAATTCTCACCTTGAAATTAAAAAAAAAAAATTACCATAGAAGCTATTTGAAATGGTCCTCACCAACACATTTTTGAAATTTGCATGCCCTAAAAGCTATTCAGAGGACTTTCTACCTGATATTTTTTTCAAACGTTTCGATGCCTCCTGATGCTAAATTTGAAAATTGAATGCATTCAGAAATCATTTGGAGTTAAGCTTCATATTCGATATCAAGGGATTTGAAATACATCTGGGGGAGGGAGGCAAATTAGTCCAAAGAGAGGCAAATTCTTTCCAGTGGCAATGCCCCACTCCCCTGGTTCCGCCACCGCTGTGGCTTCTAAGGGAGTTTGAAAACAACCGCGACCAGCAAGATTCGCAGTGAGGGTCGAGCTACCCGGTATGTTTAACCGACATCGATCGCGATATATATATATATCTTCCCCGCGACCTACTTAGGTGGCGGTGACCTGGTGGTCTAGGGGTAAGGTGTCAGACTTCTGTGCTGGCGGCCGGGGTTCAATCCTCGGTCCCGGCAAAGATTTATCTGATTACCAAACCCTTCCTTCACCTCTGACAAGACATCTTGTGAATGTGGGGAATGCCAGGCCTCCACCGTGGTTCGGATTCCACGTTAAACTGTAGGTCCTTCATTTCACCTCACAATCACCCTACCATAACACATTAGCGTAAGTGCGTATAACCCGAATGGGTAGTAAGACGTGGTGCTAATAATAATAATAATAATAATAATAATAATAATACTTAGGTGGCCGCATAGTCTAGTGCGCAACTCTCGTTTTAGACTAGACTGCCGATGGCAGGGAGATTGTGGTTCGAATTCTGTTCGGGTGTAATGAGAGTAGTTTTTCCCAAATGGTTTTCAACTCTTCTTCCACGCTAATGTATCTACACTTCCTCTAAATTCATCCCTAACTCACTAGCGTAATTAGTGCATATGCGTATAACCTGAACAGGTAGTAATCTTCACCGCGGCCTGCTCGGAATGTTTTTTTACCCTAAGGCTGAGTGTATATACCTTCTCTGTGTACAAGGGTAGAGTTTGGAATATCCACTAGTATGGAAGGGGGTCTGACTCGACTCCCCCCCCCCCCAGGAAAACTTTCTAAATTGAATCCTCAAAATACGCTTTTTAAGGGAATCCTTGCCCTTTGAAAATATGATAAAACATAAGAAAAAATGTTTCAAACTTCCAATATTTACGTAACATCAGAATCTCAGGGGGACGATTGCTCTCCGCCTGATGCATGTTTGATTTTCTGTTAACGCGAACCTAAAATTCTATTTATGCAACTTAAAAATTTTCCTATTGTAATTTTTTCTTAAAAAGAAATAATTGTAGAGGAGAGTAGAGAAGATATGGTCCAAGTTTCGAACTCATGATATGCTAGAGCTAATGAAACGTTACTATGTGCATTTTTGTTTAATTTTTGAATCCGCGCAAGCTCACAATTTCTACGCATGCGCACAAATCAACGTACACTTCTATTCACAGATTCTGGTGCTTTCAAGGTCACGAACCAAGTTTACTCTGGCTATATACAATTTACAGTAAACTATAGTGGAGTTCTGGTAGGAAATAACTTTAAGAAATTACGAACATACTGTTTACGATCAGCATTGATTAATATTTTCTCATATTATTGATATTATCTATGAAAAGGGACAGTCACACGAGTTTATATATAAATGTATTAAAATTGTCTTAGTATCTCTTTTAAATTTAAATTGGACTGTAGATGAGTCTTGTCGACACATCATTTTGAAACAAAAAAAACAGATAGGAAAGGAAAAAAAGCGCTGACATTGTCTCATCAGATATATTAGACATATCTCGGGCGATTGAAGCGCTCAATCAAATACACTTAAAAGAGTCGCGACTATCCGGTCCCGGTTCTCGGTTTTAACAATTTGGTTTTTTTTTAAATAAACAAACCGGTACATATACAATATTTACTGACTTTATAATTTAATCCATTTGACTATCTATTGTCACTTGTTCTTGCTTAGTAGCCGATGATCCATTTCCAAAATAAAATATTGTATATTAATGACTCTCATTGCTCGTTGGGGGCTCCACCCCCAGACCCCCAGTGGGTTTTCTTTGAAAGTGGATGTAAACTAATGTAATTCTAGAGCCGTTTTTTGATAGGTCTTATCGTTTAGCCACAAGAGACCTCCAAAGAAAGGTCCACAACGACTTTAAAGTTGCTCTGACATTTTGAATGTTTTTCGGGGTTTAAAATTGATATTTTTTAAACTTTTTGGAAATTTCTCGTAGGCTACAGGCTAAAAACTATAAGTTTGCCAAATTTCAAGTTTCTAGCTCATCTGGAAGTGGGTAAACACTAATGTCAGTGAGTGAGTCAGCCGTGTGGCTTTATAGTAGTATAATTTAACAAATGTATTTCTCGTTTAATTTTTACCGTCTCCCTACAATTACCGTATTCCTATTTTACATCGCAAACGAAAAAAAATGGAATGGTCACTGATTTGAACTCTTTTCGCTTGCTTCTCATATCCACCCATCCATCACTTTGCGCCGCCCGCTTTTGTTAGCTTACCATTGCGTCAATTCGCTAACTTTGCGCCACCCGCTTTTGTTCGGTTACCATTGCGTCAATTCGCTAACTTTGCGCCGCCCGCTTTTGTTCGGTTACCATTGCGTCAATTCGCTAACTTTGCGCCGCCCGCTTTTGTTCGCTTAACATTGCGTCAATTCGCTAACTTTGCGCCACCCGCTTTTGTTCGGTTACCATTGCGTCAATTCGCTAACTTTGCGCCGCCCGCTTTTGTTCGCTTAACATTGCGTCAATTCGCTAACTTTGCGTCGCCCACTTTTGTTCGCTTACCATTGCGCAGCCCGCTTTTGTTCGGTTACCATTGCGTTAATTCGCTAACTTTGCGCCACCCGCTTTTGTTCGCTTACCATTGCGTCAATTTGATAACTTTGCGCCGCCCGCTTTGTTCGCTTACCATTGCATCAATTCGCTAACTTTGCACCGCCCGCTTTTGTTCGCTTACCATTGCGTCAATTTGCTCGCTTGGCTTCTCGCCGCTCACAATCGTTCGTTTACATAGGACAGAGTCTTATTTTAGTCACACGGTTTTTGGTATATCCCAGCCGTCGACGTAAGCGTAGAGGTTGGGATTTTTGTGCAAATCTACAGAGAAATTATAATTTTAGTAGTGACCTCAACAACTATTTGCCTTTCTTGCGACCTTTAGGAAAGCATAAGAAGTATTGTGATCGCAAAAAAATATTGACATTCGAGATTTTAATGGATTTCGACGTTTCACAAACCCCCGAACCCAAAAAAAGTTGTTTTTGTAATTTTGTCTGTATGTCTAGAGCCGAAATCATTTTACTGATTGGGCTAAATCTTAGTATTTAGGGCTTTCAAAAAGTTCCCCAAAGGTTATTTTGGAATTATTTATCTAATCTTTGAATTAAAGGTAGTTAATAACGTAAAGAGAACATATAGATTTTCTCGTAATCGTCTTTAATGCATTTGATTAAAAATATGTATCTAAACACTGTTAAACATAATAAACAAAATGGCGGACACTTTTCAGGAAAAATGATTTAAAGGTTATTTTACATAGGCGGATATCTCCAATTTTGATCTCATCCCCGAAACTGTTTGAGATACGAAATAATAATTTCAAAGTTGTGAGATTATTAAAAATAAAAACAGACTTTTTATTTGAAATATATTTTTATAAAATCAACAGTTTCCGTTTCTAAACAGAGTTCTGGGAAATAAGGACCTAAAACACTAAGCAGGAAAGCTAAACATGCCACAGTTCAATTTTCAAAGGAAGAACCTTTAATGGCATATAGAAAAGTTACTAGATTTTCTTTCACGTGTTCATACGTCAAGTCATGAGCTATGCGGCTGTCATTTTTGACGGATAAAATCAATAAATTTAACAAAATAACACTCATATGGTCAAATTATATTAGTGTTGAGTATTGAAAATAAGTGCCTTCCTAGCAAAATTAAATTATACCTCTCTAGTTAAATGTTATTATGTCAATAAAATTAAATAACATAAAAACATGTTTGGAACTGGATTGCCCTCATCACCCGAAGAACATTTTTGAGTGCGCCAATGTCCATAAAAATTACCTAATTCATCAAATGCTGACGCTTGACAGCCGTCAGCTCAATCTTATAAAATAAGCTGAAATGACGAAACTTGACCTTGAACATTGTTTAGTGTATCAAACGATTGACTGACCGCCAACGTCACAGATATACCCTATCGGCGATTAGAAGAACCTTTTAGAGCAGTGGTTACCAGATCGTTGTTAGCAAAAAGTTTTAAAATGTATAAAAATTGAAATTATTATAAATTTTAGAACATGAAAAAAAATCAGTAAAAAAAATCAATTAAAGATGGGTGGGTCGCAAACATTGGTCGTTCTAGTATTTGTGGCGCGGTTTTTATAAAGTTTGGAAAGCACTGTTATTAGAGAATATAAAAACAGATTTTTGAGTTTCTAACATTTACAAAATTTCACTAAATTCAGTTCCCATATGTATAAAGTTAACCCTGCCATATTCCATAGAGTATAATTTGCATGTGAGTATAAATGAGTTAAAAAATAAAAATAAAAGACAGAAGAAAAGGCTCTCCAAACTGTCGTTCGGTAATATTTTAATTTTCAATTGGAATATGATAGGGCAAATAAATAAACGGATCATTTCTTAAGCATATTCTTCAATTCAACACAATATGTAAGAGGACGCCTTTGTTTTTGTTTTATATTTTGGACAGATCTAATGTTCTTTTTTCATTTGTTTGAGGTATTAAACGTGAATTTTCTGAACCGATATCAGCACACGAGAATTTATAAGAGAGAGAGCAAATTTACCTACCAATTTTGGCCGGAAAAGGTATTTTCACATACTTTTTCAGGTTTCTTTTACACGCCACAATCGACATGGGACAGATGGCTTTACTTCACCTCCGAAGTTGTGTTACGGATTTTTATTACACAAGAGAAATCCGTCGTCGACCTCGGCTGGTCTTGAACCCGCAAACATCGGATCCTGATGCAAGCACTTTACCCCAAGACCACTGAGGTCGACTCCTACTATCCGACTAACATTACTTCCACTGGCAATTGGGCCCCCTCGGGGGTTAGGTCACAATTATAATGACGACCAAAGACTAAATATCGACCGCGTCGATAGTCAAACCAAAGTCTTGAGGAAGTGGGTTGGACAATGTTAGAAGCTAAACGCCCTGTTGTGACCACTACTTAATTTCATAAATAAAATAAAAAATATCAATTATATACATATTTGGAATTTTTCAGTTTGTTGTTAGACATATCAAGATTTTTTTTTTCATATTTCGTATTAGAAAAAACATTGAAGAGGTTTTCATTTTGTTTATTATATTTATCATTTTTCTTTTAAAGCAAAACTTTGAAATTTTTGCTTTAATATCGCGATTTTTTTTTTTGTATTTTTAAGATTTTATATTTGGCAAACATTCGTAATTTTTCTATTTATATTAAATCCTTTTTCGCCCGAAGCTTTGGACACTATTTTTTTTACGTTTTAAAATGTATCAGTTCAGTTAAAACATAATTATTTTTATATCCTAGTTAGTAAATCTATGCCAATTTTCATAAGGATAACTGAAAGCTCCTTGATATTCTTTCTAGCGCTAAGCGTGATAGGAATTGATAAGTTTTTAATCTTTGGACACTCCTGGTTACAAAATAAAACGTAAAAGAAAGATAAAAACATAAAATGAATGTAGGTCCATGTTTAATCTCAGTTCAAAAAGTAGTTCAAATACTATAAACTTTTGAAAAAACAATAACCCAACGTATAATGTATTATCGTTGCAATTCGATCATTCAAAAGGATATGACACGAATATGCAAATGTACCGAAACATATAACGGCACAGAATCGTTTGAAAAATAACAAAGATGAGGTTGCCAAGTTTAGTATATTGAACAATTTATTCTTCAAACAAAGATTCTTGTAGTCTGAAGTCTATAAATTGAAGCTGTCAAAGGTAACATCCATATCATGCAATATTTTACATAATGCGTTTGTAAACAGGTTGGTATAACACAAATTCTGCAAAAGTTCTTAAAATAAGTATTGAAAGAACATATTTTAAAACATTGTTGGTTGGTTTAATTTAGTTTGCAAGGCACTACTTACTATATAGTAACTTGTAGGAAATGAGGCCTTTTAACTTACATAAATACTATTATACAGTAAGGTTCTTGTATGAAATAACGCCTTGCAAAACGGGCTCCCTACCAAAAATCAACATTTTCAGTTTTGCCCCATTTTTTTCTCCCAAAGAATCTGGTGGCAGATCCTTTTGAAAACAAAAATATGTTCAGTCCCAGCCCGATCAGATATGGGAATGATTATTGTAGTTTTTACGATCCTTTTTTTTTAATTATAGGGTTATCCACGTTTTCTCGAATTGTCCTGAAAAGAAACCAGTTTACTTTGCTTGGTTCCATTATGAAGTACCTTATAAAGAGAGGACCATAAATGTTATCTTTGTCAAGGTAAGACTGCTTCTTATTAAGATAAACGGAGTGTACCATAAGATACCCATTTTTTCATCACCACATGGTCATTCACTTGAAGAATAATTCGCTAGTAAGGTATTTTTCTGCGCACTTGTCTTATTTGATATAACGACAGTAGAAAAATAAACTAATAATAGATTTGAAATTTTTATGTGTTTCGTTCCACAGAAAATTAGCATTTATAATTATATTTTATTTATTTAAGGTATTTAATGTACATTTTTTCTGAACCGACTAATTATATCCACACACGAGGTTTTCTATGAGCGAAAGCGGAAAGGACCTTCCAATTTTGCCGATAAAGATATTTTCACGTACCTTCCAGGGTTATTTTTTCATGCCACAATCGACATGTGCTACGGATATTTTTTTATCTCTCTTAAAGAAAAATGATTCGACCGTTACTGAAATTAAAAATACAGTACAATTTTTAATAGGAAGAAACTAGAAGACGCAAAACTTATTTTTTTTGGGGTCAACTTTTTGTTTTTAGTACCACGTCTTACTGACCGTTCGGGTTAGCTTAAGTACTAATTACACTAATGGGCTATGAATTGGGATAGGTTGAATTTAGAGGAAATGAACCCACATTCGCGTGGAGGGATAGGTGAAAACCATTTATGAAACCCCCCCACCAGTTCACCCGAGTGATATTCGAACCTCGATCTCCCCGTCCTCGGCTGTCTAGCTCAACACGAAACTAACGTGTTAGCCAACTACACCATTGAGGTGAATAACATTATTTTTATTTTACTATATTATTACTGTTATTTTATAGGTATTGCTAATATATAACACAAGTGACAGCTGTCGATCACATGAATTGACGTATGAATACGTGAAGGTAAACTTTTTGTTAAATCTTGGAGAAAGTTCCTAAGATGAAAATTCGTTTGTAGCTGTGGTGTTTTTCATTGAATCAACGCCGTGACATTGAGGTGTTATTTCCTAAGCTTTAGTAGCTTTGCGTTGCTAAGACCAAATATATAGGTAATTGAAAATGGTTCATTGTTGAAAAGTTCAAAACATGCCGATGAATATTCCCCCAACAATATTCAAGATCCTTCTTTAAAATATTATCCGTATGATTTAGTTTTTCACACAGGGTGTCCGGCCAAACTATACTTTTAAATTCTCTGATTTTTTCAGGTTTTTCAAAGCCAATTTTCAACTTTTCCAGTAATTATAATATTACAAACATTATATTAAGATCGCAGCTTAATGTAATCATATTTTTAGACTCATACACTGAAATTGTGTCACTCTATGAAGGGGTTAAAATATTAAGTCTAAAGCGATGGGTTATTTTTAGTAATGTGGTCTAAGTTAGATTTCTGTGAGATCATGTTGAGGCATGAACCTTGAACCAGTACAATTTAAAATGGTTGTGAGACTTTTTTTTTTTTTTTTTTTTTTAGTTTCTTCTTCCTGTACTGTAATAGAATTCTCACGCATACGTATAGACATTACTCAACTTTGGCTAAAGATGCAATTTATAAAGGCGGAAAAATGACACTTGGGAATTGAGATTTGCCGTAGTATATGCTCAACAGGGACAGCTATAATAAATTAGATTCACGGTGTGTATTAAATGAAATAAATGTGTTAGTTTCTAAACAAACGTTGTGTATTTTTTGGTGAAAATGTGAAAAATTCAAAAATTCGATAAAATTCCCTGATTTTTCCCCGACTTTTACCCGTTCTCCAGTCACAGTTGAAAGTTAATGAAGGATGAGTTCAATTCCCAACACCGTAACTCCGACATATTTTATTTATCGCCAGAGTTTCAGTAGTACTTTTATTTTCATATTAACAACAGTGATACAGATCTTTCTTATATAACATTTCTTCTTATTCTTCCAAGATCATTATATCAGTCTATTCCCATAGTCTAAAGCTGCCTCTACACACCAAAGTTCTAATCCACCTCAGAGCCAGTTCGTTTGAAATTCTCAGCGGTGCGTATGTCATAAGATCACGTACGCCTTCCATGTTTGTAGCGAAACTGTACCAAGAGAGCAAACTTTCAGACACTTATCTTGGTGCGAAGCCGGTTTAGCCGTATTTTTTTTGTCTTCTTTTGATTTAAAAAGTTGGCAATGTTCATTCCTAACACTGCATAATGGAATGTTGCAACAAATAGTAGCGATTAGGCGGCAAACAGTCTTACAGTTCGAGTCATCAACGCAACAATGGCATTAAGGTAGTAACCATATTAACAATAATACGCATATCGTTAGCAAGTATCAGGCTTGCCACATTTGATATGTAAATAATGTGAATTTAATCACTCTACAGCTTACGTCTTGTAAGATAAATTTTCTCTCTCTACGTTGGTTCTTTGTTATCGGAAATAGAATGATCAATAACGTGTTATGGTTTATATACACTCATATCCGTACTATTGTCTGTATACAACAGTTTACCACAAACGCACCCGCTTGTAGAGTTATCACCCATATCTTTAAGTACACGTAATTAGGTTTGCTTCAGTTTAGTCAATATTGTTGTAAGGACTGCTATTATGTTAATATAGTATGTCTAATACTTCTCAATTCTTATTGAATGACGTCACGTTTACCGACATTTCACTGTAAACAGCCCTTTTTGAAACAGAAAACAAACATAGCATCACAGACTGATTATAGATGAGTTATCTATCGACGGTCGCTTCGATAACATTACATCTGGCTGTTGCTTAACATAGACCAAATACCAAGTTTTATAAATAACATTTTGCTTCGAAATTGTTGATGTATAACTCTCAAACACAAGATAAACTACGCTTGTGTGCTAAATACGATTATGTATGCGATTCATACTAAATTATTTCAAAGTCACTTACGTAAATAGTCGTTTTTTTGATCACACCATTGTTATATATACTTGCATTTGGTAAGAACCAACTTTAATGGCGGTTTGTTTTTAAGATTATGCCACAACCACAAAGCAGACACTTTATATCTGTTTCGCTGCACAATACGTTGTGTCAGCGACACACACACACACACATACAGAATGGCTGACCGGGCTGTTTAAAGGAGAAGGCGTAGAAGAAAAGGGGAGGGGGAAAAAAGGGGGGGAGATTTATATAAAGCTTTCCTAACAAGTGGAGGGGGACCAAGAAGGCTACGACGCGAAACAAGCAGCGTGAGAGCTGTGTATAGAAATATTTGCTACCTTCACACCCCTCAACCAGCGGGACCAATGGATCAGTCCAAACGCGTGTCTGTCGATTCGTGAGTTGGGCCTTAGCAACAACCGTCCGCCTTGTTTTAGCGGCTTAGCATTTTTTTTTTTTAGAAATTATTATTAATTTTAAACATTTAGAACCTTTACTAAATCTATATTGAGAACTATATACATACTTATAGTAATAAAGTATAAATAGTGTACTGGTAAGTTTTAATTTGTACAATATTTTTTATATGTATATTTTAGTTGTAAACTGTGGATGGCATACTAGTAGCTATACTTGCCAACCAATACAATTTGTTTTATACTAATATTTTAACTGTTGTGGTCATGTAATGATTATTAATTAACATTGGACAACGCCCATCTGCCTTTGTTTGGCATAGAAACATTCTTTGTTGTTGGGTAATTCAAATATAGAAAGGCAAGTACAACAAAGAAAATAGAAGTTTTTAAAAAAAATAATGAAAAATAATATGACGATTGCTGTATTATATTGATAATCGACAGGTTAACATACCTTATGTAAACACTTTCGAAAGTAGAATAATAGGCCTACTTCCTAGGATTATGTGTATGCCTTTAGTATTCTTAAATATTTTAAAATCAGCAATATAACTGTACTCGAGTTCAAAATAATCCAAACAATCCAAAAAAGTTTCGACAGTAAAGAAATAAGTACTGATGAACTGATTATTTAAAAAAGTGTTCCTGTGTTATCAAATATAGCAAAGTGATATAGAAGCCTACTTGACTAAATTAAACGTTATTTTGGGTGTAACTTATGGCCTTGACGCTAGGTGGACAGAACGTAATATTTTCAAATTTAACTCACATGTGTAATTATTTCGAAATTTTTTGTTTAACTATTTAAACCATTAATAAGACAAAAACAAAATGGCCGAAGACTATGAAACATTTCGTCGAAAAGCATGTTATATTTAGTCTAACTAAGGTTATTGCAAAGAGCTATTTGATGCTATAATTTGTTTTTATGAGTGTAGTCAATAAACTTGTTAACATTCGAATAACCAATAATCCATTAAAATCGGCCAATTCAACTACGAGTGAATAAAATGGCCGCCAACGATTCATTCGCGCGCTTATGCGACGAAGAAAAAAGAAACATTCCAAATTCGAACAGAGCCTCTTATATGCAGCAAATGTCTTACCTATGTAATTGTGACTCATTATGAATGTAGGTCCTTGCTAAACACTGGTTAAATAGTTCGATGTTCACATTACAACCGTTGCGTAACACTGTCCAACTCCAACTGGCATCTTGGCAAGCTTGAAGCACGGCGCGCTGACGCAGTTGCCTGACCTCACCCCCTCTCACTACGTCATCGAGAAAACAGACAACGCTGCAAGGTCTTTACAGGGTTGCAGTTTTCCAACGTTACACTTGTGTGGACACATTTGAATGTATTTATTCTCATAACTTTTGAAGTAATTGACGGATCTCGACCAAACCTGAAACACTCATATTCTCCTATACTGTGCCATCTCCCATCATCTACTCCTATCATGCACCACCTCCTTAAATATTCTCTTATATTGTTCCAACTCCTCCCATTGTTATCCTATAATGCGCCAACTCCTCCATATTCTATTATCCTGAACCACCTCCTTCAATTCTTTACTATCATGCGCCACCTCCTTCCATATTAGATTATCTTGCACCACCTCAAACTCTTATCTTATCTTGTGCCAAATCCTTTAATCTTTTACTATCCTGTGCCACCTCTATCAATCTTCAACCATCCTGCACCACCTCCTTACATATTCTCAAATGCTGCGCCAACTTTTTCAAAATTCACTTATCCTGCGCCACCTTCCATTTTTTTCCTATCCTGCGTCACCCCTTTCAATCTTCAGCTATCCTGCGCCACTTCCTTCAATATTATCATATCCTGCGCCACCTCCTTCAATCTTCAACTATCCTCCGCTACCACCTTCCATATTATACTATCCTGTGCCACCTCCTTGCATGTGCTCCTATCCTGCACCACCTATTTACATATTCTCCCATCCTGCGACAACTCCTTAAATATTTAACTATCCTGCGCCACCACCTTCCCTATTCTCCTATAATTACACCACCTCCTTTAATATATTCTCTTCAACTCCCACCAGCTCCTTCAGATCTTTCCACAGATACGTTCATTCGTAAGTATAGTTTAGGATATTTATTATGAAGTAATTAATTGTTTTTAAAATATCGGAATTGTTACAATTCCAAGTTGGTACTTTTCAGCTTCCTTGAATTGATACTAAACAATGAAGCTGACGAGGTATAGTTCCCTAATTTTACTATTTGGGAGTTGGTCAACTTATCGGACTAATAAAAGTAAAATAGGGGGAAAGGGGTGCAGGTGGTGAGAGGTTATTGACCCTCCTACGTCCTATGCACTTTTCTTTTGTAAGGCGTAGGTATTCCGAGGAATCCAATTGAGAGGCACTTCTAAACGTGTAAAACCTTATTTTATACATTAACATTTTTTTGTATGCCTCGTCAAGGTAAAGCCTTCTACAGTAATTTAATATGTGAAATACAACATTTTCCTTTGACCATTTTTTATAACATTTTCCGTTTATTTAAATGTAAAGAATGAAATCATGATATTCCAATGTTTTTTTTTTAAATCTTCACCTCAGTTAAATTTATCCAATGACGTTAAGATGAGGATGTAGGGAACATGAGAAAAGGCCAGTGATTTTGCACTTTTTATAGGAATTTTTTTTTTCAACAAAATAAATCGAATATTGCTCTAGTACAAATATGGAGTTTTATTTTATTCACATGAGGATATTAACAGTTCTGGAAGATCTGTCAAGAGTGTCCTGGAATTTGATTATAGGCCTACCTGTGGATTTATACGTTGGCCGAAAAACATACTGTGTCCGAGATGTTCGGCACAGAAGAACCAATCAAATCTCAAACTTGACCATCTCAAATCAGCGCGCGCATGTGCATTTGACAACGCATGCGCTGTACAGCCAGAAGCAAGCAGATAGCTTCTCTGGCCGTTGTGAGGAGATTTAAAATAACCTCCATTGGGAGAACGATCTAAAAGATATGTGTATCCAATAGAAAATAAAATATATTGATAACCGTCTGTTTAAGTTTGCGTCGCAATGCATCATGGGTCAACTATATACATCGTGTGAGTTGCTGCCGATTCTGATCTCTAATTTTGGTGAATATGTGAATCAAACGTGACATTTTCTCTTCATTTAAAAAGCTTCTGATAAAATACTCATGATATATTATATTCAAGAATTGTTGAGATTACTATGTGTAGAGAATTAAACTCCATGTTTATACTGAAGTAATATTCTATTTATTTAGGTGGAAAAAAGTGTTTTGTTATAAAAAAAAACAGCGTCTACAGTCAGTATGCTCAGCAGCAATAAAGTATTTTGAGTCATATACTGCGATTTAAACTGCTTTAGAATCCGCGTGGTGGGTAGGCTGGGGAGCATGGTTGCCAAATTAGCGGGAGTTTTTACGTTACTACCGTGCAAGCATACTCAGTGAGTCAAGAAATCTGGCAACGTGCATTGATTGCTATGACAACTACACTTCATGGATTGGTTGAGCATTGTGATCAGCCTCCATTCCGGCTGATCTGAGCTCAATCATAAAGCAGTTTAAAATGCAATGTAAATGGCTCCAAGCCTATTTAGAAATGTAAATCACATCTACTCAGTCCGTAACCTTGATTACGTGTCTGTGTCAACCAATAATAATGTCTGAGACTACACCCAATTAAACTCTTAGAAAGAAAATTATCTAGATCAAGGCGCAAACAGACGTGATATGTGAAACAGAGGTTATCTAATAATTCTAATGGGAAGTTTAACTTACCAAGTGACGCCACTCTTTCTGAGAACTTGGTATTTCTCAGTAAACTATTTCCGAGATGCAATGCTTCCTGGGGCTTTTAAATTTTCTGAAATGGCTCAGTCCGTAAAAATATTAATTCATTTTGTATTTGCTTCCCCAGCAACAGGTCCTTGCGTTGCCACTGGTGCTTTCATTTCGATGTGCATGTACATATTTACCTTGCTGTGGTTGATAGTCCTTAGCATTCCTCATCGACTGGCTCTTAGAAAATTAAAGTTGAGCCAACTTATACGGAGTGATAAGAACTAAGGACTTGTGTACCAGGACTCTGTAGACAAAGCAATCTGTTAATTTTCAGTCAATATATTACGGACCACTACGCACCTTAAGGATATGAAGTCTGTAGACGGGACTTAAGAAAATTATATGGTAGTAAAAAGTTGATCTTTGGGTTTCTAAGCTCGCGAATATATCAAATTCATTCACATAATTTTTAAGCTAGAAAAATAACTTAGATAGGCCATGATTGGTAACATAAGTATGTTTCCATCTTAGAGCCAGTTTCATGTCAGACTTAGTACGTGACAAGTGCGGTACTATATCATTACAGAACACCTACCTAGACCAGAATGGAATGGGCCAGTTTCATAGTCAGACTTAGTACTCCCCAAGTGCGGTGCTATACTCATTACAGGACCCTACTTAGACCAGAATGGAATGGGCCAGTTTCATAGTCAGACTTAGTACTCCCCAAGTGCGGTGCTATACTCATTACAGGACCCCTACTTAGACCAGAATGGAATGGGCCAGTTTCATAGTCAGACTTAGTACTCCCCAAGTGCGGTGCTATACTCATTACAGGACCCCTACCTAGACCAGAATGGAATGGGCCAGTTTCATAGTCAGACTTAGTACTCCCCAAGTGCGGTGCTATACTCATTACAGGACCCCTACTTAGACCAGAATGGAATGAGCTTGTGTACTGTGATAAACCTTATAAAACAATTTCCACACAGCCCAAAAAGGGGGTAGTTTGATAAGGACAAATTATCTATAATATTGGAATATGCAGAAAACGACATTTGATTCGTCTCCCTTTCCTGGTCGGAAAGTGGGGGTCAACCAGATGAAGAAACTGTGTCGGTGGCCTAACCGTCATGAAGGGGAAACAAAAAATTAAACTTCGAGCACCTTCTTCACCGTTTGAATTTTCCAAGCTCCCATTGGTGCAAATTCAAACAAGGTGAAGAAGGGTAGGACTGTAATGACCAGTAAATAGCGGTCCAACCGAGGTATTAAGGAGGGTTGGGCCGAACAAATCAGGCAGTCTTGTTTAAAATTACGGGAGGACTCGAGTGAACTATGTGATGCTCGGGTACAATAATGGTGGGGGAACTTCACTATTTTATTAAGCATTCAAGTTGTAGTCAGATGATAACTTAATTTAATAAAAACGCGGTGTGTTACAAATAACATTACTCATTCATTATGCTCTATACTTTCAATATTTTAACGTCCAAAATAAGTTCAAAACAAGAAAAAGGTATCGTAACAAGCTAGTTTCATAGTCAGACTTAGTACACCTCAAGTGCGGTGCTATACTAAACATAGGATGACACCTACCCAGACCAGAATGGAATGAGCTAGTTTCATAGTCAGACTTAGTACACCTAAAATGTGGTGCTATACTAAATAGAAGACAGCACCTACCCAGACCAGAATGGAATAGGTCAATCTCCTATTTGAAACTGGCCCATTCCATTCGAGTTTATATAAGTGTCGTCTTAGTTTGGTTTCGAGGCACACTAAGTTTGATTATGAGTCCGGACCTTAGTGACGATATGTCTAATTGGCAAAAGAAGAAAGATCGATGCAGTTAATCGATATGCAGACACAAATCTCGACTCTGACATTGACAGTAGATCCAAACTGTTTATCGATGATTAGCTTTGTTTAAAAAAAAATAACACTATTACCCGCCCCTTTCCATAGGTAGTCTTTGGCTTTTAGTGGAGCGGTATGTTGCTACTGTAGATTCGTTCAAAATTACGCAATTGCGGGCTAAAATTAAAAAAAAAAAAACTTTTCATCGTTGGTGAGTTCGTGTAACTGCAGTTGAACTATTTATTGAATTCAAATAAAGTTTTTTTAAAACTGTTAATGGATTCTGTCAAACTAACGGTGTGCATTGTGACACATAATATTCGAGCATATGGCCATAGAGTTTGTAAATTAACTTAGAACATATGTAGAATAATTTGTTTCCTAACATTTGACATATGGATGAATTAAATGCTAATGTTGGTATAGATCAACAAAACTTTTTATTTTGTTGGTGTTGTGATAATGAGCTTCAACCATTTTTAAGGTAGAGGAATTTTTGAAAATCATAGTAATAAACGGAACTATAAGAGAATAATTTTTTGCGAAATTTAAGAAATTATATACTTTTACTAAATAAAAAATTAACCAGCATAGCCATGGATAGGGCTCACGAATTGACAAGTATTCATAAGGGAATTCTCTCATTGTGTCAAAACGATTAACAGTTTACGTAATTTTTGGAATTTCAGTGAACAATTAACGCTCAGGCTCTTTGCGGGAAATTTTTAACCATTGTAACTGTCATGAAGGCGAGTTTTAACAATGTTTTACAGCACCAGGCATTAAAAATTGGGATTGTACAGAGAACTCTCAGAAAAACTGGACCACCCTTTGAAGATTAACTTCTTAACATGGATGTTCATCGGCTAGATAAAAGCAAATACCTTCAGTGATTCAAAGAGCTGCTTCCACAAATAAAATATTTTCTAAAATAAATGGATATGATCTACTACCCAGAACTGTAGGCTCCAGGATGGCTACTATATTTTGTATTCCTTCTTGATACCAAGGTATGATGGACTAAATTTGGAACTGCAAGGTAAATACAAAAAATCATTAAAAAAATGATTAAACCATTTCCAGGAAAGTTGACATTTCAACGAACCAATTTTCATAAAAAGATATTTCAAACACTTTAATTCTTTCCAAAGGGTGGTTAATGATTTTTATTACATACACTTTGAGCCAGAAAAATAACTCAAAATCACCGATATGAAAGTCGTGTCTGCTTGAAGATTTGAGAAGTTTGGAAAATTAGAACCAGTCGCAAAACTTGTTTTAAACTAGTTGCCTCCATGTGATGTTGAAGATAAATCTCAATAAGTTCATTCTGTCTTTAATAATCTCGATTCTGCTACATTAGAAATGAAAATCATCACAGTTCAAAATTATGTTGTACCGGAAACACTATGCATTTGGTGACTAGTTACTATTCATAAGTATCCCGCGTTTCTTAATAAGATAAAATGTTTCGTATAAGTTATAGTGTGACGTCAGATTTCGAAGCTAAGCTACGTTCCTAGTGTTAAAAGCCGCGAATAGCGAGTCGCTAGCGGATTACACCCGCTCGAAATCTAGCAAATACCTCGTTTTGAAATGTCAGTTGCAAAACCTGACGTCACATTAGCGACTAGCGAGAGGATTCAACTCACCAGCAAAGCATTTTGAAGATAGGACTTGTCTATCGAGTAGAGCAATATAAAACCAAACAGATGCACCTTTCTCTCGCCAATTGCAGTTTTTTAAGAGTTATTTCGGTTGGAAGAAAAGCGTCACTGTAACATATATATATATATATATAATATATAAATATACATATACACAAAAGAAGAATATACGATTGCATTAGATTCACTAGATTTAGTAAAACCAATTTGAGTAAAGTGGTTTGTTTATGTTCAAGCGAAATACATTGACTTAAATTACATTCCAAATTAACTGCCTTCTAAGTCCAATTTGTAGCATAGGTTTCTACTAATATAGAGTTCACATATTCAATTGATATTTTATCATGTTTTTAATTAATCTGATTGTAAAAAGTAGTTTTTCGAGTCAGAAATTTGCTTAAAAAAGGTTTTTACTTTTGAATCTTTATAAAAAAAAACATAGTTGATAATTGAGTCTATGTAGACTAACCCAATAGTATTATTTGAAATAACTAACAATTTATTTAAACTAACTAACAATCTATTTAAAATAACTAACAGGCTAAATTAAACGCTGTAGATTAACGGAAAATTAATTTTTCATTCAAATACAATTCAAAGTTTCAGCCCTATAAAATATTTTGGATCGAAAATCTTCATTTTACCTAATGTATAGCATGATAAAAAATAATTGTTACTAGTAGCATTGTGCAGGATTCCGAAGGCATTCCAAACAGTAGTATACCAATTTAACTCTGATGGTAGCACATCTGTGTATTGAGCTAAAGCTCCCGGTTTCGATTCTCGACACGAACTTATCTTTGGGGAAATTAGGACTTCCTATTTCTCAGTGACGAGATTAACGGCCAGGGGGAACGGATGTTGTATCTATTCTTGAATCAGTTGGTTCGAAAAGTCAACGTCGTTAAATACCCCAAATAAAAAACCCAACTGTATCTTACTTTCACCTATTCATACGTCAAGGGTGACCTGGTGGTCTAGGGGTAAGGTATCAACTTCTGTGCTGGGGTCCGGGGTTCAATCTCGGTCCCGGCACAGATTTATCTGATTTCCAAACCCTTCCTTCACCTCTGACAAGACATGTATTAATAATGTGATGTGAGGAATGCCAGGCCTCCACCGTGGTTCGGATTCCACGTTAAACTGTAGGTCCTTCATTTCATCTCACAATCACCCTACCATTACACATTAGCGTAAGTGCGTATAACCCAAACGGGTAGTAAGACGCGGTGCTAATAATAATAATAATAACAACATACGTCAAGTCATGAAATCTACAGCTGTAATTTTTTTTACTTATAAAATAACACTAGTAATAATGTGAAATGTTATCTATATTGATCGCAAAAAAATAAAAAGTTTCAATTTTCCAAACGTATCTTAATATCAAAATCCTAATATATGTCTCACGGCCGTGAGAACTGTTCAAACCGGTTTGGAGTGAGTCGATTGGTGAGAGAGCACATAATATGTTATCTTTTGTTAGCTTTATTGAACGTTTTCTTAAGATTCGGATGGATATCTCTAGGTTTCGCAAATATCCTCTTCCAAGTGGTACTATGTATTATCTATCACCTCACTAAAGGTGCGCTAATGTAGCTATGGTTGGCAGTACCACCACACCGACCTCTTTTACCCCCTTATATACTCCCCCCCCCCCCCCCCAACAAAGTGTCCTTAATATGATTGTAAACCATCTAGAACTAAGTTTTTTCTTTTTTACTGTTTCATTCAGCACACAGGTTATTAACAGCTTAATCTGATTGGGTAGATATGACTGAGGAAGGTACTAAGAGGAAGTGAAACCGCATTTGCGTGGAGTTAAAATGGGTAAACCAGAGTATATATTATTTGAGGAAAACCGTTAAATGTATTTATGTATGTATATACATTTAACGGGAAAACCATCTTCAGTTCACGCAGACGAGATTAGAACCTCGACCTCTCCATCAAAGCCGATCAAACCAACTGCAAGAAACGGCTAGAACACCGCTGAAGGTAACCAAGCTTTGTAAACAAATATTTACTTTCTCTCGACATCTCGAAGCGAGAATATTGTGATTGTAGAAAATTCAAAATCGAGATTTTGATATATGTCGACGTTTCATGTCTTTCTGAGAAAAAAAAGAAAAAAAAAGTGGTTTTTGTAATGCCTATCTGTCTGTTTGTATCTTGGCTTGGGCTAGAGCCGAAACCATTTTACCGTTAGGATAAAACTTTGTATCTGGGGTTTTCAAAGATCCCCCCGAAGTATTTTTGGAATTATATATCCAACCCTAAATTTAAGGGTAGTTTATTGAAAGACAAAAAGAGAATACATTTTTTTTTTCGAAATTCTCTCTAACAATTTTGATTAAATTATATATCCAAACATTGTTTATCATTATAAACACGATGGAAACTTTAATTTTCTCATGGACATGAGGGTACTTAACATAGGGGAGATTTTCATATTTTTTCCGCAACTATTTGAGATACGTAATCAAGTATCATTGTAAAGTTGTAGTACTATTAAAGATAAAAAAAATCTTTTATTTGAAATATATTTTATAAAACCAATCAGTTCTGATATATTAAACACATATGTATTCTTTTTAATAAAGACCTTTGAAGATTATTTTAATTCTTATGCTCTTTGGTGGTTAAATAAATATAAATAACTAAAAACGCATGTTGTTATTATGCATAGTTTATGAGAAATAGGTTGTACAACATTATCGTTCTTATATAGTAGATTTCCATCTGAATCTTATATGGTTCTGCTAGTATCGAGAAATATTGAGGGCTGAGAAATTTTATAGATTATATTCACTCACTAACAAAGATATGATCGCACCCTAAGCCATTGGTGGCTTTTACATAAAATTAGTGGGGGTGCTGCACCAGAAAATTTGCCTTTGTTTTAAAATTGTGTAAAAGGAAAAAAAACATGTATAAAAAGAAAATTTATTCAGGAACTTGATAAAATCTTAGCAAAAAAAAACAACAACCAAACTTCTTTACTTACTTTAACTAAAATTGTTACAGTTCAAGCTTGATCTATTCATTTAAAAATTGAACCTATTTTTCTTGTTTTAATTTGCGCAAAAAGTTAAATAATTATCTCCTTGATCTTTGTATGAGTATTGAGGAAATTTTTCTCCGTTGAAAGTACTGCAAGCGCATTTAGTCTTTCTGTTAAATAAAATAACCGGAAAATAAAATGAATCAAATAGAATATCTGGAAGCAGAATAATAATCTAATTCTACTCTCTTCTACACTTTATCACATTCAAGAATATGGTACACAGGTTTTAAACACAACACACGCCAAGTAAAAAAAAACTTCCTTCCACCATCATGCTAGAGCCGACACTGCGAGAGCAACAGTTCCATACAAAGATTTTTGTATATTTTTCATAAACTGGGGGATGGCTACTGAAGTACTCACATTAATCTTAAGGAATATATATTGTACTACAAAAATAAAGAAAGAATTGAAGAAAAAAGGACTCACTATACTAAATGTTATCGATAATATCAAGTGGAAATAGGGGTGATGAATTTCCGCAGTGCCTATACACGAGTCGCTACTCTCTAAACATTTTTACTATCAAATAACTCCTAAAACTTATTATTTCGATTACCGTATCTTGTTTGTAAAATAGTGTGAAGTAATTATTTAGTGCCACCTGTAATTTTCTCTCGCGATTAAGTGCTTTCTTACATTTTATAGCATTGTTGAGGATTGAACAGCTGCCCTTTACAAAGTGAAAAACAAAAGATAATAAGCAAAAGACTGCAATAAAATGTAAGGATAAAACAAAACCAAGGACCAAAAATAGACTTATTAATTCAAGATTGTTCAAGTCTAAACATTGACATTCTGCCGGAGATTACCAGCGTTTATCTGTGCTGCCTCGCGAGTCTACTGCACTCTCTTCGTTAAAAAATTATTTCAATAAATGTGACGTCACTTGGGGTAAAAAGTGATACCCTTTGAAGTATTATAAGTTTTTCGGTTAGCTGTAAATTTGCTGAAGAAACTTGTATTAATGGGTATATGGCTGTGGTCTTATATGGTAAGCATTTATTACAGCTGAATCTATAGTTATAGATACAACGCAAGTGATTTGGCGTTATTTGAGATGCAATATGGAAGACTAACAAAAATGTGCCAACATCGATCGGTACAGCATGCGGAAAAAAATCTAGGCTAGTAACCTTGTCTACTCTATTTAAAATTAATAAAAGAAACTGTGAAATACTTGCCTCAGATGAGCGAAGTTAGGAGTATTAAGAATAAAAGAGCATGTATGACTCAATGTATGGATATTGTTGAAGGTAAGTGTGGAGATTGTGAGGATGGATTAAGTAGGCCTACGGAGTTGTTATTTTTAGAGCTATATTCACATTTTCTTGCCTACCCCGTAAGTTAACGGCGTGATTATGTATGTATATGTATGTATGTATATATATATATATATTATATATATAATATATGCTTATGTATAGTATGTATGTATGTATGTATGTAAATGTAATTATGTAGTATGCATATGTATGGTATGCATATGTATGTATGTATGTATGTATGTATGTATGTGCTCTATTTTTTGCTAGGTCTATTGTGATAAAAATTAAAAACAATAAACGTGTTCTGGCTAATTATTGACCAAAATCTCAAATATAAACATACAATTACCGATTGTATTCGTAATCTTATCATCGTGGCTTTCTCAAGATCTAAAGGTGTTGAGTTTGGTCTCCAGTGAGTATCTTATTATATATAATTATTGTAAAAATATATTTTAAAAAAGTGGTCGCTTTCCGGTATCTGGATTTGACTGTTGTGTTACTTGTAATATATCTTTAGCGGCGTGTCCTTGTTGATAGATTGAGAGTGAATAGTAACATTATTTTTAAAAGACCTCTGTCTCATTTATTAATAACAATTTTCTTAAAAATGTTGTGCTACGTAAATATCTTAAGTTGGTAGCCATGTCAGAAGACCAGCTCATTGATCTCTACGAAATTTTCGATTTATCGTCTGCACACCATTACATAAAAGAGATATAAATTTTCGGGTATCTCTTTCTCCCTTTCACACTTTCAAAGCAATATGAGATTTTGACAGTGTTCGCTTATTTATATGAATATATTAAGGGATAGCTAACAACTTTATTGCATTCATTTGAATGATACACTTTGTGAAATAGTCTCACGTTCAAACTATCAGTTAGGTTATAAGCTTGTAAGAAGGAATCCTATGCTCTGATTTTGGTAAGAAAAAACTTTTAAAATAGAATTTCTTCAAAATCATAATCCTACTAACTATACATACATTGGTGCATATGTAGTTGGCCGACAGGAACCGAGTTCACCCGAAATAACCCGAGAAAAAAAATGAGAGCAATAACGAAATAAAGGAAAGCCAGTTGTTTGGTTTCCGAATTGCGGGGGTTCAAATCTGAGCTTGAAATAAAAATATTTCTCACTCTCATTAAGTTTCTGACGTTTTACCTTTCGATCATTTTCTTCTTTTATTTTATCGCTTTCCCCATTTTTTCATCAGTTTTAGCTACGGAGCTTGGGACTTTATCCATAAGATCCATAATTACTTTCGAAATTAGAATATTTTTCTTCATATTTTGCTAGGAAGAAGGAAAATTGAATATTTTTGTTTTATGAGCTTGAATTTTTCTCTATGTGGTCTTTACTATGTAGGCACAAATATGTGTTCCCGTGAATCTAATTTCAAGAAATAATCGGTGAAATATCATCAATTACAACGAAAAGCTAAAACAGTGTTTGAAGTTCCTCTATGAGCTTTTGTGGCAAGAACTTACTAGATTTTTTTTTTGTGTGTGTTGGAGAAGATTATTAAAAAATTCAATTTTTTTTTCTTCCTTGGAAAGAACCATAAGGTATTTTCATATGGTGAAATGATTCCAAATTTTATCCATATTGTATCTTACCCATTTCAATCAATGGCATCTTTAAAACATTTTAAAACATGGTTAGGTCTCTAAATTAATGCACGACCACCAGCCCACCACTCACTAATTTTCAATAATATTTATATTGAATCGTAAAGAAACAACAAGATCCACCAAAAACTAGTGCACCAACAATCATTCTATAATCTATATAACATATAATTATGAATGAATGGAGTGGATACTCTAATTTAATAAAGTATAATGGAATTAAATTTTTATTCTTGAAGCATAGTTAGATTGTTTAGTATTGTTAAACTATGTTACAATATTTATTTAATTATTTAATCTATATAATAGTGATTACAGTTCTAAAATAAATAATATAAAAATAATCTTATTTATTTTATAGCTCGTTTAGTAGCGTAAACAATTATATAGAAATTTAAGGTCAAGCATATAGTATATAGGATATAGATGGTAATATATAGTTTTGAGAAAATTTTGATTAATATCATAAATGTAAAAATTGTCCTCTGGTTCATCTATAAAATTTAAAATGAATTTTAATTTTTTCTTATAAAATGAAAATACTATGAATTTTCCACCACAGACACTTCCATTAGTCTTTAGACTCTGGTTTCATTTTGTGCGGTACTGATGACATTCTTAACTGTCAAGCTCTAAATCGAATTGATAAAACACAGGTTGACGTCAACATCACTAGGATGTCAAAAAGAAAAAACCTCGATCATAATCGAAAAAGTTCCATAGCACTTCTTTCTAGAACAACTTTAAAAAAGCTCTAATTTGAAAGAATATGGAGAAAATAATTATTCCAGAAAGTAATCACTCCTAAAGAAAAAAAAAAATCAGAGGAATAGAATAAAATAATTAAAGAAAGACATTTAGACTGATAAAATAGCCGAAACTTGATGGGAACGTGAAAGTTTCTTATTTGATCGCGTCATCTTGTTAGCCAATTAATTCCCAAAGAGACCGCACTAAATAACAGCTTTTGTGGCGTTAAATCTTTACATCATTGGTTCAAAAGAGTAAACAAGTGAAACAACTCGCTTCGTGTCAAATCGAAAGGATTACTATTGCTTGCAATAGGTAACTAAGTGTCTGAGGTTAATCAAAATGTTGCTTATAATAATTCCCACGCTCTGGTAGATAATATAAATATAATAGGTAAACCTAACATATTAATTTAACTTAACATAAAATATTGAAAAATTGATGTAGAGCTTGCTACTTGAGAACGACAATTGTGAACAAACAAAACAATAATACGGTCCTACTGTATTTAAAATACAAAATTATTTAATTCAATCAAATAACGTAGAGGACTGCTAGATTTGTCACAATATTAAGGTAGATATTTATGTATACATTTTATTTATATTACTTTATTACAATTTCCTTATGAGACAAAACAGTTTCTATCTGATAGTAAATACTTTTTTTTTTTAAGAAAGGAGAAATAGCTGAAATAACACTGACACCTTATTCCTGTTCGACTCACTATTTCCTCGAATATTTAATTAAAATATATTATGTATAGCCAACCAGAGAATTAGGGCATTTGAGACCGTTACATTATTTTGATACCCATACTATTTTAGGTACTTTTATTTTCTATTGACCACCTTCGTGTTCTATTAGTCAGAGTTCCTGGCTACAGATCAAGAGGGCCCAGTTTCGATCCCAGCATTTCTAAAGTTTATCTGTAAAACAGTGGGTTTGGAACGGGGTCCAACTCAGTTTCCTGTGAATTGAGAAGCTACGCGAATAAAAAAGTAGTGGTTACAATTTAGAAAACTGAGATTACGGCTGGAGGGCTCGTGCTGATCACATAAAACTCACTATCATCAAATCTTGATACTATCATCGCTGACAGTAGTGGCTGATTGGCAAGTATATCTCGCTTGCGGACTTATTCTTTGGATTTAAAAAATATATATTATCTTCTGGGTATTAACAAAGAGGTTCTATTAAAAGTCGTTGAAAAGAGAACCATTCTAGTGACAAATCTATGAAGCAAGGTCAAATGAATGGGATTATTGAGTGATGTCATAGGAAGGCAAAGGGGAAGCTATAAATAAACCAAGGGGACGATGTATGTAATAATTATTAAATTATCACCTGAAACAAGAAAAGAAAGTAAAGTTTCAGCATCTAAGAAAAAGAACGCTGTTTATAGGAAATCCGGAAGAACTTAATTTTGGACAAGGCAATAGGCCTGTTGAAAGCTAGAATCTCTAATAATAATAATAATAATAATAATAATAATAATAATAATAATAATAATAATAATAATAATAATAATAATAATAATATGCTCTATTTAGAGTCTATACTTTTACAATGAATAGTAAGACTTATATGACTGTGATCATCCTATTTCAAAAAAATACAAACCTTGGTAATTAATAAATAAATACGTCTTTAGTTTTCACTTATTTAAATAATTTGTTTATAATGATCAGTATATTGGCCGATTTTTTATTTGCTATTTTAAGGGAAGGCAATTTCATTATTTGCCAGTTTCGTTTTCATACGTTCTGCTTTACTGCAAGCACTAATGATAGTTCTAAGTATTAATGGTAGTATTGGCCTTCACATAGCTTATACACTTGTTTGAATGCAGAATTTTGTTCAACTGATAAACAAAGATTGAAAAATGAAATTAGATTTTTCCAGGTTTCACACATAACTAATTTTGTACGGAGTTTTATTTAAAAATATATATTATAATAAATGCTGTCACAAAACAAACCCTATAATTTCTAAAGTAATCTATTGACAAATTGTTTCACTAATGGTTTGGCTAAAATCCTGTATACAGCTGAAACAAACATTTAAAACTAAACATCTTACACTGATGCTATACTAGCGCCTAGAAATATTTAGTTGAACATTTATAAATATTTTTTTGTATAGTTGCTTGTTATAAAATATTTATCATAGTCAATTAGTAAACAGTAGACTCGCACTACTGCGACGGTCTATTTGTAAACATACTTGAAGACACTTGTAAACACTATCTAATATTAATGGGGAAACTACAAATCTTTGTGTAGACCTTTACATTCACTTACTTTTAAAAAAAAATATTTTTGGTCATAAATAAAATTACCTAGTGATTACATTACGTGTATTAAAATGCAGGCATGATCCTTTATTCGAGAATATGACTAGAGCTCTGAATTATTATGATGTCAAGAAAATAACTTTAAAAACTTCTCAAAAACAATGGATACCGTTTCACTTGGATCTCATAGGTAAGTTGAAATTTAATCTTTTTTTTATATTTATAGGCTAAATCAGATTGCGAAACCATTTCTCTTTAACTGCAGTGGGATTAGCCTCAAACTACGGTTTAAAGGTTTATTTCATTGACATCATTTATAATTTAATTGGATTTTTTTTCTGAGAAAGTTATAAAAAAATTATAAAATGTTAATATTCAGTCACTCAAAACAATATTGTTTGATTTACAAATTTCAGATTGGTTCATTTGGATTTGAAGGGTGCTCCACCCAAAATAGCATATTTGGAACAGGTAAGGGTTTTGCTATCTTGCAAGTTATTTGGCTAAGGTACCCATCATAAAACTCATATATAATTTTTTTTTCCAAACAAAATATTACTCGGGGTGGCCATCCAAATTTTATAGTAAAATTCTAGCATAATTCCCAGTTTTCATGGCAAAAATATTCTAAATTGTTATTCCCAATTTTTAAACAATCTTTTCCTCTGGGGTTGTGAGACGTTGAACAAATTATTCAGATATTTTTTTTGTACAAGGGGTGTGGAATAGGCTCCCTACAAAATGTTAATACTTGAGCAAGTATTTTATTAATATTCGGAATAGTCCTCCCCAGAAAATATTCAGAATTTGGATACTCTTAGAATTTATTTAATGGTTTTTACCTTGATTCTTTTAAAACAGATGCATTTAGAAAATTGTTTCCCTCCCAAACTTTTTCAACCTAAGCCACCCCACCCCCAATAGATTATTACATTCCAATGTCCCCCCCCCCACCATCCCTCTTTATCCCTATTATTTTGTGACCATTGTAAAAATAATCTTTAAAAAATATTATTTTCTAGTCACTTCTTTATTTGTTCCAAAAAACAATATAATACTGACTTTGTAATCGTACTAATAAAACTTGTAAAAATTAGTGTGATGGTTGATACGGTTTTGTCATTTCTTGAATATTGGGGGTTTTGGAAACCGCTGGTAGGCAGTGATGCCAATAATTCAATGAAAAAATACCTTACTTTGGAAAAGTGGAATTGAAATAAATAATGTCCTCAATCATTAGAGCTATTTTAACGTTATTCCAATTGTCTCACCCCCCCCCCCCTCCTGGAATTCAAGCATTTTTTCCCAGGTTCCCCCTCCCTCCCATTGCAAAAAATTCAAGCCTAATTCCCAGTTTTCCTGGTTTTTCCGGTCACTGGTCACCTTATTTTTAAAAAATATATTTCACTTAGTGAAAAAAGAAATAAGAAGGAAAAAAGGTATCTTGAACCCAAGTCACTATAAGAGATGGGTCTCACTCGTGAACACATAATACACCTCAAACTATTTTCTGAAGAACACTTGTGTTTAGAAACACATAATAATCGTCTAAAATGACCAAATTTCACTTATTTTTCCATGACAAAAACAACCCTTGAAACAATTATATATATTTATCTTTTTTAAAAAAATTTACAAACAAAATTACATCACAAAAGAATAGATCATAGTTCAGAAAGCTGTACCAATACTGCCACACCCATGTGTCAGATGATGCCACAGTATAAGAGCCTTAATTAATATTCAAAACAAAATTGAATGGAAGAGAAACTAGGAAAGTGGAGACCTAGGGAATGAAGTTTGTGAGGAGAATGTTAGCTGTCACCAGGAGAAACAAGATTAGGAATGAAGTTATCCAGGAAAGAGTTGGGGTAGAGGGAGTACATGAGATAGTAGAGGAAGCAAGACAGAGATGGTATGGGCATGTAATGAGGATGTTGGAGTACATGAGATAGTAGAGGAAGCAAGACTGAGATGGTATGGGCATGTAATGAGGATGTTGGAGTACATGAGATAGTAGAGGAAGCAAGACAGAGATGGTATGGGCATGTAATGAGGATGTTGGAGTACATGAGATAGTAGAGGAAGCAAGGCTGAGATGGTATGTTCATGTAATGAGGATGTTGGAGCACATGAGATAGTAGAGGAAGCAAGACTGAGATGGTATGGTCATGTAATGAGGATGTTGGAGTACATGAGATAGTAGAGGAAGCAAGACTGAGATGGTATGGGCATGTAATGAGGATGTTGGAGTACATGAGATAGTAGAGGAAGCAAGACAGAGATGGTATGGGCATGTAATGAGGATGTTGGAGTACATGAGATAGTAGAGGAAGCAAGACAGAGATGGTATGGGCATGTAATGAGGATGTTGGAGTACATGAGATAGTAGAGGAAGCAAGGCTGAGATGGTATGTTCATGTAATGAGGATGTTGGAGCACATGAGATAGTAGAGAAAGCAAGACAGATGGTGTGGGCATGTAATGAGGATGTTGGAGTACATGAGATAGTAGAGGAAGCAAGGCTGAGATGGTATGTTCATGTAATGAGGATGTTGGAGCACATGAGATAGTAGAGGAAGCAAGGCTGAGATGGTATGGGCATGTAATGAGGATGTTGGAGTACATGAGATAGTAGAGGAAGCAAGACAGAGATGGTATGGGCATGTAATGAGGATGTTGGAGTACATGAGATAGTAGAGGAAGCAAGGCTGAGATGGTATGTTCATGTAATGAGGATGTTGGAGTACATGAGATAGTAGAGGAAGCAAGACAGAGATGGTATGGGCATGTAATGAGGATGTTGGAGTACATGAGATAGTAGAGGAAGCAAGGCTGAGATGGTATGTTCATGTAATGAGGATGTTGGAGCACATGAGATAGTAGAGGAAGCAAGACTGAGATGGTATGGTCATGTAATGAGGATGTTGGAGTACATGAGATAGTAGAGGAAGCAAGGCTGAGATGGTATGTTCATGTAATGAGGATGTTGGAGTACATGAGATAGTAGAGGAAGTAAGACAGAGATGGTATGGGCATGTAATGAGGATGTTGGAGTACATGAGATAGTAGAGAAAGCAAGACAGATGGTGTGGGCATGTAATGAGGATGGAAAAAATATAAGATGCCAAAGAAAATGTTGGAAATGAAGTATATAGGAAAAAAGATCACAAGGAAGACCAAAAAAGAGATGGGAGGAGCAAATAACAGAAAGTGTGAAAATTAGAGGAGAAGAATGGAAGGAATTAAGGGGGGAAGATGGAGGTATTTTACTAAACTGACCCAGCCACAGGCTGGAAATAATTGATGATGATTAAGATACAAACCTAGCTTTTAAACCTTTAATAATTTATAGGCTATAAGTATATTATTAGGGTGATTACCTAACCTAACTAAACCTAAATTTGACGCTAAAAAAACACATTCAAATTCATAAAATAGTGGATTTGACCCACCTCTACTTTTTTAATAAAAACTGAACCTTGTATTTCAACTCAAATGCTATTAATGTCTTAATCCAAGGTGTCAAAATGAGGAGGCTAGCACCTACATTGATAAGGATTGTAAAATAATTTCCACCAGCTTGGGTGGTGCACTTCTTTTGTGTTAGACTAGATTGCCTAAGATGGGGAGATTGGTGTTTATTCCCAGTTGGGTGCACCGAGAGTGGTTTTACACTTATCCACGCAAATGTGTGTGCACTTCCTCTCAAATAATCCTTCCAAATCTCTAAACCATTAGTGTAATTAGTACATAGACTGATAACCTTAACAGATAGTATTAGTAAAATGCAATGCTTAAAAAAAAATTACTTCCAGCTCACTCAGTCGAGATTTTATCCTTGACCATCTCATTAATGGTGATCAGGTGCAGTGTGTCTGATTACCCCCCCCCCTCCCCAGTGTGTCTTAGGGACATCACAAACAACTTTATGTAACCTCTGATAGGGATCCACCATATGTTTCTTTTTATGACACGTGTTAGATTAGTGGTTGTTTTGAATTATAATCCACATATGTGTCTTTCACATATAACAGGGCTTACGATAGTGTTTTCCCAAACTTTCGCCAATATCGATCCCCTTCTGGGATCGTGGCCTAATCAAGGTGTACTCGCTCCAAATTTTAATGTACACTAGATTCCCGACTAGTTGGACTTGTATTATCTAATATTCCCTGTAATCCAACATCCATATAACTTGCTCTTGTTGTCATGTTATTAAGACGCTAGTGTGACCTCGCCGTAAGGAAGAAAGACAAAGCTCACAAACAAGCTTCAATCATTAATTTTTCAAACAGCAACTTTCCCATTTTGCATATGAAAGCTATGATAAAAGTTGCATTTAATTGATTTAAAACCCTTTGTTCTGTTTACATAAATACTAGTTTTGTATTTTATTGCATGATTTATGCTATAGGTTAATTATTATTATTACTACTACTACCCGTTTTGGTTATAGACACATTAATTATTAATAAACCTTTTTTCATATCTCTTCTGCACTCCATTTAATTTAGAATTGATTTGTTCTGGACCCTCCTGTTTTATTTTGTACTAGCCGACATTTCGGTTATCCGATTGGATAATCAGGACTCTACTTACTAAAAAAAGGTGATAAGTAAAATAAAAATAAAGTAAAATATTACATTTTTTAAGTATTTAAAAATTGAGAATTATGAAAATGTGATATTAGGAAAATTGTAGTATAAATATGAGAAAGTGTTCAAGTAAGACGAGAATTTATTATTATTTTATTATTTAGCACGGTCTACTACCCGTTCGGTTATACTGTAAGACGAGAAGAATTTAATAGATTAAAGGAGGAAGAGTTAGAAGGAGAGAGGAAGATGGAGAATTTATCTAAACTGATCCGGTCACAGGCTGGAAATAGTTTATGATGATGACATGATGATAGTAAAAATATTTAAAAAACATCCCCTTCTTATGGTGCGTTGCGACAGTTTGTCACTCTAAAGATTGGGACATGGTTCTAAAGCGTTTGGGAAGGTGTTCTGTCTTATGACAGGACCATTCTCTTTGTCAGTGAACTTAGACCTCCAATACACCCTGTCCTCTGCCTCCTTCAGCTGCCAGAATTATCTTCTTTCCTTCAAGTCATCAATATTTGAATCCTCCTCCTTCCTAAGCTCCTCTTTCCCCCAACCTTTCCTTCTAGACGTCGTGAAGAAGACAGTTCCTCCTAAGGATGTGTCTAATCCAGTTGCTTAGTAATGAAGAATCACATCCAAAATGGTTCTTTTCTCACCCACTCTTCTTCGGACTTGTTCATTTGTCACCTCTGTCTGTCTGTCCCCTGATCTTCTCAAGTATTCTCAAACACCACATTTCAAAGCTCTCCAAGTATTTCTTTTCCATCTTTTGTCTTGTAAATGCTCACTATAAATTTAAATAAAGCGCTAGTGATAAACTAAATAAGGCCTGTGACAGGGAAAGGCTTATAAAAGCTCATGATATATCAAAATATATGTTTATTTATTTATTATTTACATACTATTATAAAAAAATATATTTGATTACTAATAAACCTTAGTACGCCTTGAAACCACCTACTCACCGCTGAGGATACATATAGACGGTTTAAGAAACTTTACCCAAGAAAACATTAGCTCCTCCTTGATTTTGGTGATTCCACCCTTATTCCCCTCGTCCCCCCACTCGACTATAAGACAGGAAATGGAATCAGGTATCCTTGGGGCGTGTGTCAATAATTATTGATTTTATGTTGTGGCAGTTGTTTCCTGCTCTGCGAGAATGGGGTGCCACTGGTCTGCTGCTGGAATGGGAGGACACGTTTCCTTACACCCGGGAGCTGTTGTCGGTGGGCTCCAATGGCCCGTCAAGCTCTTCGGGGCTTATTCCGGGGAGGAGGCCCGCCAACTGTTGCAACTGGCCGGTGACAGCGGACTCGCAGTGGTGCCACTCGTTCAAACATTCGGGCATCTCGAGGTGATGGAATCTTAGCGAGTAGTTGGTCAGCGAATTAATTACATTAATTATTATTTCTTATAATGAGTCAACATATATTTTGTTATTTGGAATGAAAGAAAATATATTAAATAAAAACAAGTTGGCAAAAAGTTAAAGGGACGAATAAAGTATGTAGCCCAAACATTTTTTTTTTACACACTATTGATTTTTTGATGGAGGGTTTTTTCTTCTTTCATAAGTTTACCAAACAAAATTTTTAAGCATTAATATTATCTTTGAATGGCTTTGATTAAGGGATTTTGATACCCATTTCATTTCAGTTTGTGCTCAAGCATGACGAGTGGCGTATGTTACGCGAAGTGGAAGCGTACCCCAGTTCCATGTGTCCGTCTCATCCTCGAGCTCTGCCCTAGTCATGTCCCTTATAAAACAAATTGTCGAGTTCCATCCAGATATTCAATACCTTCACATTGGCGCAGATGAGGTAAGCACCCGCTCATCATGGTGGGGGTTATTTATTGGTTGGTGTTAAGAAATGGAAGGCTTGTCTGTGGCTGCATGGTCTAAGGCGTCACTCTGTCAATATACTGGATTGTCGATGGTGGGGAGGTCGGGTTCGAATCCTGGTCGGGTCTATTCAGGGTGTTTTTTCTTCTTCTCCAAAATGGTTTCTCACCATTCTTCCACGTAAATGTTAGTAGATTACCTATAAAATACTTTCTTTCTCATTTCTATCTCATTAGGGTAGTTATCATACAAGTGTATATAACCTGAACAACAGGGCCACATTTAGAAATATGGCCCCCCCCCCTCTACCCCCCCTCCCCTCTTCACAACCCCCTTCCCACCAAAACATCATACTGTTATTTGTTAATGAACACAAATAATTTTGTAGGCTTATTTATTGCTACTATTTACAGTATATCCCCTATAACTATACTCCATTCATGGTAGGAATTACTCTCTGAAAGGTTGTTTTTCCTACCAATATCCTACTATATCATGGATTTCTGGTAGGGAAGAAGGCCTTTTCAGAAAACAATTCCTACGTTGAACAGACTTTATACAACTACTGTGCAAAATGGTTGAGCTCGTCTATGTCTGACATGGCTCTGCATATGAGTGAGTCAATTATTAGCCGACAGCTGGTAACAATAGATGCAATAAAACTCTTAACAATACACTAGCGCTTTATAACAAACAAATTTCAGCTACACCTGAGTCCGCATGTGTTGTTTCAGTGAGATCTATGTTCATTCATGTCGAAGACAAGGGTTTCTGTTTCACATCCGTGACGTTGTATCTCGTATCGCTGCTGTAAACAATTTGATTTTTTTTAAATGTTGCGCCCCTGAAAATCTCGTGCCCTAAGCACATGCTTATTGGGTAATGCAGCACTTATGAATAGGTAGTAAGACATTGTGATATAAAAAAAAGCAACTCTTTTATTGTAAATAAATATCTTATTTTTTAGCGCATCGTATTACTACCTGTTTGGGTTGTATGCACTTTATCTGCATTTGCGCGAGGACTGAAGAGTGGATAACAATACTCAGTACACTCGGACCAGAAACTCTATCTCCTCGTCACCGACAGTCTAGTATATTGTGACCATGATAACTTAAGACCATTCTACTACCATAACAAGTATCTGGTGTTACGTACATGTGTGTGTGTGTGTGTGTGTGTGTGAAAGTTATAGCGAGGGTGAGAACTACCATCACACGAGTAATCTTGTTTTCACGGGACAGGTATGGCACATGGGTCTATGTCCGACATGCGTGCGACGCACACAGAGCAACAAACATGGCCGCTGCCAGCTGTTCCTGGAGCACGTGTTGGCCGTGGCTCAATTCGTCCAGGACACTTACCCCACCTTGCGGGTCATCATGTGGGATGACATGTTGCGAGGCATCGACACGTCCATCCTACTCGGTGAGCTTGCAACAACAGCTCATAATCGAGCTATACCGACCGAGAGGCTGCCGCCGTTAGCATGATAGTGTCAACATTTGCGGATAGAGGGTGTCATGTGGTCAGCACAACAAACCCTTCAACCGTTAATCTCAGTTTTATGCATTCACGTAGCTGTTCATTTGTCCTCACGAGGATGAGTTGACTCTGTTTCAGACCAACTGCTTCACAGAAAAATTCGGGAAGCGCCGGGGATCGAACCCTTGTGTAATTTTCATGAACCCATTAATTTGACACTTTAACTGAGTCAATAGTGTGTCGGCTAGTTTACCCTTTCACAGCGATGAATTATCCGACAAGGGCTGGATGTTGTTTCTGTTCTAGATTTAAGCTAAGCTATAAATCGAGTGCGGATATAGTCAATCATTTCACATAGGATACGTTAAATAGCTCAAATAAAATAAAATTAGCGGCTAGCATTTAAAAATTTAAATATGACCATTATAATAAATGTAAAAAAATTCATCACTCATCAAAGAAATCTTGAAAAGGTCAAGTCAAGAAAAATTTAAAAATGTCTGAAAAACCTGTAACCGTTAAGGGATTCTATAATAAAAGTTTTGAAGCCATCCTGAATTATTTAGAGTCCGTTCACCTAATCTTTTTATCTGAAAAAAAATCATATGTTTAGGTTTTGGGTTGCCAACACTTATAAAAGATCAATGTTTTGTTATAAATGACAAGTATTTTTAATCACATGTATATATTTTACATTTAAAATAACGTAAACCCAAGTTTTAGCACACGATTTAATTACTTTTAATAATTTATTTTTATCTAATCTGAAACAATATTTCAAAAATAACTAAACATACTTATTCTTTGTTTTGGAATGTTAACTATAATGTATCATATAGTGCACACATTAATGCTTTTTAATACAGGTATCATATTTATTTGTAAAAGAGAAAATACTTGTCATTTATGTATATTTTTATCCACTGTGTGTGTGCACCGTTGTGAAGAACTTGTATGCGTCATGATCAATACCATGGTTTAAGAATGTCATTCACCATTTTGAAGCTATATTTGTTAGAGCTTTTGTGAAAGTGCTATGAATATTATTAATTCTTTTTAGTAGAATAAAACTATAAATAGGTTTTGGGCCCGACCTCAAATAAATATAAATAATATTGGCTTAAATTACTGTGGTCAAATATCACATTCATACATTGCCATATGTTTTCATTACAGCTGTCCAAAGAGGAGCTCAGCTTTTGGTGTAGGGATACATTAGGGACTATTTCTAGTAACTTTTTGAGCTGTCACCCAAGTAAGCTTGAATGGTGAATGTACTCTAGGTTTACTGTATGATACTCTATAAGCAGACATGTTATATTTGATTTAACTGGCTCCATTTGTTTTTTCAAGAGTACAACTTTGGTCGGTATATTGAACTGATGGTGTGGCATTACCAGCCTGCGGAAGCCTTCCAGCTCTTACCAGGTAAGAGGAGGCCGTACCTACCAACCTCATATTACAAATAAAATGTAACTTATGGTAGAATATAAGGTAACACAAGCTATAAAGTCCATATTTTGGATGACTTTACAGCAAAAAAAACCCATCTTGTTTTGTTCAAAATAAAAAAAAATATTGCTTTCATTTTTAAGTTTAATTTTCTACACATGATGATATCAACAGTTCTTGAACATCTGTCATGACCAGGGCCCGGATTTTGATGACATGTGCAATTTTTATTCTTTGTTTTGGTAATTCACAAACAACACTCATATGGTGAAACATTCTGTTGCTGACCCCCTGGTTGCGGAATCAGTTTTTAAAATTTTTTTTTTACTTGGTTGTTTTTGTCATTTTGGAGTTTGAAGTAATATTTTCTTGGCTTGCTTGGTTGTTTCGTTTTTTTTAACGGTTTTCAGTCAAATTTAGGTATTTTCGAGTGTTTTTTTTAAAGTCATTTATTTAGAATAAGTCTTATCTTAAATACCTTCTATGTTTTATAAATGAACATACATTTTCTTCCACACCTATTTGTTGGAATGAGAAAATAATATATGCCATGAATTGTGTATCTTATTTGCTTGTCTGGTTGTAAAATACACATTCCTGGTGAGACTGTAACTAGGCTAGAGAGGGTTGCTGTTGGGAGGGGGTAGCTGTTACTTCTGAAGGAGGCAATACACATTCTTGGTGAGACTCCACCTTGTAGTTCAAACCCAGCCGGGGTCGACAAATTTTTCTCAAGCAATAACAACTTGTAGCACAACTTCCTTCGGAAGGGAAGTAAAGCCGCCTATCCTGACTCGATTGTGTTGTGTGAAAGAACCTTCTAAGGTGTATGAAAATACCTATACTGGCAAAATTTGTAGGCCCTTTCGTTCTAGATCATAGATATTCTCGTGCGCTGATATAATCAGTAGGTTCAGAAAATTACCTCATATAAAATAAATCCTAGAAACGGAATCATAGCATGTGATGTGCGTGGATTGTCCTTAGAGTTGTGGGACAAGTATTCGAACGTGTTCACAAGCATGTGGGCGGCGACGGCGTTCAAAGGGTCGACAGGCAGTTGCCAGCTCTTGCCCATCATACAGCACCACGTCAGTAACCACGAGCAGTGGCTGTTGGTACTGGGACAGGAGGCTGGAAAGTTCCAGCATTTCCGCGGTGTCGCCCTCACCGGGTGGTCCAGGTGGTCTTTTTTTTAGTTTGGTCCGCAATGGCCTTTTAGTTTAGCCCAGGGTGCAGATTCTTATTTGTCTGTTGGAGGTTGAGGGGGGGTGGGGGTGGGAGGAGGACATAACCTTGTGGTTGTACTATTGAGACTGTTTTGACCTCCATCTGCAAAAATGCAGAAAAAACACTTTTTTTTTAAATGAAAATTAAATAAGGATTTCATCAACAGTTTTACAATAAAAAAAATTGGTTATCAGAATTGTTGCAAATAAGCAATCATTTCCCTAATCGGTATTGGAGACTGGTTGTACTAAATTCTTACACCTCTACTACTTTTTTCCAGCACAATGTATTAATACCTGTTCAGATTTTACACGTATTCACTAATTACACAAAAGTTCTAAGAAATAGGAAGGTTGAATTTTAGATAAAATGTACCCAAACCTCCAATCTACCTGTGATTGTCAGTTTAGTGAGTGACGCCTTAGACTATGCGGTGATTGAAGCACGTACCTATACTAGTAATACAATCTAAAACATGCCCCCAAAATTGCTTCCTTCAAAATAAGACATTTGTCCATAGTTATAACACTAGAGTTGTGGTTCAAGTGTCTGTTTAACGTTGTGTTGCGCGCAGGTACGATCACTACGCCATCATGTGTGAGTTGCTACCAGTGTCCATACCTAGTCTGGTGATGTGTCTGAAGGTGTGGCTGAATGGTTCTTTCAACTACAACCTTCACCTGAACACCGCCAAGTCCCTGGGCTACTCCGACACACCTCTGCTGCTTAATCCTTACCCCAGGTCGGTAGCCACTAGTCTGGATCAAGATATTGTGCCCGAAACCGTTTTTTTTTTAGTAGTGTCGTGTCTTACACTTATTTAGGTTATACCTTAAGTACTAATTACACTAATCGTTTTATGATGAGGAAGGTTGTATTTGTATTAAATGTACCTGAATTTGTGTGGAAAACCATTTTGGAAAAAACATCTTCAGTACACCCGACCGAGATTTGAACCTCAATCTCTCTGACATCGGCAATCTAGTCTACTACTTAGACCGTGCGGCCACCGAAGTTGGTCTGGATTCTCTTACTGCTGGCCAACACCTGGTGAATTTACTCTGTACCTTACTCTTATTCTCTTATCTTGATGCGCACAAGTCTTTTATTTCCGATGATCCCAAGACAGCTCTTCAGAAAGCTCCCGAATATCAAGTCGAGCTTAGCTTGACTTCATTAAATATTACATTTTGTAAACTCACGTGACAGCATAATCTTTCTCACGCCTGTTGCACTCTTTACTAACTGCTAACTGCTGCATTCTTGCGGTAGAAATTTGAAACGTGGTTGCAACAAAACAAAACCTTAAGAGTTTTTCTAGATGACTGTAAGGTTTTGTGTTATCACTTTCATAATTGATGATAAATGCGTGTCTATAAAAGTAATATCAAAGTGAAAAGTGTCATACAAAGATGGATCAAGTACTTTTTCCTTTGATAGTTTTTAGATATAATTTACAATTTTTTTGTAAAGCAAAATAAAACAAAATCATCCTGTTACATGAAATCCTCCTATAAAACAAGATAACATCACTTTTACAAAAAAAATCTTAACATGAAATTAAGAAGAAATTAAGCAGAAATTTTGACCATGCTGTAATTTGATTATTATTTTGTTGTAGTGTAAGCTAACTTTAGGCTAAAAAATTGTGAAATATGCAGACAAACTTGACAAAGAATTTTAAAGCAAATATATAACGTTTCAATAATAAAGTTTAATTTTGTATACATTGTCTCAATATGTAAATAATACTTAAACACCTCAGATAACATGTAATTTTGAATAAACACGAAATAACACTGAAAAGTGAGATTTAAAAAACGAAATTTCATTACAAATAAAACTATTTTCACAGGGCGTAGCATTAGCACCTTTTGGTTTAGTGAGGGAAGTAATAGGAAACTACCTAATTTCTCATTTCTACTCTCTTAATTTCTGCCTAGGCTTTACAGCAGACGTTGGAACTGTTTAGGATCCAACCAACCTTTGGGTTGAGTACTATACACAGACCTACAGTTAACAGAAATATTCCCCTCTTTCAAGTTCCTTTCCATTAATTGTCACTTCCTTTGTTACATTTGAGTTTCTAGCCACTTTCATTGTCTTGCCCTTTTCCACGTTCATGTCTAATCTATATATTTACATCGCACTTGCCCATTTGACTAGTTGGGAAGATGGATTGGCGCATCATATGTTGGTTCTTCCATCATAGGTGCACGAGCTGTACAGAATCATGGATTTGAGTCACTAGTTTAACATACATGATGTAGGCTTACCATTAACGAGTATATTATATGAATGTTCCATTTTGAAATCCTCAGACCTCAACCGGTGGCGCAGTTACTATCCTTTCCCGGCTGGAAGGTCATGATTGGGGTCGAGTGGTTTGCCAACTACAAGGTCAAATATCACAGCATCATCGGGAGTGACCAGTGAGTCCAATCTTTAAATAACTGACTGAAACTCAGATTACTTTGTTCTAGAGATGGATTGAACCCTTTATTTCTTAAATTTTAATCTTAAAAATTTCTTTTGAATCTCAAATACAAATTCAAATCCTCGAATTTTTTTAAATATACAATTTTGGTTAAGATGAAAATATCTAAAATTCAATCTAAAAGAGTTTTTTAAAAGCTTATGCTACTGACAAATTATATGTTTTTCATGTGTATTACATTACAACAAAAAACTTTTTTTTAGTAAATTAATTATATAATTTTATCATTGAAATAAAAATTGTTTACCGTCCCAAGTACACAAGTATATATATTTCCTTTTTACCAAATGCTTAAAAAATTATTTGATCAAATTAAGGTTTTCTGCGGACTGCCCTAATGGCAGATGCCAGATTTCGTGCTACTGATTTAGAGAGTCTATACCAGGCGTACGTTAATTTATATATTATAGGGGCAGTGTACGAAAGTCACCATGCAGCGGTGTGGACGATCACTAGAGATGGGCGAAACCGTGATTTTACGATATCAGTGAATACAGTGACTGTGATTTTATACCAGTGATTTTTCACTGTTGACCTGTGTTCACAGTGTTTTGATGGACCGATATTTTTTCACTTTCCAACCACGGTGAAGGCTAGTATTTAGCTGCTGTCCGAGTATCGAGTATCTAGTATGGAGTATGGAGTATTTATGAGTATTGAGTATTGGATATTTAGTATTTACTCGAATAGTCCCATGAGTATCGGTTGGAAAGGAAACTAATTACTCGGTGTTTGGCGGCTTGCAATGGAATTCGATACTTAAAGGACCTAACATAAGCTCTTCCTGTCGGCACTGACATTGACAATCGACATACAGTACTATTTTCAAGGTTTCATCTGGGTTTCATGTTGCCTGACTAATATACAGTCAATACAAAAGTATGATTTTAAGATGTTTCATACAGTTGATAAGAAAAGAAAGCAAAACATACTGTTTTTGAAAAATGAGCTCTATGAAATCAAGTGTTTTAAATAGAAATAGCATGTAAAACATGCCAGTCAATAAGGTCGATTCTCAATTATCTGGTAGAAAATAAAAAATAAAAGAATAACAAGGGCCGCGAACGAGTATTTACTCGAGTGTCTTGAGGAAGCAATACTAGCTCCGTGGCTCGAGTAACTGTTGCCATCTGATGCGTGAGTATTTGAGTAATTATCTCAATCACCGATACTTTTGAGATCGAGTAATACTGGGTAGTATCGGTGAAAAAATCAGTCAGTGATATATCGCCCATCTCTAACGATCACTAGCTGAGGCGAGTATATCTTCCAAGCATCGACCCAAGTCCTATTTACTCTAGTAAAGGTTGTGTGACATGACATTCTCACTTCTAAGCCATCTATTATTTATACATTACTTTTGTCATATACTCTATCCAGGACTTTATATTTTTTAATAAAATCCTTAAAAAACAATTTCTGTTACCTTATCTCAATCGCTCTTTACCCTTACCCCGTGACCATCCTTGACAGGAAGCACCCAAAGGAAACCAGGCAGCGACATTTAGATACTATTTCTAATAAACAATAAAAATTCAATAACCAATGTAGCAAAGTAAACTCTTTATGTCTCATTTTTTTTTAAGATTTACATTCCAATTCATGGTTTAGGATTCTTAGACACTGTTGCCAACAACCATATATGTGCTGTAGCTAATTAGTACCAGAAAGTTGCTAGATTGTCGCTAAACGAAAAATTAAAAGTTTTCAGTTTGTCGCCAAACAAAATATGCATACATTAATCTGAACTTAGAGCTCTTCTGTAGACCAAAGCAATGAATTATGCGTTTTGCAGTACAGTATTTCAAAAATTAAAATTCTGCAGCATTGAGATTTAAAATAATGAACGTGAATGTGACAGAGAATTAAGGGAAGTCACCGGATTAATTGCTAGGTGCTAAAAATGAAAATTATTCATTTCAGATCCGTAAAACTGCTAGGTCTAGCGACAAAGTCGCTAAATTGACAATACTGTTCTTAGATAAAACAAAGATTCACTTTTAAGATTTGGATTCATAAAATATGGTTTTGTTCTATATTTTGTTGATATGATGTCTTAAAAAAAAACTTGGTATTTGTTTTTGTTATTTGTCGCAGAGTGAAAACTTGGTTGAATCCGTGGCAGATCCAGAACAGTTTCACAAACCCCATGCAGATAGAGAGCATTGTACCGGCTTTCACTGAGTAAGTGTTGTCGGCCATTCTATTGGTGGTTCACTCGAAATGGAAGTTTACTTTTCCTCTGTATTCATCTTTCATTTTTTATATTTCCTGTCAACCTCTGTGATCTTGGGGTAAGTGCTTTTCTAGTGTGCTGATATAATCAGTCGTTCCAAAGAGTGCACGTTAAATATCTCAAATAAATAAATTTATAATTCATTGGTCATGATATAAGCATACAAACTCTTGTACTATTTTAAAGGTAAACTATTTGATGTTCATTCATTGCGTGTTTATCGATGGAGCCAAGGTTCTTGGCTATCATTGGTGAAATCGTATTTTATTTTGAAGAAAGAACATGAAAGGTGGATAGAAAACATATAAAAAGAACAAACAGAATATGATTTTTATAATGAAAATAACAGCACAGCTCACACTTTACACTGCTGCCACTGGACAAAAGAGGTAATGGCTGCTTCTTGAAGAAAATCGATTGTCACCGCTCAATCCCCCAGCCTAGGTTTCATTCTATCGGAACTCAACAGGAGGGAGTGTGAAATGGCAACGCAACTTCCTAAAAAAAAGGGGGGGAGGAATGAAAGGGAGGAAAAGGAAATTGTTAAACTAACCCATTCCCTGGTGCGCACAATGGATAGCTATCTGCATAAGCCTGGAAGCCATTTTACTACTCGTATACTTTTATCCGACAAATATTTTCTCTAATTTATTTGATCATTTATTGCTTTATTCATGGTAATTTTATAGCATTGGACTGGTAGCTCTATCTGTCAGTTTCAATATGAAGTATTCAGACTGGCTAAAAGTTCAGTGGTTTATTGATGGGTGGCATTACAATACTTATTTCAATGAACTCCATTTGCACCCACCCCAAGGAACATATAGGCAAACATAGGTGTTTTTCAACGCCCACACCAGGGAAAGGATTAAGCTTAAGTGTGAACAATATTATTCTTTTTATTGTAAAAGCCATATTTTGTTCACGCCCGTTTATTTGTTTAAATATTCCTTCCTCCTGGTATCTTCTTCCTAATATCGTCATCATCAACTGTTTCCAGTTTGTGGCCGGGTCAATTTAGATAAAGTCCTCCGTCTTCCTCTTTCCTTCCAACATTCTTCCTCCTATAATTGCTTACATTCCTCTCCTCTAACTTGTATCTGCTCCTCCTATCTCTTTATTAGTCTCACTAATTAACTATAGCAGATTGAATATTTTGATTATTTTTTTAAAATCCTTATAAATCTCGATATGAGTCTTAAGGTGAGGTGGAAGGGGACTTTATATAGGTTTGGGATTTTACAGTTTTTACACCAAAAACATTTATTTGTCCAAAATGAATAAAATTTTGCACCAGTAGCAACGTTTAGTTTAATTTCCATTAAATGGTGAGCTCGACAGTTGTTAAACATCTGTCAAGGTTTCCTGAAATTTAATGGCAAGTTTTTCTATTCATTTAAAGAGTTTGTCATCTAATACCGCTACGCTCATGGCGGATATTTAACAACTGTTGATATCACCGTGTGAAGAAAATTAAACCAAACGTTGCTACTGGATGATATTTTATTTATTTAGACCAGAAAAAAAATCTTCTAAAACCTGCAAGAAACACATGACTTTTGTAGCATCCCCTTCTACCTCACCTTAATCAAAGAAATTTGTATTTTTAGATCGAATGAAATGTCAGCGAATTTTTTTCCCCTAGTTTCTGTGGTCGCCTTGTTATAGTCCCTGGAAACCTAATTGTTATCAATAATGAGGAAGTGAAGGTTTGAACGGTCTTATATTATTTATCTTCTTACAGTCTTTTGTTTGAGATGTCATCGTTGGAAAACTACCTCCGCGTACATATGGAAGAGCTGTTCTACAGCGCCACAATTGATGAGTGGTTCGGCACTCAATTGGAACCTCTCAAGATTCGCCTTCGACAACTAAAGAAGGATGCAGAGTCTCAAGCGCTGCTAGGGGCCCGGGCGCGAGGCTACAGTAACGCTGGCATCTGAGTGCTAGAGGCTATGACTGTCAAACTCTAATATCCTATGTCCAAGGTTGCATGCAGTAATACCAATATTTTGGTGAAGCCTGGTGTGAGAGGGTGTGAGAATATAACATTAGGAATGCATAAAAAGCCATCATTTTATGAGGCCATTTTGAGGGAATGGTTGTGTTGATATGGCTTTGTTTCGATCGAGTGTGTGTTTGAGGGTATAAAAGAGTAATGCTCATAGTTACCTGAGTGTGAGGCTATAAAAGGGTAATGTTCATAGTCATCTGAGTGTGAGGTTATAAAAGAGTGATATTCATAATTACCTGAGTGTGAGGCTATAAAAGTGTAATGTTTATAATTACCTGCATGTGAGGCTATAAAAGAGTAATTAATATTTACCTACATAAGAGACCTGCATGTGAGGCTACAGTTTGATCAATATTATGGCACAGCCATGTGTTAAAAGATACAGCTGTTTAAGAAGGGAAGAAAGTTAAATTTATTGTAAGCACCCCACACGCTGACGTCCAATGTACATTGTTGAACAAATTACACAAACGAACCATTGTAATTAAAATACACCTTGTATGCATGGTTAATGAGGAGGGTTATTATATTGTTTTAAATTGTGATTAATTTATGTTGGCCAGGCTTATAAGGGTATTCCTTGAAGTATTTTGTCAAGGTTTAAAATTAACACCTCAAAAAAATTAATTTTGAATTAAAAGAGGTTAATATTAAGTAGTTTCACTTTAATGCTTGTTTTACTGGAAAATTGGTAGGAATGTGGAAAGGTCGATTTTTTAATGGGAAGCGAAGTATGAAGCATGCGAAGAAAAATCGAAGCCAAAGTTGAAGATAAGATTTTGGTTTTTGTTGTATAACACTTCCTTTAATTTTTAAATTAGTTCTTAATGCATCTAGGTAAATAAAAAAGTTCGGAGAAAAAGCCAAAGCACACTAATATTTTATGTTGGCATAGCTAAATTTATCTGTGCTTATGCTTTAGATGTCATTTAATCACTAATTAGTATTAAAATACTGTTTATTAGTTGTTTAAAAGTGATTATATTTTGAAATATTACATATTTAGCAGGGGTATGCAAAGCTTTGAAACTTCGATTTGCTTCGAAACAAACATCATATTTGACTTTGCTTCGAACCTTCGAATAAAAATATTAAAAGCTAAAATACTCACTTTATGTTCATTTATAGCCATTCTGAGTTGTTTTATACATTACAAATTAATATTCATATGGAAAAAAACAAACTGAAGTAATTTAATTGTAAGTTGTGATAATGTCAGATTAACACAAACTATTACAAACAATAGTGTAATAAAATATTTTTCAAGTAATCTTAGTGTATAAAGTTATATAAATAACCATTATGTAATATTTTTCCAAGTATAAAACAACTAAAAGAAAATATCGAACTTCAATTCGGCTTCGGAATTTTCATATTTATTTGATTTGCGTTCGCTTTGAATTTATAAAATGGACTTTACACATCCCTAATATTTAGTGATATTTGGAAGAAGGTACAGGAAAGGTGGATAGAAACATATAAAAGGGAACAAACACAACATGGCTTTTACAATGAAAAAAAGAACTCGTTTACACTTTACACTGCTGCCACTGGACAGAGAGGTAATGGCTGCCTCTTAAAGATAATCGATCGTTACCTCCCAATCCCTCAACCTAGGTTTTATTCTATATGAATTTATCAGGAAGGGGTGTGAAATGCTCAATGCAACTTCTGAAAGAGAAAATCAAAAAAAAACACAAAAGGCAGATAAATGAAATTGGTAAAGAATGATAGGACACTTAGATAGGGACATGTAGAAGAAAAAACACAGGAAGTGGGCATTGGAGGTGAGTATGTATAATATATATTTATAAGGAAAACCTCTTTTCACTTTTTGAGGTGATTTGTTATATTTGGAAGAATATTATTTAGTGACATATTTTGAATCTTTTAATTATATAAGTCTATCAAGTTTTCTTCTCACTATGAAATAGTTTGAAAATGAGAATGTTATTGGGGTTGAAGCGAAAGCCAAAACTTCGAATTTGACATTTAAAAGCTTGCAGACTCTTAGAAATCAGTTGTGAATGTGAATTAGGGTAATCAACTATCCATCTTCAATTTTCATATCGTCATATTTAGTTTTTCCTTATTATATAGGCAAAACCATTTGGAAAGGGGGATAGTGGGGAAAAAAAACCTTTAAAAAAATACAGGGTAGGGGTGTGAAAAATCCACTGTTTAAATTTCGAAGCGAACTTGAATTGAATACTTATAATTATGAAATATTCTTGAAGCCAAATTAAATTTTGAATATTTTTAAAATTTAAAAAAATGATTATATCATGCTTATTTATATAATTAATTTATATACTAACATCATTTAGAATTGGAGCTACTTGAAGTAGTGGCTCCGGTCTAGATAACTGAGATTAACGGCCAGAAGGTTCGTTGTGTTGACCTGATGTCACCTTTTATCCACATTTTGCACATTACTAACGATGGTGACTGCCGGTCAGTATAACCCAATCACGAGCACGCGTTATGGAGTTTTTATTGCGCAGTGGTTTATATTGTTTCATTTTAAGTTCATCCAGTTATTATCACAACATGCTTTTCAATCATTTTAGATTTTTTCGGATGGCGGATGGATATTAATTGTAAATACATACAACAGCCAAAATTGGCAAATAATTGAACATAAATTAGTATTTTGGGCTGGTATATTTTTATTGGAAAGTTTCGTCATTGTCAAAGCCGGCTTTTTTTTTCTCCCAAGGCTACTAATAATAATGTTTGGTTATAAAACATAGATCTTGCATAGCTATATATTATATACATATAAGGAGAATAGAGAAGAAGATATTAAAGAAGATGTTGGATATTTAATTGAAGGGCAAGAGGCCACGTGGAGGACCAAGGAACAGAAGGGAGTGTGTCACGAAGGAGGAGAGGTGGTGGGGAGAAAGGATATGTCGGAGAGGTTTACGTTCCTAACGTAATTTCATTTTATATTTTTTTCCATGTGAATATTAATTTATGATGAAATCAATGTTTCAAGGCTTTGCACACCCTATTATTTATAAGATTCATAATAATTTATTATAAATGGGTCGAATTATCTATTTTTTGAATCTGAATCTTAAATTTTTTTTCCTTATCTTGACTCTTTTAAAAAAATTTTTGTTTTAGTTAAGATATTTAAAATTTAATTTTAAAAAAATGTTGTAAGGCTTGTTGCTACTCACATAGTATATTTTGTTTGTCATGTCTATTACGTCATAAACAACAGAGATAATACTATTTTTTAAAAGTAAATTAATTAAATTAATACACTTTTGACCTTTTTTGTGATTTTGTTTTCTTACCAACTACACAAGTCTATAAAATTACTTTTTACCAATTGCTTTGAAATTGTTACAACAACAACAACATGAACAATAACAAAAAAAATAAAAACTAAAAATAATTTTCTAGATGCTTTGAGATTTTTGCGAATCTCAAATTTCTCGAATATTGTAAGATTCAAGGTATTAGAGCGTCCCAACTCTAGAATTTACATCACATGACAAAGATATAATTTGGTTTGGTATTTCGACATGAAACTGTGTTTGTGAACACAGAGCGGTGATGCAGAATATGTTTCACTTGTCATCACGTCACATTTAACATATATGTATCCATGACAACCAATTAATAAAAACATTCCAGCGATATACGTTTTGTTGTTTCTACTTTGTTGTCAATCACTGGTAACACCTCTTCAGGAATTATATTCTTAATTTGAAAATAAAATAAAAAAATAGTAATTTTAAATTGATCAATGGTATGTAATGGTATATATATTTATGATTATTATATGATTGATACTAACTTAGTTACAGTCCAATTTCATAGGAAGTGACTTTTTCTTAACATTATAAAAGTTACTAAAACAACTTTTCTTATACTCATACATTCGCTCATGTGATATTTTATTTTTACTTTTGATAAATATTATCGGTACTTATAAAATAACACTAATAGAATAAAATGTTATGAGAGTTGACTTCAAAAAAAGTGAGTATTTTTTTAAAAGTTTCTTCCTACCAGAATACAACTGTATGTTTAATCTCCTGTCACAGGTCAATAAGTTAATCTTGTATTACATATATACATACCTAATCACAACGTCCCCCTATGAGGTAGGCAATAAAATGTGCATATAACTCAAAAAAACAACTCCATACTTAATCCATCCTCACTAACTTTCTCCACACTTCCCTATCCTTGCATACTCCCTTCTCTTCAACAACATCCATACACCGAGTCATACAAGCTCTTTTATTATTAAAATTGTTAATGTTTCTCTTTTTCACACATTCGTCAACAACATTTAGCCACGTCTTATATGATCTACCACGTCCTTTTGATCCACACACTCTACCTTCATATATTTGTTTCATCACTCGATCCACACTCATCCTCTCAACATGCCCAAACCAATGTAAGACGATTTGTTCACATTGACATGTTGTATTCCCTTTGAAACCTCACTCCTTCAGCACCCATTCATTAATGACTCTGTCCATACAAGTTTTTTCCACATACATTTATTGGATATCTCATTCCAACCGCATTCACCTTGCTCTTATGTTTCTCCTGACAAACCCTCCCTTCACATCCACACAACGTTGGCAATAACACACCTGAAAGGTAACAAACTTACCTTGATTAGTTTCACTATGGTGCAGCTTATAAGATAAGGCCATAGTGTAGTCCGTTAAGGTGAGACTGCTAGTTTCCATGCTAAACTGAGCGTACAAAAATAATTGTAAATATTTTACCAATTTTATGAGTTGAAGGAAGAAAAAAATACTTCATTCAAGCTTGGTAATGTTTTGTTTTTAACATTCATTTCAAGAGACTGCTCTGTGGTCTAGTGGTCAGGGTTCCTGACTAGAAACCCAAAAGTCCTAAGTTTGATCCCGATATTTCTGTGAAGCAGTTTGTCTGGAATGAGGTCAAACTCAGCCTCATGAGGACAAATGAGGAGCTACTAGAAATAAAAAGTAGCGGCTTCGGTCTAGAAAATTAAGATTCATGGCCGGATGGTTCGTTGTGCTGACCACACGACACCCTCTATCTGTAAATGTAGGTACTATCTTCATCAAAATATGGTGGCCACTCGGTCCTTAGAGCTTATGTGCTGGCTGACACCATGGGGATTTTTTTTTTTCAATATATAAATTGAAAACAATTAGTTTTTTTTTTAAGATTCCTACATACATTAATCAAACCCGACAATATAATGGTTTTGGTTGCTAGTTGGTGCTTAAAATAACAATCGCAGCTTATTTTCATCTCACGCTACCCTGAAGAGTGTCTTTGGATGTCTGAATAATCCTAGTGGGGGGCTTGAGCCCTATGGAAAGGGACGAGATCTCGGGACTCAAGCTAGATGAGGAGTTCAGGAAAAGTTTGCTGCATATAAAACCTTTTGTGTACGCACTTTCCACATCGCAAAGTAAGTTTTGTTTTGATCAGACCTATTTAGTATGAATACACATTCTTTTAACTTGAACTAATAATAATAATAATAAATAATAATAATTTTAGCACTGCTTCTTACTACCCGTTCGGGTTATACGCTTAAGTACTAATTACGCTAATGGATTAGGAATTGGGAAGGTTGAATCAGAGGAAGTGAACCCGCATTTGCGTGGAGGGAGAGTGGAAAACCATTTAGGAAACACCCCAGTTCACCGACCGAGATCGAACTCGATCTTCCTATCCTCGGCAGTCGAACCTTGAACTATGGTTGTTATAGATATAAAACAAATAATCATTACCTTTTTATATTAAGAACTATTTATTTTATTTATTTAGAACCTCGTCTTGCTCCCCATTCAGATTATACACTTGAGTACTAATTACGTTAGGAATCAGGAAGGTTCAATTTAGAGGATGAACCCGCATTTGAGTGGAGGGAGAGTGGAAAAATATTTAGGAACAAACCACCTCCAGTTCACCCGATCAAGATTTGAACCTCGATCTTCCCGTCCTCAGAAGTTTAGCTCAACACACTAGCTAACCGCACCGAAGCGGGTTATTAAGAACTAAACATACACTAGTTGCCTCAAGAAATTGTTTATATATATATATTTGTCACGTCTCTTTAACAATTTACACTTAAGTAATAATGACTATAATATATTAGGGATAAGGATGGTTGAATTTAAATGAAGTGTACCTAAATTTATGTGGAGGGGGGGTAGAAAACTATTTTGTAAAATAAAACCACCCCAAGTACACCTTATCAAGATTCAAACCCTGATCTGCACGTCATTAGCAGACAAGTATATTGCAAAAGCTACACCTTTGACCCATTCAATCACTGAACCACAAGTATGAAGAAACAAATTAAGTAATATCAACAATCAAAATTGTTCAACCATGAATTATTTTAAGTTCAAATTTTAATGATGCTTATTTTATTTCTTATGAAACTTATTTAAAAGTAAGGGGTCATCCATGAATCACGTAACTCTGATAAGAGGGGGGGGGGGGGGGGAGCGCTAATGTTTACACGGAGCTATAGAGGGATGGTGTTACATAATACAGATCTTATATTTGTTGAAATAATAATATTCATTATGTTTCCAATGTTATAATATTATTGCATGTCTGGGCTACATCATTCATAGCCCAATTTATGGAAAGATTAGCCAGTGCAAATGTTTACGTGGTGTTACATGGTGTAATAGGGAGGAGGCAGGGGAAAGGTGCCAAAAAATGGTAAACAAAATGGTTACATGGCTCATCGATGATCCCTAACCTACGTTATAAAATCTGTTATAAAATCATATGATCAAACTATTAATCAAAATTTTAAAAACACATTTCATAACAGATATTACTAACAATGCAATTTTTGACATTTTCATTTGAAACAATTTATCCAGAAATATTTATCAAATATTTTAAAACTCCTAACGTTTAGGTCGGCTTTTATATCACAGTAGCCCCATGGCTTCTTTGGTGCCGACTGACAGCTAAAAGCTTTGAAAAGTTACCAGACCAAATTATGTATCCCTACGCCGAACCATATCATCTGCAAACACATGTGTTTAGCAGCTGTCACTTTTGACGGTCAAAATTTAGTTATATACCTAAATTTTGACCGTCAGAAGTCAGCTGTGAGTTGTCAGTCGGCACCAAAGAAGCCAAGGGGCTACTGTAGTTTACCTAGTCAGCGAGGATATATTTAAGCGCCATGTTTTCTCCAAGGTGCAAAGCTGTGTGCATCCTGGCTCCAAAAGTTGAACAATGCGCCATCCAGGGAAAGGGTCATTCGAAATGCATACCTCGTCGAGATGTGCAAGCAGGCGGAGAAACAACGTCTGAGCGCCCGTTCAACAACCCGCCCCCGGCTGGGCCCCTTAGGCCATTGCTCACGCCAAGATACGCTCCTCAGGTACTTAAAACAGAAAGTCACTCCCCAACTAATAATTTGTGTCGGATACAAAATGTTTGATAAACAACTAAATTGGTATGGGTTTGATTCCTATGTTCAGATTACTTTTGAAAAATTATATAATTTTTTGTTTGTTTTTTCAATACATTTTAGTCCTTGTTTTATTTTTTTTCATCCCCGTTTCTTATTACCTGTTCTTCATGTTATAATAATATATATTCTAATGGGGTAAAGATGAGGAAGGAACCATTTTAAAGGTAATCTACACGCATTTTTGTGGAAAAAGAGTAAGAAACCATTTTGGAAAAACCACCCTCGGTAGAACTGACCCGAGATTCAAATCCTGATCTCCCAGTCTTCAACAGGCCAGTCTAACTTGAGAGCGACGTCTTAAAAGACTATGTGGCCACTACAGTAGGTCTTCATTTAGGGTTGGTGACCTGGTGGTCTAGGGGTAAGGTGTCAGACTTCTGTGCTGGCGGCCGGGGTTCAATCCTCGGTCCCGGCACAGATTTATCTGATTACCAAACCCTTCCTTCACCTCTGACAAGACATCTTGTGAATGTGTGGAATGCCAGGTCGCCACCGTGGTTCGGATTCCACGTTAAACTGTAGGTCCTTCATTTCATCTCACAATCACCCTACCATTACACATTAGCGTAAGTGCGTATAACCCGAACGGGTAGTAAGACGCGGTGCTATAATAATAATAATAATAATTCATTTAGGGTTAAATGCATAAATTAATCAACAGACTGGGTAGGGATAGAGAAGGTAGGATTTTAAAGGACATTTACCCGCATTTGAATGAAGGGGGAGCGATAAACTATTTTGGTAAAACCACCCTCATTTCACTCGAATGAGATGCAAACCACGATTTTCCTGTTATCAGCAGTCCAGTCAGCTGTGAGAGTTACACCTTGGGACTATCTTACCACCAAAGTGGGTTAGTAAATAAATAAAGTATTATATTCGTACATTATAGCAAACCCCTGATATTAATTAGCGTAGTATTCCAATTTTGACTCTATGATTGTACAGGAGGTGTCATAATAAGTAGTATCTAGATCTTACATTTGACGAACGCTTCATAATAGGCGAGTTTTTGCGATTGACTTGGTTACATCTTGGTTTCAAGCGTTATTGACCAAGTGGTTCTGACCAAGACAGAGCGCGAAAACGATTTTGAGTGGTTTTTAGTAAACAAAAATAGAGGTTGGGGTAGAGTAGCTATAAAAGCTGGAAGATTATTTTATGTAAACCTCTATGTACCATAAATCGACAGAAAATTAACTATTTCATTTTATTATTAGATTTGTACTTATTTTGACTAGGCCTAATATCAATACAATATACAAAGCTAAACATATATTCCCAAAAATAACCTACAGAAAACATGAATTAAGAGTAAATAGACCTAGATAAAATAGCTTAATACTCTATTATTTTTATTCATAACTAAACTGTTTTTAAGTACCTACTTACTGTAATATATTTTTATCTAGTTTTTGCTCTCCATTTTAATTTACATTTAACTGGTGAAATCCATTGACTACAAAGTTATACACTTTTAAATTTAAGGAGTCATGCTGATTTGAATTTGATGCACAATTTTCAGTTCATTGGCTGATACTTGGCAATTGAGTTTGGTAAAGGAAAGGGTTACCAAACCAAGGTCTGATATCGTCTCGCTTGTAAACACTTGTAACCAGCTATGATACTAAGAGATCGAAAACGCTCTGCTTGTAAGCATTGATATCAGCTTAATCGCGAAAACACGCCTATTAATACCAAGTATATATTGTGTTTCAGGAGACGGGGGACAGCTCAGAATGGAGCGATGCCACAGAGATTTCAGAAATAACGACTAGGGAGCAGCACAGTTCCGCATCTCCTCCGTCTTATTTTGGTGATGCCGGAAATGCAAAGGCGAACAAAGCACGCAGAAACGTCCTAAACAATAAAAGTAAACCTCTGTACCACCAGGAGATGTCACTTTCAAATCAAAGGTTTGTTTGAAACAATTTTCTTAATCTAGTATTATTAAGAATGAGTCCTTTAAATCTTTGAAAAGTTATGTTGGAAAGAAAGGGAACGTATGTTAAGGTAAGTATTTTGACAGTTTTTTATAAAAAAAAACCTTTATGATCCAAATAAATAAAATATTGCTTCAGTAAATATGATTACTTTAATTTTCTACACATAATAAAAAAGTTTTTTGCTCCAATTTATTTCTTACTTGCATGCATTACTGTTTCCATTCTGTGGTCAGTTTTTTTATTCAAGACATATATTCTCCACAACCGGCTTGCTAAGCCTGTCGTAGCTTCATATGACTTATAATCTAGCTTAAGACTGCAACAGGAACAACATCCAGTCTCGGCCATTAATTTATCAATGTGAAAGGATAAACCCATATTTTCATGAGTGATAGATTTTTCGACCATGCCAAGAATCAAACCCAGGATTCCCCTTGCTCAGTGGACAGACACGCTACTGACCGAGCTAAGGTGTCGGATCAATTTGTTTCTATCAAGGCCTAACCTTTTCAAGATGGCCTCCTTCCATATCAATTACAATTTATTGTATTATGGGGCTTCTACACTCAAGGTTTCCACTCAGTTGTAAAACCAAGAATCTACAGAGAATTTTGAAAAATGTAGTAAAAATATTGGAATATTTGTTAATTTAAGACATTTAACTAAGCGTTTAAAAATAATCATTGATGAACAAAAAAACAAGCATTTTTTTATTACTCTTTTCTTCAATCTAAGCCACTTGTAAAATTAAGAATTCCTTCTGGAAAAAACAGGGAATACACTTTTTTTTATATAAATTTCTAAGCTATCAGGCAATTATTCATTTAATTAATAAACAATAATTGTGTGTCTAGTCTAGGTCTAGAGCTAGATCTAAAGTAGACAATCCTTGCCAGTCAGCCACACAAAGAGACAAACTATGTAGGTATATTAATTAAATAATAAACCTGCTTCGATGGCCGCATGGTCTAAGGTTTCACTCTCACAGTAAAATATTCTGCAGATTACAGGAATATTGGGGTTTGAATCCTGATCGGTGTATTGAGGGGGTCTTTCCACTCTACTTACATGCAAATGCGGTACACTTAATCTAAATTCAACCTTAATCATCCCTAACTCATTAGCATAATTAGTACATAAGCGTTTAACCCGAACAGGTAGGAATATGTGGGTTATAAAAAAAATAGCCCGACTCACTGGCCGCTTGGTCTAACGCATTTCTCTCACAATAGACTGAGCTGTCGATGATGGGGTATTTTGGGGGTGTTTTTTTACTAAGTATTTTCCTACTCTGCCTGAAAGAAAATGTGGCCACACTTCTTCTAAATTCAACCTTTTCATCCCTAGCACATTAACATATATATCACATGTTTACAACCCGAATGAGTATGAAACATGATGCTAAAAAAAAAGTAATAATAGTTTGTTTATTGAAACACAGCCTATTGAATCTCAAACTCAGAGCGACCACTACGATGAGCCTGGAGACACCATGCCGTGCGACCATTGGAGGGTCCCTCAACACCCGCCGGGATTCCCCGGGGACTGTCACTTCGACTGCATGAGGCTCTTCAAACAATATGAGGAGCAAATGGCAAGCGATAAGGCTATCATTGCTCGCTACCAGCAGTTCCTGAACGCCGTTCTCTCGGGACAGGGGCAGAGCAATGTTAGTTTTCTAGAGAGGGTGCTTGGTAGAACACTGTATTGGGGCTCTCACAGAAAATCTTACCACCTAGATCAGATTCTCCTAGTTCCATTTGAAACACTCCGTAAGAGTTGAACTATAATGGAAGTTAAGAGATTCACCTGGCGAATAAATTGAAGTAAAAAAAAAAGGACTCCATCTATGCTGTTACTTAACATAAAACAAAGGTCACCTTTAAAATTAAGGCCTCTTACTCACTGGTTCAAACAAAACCAATATTGAATAACAATTTTTGTTTGACGAACAAGAAAAACTGTTGGGTGAACAAATTTATTTTACTTTTAAATTGAAGTATCCCCCACATACCGAAATTTTGTTTCTCAAACATTACACAACGGTTTTAAGTCTGGCTTTACAATATTTGAAGAATAAATCAAACTCTGCATGCACATTTTAACCTACTTCCTCTACGTTTGCGAAGAGTCTTGCTTGCATGTATTGTAGAATGTAAAAGCGCCAGTTTTTACATGTAAACATAAAATACATAAATATAATTAACACCGTGATTACAAGTGCTAATTTATTCAAACAATATGGGGCAGGTGTTAACTCAATGTGGATTTATGTTGCCGGGAAACACCAAATAAGTCATGGGCTACTGTATCTGGTCTTAGTCTGGTATTAGCTAGGTTAGATTATCGTCATGCATGGTGACTTAACCTTATATTATTATTTGTCGCCTATCTTTGAGTGTTGATATGTTGAGGCAGACGCTCATTCATAGGAGAATGAAAGTTGATCCTCATTTTAAGAGTTACTAAACTAATCTATTATATATTCTATCTTACTTCTGTTAGTGCCTTGTCACCAAGGTGTTTATTTCTATTCCTGCATATTGTAAAGTTTACAATCATGCTAACTGAATAAAGTTATCTTTAATAACAATGGACTCTTTGATAAAAAAATGTTTTAAAACATATGTAATTTTATTTCTCTTGTTTACATTTAATTAAACTGATTTGTTGAACTTATATATTTCTCTTATGTTTCATCCTTTCCAAAACTTCCTTATTTAACATTGTATATAATTGTAATTGTCACTTCTTCTACTTGATGGGCGTGTTGAGCTCGACTGCTGAGGACGGGAGATCGAGGTTCGAATCTCAGTCAGGTGAACTTTTTTTTTTTCTTTTTTCTAAATGTTTTTCCACTCTCCCTCCACGCAAATGCGGTTCACTTCCTCTATTTCAACCTTGCCAATTCCTAAACCATCAGCGTAATTAGTACTTAAAGCGCATAACCGAACGGGTAGTAAGATGCGGTGCTATATATATTATTTATTATTATTATTATTTATTTATTATTACTTGATGGGACAAGCGATGATTCACTTTCTTAGTAGATATGTGATTTATATAATCATGACAGAACAAACTCTGTGTAATAAATTGTTTGAGACCAAAACTTTGGTTTATTCTCAGCCTCTTCCTTCTAAAGTAAAACAAAACAAAGGGCAGAAGAAGTAGTCTTCCCCGCCCGTTGCTATGTTGACTACTGGAAGAAATTATTTTTTTGTTTAATGAATTTCTTGTTTTATCTGGTGATGATATTCCTCAACATCGGAACACTTGTTTGAGGGAGTTTTCTGAGGCAATTTGTTAAAAACAAATTGTTCTGACCAGTGGGTAAGCGGCCTAAGAGAGAGGTGAATAGAAGCAAACTTGCGACACTCCAGCACACGTATTACAAAGGGCAGTCGAAAATTCTTATTTTATTTCTTATTTTAGAGTTTAACACTTGGATTCTCATTTCTCTTTATTGTCCAGATCTGTTAACTCTTTGTTCATAAAATTAATATAAAACATATTTCATAATACTAATCCACAAGTTTTATTAAAAATTAATTTTTAGGCTCAAGAGACTAGAGAGTAGCAAAAGGTTGAACCTCAAAAAGCTTTGAAAACCTCGAGAAAGCTTTGCAAACCTCTGATAAAGCCTTGCAAGCCTCCCAGAAAGCTTTGCAAGCCTCCGAAAAAAAGATTTCATCGATGAAAGCCACCATTAAAAATTTGCAGGTACAAAAATTATGAACTATCATAGATTTAATATTTTAAAACCTAATTATTTTAAATTTATAGTAAAATTACCTTTTATTTGAGATAAAATTCATACAGTTTTTCATTAAAAATATAAAATACAATAATTACCAAAAACCTGATGAGGTTATAAAATCCATTTATAATTGACATGAGAATATGAACTTTGGTCAGGCAAGTTCCCAAACTATGCGCTGCCACAGCGAAATAAAAGGTGCACCACCGGGGATATTTTAAATTTCTTTAGTAGGCTGGGTTTTCGGTGATTTCTCTGAAGAATAAATCAAATCACTATGGAACAAAAAAATTAGGGTGACACTGTCCAATCTGATTCCAAGGTTTGAGAAGTTTTGGACTGAATTAAACTAGCTCAAGATAGGGATAGGTGGTATATTTTTGTAAGTGCAGCAATGAACTTTTGAGCTCTTAATGTTATAGAGTGAGAGTAAGTAAGTAAGTATAAATCCTTTGTCCAAGGCCCAAAATTCAGCCCTTTCAGCCGACAGAGATCGATATCAGAAGTCTTTCTTCGCCGAGGAGACAAAGAAGGCCGCCGCCAATGTTAACCTCTCCAAGAGATTGCCACTCTGCAGGAGAAGTAAGAACTGCTTTTTTATATATATATATTTATAAAATCTACTTCTAGAATTAAAAAATGACACCTGGAAATAATAATTGAAACCGAGACCCTTAGGTTAGCACGCCAATGCTCTAACTACTGAGCTATCCAGGAATCGTCCCATGCTCCGGGTTATTCTTCACTCATATTTTAAGGCAGAGTGCGTAATAAACATGTGGAATTTATCGACTACTACAAGCTGGGGCTTTATTGAAATTTTAGACAGCCATATATACTTTACAAGATAGAAGGTATTTGTATCTTTTTAATGTATAGCTGGAAGGAGTACTTTTGTTAGACCATGGCCCAAAAGGGGTACGCGACTTGCAAAATTTTGGGAAATAGTGTTAAAGACCATTCAACCACTAATATGTGTGTTTGTGGGTCTCATTAAACTAATTAATAAAAATCGATTGTTAAAACATTAAATATAAATGTGTATACATAGTTTTTTTTATCACGCGTCTTACTACCCATTTGTGTTACACAAATACATACTAATTATGTTACTGTGTTAAGGATGAGGAAGATTAAATTTATTTAGATAAAATGTACCCACATTTGTATGGAGGAAAAATGGAAAACAATTTAGGGATCACCATCCTCAGACCTCTGCACACCCGCCCGGGATTCGAACCTCGATATCCCCACCATTTGAAGTCCAGTCTATTGCAAGCGTGATGCCTTAGACCATGCGGTCACCAAAGCGAGTGACATGAAATTAAAAAAGTACTTTTTCGATTGATAACAATATCGACACTGCCAAGAACAGGCTTGCCGACCTTACCGATGCGAAATCTTCCCTGGAGTCGAGCCACAAGGAGACGGTCAGCCGGTACCAGCATCTGATGGACATCAACGTGGGCCAGCTCCGGAAGAAGTTGGTGATGGCTCAAGGGGAGAACCAGCGGATACAGACGGCGATAACCGCCCTAGAAAACAAACTTCAGGAGCTGGAGACCGAGGAAACGGAGAAGGAGAAGTTTCGGCTAGAGCAATGGCAGGACAAAGTTAAGGTTTGAAGACTGGTTAGGGTGATACAAACGTTTCAAGCAATAATCATATTTTTACAAAACAAAATATATATAGAAACAATTTTTTTGCCCCCACCGCATATTAATTATATCACTTAAATAGGGGTGAGGAAGTTAGAATTTTGATGAAATATGCCTACATGTGCACAGAGGGAGAGTGGGAAACTGTTTAAGGAAAAGACGCCTTAAATACACCTGACTGGAATTTGAACACTGATGTTTTCTTAAACGGCAAACGCCTTAGGACAGGCGTGTAAATCTTATTGGATCTTATGGGGCCACATAGAATATTTAAAATAATAAGATGGCCACATTTTCAAAAACAGAAGTTATATTGTCACCAACTTAAAATATAAAATAACTGTAAACTCATTATTATTTAAAACAGATAAAAATAAAACCAACAACATGTTTAACCAGAGATATGAAACCTTTTATTTTCTAGCAAAGATGTGAGTGCTAGGTTTAAATCTTGTGTTGAAGTCACTTTAAAAATTGACGCATGTCCATAAGCCATGATCTATTATGTTTTGTACCTCTTCACGGGAGAAAACCATTTGCTCACAAACTTAAATGTTGCTAAGCGTTAAATGTTTGCTGCGCCAATTTAGCAATCTTTTGGGAATCAAACGCTAGTTAGTAAAGAGTAAAAATTTGGTACACCAAACTTACTTGCTCAGATTCTCAACATAAATCTCAATTTTCAAATTCCAAATTGTATATTTCTTTAACATTTATAAAAGTAAAAATCAGGCACCATTATATACTGTTAATTTAAACGGTCGATTTATCATTTATGAATATATGGGTTTACTCTTTCACATTGATAAATTGACGGCATGGGAATGATGTTGTGCCTGTCCCTGTCTTAAGTTATATTATAAGACATATGAAGCTACGATAGGCCTGGCCAGCCAGTAACGAAAACTATATGGCTTGAATAAAAAACTGACCACAGGCTCGAAACAGTCATGGATGTAAAAGGTGGGTGGGCCGCACAAAATCAAGGAACTGGCTGCAAGTTTGACTTGCCTTTCTTAGACCATCATAAAACCCACTTCGGTGGTCACGTGGTCTAAGGTGTTGTTCTCACAATAGAGTAGACTGCCGATGACACGGAGATTGGGGTTCAAATCCTGGTCGAATAAACTGAAGGTGGTTTTCCACTCTCTCTCTCTCTCTCTCTCTCTATAAAATTGTGGGTACACTTCCTATAAATTTGACTTTTCTTATCCCCGACCTATTAGCGTAGTTACTACATAGCAAGACATGGTGCTAAAAGAATCATCATCATCATCATCATCATCATCATCATCATCATCATGAGCGTCCAGCCACTGGCCCGGTGTGTTTGGAAGATAAGGCTCTCCAGTGTCTCCTTTCTCTTCACCACCTCTCTTCCTCCACTGTGATCTATTTTCCTCCTCTCTACTCCACACTCCTCTATACTCCCTTCAGCCTCCTGACCTCACTTAAATATCCAACTATCTTCTCCTCCTCCATTCTCCTCACACGACCGTACCACCTTAATCGTACCTTCTCCATCCCGTCCTGTCCTTAATTATCCCTCTCACCCTCTTATTCCTCATCCTATCCATCTTGTCACTCCCGCAGTACTTATCAGATATGTATTTATTTAATTTGAATTAAATAAATTTTATAAATGATGAATTTATGTTTGTTTTAATTGATAATGTAAAAACAATGTTTATGAGTGTGTTCAATCCATTTTATCGACTCAAAGCTTTATTTTTTTTGTTAAGTCTTACTACCCGTACACTATGTACCAGGGGCGGATCGTCCTAAGGCGCGGAGGCGCGCGCCCCCCAACCCCACGAATCCCCAGTTCCTTTTAAAGTTATGATTCACACTCTCACGACAATTTTATCTTGCCATAATAGTTTAAAGAAAAATATGTTTTTGGTTTAAGTAATAGCAGGCAATGTTTTTAAAATGGCATGCAGTCGGGCGCGAGGCGGTCAGCGCCTTTTATTGTGAAACCAAATCTTCCCACCACTTCACCTCTTCTCATCAAATGGCATGAAGTCAGGCGCGCGACGGTCAGCGCCTGACAGTGAAACCAAACCTTCCCTCCCCTTAACCCATAGTCCCCTTCCTGCTTTAGCTGGCTAGCATTGCTTATTCTTCTTTTAAAGGCGCACTCCCTTACGCGCCCTAAGGTTGAAAGCTTGTGAAATGTGTATAGCGTGAACCAGCAATAGTTGTTGTCAGTCATCCTGCGCGCTCCTGCATCTTGAGGATGTGTGTGACGTGTGTGCTTATAATAATATTATGTAGGGCTATTTTAGGATAATGTTTATTTGAGTTATATGTTTTAATATTTTTTGTAATAGGGTTAATATGAATAGTTCAATCCAGGCGCTTAAGACAACGAATATTGCAAGATTAACTCTTGATCAAAAGAGAGAATTGAATTCATAAGGTAGGCCATGTCCTGAATTTTGTATGGAACAAAGTGAAAACATACATACCTATATATTTATGCACATTACACAGCTGCAGAGTTTCTACAACACATCCATGTCCTTTGGGGGAATTTTTTTTTATCTTTCCATGGTGTTTGTGATATTCATTTTTGAGTTTAACTAAATGAATATTTAACAAAACATATTCCGAAATTTGTGTCTTCTTTTAAATATATTATTTAGAGATAATTTATGAATTAAACAGGCTGCGCCCTCCAGCTTCTAAAGTGACGAGCCGCCACTGCTATGTACTAATTACTCTAATGTGTTAAGAGATTAGGAAAGTTGAATTTAGAGGAAATGTGCCCGCATTTATGTGGAGGTAGAGTGTAAAACTATTTAGGAAAAAACCACTCCTTTAATACACTCGACTAGGATCAAAACCTGATCTTTCTATAATCTGTATTCCAATCTATTGCAAGAGTTAGACCTTAAACAATGCGCCCACCGAATTGAGTGATTCGAAGCGGAATAAAATTATATGAAATAGTCTTGAGTCCGGATTAAATTTTGGATTTTCTTTTTTGTAAATGATCCATACAGCTGCCTCAGATATTCACATCCACTTCTGTTTACGGCCTGTGATCAGTGTTTTATTTAAGCCGTATATATTCCACTACTGGCTTGTTAGGACTGTCGTAGCTTCATATGCCTTATAATATAACTTAAGACTAGGATAGGAACAACATCCAGTCCCTAGCCGTTAATTTATCAGTGTGAAAGGGTAAACACACATCTAACCAATGATAATTTTTTCGGCCATGCCGAGACCCTAGCTCAGTAGACAGACCTACTACCGACTGAGTTAAGGTGCATCAGAAATCATATTCGTAAGTTTTTAAAAACAAAACCTGGATATAAGCTCTATTTCCAGTGTCCAGGTTTAATTCTAAAAGAATATACAGATATATTATAGATGTTTATATATTTTGACAATAAAATATCATTCACAAAATGTTTTATTGCAAACATAGTTAACATATTTTAACAAATGAATTAAATAAATACTATTCACAATTAAATTATTGCAGTTTTTTTTTGTCACGTGAACACTAATTTGTAATTTACATAACACCAGAAAATGACAAAACTGACTATAAAGGCATATTTTAGCCTTCAATAGGTTTATTAGCTAAGCTTCATAATTATCAAAGCAAAAATTCTTTTTTTTTAAAGTAAGCTAAAGCTATCAAACTTTTAAAGCAAAGTTTTTTTAAAAATCTTCACACCATCCTAAATTATCGTTAAAAAAAACATGATTAAAAAGGTGATTTCATAAAAAAAAGTGATATATATATTTATTTGTAGAAGGAAGTGTTGATATACAACCAGAAGTTGGTAGAACTGGAAGAAATGCATTCACTGGAGTCTCAGCAGCTTTGTGCTCATATAGACGATCTTACTACAAATCTCACACTGAAAGACAACGAGGTGAGTATGGCGATATCTTTTGTTTTCCCATGTCAATTCAAACACATAGCGCATCTTCAACTCCGATAAACTATAGTAGATTTCTGATAAAAAGGGCCTTTTAGAAAAAAACAAATGTTCTTTTGTTCAATTAAATTAAAAATCACCTGCTTTGGTAGCCGCGTGGTCTAAGGCGCTACTCTCTCGCAGTAAAATAAACTGCCGATGACGGGGAGATTAAGGTTCGAATCTCGTTTGGGTGTACTGAGGGTGGTTTTTTCCAAAATGGTTTTCCACTCTTCCTCCACACAAATCTGGACACACTTCCTCTAAATATAACCTTCCTCATACCTAAAATCATTGACATAATTAACACATAAGCATATAACCCTAATGGGTAGTAAGACGTGCTGAAAAAAAAAGGGTAATTAATAACAACCTGGACATGGCTATCTCGAACCTCGGACCTTTTGAATTTTCGCGCCAATGCTCTATCACTTATTCATCTTGATAAGCACACAACATACTGTCAGCTACGAGTCGCCGTGGACTGTGATGCGGATAGCTTTGATTGGTTGATACTTTCACCAGTTACCACGTATAGACTCAACATACCAACAACTAGTGAAGAAAGGCCGTGGATACGAGAGTAAAACAGGATGGCCCAATGGTAGAGCATTGGCGTGAAAAGTCAAAGGTCCCAGGTTCGATTCCTGTGTTGTCATTTCTCATTTAGTCGAATTTTACTCAGCCATCAAGAATGAGCAATCTTGTGGACAGCTACACATATCACTTTGTGATACACATACATTATTATTTTTATTTTTTTGTGGCCAGCGTTGATAACATTTTACTGCATTATTATTATTATTATTATTATTATTATTATTATTATTATTTTATATTTATTGATAATATATATCAAAAGTTAGAGCTGCAGATCAAAAAGCTTGATATATGAATAATGTATTTGATCTAATAGTATTCCTAACTACTATTAAAAACTTTACTTTCTATCCCAGATACTTTTAGTAACTTGTAGCTGTATAAAGAAAGAAGGTACAGGAAAGATGGACAGAAACAAATGAAAGGGAATGAACACAATATTACTTTTAAAATAATAAAAAAAGAACACGGTTCATACGCTAGATGCCATTTGACAAAAACGTCTGGTTGAATAATGAATAAAATCTAGTTCTACCGTCCAATCCCCCGACCTAGGTTTCATTCTATCGGAATTCATCAGTAACTCAGCAGCAACCTAAAAGAATTATTATTATTATTAGCACCGCGTCTTACTACCCATTCGGGTTATACGCACTTACGCTAATGTGTAATGGTAGGGTGTTTGTGAGATGAAATGAAGGACCTACAGTTTAACGTGGAATCCGAACCACGGTGGAGGCCTGGCATTCCCCACATTCACAAGATGTCTTGTCAGAGGTGAAGGAAGGGTTTGGTAATCAGATAAATCTGTACCGGGACCGAGGATTGAACCCCGGCCGCCAGCACAGAAGTCTGACACCTTACCCTAGACCACCAGGTCACCTCAACCTAAAAGAAGAAATCTAGAAATGCAAAAGTAAGAATAATTAAATTGTTAAAGATAAACATAAATAGGAACATGTAAAATGAGTGATAAAATAAATGATAAACACAGGAAGTTGACAAATTGAATGTGTTTGCGTGTATATATATATAAGAAGAATCTCTTTCCTGTGCCTTCTTCCATGTATAACTAAATGTATCCCAAAAAGTGAAAAGAGGTTTTTTTAAAAAAAAAAATAAATTCAAACCTCCTAATTCGATCTGCATGAATTGTTTTATCTTGTAGATTTTAAAGTGTGATGGTGCTATAAGAGATCAATGTATTAAAATGCAAGAAGAAGTCTTAAAGATAAGAAAAGAGATGCAACAAGCAGCTGACAAATCACAGAAACTTCTTAAGAAAAAGGTATTCTTAATACACGTATTCATTCGCATTGTAAGGACTCTCTTAACAAAATATTTTGGGTTTGGATATTATTAGGTCGTGTAGGGATTCTTAGAGGAAATTTAAATAACACATGTCTTAAACAAAATTCGCCATCCACAAATTGAATAAGTTATTGGGGCAGTATGTAAAAGTGTGTTGACGCCAACATTGTTGTATGGATGTAAAGTGTGGGTTTGTCAGGAGATACACAAGAGGAAGGTGAATGATGTTGGAATGAGATATCCGAGAAATGTATGTGGAAAAACTCGTATGGACAGAGTAAGTAATGAATGGATGCTAAGGAGTGCGGTTTGAAAGAAGCGTCTTATGTTGGTTCGTGGATAATAAGAGGATGAGTGTGGATTGAGTGATGAGGAAAATATATGAGAGTGTGTGGATCAAAAGGAAGGGTTAGACCATATATGACGTGGCTAAATGTTGTAGACGAATGTGTGAGAAAAGAGAAACCTTAAGAATTTTAAGAATAATTGAGCGTGTATGACTCTGTGTATGGATATTGTTGAAGCGAAGGGAGTATGCAAGGATAGGGAAGTGTGGAGAAAGTTAGTGAGGATGGATTAAGTACGGAGTTGTTGTATTTTGAGCTGTATGCACAGTTATATGCATGGCGTAGTTAGGTATGTATGTAAGTTTATAACACATTAAGGTGGGACGGAAGATGACGTGAGCTAAAGTCTATACCTTCACAGTTTTTTTAAAAAACAAAAATACCTTTTTTTATTTCTTAAATAGATAAAACTACTGCTTCACTAGATACATTTAATTTAATTTTCTACTACACAATTGTTCGATACCTGCCATGAGCATTATAGAAATTTACCAGAACTTTATTTATCTTTATTCAAAAAATCTTGTTCGAATGTCACGATGTCAAGGGATGTTGAGATTTATTTTGTGTATAAGATTAAGTTAAACTTATCTACGTAAACAAAGTTTTATTTATTTTGGCCAAAATAAGTTTTAACCCGAGGATTAAATAACTTGATATATAAGAAAGTGATGAGGATGTTAGTAGCCACATTAGCATAGAAAGGGGATGATAAAAAAAAATATCCCTTAGGTCACGGTACCGAGAATCAATTTCAATCCCTTCTTATCACTGACAATCACTGGACAAAGATTGAAAAAATAGGTGTGATGGTTTGAATCACGGTCAGATATAATAAAGGATTTTTCTCCTTCCTAAATGGTTTACCACTTTCCCTACATACAAATACGGGTACATTTCCTATACACTCTACCTTCCTCATCTATAATCCATTTTGTGTGAATATGTGGATATTAAGGTGTGGTGTAAATAATAATATATATATAATAATTATATATATATTTTATATATATATATACATCCAATTTGTTTCAATCTTTGATTGAACCAAACAATATGCCCCCAACCCTCCAAAATGGTCCTTAAGTCCAATTTTCATAGAAAACATATTTTTAGAAAATACAAATATATTTTTTTGCGGTCAAGATTGATAACGTTTTCCCATATTAATATTGTTATTTTATAATTATTGATAATATGTATGGAAAGTGACAACTGCAGATCACACGACTTGACATATGAATACATGAAATAGTAGATATAATTGGATTTTTGTAAATGATTTAGACACATTTCCTGTTTTTGTTTTTTTTAAACAATTGTTCCTTAATCTACTGTCTGATATATTTTTGGATGGAATAATTAATAGCCCTGCTATAATATAACATATATTAAAATGGATGCAACCTTTTGAATCACACCATGGTTTATTTATTTCTGAAGTAAGTTTAACTTTGTTTCATTTCAAAATTACTGCTAGTATTATTTTCAGATAACTTATCTTCAACGGAAGCTGCAGAGGTGTGAACACTTGAAAGATACAATCTTCAAGGAATGTGAACATAAATTATACCGAATAAAAACTGAAAAAGAATTGGAGGTAATAACAACAGGTTTTTTTTTTAGTTTAATAGCTCACATCAATGGTTGCGTGGTCCATCGCACTCTCCGTTGGACTGGATTGCCAGGGACGAGGAGATCAGGGTTCGAATCCTGGCTAGATGTACTGAAGGGTTTTTTTTTTCCTTAAATGGTTTCCCACTTTCCCTCAACAAAAATGAGGGTACATTTCCTCTAAAATTCAATCTCCCTCCATCCTAGTAATTCATGTGTGCTTGGAACTCAAACTGACACTTAACTGCAATGGAAAAAAAAAAAGAATTTGTTTTTTCTTTCTAAATATGTAATTGTAAAATATAATAATTGAAAGTACAAATCATCATATCATCTTAATCAACTGTTTCCAATCTGTGTCCGGGTAAGTTTAGTAAAATTCTTTCAATTTACTCTTTCTTCTCCTCTCACTCACACACTTGTTATCTGCTCCTCCCGTATTTTTCTTGGTCTCTCTTGAAGTATTTTTCCCACATACTTCAAAAGTCAAGTATATTTTCAAAATAAATCTTATCAATATGTAACAAAGATCCAATCACATTGTTTTTGGGGGTTTGAGGGTTTGAAAAATATTTAATTGGTGTGAGGTTAAAATACATGATTATCTGGAAATGAATGTAGAAACCAAGACCGCCACAGAGGGAAAAATAAGTTTGTTATTATTATTATTATTATTATTATTATTATTATTATTATTATTATTATTATTATCACCGCGTCTTACCACCCGTTCGGGTTATACGCACTTACGCTAATGTGTAATGGTAGGGTGATTGTGAGATGAAATGAAGGACCTACAGTTTAACGTGGAATCCGAACCACGGTGGAGGCCTGGCATTCCCCACATTCCCAAGATGTCTTGTCAGAGGTGAAGAAAAATAAGTTGGGATGGGAAATGTTTGCTTGAACACTCATGTAAAGGAGGTTTAGCAAATATTGTCAATGTGTGTAAACAAATAACAACATAATCGTGTGGTTTGATTTATTAAACAAGTGAAGTGAGCTCACAGTTTTAACTCTATCTATTTGTATTCGTCTGTATGTGATGGATATGTCTCACGATAACTTTTGAGTTCATTAACCGATTTAATTAAAACTTAGCACAATTGTTCTTTGAACCTTTATACAGATCTAATGTGTTGGGAAAGAAAATCTAACAAAGGGTTGATGATAAATCAACCCTTATGTGTGAAAGACCACAGCTTCTAACATTAATTATAACATGTATTTACCTTTTAGAGCATTTTCATATGACTTATAAGGCTGTAAATTAATTTAACGATACAAACCATTACATTAGCATTAAACAAAAACTATGATTTTTATTATTTTTCGAGGCAGATAACTGGGGACCACACAAACAAAGTTTGCCCAGGTCCCTATGTCTGCTAAGGGCAGCCTGTTATAAGCTCTGATTTTTATAGGAAGCCCACTTTCATCCACCAACATTGATGAAAGTCACTAAAATTTGGCATTCTACAAATGTGTCTTATTTGATTTATTATTTATAAAGTTAATCTTAAAAAGTTATCAAAAGCTTCCAATAATACTTCCTTAAATGTATTACTCTACTATTTATCTTTACATCATTAGTCAAATGGACTAATAATGTAATAACAATTGGAATATTTTTTTCTGTCATTGTGGCAACTTGAGTTTCCTGTTTTCAAATAATGTATTTCCTATGAAAATCAGACTGTATTTGTTCCATTTGACATACCCGGGCTTGTTTTGGGACGAGTTTGATAAATCTACACACAGTTGATATTCATTTCACAAGCAATTATATAAAATAAATTTTAAAAGAGTTTGATTAGTTTGTATTGAGGCTACATTGTACGTTGATGCTATCATTAATGAGAGGAGTTTTTAACCGCGTTACCCGCCTCGGTGGACAGTAGTTGGCTAACGGGCTTGTCGTGTTGAGCTCGACTGCTGAGGACGGGATGATCGAGGTTCAAATCTCGGTCGGATGAACTGGGGGTGGTTTTTCCTAAATGGCTTTCCACTCTCCCTCCACGCAATTGTGGGTTCACTTTCTCTAATTCAAGCTTCCCAATTCCTAATCCATTAGCATAATTAGTACTTAAAGCGTATAACCCGAACGGGTAGTAAGGACGCGGTGCTAATATATTATTATTATTATTATTTTATTATTATTATTATTATTTCCTTGTTGATGACAAACGTCCATTCATAGACCAACGATTTACAAACCAGCTACCATAAAGCTGTGGGAGAACATAATATTGTAGCATATGTACTACAAACAAAACAAAACAAAAATCTAAAAAGGTGCTAAACAGAAAATATAGTAGTTATATAAAATAATAGTAAAATAACTATATAAAACAGACTTCTATGCTGGCGGCCGGGGTTCAATCCTCGGTCCTGGCACAGATTTATCTGATTTCCAAACCCTTCCTTCACCTCTGACAAGACATCTTGTGAATGTGGGGAATGCCAGGCCACCACCGTGGTTCGGATTCCACGTTAAACTGTAGGTCCTTCATTTCATCTCATAATCACCCTACCATTACACATTAGCGTAAGAGCGTATAACCCGAACGGGTAGTAAGACGCGGTGCTAATAATAATAATAATAATTAAACTATATAAAAATATAGAAATAAATAAAGAAACACCATTTAATACAACACATGTTTTATTCTTGACCATGTGGCCCAGGTGAAAGGGCTGCAACTCCAAATGAAGACGCAATACATGTCGTTGTCGACTGCACACGCTCAGGGCAAGAACCAGGAAATGGAACAGGCCGTGGCCCAGCTCGAGGCAAAGTATCTCGACTTACTCGGAAACATCAAGGACAGTGCGTGGAAACAAAAGGAGAACGATCAAAAGGTAACCGAAGTTTGAATCTTACCTCGGACTATTCACACGATTCGAGTTGATAAAAATTTTTTGGTGAATTGAAAAAACCAAATCTGATTTGTTTGGATTACCATTTTTTTTCTTCTTCAGGAATGAATATATTCAGTCAACTGCTAAATTAATGTTCTGGGGTCTGATTTGTTAGGGGTTGTCCATAAACTATTTATGCATATCGGAAGGGTGAAGGGGGCAAGCGAGGTAAGGGGAATCAGATAATGTGTGATATATTATTACAATATTAAGTGTATCGAGCAACTTTCTATATTAATAATCCTAACTGCGCGCTCTTGTAGACAAACAATGACTTAAATCATCGAGTTTGGTGAACAGGTTTCAATAAAAGGGTTGTATAGGCTCTACAATTAAAAATAATGTTTAAATACGGTGTATTCTTTATTTTGATGTAATATTAGAAGGAGGTTTCACAAAATTGTGACAAGGAGAAGGGGGCAGAGGGCAAAAAAAAAAAAAAAAAGATCATGATAAAGTTTATGCATGGCCCTAAAGTTTGTGCTCTAGTTTATATATTTTTTAAGCCATTAATTCATCACTGTAAAAGGGTTAAAAATAAACATATTTAACCAACGATACATTTTTGGGCCATGCTGGTAATCGAACACAGGACCCTTAGCTCAGTACGTGGATACGCTACCAACTGAGCCAAGGTGTTGGACAAGAAAGTGCTTGTTAAATACCTCAAATAAACATTATTTGTATTATTATTATTATTATTATTATTATTATTTATTTTATGAGTAGCACTAGCTCTAGATTTCCAAATTTGACTTTTATAATAAAACAAAAACCTACTTTAGAAAGTTATTTAAGGAAAACCTTCATCGCTAATTTCTTTGTGCCAAGTTTTAATTTAATTGATTTATTTATTAAAAAAAGTTATAGTGAGACATATCAACCACAGACGGTGAGACATATCAACCACAGACGGTGAGACATATCAACCACAGACGGTGAGACATATCAACCACAGACGGTGAGAGATATCAACCACAGACAGTGAGAGATATCAACCACAGACGGTGAGACATATCAACCACAGACGGTGAGACAAATCAACCACAGACGGTGAGACAAATCAACCACAGACGGTGAGACAAATCAACCACAGACGGTGAGACATATCAACCACAGACGGTGAGACATATCAACCACAGACGGTGAGACAGATCAACCACAGACGGTGAGACATATCAACCACAGACGGTGAGACATATCAACCACAGACAGTGAGACATATCAACCACAGACAGTGAGACAAATCAACCACAGACGGTGAGACATATCAACCACAGATAGTGAGACAAATCAACCACAGACAGTGAGACATATCAACCACAGATAGTGAGACATATCAACCACAGACGGTGAGACAAATCAACCACATACGATGAGACATATCAACCACAGACAGTGAGACAAATCAACCACAGACAGTGAGACATATCAACCACAGATAGTGAGACATATCAACCACAGACGGTGAGACATATCAAGCACAGACGGTGAGACAAATCAACCACAGACGGTGAGACATATCAACCACAGACGGTGAGACATATCAACCACAGACAGTGAGACATATCAACCACAGACAGTGAGACAAATCAACCACAGACAGTGAGACATATCAACCACAGATAGTGAGGCATATCAACCACAGACAGTGAGACAAATCAACCACAGACGGTGAGACATATCAACCACAGACGGTGAGACATATCAACCACAGACGGTGAGACATATCAACCACAGACGGTGAGACAAATCAACCACAGACGGTGAGACAAATCAACCACAGACGGTGAGACATATCAACCACATACAGTGAGACATATCAACCACAGATAGTGAGACAAATCAACCACAGACAGTGAGACATATCAACCACAGATAGTGAGACATATCAACCACAGATAGTGAGACATATCAACCACAGACAGTGAGACAAATCAACCACAGACGATGATACATATCAACTACAGACAGTGAGACAAATCAATCACAGACAGTGAGACATATCAACCACAGATAGTGAGACATATCAACCACAGACAGTGAGGCAAATCAACCACAGATAGTGAGACATGTCAACCACAGATAGTGAGACATATCAACCACAGACGGTGAGACATATCAACCACAGACGGTGAGACAAATCAACCACAGACGGTGAGACATATCAACCACAGATAGTGAGACATATCAACCACAGACGGTGAGACATATCAACCACAGACGGTGAGACAAATCAACCACAGACGGTGAGACAAATCAACCACAGACGGTGAGACATATCAACCACAGACAGTGAGACATATCAACCACAGACAGTGAGACATATCAACCACAGATAGTGAGACATATCAACCACAGATAGTGAGACATATCAACCACAGACAGTGAGACAAATCAACCACAGACGATGATACATATCAACTACAGACAGTGAGACAAATCAATCACAGACAGTGAGACATATCAACCACAGATAGTGAGACATATCAACCACAGACAGTGAGACAAATCAACCACAGATAGTGAGACATGTCAACCACAGATAGTGAGACATATCAACCACAGACGGTGAGACATATCAACCACAGACGGTGAGACAAATCAACCACAGACGGTGAGACATATCAACCACAGATAGTGAGACATATCAACCACAGACGGTGAGACATATCAACCACAGACGGTGAGACAAATCAACCACAGACGGTGAGACAAATCAACCACAGACGGTGAGACATATCAACCACAGACAGTGAGACATATCAACCACAGACAGTGAGACAAATCAACCACAGACGGTGAGACATATCAACCACAGACGGTGAGACATATCAACCACAGACGGTGAGACAAATCAACCACAGATGGTGAGACATATCAACCACAGATGGTGAGACATATCAACCACAGACAGTGAGACAAATCCAACTCGAAGTTAAAATAAAGAACCCGCTTCACTCATTCCATAAATCAAACAACCTGATTATGTTTTTATTAATTTTTACTCTATGACAATATTTGATAGCTTACCTACACAGGGAACCTATTCAAAGAGTGCACAAGCGAAAATTTCCCACCCCAAATTGGTTTTCACCACTCTATCACCTAAACAAGTGCAGGACCCAAAAATCGCAGGGCCATGTGCCATTTGTACACCCCTAGGCCAGGCCCTCGTTAGAGGTCTCGGCTAGCACTTTAATAAAATTAAATTAAAAATTAAATCTTTCATAAACCCTAAAGATTATATTTTGCATTTAAAAATAATAATCTAAATCTTTTTTGTAAGTGAGGTTTGTAAACCTGATTCCATTTAAACAAGTAAATGGTTTTGTTTTTTTACAGAAATCCAACATTTGTAAGCAATTGTTGTTATTATTTTATTTATTGTTTCATGTCATTTACATAATTTAACATATAAAAACATTAATTACTACTACCTCTTTGAATTTTGGTTATTTATTTTATGTTTTTTTTAAGTTGTTGTCTTTGTAGGGTTGGTAAAGACATAACGAAGTGGAATGTTGTTTATTGGTTTCAGAGGATTGCAGATTTAGAACGGGAACTTTCTACACTTCGGCAAAGTAGGGCAGTCCTCAAAACTGAATGACCAGGCATATTGATTTTATTCATTTCTATGTGTGTGCTTTGTTGAACAAATTTATTTGAATAATTTACACTCTTGTCTGTATAAATGTTGTGCATAGCAATAATAAAAATAAAATAATGAAAATGTGTTGATACATATCTAGATATTAAGTACGGTATTTGTTACTATTTTATGTTCATTTATTAATTTTGCAAGACTTTTATTATTTTTACCTTAATGTCCCAGCAAAATGTGGTTATTCCATCTAGATATCATATTCTGAAAATTGAAAATGACACCTGGGCACGGGGATTGAACCCGGGACCTATGGCTTAGTATACCAATGATCTAACCACTGAGCTATCCAGGAATCGCCCTGTGCCCAAGGTCATTCTCACTCATATTTTAAAATTCGAGTTATCTAACATTCACATATACGCTAAGTAATTTGATATGCAACTGTCACTTTTGAGATAGTAACCTTAATTTATTTTGTTCATCATGTATTACCAACCTTTCGCGTTATACACATATGAACAAATTATGGTAATATGTTTTGGGATGAGTAAGGTTGAATTCGAGGTAGTGTACCCATATTTACTTAGAGAGAGTGTATAAAACCATTTAGCGAAAAACCTCCCTCTCCCCATCATTGTAGGTCCAGTCTATCGGGTGAGAGTGACGCCTTAGACCATTTGACCACTGAGATGGGAAATAACGTTAATATAATACATCATCATCAACAACAACAACAACAACTTGTTTCCAGCCTGTGGTCGGTTCAGTTTAGTAAAATTCCTCCATTTTCCTCTATTCTTCTTCCTCCTCTAATTTCTTCCATTATTCTCCTTTCACCTGAACACTTTCTGTTATCTGCTCCTTTTAATCTCTTTCTTTGCCTCCCTTGCAGTCTTTTTCCTACATTTTCTCTGACACCCTCTCTTTTTTTCCATCCTCATTACATTTTTTTTTCATGCCCAGTTTCCACTCCCAGGAAAAACTAACCACCAAATTCTTGATTTTTTAGACTTAGAATGAACTCCAGCTCACAGGATGTAGTAGAAGAAGTGGAAAAGCAACAAAGTGAACAGGAGTTTATCAAACCCAGTAGAGCATCGCCGTGATTTACCACAACGGGAGGGCGAGTAATTAGTGGCAGGGGTACCAATAGCAGCCTGGATGGCGCCAACTTTACCTCTCGTCTTGATGTATTGTTCAAAGACGTGGAGGTTGGGAAGGGGTATGTGGGGAGGGGCATCCTTGGAGGGTTTCTAAGGCTGGTAGTAAGAGAGAGAGAGAGAGAGGGGAATAAGTATACCACTGGGGATGGAAGGGGATTTAAGAGCGGGGAGTGGGGATGCCAAAGACACCAAATTTATAGCTTTAATAAAATTTTTTTTAGATGCAGTTAAGGGAACAATAATTGTTATTACCGAGGCTCTGTGCAGAAACTTGAGGGTGTATTTTGCTGTTGGGGCCCGTAGACGCATCTTTTATATGCCCAGCTCATTGCTTTATTATTATTATTATTATTATTATTATTTTCACAATCATAAATTAAAGTTAAGGCGATCAATTATATAGTAAGACACCCCTCACAAAAACAAAAACAAAAAATATCGGCGGCGACGTGATTGAAATTAAATATATCTTTTCACCTCTTCTTAGTATCCATTCGGGTTACATTAATTACGCTGATGGGATAGAAATAGGAAAAGTGTAATTTTAGAGGAAATGTACCCCCATTTTCATGGGTGGAGAGTGGTGAAAAAAATTATTTAATAAAATCAAGCTTAGTACATCCGACTGGGATTCAAACCCAGACCTCGCCGTCGCCGACCAAAGCAGGTTAGACACGAGCTTGATGTGTAGTCCACGAGTAGGCTTTTAATATGTTCGAATAATTTTTTTTTAACTCCACCATTTACTTTTACTATTACCGGTATATATATATATAAAAACTTCCACTTTGAATTCCGCATCCACTGTAACTTTTCCTATCCAGCCTTGCTTTATATACCCTCCTTCCTTCTTCCCCTTAGAACGCAATTTTAGCTACAATATTTAGTTTAAAAAAAAAATACAATATTTAGTTTAAAAAAAAATACGTCATTTCTGATCTAGGATTCCATTCGTTGTTTCTCTCACATAGATTTTATCTCCACACAACCTCACCATTTGTTTTAGACTTGCCACCCCCCCATGTCCATTCCTACTTCTTCCACCTTTGCGTAATTTTTTAAATAGTTTTTTTTAAACCGCAACGCACCCATTACTTATTGGTACCCACAAGCGTTGTCACAATGAGAACAATGGGGGGGAGGGGGGGGGGGAGGAAGGAGGAAAAGAGAGTGACACAAAAAATAAAGAAGGTAATTTATGATTGTTCCCTCTCGTTTACTTCTTCGCGTGTCATTTGTGGCCATGTAGAAAAAAAAAATATACACACATTACAAAAAATTGTCGAATTATATCTTGACATTTTGTAATGTGTCGAGCTTCTAAGGGCGGATATAGTTTTTTTTATTGTTGTGTTTATTTTAACACGAATATATGGCGTAGTTTTTTTTGGCGTTGGAAAGAAATCAAGATTAATGTGCACTTATTTAGTTTTATTAAAATAAATCAGTTAAACGCGCGAATTGTTGGGTGCGTAATAAAATCACGTTGTGTTGATGGGAAATGCGTACTACAAATCGTCCTAAAGTAAATTTAAAAGCGTATTTCCAGAAATAGTGATTTACGTTTATTGGACTAATTTTTTTAAATGTTTCGTGTAAAATAGACGTGTCTCTAAAATTCCTTAAAGTCAGGGTTTGATCTTATTATATCTCCCAAAATTAATTCGAAATGACAGAAAAACTTAACAGATCAACTCTTCCATTTATCTGTCTACAAACTAATACATTTTGGATAAGAGGCACCTTAAGTTTTTATTATTCTTGAAAAAAAAAACACATTTATTTTACACACAAAAATTAATAACTAATGGTTTTTCAATATAATAATATTTACGTGATTGTATTGCTCTGTAGTCTGTGAAATAGAAACACGGCACCGTCTGTTTTTCTCTCCAAGTGATTAAATGAGTTGGCACCACTGAGAGAAACAGTTGACGCTCATCTGATTCCATTTTGTTATGTTTCGAATGAAACCTATTATATTTAAAGTAGTGCGATTGTTGAGAATGCTTCTAAGAACAAAACTAATTCTGGAAATTACCAAAATCTTCAAACATTATAATATTTACAAGTACAGTAATGTGAAACCCAAGATGAGTGACAGCATGGAATTTGTTCATCAGACTAAAAGTGGTGAGATAATTTCAAAGCAAATATTCCTATTTAAGTGTTAGGCAAATCAGGATTGTACAAGCTTGTGACTAGGTGTGGGCCTAACAATGTTAGAATAGCATTCTAACTTTTGAAAAAAGTTCAAAAACTGCAAAAGCTGTAGATATAAAACTCTTGCATATTTATATCCTTGCTACACCTACAAAAACAAACAGTATTTTAGCTACACTTTATAAATTGAATGGGGTAGGTAAGCGTTAGATGTGACAAGGAGATAAGTAGACATTATTTTCTACCATGAAATACGCGCCTATGATATTCATCATGTATTTTTCAATTGTCACTTTTTCTATATTAATACCTTTAAAATATTATTAATACTACACTTATAGTAAAATGGTATAATATTATTGCTGAGATTTTGGTTTGTTTTTGTTTTCTACTATTATAGGCCTACATGTAGCAAACAGACCCATTACGTGTAGATTTATTTTCAACCCTATTAGTATTTGAACCAAAAGTATCTAAATGAGCGGTTTGGTCATCGTGTATATAAAAAAAAAACTCCTACGATATTGCTCATGCAGAAACCAACGTCTTGTTAATTTAACACAAAGGCTACATAGAAGTAAAATATTGATGCACATTATTTTCTTGAAAATGGTTTCCTTAACGAGTTATGAAAAAAGAAAAATAACACCGCGCGGCTTAACGACGCGCAAACTAGTTGAAAAAGAGAGAAAGAACGATAAATTTGAGGGTGAAAAATACGCCGCGGATCAATTTGTTATGCTAGCTGTTGTTTTGAAAAGACTAGTCAGCCTAAGTAGGCAGTTTTTCCCTTTCAGAATGTTAGTTGTCTGGCACGGAGCAATGATCACTAGGAGTTAACACTTCATTAGCTTGTCGAGTCATAGTGTACAGTTCGTTTGAAAAGGTATATTCCGTTCACGATAGATTTTTACCTGGATGACTACCCGCCTCGGTGGCGTAGTTGGCTAACGCCTTGTCGTGTTGAGCTCGACTGCTGAGGACGGGGAATCGAGGTTCGAATCTCGGTCGGGTGAACTGGGGGTGGTTTTTCCTAAATGGTTTCCACTCTCCCTCCACGCAAATGCGGGTTCACTTTCTCTAATTCAACCTTCCCAATTCCTAAATCCATTAACGTAATTAGTACTTAGAGCGTATAGCTCGAACGGGTAGTAAGACGCGGTGCTAAATATTATTAATATTATTACCTGGATGACAGCCCGAAAATCAAATGTTTAGGTTTTGGGTTGCCAACACTTGTAAAAGATCACAGTTTTGTTATAAATGTAAAAATCTTTAATTACCTGTTATATAGTACATTTAAAATAACGTAAACCTAAGTTTTCTCATACTATTTCATTTTTTTAAGTAATTTCTTTTTATCCAACTCGAAACAATATTTTAAACATAATTAAAAGTACTTATTCTCCGTTTTGGAATGTTATCTATAACGTGTAATATAGTGCGTGCATTAATACTTTTTAGGGAAATGCTAGGCCTCCACCGTGGTTCGGATTCCACGTTAAACTGTAGGTCCTTCATTTCATCTCACAATCACCCTACCATTACACATTAGCGTAAGTGCGTATAACCCGAATGGGTACTAAGATGCGGTGATAATAATAATAATAATACTTTTTAAAACAGGCATCGTATTTACTTGGAAAAGAGAAAATACTTGTCATTTTTTTTACATACAATAAATGATTTTATCATTATTTTATCGTATTTTGAAATATTTAACTGAATAAAATATTTTCATCAACTGCGTGTCTGCATCATTGTAAAAAACTTTTTTACCGTTGTGTTCAATCATATGGTTTAAATTCGTCCGCCGCCATTTTGAAGCTATGTTCGTTAGAAGTTTTTGTGAAAGTAGTGTTAATATTTTTTAAGGGGAATAAAACTATAAATAAACTTTGTGTCTGATCTCAAATATATAAATAATATTGACCTAAATTACTGTGGTTAACTATCACATTCATATATTACCATCTGTTTTCATTAAAGTCATCCAAAGGGATACATGTCAGCTGTTGGCGTAGTGATATATTAAGGATTACTTCTAGTAACATTTCGAGCTGTCATCCAGGTAAACTTAGCTCGTGAATGACTTGGCCCGGTTTCATAGTCAGCTCACTAAACTCTTACTAGACTCCAGGGTTACACAGCACTTCGTGCCGACGCACTCGAGCCAAGTAACTTAGTACGTTTCATAGTCAAGATAGTTTGGATTCTTTTATCCACTCGAAGCAAAAGAGAGCTTGGTCGAGGAAGTTCGTTTCTGTTCGTAATATTGGTGACGTCACGCCAGGCAGCCAATGATAATGCGTGTAATTAGTGACGTAGTTATAACAAACCGAGAAAAAAATCACTTGTTGTCAACATGGAGGACGTAAACAGAGCTTATTATCGCTTTACTGACAACGAGAGGGAAATATTATTCGGCCTTATTAATTCTAAATCAGCTGTCATTGAAGATAAAAGAACTTCGTTTTCTGTTCTTATGGCAAAGAAGAAAGCCTGGCAAGACATCGCAGATGGCTTCAATTCTTACGCTGATGTGACACATCTAAGTACAGACTGTACGTTTCGGAAGTATGTTTACTTATATTCTGATGTTTTTAATTCCTTGAGATATTTAGTATTACTTACTATTTTCTTCTATTTACTATGATAGTTTCCTTGTCTTTTAATTTGCTGATATCTTACTCAAGATGTTCCAATAGTTCAATCTTCTACACAACATACCTATCAAGACGACATTAATGTTATTAAGGACAATTTCAATAATGGATAAAAACACATATAATGTATTTACTTTATATAATCGTACATTATATTTGATATAAATAACCATAGGCCTGAGCCCTAATTCTTACTATATCAGTATAAAACTGTTTGTTAACACAACTTGTTTACAGTAAGGCCTAGGCCTAAAGCATTATTTATTTTTCAAAGTAAGACATATTTATTTTATGTAGACCTTTAAATCTTTGCTAACAGTTTACAAAATAAATCATTGATTATTTTTCACACAGGCATAGGCCTAGAATTGTTTTAAATAGTGTTATTTGCGTCTAGGCCTGCAGAAAACATTAAGTCAATAATTGTTCCTTTTATAAGGCCTAGAATTTTTTTAAATAAAATATATTCATTTGTCCTAGGACTGCAGTGACAAATATATAATAAGTAAATAAATCTGTACTTCTTAGTCATAACTAGGCCTGCCATTTATTTAAATTAAATAGCTTATTATGTTTATTTGAATTTACCTACATTTTCAAACATTTCACAAAATAAGACATATTTATTTTATGTAGACTTTTAAATCTTTGCTAACAGTTTACAAAATAAATCATTGATTATTTTTACACACAGGCATAGGCCTAGAATTGTTTTATATCATGTGTTATTTGCGTCTAGGACTGCAGCAAACATATTAAGTCAATAATTGTTCCTTTTATAAGGGGGGTAACCTTACAGACATAACTAGGCCTAGCATTTTTTTAAATAAAAATATTCATTTGTCCTAGGACTGCAGTAGCAAATATATAATAAAGTAAATAATTTGTACTTCTTACAGTCATAACTAAGCCTACCATTTATTTAAATTAAATAGCTTATTATGTTTAATTGAATTGACCTACATTTTCAAACATTTCACTAAATAAAATATAATTGCATGTATACACACACAGACATAGGCCTAGAATTTTTTTTAAATAATGTGTTAGTTTGTTCTAGGCCTGCATTAGCAAATATATTATAAAGTAAATAATTGGTGCTTTCTAAGACATGACTAGGTCTTCCATTTATTTTAATGAAATATGTATATTTGGTTTAGGTCTACATTTTCAAATACTTTACTAAATAAATCAGCACTTCATTTTACATTTAGGCGTATACTTAAAAAAATCAATAAAGTGTTTATATGGTTTATTTACCTATATTAGAAAACATTTTTAAGTATCCATTTATTGTTTATTCCTAACAATAAAACAGAAAATAAATATTATTTTTATTTAACAGCAATCAGCACCTCAGCTGAAGAAATGTTGGGAGAACGAGAAAGCAAGGAGGAAGAAAACTCCTCGCCGCAGAATCTCGAAGGAGAATGGCGACTGGTGGTGGACCATTTGCACCTGGGGAGTCCACAGACCCTGAATTGGACACAATCATTAGCACTCCCATTGCCTACTCTGTGGCAGGTACTGAGGATTGCGATACAGTTTTAACTCCAGCTCCGAGGCCTGAGGAGATTAGTGCGACCCAGTCTCCACCAGAGGCAGCAGTCTCAACATTTTCCGGTGAGTATTTGCATAAGGATATGTTCAGTGGGTTGTTTTGTAAATAAATGTGCCCACCAAGAAAATTTGAATATGTTTATTGTGATTAACAAGACAAACTGATTGTTTTTTGTAAAAATTACACTTTCTTTTATTTGAGAATTGATTAAGTTACATGATCCAAAGCTTGAGCTCGCTTATAGGATTATGGATTAAAATGATGTAATTTTACAAGACATTACAAACATTTGATCATTAAATAAAAGTAAAACAAACAAAAAATACCAAAATATACTAAACATAATAGACAACAGTACAATGTGAAAGATTAGATAATATTGAAATATGTGTGATAATATTGCTGATACATTTTATCCATAAACATAAGTAGGCCTAAAAAATAAAATAATGAGAATGTTTCCTTGAAATAAAAATGAAAATTGAGGAAAATTAATTTGTATTACAATAATAAACAAAACATGTATATATATTCAGGGAAATAATAATTCTAAAATGTTCAGTTTACCCTAAAGGTTAGTTTATTGAAAACACATTTTTGAAAGCTGTGTTCATTGTTGGTTTCCCTGTTATCCTTTCAAAGCAAATGTAGGTATATTACCTCTAAAAGACTCCCTTCCTCATCCCTACCACTTTAGAGTTGCTTATAGATTCTGTATACAACCGGAATTTATATATATTTAATTATTGGTCAAACACTCACAAACTAGGCTAGGAGTTAATATTTCACCAAGGAAAAATAATTTATTTTAGGTGTGTGATCTCTAATCTGAGGGATAAAGGGGTGTGCTCTCTCATATTCCCTCCCCACCCTATGCATGTATGCCTACATTCAACACTCATTAAAATCCAATCCTTTGATTTGTTTTGACCAATTTAAAACTAAATAAAATCAAATTTATTGTCAAAAAGTGAAATCGCTCATTGTTGATAAGAAACATTTGAGTACATTTTAAATAAATTATTCAAATCAAAATTGATTATTTGATAACCCTAACGGGTAGTAAGGCGCGGTGCTAAATATTATTATTAGTATTGATTATTTGATCAGATATATCTGTAGGGACACTTGCATATAATTAAACTTGTTATATAAATATATTTGTAAAATGAAATATCACACTAGACTCTGGAATCGAAACCTGAGACTTTTGGTGAAGCGTGCCATCGATGGATCTTCACATGCTTGTGGTCCTTCTTACTGATGGGGCAGAGTCTATGATAAGACATGATCTGCTACTTTTGAGTTATCATTGATATCTCGGCCACTTACAAGTTGTGAATTGCATGGAAGAAAACGCTTGTACAATTAATTTCACATGAATAGCGAAGTTTATATGAATGTATATATAGATACATTCAGAAACTTGAATATTTTCATCGCCTAAGATTCACTCTTCATGTACAAACATTTGCTTTACTTCTTTTGTACTTGTGGGAAAATGTTACTTTGAAAATTTTAGACATGTTTAGTTATAATATCTAGTAACTTTTGTTATTTTTAGTTACCACTATCATTATGGGGAATGAACTGTATGTAATTGTATCTGTGCAGGTTAAGTTGTCATCGAGGCCTGTGGTTGACCAAACATTGACGACTAAACAGAGGACTGGCAAGAGTTATACCATGGCCTACAATATAAAGTGCTCACCCCTCCCTCTATTGATCCATGTAAAGCGGTGGAATCATCTGATGATGATGAATGATGATGTCGTCCTGATCATTCTGGGAGATTACAGGCTAGCAGAGACTTCTCACTGAAGATTACACAGACATTCAAACGCACAACTCTTCCCACCCTTGTGATTCCCTTTAGCCCATCGATATCATTTATAATTTTTTAATTCTTGATTTTTAAATAACGCACAGGATAAAATCAGGATTACAACCTTTAACAACACCCTAATCCTGATGAGCAAGGTTGTAGAAAGTTTAAGGGTGTGTGCTACAAAGTTAACATAATATAAATAAAATTTTATACAACTATATGGAAGTGAGAAGGTGGGCGGAGGTAATTCAATAACAAAAATGTAATGTATAAAATAGAATATGACCATTGGATATTTTTCGCTTCTAAAATTATTAGAATTAGGAGACATGATTGAATACGCCTCATTTTGTTTTGAGTTTGCCTCTTTTGTGCAAGTTAATTGAATGTATATTATAATGATTTTATTTGTGCCTCAAGAATATTAAGAGAAACATTTACTTTTGCTAGAAAAAAGGTTTTTTAATTACCATTAGTGACTTTAGTCATTGTGAATTTAACTGATTTTATCTTTTTATTAAATGTGTTACCAAATCCACACCTTGTGTTTTCTTTGGACGAGAAGTAGGTTGAGAATTGAAATTAATGCATACAAAACAAGTGCTTTGATTGATTAATGTTGTATAGACTCCAATTGTCACAGAAAGAGTGGTAAACATTGGTAATAAATTACTATCTATTATGTGTTATTTTTTAGTAATGGTGACAGCTGCATATTACAACTTGACATAAGAAAATGTTTAATTCAATCTAGTAACCTTTCTAGCTATCAAATTATGTTCTCCTTCTCCTACGTATATTGGATTGTAGCAAAAAGTCTTATAACATGAATATTAATCAGTGGTCGCATGATCTAATGTGTCCATTGGACAAGATTGTCATGGCAGAAATATTGATATTTGGATCTTGGTTAGGTGCATAAGGGTGGTTTTTCTAAATAAGTGTATTCTCAATGTTCATGCTAATATAGGTAACTGCCTCTAAACTATACCTTCCTCATGCCTATGCTATTTGTTAAAATATTAGTTGGATAGCCTGAATGGGTAGCAAGACAGTGAATAAAACACATTTTTACAACATACACTTATATGTTAATGATTGCTTGATGAGTGGGAATACCCTGAGTTAAATGAAGTCAAATTTGAAGCTTTTATTCAAGTATTCCTTCTCATTGTCGAGAACGCTTGTCTTGGACTAAATAGTCCAATGCACCATTGTATCATAATATGTTCAGGACAAACTCAACACGAAAAAGGCATGAATCTTTCTCTGACAAATAAATAGGCTTACACTATATGTAATATATTTGGGTGTACTTTGGTATAATTGTAAATGCATTTATATTATAAACCCGCCTCGGTGGCGTAGTTGGCTAACGCACTAGTGTTGAGCTCGACTGCTGAGGACGGGGAGATCAAGGTTCAAATCTCGGTCGGGTGAACTGGGGGTGGTTTTTCCTAAATGGTTTTCTCACTCTCTCCTCCACGCAAATGTGGGTTCACTTCCTCTAATTCAACCTTCCCAATCCCTGAAACCATTAGCGTAATTAGTACTTAAACCGCATAACCCAAACGGGTAGTAAGACGCGGTGCTAAATAATAATAAAAATAATTTATATTAAAAACAAAACTATCTCACTGTTTTCTATATTTGTTTAAAAATAACTCCTGAACATGAGAATTAAATCTGTGAGTACCATTATCCATGCATTAATTAGTAGAAAAATTATATCTGGTCTTGGTTAAATCACATAAGCAGATAATGAAAAGTCCTGAACTAAACAATGTAATAAGGACAATCAATGAGGTGTTGAATTCAAGCAAACCTGGGGAGGGTTGGAGGTCGATGGAGGGGGAAGGGGGGTTATCCCCTTAAAATAATAATAGTCGAATATTTCTTAATATTTTTTTTTTTTATTTGATGGTTTTTAACCCATTTTATTTTTTAACAACTACACCCCCTCCCTTGTGATTGAATTCAACACTGGTTATAGAAGTAGGATATGACACAGTTTTCCGCATCACCATAGAGCGTGGACCCATGTGGTACTGTGTACGATGCGTTAATCCTATATTTTACATGGCGATTCCCCAGGAGGCGTATTTCCATGTTTTAGCTACACATAAAATTGACGACGGACAAAACACACAAAACAGTTGACAATACAAGACAAGATCAATGTTCATGGCTGAAATGGCGCCGGATGAAAGCGGCCCGGACAGCTCTCCCCCGCTCGTTGGGACGCACATTCTGTAAAAGAACATGTTCCACGGGTCTTTCAGGGTCCTCAGGTGGGAGCTCACGGTGTCGGATGGCGATGTTGTGTAACACAGCACATGCAATTATGACTTTGGTGGAAGTGGGAAAGTTGGTTCTCAGCTTTTGTCCGAGGCATGCAAATCTACGTTTCCATACCCCGAACAAACACTCCACCACTTTCCTTGTCTGCTTTTGTGCTGTGTTGTACCACCGCCCCTCTGGAGTTTGTGGGTCCGGTACTGGAGTGTAGAGGTAATTCAATTGTGGATATCCACTATCTCCAAGAAGATTGCCCCTCACTTGATGTGTCTCCAGTCGAGTCTTCATGCGACTGTTGCTGAAGATCCTGGCATCATGGGTGCTTCCTGGCCAACGTGCCACAATGTCCAGAATCTCCATATCCGGCCCAGAAACAACCTCAAAGTGGTAAAATGCAATAAGCAAAATAAGATAATAACATAGCCAAAAGACTTAAAAATATATGTTCGACTTTGAATAGATAAGCTACCTTCTTTCAGAATTTAACATTCATTCTAAAAAGAGAGGCAGGTGAAGAGCATCCAGCTGTTAATTTGACTAATAAAGTTATTAACATATGTATACCTATAAATGCATTTCCCTTACGAGGTAGGCAAAAAAATGTGTTTATATATATATATATATATGCTCAAAAACAAAACAAAAAATTCACGGATGTGCTTGATCTTTACAATTTTTGCTGTAGCGGACACATTATTTACAACGTGGGGGAGGGGAGAGGGACATCAAGTTATTAATTTAGCATAAATGTAGCTGAATAAAATGTTACCCTTTAAATATTTGGTTTGATATCTAAATACTAAATTATATATAAATTTTAATTATGCTCTTATCAGCCTGAATGGTCTACGGTGTCACTCTTGTGTTGGACTGATGTACTGAGGACAGGAAGATCGGGGTTCAATCCCGGTCAGGTCCATTTAAAGTGTTTTTTTTTTCTTCTGAAATGGTTTCCCACTCTTCCTCCATACAAATGCAGGTGAATTACCTCTTAAGTGTTTTCATCCTCATCCCCTAACCCATAGTGTATTAAAAAAACTTCAATAAATAAATCAAATAGCTGAACATTTAGTGGACATGTACTGTTTCCTGTTCCGGAAGAGCTCAGCAAATTCCCCTCCTGGGCTTTTGATTGCTACATGAGTGCAATCAATACACCCAGATACACCGGGGAAATGGTACATGTTCCAGAACAGGAGGTAGTTTCTTTCAACTTCCTGGTCTGTGGTCGGGAACTTGACATATTCCAAGAGGTGGCCTGTCAACTCATCAGACACCACCTACAAATAAACTACTACAATTATTGACCAAGTTTTTGAAAATTATCTTATTTATGGTTGGTCCGGGGATTGCATACATCAAGTTATAATAAAACCTTAGTATGTACTTGCAATAGAAGACCAACAAAAAATATCTCTACCAGTTGAAGACTAGTTGAGTGGTAAATTTACTAACACAGGCCTATTTTAAAAATTTAACACAAATTATGCATACACATTTAAAAAGAATATAAAACCTTAATTAGGCTTATATAAAAAAATTAATTTCATCACAAAGTAGGCCTACAAACTTTAAAAGAATATAAAGCCTATATTATATGAAAAAATATACTAGGCCTATCTTACAAAATATGTTGATAGTTTTGGAATTGACAAACAAATATTGGAACCAACCATGTTTTCATTTTAACATACAGTACCTTGACAATCCTGGATATGGTGGCAGAGCTCAACCGAACCAGATCACCACAAACCAACTGTAAAATATACAATATCTTAGATTTGTCTTAACAATATTCATATTAATTGAAAAGAGGGTACATTTGCTCAAGGCTATACTATTCCCACCCCTATCCCATTGTTGCAAATATGTGGATAGACCAAACAGCTTGTTGACTACTATGTGAAAAAATTAAATAATATGTATGCATATTATATGCATCAAAGTGTTTATGGGAAAACAGCGATCAACTGATAATTACATTAAACAATATAGAATAAGCTTTAAATGAACTTTAACAAGAAAAAAAAATGTGTAGGCCTACAGGTATGTTATGTCACATTTTTAATATGGTTGTAGTCTGTAGAATCCCAGCAACTAAATATATTGTACCATCCAAAGGCTCATGGAATTATTGATAAAATAAATAAATAAATAAATGTTTGTGATCAAATAATATAGTTTGGTAAAATATTGAATTTTAACTTTTTTAAGCTTAGATTATGTTTTAGTAAAACGTTCGTTTACATTTACGCATTATATTTATATATATCACATTATGTTCATGTAGAATAAACGAGAATATAACTACAATTTATATTTTTACGTAACTAACCAGCTCTCTTGGACCATGCTGTTAGTAAATAAATAAACAAAGATAACGTAAATATAGGCGCCTGTATCTGTGGACCACAATTTTTTCTTTTGATAATGTAATTAATTTTATACAAGGGCATTTTGAGGATATAAGGCAAAGATATTAAAATAATAATTTCAAAACATATTTACCTGAAAACTACCAGTCCCATAAAATCGAAGAGCTGTAATAACCTTTATTAAAGGTGGCACTGGCAAACCGCGGGCGTTTTGGTTTGGACCAGTCAACAGTCGGACGATGACGTTCACCACTGTATCTTTGCTGAATCAGAATCATCTGATGAATTCCCTGTCGGAATAAAATTCGACAGGGTTTTCCGCATCCTGCAAATATATTTTGGGTTCGGGTAACTTATCGATGACACCGATAACCTCAACCAAATCCACTAAATCATCATCGAAAACCCGATCGTCATCCATCTTGAAAGTTGAATAGTGTCGATTTAGTGTGCTCGCGGCGCTGCTAAAACTTTGGTCGTATCGATACTAAACTCAAGTGGGCTGCGCGACTAAGATATGACTATGAAACGTACTTCATTCGGTTTTAGGGAGGATGGCACCTACACTTTCTACTTAGGCTTACTAACAGCGACTATGAAACCGGCCCATTATTAGTTCACCTTGTTACTCTGGCTTGACACGGAACAACGATTACTAGGAGTTGACACGTCACAATGGCCTATGAGGTAGCTAAACATAATCATATATTTTTTTAATTCAGTAGGCCTATGTATTAAAATAAATTACCTTTTAAAACATGCCAACGTCTTTGTTATGACGATCTAAGTTAGTTCATGATAAAAAAAAAGTCACTTTACATGGAATAGGATGTAAATATATTTCAAATTACTCACTTTTGTCCCATTTACCGCCACGAGCTGGTTAAGTCAGTCAAGCCAACAACAACCTGCCAGACGGCAGAAAGAAAATGGAGAAAGTCATATTACAAACATTTTCTAGGACAGCAAATTTTATATCTCATACCCCAGAAAGACCCTAGAAAATACTTAGATTTTTTTTAATATGCCAGTAACTAAATTTGAGTTAAAATAATAGACTTCCGTTCATTTTTCCCTTTATGCGCTTCACATAACAAGTCTTCTCTTCTTAGCTCCATGGACTAGTAGTTATAAATATCACCACAAGAACGCGTCCTGGTCGAGATCTATGAGACTCTTGGAAGGTTCACACTACAAGACGAATGATAGTGGCTTGTTACATTATTTTATGGGCAGGTTGATTCCATAGATTATTGATTCTCAACAAAGATATTTTTTTAAATAATACTTTACACAGACATCGAGAACAAACTGTTCACTCAACGATTTTGTTTGTTTTTTGTTTACATAAATAAATAAGAATAGTAGTGTCATTATCACATTTACTGACCTGCTTCGGTCTAAAGCGCTACTTTCGCAATAAACTGGACTGCCGATGACGGGGAGATCGGGGTTTGATCCCGGTCAGGTGTACTGAGGGATGTTTTACCTAAATGATTTTCCCCACTCTATGCAAATGCGGGTACACCTATAAATTTAACTTTAGTCATCCCTAACCCATTTGGGTAATTAATAGGTCTACATAGGCATATAACCCTAGTGAGAAGTAACTAGTAAGATGCAGTGTTAAAATATAAAAAAATAGAATAACGACAGTTAAATTTTTCAAGTGAAGTATAAAAACATAAAACAAACGTAGAACATAATAATTTTCTGACTTCGCCTTTGGCAAATGTCCTTTACTTAGATTTGGAAAAAAAGAAAAAAATTAGCAATCCTAATTACTGATGTTATTTTATATTGTGAAAAATAAATTAAAAAATATTCTAAAATTGCCTTATGGAATCTGAAAGAAATATGGCTGTAGCTGGTGTAACTCATAGGATTAGGCCATAGTGTGTAAACAAAGGTAAGACTGCATCCTGGCATGATAAACAGAGTGTACACTTCTAAGTACATAATTTCATATCTATCTATTATTCAGTTGAGCAATGACCGTGTAATATTATAGACAACCTAGTATGAATCAAAATGATAACTTTGGTTGTTTCTCAGTAGACACGCACACACTGAGATAACACAAAAGTTGGTCCTTATCGTGGCTTTTAACGATTCTCCACATCTCATACAGCCTTTATGTATCTTCTTCCGTCTCCATTCATCAAGTTGTACAATATCGGTACAAGTTTGCTCTTTTCCTCTTGAAAACAAAGTACAGCGCTTTCCTTTTAAGACGAAGAAGAAAAGAAACAGTGGAAGGTAAATGGGTTCGGGCGGGGTGAGGTGGAGGGGGGGGGGATAATCCACCAACAAAACTTCTTATATCAGGCACATAATCGAAGAAATTGATTTGATCTTTTATCTTTAACCCCCTCTTCTTCTTTTCTTTTCCATGAACCTCTTTGCTTTTGAACCACCTAAGAGAATAAGGAGGAGTCCTTTTATTTTTTTATTTTTTAGCCAACCCTCCAAATAAGACAGACAATCCATTGACCTTAAAAAAAACTTCGGACATTTCGCAAGAAGCGGGAGAGTTGGCCAAAGTGAAGGGGTGTTAGGACCCTTTGATGAGTGACCTCAAGTTCAAGGGGAAGAAAAACCTTTTCTCTACCTCCCTCCCTCCCTCCAACAACATCAGTCTCTCTATTGTTTTCTATTCTTTCCTATTTCACTTTCTTTCTTTTTGTTTCGGTTTGTTTTCCTTGACTTTCTTTTGAACTCTCTTTAGTCTAGTTTGAGATTTGCTTTGTTGTTTTCGATCTTCTTGTGTGTGTTTTTTTTTCTTTGTAGGTGTATGAGGAAGGGAAGGGGGACGCTTGATCTACGTTCTTTTATTTCAGGTTTGTTTTGACTGTCAGGATTCGGAAACAAAAAAATTAATCTTTGCCTAGAGATAATTTTTTTTCTTATCGTCTTTTAAAATCTGGTTTGTTTTACTTATTGTAATTTTTTTTCGCTTAACGAGTAAGGGGGGGGAGGAAGGGGTTAGTATTAAAAAAGGGACCAACACCTTAGTTGGGATTGCCACTGATTGGGGGGTCGAGGTTCGAATCTAGCGTGGAATTTTTTTCCAGTACAGGTCCATCTACCGAATTAAGTACGTAAACATCGTCCGCGTGTGTATGAGGCACGGTCACAGATAAGGTATACACCAGAATCACATCCTCCAGGCTAAAATGGCTGCGCTCGTTGGAAGAGTTTGAGTCCCTCAACACGTGGATCGCTGCGAGCAGTCCCGATTGACAACATCGCTATCAAGTAGGTATTTTTTAAAAACAGTTCACTTTAAAGAGGGTTTTTTACTAGAGAACAGACAAGAACTGATTTCTAATGACAATAAACCCGCTTTCACAAAGCTAGGCTCATCTTGAACCAACCCTACAACCCCCCAATCGAGCCTACTCAGATTGCAAATTAAAAAGAAAACTTAGAATATAATGGTCCTTTTTTATTTTGTCCAAATGAATGTTTTAAAATTATCTAGTTGTAAACAATCTTCCAAGTACCATCGAGTGTCTGGAGTAGATCTTGTCTGTGTGCTAGACTGAGTGTCTGGTGTATATCTTGTCTGTGTGCTAGACTGAGTGTCTGTTGTATATCTTGTCTGTGTGCTAGACTGAATGTCTGGTGTATATCTTGTCTGTGTGCTAGACTGAGTGTATGGTGTATATCTTGTCTGTGTTGCTAGGCTGAGTGTCTGGTGTATATCTTGTCTGTGTGCTAGGCTGAGTGTATGGTGTATATCTTGTCTGTGTGCTAGACTGAGTGTCTGGTCTATATCTTGTCTGTGTGCTAGGCTGAGTGTCTGGTGTATATCTTGTCTGTGTGCTAGACTGAGTGTCTGGTGTATATCTTGTCTGTGTGCTAGACTGAGTGTCTGTTGTATACCTTGTCTGTGTGCTAGACTGAATGTCTGGTGTATATCTTGTCTGTGTGCTAGACTGAGTGTCTGGTGTATATCTTGTCTGTGTGCTAGACTGAGTGTCTGTTGTATACCTTGTCTGTGTGCTAGACTGAATGTCTGGTGTATCTTCTCTGTGTGCTAGGCTGAGTGTCTGGTGTATATCTTGTCTGTGTGCTAGACTGAGTGTCTGTTGTATATCTTGTCTGTGTGCTAGGCTGAGTGTCTGGTGTATATCTTGTCTGTGTGCTAGACTGAGTGTCTGGTGTATATCTTGTCTGTGTGCTAGACTGAGTGTCTGTTGTATATCTTGTCTGTGTGCTAGGCTGAGTGTCTGGTGTATATCTTGTCTGTGTACTAGGCTGAATGTCTGGTGTATATCTTGTCTGTGTGCTAGACTCAGTGTCTGGTGTACCCTTGTTTGTAGACATGGAAGCAGAAAGTTAATTTTTCAAAGGGGAGAAGTTCCACTGGAAAATTTCACTCTCCCTTTAGCCAATAAAAGTTTGTATACCTTTTAATGCGCCCTCCCTAAGAAGGGTTCATCAAATTCCGAGGAGGTGGTGGGGTAGTATTCCTGACCTCCATCCCTTCCCTATTTTTTCCACGCCCTTTGTATGGGGCTGTAACAGTAGATAGGGACGAGACTGGCACGAAGAAGTGAAGGAAGCAAAGTCTTTCCTTGGGCCACGTCGAGATTATTAACAAACTTCCAAAACCACTTCACCGCTTCTTTCCGAGTTTTGTGATAGAAGGAAGGCCTGTAGAGGGAGGGTTTGAGGTGTTGAGAGGGGAGGGGGGAGAGGAGGCTTCGTGGAAATATTAGCAAGTTTATTATTTTATTGAAGTTTTTTTTTTGGTCGACAGCTTGTTTGTTTTACTAGTTAAGACTACTTTTTTTTACCTTTGGGAGGGTGGAAATGAAAAAGTTGACTTTATTTAAAAGGTAATATACTTGTGTAAGCTTAGTAAGCTTATGCTATGTGTGGTATCCTTGCCTTGGTGCAATAACAGCGCATGAGACTCAATTTCAAAGGAACACTGATTTAGATTTTACTACCGCTTCGGTGGTCGAGTGGTCTAAAACGTCATTCTTGCAATAGACTGAGACCTCCGATGACTGAGAGATTGGGGCTAAAATACCGGTCGGATGTACTGAGGTTGGTCTTTACCTAATTGGTTTTTCATTCTCCTGCCATGCAAATGTGGGTACACTTCCTATAAATCCAACTTTATTAATTTCTGACACACATGAGAGTAATTAGTACATAAGCGTATTACCTGAAGACGTAGTCGGACGTGGTGCTAAATATATATGGCCAAGAAGCTTTCAACAACAAGAAGTTACTGCTGACCAACAAGTTGAGTTTGGAGCTGAGGAAGAAACTTATGAAATGCTACATTTGGAGCAGAAACTTGGACTCTCAGGAAGATGGAAAATAAATACCTGGAAAGTTTTGAAATGTGGTGCTGGAGAAGACTTGAGAAGATCAGGTGGACAGACAGACAGACAGGGTGACAAATGAAGAAGTCCTAAGAAGAGTGGGTGAGAAGAGAAACATTTTGGATGCGATTCTTCGGTGCAAAGCGAACTGGATTGGACACATCCTTATGGAGGAACTGTCTTCTGCTTGACGTCATGGAAGGAAAGGACGAGGGAAAGAGGATATTAGGAAGGAGGAGGATTTGAATATTAGACGACTTGAAGGAAAGAAGAGAATTCTGGGAGCTGAAAAAAGGCAGAAGACAGTGTGCATGGGCGGTCTAAGTTCACTGACAAAAGAAATTGACCTGTCGTGAGACAGAACACGTAATAATAATAATAATAATAAATATTTTTATATATGTATATATTTGTGTTTTTTAAAAAGACTTCATATAAAAATTGAACTGTAGTAACTATTTGAACTTTTAAAAATAAGATTCTTCCTAGGTCAATCCGACTATAGCAAAAAAGTTTCTATTCAAATTCACGTTTAGGTTAAAAGCTAATGGAAATCTCATAAAATTGCGTTGATTACCTAAACGTCATAGGGTTAATTCACCCCGCGCTCCCTTAACACCCCCTACTTCACTCGTGTTTGAAAGTGCCAGAGAGCGTTCGCGAGCTTGCGCCTGTTTTTTTCTTTTAATGCCGGTAACGCGCGCGGGTCTCAATCAAACGTGGCCGCCCCCCCCCCCCGCCCCCCTTCCTGGCCCCACCAACCACCTCACTGAGTCAACATACTAATTGTTCGCTTGCACAAAATTTGCAATGCAAATTTTCTTGAGGTGACTTTTATTAAGTTTGCTTTGAGGATAATGGGGGGTATAGGGGAGAGGGGTAAAGCATATAGAGGGGGCTGGGGGGGGGGACTAAGAGTGCTAGAAGGATACATTTAAGGGGGTAAGTATGCGCGGAGGGGGGGAGTTCAAATTTGATCAGAATGTTATACTGAGCTCCATTTCTTTGTTTTTATTTCCCAATACATTTACTTCGTTGGACGCATAGTCTAAGGCGTCATTCTCGCAATAGACTAAATTACCTAGTCCGGGTTGGGTGTGCTGAGAGTGTTTTTTCCTAAATGGTTTTATACTCTTCTTCCACGCAAATGTGAGTACAATTAATCTAAACTAAACCTTCCACAGACCCTAACTTAGTACCGTAATGGATACATATATGTTTTCCCAGTTTTCTTTCTGATTGATGGATAAGAGTTCGAACTCCGTTTGGGTATACGAATGTTTTCCAATCTCCCTCCTCGTAAATACGGGTACACTTCCTTTTAATTCGACCTCACTCATCCATAAAACCACTAGTGTTATTAGTTTATATTTGGGTGCAATCCGAACGGGTAGTAAGACGTGGTGCTAAAAAAAATAATTAATCAAACAAACATAAATTCGATTGATGATTTTGCCCGCGACCATACAAAGTGGCCGCCTAACAAGAGGTTGTAAAGGGGTGTTTTCAACTCCACCCCCATCCCTTACAGCACGTGACTTGTGTCTCGCCGTCCCCCCCCCTACCCCTTCATCTCCTTACCCAAGTAATTCCAACACTTGGCGTGTACTGGGCTAGTTAACACTCCTCCCTTATTCCCTCCACTGGTTAATTAACAACTAGTTCACACACCGAGACCTTGGGGGAACCTAGAACACATTTCATATTTCTGGTGCTCGGAGGATTTTAAATAGGTTTTTTGGGGGAGGATTTAGAACGATGGAGAATTCATCTTGTCAAATTTTTAATTCTTTTATGGGACATTCTTGGCCTATGGCGAAACTCCAGCAGTGGAAATATATTTCACGGGTACAACAAATATATTACTCGCTTCAGTGGCCGGATGGTCTAAGGTGTCACACTCAATTTACTGGATTGCCGATGACGGGGAGATTCGAATCCCGGTCGGGTCAACTGAAGGTGGTTTTCCATTCTTTCTCCACGAAAATGCGGGTACACTTCATATATATTTAACCTTCCTCAAACCTGAACTGATGGGGAAATGCGGTGCAAAAAAAAAAGAACATAAATAAAAAATCCACCTTTATTAATCTGTTTTCACTAATTACCCCCAATAGAGTACAGTTGTCATAGGTAGGGCTTAGTAAGATATTTAAAAACGTTACTAGAGCTACTTTTTCGTATTCATACGTCAAGTCATGTGATCTGCAGCGTACAACCCGAACGGGTAGTAAGATGTGACACTAAGGAAAAACCCTGCATTTATTATGCAAGCAATCCACTTTTCAGGCCTGTACATTATTATATCTCAAGAAATCAATTTTAGAAAAAAAAAAAACATTTTTCCTTAGATTTTAAAATATCGTCCATTTAAAAAAAAAGCGTTAACGTGTCTAAAATGTTTATGTTAGCGACATAGTCGAGTATGAAATCACAACTAATTTTTAAGTGTTGAAAAATGATGGTGACTCTTAAAAAAATGTCCGCTTGAAAACGGTCCCTATATTTTTCTCTTCTAAATGGCATCCAATTTTCAAATTTAAAATTTTAGGTTGGCTTATTATCACGTGACACATCCCACTATACAGTAATTTGGCATCCCTGGACATGATGATGCCCTTAAAAATCGTACCAGATTGAAGGTAGGGACCATTAAAAAAAATCCCCAGCATACTACCGATGAGGAATGATGAAAATAATTTTTATTCTAGTTCTGGTTTTTTTCCTCTTCTCCTATTTGTCAGGAATCTACTACCGTAAATTGAAATAACTTAGTTTCATTCTGATAGATTAATTTTTGGCATTTCTTCCATATTTTATTCTAAATTCTTCGCTACTATCTATAACCACGTTCGATAATATCGAACCTATCGATACTTTCCCCATTACCTAGTAAATACTAGTCGTACTGCCGATGATCGCCTGGTGACGGTGTGTTCCGGCACGGAGGGATGATGGGGGACAGGTACAAGAACCCACCGCTCTTGTCGGAGGGCGCTAAGAGCTGGCCGGCTGTGTCGTGCTGTAAACAATCTCAAACAGCTCATTTCCACGTGAATAACCTTGTAATGCCGCTGTTTGATTCACAATGACAGGACTGTGTGCTGACTGTGTCGTCTTGAATTGCTTCAAAAGTGTTATCCCAAGGTCATGGTCCAACACGGTCGGCGCGTAGTCTGAGCACAGTCGGAGCACAGTAGTGATGGGTCGAACCAGCTCATTGACCTGAGCTAGCTCACATAAGCTCGCTCACTCAAAAGAGTCGTTCATGAGAGTCATATCGTTCACCGCATGGCTCGCTCGCTCCCAATCCCTTCACCACTTCCCCTTAACTAAACTTGATGAGCGAGCGCTAACTAGTTCTCGCAATTCCCGTTACGAGCGTGCAAATCTGTCCCTTTCCTTTCAACTTATGAGCGAATTAAGTTTTATGTGTAATTTATCCGAATCCTATTGTGTTTGATTCTTTAATTCTATTACTTACTCGTATTACTTATAATAATTAACCTTAGTATATAACCTTTAGTGTCCAATTCACAGAATTATGTTTCAGTAATGTTAAGAAAAATAGTTAGTTTAATATTGTAGGCAGTACTACTATCTAGTAACGATAGTAAGCATTTGTAGTTGTTTTCTTAGTAGCGAACGAAGAACGACAGAAGAGTCGTGAATGACAAACACTCCTGACTCTTTTCAGAGCGGATGAACGAGAGCTAAAAAGTCGTGAGTAATGGCGGCGAGAATGACTCGCTCGAGAAGCGAGAGTCGTTCATTCACAGCTCTCGTTCAAGAGTCGTTCAATTTGAATGACTCGCTCACGAACGACCCATCACTAGAGCACAGTCATGTGATTGGTAGCTACACGACACATCCCTGCGAGAAGGAATACCAGCGACACGATACAGTCGGCGCACAGTCCCTTCAGTGTGAATCCACCTTAGTCCGTTGTATGACGGACGACATCAAAAGCAAAGGACGATTATATGTCGAACGTTAGGTGTGTTAGGGACACCCGTTATTGTCGGCCAGCTATTCAAAGAGGAGATCCTGTTCTGTCCAGATGATATCGCCTCCACACACGCTACGTTCATCCGCTTCAGGGAGGAGCACAGGATGTTAATAATGCGCCTCCTCCCCTCCACCCTGCTTCTCCCACCGCCGCAACGTTTATTGTCCCCACGAAGACAGATAGTCTCTTGCGGGATTGTACTGTACCTACCCGCGTCGGACAATCCTCCCACACAATCCGTTTCTTCTTTGACACAACTGTCCGACTCCTTATCTCACTCGGTGGCGTGTTTGTTTACTGAGATGAGGGTCCTGGGCTCGATTCCCAGCATTGCCGAAAAACATAATCGTTGGTGAAAAATGTGTCCCCCCCCTTTTTTTTTTCCTGATGATAAATTAATGGTCGGGGATATGAGTGCTGTGTTTGAACCCACGGTAATCGGGTCCCGAGGTGAGTACTTTAGTCCAAGCCCACCGAGGTTGACCATTGTCTTATCATCACTAGGGATGTGGTATCGAAAGAAAAGTATCGATAACAGTAAGTATCGAACAAAAATATCGATAACAGTAAGTATCGAAGGAAAATATTGATAACAGTAAGTATCGAATGAAAAATATCGATAACAGTAAGTATCGAAGGAAAATATCGATAACAGTAAGTATCGGTATCGATATTTTAATTTGGAAAAATGTTTTTTTATTCAAGTAATAAGTTCAACTTTTGCATGATAATGATAATAATAATAATAATAATTGTGTTTTCATATTTTGCTAAACACTGAAATTTATAATAATTTAACCATATTATAGTATATTTAGGTCTATCGCGTCTATGTTATGTGTTGGAACTTGGAGGATATAATAGATTATATGATGAATATTATACAAAATTTTACCATACCAGCTTTCAAAATATTTATGAAAACGTAGCTGACGAAAAGTTATTTAATATTATTATTATTATTATTATTAGCACCGCGTCTTACTACCCGTTCGGGCTGTACGCACTTACGCTAATGTGTAATGGTAGGGTGATTGTGAGATGAAATGGAGGACCTACAGTTTAACGTGGAATCCGAACCACGGTGGCGGCCTGGCATTCCACACATTCACAAGATGTCTTGTCAGAGGTGAAGGAAGGGTTTGGTAATCAGATAAATCTGTGCCGGGATCGAGGATTGAACCCCGTACCCCTAGCACAGAAGTCTGACACCTTACCCCTAGACCACCAGGTCACCCGTTGTTATTTAATAGCTAAATATGATTAGTAATATATTTTGTCAACCCATTTTGTACCCTTCTTTAATCATAGTGAACATTTATTCCAAACATGAGCGAAGAAAACAAAAAAGTTGTTTCTATCGATACCGGAGTGTGAGTATTAATATTAGTAAAAGTATCTGAAAAAAGGTATCGAGTAAAAAAACTGTATCGAAAGGAAAATATCGATATTAACAAAGTATCGATACTTTTTTCACATCCCTAATCATTACTACAATTTTAGTAGTACGAGTTTTTAGTAAATGTCTCTATTTTAAGATAAAAGAGAGAAAAAGTCTAAACGGGCATTGTAATTGACGGGACTTTTTTTTCCCAAGCAAACGAATAAAATCTTATTGAGGAAAATTATCACAATCGGTTACCATACTACATTTCCAAGAATTTTCTTCCTCCAAGAAATATAACATCTTTACTATTCTCTCTCTAGCTCATAACAATATTTTATTTCTTGTTCTCGTCTTCTCAGAGAAGAGACTTAACTATATATTCAGGGAGTAGTGAAAGCAACGAAGCGTTTTGCCAATTTACTGCTTCGAATACGTTTTCTCTTCCTATAAATATCGCGCAGTCCGATATAAAGTTTTTTTTATCTTTCTATCTCAGCTCATTGTTTTATTTTATCTACATCTTCATATACCTTCGATATGAAGTCATTATCACATTCTTTTTTAAAAAATAAAAATAAAAGAAAACATAATTCATAGTAGTCTTCTCATATTTGAATTATATTTAGATATTTGTTCTTCTCCTATAGCCGAATTTGGTGGTCTTGGGGTAAAGTCTTCTCCTTAGAACCCGATTTCCATGAGTTCAAGCCTAGCCGAGGTCGAAAGTTTTTTTCTGGAGCGATAAAAATCTGTAGCACAACTTCCTTCGGAGGGAAAGTAAAGCCGTCGGTCCTCTATGTGGACTGTGGTATATAAAATAACCCTGGAAGATATGTGAAAGTATCTTTCCCGGCAAAATTGGTGGGTCTTTTCTTGCTTGCTAATAGAAATTATCGTGTGCTGATATAATAAGTCGGTTTAGAAAGTGCACGATAAACATCTCAAATAAAATAAAAATAAATTCTTCTCCTATAATTACCAAATACTTTACTTTGTAAATGTGACAATTTCCGTGGACTAGGGTTAAAAAAAATGCCTCTTTCTTTAGGGTCTTTGGTTTTAACATCATCGTTGTCTACAACATATTTAAAAAAAAATTCTTATAACCCACCTCGGTGGCGTAGTTGGCTAACGCGCTTGTCGTGTTGAGCTCGACTGCTGAGGACGGGGAGATCGAGGTTCGAATCTCGGTCGGGTGAACTGGGGCTGGTTTTTCCTTAATGGTTTTACACTCTCCCTCCACGCCAATGCGGGTTCACTTCCTCTAGTTCAACCTTCCCAATTTCTAAATCCATTAACGTAATTAGTATTTAAAGCGTATAGCCCGAACGGATAGTAAGACACGGTGCTAAATAAATATTATTTCTTATATACATAATAGTATTGTAATCGTGAACATTTTTTACCTCGATATTATGAAGGATCTTGCATGTTTCATCTGTCTGTCTGTCTTACCCGGAATACAACCGAAATGGTTGATGGATTTCAGTTACTCGTACATTCATTATATGCTCATATACTTCAGGTCAAATATGTGAATTAGTTTTCAGCCCTAAAATTAAAGGTAGTTTACAAATGACTGATTTTTGAAAATCTGAAAAATTTCGAATACGACAAATAAGTATGTATTTAGGTTTTTATGAAAATTAATCAATATAGTAATAGTAATAATTATTAAATAAAAAAAAATATAGTAGAATCAAATTCATGTTGACCGCAAAAAGATATGATTGCATTTTATGAAAAGGTCTTTTCTATTAAAATTTGATCTTAATTTAGATTAGAAATTAATCCAAACGTTTCTACTAAAGTAATATTTTATTTATTTTGGCCCTAATTTTTTTAAAATTACAATCGTTTTTATTTTTTATTACCGTGTCCAACTACCTGTTCAGGTTATACATGTTTATGATGATTAAACTAATAGGGTAAGGATGAAGACAGAAGAATTTTAAAGGTAATGCACCCGCACTTGCGTGGAAGGAGGGTGGTAAACAATTGAGGAAAAGTAAACTCGACCGAGATTTGAACCCCGATCTTCCCATCATCAGCAAGCCAGATTAACTTAAGTCGAGTTTTCTTCCACCCTCAACGTAATATAGCATAACCCGCTTCGGTGGCCGCGTGGTCTAACGCGCTACTCTCGTGTTGGACTAGACTGTCGTTGATGGGGAGATCGATGTTCGACTCTCTGTTGGGTGCACTGAGGGTGCTTTTCCCTAAATTGTTTTCTACTCTTCCTCTACGCTAATGCGGGTGGATTTCCCCTAAATTAAACCTTCCTAATCCCTAAAATATTAGTGTAATTAGTACATAGACGTATAACCCAAACGGGTGGTAAGACATAGTGATAAAAAATATTAATAAAATAACGCATATAATATTGACATAGCTCGTTACTGCCCCAAGCCCTCGAATGGTTTTACGAAATGTGATATAGCTGGTTTATTCTCTGAGGTTCCTTCTCAAGTGTGCACCTAGTTGTTGGTCCGTTCTGCCAGTCGTGATCCGTTTGAACAAACCTTTGGGGTTGGGGGGGAATTTAGTGTGGAAAGGGGTCTCACCCTTAACAGGCACTCCAGATCTCAAACAGGGGGTGGAGAGGAGGAGAAGCTTCCTTAGAACCACTTCTTACCCTCACTTTACTGCTAATTGTGCTGCAATTAATTGCCATCTTGGCATGCTTCATTAAGAGCGCTTGTCTGGAAACCAAACAGAGATAGCTCGCTGGCTCCGGGCACTCTCCGAAACCAGTATACCACCCCCTCCAACCCCCCCAACTCTAAAAACAACAACTTATGTAATGAATTTTGAAAGTTAATGGTACCGCAGCGCAGGTTTTGGGTTCCTCTCTTTTGGTCGTGGGTCTAAATACTAAACATAGATACTATTAGTTCAGTATTTATTTTTGCGGGTTTTATGACAAATATAAAAAAGAAAAAAAGTTTTCGACCACAATCAAATCAAATATGGCTTCAGTAGTTAAGTTTAGTTTATTTTTAGACACTTGGTGATATCAACAGTTGTTGAATATCTGTCATATCCTCTTCTGTGGTCAAATAGTTTAAGGAGCCACTCTCGAAATAGACTGGCACTGTCGATGACGAGGAGATCGTGGTTCGATCCCGGCCGGGTCTACGGAGGGTGGTTTTTCTTGGATGGTTTCCCACTCTCCTTCCAAGCAACTGCGGGTAGATTACTTCTAAAATGCTTCCTTCAGCATCCCTAACCTATTAGAGGAATTATCATATATGTCAGATAGTAAGACATGGTGATAGGGGAAATAATGGGAATACTTTTAGAAATAAATTTGGCCTCGGTGGTCTTGGGGTAAAGTTCTCGCCTCAGGACCCGATGTTCGTGGGTTCGAACCCATCCGGGGTCGACGGATTTTTCTTGAGTGATAAAAATCCGTAGCACAACTTCCTTCGGAGTAGAAGTAAAGCCGTCGGTCCCATGTCGATTGTGGCGTGTAAAAGAACCTTAGAAGATATGTGGAAATACCTTGGTAGACACTTTTACTCTCGCTCATAGAAATTATCATGTGCTGATATAATCAGTCGGCTCAGATATTGCACGTTAAATACCTTAAATAGATAACTAACTATATTTTAGGAATAAAAAATCATCCGTTCGGAATTCTAAGCCCCATCAACTCTACAACACTGGCGAACCATACTGGATGAGCTTGACGTTCGTTCCGCGTGTCCACCAATGGTGGTACAACCACGGGTTTGTCAACTCTCCTCCCCCCCTCCCCTCCTTGAACTCCCTCCCAAAGGGTATGAACGGTCTAATGGGTCGCTTATAGATTACATTGATTGACAGGTACACGAGCCTAGGTTGAAACTCATTCTCCTAAGGGGAATCTTACGAACCTCGTTATCTCGAAGACACTCGTAGTATCTGCGAGGTGGGGAGGGGGGAGTAGATGAGGTCTATAACCTCCTCTTCCTCAACCTCCCCTCCCCCCACCTCTCTCCTTCAGCTCTTGACAACCCAGGATTGAGAACTAATAGGCTATCATAACACAAGAAGACGTCGTTTGCACGTAAGCTGTCTCAATCACTTTATATCGTCACAGGGGGTGTTAAGGAGAGGGGAGGATGGCTACGTCACAGAGAGAAAACTATAAATTTGACGTTGATGCCAATTTAATTTAAAATACGATTCCCCCCCTCCCTTTTTTTAACTTCCTCACACCAAGAGAAAGTATTTTTATCACCGTGTTTTACTACGCGTTCGGGATGTACGCCTATGTACAAGTTACACAAATGTGTTAGGGCTTATAAAAGGTTAATTTTGGGGAAGTGCACACGCATTTTTGTGGAGGGAGAGTGGGAAAAAAAACATTTAGGAAAACCCACCTTCAATGCACCCAACTGTGATCAAAACCTGATCTCCCCGTATTTAGTAATCTAGTCCAACACAAGAGTAGTGCGTTAGACCTCGCGGCTACCGAAGTGGGCCAAGATAAATTATTGTAATTGTAATAATTTTTCGGCCTATGAGTTATAATTAATCTTAACTTTTTTAAGTGTGTCCGAACCCTCCCAAAAAAAGGCGGAATTTACAATTATGTCTGTCTGTCTGTTCCTGGCCACAAATATGAAACTATTTGATGGATTTGGTTAAAAATGGATATTTAAATGTTAGAGGACAGTACCTGAGGACATTTTTTAGAATTTGGATCATACTCTTCAAATTAAGGCTTCTTTACTGTTGAGTAGATTTTTGGAATGCCAACTTTTTCTAAAATATCTATAGTGATTTTGTTTAAAGTAAATATCTAGGGAGTCTTTACCAAACAAATAACCCTATGTACTTGTATTTTGGGTAAAAATTGGTTAAAGTTTAATAATAATCGTTTGGATTTTTTTTAAAGAAATGGCTCTAGCGATTAGTTTAAAAATGGGTATCTGCTACATTTTTTTACATTAAAAATCATTTTATATGTTTTTATCCTTGAAAATATAATTGAATAGTATCTTACTGATAATGAATTTTTGAGGAAAAAAAATGAAATTTTTGAAAATATCTTAAACGATTTTATTCAAAATAGGTATTTAGAGACTGTTTTACATTATAATCACTCTACACATAATTAATGCTTTGCAAGGAAACCTTCTCTACCCGCTCACCTACTAGAAATGCTAATAACTTTATGAAAAAAGATTGTTCTGTAAGACAGTCTAGCCCAGGCTTGAGCAAATTTTTGCCTGAAGCGAAGAATTAAGAATATAAATATAAGAATAGGACGCCAAATAAAATATAATTTTGTTGTAGACGCATTTTATCAAATATATATAAAGTTATTAACAACAAAAAAATCCAGACAGTATAGACAAAAATCAATAGTGATACTCCAATAACACACAACTTAATGAAATGAATGCAGTTATTGCTTCATATGTTTCATAATTTTCTTTAATGTAAGCTGTAAATTTAGTCACAGATTCAAGTATTGGTGAAGTTAAAGAACCATAATTCTCCAGGTGGACTGGTTAGAACTAACTCAAGGTCGAGCTAGGGTATAATGAGGTGGACTGGATAGAACTAGCTAGAGATGAAGGCAGGGTGTAATGAGGTGGACTGGATAGAACTAGCTAGAGATGAAGGCAGGGTGTAATGAGGTGGACTGGATAGAACTAGCTCAAGGTCGAGCTAGGGTGTAATGAGGTGGACTGGATAGAACTAGCTCAAGGTTGAGCTAGGGTGTAATGAGGTGGACTGGATAGAACTAGCTAGAGATGAAGGCAGGGTGTAATGAGGTGGACTGGATAGAACTAGCTCAAGATAGAGATAGGGTGTAATGAGGTGGACTGGATAGAACTAGCTCAAGATAGGGATATATTGTGTACTTTCATAAGTGCGGCGATTAAATTTCGCACCCCTAATGTTATAGATATAAAAGTAGATTTAGTATTTGAAATTCTTCAAACTTCTTATATATATATATACAGCGGTACTGCTTTGTTTGATCGTAAGGCGTTTTATCGGGATTATATACAATTTTAGTTCACATACTCAGAATGATCCAAAAATAACAAGCACTTTCTAGAACAAAATCTTGAATGTTTGCGGGTTTGTGAGAAAGGTTGTGCTTTAACAAGTGTTATGTTTTACCTGGACAAATTACGGCTGAATTGTGATCTATCAGGACTGACTCCAGCCATACTGCACTTTAATAAGTCATTTCTGTGTTATTCTGAATGCTAACATGATATGTATGTGTCGCAGGCTGCCAACAGTTTTGACAGCAAGGGGAATAGTGGCAAGCTCGGCTACAAGGGAGCAGAAAGGGACGATATTGGACGCCCTTGATCTGTTGAAGCTCCCATCATCCTACCAGAGAGGAGAAGTTCCTAAGTAAGTTACAACTGGAAAATTCTTATAGATCCATAAAAGTCACAAAAACCTAAATATAAGTTAAATATTTATCTTTTAAACTGATAATATTATTTATAGGTAATAAAGTTAGAACCAGATATCACATCTTGGTGGATTTTTCAGGGAATCGAGGTAATTGTATTATATTTGGAAGAAGGTACAAGATAGTTTGACGAAAACATAAAAAAACGCACACAATATGGCTTCTACAACAAAAATAGCACAGTTAACATTTTACATTGCTGCCATTGGACAAAGAGGTTATGGCTTTCTTTTGAAGAAAATCGATCATTACCACCCATTCTCCCGACCTAGGTTTCATTCTATCAGAACTCATCAGTAGGGGTTGTTAAACGTGCAATGCGGAGATTTCCTTATAGAGATAGGCCTATATTATATACAGGTTGTTTGGAAACCCATCGCCCAAACTGCACATATAGTTTGTTTGAACCAAAAGTAATACAAAATCCTTCACACTTAAATCCGGAAAACTATGCTAGTACCATTAAATTGTGTTCAAAGTTTTTGCGTTCAGCGCCTGGAGGGCAAAGCTATGCAAGCATGCGTGTACAACAGGTTGCATAGGAGTTAGGCGCGCGTCACAGCACACCTCGACATCTCGGAGCACGGCAGTAGTCCATAACACAATTAATAGTAAACAACACACCAGTCCATCTAAAAAGGCGAATACGTTCTGAGGGTCATCATTATCGGTCCTACATCACATATATCACTTGCCATTATTACATGTACAGTGCAGTGCGCCTAACTCCTATGAAACTGGTCGTACACGCATGCTTGACAGCTTTGCTCTCCCGGCGCTGTATGCCGACACTTTTAGCACAATTTAATGGTATTAGCATAGGTTTACGGATGTTAGTGTATAGGAATTTTGTATTACGTTTGGTTCAAACAAGTTATATGTCCAGTTTGGGCGTCGAGTTTCCGAACACCCTGTATATTCACATCCAATGGCCATTTCCTGTGTTTGTCGTTTATATAATTCCTTTACCATGTTCCAAAATCAAAGGAATGGTAAAATTTACTTATTTCTTGAAAGAGTAGTAATTCTCTTAGATCTGTATTAGATGACGGGTCCGTCATCTAAAGGATAAGTTGACTCTTTGATTTTTTTAAATATTATACTAGTATACTTCAATAATGTATTTTTTAACTCTAGTATTTTTCGCACTAACTTTTACTTTCTATCGATACCTAGAAGAGAGAAGTATTGTCATCGTCAAAATAATCGAACTCAAGATTTTGATAAATGTAAACTTTTTATGACCATCTGTTTGTCTGCCTGTCTGTCTGTATCTTGGCCTAGAGCCGAAACAGTTTTACCGATCGGAATAAAACTTGATATCTAGGGATTTCAAAAGGTTCCACCGAGGGATTTTAGAATTAGATAAGGATAGTTTAGTTTGTTGAAGGGTAAACAGAGAAAAAAAAAAATCGATTTTATCAATATTCGCTCAAACAATTTTGACCAAACTTCGTATCTCTACATTGATTAACATTACAGAATATATGGATATTCTCATTTTCCCATGAAAATGACTTGAAGGATGTTTTAAACAAGCGAAAATTTCCAATTTTGATCATCTCTCCGCAACTATTTGAGATGTGAAATAACTTATCATTCTAAAGTTGTAATATTATTTAATATAAATATATTTTATTAGGAATATTTTTTTATAAAAACAATAATTTTTAAGTTATAAACAATCACATGTATATTCGTTTATGCATCTCTTTGAAAGCAGAACTTGATTATTATACTCTTTAGTGGGCAAAGATGTTCCTCTTTTCTCATTGTTTATATAACAGTGTATACTATTTCATTTATGCTCTTTGGCGGAGTGTTTCTGCGACAATGTAGTTTCACAAACCTTAATAGTTTTTTAGTAAATGTCTCATTATTTAGTTGATAATTACTACAGATTGCGGGGCACATAAAAATACGTGACGGGCCGGATGCGTCCCGCGGTCCGTAATTTTCCCAGAGCCGCTCTAGTATTTCCCTGAAGCATATAGAGGGGAGGGGGACTAGGTCAACATTCTACAAAATCCTTCTAGATCCCTACGCCGGCTCAAATACAATGTCTATACCTTGCGAAATATTAATGCTACTCAAATATTTAACAAAGCAAAAATGAAATTAGTAAAGGTACTTCATAAAACATGACATTTCAATATTTACTTTTAAATTCTACAACCAAGCATTTTTTTTTGGTACTCTCGATGCAAGAACATACTAAATTCCCACGCGTAACTTCTATTTTTGGAATATTTGATTGATATTGTTAGTAAAGTATAAAGAGATGGTATGGTGAAGAAACTAAACTTTGAAATGTTGGAAAGATTTGGTTAATCTTAATAATGAAATGCCTACAAGGGGGGTGTGGGGGGTAACTATATCCGAAACTTCCGTTTAATGAAAAGGGAATCGAATTGAAAACGATAACATTAGCATAATTTTGTCTTAAATAAAAATACACGAAGGTTTTTTTTTCTCCCAGTTTGTGTTTTTTTTTGTGTGAGAACGAACTTTCTTAAAACGTGAAACGGAAATAGAACGGAACAGCTATTATAATGGTTTGTGGGACAACGAGAATGTTTGTTATGCATCCCGATAAGAAATATTCATGGTCTAACTATCTGTACCCTTCATTTACCTTGAACTGTTCCACTATGACGTAACGTGTAAGATACGGCCATAGTGTAGTCCGTCAAGGTAAGATTTTACCTATCATGTTCGGAGGTTGAACGGTTTAAGGTGCCACTCTCGTTTTATAATGGTTTTCTGATGACTTGGAGAACGGGGATCGACTCCCGGTCGGGATTACTGAGGATGGTTTTTCCTAGACGGTTTCCCACATTCCTTCCACGCGAATGTGGGCACACTTAATCTAGAATGCTTCCTTTCTGATCACATTAGAGTAATTATATTATGTGGGTATAAACTAAATAGGTAGTAAGATGCGATAAAAAAATGGTATTGATGTTTTAGCCTACGTGCCCACATTATATAGGTGACTTAATGATGATGATGATGATGATTATAATAATTTACTTAAAGCCATCACTGTTTCCAGCCTGGATCGTTTTATAGTCAATATATTTTCCACTACCGTCCTGCTAGGCCTGTCGTAGCTCCATATGTCTTATAATCTAACTTAAAGACTAGGACAGGCACAACATCCAGTCCCTGACCGTTAATTTATCAATGTGAAAAGGTAAGCCTATATTTTCCTCAATGATACGTTTTTCGGCCATGTTGGGAATCGAACCCGGGGGAGCCTTAGCTCAGTGGACAGACACGCTACCGACTGAGCTAAGGTGTCGGTTTTATATAATAATAATAATAATAATAATAATAATAATAAAAAGCTGAATATAACTTGATCTAATTTTAGAAATGATAATAGTTTGTTTCTACCTGTAAAGTAAACTGTAAATTTAGTCTAAGCCAGATTTTTTCAACCTGTGTGCTACGCAAGGCCTGAAGATGTATAGTGGGAGTTTGGGGGAAAGAAAAAAGAGTAATAAAAATAAATCTTTTTAAATCAATGATCAACTTTATAAAAAAAATTAACTACTACTACATATTATTATTATTATTATATTATATATTATTATTATTATTATTATTACTAGCATCGCGTCTTACTACCCGTTCGGGGTGTACGCACTTACGCTAATATATGATGGTAGGGTGATTGTGAGATGAAATGAAGGACCTACAGTTTTACGTGGGATCCGAACACGGTGGAGGCCTGGCATTCCCCACATTCACAAGTTGTGATTAATACACGTCTTGTCAGAGGTGAAGGAAGGGTTTGGTAATCAGATAAATCTGTGCTGGAACCGAGAATTGAACCCTGGAACACCAGCACAGACGTCTGACACCTTACCCCTAGACCACCAGGTTACCCTTTAACTATTAATCTTATAAACAAAAACATAATACTAGCTTTTAATGATAAGCTTTCTCCTTAAAATAAAAAAAGAATTGTGTGCCTTGAAAATTTTAGTGGTATATTCAGTGTGATGTCAGTTGAAAAAAAAGGTTGAAAATCGCTGGACTAAACATACGTCCAAATAGATCATCTTAAATCACATAGTTAAAAAAAATTATGTAAGCATACTATTATGATTTAACCGCTTTAATTGGCTCGTGTGTCAGATTTGCTTTGAACTGCGGTAAATTTTTTCCCTACTTCCCCCTTAACTCCCCCCTCCCCTCTCTCTCTTTCTTCCCGCATTTGGCCAATTTCAGAAGAACTCTCACACAAAACCAGAAGTTATATTCTTTATGCCTGGAGGAAGTAGAATATTTCTAGGGAAGGATTTTTTTGTCTTCCCATTCCCACCTACATTTTTATCTTTGTTTTGGAATGTGGAATGAGTCTCATTATATTTCTGTCCTTTTAAACTTATTTAAAAAAATCAGTATATATATATATATATATAATATATATACATACATACATAGAAGTTATACTACTTTATTATGTGTATGAAACTAGAATAGCTTCACCCAAGTGTGTTCGTGGGCTCAACCCCAACCGAGGTCGAAGGAATTTTTATCCTGAGTGATAAAATTCAGTAACACAACTTCCTTCGGAGGGTACCGTTCCCGGTAAAACTGGTAGGCTCTTTCTCTCTTGCTCGTAGATATTATGAGTCGGATATCAGAAAGTGCACGTTAAATACATAGAGAAATAAAATAAAATAAATTCACCCAAATTTTTTTTTTAACGTGGAATGAGTTTGTTTCCGTGCCGTACCCTTGGCAACCTTTTAAGACGGGCCATATATTTTGTTTACTGTTTAATTTAACAGGGGGAAGGGGATTAAATAGCAATGAAATAGCTCTATATTTTATTACCTTCTTAAGTGACTTTCTTAATCAAGTATTTTTTAACGACGTTCGACTCCTGAAATAAGTTACCCCCGGTCCACCCGGCTACTATATTCCACAAGTGCAACGTTGTGATTGTACTGTCACAGATTTAAAAAAATGATATATTCCGATATAACACACTTTACAGGAATGATTAAAATAAGTTAAAAAAAAAAGGTTTTATAATAGTGAATAACAATAATTATAAAATATTTTACAGGGGTGGTTAAACAACATTTTAAAACTCATTCACAAGAGCGAGAAACTATAAGTTTAAAATATTTTACAGTACTGTGTTAAACAGAATTTTAAAATGTTTTTGGGGAATCAATAACTACACTTTAATACATTTTATATTGATGGATTTAATAGCAAAGCTATCATATTTGCTAATGACGGTTTTAGACTAATCTAGATATTATATTCTTTAAAGTAAAAAATTACACCAATCTGACGATTTAGACACGTACATCACAGAATATGCCTTGAAATATGAGTGAAGAATTACCCTGAGCACGGGACGATTCCTTGGATAGCTCAGTGAGTAGAGAATTGGTGATATTATTATTATTATTAGCACCGCGTCTTACTACCCGTTCGGGTTATACGCACTTACGCTAATGTGTAATGGTAGGGTGATTGTGAGATGAAATGAAGGACCTACAGTTTAACGTGGAATCCGAACCCGGTGGCGGCCTGGCATTCCCCACATTCAAAAGATGTCTTGTCAGAGGTGAAGGAAGGGTTTGGAAATCAGATAAATCTGTGCCGGACCGAGGATTGAACCCCGGCCGCCAGCACAGAAGTCTGATACCTTACCCCTAGACCACCAGGTCCATTGGTATATTAAACCAAAGGTCCCGAGTTAGATTCTTGTGCTCAGGTGTAATTTGTCAATTTAAAGAATTTAGTATTTTAAAAAGGGTGAATAACTAACATTCTAAAATCTTCCCAGGGGTGAATAAATATAATTTTAAAATGTTTTACAAGGGCTATTATCTAGAATTTCAAAATGTTTAAACGGGCGAGTAAATATAATTTAAAAATATCTTACAGTGTGAGTAACAAAAATATACAATGCTTTGAATAGATGAGTAATTAAATTTTTATTTGCCCTTGTGGTCACGTGATTTAAGGCGTCAAGCTCGCAATATTCTGCATTGCTAGTCATGGAGGGACTGAGGCTTGAATACCGTTAAGGTGATTGCTCCGAAACGTTTTCTCATCCTCCCTTCATGAAAATTCGGGTACATATCCTCCAAGTTCTTAACTTTATCCTTTCGAATCTCTTAGTTTAGATATGTCGGTACAAACTTAAAGTTAGACGTTGTGTATTGTAAAAACTCACTAAGAATTTTAATAAAAAAATTCTCGCAAAATTCTTATGGCTAACAAACCAAGTTGAAGTTGTTTAGACGGCTGTGAGGGAGAAAAGAGGGGTGAGTGGGAGGGGGGGAGTTGTTTTAAATGGTCCGATCTTCATCTGTTTACTTGCTTCGTATGATGTTATCCGTCCCCGTCTTCCGTTTCCATGACGACCGTAAGACAACAAACAGTACAGAACTTCGACCTCATTGTGAAATAATAAAACAACCCTCTGGTACGAGAGACCACATTGCCCTGTTTTAATTTCTTTCTCATAGATCTCGTGGAAAATCGATAATAATAATATCAACAACATACGTTAGCGTATAGCCCGAACGGGTAGTAAGACACGGTGTTAAAAAAATAAATACGTTGTTTCATGAAAAAATAATTCTGAAATGTTTATTTTGTAAAATCCTAGAGTTTTTTTTATCGTACTTGTATCTACCACAATATTCTCCCTCCCCCCCTTTATTTTGACATCCAACGTACCAACTAAAAGTTTTAAATTTACTAGGAAGAATTACATGTTGTTGTTTTCTAAAACTGTTACCGCGTCTTTCTGCCCGAACGGGAGAGAGGAAGAAAGTCGAATCTAGAGTAATTGTACCCGCATTTACGTGCAGGAAGAGGGTAAAAAAGCAAATGAAAAAAACAGTTTTGGTTGTCGAATCGTTTAAGGCGCCACTCTTTCAATATACTGATGACGGGGTTTTAATCCCGGTCCGGTGTATTGAGAGTGGTTTTTACTAATGGTTTTTATCTAACCACCCTCCACGTAAATGTGGGTACACTTTCTATAAAGCCAACCTTCTTCAACTCTAACACGTTATATTGATTAGTGTACTCCATATACCCTGAAAGGTATCAGACTTACCTTGATGAATTACACTATGGCCTTATCTTATAAGTTATACCATAGTGTAATGATGCAAGGTAAGCTTGCTATATTTCAGGGTAAAAAAAGGTACCCTAACGGGTAGTAAGAACGGTGACAAAAACAAAACATACCCGCTTCGGTAGCCGTGGGGTCTAACGCGCTACTCTCGTAGTATACTAGACTCCGATTGTGGGGAGATTGAGGTTCAAATCTCGATTGGGTATATTGAGGGTGGTTTTCTCACTCTCCTTCCTCGCAAATGCAAGTACACGTCTTATAAATATAACCTTCTAAATCCCTAAAACCACTAGCGTAATTAGTACATTTAGGCTTATAAACCGAACGGGTAGTATGACGTTAAGTTAAAAAAACAACAACATAAAGTACCCGTCATGTATCCCGAAAAAAACAATCAAAATAAAACAATTTAGCCAAAGTTCCCCCTTTTCACCGCCAGATTGCTCAACTGGCTAACATTGCCTACGATAATTTCCCCCAACAGCTGTTGGTAACCCTGCTTCGATGGATGGTTGCGCGCGTACAGCTAGGATTTAGAAGCTTTTCAAACGTACATTATTTAAATAGAAGGATTTAAAACCGAATGTAAATAACTACAACGGGATGGGTGACATACGTAGAGTGCAGCAGATTTTGAAAAAAAAAAAAAGAGGGAGTGAGGGAGGGTTGGTGGAGAGGAAATAGGTCTAATATTGAGGGATAAAATCACGAGAGAGGGTAAGTTGGTACAATGTAGTGATTAATGTAAAACAGGATTGAACAACTGTGTAAAATTAATTAACATATATTCGTAAATTTGAAAAATGATTCCTGGACATGGGAGATTGAACTCGGAACCAGGTGTCGTTTTTTAGAAAAAAATCTGCGAATATGATGCTTATTGCGGTTATATCCGTAACTAAAGACCATTTCTATATTCTAAGCTTCGCTATTTTTATACAGTTAACTGTACAAACGTTTGCTTCGGTGGCCGCTTTGTTTAAGGCGCTACTCTCGTGTTGGACTAGACTGCCGATGACGGGCAGATCGGGGTTAGAATCTCTGTTGGGTGTACTGAGGTTTTTTCCAAAATGGTTTCCCACTCTCCCTCCATACAAATGCGGGTACACTTCCTTTAAATCTCCAATACCATTAACGTGATTACTACATATTCGTACAACCCGAATGGGTAGTAAGACGCGGGGATAAAACCAAATTGTTTTAGAATAAAGCTTTATGGATTTGGATTTTTTTTACCAGCACATTTTACCACCTGTTACGTATATGTACTAATCACTTTAATGTGTTAAGGATTAGAAAGGTTGAATTTAGAGAAAGTGTGCACGTATTTGTGGGGCGAAATAATGGAAATTAACTTTGGATATACAGGGTGGCCCACGGAAATGTATCTCGCCTCCTATATCCAGCAGACGTCTCACTCTGAATTGGAGGAGGTTAATCCCCTTCCACCCATATTGTGACATGAATAATGAGCAAGTGAACTGATAGTCTAAAGATTTATTGACTCATTCTTCATGTCAAAATATGAGTGAAAGGGGATTTACCTCTTCCAATTCAGAGTGAGGCGCCTGCTGGATATAGGAGCCGGGCTACTTTCCCGTGGGCCACCCTGTAGAAACCAACTTCAGAACATCTGACTGGGAATCGAACCCTGATCTCCCCATCATATATCCAGTCTATTTCGAGGGTGATTCCTTGGACCGTTCGACCACCGAAGTGACTCCATTTTGTTAATTAGTTAAGAGGGTGTATTAAACCATTATTATTGACCACGAATCCAACACCTTAACCCAGTAGATATTGGGTCTACCAAATTAAGGGTTTTGTTTTCAATTATCAGTATGTATTGTATAAAATGTCATTGGTAAAGTTAGGGCTGCCACTTTTATCGTGATTAATTAACGGTTGGGGTACAAGGTGTTGTGTCTGTGCAAGAATTAAGTTAGTTTGTAAGTATTTATATTGAGCGTCTGGGTTACATCATTTATATCCCAGTTAGTGGCAATATTAGCCGATACTTGTGTACCGTTACCCAGGTTAGATGAGATGATGGTGTTAGTGAGTACGAGGGTGTGGAACCAGTGAACATACTTAAACCTAACTTGATCCTACCTAACCAAACCCTGGTGACCGTTGGGGTAATTCCCCTGTAGGGAAAGATACCAAAGGTGCTACCCGAGACTCCCAGTCTCGTAGACAGGTGCACTGACCACTACACCACTAGGCTGGTTAGTTTGTAAGTTGTGTGCTGAGAATATGCACGTTAAATGCCCTAAATAAATGAAAGACCAAAGTCTGGTCAACCCTGATGGGAAAGCTTAAAGGTGTCTGTTTGAATATATATATCAAAGTTTCACTCATTTTGTTATATATGTTTGAACTGTGGATTTATATAAAATGAAGAGGAAAATAATAACGTTATTGGGGCTGTCATTATTTACAACTACATTTTCAATGTGAATTAACAACGCACAACAAAACGAATATGCGAGGGTAGAAGCTAAAAGCTTCTCCCTCCGTCCTCATTTATAACCTCCTCCCCCTCCCCTTTGAAAAAAAATGCATCTCTATGAAGCTTAAAAGGACACGCTTCGGTTTGTTTTCAACGTAATGATAGTGTTAATACTTTAGGTTTGTAAAATGTTTCAACGATAGTGTTAATACTTTAGGTTTGTAAAATGTTTCAACGATAGTGTTAATACTTTAGGTTTGTAAAATGTTTCAACGATAGTGTTAATACTTTAGGTTTGTAAAATGTTTCAACGATAGTGTTAATACTTTAGGTTTGTAAAATGTTTCAACGATAGTGTTAATACTTTAGGTTTGTAAAACGTTTCAACGATAGTGTAAATACTTTAGGTTTGTAAAATGTTTCAACGATAGTGTTAATACTTTAGGTTTGTAAAACGTTTCAACGATAGTTTTTTATTATTATTATTTAGCACCGCGTCTTACTACCCGTTCGGTTATACGCTTTAAGTACTAATTACGCTATTTGATTGGGAATTGGGAAGGATGAATTAGAGGAAGTGAACCCGCATTTGCGTGGAGGGAGAGTGGAAAACCATTTGGGAAAAACACCCCCAGTTCACCGACCAAGATTCGAACCTCGATCTTCCCGTCCTCAGCGGTCGAGCTCAACACGACTAGCGCGTTAGCCAACTACGCCACCGAGGCGGGTTTCAACGATAGTGTTAATACTTTAGGTTTGTAAAATGTTTCAACGATAGTGTTAATACTTTAGGTTTGTAAAATGTTTCAACGATAGTGTTAATACTTTGGGTTTGTAAAATGTTTCAACGATAGTGTTAATACTTTAGGTTTGTAAAACGTTTCAACAAAAGCTAAAAAAAATATATACAGAAAGAGGATAATGTGCGTGGGGAAATCTCGTCACTAAACTAGGGGTAGGTTTCATATTCTGAAAATTGAAGAATGACACCTGGACACGGGAATCGAACGCATCACCTTTGACTCAGTATACGCCACTGCTCTAACTACTAAGCTATCCAGGAGTCATCACATTCTCGGGTCATTCTTCACTCATATTTCAAGGCATAGTGGGAATCGTCAGCAACATGAGTGATCAATTAAGATGACGAGATATCAGATAAAGCAGCCACCTTTGGCTCGGGAGGGCTTTATGCCGCACGTCCATCACAGACTCTACCTTAAAATATGAGTTAAGATTTACCCTGAGCACGGGAAGACTATTGGATAGCTCATTGGTTAGAGCATTAGCTTAGTAGGTCAAAAGTCCCGGGTTCATTCCCTGTGACTAAGTATTATTTTTAAAACGAGTATGATATTTATTTGTAGCTATAACAGTAGTTAACAAATATCATTCCTTGTCTATTTAATTCATTAGGGTTAGGTAATTATAAATATACACAGAGGGGATTCGAACAAATGAACCATGACCTTATTGCAATAGATTAAATTGTTGTAAAGATAAAAATGGTTATTTAACGGCAAATACATATGCTATCATAAAATAAAACATTCTCAAAATGATTATTAAATTTAGTTTCAGATTTCACCCGCCTAGGTGGTGTAGTTAGCTAACGCGCTAGTTTCGCGTTGAGCTAGACTGCTGAGGATGGGGAGATTGAGGTTCGAATCTTGGTCGGATGAACTGTAATTGGTTTTTTTATAAATGGTTTTTCACTCTCCCTCCACGCAAATGTGGGTTCATATCCTCTAAATCTTACCTTATTAACACGTGTCAAATTTCTTCCACTGAGATGTTCGTCACGTGACCTTAGCTCAGTGGTGTAGTATTAGCACGAATTCGTTTCACGTTTACAGGTATCATTTATCGTCATATATTTGAATTAATTTGTATGAACGACAGTCATCCATAACACAAATTTTAATATTGATGTATTAAAATATATTTTGAGTGATTGAGTTTAAGTATAAATGAGTAATCTTCAAAGGAAATGCCGCACGCCTAACTCATTGCAACTTGTTATACACGGATACTTGCACAGCTTTGCTCTCCCGGTGCTGGACGCCGAAACTTTGGACACAATTAAATGGTATCAGCATAGTTTGTTGTACTCGTATGTAAGTGGATAGGTATTTTATATTACTTTTGGTCCAAACTATGTGCAGTTAGACGTTGAGTTTACGAACATTCTACGTTTAAAGTAATGTTTTAAATTTATTAATTCTAGATTCTAAAAATACTTTTGCTTTCAACAGACTTAGATAAATTTAAAATGATATAGGTTAATTTTAAAATAGAGGAAAATAAATAGCTATTTTTTTTATTTTAACTGTATCTAATATTCCAATTGCTAAATGTTTTTAAAAACATTTTTCAACTTACCATTTTCTTTTTATTTATCATGACACTATTGTCAGACTATTTATTAATTTTTTCATACTTTTTAAGATTCAATAAATAAATTACAAATTTCCTTTCAAGTCTTTTCTTGTCTTATATAACGCTTTTTACTTACATACTTTTTTTTAGAATGTTTTCTAAAATGTAAACAAACACAATATAGGTAGTATAAAACATTTATTCTCCCCAAATTAAAATTCTTCATTGCTCCACAGAGAAAAGATAAACTCTGTCAGTAAAGAGGCAAAGAGAATAAAGACTAAGAAAGAAAGTGGAGGAAAAAAAAGGAACGTTAGAAGTATAAGCAATACTGCTAAAATACTCTACCATAATTTTTTTTATAAGTTCTCACAGATAAAAGAAAAACATAAGAGGACATACTTCATTTACATCACATTTTATTCTTGACGAGGAAAAACATTCAATGCTTACCTCTTTAGCCAGAGGAAAAAAATATTTTTTTTAAATAAAAAATAAACGAATCTTTGTCTTTGAACTCAGGTCGGTAATATCAAAAACCTCTTCATCTTAGCCAATATCAGATGAAGCGCAAATTTCATTTATATGATATTTACATAGTTTTCTTTGTGTAAAGCCATTTTTCTAAGGAAATGTCTAGCGTTCTTTTGAATTTTGGATGTGTATTAAAGAGTTTTTTTTTTAAACTTCATCTAAATAATATATCCTTGATCTCTTATAAGAATTTCCTTAAATTATTCATTCGACTTTTTAAAATATGTTTCTTGTGAAAATTGAATATTCTGAATTACTTTACTGGTTAATATATTTGTAAATGTTCTTCTCACAATGAAAGCAGTACGTTAAGTTGACAACACGAAAGAGCATTGAGAAGCGTTGGAGACATTTAGACATCCCGGATTATTTGTTAAGGGCTTTGTTATTTTTTAATATAATTTTCGTCCGACACCTTAGCTCAATCTTTCTTATGTTATTATTATTAGCACCGCGTCTTACTACCCGTTCGGGTTATACGCACTTACTCTAATGTGTAATGGTAGGGTGATTGTGAGATGAAATGAAGGACCTACAGTTTAACGTGGGATCCGAACCACGGTGGAGGCCTGACATTCCCCACATTCACAAGATGTCTTGTCAGAGGTGAAGGAAGGGTTTGGTAATTTTTTTCTATATTAATTTAGTTAGTAATGTGTTGATATAATCAGTCGTTCTGAAAGTACAGGTTAAATACCACAAACAAATGAAAAAACTATCGTTTTCAACAAAATGTAGACGAAAATTCTGATCAGTTAAAAAGTTTAAATTTGTCATTTAAAATATTGTGTGATAAATTATATGAAAACCTATAAAATAATCGCGCTTATTCTTAAAATATTCTGTTGTGACCGGATAAAAACACGACTTTATTTGATACGCTAAATCTAGAGATATGTTTCCAACCTTGTGATTTACTCTCACAAGTAAAATTTTTCGCGCAAAGCATCGTAGAATTTTTCTAAAAAAACCTTCAAAACTTTTTTTAAATTTTTTTTTTCTGTCAGAAAACTGCTGATTATTTTAGTCTACATTTTGTTTAAAACGACATTAAAAATATCAAAAATTTAATAAATAATCCGAATTTCTAAGGTTTGCAACGCTTTTCAGCAGCTGGCAACCTTAAGGGGGGATGGGAGAGGAAGCGATAAAAGGCGAGTGTTTTTTTTTTTTGCAATTTTTATGGCAACACTTTTTTTTTTCTAAAATAAACACAATACTACTCCAAGACAAACATAGAGTTTAATTTTCTTAACATGTTGATATCAACAGTTGTTGTTGAATATCTGTCATAAGCATAGCGGCATTTTCAACAAACTCTTTAATTGAAGAGCAAAAGTTGTCATTAAATTCCAGAACACCTTGAAATTTTGAGGTCACAATTTGAAGAAAATTAAATTTTGTACTGGAGCAGTATTTAATTTATTCTGCAAAAACACTCGCCTTTTCTCCTATCCTTAAGGCGAAGAATTGATGCTGTGTCTGGTTCTTGATTTCAGTTAGTAAGTCGTGTGGTGATATAATTAGTTAGTTCAGAAAGTGCACCATAAATGCCTCTATTAAAAAAGTTATAATTTTTCAAAATCTCCATTCCATGAATACTATACAACAACAGTTACTGTGCTTGTGAAGGATGGGGAGGGGACATGAAAATATTCCTAAAAGGTTAATTAAACTACTTTGTTAGTGGCTGTCTTAAACTTATGCGCGGCGGTCTAACCATTCGATTTTTTTTTTTGTTCATGTTCACATAAAAAGAGTGGAACACATTGTAAAAAATAAAAAGAGTGAGTGTGGGAAATGTATGGAAAAAAGGGGGGGGGGAGGGGTGAATCTGTAAGGGGCGGAAGTGGTGTGACGACGCGAGAGAAGAAACGCGCACAATGACGACATTCAGTGGCGTGCCTGGGAGTGACAAGATGGGGAGTAAGGGGGTAGGGTGTTCCTATTTATACTTAAAAACTACCCTTTAGGGTAAAAGTGGACTAAGGTCACTGTTTATATAGCTAAGAAATTGTTATAACATAAAGTTTATTCATAACTGTGTATTGGTTTTATTTATATATTTAGCACCAGGGTCCCACGATTCGGTGGCCGCATGGTATAAGGTGTTGCTATTTCAATAGACTGGAGTGCCAATGACGATGAGATCGGGGTTCTATCCCGGTTGGGTGTACTCATGGGGGTGATTTTCATAAATGGCTGTCCACTCTTCCTTCACGCAAATGAGGGTACACTTCTTATAAGTATTACTTTTATAATCCCTAAAACCATTAGCGTAATTAGTATAGAGGGGTATAACCCGAAAGGATTGTAAGAAATGGTGTTAAAAAGTAATAAATTAGAAACGGGTTTTAAAATCCTGCTAAAAGTACATTGTTGTAATATAATTCCGATTAATAAATTATGCTTAACTTGTTTTATACTCAATCGTAACTTTTAATTGACAAACGATCTAACGTTTTAATTGGAAAAATGTATAGAATGCCAGGCCTCCACCGTGGTTCGGATCCCACGTTAAACTGTAGGACCTTCATTTCATCTCACAATCACCCTACCATTACACATTAGCGTAAGTGCGTATAACCTGAACGGGTAGTAAGACGTGGTGCTAATAATAATAATAATAATAATACTTGGAAAATTTAACTTTCCACAGGTATTTTATTTGCAACCGTATAGATTCTTTTGCTCTTGGCAATATTTTATTTGCATTGAAATGTCTCATAAAAATCCCCCAATGAGATATACACACATTTTATTTTGTTTTAAAAAAAATCCCTGAAAAACATGGTGCATTGTAGCACTGTTAAACAAAAAAACAAGAAGAAGAAGAAGAAAATAGAGGAGTCATTTGTGCCGAAAGCTCAGAATGAAAGAAACACCGACAAATCTTGATGATGCCTGTAGGGACTTCTCATGTGCCTGGAGAGGGGAGAGGGGGGGTAGATCCCTTGGAGACATTGTACACGTCGTTCATCATACTGTGTTTAGCTCTTCTTTTAGGAGTAACACGGCAGGAGTCACTTAAAAAGAGCTTCAAGTCCACACAACAACAAATAATGTCAAACAATAACTCATAAAAAAAAAAAAAAAAAAAAAATGTCACAGTTTCTTAGAGAAGAGAGGAAAATATAAAATAAAAGCAATGAAGATAAAAGAACATACTTTTATTTACATAAAATAGTTTTTATTCATCTTGTGTGTAATTGAAAAAATAATAATTTATAAGTGTGCAAAGCTTCGAACTCTGAAAGTCACGGTCGAAGTTGGAATCTCTTTCTTATCGACTTTGACACTCGTAATAACCTTCGCATCTTTGAAACACTTCGGAGGTAGAATAAAACTTCGATATATTATAAATAGATTTTAAATATCTCATTATTTTAAAATATAATCCATTTTTAAAACAGCTACTATATTTTAACACCATTTATTAAATTCAGCTGTCAGCACAAAGAACAAACTGTAATTATTATTTTTATTAAAACCTTTCTCTTTGCCGAGATGCACGCAATTTGTAATTTACAAAATAAAACTCTCGATATGTGAAAACAACAAAAAACACTATAGTATAATTTGTCTTATTACTTTTTCTTTAAATTGTAAAATTACACCTGGACACTGGAATCGAACCCGGGACCTTTGGCTTAGTACGCCAATGCTATAACCACTGAGCTATCCAGGCATCGTCCCGTACTCACGGTCATTCTGCACATCATACTTTAAGGCGGAGTTTTTTCGTTTTTTGTTTGGGTTATACGCTTATATATTAATTACGTTAATGGCCTTAAGGATTATGAAGGCTATATTCAGATTAAGCGTATCCACATTTGCGTGGAGACAAAGTGAAAAACCAGTTTGGAAAAAAAACCACCCTCAGTATACCCGATTGAGGTCCGAACCTAGATTCTCCCCCGTCATCGATGGTCTAGTTTACTGCGAGAGTAGCGCCTCAGACCATTCGACCACAGAAGAGTGTTGTTAGATGCAATGTGGCGAACAGTAGTGTTAAAAGAACTGCCTTTACTTACTACCTCACGGGGATATAATATAAACTACCATGTGCTTGATTACTTAGTGCCTGTGTGTTGTTAGATGCAATGTGGCGAACAGTAGTGTTAAAAGAACTGCCTTTACTTACTACCTCACGGGGATATAATATAAACTACCATGTGCTTGATTACTTAGCGCCTGTGTGTTGTTAGATGCAATGTGGCGAACAGTAGTGTTAAAAGAACTGCCTTTACTTACTACCTCACGGGGATATAATATAAACTACCATGTGCTTGATTACTTAGCGCCTGTGTGTTGTTAGATGCAATGTGGCGAACAGTAGTGTTAAAAGAACTGCCTTTACTTACTACCTCACGGGGATATAATATAAACTACCATGTGCTTGATTACTTAGCGCCTGTGTTTGTTAGATGCAATGTGGCGAACAGTGTTAAAAGAACTGCCTTTACTTACTACCTCACGGGGATATAATATAAACTACCATGTGCTTGATTACTTAGCGCCTGTGTGTTGTTAGATGCAATGTGGCGAACAGTAGTGTTAAAAGAACTGCCTTTACTTACTACCTCACGGGGATATAATATAAACTACCATGTGCTTGATTACTTAGCGCCTGTGTGTTGTTAGATGCAATGTGGCGAACAGTAGTGTTAAAAGAACTGCCTTTACTTACTACCTCACGGGGATATAATATAAACTACCATGTGCTTGATTACTTAGCGCCTGTGTGTTGTTAGATGCAATGTGGCGAACAGTAGTGTTAAAAGAACTGCCTTTACTTACTACCTCACGGGGATATAATATAAACTACCATGTGCTTGATTACTTAGCGCCTGTGTGTTGTTAGATGCAATGTGGCGAACAGTAGTGTTAAAAGAACTGCCTTTACTTACTACCTCACGGGGATATAATATAAACTACCATGTGCTTGATTACTTAGCGCCTGTGTGTTGTTAGATGCAATGTGGCGAACAGTAGTGTTAAAAGAACTGCCTTTACTTACTACCTCACGGGGATATAATATAAACTACCATGTGCTTGATTACTTAGCGCCTGTGTGTTGTTAGATGCAATGTGGCGAACAGTAGTGTTAAAAGAACTGCCTTTACTTACTACCTCACGGGGATATAATATAAACTACCATGTGCTTGATTACTTAGCGCCTGTGTGTTGTTAGATGCAATGTGGCGAACAGTGTTAAAAGAACTGCCTTTACTTACTACCTCACGGGGATATAATATAAACTACCATGTGCTTGATTACTTAGCGCCTGTGTGTTGTTAGATGCAATGTGGCGAACAGTAGTGTTAAAAGAACTGCCTTTACTTACTACCTCACGGGGATATAATATAAACTACCATGTGCTTGATTACTTAGCGCCTGTGTGTTGTTAGATGCAATGTGGCGAACAGTAGTGTTAAAAGAACTGCCTTTACTTACTACCTCACGGGGATATAATATAAGCTACCATGTGCTTGATTACTTAGCGCCTGTGTGTTGTTAGATGCAATGTGGCGAACAGTAGTGTTAAAAGAACTGCCTTTACTTACTACCTCACGGGGATATAATATAAACTACCATGTGCTTGATTACTTAGCGCCTGTGTGTTGTTAGATGCAATGTGGCGAACAGTAGTGTTAAAAGAACTGCCTTTACTTACTACCTCACGGGATATAATATAAACTACCATGTGCTTGATTACTTAGCGCCTGTGTGTTGTTAGATGCAATGTGGCGAACAGTAGTGTTAAAAGAACTGCCTTTACTTACTACCTCACGGGGATATAATATAAACTACCATGTGCTTGATTACTTAGCGCCTGTGTGTTGTTAGATGCAATGTGGCGAACAGTAGTGTTAAAAGAACTGCCTTTACTTACTACCTCACGGGGATATAATATAAACTACCATGTGCTTGATTACTTAGCGCCTGTGTGTTGTTAGATGCAATGTGGCGAACAGTAGTGTTAAAAGAACTGCCTTTACTTACTACCTCACGGGATATAATATAAACTACCATGTGCTTGATTACTTAGCGCCTGTGTGTTGTTAGATGCAATGTGGCGAACAGTAGTGTTAAAAGAACTGCCTTTACTTACTACCTCACGGGATATAATATAAACTACCATGTGCTTGATTACTTAGCGCCTGTGTGTTGTTAGATGCAATGTGGCGAACAGTAGTGTTAAAAGAACTGCCTTTACTTACTACCTCACGGGGATATAATATAAACTACCATGTGCTTGATTACTTAGCGCCTGTGTGTGTTAGATGCAATGTGGCGAACAGTAGTGTTAAAAGAACTGCCTTTACTTACTACCTCACGGGGATATAATATAAACTACCATGTGCTTGATTACTTAGCGCCTGTGTGTTGTTAGATGCAATGTGGCGAACAGTAGTGTTAAAAGAACTGCCTTTACTTACTACCTCACGGGGATATAATATAAACTACCATGTGCTTGATTACTTAGCGCCTGTGTGTTGTTAGATGCAATGTGGCGAACAGTAGTGTTAAAGAATTGCCTTTACTTACTACCTCACGGGATATAATATAAACTACCATGTGCTTGATTACTTAGCGCCTGTGTGTTGTTAGATGCAATGTGGCGAACAGTAGTGTTAAAAGAACTGCCTTTACTTACTACCTCACGGGATATAATATAAACTACCATGTGCTTGATTACTTAGCGCCTGTGTGTTGTTAGATGCAATGTGGCGAACAGTAGTGTTAAAAGAACTGCCTTTACTTACTACCTCACGGGGATATAATATAAACTACCATGTGCTTGATTACTTAGCGCCTGTGTGTTGTTAGATGCAATGTGGCGAACAGTAGTGTTAAAAGAACTGCCTTTACTTACTACCTCACGGGGATATAATATAAACTACCATGTGCTTGATTACTTAGCGCCTGTGTGTTGTTAGATGCAATGTGGCGAACAGTAGTGTTAAAAGAATTGCCTTTACTTACTACCTCACGGGGATATAATATAAACTACCATGTGCTTGATTACTTAGCGCCTGTGTGTTGTTAGATGCAATGTGGCGAACAGTAGTGTTAAAAGAACTGCCTTTACTTACTACCTCACGGGGATATAATAATAAACTACCATGTTGCTTGATTACTTAGCGCCTGTGTGTTGTTAGATGCAATGTGGCGAACAGTAGTGTTAAAAGAACTGCCTTTACTTACTACCTCACGGGGATATAATATAAACTACCATGTGCTTGATTAATTAGTGCCTGTGTGATTGATTACTTAGCGCCTGTGTGTTGTTAGATGCAATGTGGCGAACAGTAGTGTTAAAAGAACTGCCTTTACTTACTACCTCACGGGGATATAATATAAACTACCATGTGCTTGATTACTTAGTGCCTGTGTGATTGATTACTTAGCGCCTGTGTGTTGTTAGATGCAATGTGGCGAACAGTAGTGTTAAAAGAACTGCCTTTACTTACTACCTCACGGGGATATAATATAAACTACCATGTGCTTGATTACTTAGTGCCTGTGTGATTGATTACTTAGCGCCTGTGTGTTGTTAGATGCAATGTGGCGAACAGTAGTGTTAAAAGAACTGCCTTTACTTACTACCTCACGGGGATATAATATAAACTACCATGTGCTTGATTACTTAGTGCCTGTGTGATTGATTACTTAGCGCCTGTGTGTTGTTAGATGCAATGTGGCGAACAGTAGTGTTAAAAGAACTGCCTTTACTTACTACCTCACGGGGATATAATATAAACTACCATGTGCTTGATTACTTAGTGCCTGTGTGCTAAAGTTAGGTTTAAGTGTTCCCACCGGTTACACACCCTCACACCCACAATCACCGGGACATGGAAATAGCCTCCATGGAAAGGATGTACTATTAGTACATTAGTACTGGCTAATCTTTCCACATACTGACCACGAGGGAAGTAGCCCAGACGCACAATATTATATAACATGGACAGGTAGTAGGACACTGTAATGGAAAAATAATATTCCCCCCCCCATAAAAATGTAGACAACTCTTTGAAAATTTAAATATGCTAGTTGTTTAGTGAACCTTGTGCTTCTCCTATACAAACAATCCTCTTTATTTTAACAGACAAACACAGTCATATATTTCCCCCAAAGGACATTGTAAATGTCTTTTTTTATTTACACAATTAAATTCTAGGTAAACTTCCCATATTTACCGTCCCATTGTTTTAAGCAATTTTACTGAACAATTTACGTGTAAATTAGATGCCACCTTGTTTTCATGGAGTAAATAGGTTGAGTCGGTCGCTATGAACACCGGATGTCATATCCGAGTTCCACTTATCTCTTATTAGTTTGTAAATAAACAACCGACGGTTAAGGTGGGAGGGTAGAAACGCTTGTTAAGGTGGGATGAAAGGGTAGCGAGAAAAAGTCAGGGTTTTTGTAGTTTTTATGGCAAAAAATTTTTTTTGGACAAAATAAAAAATATATATTTTCAGTAAAAACATAGAATTTAATTTTATTCACGTGGTGATCTCAAAATTTCTTTAATATCTGTCGAGGGTGTTCTGGAATTTAAAGAAAACTTTTTATTTTCATTTAAAAAGTTTGTTAATAATAATAATATTTATCACTGCGTCTTACTACCCGTTCGGGTTATACGTTTTAAGTACTAATTACGCTAATGGATTAGGAATTGGGAAGGTTGAATTAAAGGAAGTGAACCCGCATTTGCGTGAAGGGAGAGTGGAAAACCATTTAGGAAAAACGACCCCCAGTTCACCCGACCAAGATTCGAACCTCGATCTCCCCGTCCTCAGCAGTCGAGCTCAACACGACTAGCGCGTTAGCCAACTACGCCACCGAGGCGGGTAAAATGTTTGTTAGATAATGCCACTATGTTCATGACAGATAATTAGAAATTGTTGATATCACTACGTGGAGAAAATTAAACTCTCATGTTTGAAGGAGCAATATTTTATTTATTTTGGCCAAAAAAATTTTTCGATAGAAACTTCAAGACTGGTCTTTTCTCGTGTCTCATTTCATTCCACCCTAAGGGCAATATTTTTTAAAGTTTTTATAGCAACATTTTTTCTGTTTAAAATGAAAAATATTACTCCACTAGAAACATAATTTTTTAACACCCCTAAAACCATTAGCGCAACTAGTACATAAGCATCTTACTACCCATTCGGTCTATACGCTTATGTACTAGTTCCGCTAATGGTTTCATGGGTTAACAGTTTATGTTTAGAGGAAGGAGAGTGGAAAACCATTGATCAAAAACCACCCTCATTACACCCGACCGAGATTCAAGCCTCGATCTCCCCGTCATCGGCAGTCTAATCTACTTCTAGAGTAGCGCGTTAGACCATACGGCCACCGAAGAGGGTTAATATAAAGTTTAATTTTCTTCACATGGTGGCCACAACAGCTCTTAAATATTTGTCATGGATGTCCTAAAGTTTAGTTAGAGCTTTTCTTCTTCATTAAAAAAATTACTAATGACCCATTCCCCCCACCCACTGCCTTTTTCCTTGTACCTTCGTGACGTCAGCCCACAATCGAGCTATACTGACCAAGCACCCGCCGTTTGTTGGCGAAGATATGTTGTCAACTTCTTCGTAAATATGGTGTCATGTGGTCAGCATAACTAATCCTTCAGTCATTAATCTCAGTTTTCTATACTGAGGCCGCTACTTTTTAATTCAATTATCACCTCATTTATCCTCAAGAGGCTGAGTTTGACTTATTTACAGATCCACTGCTTCACAGACAAATCTGGGGATCAAACCCGGGACCTCTGTATCTGTAACCAGGAACTCTAACCCATGGACAATGGAGGTGGTCGATAAATCTCAATAAATAAGAAATAATATTGAAACGTGGATTAGATCTGTTTTTCCACCAACGGACCTCCGGTTAAATAATTCGTTGTATTTGGGGCAGTCCCACTAGTCTTGGTTGGTGGTGGGTGGAGAGAGGGTCTTGGGGGGGGGGGAAGGACGAACAGTGGGAAGTTACCTTGGCACCATCTTAATTGCTAATTAACAGTTGTACAAGTTTCCTAATTACCTCCCCTCCCCATTTACCCAGATACTTCACGGCCGCAACCTACTTCTTGTTGCGAGTTTGTGTTTCAAGACTTTTTTTAATGAAAAATATCGGACTAGCATAGTTGAAAAGTTTGGGTCTTTCCCTCTTCTCGGGCAGAAAATAATAGTTTTGTATCGTAACAGCAAATTAATGACGCTTCCATGCGGGTTTTATAATAATATTTGATGTATTAACTAAAGACGCACTTTCTGAACATAAGTTTAACAGCGAATTAAACTCAAACTTACCTAATTATAAGCACCAAAGCTTCTTCTGTAGCGTTTGAACACATTACATATTTATACAATGGTTTGTTATTTCTAAATATGGTTTACGCCATCATAAAGTTGAGCATAATTAATTAAAACATTTATGTGAAAATGTAAAACTAGCTCATTTTCAACAACATTTAAAGAAAATTGTTGAAACTCTCTAGTTAAGAAGAAGAATATAACTTGGGCTTGACTTCATTAAACAAATGCTGTTTTTTTTACCACAGTGTTTTACTACCGGGTTGTACATCTATTTACTAATTACATTTATGATTATTCTAACTATCATTGGCAGTCCCAATCTATCGCGAGAGTGACGTCTTAGACCGTTCGACCATCGAAACTGGTTATAATTATGTATTGAAAAGTTAAGAAAAATGTATTCATGCTACCCAAAAATTATTATTCAAATTAATAAATCATGCACATTAGTCGTTTTAATTTGTTATACTATAGTTTAATATGAAAATTATTTTGGTGACCTGGTGGTCTAGGGTTAAGGTGTCGGACTTCTGCGCTGGAGGTCCGGGGTTCAATCCTCGGTCCCGGCACAGATTTATCTGATTACCAAACCCTTCCTTGACCTCTGACAAGACGTGTATTAATCACAACTTGTGAATGTGTGGAATGCCAGGTCTCCCCCGTGGTTCGGATTCCACGTTAGACTGTAGGTCCTCCATTTCATCTCACAATCACCCTACCATTACACATTAGCGTAAGAGCGTATAACCCGAACGGGTAGTAAGACGCTGTGGTAATAATAATAATAATAATAATAATATGAAAATTAGAATACTACAACGAGGACTTGAATTCCTTCCTCAACCTCACACTCTCGCCATTATAAAAAAAATAACCCAACATATTCTTGTTTATTTTGGCAAATGAAATGTTGGTGACATCCTTTCAGTTGGAACGGGTCCAATTAGCCACGTGTTTATTTAAGTATAGACTGTTTAAATGGTAACAGAGCGCGGTGCTAGGCCCACAATACGTGATGTATATCTGCTCCACGTGACCAGGGACCTGGGGGAGGCCAGTTGAGTATATGGCCGGGGTATTCATTTCAAATTGATTTTATTCACTTGCGTGAGTAGACAAATTAACAAAATATTTGTTCAATGTTAAAAAAAACACATTGGTGTATATTGATACGTTTGTACGTACTCCATGCCTCCCCATATTATTTTGAATTACAAACCGACGAAGTAGTTTATACTAAAATTGTGAATGAAATATCCCGTACTTGAATAAATGAGCTTGAATCGCTTCAGTGGCCGCATTGTGTGAGGCGTTACTCTCGTGTTGGATTGGTGTGTTGATGACTAGGAGATCGAGGTTCAAATCCCGGTGGTTTGTACTAGGGGTGGTTTACTCTAAATTGTTTTCCACTCTTCTTTCACTAAAAATCTTCCTTCCTCATCCTTACCCCATTAGAGTAATGATAATATATTAGTACAACCTGAACAGGTAGTAAGAAGGGGTGACAAAATATAATTATCGTAACGTTATGTTATATTTGCACACAAAAAACGAATTTAATCAAATATTTTGGTTCAAGGTTTGAAATGTTTAAACAATCAACGTATGCGGTATTTAAAAAAATAAACACAAGTGTATTTTAGCTCACAAATTAGGGCCCGTTTTAACTTCTAACAGAAAGATTTGTTGCTAATTTTAGTGCTGAGATGATTAATATTTGTTGTACAGAATGAGATGGTGTAAAATACTAAAATCTCTAAGTTACAAACTTAAGGCCACCATCTACTTTATCCTCAATCATCTTTTCATTTTCTTTTGGTAATTTCTTTAAAAATTGATCTGAAGGCTAGATCTATGTTTATTACCATTTATTTTGATCTCAGAACACAAACATTTCACGCGAAACAGAAATTAGATAATTTCATCTTTACATGAATACATGTTTAATATTATAAAAACTTAAATTGTAAGTTTTTTAATCATACAGAGACATGTTGGTACCTTTTGACTTAATTTTGAAATGAACCATATATTGCGATATTAAACCACTTTTTAATTTATTTACTGATTTATGGAAGTCTGAAGTGTCTCTCAATCCTATGATAAGTCCTCTCGCCCCCGCCCCCCCCCCCCTCCTGCTTAGGATGAGAATGTAAGGGACGCGAGTTATGGTAAGTGCATTTTCAGTTTTTATATAACTATTTTTTGATCACAAAAATCAAATATTACTCTATTAGAAACTGGTTTTAATTTTCTTCACGTGGTGATATCAACAGTTGTTAAATATCTGTCAGGGTGTCCTGGAATTTAATGACAACTTTTTCTCTTCATTTAAAAAGTTTCTCATCTAATACTGCTACGCTCTTGACAGATATTCAACAACTGTTGATATCACCAAGTGAAGAAAATTAAATTCCATATTTCTACTGGAGAATTATTTGATTTAGTGATCATAAAAAGGTTTTAGTTTAAAAAACTGCAAAAATACTTACCTTAAATCACGTCCCATATACCGCCCCCCCCCCCCCCCTCCTTGAGTGTAAACCAAGATTCATTATATTTTTAATAAGCTTCACAAACCACTCAACTTCCTGTATCAGTAGCTATTGTTGCATTTACATTTTATACAATTACTGATTTTTTTAAAAAAAAGTGTGTAATTTGAACTTTGCGAGTGAATCATGGTTGGGGTGGAGCGGAAAGAAAGATGGTAGGGAAAGGAAAGGGATGTTAAAATGTAGAAATAAAGAGAACTTGTTGAAAAGAGAAAGGGGTGTCACAAATATTGGGTTTGTTTTTCCTTGTTTTTATTTTATGGATGACGGAATAGCCCGGCTTCACGAGGTTTTACTAAGAGGAGATAAACTTAATTGGGGTTTGAATTTAAGTTTTTTTTACCACCACGTCTTACTACCCAGTCGGATATACGCTTATGTACTAATTACGCTAATGGGTTAGGGATGAGATATGTTGAATTTAGAGGAAGTGTACCCACACTCGCGTGTCTAGAGAATGGGAAAACATTTAGCAAAAAATACTCAGTACACCTGACCGGGATTGAACCACGATCTCCTCGTCATCAGTAGTCTAGTTCAACACGAGAGTAACGCCTGTGACTATCATAACTTTCAAATGAATATTTTAGCTTTGAAACTTTACAGATTATGCGTATAACCCGAACGGGTAGTAAGATGCGGTGCTAATAATAATAATAATAATTTACAGATTAATTCTTTATTATTTTTCTAGCAGATTTTGATGATTAGGTTTTTAATGATCATTACCGGGCGTAATTTTACTACTATAGATTCGTCTCCAGGTGAAAAATCGCCTAATCAATTTTCTTGATTGTCCTTTTGTAGTTAAGGCCAGAGTAAGTTCTGAGGTTTTATAATTTTTGTGTAAATATACAGCTCAATACAATTTTTTTTAAGGAAACTCAACAATTTTTAATGGCATCGAGAAACCATATCTTAATAGCGTCCATACATTCACCAACTAACGTAAATTCTAATTATATTTTGGCTTCTATATTGAAGGTTTGTAGACTTTGATGCGATAATTTTTAATGCTCATTCTTTTATAATTTTTTTTTTTTATAGATCCCAAAAAATTATGGTCCAATAAAAAATGGTCGTATTCTGATATTGCTGCAGATACAGACATAATTGTAATTGTAGGAGTTCTTTTTTTATTGAGGCTGTGGAGCACATAAAAACGCCAAGAAACATTATAATGTCCAGACAGAAAATTTTCACGGTTGTTAATACTTTCCCTGGCTATATGATAAAGTAAAATTTATAAAATAATGCTTATTAAATATAATAAGATAGTAAAAAGTAGTATTAAATCCCATGTATCAAAATTCAACTTTCTAAAACCACACAGTAAAATGGGAAAGAAATAATAGGGCTTCTAATAGCTGTAAAATTAATGAAAAATCTAATACTTACTTTAACACAGACACATAAGCAAGGTTTTAATTAATTTTTGAATCCAGTCAGGTACGAACACAGAATCCATAGTCTGATAATCTCTTTATCTGAAACCTTTTTCTCTTAGAACCCTCCCCTCCCCTATCTCTACTTTAACACTCCCATTCCCACAATCCAACTTTGACTCTTCCCCAAGACCTTTTTAATGTTTATACTTCACAGCTAGGCAAGAAGGCATTATGTACACTGGCAATACAAATAAAATAATAATTACATTCTAAACTTAATTTAGAACCTTAGTTTTCATAAAATAAGTACTTTGTAGTGATGAAAAGATGGTTACTTTGTAGTTACTCCAAATTTATCTGGAATGTTATACATTTTTATTGATTTGTTTATCAAATACCAGATTCTAAGATCGAAATGGTCTATAGCGTCACTTTCGTAATAGACTGGACTGTCGATGGCCGGGAGATTGATGTTAGAATCCCGGTCGTATATAAAATATGTTCTACTATCCTTACACGTGAATGCAGGTACACTTCCTTTAAATTTAACCTTCCTCATCTCTAGAACATTATGTTAATTAGTAAATAGTCGTATAGCCTGGATGGGCTGTGATGCTAAAAAATAAATTAGTTAAAATGTGTGGGTGTTTCATACTCAGCCCTCCATTTTGAGTTGTAAAAATTAAAAATATATATGTATAAATGGAATATATAATGCATAATGGAAATATTATTTAATTTTTAACCAACTTTGATGCAAATTGATAGCTTATACAAACAAAAACAGTTATTCCTTATTATGGTCGGAAAAATAATTTTTTATTTAAAGATTCATTTGGTCGTTTTGAAGCAATGGACGTGTTATTTTAATAATAAAGATCGCGTTGGAGGAAAGACCCCTCCCCTCTTCACTATTAATTCATTACCTCCACAAAGATACATTCTACGAACCTATACCAGCTATCTTTCATTTCCCGGGCATTTAGGTTTGTAATGATCAACCAAAATATGTGGATTTTGGAATTTTACAGAGAGGAAAATGTCAACTTTTAAATTATGTGTAAAAGTCCATTCCAATAAACATGAAAGCGACCTGGTGGTCTAGGGGTAAGGTGTCGGACTTCTGTGCTGGGGGTCCGGAGTTCAATCCTCGGTCCCGGCACAGATTTATCTAATTGACAAACCCTTCCTTCACCTCTGACAAGACGTGTATTAATCATAACTTGTGAATGTGTGGAATGCCAGGCCTCCACCGTGGTTCGGATCCCACGTTAAACTGTAGGTCCTCCATTTCATCTCACAATCACCCTACCATTACACATTAGCTTAAATGCGTAACCCGAACGGGTAATAAGACGCCATGATGATGATAAAATAATAATAATAATAATAATAGAATAATAATATAATAAGCACGAAACTCGAGTAGGATACATTTAACGCCGCTGCATACTTGGAGATTTCGACGCTATTTTATGAAGTGGTTTGCATCTTAATCTGACACACCCAAGCACTCACTATCTCCCTTAAACACCGATGAACAAAATAGAAGGAGAGGGAAGAAAATGAGTAGTTTATCCTGTTAAGTCCTTTGTTTATTGTTGACACTTCCTCTCTTCCTCCGACGAGTTTACAAAGTCCTTAAAACTATTTGCACCTTGAAAACATTGACATGATTTTTAAAATTAACTTTATCTTGTTTCCTATTCTAGATATACATTTGCTTCCACGACAATTTTTTAATCTACATCATGGCAGGATTCCTACAGGACATTTTCGTGACCATGTCAAATAGCCTCAGTTATAGAGGATTTATAAAAAATACGTCTATAAAAAACCGATTCAAGATAAAAATATATAATTTTATGAAACAGTGTGACGATTTTTAGAATTATTTTTGAATTTATGGTTTTTGTTCTAACGTTATATTTTTAAAACTCTCGTAATAAAAACGTAAGTTATTGCCAAGGAAAATCCTAATTTGACCTGCCGTGACGTCACAGGTAGGCAACGTCCTTAAAGGTATTGTCAACATCCACCCTAAACAAAACATTTGATTGACACTATCTTAGCTACCTACCCAGCCCCCTTGAGTTCCTACTTAGACAGATTTCACTAAAATATTACTTTGGCATTGACATAATTACTAAAAATGAATTTACAACTCATCGGCACCGGTCGACGCCAATCGCTATTTTTTTTGTCGGGTTCGATGGTGATGAGATATTAAATTTCAAACATATCTCCTCAAATCTATGAGATTCAAAATAAACTATCGTTGCAAAGTCTTAAAACTGTTATAAAATTTAAAACAAAACACCACTTTTATCTGATATATATTTTTTATAATACTAATAGTTTCCAATATATTGGCACACATATTAAAAAAAATGTAGTTCTGGGAGCTTGATTTTTACACTCTTTTGTAGAAGAGATTACTTTTTTCCTCTCAATATGTTTCTATAACAGTATATATTATTTCATTCATACTATTTGGTGAATGTTTCCGAAACAATATTTCTTTGATTTAGTCTCACAAATCTTACGAGCTTTAAGTAAATGTCTCCTTTTTTTTGGGGGGGGGGGGCATAGTAGAGGGATAGTTTATTTGTCGGATAGTTGGCTAACGCGCTAGTCGTGTTGAGCTCGACCGCTGAGGACGGGGAGATCGAGGTTCGAATCTCGGTCGAGTGAATTAGGGGCGGTTTTTCCTAAATCGTTTTACACTCTCCCTCCACGCAAATGCGGGTTCACTTCCTCTAATTCAACCTTCCCAATTCCTAATCCATTAGCGTAATTAGTACTTAAAGCTTATAACCCGAACGGGTAGTAAGATGCGGTGCTAAATATAATAATAATAATAATAATAATATATTTGTCGAATCAATCTCGAGATCTACTTTCAACGTAAATGCAACCTTAAATCCAATTCTATTTTCGAACGGAATTCTTTTAGATAATGCCTTCTCGTTTAATAAACCGTAACGGCTTGATCTCGCATCTAACAATCTTTCCCCCACCCAACTTGAAACATTTGAGTAGATTTCAATGCTTGAAAAAAACCTTTTTCTTTAATTCTCTTTTTTTACCTAACCTCTCTACCACTATTTTTTCATCTGTTTGTTTTTTCTTTGTTGTTGTTTTTGTTGGAGCCTCACGTCTGTAAGAGCAGCCTCCTAAGCTCACAATACAGACTCACCCGGTGGGTACACAACGGAGGTATGGGTGGTGAGATTAGAGACAGAACCAGGAAATGAAACGTCTGGGAAGTATCCTGACTCGAAGTCGGGACTTTTTAAGACGGCAGGAAGTTCCCTCGGGAGGGGGAAAGGATTCTGGTTGGCTCACTTCTCTGGCCAGCGCGGTCGGGGGAAATAAGATGTCAATAGGATCTGTGGGACTAAACCAAGCTTGGATATTTATATACGTTTATATTCTCAAACCCGCTTCGGTGGACGCATGGATGGTCTAACGCGCTACTCTCGCAGTAGACTATACCGCCGATGACGAGGAGCTCTAGGTTCGAATCTAGATCGAGTGTCCTAACCCTCCCCCCCCAAACGTGTTTCTACTCCACCTCTACGCAAATGCGGGTACATTTCCTTTAAATATAGCCTTCCTAATCCCTAAAATCATTAGTGTACAAAAATGTATAACCCTTTAAAAATCTTATTTTCATAGTACGCTTATTAAAATATCTCGTGTATTATTTAAGAAAACTTTGTTATAAAAAAGTGCTGAGATTTTTACAGTGATATAATTTTTTTTTAATATATGAACATAAAACGAATGATTAAAAACTATTGTACTATAGGGATGCCTACTTCAACAAAAAAACTATATATTTATTGGCGAATATTAAATCTAATACCTTTGCTACATCTTTTAAGAATGGCCGAACGAAGGCATAAATATGTACATTCTTTCAAGATAATAAGATATAAAACAAGTAAAAATTCATATGAATTATAAAATAAATAAATAGGAGTTGTGTAAAACAAATAGTTTTAAAAATTCTCTTGTCAAAGACGATGATAATTGATATATTCCGCACTGTAAGAAACACGGAAAAAGATGTAAGTCTAGTCTTAGTTTGGTTTGAGTTAAGGAGGAGGGGAAGGGGGTACTGTTAGGTTCTTGTTTTTTAAACGGTTTCCCACTCTCCCTCTAGACCAGAGATTCCCGACCCTTTTTGTTTGAATGATACCTTGAAATATTTCGACAAATATATATATATATATATATATATATATATATATTATAAATTTGACAGGGTTACATTAAATAAATACATGTAAAGCAGTAGGGTTAGTAGTAAATAATAATTAAATCATACTTTTGAATAAAATATTACACGAGTATTTACTGTCTATTAATATTTAGCTTACTAATATTATTGTTAATAAAAAATTACAAACCTTTTCATTTCACATCTGGCTTACTGGTTATGAACAAACTTGGTGTATATATATATATATTAGTTTTTGTGTTATTATAATGTTTTTTTAAATATTTGTCAACGAAAAAACAAGTTACATTTTATTGTCTTATTATTAATTCCCAACTGAAAATAAAAGCTTCAACAGAATAACAATGATTCTAACTGTCTCTTAATTTAATGTGAAACTTGGGCTTGCTTTTTTGAACACAACAACTTAATTCGTGGTGGCATCTTTGATTGGCACACACAAAGTTATTCTTCCACGGACCACAGTCTATTCTCTGTTTGGTTTTATATGCGTTAGGCACGGAAATATTTGATCACACAAGTACGATGTTGAGAAGTGAAGCAATATGTCTATAGCTTTCTGGGAGATGGCAATAAACTCTATTTTCACTGATATCCAAAACATATCTAATGGCAGTTCATTAAATTAATTTTTGGTGTGTGATCATATTTCACTTCAGTCAATTGTTATTCTTTCCTGTATTATTATTATTTATCATCACCGCATCTTACTACCCGTTGGGTTATACGCACTTACGCTAATGTGTAATGGTAGGGTGATTGTGAGATGGAGGACCTACAGTTTAACGTGGAATCCGAACCACGGTGGAGACCTGGCATTCCTCACATTCACAAGATGTCTTGTCAGAGGTGAAGGAAGGGTTTGGTAATCAGATAAATTTGTGCCGGGACCGAGGATTGAACCCCGGACCCCAGCATAGAAGTCTTGACACCTTACCCCTAGACCACCAGGTCACCTTCTTTCCTGTAAGCAGAGTACATTTTCTGAACTGACCCAATCGTTCTCTTTCGATGACAAGAAGGAAAGTACTTGGCAAGATTTTCAGTCAGAGATTCCATACGGCCGGAAATCAGGCGCATAATGACTTCACGGTGGTTGTCAGTTGTAATGCTCCAAAGATGAGAAAATAGGGGCAACATTTCAAAATAACCTTTAAATAGAAAGATTTTTTTTTTTCAAACAACAATTTTTTTTTTAATGCTACAAGTTTGTCTATACACGTTAAAATATTTTCCTTGGCACCTTGCATGTTGGTGTTCAACCTATTTACGTGTTCATGAATATCTGCAAGGTATGCTAGTTTCAGAAGCTACGATTCGTCCTCAAGATTGTTGGGAAAATAATAACTTTTATTGTTTTCTCTGAAGAAAATCTGGAGCTGCTGTTATCGAAGAGAAATGATCACAGACAATCGACGCGAGTAAGAAAACAAACATAGCGATGTGGGACGCACAGGTCAACCGTCTTTAAGGAAATGCACCATCATTCTCTCTCGTTTATTAAATAACTATCTAGCAAATACCTAACCAAGATAAACTTTCAAAATGCTGCTTTGTTTTATTTATGTGTCACGTTGAAACCTTAATATTGATTTTTATAAATTTACAAAAAAAAAAAAGTGGCAAGTTTTACTAATTTTTCCTCAAGTTTTGCAGATTCTCGCGGAACCCTGGTTGGGAATCACTGCTCTAGACCAATAAGGGTAATTTTATCTCTCTCTAAATTCTACCTTCCTAATGCTTAGCCCTTTTATGTAAATCTGAGATTATCCGGATGGTTCTTAAGGAGCCTGTATATGTTGCTGAAATATTTAAAATCAGAGGCTGCGTTTAGGTTAAATATTGACAAAATCTGTAACAGTACAAGAGTTAAGTGTTTACTGGAATGAACCAGAAACTATTTTTTACGACCCTATATAAATATACATGTAAAAATAGTTTAAAATTTTCACTCCGAAAAGTTCAAAAACCCTCGTATTTTTTGTCGATAATTATATACCTAAATTCCAGGGGAACGAAAGTTAATTGATATAGGAGCGTAGAATGGACCTTTATTAATCGAACGATGTTATTTAAAAAGGGCGTCACAACACACATTATATTGCAATTTGTATTTTTCTTCTCCCCTGTTGGTTCTCCTACTGACGAACAGCTCCGTCCCAGGAAAGTTATTAACTCCCCTGGTTTCTGCCGCCTTAATACGCCTAGCACGTGTTTGATCAAATAAAATACATACCTATAGTTATATATCCGTTGGTATGATACATATATTTCTGACCCCCATCTTGTTCATGTATTAAAAATATAATTCTCATTTCATCTCTGATATTGAATATATGAAAGGAATCCTCGTCGTATGGATTTTGTTAGTAGTAACGTGAGAAAGGGCATACAAAAAAAAATCTAATATACGTTACCTTTCAAAACTCTTCCAATCCATGTGAAGGTTTTAATATCCACTCTCTCCTTGTAGTTTGTGTATAGGAGGGTTGCTGGTGGGGGAGGGGATGAGTTCGATGGGTATCAAACCCGTGTAATTTAATATCCCATCTGGTGGGAGTCAGAGGGGGAGGGTGTAAAGGGGAAAGGAATTCCAATACTGCTTCGAAAAATTATATACATGCGAAAATCTCCTGAGAGTTCTTTCACAATTACATGGATGTACATATTTTGCTAAATTAACCAGATATATATTTTAATTTGGGGCGTATCCTTTGCAAGGAATTATTAATTTTATTTTGAAACTTTTATTTTATTAATAAAAATACTAAGAATATTAAAAAAAAACGATCACTTAAAAATAAATGACCCCATGATATTTTTTTCCTTCCTAGTTTGGCATTGAAGAACAAGTTGAATGTATTTTTATTCTAAGATTTGATTTTAATTTAGTCGTTTAACGTCTTAATTATGAGAGAGGAGGTTTTTGAAATATATTTTCAAAATAAATTACAGCGCGTACTCAAACCAGCAAGTGCTTTGGCTTATTAACTAACTTGTAGATGACTGGCGGTCTAGGTAAGGTTCAGACTTCTGTGCTGGCGGCCGGGTCAATCCTCGGTCTAAACACAGATTTATTGATTACCAACCTTCCTTCACTTGACAAACATCTGTGAAGTGGAATGCCAGGCCTCACCTTGGTTCGGATTCACGTTAAACTGTAGTCCTTAATTTCATCTCACATCACCTACTAAACATTAGCGTAAGTGCGTATAACCGAACGGTAGTAAGACGTGGTGCTAATAATAATAATAATATAATAATAATAATATAATAATATAAAATAAAACTAAACTTTCTCGATTTATACTGATTGATTTTATAAAGACTAGTAAATGCAAAGAAAATACTGTACCTACTCTACTATCTTAAATTAGCGTTTTACATACACATACAACACACCTAATCACGCCGTAACCTTACGGAGCAGGCAAGAAACTATGCATATAGCTTAAAAAAACAAACAACTCCGTACTTAATAAATCCTCACTAACTTTCTTCACACTTCCCTATCCTTGCATACTCCCTTCTCTTCAACAACATCCATACACAGAGTCATACATGCTCTTTTATTTTTAAAACTCGTAATGTTTCTCTTTTTCACACATTTGTCCACAATATTTAGCCACTTCTTACATGGCCTACCCCTTCATTTTGATCCACACACATCTACCTTCATATATTTGCTTCATCACTCAATCCACACTCATCCTCTCAACATGTCCAAACCAAAGTAAGACGCTTCTTTCATCTCACACTCCTTCAGCACCCATTCACTACCAACTCTGTCCATACGAGTCTTTCCACATACATTTATTATATATCTCATTCCAACCACATCCACCTCACTCTTGTGTTTCTCCTGACAAACCCAATGCTTCACATCCATAAAACATTTTGTCAACACACTTTTATCTACCGCCATCTTTGCCTCTTTCCATACTACTTCATTTTTTGCAATAGTCCATGTACATCCAACTACTCTTAGAGAGGCATTCACCCGTCTGTCGATTCTACCATCCATCCTTCCTTTTTTACAGAACATTCTGCCCAATACACAAAATAATTCACTTGTTCTAACAGTTTTACATTTATATAATGCTAACAATCATTTCTTTATCCGTCCTTATAAAAAAAACTATCACTTATTTTGGACTGTAAAGATGAAGCTAATATTTAGAGACTTTCCTTTATTTTCAACTTCTTAACGATTAAAAAAAATGTTATTGTTACTAAAATAAATATTAAATCTATAGCTAACAAACTTAACATATTGCAGCCTGAAACTATGGACTTACTATCACTAGAAAGTGCACAAAATATACAGACACATAAACCAACATGACGTATTGCTCCTAAAATGACGTCACGAACACAGATAAATATTGATTCGCAGTCTTCACAGGGGAAAATACTACCCATGAGCACTGAGCAGTATAAGACTAATAAGTACATTGTTATTACTGCTATATTCCCCCCCCCCCCTTCTAAACACTAATCTTTAACGTGAATAATTTTAATATCTGTTCTACATCGGTGCACACACGAATAAAAGCGCCAGTCTCGTTTTGTGTGGCTTGCCGGTTACTGAAAGGCCGAGGTCCGAATCCAGGCTGGGAGTAATTATTTGGTTTTATTTTAAAAGGTTTCCCCACTCTCACTACACGCAGATGTGGGTAAACATTATTTAAATACTACCTTTACTCATCTCTTTTGTATTAGAGTAAATATACGGATAACCTGGCGAGTAGTTAAACGAGGAGCACTTAAAACCAACAAATACATTACTGTGGATAAAGTAACCAGACTATTATATTTGATAATCATGGATATAGCCGTATTTACAGTAGTCCCGTGGCTTCTTTGGTTCTGACTGACAGCTCACAGCTGACTTATGACAGTCAACATTTAGGTATATACATACATTTTGACTGACTAAAATGACAGCTGCTAAACAATGTTTTTGCAGATCATCTGGTTCGGCGTAGGGATACATAATTTAGTCTGGTAACTTTTTAAATCTATCAATTGTCAGCTGTGGGCTGTCACTCAGTACCAAAGAAGCCATGAGGCTACTGTAAATATCATATTATCTAAATTAAGAAAAAACGTAATCGAACTCAGGACTTTTGGTTTAGCACGTCAATGCTCTTACCACAGAGTTATACGGGAGTCGTGCTGAGCCCAGGGTCTTTCTTCACTCATATTTCAAGGCAGAGTCTGTGATGGAAATCATCAGCTACATATGAGTGATCAATTGAGATCACGAGCTATCAGATAACGTAGCCACCTTTGCCCCACGTCCATCACAGACTCTGCCTTAAAATACGAGTGAAGAATGGCCCTGGGTACGGCACGACTCGTGGGAAGTTCAGTAATCAGAGTATGGCGTACTGAGCAAAAGGTCCCGGGTTCAATGCCTGGGCCCAGGTATCATTTTTCCATGTAAATAATAATATATACAATGTATAATGTGTAGAGGCGCTTCGCTGACTCCACGGTCTAAGGTGCCACTCTCATAATTGTCTGGACTGCCAATGACGGGCCGCTCGAGGTTCGAATCTTGGTCGGGTGTACTGAGGGTAGTTTTTTCTAAGTGGTTTTCCACTATGCCTTTACAAAAATGCTTGTACACTTGTTCTAAATTAAACATCCTTCCTCCCTAATTTAGCACATATGTAAATAACGGAATGGGTAGTAAGAATCAGTGAAATAAATAAACAACTGTGTGGTCCTTGAACACTTAAACTGATTGTCTAACGAGAAACAACCAACTAAAAACATGTCCAAACTAATTTCAACAAGCTACGAGTCTATCAATTGGACAATAAGCAAACCCAGCATATCATTTAATCCTTATCAATTGGACAATAAACAAACCCAGCATATCATTTCATCCTTATCAATTGGACAATAAGCAAACCCAGCATATCATTTCATCCTTATCAATTGGACAATAAGCAAACCCAGCATATCATTTCATCCTTATCAATTGGACAATAAGCAAACCCAGCATATCATTTCATCCTTATCAATTGGACGATAAGCAAACCCAGCATATCATTTCATCCTTATCAATTGGACGATAAGCAAACCCAGCATATCATTTCATCCTTATCAATTGGACGATAAGCAAACCCAGCATATCATTTCATCCTTATCAATTGGACAATAAGCAAACACAGTATATCATTTCATCCTTATCAATTGGACAATAAGCAAACCCAGCATATCATTTCATCCTTATCAATTGGACGATAAGCAAACCCAGCATATCATTTCATCCTTATCAATTGAACAATAAGCAAACACAGCATATCATTTCATCCTTTTTTTTTCCTTCAAATTTTAGACAGCCCTAGTAAAACATTCCCTTTTCTATTGCAAATCTTCACTTTTGTTTTCTAATTATTACGCGTCTGAAGAACCTTTCTCGAGCCAAGGAAATGTGAAAATAAATGGAAGTCGTAATGCGATTTTGAAGGGGAAGGAAGGAAAAAAAAACTAATTTCAAACGTTCATTAAAAATAACTATGTTTCTTTAATTATAAAAGCGGGAGTTAAAGCTTTTTTTTCGTACTCTGAATGAAAAAATATATTATATATCAAATGTAATCATTTCCACACCAACCAATACGAAACAAGACATAATAAAAGGGCAATGTGTTTTTTATGTTCCTTTTCAACTCATCTGTTAAAAAGAGAGTGGTTCTACCATTGTTTGAGACGACACTGCCAATTAAGTTCAATTAAAAAAATTAATTAGCTTTTGCTCTCCTAACAAAATATCAGGTCAATCCTGAATCGGAATGAACACTATTCTTAGTTTCTCATATAGATAAAGTATTTTATTCTTGAATACTTTCGACCTCGGTATTATGATGTAGCTTGCCGTTTAGTGTGCATCACACAGATTTTCTCTCGCGTTTATCCTAAAATAGGCATTTACTAAAAACTACCCGCCTCGGTGGCGTAGTTGGCTAACGCGCTAGTCGTGTTAAGCTCGATGCTTAGGATGGGGATATCGAGGTTTAAATCTCGGTCGGGTGAACTGGAGGGGGGGGGGGGTTCCTAAACGGTTTTCCACTCTCCCTCCACGCAAATCGGGCTCACTTCCTTTAATTCAACCTTCCCAATTCCTAATCCATTAGCGTAATTAGTACTTAAGCGTATAACCCGAACGTATAGTAAGACGCGGTGCTAATATTTATTATTTTATTATTATTATTATTATTATTATTATTACTAAAAACTCATAAGATTTGTGAAACTAAATAATAGGTCTATACATTGTTGTAGAAACATTATACCAAAGATCGGGGATGAAATAATCTACACTGTTACTTTCTCTATGGCATTAGGAACTAAGAAGACTGTTACTTTCTCTATGGCATTAGGGGAACACTGTTACTTTCTCTATGGCATTAGGTACTAAAAAAATTGTTACAGAAAAATTGAGAAAAGAGAAACATCTTTGTTCACCAAAGAGCATAAGAATCAAATTCATTTTCAAAGACCTGAATTAAAAAGTATATAATTGATTATAGCTGTGAAATTATTTATTTTATTAAAATATATTTCAAATATAAGGTTTTTATATTATTTAATAGTACTATAACTTAACAATGATAAGGTATTTCGTATCTCAAATAGTTACGGATAAATGGTGAAAATTGGAAAATTTCCCTCATATAAAGTACCCTCAAAGTCATTTTCATGAGTAAATGAGAATTTCCATCTTGTTTATAATGATAAATAGTGTCTAGATATAAAATTTAATCAAAATCATTAAAACTAATTTTTGAGAAAATCGACTTTCTCATTTTGTCCTTCATTAAACTACCCTTAATTTTGGGGTTAGATGTCTGATTCCAAGAAAACCTCAGGGGAACCCTATAAAAACCCCAGATACCAAGTTTAAATACAATCGGTGAAACAGTTTCGTCTTTAGCCAGAGGAACAGAAAGACAGACGGACGGTCATGAAACGTTGACACATATCAATATATCGAGTTAAATTTTTCTTACGATAACAATATATTCTCTTCGAGGTGTCGAGAGAAAGTAAAAATGGAGATTTACTAATAAACTTGAATGTTTATTGGAAGCTAATATTTTTTATGGCATCCTTGACCCCTAGCCTATAAAGTGATAGTTTGTCAAAATCGGTTCACCCATTTTCTCATAATTTCAATTACTGGAAATTGCGTTATCAAATTATATAAATAACAATAATAAATGAATGGTACAGGGGAAAACGGGGGAAGTAATGGTTAATAAATTTTTCAGGATAACGACGTTAATATCTCTAACCCTATAAGGACCCCAGATTTTTTTTTTAAATTAATTTTATGACAAATCTTTTAACCACAATCTAGAGTGCTTTAGAAAAGTCTCATTATCCTCCAAAAGATGGCCGTACTAACTCAATTAAAGGTACAATTTTACTTTACTCCATTTTCCCTTGTACCTATACATTGTTGACAAGACTCATTAGATTGCGACACACCATACTCTGGCCTGTGATTTTTTCAGACAGTTTTCTCCTCAACACAGTAGTGCTATCCAACGCAGCGAATGTACAGTTTTAATCTCGAAATGGACCGAAATTGTGGTCACCTGGTTTCTATTTCCCCAGTACCAGTCTCTATTCACCTTCTAACACCACATTCAACCCCCTCCCCATCTTCTTTGCCTTTATACTCGATAACAAAGTTCTTATTCAACAGAAGCTTCAATAGCGCTTGCATAATGTTGCGGGTGGCTAAATTAATTCACAAGTAATTGACTCTTTTAATAAAATAAAATAAATATATGTTAAACTATGAGATTAAATTTGAAGAAAAACACCCGGGTTCTCATATGTAGAAGTTGAGAAATCACTTTTAGAAATTGCTCCTTGGATCATACTCGAGCGCACTTATCTCTTCCCGCTATGTACGGTCCAATTTTCATAAGAAGGACCGGTTAGAAAATAAATATATTTTTTGATGATAACGTTGAAAACATTTTACTATATTATTATTATTGTTGTTGTTGTTCTGTAGGTATCTACCAAAGGTGACAGCTGCAGATCACATGACTTGACGTATGAATAGGTGAAAGTATATCTTACGAAAATTGGACCGTAGTAACTGATTCTGACCTATTTCAATATATTGTGCCTCGCTAAGGATCAATAATATTATTTTATTTTTCAATTTATCGTACACTTTTTGAACATATCATACGAGTAGCTAGAACCAGGAGAGCAACACTTATTGCTAAAATACCCAAACCATAAGTTAAGATTGTGTGTAGAGTAGCTCAATCATTGTAGGTTGATCAGGCGAGCAACAGGACTGAAGAGTTGTTCCCCTCTAGAACTGTACCTGAAAGTTTTCCCGACTTTATTAATAGGGTGGTGAGAGCGTGTGTGACTAGGAGACGCATAATTGAGGAGATGTTATATTTATTTACTCTATCAAAGCCCCTGAAAATATTTCTAACAATGATAACAGGGTGACGAGGGTATATTTTGTATTAGGAAAATATAAATAGTGAGAGGATGTTCTATTTACTCTAATGCCATGCATGATATTGCCAACATTATTATTAATAATAACAGGAGTACGAGTGTGCATGCGTTGTATTAGGAGACTAGTAGGAGTGAGGAGATTTTCTATCTTCTTTAGAGCTACGCCTGAAAAAAAAATCTTTCCAGCATCAATAACAGGGCGACAAGCTTGTGAGTGTTGTATCAAGAGAGCATCACGAGTGAGGAGGCGTTAAGACGAACCCCACTAGAGGACTCCCTCATGAAATGACGGTGACGGGTCTCACCAGGGTAGTAATTTGCAGACTGTCACTCATATTTGATATCGTCAACCCCTTGTACATGAGATCCACGTCTCTAGACGGGAAGTCTATGGGAGGGGGAAGGGGATGTCACTGGCACCCTCTGGAACGTCTCGCTCACCCTCGTCACCCCCAAACCCCCACCTTATGACTCTAGAGTGAGCGTGGAGTCGGTGGCTCGGTGTCCACTCTATTGTGTTGATAATAATAAAGAGTTATTAGTTGCAAGAATTAAAAGAAAGACCCGCTTCTAACGGTCTAAGGCGTCACACTCGTGTTAGACTGGCCTGCTAATGACGGGGAAACCGGGGGCTTGAATCCTAGTCGGGTCTACCGAGGGCGGCTTTTCCTTAATGGTTTCCCAATCTCCTTCCACGCAAATATTGGTATATTACCTTTTAAAATGCTTCCTTCTTCATCTCTACCCCATTAGACTAATCATCATATATGTATAACCCGATTAAAATGATACTAAAAATTCATATAATAAAATACAATATATTCAAGTATTCAAAACACTATTTATGAACTTATTCTAATGGCTATATACTACTACCCTGATAAAGATTTAATATTAAAACTCACCCTTAAGTAATAAAATGTAAAAGCTGGCCAGATCCCAACACTTCAATAACACGCATTCCCCCATCCGCTTCCTTAAAAAAAAAACTAATAAAAGAATCTACTCATGAAAATTCAGAAACTAGCTCCTCCAACACTTCTCCTCCCTTTATCTCTCTCTCGTTAAAAAAAAAAGGAAGACGTTGAAATTGTAGGATTGTAAAAAAGAAGAGGAAAACGTGTTGGAATGTCAGGGAAAGACGTCTGAATTATTCCGAAGCAATATTCAAAGCTAAGGGGTAGCTTGAGCGCTCGCTACATCTGGTGCGGTGGAGTCTTCTGCCAGACAGCCGACGCTCCATAACGCTCATATATATATATATATTTGCTAGCACCTCTTTCGCTGCCAAGCCGGTCCTCTGCGCCAACCAGTGCCTAAGACTTCTCTTTTCCTTCCGACCCTCTCACAGCTGAAGCAGTTTCCTCGTAGAGTGAAGGGGTGAAGGGGGGAACACTTGTATAATTAATTCTGCCCTACTCAGTGTGCTCCCTAGCCAGATATATAAAGGGCAAGCAAACATCCAACCCCTCTCCCCCCCTACCCCCTTCCTCCTCCTTCCCAGGAGATCCCTCTAATTGGGAATCAAGCCGAGGCGGTGGTGCTCTTACGTGAGCTCCTCGCATACGTATCGATTCTTGAGAAATTATAATATTGTCCAGTTTTATTAGGAACTAGCAAAGACCCGCTTCGGTGGCCACATGGTCCAAGGCGCTATTCTCGCAGTAGTTAGACAGCCGATGATGGGATGATTGAGGTTCGAATATAGGTCTGGTGTATTGAGTTTTTTCCAAAATGGTTTTCCAATCTCCCTACACGTAAATGTGGGTATACTTCCTCTAAATATAACTTCCTAATCCCTAAAACTATTAGCGTACTTTAAATCCCGTCTTACTACCCGTTTGGGTAGTAAGACGGGATTTAAAAAAACAAACTAACAGAAGTACTCGGTCAATGCTTTTCTTTGTTTCAAACAGAAAGAAAAAAATAATCGTGTTTCTTCCGATCAAGGTTTTTAAAAATAAAAAAATAAAAATTGAAAAAATAAAATAAAATTACGGCCTCTTAAAAACATATGTTTATGCACAGGGGATACTAATTTTAAAATGTCAGCCCTCTGCGTGCGGTAGATATCACGCAATGCTCATGACAGACAAACTCTTCGTTTTATTAAAATAGGTATTATCTGACAGAAAAACTACTTGATCAACTTAAAGAGTACTCATAAACCAAGTCACGTGTTTATTATTATTATTATTATTATTATTATTATTATTATTATTATTATTATTATTAGCACCGCGTCTTACTACCCGTTCGGATTATACGCACTTACGCTAATGTGTAATGGTAGGGTGATTGTGAGATGAAATGAAGGACCTACAGTTTAACGTGGAATCCGAACCACGGTGGAGGCCTGGCATTCCCCACATTCACAAGATGTCTTGTCAGAGGTGAAGGAAAGGTTTGGTAATCAGATAAATCTGGGCCGGGACCGAGGATTGAACCCCGGACCCCCAGCACAGAAGTCCGATACCTTACACCTAGACCGCCAGGTCACTCAAGTCATGTGATCTTCAGCCGTCACTCTCGATAAATATAATCAATATAAATACCAATTTCTATAAGAATAACTTTATCTGATAATTTGAAAAACTTCTAGATCTACATTCACGTATTCATAAGCCAAGCTATGTGATCCACATCTGTCTTTTTAAAAATAATATAGATACGATCAATACTCTAGACAAATAAGATAGTTCTTGAGTAAATGTACGGTAGATACGTTTAGTTTAGTTTTCAACTATTGGTGATATCAACAGACCTTGATTATCTGGCTGAGTCTTTCCTGTACAAATATGTCCCTTTGCTCAAGAACTGTTGAAACTTAAACCTAGGTAACACAGCTTTTTTTAATCAACATATATTTATTTCGGACAAAAAAATCTTTTCCTCATCACCTCATGAGGTATCTCCGGAACCACTAAGTAATGGGGGTTGCTTGAATTTAACAATATATTTTCAATATTTAATTACCTATAGAAATTCGAATCCATTTTTAAATAAAGAAACTGATACATATTAATTACTGACACTAGTATCTCTATACTGGTATTTAAATTTCAATATTATAACCCTTGATTTGGGAGTCATCGAAATTCTTAGACTTTTTTTTTTACCTTTCACAATGGCGTTCTCATACAGCGTTGTTCGAATTACTTTATTTTAACATGTCAATGAACTTGAGTAAATATTGAAAGCACCCGGTTTTTCAAAATAGACTTCTATTTAACACTGATACAAAAGTTTAATACCCAACACCTTAGCTTCGTTGATAGCATGTCTATCGATTGAGCTAAGGGTCCCAGGTTCGATTCCCGGCACGGTCTAAAAATGTATCATCGGTGAAATGTGGGTTTACCCTTTCACGGTGATGAATTAACGGCCGGGAACGGGATTTTGTGCGTGTCTTAGTCTTAAGTTAGATTATAAGGCACATCAAGCTACGACAGGCCTAGAAAGACAGTAGTGGAAATAAATAAGGCTTAGATAAAAAACTGACCCAGGCTGAAAACAGTCATGTGTGTAAAAACTAAAGCTTAATATCATCTCCCTACCCGGGAAACCGTTCTAACGCGACGGGTATAGAAATACGTTAACTTTATTTTGTAAATCACCCCCCTATTCACCTTCATATTTTGCAAAGATGAAAGCAAGATCATTATTTACCCGGTTTCCCTTAGAAAGAGGAGTTGTTTGTGGGGGAGTCACAGATGTACTTTGACTCAAGGGACTCGCTCCCATAACAAGACCGGACAATTATTACTCCGGATGGTAGACGGACAGACCGTATGGAACTCGGTGTATGACATAATGAGACCTTGTCGGAATATAACTTATCTCTCTCTCCCCCTTTTCTATTTCGTCCGTCGATGAGACTTCATTAACAGAATAACAAAGCACGGCACATTGCTGTTGAATCTAAGGGGGCCGCCTAAGGTAAGTAAGAAACTTCCGCGCGGACGTTCAAATCCTACTACGATGCTCTATTTAAAAATATGGTTCACGCCAAAATAAAGTCGTAATAATCCAACAGGGCGCTTTTACTTTAACAACCCTATAGTTATAGTTTTATTGATAGAAAAAAAATGTGACATTGGCTCATTGTCAACGACTTTTTAATATTCACGGGGTTACTAAACCGGGCTTGATGAAAAAGGAATTTAGAATTTTAGCCTTCTTATAATCAATACGGTGATTTTTTTACCGGCTCACAATATAACATTTTAAGATATTTGAGAACTAGCGGCGAGATATCCTCTTCAGCTTTAGGTAATAAGTTTTGTAGTCTTCTTTCCCCTCTTATTGACACGGTAAAGGGTGGTTGTAGGTGAAGATCTAAAGGGAGCATAAGCCTAGACAGATTAGAGAAGTAGTTCCAGAAAATGACAAATAACCTTTGTATTTTAAGCCGTGTAGCCTTTAAGTGATTGATACATTCCGCCTTAAAGGGACTGCCTAGGTTGTTAGGATATTGACGATCGGATCTTGAGGTTGTGTTAAATTTGACACAACCTTTAAAAGACATGAGTTTGATGTTAACTGAAATGAACAGAAAGCTATTTTCTAGGACATTATACATGATATAGACTTGTAAACAAAGTTTAAAAGCTGACAATTTACAATCTTAAATCCAAAAATCCAATGATTTTGGTTTATCATTAATAGCTAAATGCTCAAGAAACGAAAGGTAGCTGGGATAAGAAACGCAGCATGGATCTTTTTGGTTTTTTTTAGCACCACGTCTTACTACCCGTTCGAGTTATATACTTGTGTATTAATTAAGCTAATGGCTTTAGGTTTTATGAAGGTTATATTTCAAGGAAGTGTACTCGAATTTGTGTGAAGAGAGAGTGGAAAACCATTTTGGAAAAAAACAAAATCAATAAACCCGACAGAGATTCGAACCTTGATCTCCCACTCATCGGCTGTCCGGTCTAGTAGTCCAGATTAGCGCATTAGACCACGGGCCACCGAAGTGGGTCCTGTATGAATCGAATTACGTCATTTAATAGGGGGTGGGGTCATAAAACTCATTGTATTCTTGGAGGAACGCAAACGCTCGTACAATTAATTTTTACATGACTAGCGAGCTTTTGAAGATGTAAATGATATTTTAGTTATGGATATAGGGCAGTATCAAGTATCATATCCTTAAATTTAATAACTGACATCTGGACACGTGATTCGTACCTGGACACCTGGCTCTGATTTCAATGTTCTACTACTGAGCTATCCACTGAACTATCCACTGAGCTATACACTGACTATGCACAACTATCCACTGAGCTATACACTGAAGCTATACACTAACTATACACAGCTATACACGAGCTATGCACTGAGCTATGTACAACTATCCAATGAGCTACCCGCTGAGCTATCCACTGAACTATCCACTGAGTATACAAGCTATACACGAGCTATGATACACTATCAATGAGCTACCCGCTGAGTATCCATTGAACTATCCATGAGATATACACAGCTATACACTGAGCTATATACAACTATCCAATGAGCTACCCACTGAGCTATCCACTGAGCTACCCGCTGAGCTATCCACTGAGATATACACAGCTATACACTGAGCTATGTACAACTATCCACTGAGCTATACACTGAGCTATACACTAAGCTATACACAGCTATACACTGAGCTATGCACTGAGCTATGTACAACTATCCAATGAGCTACCCGCTGAGCTATCCACTGAACTATCCACTGAGATATACACAGCTATACACTGAGCTATGTACAACTATCCAATGAGCTACCCGCAGAGCTATCTACTGAACTATCTACTGAGCTATCAGCTAAGCTAAGCACGGGTTGATCCCTGGATAGCTCAGTGGTATAATATTGATGCAGGACACCCAGGGGTTCGGGTGTCATTATCAAATTTACTAATTCATCATGGTATTGCCATTTGTATTTCCCTCCTCCCCTGTTTGTTCTCCTACTGACAGACAGCTCCACCCAGTATTGTTATTAACCCAGCTGGTTTCTGGAATTTTGGATATTTTGAAGATCTGATCGCATGGTCTAAGGCATCACTCTCGTGTTAGAATAGACTGCTAAGTTGTTAAAGGCTTTTCATTGTATATACATTTTTTGGTTTCCATTTGTAGAGCATATGTTTGATTTGGTTGTGTGCATTTTTGTTCATATTTCGAGGTATTATTTATTGTTGTAAATTTGAAGTAATTTTTTAGAAATTTAAGTTCATTTCATATGTAATTTTTTGATATTTTTTTATGTCATCAAAGTCCAGGCCCTGGTAATAAGGGATTTGAAACTTGATAGATTTTTAAAATTTCTTTTATTATGAATTTAAATAGATGTAAATGTATTCAGGTTCATATCCAAATTAAATTTCTTTGGAAAAGTCGAAAAAAAAAAGGTGAGATAATAAAGAACGAGGACTTGTATGTAAGCTAATCAATGAAATGCTAACTTTAGGTCTCCAACAATATTACTTCGGAAAGTGATTCAAGAAAGTCTCTTCTAAGGAATATGTAAATGTCAGTATGATTACAAACTGATAATGAAATTCAAAATGGAGAGTGAGTACGATTAAATTCCCTGAGATTGGCTCTGCCGTGGAAAAATAACGAACAGCTTAAGAATGAAAGAGTTGGTTATAGAGGGGGCTATGGCCGAAATAAGAGGTTGTGGGGGTTTGAAAACCATAAATAAATAGGCCGCGGGGAGGTATAGCTATAATTTGAGATTTGTTTTTTTGTTATTAAATACATTCTTTCGAAAGAAGTATCTCACCTGTTCTCATGGTTGAAATTTCGAAAAGGCAAACTGCAAATATAGTGGGGCCGGTTTCGATCCCGGATGCAGGTGCATTAAATATATTACAGTTGCATTTTGATCTACTTTTACGCATTCATACGTCAGGTCGTAGCGGGTAGGGGGTTTGGAGTGGATGCGATGAGCTCTCATCTTAAAAAAAAGAATACCATAGTGAAACACCCAGGTCTCTTACCTTACACGAAGAAAAACAAAATTAAGGGTGTTCGAAAACAAGTTGCTTAGGAAGATATTTGGTCCATAAACTGATAAGGCTAATGAGGAGTGGAGAAGGTTTCATAATTACGAGCTACATACCCTGTACTCATCATAAGACATTGTTAGGACAATCAAGTCTCGTAGATTATGGTGGGCAGGACATCAGCGCGAATGGGAGAATCTAGAACCTTGTTCAAAGTACTGACTGGCAAGCCCAACGGGAAGAGACCATTGGGAAGACCTAAACGCAGATGGGAGGATAACACTATAATGGACCTGAAAAAGATAGGGTATAATGAGGTGGACTGGGTAGTACTAGCTCAGGAAAGGGATATGTGGCGTACTTTTGTAAGGGCGGCAATGAACTATCGAATTCAAATGCCATAGAGTAAGTAAGTAAGAGTACCATAAATTCTTATTTAATAACATTAATAAAATGGTAAAACGTTATTAATGTTGACCGCAAACTAATATGTTTGAATTTTATAAAAGTTGACCCAAATTTCAGCTCGAAAGGAAACCAATGTATGCCTGTGCCCCTCTAGCATGAAACAAATATGGACGGAGGAAAAGTGGTCTATTAAGACGCGTCAAGTGTGTGGTATTGATACCAGGGGTAGCGTCTTCGGGGCATGGTCTCTCCCCGATTGCACTCGGCGCGGTCCAATTGAAAACGTTAATTGCCTGTTCGTAGACCCACCCTTAAAACCCCAGTTCTTTATTTCCTACGAGCTACATACACCCCGTTACAAAAAACATTGTCAGGTACACTTACGACTTTTGGTTCCTCTTATAAAAAAAACTCGACACAAAATGTATAGTTAAAACTAGACCATATTATTTTTTACTGTTCTTTACATACACACATGCACACATTACACACACATACACACACACAGTGTGTTAGGAAATTCAACGCCCAAACTGCACATATAGATTTTTGGAACCAAACGTAGTACAAAATTCCCATACACTTACATCCAGAAAACTACGCTAATACTATTACATTGTGTTCAGATTTCGGCGTACAGCGCCGGGAGAGCAAAGCTGTGCAAGCATGCCTGTACAACAAGTTGCATAGCAGTTAGGCGAGTGGTACTACACACCTCGACATCTCGGAGCAAGGCAGCAGAACACACCACAGTTAATAGTAAACAACACACCAGCAGCTATAAAGCGAATACGTTCTAAGGGTAATCATTAACGATCCTACATCACAGAAAGTGCTTGCCATCATTGCATGTACAGTGCAACGTGCCTAACTCCTATATGACCTGTTGTACACGCATGCTTAACAGCTTTGCTCTCCCGGCGTTGTACGCCGAAACTTTGGACACAATTTAATGGTATTAGCATAGTTTGTCGATTGCAAATATTTAGGGATTTTGTATTATTTTTCGATCAAACAAATCATATATGCAGTTTAGGCGTTGCATTTCCGAATACCCTGTACACACACATATATTCACACACACATTTATAATATATATATATGTATAATCAAATAAAACTAGCTACAATGATTGAATGGTCTAACGCGTCACTCTCGAAATAGACTGGGGTTGCCAAAGATGGGGAGTATGGGGTTCAAATACAAGTCGTGTGTAGTTAGTATTTTTAAATAAATGCTTTTCGCTCTTCCTTTACGTAAATGCAGGTACACTTATTATTTTTTAAACACTCTGCATCCCTGACACATTATCGTAATTAGTACGTATGCGTGTAGCATGAACAGGTATTAAGACGCGGCGATAGCAAAATATTTGAAGGAGAGAATTTTAAATTTGTGATTAAAATTAAAATAAGATTTTATTTTTACCTAGATTAATTTAATTTCCAATTTACATTTTAAGAAAACCTAAACGTAAGAGAGGAGAGCTGCTCGTAGAGTTCAATGACGAGTCGTAGGACAAGCTAGTTTGGTTCAAAACATGTCGTTGGGACGGAACTCGAGCTCGGGACTGCCGTATCATGATAGGACGTTATAGGTGACCTGACGGTCTAGGGGTAAGGTATCAGACTTCTGTGCTGAAGGTCCAGGGTTCAATCCTAGGTCCCGGCACAGATATATCTAATTCACAAACACTTCACCTCTGAGTGCCAGCCCTCCACCGTTTGGTTCGGATCCCACGTTAAACTGTAGGTCCTCCATTTATATTACAATCACCCTACCATTACACATTAACGTAAGTGCGTACAACCCAAACGGGTAGTAAGACAAGGAATAATAATAATAATAATAATAATAACATAAGTGGATTTTTTTTTCAGGCGATTGAAAGTCTAAAGTCAAAAGTGTATATCCTGTGACAAAAACATCAACCAACCTTTAAGGGCACATAGTACGGTGGTCACTCAAACAAACCAATAATACCTAATAATTAAAAAAATATATAATTATTAATTTAATTTTCTCTCTATAAAAATAAAGTTTATAAAGGAAATCAATTTAAAAAAATGGATATTAGTGCACACGATTAAATCAAACACGTGTTTTACAAATGGGAACAAAAAAAAATCTATGCAATTTAACGCCTTTAGCAACTAACAAATATCTGTTTGAAAAGTATTATCTACCCCCTCCCAACACAACCCTCCCCAGTCTAGTTGCAGTCTCAGCAGAATGTGTATTTTACAACCATACAAGAAAATAAGATACAACTTTCATGGCATGCATTATCTTCTCATTCAGACAAATGTGGGTTGTAAAGAATGTATGTTTGAAATATTTATCCATTTTATAAATATCTATATGTTTTAAAATTACAATTATTCATCGTCAATTCCTCAAATGTCTAGTGAAACAAATTGAGAAATTATCATTGAAATCCCAAATAACAAAAGATTAATGAATGCCCAAAAAAACTTTTCCATAAACAGGGGATCATGAACATACTCAATATACTCATAAACGTTATCTATGATTTACAAAAAAATAAAATGCTGTTGATAAGTATTGACTTTGTCCCATATGTCATTCTTTCGTCGGCTTGGTTAATTGAACTTTATTTGGCAAGAAGTGCAAAAGTTTTGGGCTTGCCCCTCTAAACCGTGTGAGAGGAGGAGTGGGTTGGTTGGTACCCCGCAAGATATTTTTTTGGCTCAACTTGAGGATAATACATGTGGCGGGGTTTGAAAAAGACAGTAGTTTCCTGTGGATGAAACAGAAAATGTTTTAAGGTTCTCGGGGTCTTGTGGTGGAAAGATAGGGAGGGTGGAATGGCTTCTATGTAAGTCTAGAAAATATCAACGGTTCAACCTTTTCCCTTGGCATCAGCTTTCTCTCTATATACAGGGTGGGGCGGTAACAATTTACGATCTATGCTGAGTAATGAAGTTATACGGTAAGAGTTTGGGTATATGGAGTGCATGAGATAGTAGAGAAATAAGACTGAGATGGTATGGGCATGTAATGAGGATGTTGGAGTACATGAGATAGTAGAGGAAGCAAGGCTGGGATGGTATGGACATGTAATGAGGATGTTGGAGTACATGAGATAGTAGAGGAAGCAAGACTGAGATGGTTTGGGCATGTAATGAGGATGTCGGAGTACATGAGATAGTAGAGGAAGCAAGACTGAGATGGTATGGTCATGTAATGAGGATGTTGGAATACATGAGATAGTAGAGGAAGCAAGACTGAGATGGTATGGTCATGTAATGAGGATGTTGGAGTACATGAGATAGTAGAGGAAGCAAGACTGAGATGGTTTGGGCATGTAATGAGGATGTCGGAGTACATGAGATAGTAGAGGAAGCAAGGCTGGGATGTTATGGACAGGTAATGAGGATGTAAAAAGAAAGGATCGCCGAAGAAAATGTTGGAAATTAAGTATGTGGGAAGAAGACCGTAGGAAAGGCAAAGAAAGAGATGGGAGGAGCATATAACAGAAAGTGTTCAAGAGAGAGGAGAATAATGGAAGAATTAAAGGAGGAAGTGTGGTGGGAGGATAGAGGAAGATGGAAGCATTTTACTAAACTGAAACGGCCACATGCTAGAAACAGTTGATGATGATATTGATGATGATGATGATGATGAAAGTGACTAACATAGTGCTGTAATTTGACGTCCGGTGGAGATCACCTGAGTAACGTTATATTCAAAAAGTGTAGTATGTAGTTGGTTTTTATTTAGCAATTTGATCTTTGCTTTTCAATTAAAGTGTTAATTTCTAAGCGACTTATTGTTTCGACTACATCCTATACAGTCTATTTTTTTTACTTATTCTAGGGATAGTACGATTTTTTATTACTATATACATATCAGTCATTCGATTGAAATGTAAGTCAGGTCTTAAATATCTGACACGCAACAATTTTATTGGGTAAGGATATAGCTTATTTTACCAAACACGTGTTTATTTTGTTCTCTTTAATTTATTACCCGCAAGTTTTACTTCCGGTTCAGATTATACGCATCCTATATTTTATTTCGTTAACATCCCTTTTTATCAACTAATACAAAACCTACAGCGATGAATAAGGAATCAGTGGCTAGGTTTTTTTACCGACTTATGTCATAGCTTTCTCAGCTTATGTTAAAAGACATTGTTTGTTTAAAATTTAAGTTAAAATAAAAATACAAAAGGTCAAATCTTTTTTTTTGTGGGTGGGAGGGGAAGGTTGAGTGTACGAAAGTTTCGCAAGGGTTTACTGGTATATGATAATTACTCTAATGGCATAGGTATTAAAAAAACTACAATTTAGAGTTAATCTGCCCCCGCATTTGCATGGAGGTATGGTGGGAAAAAGTGCATTAAAAGAGGAAAAAAAAAATCCTGGTTACACTCATTCGGGGTTTTAACTTTATCCTACCAGACACCTTTGTCGACGTGCCAACAGGTGCGGGTACTAAGTTATAATTTAACGTAAATATGTACGGATTTTAAATTTTATTTGGCTCACACTTTTTAAACATCAAGGTTGGGATGTATAGAACCCAGTTAAGATAATTGTTCTTTGAATTTTTTTCATCAACTTTTATTTTTTGTAGAAATAAATAAAATATTGCTCCAGTACAAACTTATAGTTTAATGTTCTTCACACGGTGATATCAACAGTTGTTGAATATCTGTCTCAAGGGGGTTCTGGAATTTAATGACAACTTTTTCTCTTCATTTAAAAAGTTATTCGTCTAATGCCTCTATGCTCATGGCAGATATTCAACAACTGTTGATATTACCAGGTGAAGAAAATTAAACTCTGTTTCGATAAGTAAATATTTGATTTATTCTGACGAAAATAAAGTTTGATATAAAAATTGCAAATATACTGCCCTTAACTCGCGTACTCTACATACCAAGAACGATACTATATCAACAAATGATTTACAAGATAATTAACCTAATACAGCACATCTAATACTACACAACCAGCCACAGCGTCAGCGTTTTAGTTTAAAGTTACGAGTGCATTTCCTATAAGGTATCGAACCCTGGTACACTTAGACACGTAGCCAACCTTACTCTAGCCACTCGGGTCATGAAAATTCTCCTTATGATATTATTATTACTCGCTTAGGAGGTCTAACGGTCTAAGGCATCACTTCTCAATATACTGGGACCACCGACTTACTGGGAAATCGGGGTTAGAATCCTGGTTGAGTGTACTAAGGGGATGATTTTCTCCTAAATGGTTTTACAATCTCCCTCTACACGCAATTGCCGGTACACATTTTTAAATACAACCTTTCTCATCCATAACACATTAGAGTGATTAGTATATATATTTATAACTCGAACGTGTAGTAAGACTTGGTGATAAAAAAACAAAAACAAAAAATATTATCTCTAACGGTGTAAAATAAAACTCAAAATTATACACATGGGTATACTCGTCAATAAATAAAATACGCGCCGTTTTCTAAAACATTGCCAACATTTTCGAAACAGACTGAATACGAAAACCGTATAGTTCAGATATATAAATAGATATTCACATTACCGGAACTAAACGATACTTCCGCTCAAAAAAGTATTTCCCCTACTTTTTATTCTTTAAAAAAAATCCAACAGAATTCTCCTTATTCTTTTTCTATTTGAAATATTTAAATATACTTGTTAAATATTCGTCTTGTATTGTCTTGAGGCTTGTAAAAGAGAAATACAAACACTTGGCAGGTAGGCCTCAAGGGTAAGGGTGAGTGGGATGGGCTGGAGGGGGTGGGGGTGAGATCTAACTACCTGCTAGTTGGAGGCGGTGTAGAGTCCATGAATTATTTCACAAGGCTTGGCGGATACATACATAGAAAGCTCGTGGATCGCGTGGGCGTGCCTTTTTTTTCTCTCGTTAATAGACGGGGGTAGTTTACCCCCACAAGTACACGCGGGGATTCACCAAGGGAGACTTAACAACGTTTCCTTCTTGGTGAGTTAGAAGATATTTTGAGAAGTGGGTTGTATCTTATATTGACGCACATAAACAGTCTAAAGTGCTATCACACACACTTAAAGACACCAATGTACGAAATAGAAAGAGAGGGAAGAAAATGAGCAGTTCACCCTGTGAGGTATCTGGTTTATATACAGATAACACTTCCCCTCTTCTTCTGACGAGCTTACACACTCACTGACTTGTTTTATACAATCCCCCCCTTTTTCTTAGCACTGCGTAAACAACCCGTTCGGTTTATACCCTGATGTACTAACTACGCTGATGGTTTTAAGGGGCAAGGAAAATTATATTTATAGCAAGTGTATCCACATTTTCTTACAGGGAGAATGGAAACCGTTATGGAAAAACCAACCTCAGTACATGCGACCGAGATTAGAACCTAGATCTCTGTCATTGGCAGTATAGTCTACTACGAGAGTAGCACGTTAAACCACGGGGCCACCGAAGAAGATTCCCCACAATTGTTGGTACATAATGCAAGTATAGTACATATTGTATAATCTACATATAAAATAAATAAGATAATTTATATCTAAAATAACATTTTAAATGAAAACTATATAGGCCTAAATTAAAGTACAAGTAAAATCTGAGGTTTCCCCCCTATATGGTTCCCCACTCTCCTCCCACGCCAATGCTGGTAGTTAGATTACCTCTAAAAATGCTTCCTTCCTCATCCTTACCTCATTAGAAAAATTATCATGTATTTGTATAACCTGAAAAGGTAGTAAGACGCGGTGATTTAAAAAAAAAACCTAACAATAATTTAGTTTCATCGCGTTGCCAATTTCGCGTCTAACAATGGGAAGATGACCTTTAAATCCGACTGAAGCAACGTGCGTAAGTTCCATGTGCATATACATATTCTTAAAATAAAACTTAAACAAATAAAAGTCTCGGCTTTATCAGTAAAATGTCTAATCCTTACTTTAAAATAAACATTCCTTCGTCGCGAAAAATTATTCTTAAAAAAAAAAAAGAAGAAAAACCAGGGCAACGTTTCTATGGGTTTATTTACCAGATGTAGCATTGGTGTTTCACATGTGTGCTGGTACACACACACGCACACACACACACTCGTGACAGAACATCCAAAGAGGCATGAAAAGCAGTTGCAAATTGTTGTCTATTTACACGGCTCATATCCCTCGAGCCTGCTCCCACCCCCCTCCCTCCTTTGTAGGGGAAGGAATGGGAGAGGGGAAAGAAGGCTCCAAGACGTTTACCATTATTACACGGCTGAGTCCACTTACATCCCCCACCACAATCCATCATCGCATGACCATGTGGCTAGCCTCCCACCGGGGATTATTCTATTTCTCACATCCTCGAAACAGGTACTGCACAAAATCGCAGCCTGGGCATCTTCCACCACAATCCATCATTACATGATCATTTATTAGTCTCCAAACAGGATATTTTTTATTTTTCATACTCTCGAACGATTTACTGCACCACTCTTGAAACTTGGTGCTAGCCTCTCACTGGGGATTATTTTATTCACTATACCCTTGTACCATAAATTTCTCCAGATTTTCAACTTAGAAATCTCCTCAAACAATTATTTTATGACCCTGTGTTAGTCACCCTTAGGGGGTCCTTTTATTCACGTTCCCACGAACTATTTACTGCACCATCTAGAAATTTTAGCATCTTATACAGCAGTAAATGATTACATGAACGTTTTGTGACGCCCACAACAAGGACGGAAGCGTGTGTAAAGAACAACCATGGATCACAAGAGAAAACATATGTTTTATTTGAATTTGATTAATCACAAAGGTAGTGTAGATACATAGTATAGTTAAAAAAAAGGCATAGAGAGCCTACGATTAGTCTGGCAAAAACTTTAAGCCATCAAAAATATACATAATATTTACTGCCCTCACAGGGGGAATTATTGGAGTGAAAAGTCTGACATCTAAATTTAAACTAACCGCCGAAAGGCGCATATAACTCCAAAAACCAAGATGGCTGACATTTAGTTATGAGTACACAAGGTAGCAACTGACGTTAAACAAAATATATAAAATAGAGAACCCATAAAAATTAACCTTAGATACCTAAGAATATATATGATATAGTGGTTAAATATCTTACAAATAGACCCCAACAATAGCCGTTAAATCCTAATCCTGAGTAACAACGCATAATCTAATTTTACAATATAGAATAAAATCATAGAATGAGTTTCGTAAACCGCCGTTACACCCATACATCTTAGCGTGAAAACCTCATCAGAAACAAATGAATATAAAATAATCTTCGTGGCTAAAGCGAGCATTGTATATCTCTAATACCCTCTGAAACCCAAGAAAATATAGCAACCGCATAGTTACGCTAAGTTTAAGATAAGGGCGCGCCACTAGTACAAAAAGGAGTACCGAAGTCAACAAAGAATTCCCCTATAAAACTAACATAATAAACTCGCCGTTCACCGGCGTTAAACCCCATTTAGAAAATCCATCCATGGATAACATTAAAAAAGGTCCAAACGGTAATTTTGAATAAGTATCCCCATATTTAAACCAAAACAGAATTTTGATGAATATTCCCAAACATTAGTTTTATACCGGCGCCCTCACCTTGTGTAAGCCAGTGGTACAATGAGTGCTGCTCTCGCCTTTCGGCTGTTGCCCGACATAGAACATCTGACTTGACAGTTATGCCACGCCAGGTTGTCTATGAAAGGGCTGATTTGTTGTTTGAGTACCGAGTCACTGTCGTGACTCTTAACCTCGTGAATGAAATTAATACCTATGAAATGGAACAGATGAAATGAGGCTGTAAGAGAATTACACGTGTATTAGTAAATTACCCTTTGAGGTGCAATTTGTGATTGTGATGGGTCGTGGGAATTTGGGAGGATTTTCTTTTCTTGGGATGTGGGAAGGTGTGTTTAAGGTATGATGGTGAGTTGTGAGTGATTGCGCTGGGTCTCGGGAATTGGGAGGATTTTCTTTTCTTGGGATGTGGGGAGGTGTGCTTAAGGTATGATGGTGAGTTGTGAGTGATTGTGCTGGGTCGTGGGAATTTGGGAGGATTTTCTTTTCTTGGGATGTGGGAAGGTGTGTTTAAGGAATGTGGTGAGTTGTGAGTGATTGCGTTGGGTCGCGGGAATTGGGGAGGATTTTCTTTTCTTGGGATGTGGGTAGGTGTGTTTAAGGTATGATGGTGAGTGATTGCGCTGGGTCGCGGGAATTGGGGAGGATTTTCTTTTCTTGGGATGTGGGTAGGTGTGTTTAAGGTATGATGGTGATTTGTGGCTGATTTAGTGAGTCGATTTCCGGAAAGGTCGAAAGGTTTAACTTGACTGTAGGGAATAGGTTGAGTGCTGCTCTAAACAACACCAGCTATTTTATAGTACAAACAGTCCACACATGTTCTCTGAAGAGGGGGGGAAAGGAGGGAGAAGACTAGTGCTCTGGAAGCGTAGCGGACAGTCCAGTAATTACTCGAAGACCGAAGAACATTCGTGAAGCGGAAACGGAAATTGGCTTAGTCAAGTTGAGTTCTAGTTTGTTGTGGGCCGGGGCCAAGTTGACGAGCGAGGCGCTGACCAGCGTCTCGTTTCAGTTTTATTCTTTGAAGCCACGGAAGAGGTTGTTTTGGTGCGTGAGTAGTGTTCCATCTGACGGAGAGAAGCCATGCCAGCCTTGGTGAGTGTTGAAACTCCATATTACAGGCTGATAGGCGTTAGATGTTTGTTGTTGTTTGGAACATCGTTACAGTTTATTAGCCTCCTAAAAGGTTCTATTTTATTTCTAATATCCTCGAACCATGTATTGAACAATTATTGAAACTTGAAACTCTAACATCGTAATAAATCAGCACATAGCCATGTGCTAGCCTCATACCAGGGGTTATATTATTTCTCAAAACTTCAAACTATTTCTTCACTAGTATATCAATTTAAGAAACCAATCATAACACAATCTTGTATCACATTTACTACATTATTTATTAATTTCAGTTATTGAGGCACAAAGTATTCTTCGAGGGCAGTAGTTTGAGCACAAGCTGTTGACAGAGTAGAATGCAAAAAGCTCTTAATCAAGATTTCGTCCATCTCGTCCCATTAAACGAATAATACATTTTGGAGAATTTATTAAAAATTTCCCTTTTACAAAAATAATGAAAACAAATTTAAAGGATTCATTTAAATTCCCCTTTTTTTTACTTGCATACATATTTTATTTGCTCACCTTCTTTAGCCATTTTGTGCTGTTGCGTTAGTTAGTAGACATTTTAAATACCTAGTAAAGTGTCACACTTAACTGAATTAATTACAGTTTGCTGAGAAAATCCAGGGCGCGGATTGAAATGTAAAGCACAAACTGTCGGAGATAAAACTAATTGTTATTTGTTCAATCATAATAGTACATTTTAAACAATACAAACAAAATATTTAGATTATTGTTTCTCATCTTTTGGTGTTGAACCCATAACATATTTTTGTGTATTCCGTTTTACCACCCATCTGCATATTTACACAACTGGGCTGGACAAACAGTTCACACTTCACACTGCTGGACAAAGAGGAACATAGTTCACACTTTATACTGCTGGACAAAGAGGAACACAGTTCACACTTCACACTGCTGGACAAAGAGGAACATAGTTCACACTTTATACTGCTGGACAAAGAGGAACACAGTTCACACTTTATACTGCTGGACAAAGAGGAACACAGTTCACACATTATACTGCTGGACAAAGAGTAACACAGTTCACACTTTATACTGCTACCAACGGACAAAGAGAAGTACAGTAAACATTTTACACACACAGTAGCCATGTTCTTGTTGAGCTTTCGCCCCTCCCTTTAAACCAGACCAAGCTCGCCACTGTGTCCAATTTATGGGGACCCCCCCCTTTCCCCTCAATCTTGTAGCAGGGGGAGCTAGAGGATTTTGATCAGGACTTGGCAGGACCTCGTTTCGGAAGGAGGGTGAAAGTATCTTGAGAGTAAGGGATGATGAATGGCTAGAAAGACTTCCTTCCCACTCTAAAAGTAATACCAAGTCCTTCCCTCACTAGGAATGTTATAAGATCCTTCTCCTGGAAATTTGGTCGCACCTTCCCCGTTGAGGACCAATCAAAACCATCCTCCGACTCGTTGCGTCCTGAGGGTCATCACATCTTTCATTTATTAATTTTGGGAAAGAAATTGGAAATGAGGAAATAAAGTTCGATTTTTATTCTTTTTGACAATTCTCAGTGCAATAAGGACCTAAATAAATCAACGAACCACGTATCCAAGGGCAGTAGTGGATCGGGCACTTGTTATATGAGAGATTGGTGGATTGGGCAATTTTTATTTGAGGGATTGGTGGATTGGGCACTTTTATGTGAGAAATTGGTGGATTGGACACTTTTTAGTGAGAGATTGGTGGATTGGGCACTTTTTATATGAGAGATTGGTGGATTGGGCAATTTTTATGTGAGGGATTGGTGGATTGGGCAATTTTTATGTGAGGGATTGGTGGATTGGGCACTTTTTATGTGAGAGATTGGTGGATTGGGCACTTTTTATATGAGGGATTGGTGGATTGGGCACTTTTTATGTGAGAGATTGGTGGATTGGGCACTTTTTATATGAGAGATTGGTGGATTGGGCAATTTTTATGTGAGGGATTGGTGGATTGGGCAATTTTTATGTGAGGGATTGGTGGATTGGGCACTTTTTATATGAGAGATTGGTGGATTGGGCAATTTTTATGTGAGGGATTGGTGGATTGGACACTTTACAGTAGAAAATTAATTGGAAACGAATACAATAAACTCCCAGCAGACTTAAGTTGACTATAAGCCCTCCAGCTGAACACTAACTAGTTCGTAGTCCCCCCTCCCCCTAGCATCTGCTCCCACCGAAAGGTAAGAAGATAGCCGAGACGGGTGGTAAGACCCGAAGCATCGAGAGGAAATAAATTATCCAAACATTCCTTGTTCACATTTCATCATCCACAAGTCGCAGGGGAAAAAAACAAACAAAAAAAACACGATAATTTCTCTCCGACCCTATCAGCTTTACTAAACAAATCTGTAATCGGAAATAATGGTAAAACCCGTTTTGGTGGTCCCATAGTCTAAGGTGCTACTCTCACAGTAGACGGTTTTCCACTCTTCCTCCAAGCAAATTCGGGTACACTTCCTACAAATATTGCCTTCTAATCCCTAAAACCATTAGCTTTATTAAAACATGAGCGTATAAACCGAACGGGTAGTAAGACGCGGTGCTAAAATATGTTTAAAAATAAAAAAACAGCCCCTCTGCCCCCACAACCACCACCCACAATACCCACTTCTCTCGGCTCTACGCTTATACGTCCTAATTACGCTAGTGGCAACAATGGCGTAGAAAGCTCGTTTTTCTAGGGGTCGGGACATTTCCCTTTATTTCAAACTTTTCATTGTTAGAAAATAATGTTTTGAGTAAGTAGATATGTTGATAAAATGGGTGGGGGGAAGGTTAGTAAGTCTACCTACATGAGCTACAAACTCAGTATTTGAAATGTTGACAGAACTAATTTTACAATCAGAAGTTTTACCAGGTGTATCTTGAAGAAGAATATTAAAATATTCATTAACTAATACAATTAAAAATTGTAGTAAGAGTAAAAAACTTTCGGTTTTATATATATTTGTGAACCTTCCAACAAATTCCAAAGAGGGGGGGGGGCAATTAATCTTAGAGAGGGTCCGGACCCCCCATCTTTCTATGCCCTTGATAGAAAGTGTATCCGAAATTGCGTGAAGGCAGAATGGAAAATTATTTAGGGAAAAACCACCCTCAGTACACCCGACCTGAATTCTAACCTCTATCTCTCCGTCATCGGCAAGTCTAGTCTACTGCAAGAGTAGCGCCTTAGACCATGCAACCACCGAAGTGTGTGGCTCTATGTTGTTTCTAGTAATTTATCAAGTAAGAGTCGTCACACAAGCGGTTAAAAATCGGTTGTGTGAGTCGCCCGAGTCCTACCAGAGGGATTCATCAGCTCCGTATGTATATATATACAATTACGAAACGCCCTCTCCCCCTTAGTTCACGCAGTGAAAATGTTTATCGAAACCAACTGTGTATGTATTCTACAATATCCATTTCAATGAGCATGATAAAAAAAGTTCAATCGAGACAATTATTTCTCTCTCTCTCATCCGTTCTGTGAATGGGTAGTCTCATTTGCCAACTCCAATGCCCCTGTGGGTACTTTAAAGAGGGAGGTTTTAAAACTGGTGAAAAGGGGAGGAGGGCTAGGTTTCTACCCCAAGCTCCCTTCATGTGATGGTCCGAGTCTTTGTCCGTGGAACCAGATTAGATGAACTAAGGGGATTATGGGTAAGAAAATGTATGGATGTTAAATGGTCAAGGTAGGTACACTATGGATCTAGAGGTCTCTGGTTCTATTCCAGGGCTGTGTTATAAAATAGTGTATTGGTTGTGTATAAGTGCAGCCAAAGGCAGATTAGCGTTTTCATACACAAATTACATTGATTATTACCCCTCAGAAAAAAGCTATAGCGAATATCTTTCTCCTTCCCTACAAAATAGTTACATACAATTTTGCCCCCTCGCCTTTTCTTAAAAATAAAATACATTGAAAATTTCCCTATGCCCCTGATCTCCCCCCCCCCCCAATTACATCTAAGATCTTACGAGCCCCCAATAATTTTCTACAAAGATAACCTTCGACAAATTGTCAACTATCACCGCTCTCTCCGGAAGAAAATTGTACTACACCACCTTTTCTATCCCCCTTTTATCATCCTCCTCAAAAAAACTCAAATTAATATTGACTTAACGATGTTTAAATTCAATGGAAATCAAACATCAAAATATTGCTATAAGCTAGAAATACAAACTCTTCACATTTCCCTTTCCCTCCCCTGCTAAGGTTTGCAACCCGCTTCAGTGGCAGAACGGTCTAAGGCATAATTCTCGTGTCAGACTGGCCTGCTGATTACGGAGAGGTCGGGGTTCAAATACCGCTCGGGTCTACCGAGGGTGTTTTCGTTTCCCTTTCTCCTTCAACGCGAATGCTGGTACACTACCTCTAAAATGCTTTCTTACTTATCCCTACCGCATCAGAGTAATTATTATATATGCTAATAACCTGCGCAAATATTAAGACGAGGTGATGACATATATATTATATATGTGTGTGGGGGGGGAGGGGGGCAGCCCCTCTGTACCCTCCTTTGCCACGGGGGGAAGGGGGAACCGGGGAGGGTAGTGAGTCTCCTTGTTTCCTCTAGCGGTAGGATGACGAACCCGACGTTCATGAGGTCTCCGACTGCTTCCCTCGCGACGAACTAATTAACCTTTGTGTGTCTAATTAGCTCCGCAGAGGATGCCGGGACTTCCAACAAGGGGCCTAGCACGTACAACACAACAAGGTACCAGGTGTACTCAAGTTTACTTAGGGAATTGGGGACAGTCACCTCCTAAACACGGGATTATATCAGCGCGCGACTTACAAACTAACTTAAAACGCGAGATAGCTTCAAGCGCTCGACCCTAGATACACCAGAATCTGAGTATGCGGACGAGCCATAGGCTTGTAGATATAGTCCAATTTTAATATTAAGAAACTCAAAATAGATTTTCTTGTCACCTGTTCAGGTTATACGCATACACGATACTTACTCTAATGGGGTAGATATGAGGAAAGAAGCCTTTTAGAGGTAATTTACACACATTCATGTTGAAAGAAAACTCATAACTATTTGGGAACACTACCCTTAGTAGACCCGACTGGTATTCGAACCCCGATATCCTTAAAACAATTACAAACATATTTTTTCGCGATCAACAATGATAACATTTTACTATACTATATGTGTTATTTTATAGGTATTGATAATATCTATCAAAAGTGACTTATGTAAATCACATGACTTGAAGTATGAATACGTTAAAGTAGATCAAGTAATGTTTCTAGTTGTATAATATTCTTCTTACTATGAGAATTGGTTTGTAAATAGTCGGGTCGTCATAGGAATACATTTTTGGAGCATATCCAAAGAAATTAAGAGCAAACCCCTCGGTCTCCTCCCCCCCCCCCCCCCAACCCCCAAAGTTCCTCACATCAATACACTCCTGAACCGTCTTTTAACCATTTCACACCCCTCAAACCCTTGCCCCCATTTCCCCTAAGCACCTCATGCCCTCCCCCTCACCAGTCACGAAGGCCCCCCCAAGGTTTGACGTTATCCAATGTAGTGCGACCCAAGCAGAACACAACTACACTGATTGTAATATTCCAAAACAGAGAATTAATTAGCTTTGATCTTTCTAGTAGCGACTCTAAGGGTGGATGTGTGTAGCCGTGCGCGTCTCCGGGCGGGGTTGTAACTGGAAGATAAAGGCGGGAAGAGGGGGGATGAACAGAGGTAGACACTGTATAGAACAAAGGTACAGTCGTTTCACAGCTGGGGTGCTGGTCACTAACAGCTAGCAGAACATTGGTTGAATGACACGAATGTTAACATTTGTGCAATTATTGTCGACCTAGGTGGTCTTGGGGTAAAGTGCTCGCCGATGTTCGTGTGTTCGAACCCAGTCGAGGTCCACGGATTTTTCTTGAGCGATAAAAATCTGTAGCACAATTTCTTTCGGAGTGGAAGTAGAGCCGTTGGTTCCATGTCGGTTGTGGCATGTAAAAGAACCCTGGGAGGTTTGGGAAAATACTTTTCCCGGCAAAATGGCTAGGCGCTTTCGCTCTCGCTCATAGAAATTATCGTGTTCTGATATAATCAGTCAGTTTAGAAAGTGGACTTTAAATATATCAACTGTGTAAATAGTTATTATTTTCTTTGTAACACTATATTATTGATCAAAAGTAGTATCATACGTTACTATTAACTGTACTAAGGATTACTGTATAATAGGCTTGTTTGTAAATTATTGAAAGAACAAAAAATATTAATAAAACCATTATGTTTTTGGTTTCGTGGTTGCGGCAACAAGAGATACTATAGTGCATGAAATAATAAATTAAAAAGTATTTTATTCGCACTTGTATCTTCTTGTAACTGACCACCAAAAGCTTTGTTTTATAACTTGGAAAAAGAGGCCATAAAATATTAGTTTTAAAATAAAACGTTTTAGTTTTGTAAACATATGTGCATAAATACACAACCGAACACAGTTTTTATATCGTCGTCAACGACCTTCGTTTCGTCTGGTTAGCCATCTTGATTTGTGAAAATTTTAAAAGCTCTAATTTCAAATGTTTTTTTTTTTTAGTGAACACAGACACAGATTCTATAGGGAAAAAAAAGAAATATTTTTACGGCTATTTTCATAAGTTCATGTTTTAATAATTTAAAAAACTGTTAAAAAAACAAACAAATTATCCGCTTCGGTGTCCGCATGGTCTAACGCGCTACTCTCGCAGTAGACAGACTTCAGGTTATTGGTAGATCGAGGTTCGAATCTCGGTCCAGTGTACTGAGGATGAGTTTTCTAATCTGGTTTTTCAATCTCCCTCCTCACAAATGTGGGTACATTACCTATAAATATAGCCTTCTTTATACCTTAAAATAGTGGTGACATTTATACAATAGAAATTTAATCATGCATTCACATGATTAAATCATTGGTCAACATCGAAAACGTCACCGGGCTGATGTAATTTACATAATTCAACCGACCCGGGAACGGATGTTTGTGGGGGGGTGGGGGGAGAGGGGAAGTTGGTCTGATTTGATTTCTAATTAAAATTAGAGAAGCTGTAAGTATCGGAATTGTCACGTGATAAGATCTGTGGTTATCGTTTTGATGGTAGATCAGATAACCGACAACCAACCAATTAAGTCTTGTATTTTGAAAACTTGTAGTTGTATTATAAATCTGTGAGAGCTAAAATATTTTCTACATCGAATAAAATTTGAACCTTTACTTTCGAGCTCGAATATATTGCAATGGACTACCTCGAATCTATTCTAAATTACTATCTCAAATATATTACAACTTGCCGTCTTGCATTCATACCAATCTATCATCTTAAATCGATTCCAATTTACTACCTTAAATCGATTCCATTTTAATATTTCGGATAGATAACAATAAACATCTTAAATCGATTTCATTTTATTATCTAGAACCGATTCAAATTTACCATTGTTAATCGATTCCACGTTACTATTTCTAGTCGTTTCCAAATCGAATATCAGAATATAATAAAGTACATGTCCTAGCTGTCAGATAAGTACCTTTCCTATGAAAATTGGACTGTATCCACTAACTGGCTAGCAAGACGATCTCAACAGTTAGTAAATCACAACTCGGACTCGAAACAGTATTATATGAACTTGATCAAGTTTTAATCACAATAGTATGACTAGATTTTTCTAAAGAAAATTAGAAAAAAATATATTGTTTGTAATACAAAGAAAATTAAATTTTAACTCAAGAACTAGTGTGTTATACATTTTATTTTAAAATAATAAAGTGTACCACTTTGCTAAATATAATTAATTTTTTTTTTGCATTTAAAAATGTTCTTAAAACTATAAACAGCTAAATTTTAAACTTAAAAATTGATGTCCCATCTTCACAAAAGTTTCAAAACATACGTGTGAATGACAAACTCGGTGACATGAATACCTTTTTTTTTACATAATTGTTTGTGAGTTTCCGAATGTTAGTGAGAGTTGTATAAAACACGGATTAAGTTGGTAATCGTGTTTTAGAGTTTAGCTCTGTATGGTGGCTAGTCTGCGTCCTAAAAAGAGACCATACGGTTTCGGCTTAACTAAGGTACTTTTAGCATGTGTACTTTCATTTCTTTATTTTAAAAAAAAGAAAAGATTATACAATTAGAAAAGAGTAATGTGGAATAGTGGGGATTTTTGTGTGTGTTAGGTTGGTTGTGTTGAAATTGGTCTAAATTGACTGTCGGGAAGTTAGTATTCTATACTTTTCAAAACTATATTTTAATTCGGTGTTTTTAAACCTGTGGTACACGTACCCTCAGGGGTAAACAAAGTATTTCAAGGGGTGGGTGTGCGTTTCATGCAACACGCGCGTTATTCACAAAGTGGTTTGATAATTAATTACTTCAAAATGGAGGATAAAGGTATCAATGTCTCTAACAGTCACCCCCCCCCCCCCCCAAGCACCACGTCTTACTATCTGTTCAGGATGTATGCATATGATGTACTAGTTGCACCAATGGTTTTAGGGTATGATAAAGGCTAAATCTAGAGGAAGTGTACCCGTATTTGCATGGAGGTAGAGTGGAAAACTATTAAGGAAAAACCACTCTCAGTACATTTAATTGATTTTAATATATTCGAGGAATTTAACGTGCATTTTCTGAACTGACTGAATATATCAGCACACTACTTATAAACTCTCTTAAATCTAGAATAGAGACAACATCCAGCCCCCCGGCCGTTAATTCATCATTGTGAAAGAGAAACCAACATTTCACCAATGATAATGTTTTCAGCCATGCCATGAATCGGTCTCGGAACCCTTAACTCAGTAGAAAGACTGAACTAAGGTGTCGAACCCCCTCCGTACACCCGACCGGGATTCAAACCCCAATATCCCCGTCATCGGAAGTCTAGTTTATTGCGAGAGTGAGGCCTTAGACCATGCGGCCACCGAAACAGGTTTTAGCAGTGTTTCTCAAAGTTTTGGAGATGAGAGGGCCCCCAGAGACTCGGGGACCGCCGAGACCCTAGGAATGGGGGTTAGAGGGGGGCGGGGGCAGTTTAAAACTATGCAGAAAAAAACATTATTTATAAGAAATTGCATTTTAAGATAATAAATAAAAAAATATAAATTAAAATTTGAGAAAAATCATGTAGTTGGATTAAAATTTGAGGAAAAATCGCGTGGTTAGATTAAAATTTGAGAAAATCGTGTAGTTGAATTAAAATTTGAGTAAAATCATGTAGTGAAATTGAATTAGTAAGTAACAACAGATATATATTCTGGACCGAGCGCTTGAGAAACATTGTGCCGTCTGGAATATTCGCATTTAATTGCACTAATGTGCTTTAGATTAAGGAAATGCACCCTCATTTGCTCGAGATGGGAGTTGGTAAGCCATTCAGGGGAAACAAAAGCACCACCAGCACTCCTGGCAGAGACCCGAAACCAGGCCTTCTTGTAATCTATAAACTTAGACACGATTGTATTTGTGTTTTCTCATCCTCTCCCTAGTAAGGAGGTGATGTTTTTTCTCTTGAAATTCACCCTCCTCCCTCTAGTTCCTCGGATCAATTGTATTAAAACGCTTGTGACCATCATCCTGAGACTAAAGCGCCATAAAAACAAAGTAGTTTGAATAACATTGATCAGAATCAACAACAAATTAAGTTTATCTCAGGTGGATCGGTGGGGCACGCGGACTAAACGTCGAGTTAGTTTATTATAACTTATTGGTGACGGGAGGTTGGGGTTAGAATCCTGAACTATCAGTACACCCTGCTGAAATTTGAACCCCCTGGATATTTCTGTCACAGGTGGATATGAAAAGAAGAGACTGACGCCTTAGTACACGTGTCCACTGGTGGGGGAGAGGGGAAGTCTTCACTAAAAATCACCCACTTCGGTGGTAGAATGGTCTAACACGTCATTCTCACAATAGACTGGACTCTCAATGACGAGGAGATCGGAGGTTCGAATTCCTGTCGGGTGAACTGGGGTTGGTGTTTCCCCCCATAAATGTGGCTTTATACTCTTTCTCTCCATGAAAATGCGGGTGCATTTCCTCAAAACTAAGCGTTATTCATATATAACACCTTATTGTAGTTGGTACATACGCGTATTGCCCGAACAGGTGGTTAGACGTGGTATTTTAAAAACAAAGAATCCTACCAAAGATTTAAAAGAAATGTCGAGTTATCATAGCTACAGTAGCCCCGTGGCTTCTTTGGTGCTGACTGACAGCTGCTAGACACATGTTTTTGCTGATCATATGGTTCGGCGTAGGGATACATAATTTGGTCTGATAACTTTTCAAAGCTGTCAGCTGTCAGTCAGCACCAAAGAGGCCACGGGGCTACTGTAGCTTATATTTCCCTGAACATCCAAATAGTTGCCCATCAAACTCTCGACTGCGTAATGTCTCCGTGTAGTATCGGAAAACTGGCCACATTCACGACAAGGCAGTGGGGGTGGAGCTGTTTGGTGGTAATGGGTAGGGGCAGCTTCTCCGGTTAAACAGGGCCAACACACCCTGCGTTGACTGTAACACCTCTTTTAGGTGGGGCTGCAGGGGACCCCTAGAAAAGGCAGTGTTATTGCAGTTTGTATTGCAACACTTTTTTGGTCACAATCAATCAAATTATTCTCCAGTAGAAAACAAGTTTGATTTTCTTCCTATGTTAATATCAACAGTTGTTGAATATCTGTCAAGGGTGTCCTGGAATTTAATGACAACTTTTTCTTCATTTAAAAAGTTTCTCATTAATACCGCCATGCTCATGACAGATATTCAACAACGGTTGATATCACCACGTGAAGAAAATTAAATTAATATTTTTGTAGTGGAGCAATATTTTATTTATTTCGACAAAAAATTTTTTTGCTTATAAAAACTGCGAAAACATTTGACCTTTTCTTGCGTTCTCTGCTTCCCTGCCTTAAGGTAGGAGTTTGGTGAACGTGAGTTTGGTGAATGTGAGTTTGGTGAATGTGAGTTTGGTGAATGTGAGTTTGGTGAATGTGAGTTTGGTGAATGTGAGTTTGGTGAACGTGAGTTAGGTTCACATTTCCATCAGTTTTAATAGCAAAATATTTTTGGTGTCAAAATAAATAAAATATCGCATCAGTATATATTTTTAGCTTAATTTTCTACATGTGGTGATATTTTTTTAATCGCCACGTCATGTTCAAGTTATACTCATATATAATAATTAATCTATTTAGCTAGGGATGAGTAAGGAAGCATTTTTAGATCTAATTTACCCGCATTTTCGTGGTAGGAGAGGGGGAAACCATTAAGTGAAAAAAAACACCCTCAATAGATTGATAGGAATTCGAACTCCTATATCCCCGTCTCCAGCAGGCCAGTCCAACACAATAGTGACGCCTTAGACCATTCGACCAATGAAGCGGGTCGTTTTAAAATGAATAATAATAAAGTATCGTCAAAGGTCACTGTAATTCTCATGTTATTTCTAGAAAATTACACTATGAGCATCCCCTGAATAACTATTTCCTCTATTTTGGTCGCGTGCCCATTGATGCGAATGATTTTATAAAATTCATGTCCAATACTAGAATATGTAGTAAAAATAGTGAGTAGTGTTGGCAAGTGTTAGGTGGTAGCTGATCCAAGTTAAGTCAGTTTGTAAGACATGTTTTGCGATTATAATGTGATTAGAAGGTTCAATTTTAATAACCCTTCATCCCCCACAAAATAAATAAGATCTATTTATGGAAGACCCCTCAGATAAGGAAACTTTCCCATAGCTGTCAAATGTACATAGACGACTTTTCCTCCGAGACGGTTGTAGGAGATGAATGGGTGAACAGTTTGCGGTCCCGAGCAGTGGGAGAGCGAGAGAATTGTGAGGTGGGAGAAAATAGCCCCGTAACCCCCCCCCCCCCCCCACACACACACACCTCCCACAACACCACCGTAGTCCCTTCCCCTCCCACCCAAAGTATCCCTCTACCTGACCGATAGAAATGCGGTCCCGATATCCAACGAGTGGGTTGAATGGGGCCAATGTTGGTGTGAACCAGACTATACTATTTATCTCGACATATTGTAACTTACATTCTGGTTGTACTACCATATTACCCTCTTTACATGGCCTCGTCTATCACTGTCGATAGTCTTCGTGTCCGTGATTGCGTTTGTATTATTGATGTCTTTCCTCATAGCTCAGTGGTCGGCGCAGGTATATTATTATTATCATCACCGCGTCTTACTACCCGTTCGGGTTATCCGTACTTACGCTAATGTGTTATGGTAGGGTGATTGTGAGATGAAATGGAGGACCTACAGTTTAACGTGGGATCCGAACCACGGTGGAGGCCTGGCATTCCCCACATTCACAAGTTGTGATTAATACACGTCTTGTCAGAGGTGAAGGAAGGGTTTGGCAATCGGATAAATCTGTGCTGGGACCGAGGATTGAACCCTGGACCCCCAGCACAGAAGTCTGGCGCCTTACCCCTAGATCACAAGTTCACCTTCAGCAGGTTTAGAGCAGTGGTTTTCATACTGGGGTACGCGAATAAATTTTAGGGGGTAAGTGAAATTTAATATGTATATTATTTCATGATAAACCCTGAATAGTCCGGGCCATATTTAGGGGAGCCAGACAGTTTTATTATTCATGTAGATTATAGAGCAACATCTTTGGGAATATTTTATTATTAATTTATTTTATCACCTTTCCAGGTTATACGCATATATAATTATTATAATGGGGCAGGGATGAGTAAAGAATTTTAGAGGTAATATACCCGCATTTGCGTAGAAGGATAGTCGGAAACCATCCAGGAAAGAAACCCCTCGGTAGACCCGAATGGGAATCGAACCCGTATCTCCCCATATTCAGCAGGCCAGTCCAACAAGAGAATGACGTCTTAGACCATTCGGTCACTGAAGCGGTTGGTACGAAGTTTAAGAGAGACTATAAGGTTGAATATCACTAGTCTATTTATTTAACTTATTTGAGGTATTTAACGTGCACTTTCTAAACTGAGTAATTATATCAGTACATGAGAATTACTATGAGCGAGAGTGAAAGGTCTTACCAATTTTGCCGGGAATGTTTTTTTTTTCACATACCTTTCATGGTTGTTTTACATGACACAATGGACACGGAACAGACGGCTTTAATTCCCCTCCGAAGTAAATTATGCTATGGATTTTTATCGCTAAATAAAAATCTGTTGACCCACGGCTGGTTTTGAACCCACAAACATCGGTTCCTGAGGTGAGCACTTTACCCCAAGACCACTGAGGTTAACTTCCTGGTCTAAAGTCTTGGGGTGCACACTTTTGTGGGACCCCACTGAAGCGTTATTTAATTTAAAATATTCCATACCACCATATGAATAAAATTAAAATAAATATGTCCCTCCTACTTAGGCGAAGCCTTCTCCTTTACTCCTTATGTTTACGGTGAATTCTTGATGTACAAATGATTATAAGGATATAGAATTTCTATATACAAAGTAATTTTATTTCATATATTATTTGCTTACAGGATTACAATGGCTGCATTTACCTAAAGGTCTCCCCCACCCCCTGTCTTCTATGCTGTACACACAAAAAAAAAAACTCGGTGGCATCTTAATACGTCTGGACTCGAAATGTGGTTGCGACCCCAGATTTGCGATTCTCTGGTTTGATTCCGGGTGACACTGACAAAGATATGTGGCCAAGTTCAAATTATTATACTAAGTGTAAGTACCCTGCATTTTGAAAATAATTCATTCATGTTTTTTCTAAGAAATAGGTGTTTTTTTTAAATAATACTTTGTAGCTTTCAAAAATGACTTACGTTTTCTTCCATCACGTCAGTTTTATTTTTTTCAGAAATCACAAAAGATGAGAGTTTTAACAATTTTTTAAAATAATTCTGACAGGACTAGAGCATAAAAATTATAACAAAATTCAAATTTCACCAGACTTTTTTTTATCTACATACTTATTTGAAACAAAATTAAAAATTAATTTTACACAATTTTTAAAACAGGTTTGTCGTGATAGCCTCAAAAATAAACTGAATTCATACGGTTAAAAATGTTTAGTGATGTTCTCAAGGTCAATATACAAATTGTTACAGACATCCATGGGTACGGATGAATTGTAAAAAAAACACAATAAAACATGCGGACATGTCTAGATATAAAACATTATGGATAAATATATATTATTTTGAGTTCATGAAGAAACAGCGTACCCATACAAAATACTTTCTACGTCAGCACCACCTAGAATCTAACCCAGATCCCCAGGATCGATGGTTGACCAACCAATCATTCAATCCACCAAACAACTTGACCTTTCCACTATTTTGTTGAAGTACCGTCCCAAGCAATAAAACGAGGTACCTTCGACTGTGACGGTGAAAAAAAAAAAAAAAAAAAAAAAAAAAACCACACAACACGTTTCGCAAAAGTTATTCTCTAGATTTATCTCTGTTTTCTGGACGAACAAGTTTTTCTACAGACATTGTCTAGGGGGAAAAATAAAACTTATTCCCCCCCCCCCCCTCTTTTTTTTCCGATTCTTCTCGGCAACTTGTACCTTTGGTTCTATCTATCTCATTGTTTGAGTGGCCAAGTTTTGATCGTCCGAATGGATTGCGATTCTTCGAAATCCTCTTGAATGTTTTTCTTTTAGATGATTTCTTTCAACTCCCCTTCCCCCTCTCCCTTCCGAGCAGACACGAAGAAATGTTGGGGCTCTTATTCATCATGATTGTAGCCTCCATAGCTCAGGATCCAAACAACTCTTGTATTATATATATGGCCATACGTATAGTATATTATTATTTGTTCTGTCTTACGACAGGTCCATTCTTTTGTCAGTAAACTTAAACAGTCAATGCGCGGTCTTCTGCCTCTTCCGTCAACTCCCAGAATTTTATTCTTTCCTATATACCGTATGTACCGTAACTTGCGGGACCCTTTTCTGCGATGGACCAGAAACACAAAAACAATTAAAAAAGTTAATAGAAATATTTATCCCATTTGACCTTGTTTCCTAGCTATATTAATGTTTGTACTCCAGTAATATGGAGCTGCTTAAACATTATAAGAAGTGCTCAAAGTGGTCACCTTGGGTCTTAACGCAAGATAATTCAGCCCTGTTCCGAAATTACCAGGTGTTTTTCGAATTCGTTTGCAGCTTCCTTCTTGTATGCTTAGCTTGACGAAGGGTTTCACCCTCTGGTAATGGTTGTTGGATAAATGTCACGAAGGTTACGCTCAATGGAATATCAGCTCGGTTAAATATCCGCTCACACTTCCAAGAAACATTAGACCCTTCCAACAAAACGTTAGTAAAGGGTGGAGGTGAAATATCCGCTCACAACTTCCATTTGATCAAAGGTTAGGTTAGGTTTGTTAGTTAGGTTAGGTTTGGTTAGGTTAGGTTAGTTTTGGTTAGTTTTGGTTAGTTTTGGTTTGGTTAGGTTAGGCAAGCTGGTTGAGCCCAAATTTCACAACATTCCACCTGAGCGGAAATTTCACGGAGTCCACTTTTCATGCATTCGTTGGATAAACAATAATAGCTTCAAGTGGCCCCACAAATAAAAATATAATAGATTTAAGTTTAGGGAACACGCCAATAGGTCTTACACAACGTATCCATTTGTTAGGAAACTGTTCGTTTGAGATATTTTGTCCACTCGGCTAAAATTTGGCGGAATGATATCAAACATTTTGATCGATTGGCTGTTATGCGGAGACAAGGTCAAATGGAACACTGATTTATGAGTTTGTTTCATTGTTTGTCTCTCTCCTGGCCACCACTGAAGTGTATCTTACGTGAACACACCACACACATCATGAATTCACCAGTAAATCGGATAAAACTGATGGTTTCTAACTAATAGCTGAGTACTTCTCCACTTGAATTGCTAGTCTCACCCAAACCCCATTTAAGATTTCTCTGACGGTTATAATAAGATCTTCATTTTTTCTTTTGATCTCCCCTCCCATTCAGCACGTGACCTTGAAATAAATAATGAATACATTTAAAATAATTTCTAAGACAATTATATGGAATGTCATTTTCTTGTTTTTGGGTGGTAAATATCTCCTTGAATATAAGAAAATTTGGCAACGCTGGTGTTGCCAGTAGCCCCTTCTTATGCAAATACAACACCTTCCAACATAACTGAAAGAGAGGAGATTTGGCAATAGTTAACCGAGAGAGAGCGAAGATAAATCTTTTCTCTTAAGACCTGCAGTTACCTCAGCGCTGATATTGAGTGCAACCTATTTTTCAAAGAAAGTGTTTCTGCAGCCAACATTAATAACATTAATAACATTTTACTATACTATTATATTATTATTTTTATTTAAAGGTATTCATAATATGTATCAAAAGGGATAGTCGCATAACATAACTTGACGTATGGATACATGAAATTAGATCTAGTGACTTTTCTAGCTGTCAAATAAGGCCTTTCCCATGAAAATGGAAACGTAGAAAATATTTTGAACCCACCCACCCCTAATTCACCCCGTTAAGTCTACAGTTTGAATTCCTCTCTTCCCAAACCCCGTCATTCCCTTGCAAAGAGTATTAACCAAAATGTCTGCAAAGTGTTTTCTGGGTCATGATATGAAACACAGCTTCTCGATGATATTCTCTGTGCTTCCACCCTAGAACAAGAACAGATTGTATGATAGTAGCGGGTGAGGGGTGGGTGGGGGATGGGGTGTTTATAGACTCGGTGCGAACTTAGACACATCACAGAGATTCACGGGGCCCCGCGGTTGAATTCTGTTTATTACACGTGGAAGATAATATAAGCTACCGCAACGTAGATTGCAGATAGTCGTTTGGTGGAATAAGGTCATATGGATAGTTTGGAGTAAAATATATTTTTTTTAAAATGTTGAAGTTTTAAAAGGAAAGTGAATAAATACCGGTGTCTTTGTCGTTTTTATAATAAATTTTATTGGGAATAAATAATAAAATAGTACATATGTACGCTTAGTTTAGTTCTCTACATTATAGTCTGATTTTAATAGGAAGCCCTTATTTTATAACTGTTAATTCTTGTCGCTACAATGGTAGGGGGGTTTGGGGGGGGGGAGAGGGAATTACAATTGTATTTACATTCTTAGTCTGTATAGTTAATAATTTAAAAATAACTTAGAAAGATATGCTAAGCAAGTATTATTGGAATATTTTGATAACATTTTAGATTAAATTTATGCTTTAGTAAATTAAATGAAACGTATTTTATATATTTTCAATTAATGTCTGTTGGGTGACCTGGTGGTCTAGGGGTAAGGTGTTGGACTTCTGTGCTGGGGGTCCTGGCTTCAATCCTCGGTCCCGGCACAGATTTATCTGATTGCCAAACCCTTCCTTCACCTCTGACAAGACATCTTGTGAATGTGGGGAATGCCAGTCCTCCACCGTGGTTCGGATTCCACGTTAAACTGTAGGTCCTCCATTTCATCTCACAATCACCCTAACATTACACGCTAGCGTAAGTGCGTATAACTCGAACGGGTAGTAAGACGTGGTGCTAATAATAATAATAATTATTATTATTAATAATTACTATCCGTGGTCGAGTGTGGGCTTCCTATTGAACTCAGGGTTTAGTAATTTTAACAGTAATTGTTGAATATCTGTCAAGGTTGTCCTGGAATCTAATTAAATCTTTTTTTATCTTAATTTAAAAAGTTTTTAATCTAATGTCGTTATGCTCATGACAAATATTCAACAACTGTTGATATCATCACGTGGAGAAAATTAAACTCTTTGTTTCTACTGGAGAAATGTTTGATTTATTTTGACCAAAAAAAGTTTTGATGAAAAAATTGCAACTTTGTGAATTCGAAACTATTTTAAGAAATGGGTTGCATCTTATTTTAACACCCTCAAGCAATCTAAACACTATCACAAGTTCAAATAAAAAACAAGTGGGGTGGGGAATGGATGCAGGTTGAAACAAAGAGGTGAAATAACGAGGCAAGTGGTTTACTCGGAGCGCCATCTTGGTTTCGAGAATAGCACGTGTATTACGTTTGATTTGAAAAGTATCTATTATTTACAAGTAAAAGCTTTTTGTTAATTCCTTATTTTTACCCATCCGGGGCATCCCCATGTAAATATACTATTGGAGAAAGATATCTTTAAAAGTTAACATAACCCGCATAGGTGGTCTAATAGTCTAAGGCGTCACTCTCGCAATATACTATCATTTTTAAAGATGGGGATATTAGGGTTCCAATATTGGTTGGATATACTTAGGGTGGTTTTTTAAACGATTTTACACGCTCTACTCACGCTAATGTTGGTGCACTTTCTATATGTCCAATTTTTATCATGGCAATGGCATTAAAATAAGTATAGCTGTTTTTTGGGTATCCAAAATATAACTAAAATTTCATATAATTTATTTATTTTAACTGAATCGTAGGCCTTTTTAAAACCCATGTATAATTGTTAAACCGTAATGTGGTAATCCCACATTTTCACAATATTTGCTTAGCAGTAAAAATATGATCAGTTTTCGATCTATTTCATCAAAATCCACACTGATACACAAATATTTCATTAGCGTATGACGTCAATATCGTTAAAATTATGTTAGAGATAAAATTGTATAGGATGTTGGTAATAGTGAGATATCTCTGGAGTTATTACACTGTTTCATTCCTTTTTTGAAAATTTGTATTATAATACCTTCCTTCAATTCTTATGGTAATACACCTCGCTGTTCCATATGGAACATAGCCATATATGAATTTCTATAACTATTTTTTCATCACCTCCCTTTATTAACTCTGATGAAATTGAACCTATACCTGGAGATTAATGATTCTTTAACTTCCCAATAGCTTCTTTGACTTCACTAATATTTGCATCTGAGACTATTGGTTCAGCAGTATGAATATTGACACCCTTACCCAATTTGGATCCTTCATGAACGTCCAAAAATATGCCTAAAGTGATCGTTCCACCTACTCTATCGTATCTGCCATCAGGTTAACATTCTCATCTTTCCCTAAATTGCCTTTAGACTGATAATTTTCCCTGTATCCGTTAATACCCAAATAAAGCTCATTGGTATAACTATTTTTGCATTGCTAAATGGGTTTAAGCTCAATAAACTCGGACTTCCTAACCAATGTAATTTTGCTTCTCTTTTCTCCTCTTTTACTTTTGAACATTCGTTGTTTAATCTTGGTTTCTTCCTACTCTTTTTTGCAAAGACCTACACTACACTTTGCTGTATTTATAATATTATTTCTGACACTTTACTACTTTTTCTCTAGATTCATAATTTCCTCGTCATCCTTTGAGCAATCTAGGTAGTAGTTGTATTGCACATAAAATATGCTAGGAAACTCGACGACCAAGCTGCACATATAGCTTGTTGAACCGAGAGTAATACAAAATTCCTATAAACTTACATCCGGAGAACTATGCTGATACCATTCAAGTGTGTCCAAAGTTTCGGCGTACAGCACCGGGAGAGCAAGGCTGTGCACGCATGCGTGTACAACAGGTTACATAAAAGCTAGGCGCGTAGCACTGCACACCACTTTTAATAAAAAATTGAATTTAATTGTCACTAATCAAAGTGTCTTTTAATCATTTATTGGTTTAAACACTTCGTTGCACTTTATTTATTTCAATGATCCTTCACGGATCCACTTTTAATTATTAGTATTATTATGATGATCCTTCACGGATCCACTTTTACTATTATTATTATATTGACATACTTAACAAACACTCTTAATGCTACACATACTCTTAAAAGCCTGACGGCCAAATTCGTTATATGAGCCACTACTTTGATACATTTACTGAATAATTAGCTTAAAAACACAAAAGAATAATTCACAAAATAAACCCAATTACTTAAAAAATACATTGTTTCGGATAGAGAAAGGATAATAACAGAACATCTGAATCACCTTATCAAAAACTTTATTTATGAGAATACCTAACCTCAAAACAAATTTAAAATACTTTAAATATATAGATGATAATCTTGGAATCATTAAGTACGTTTAAAATCAGTATGAAATCATACATCACACCATTATAAAATATTGAAAATTATTTTCCCCTTCTTAATTGAATAATTAATTTTCATTAGCGAAAAATCTTTAACTGTCTCTCTGGTATTGCTCCGTGGTCGAGCACTAATTAAATCGGTCCGGTTTTTTGATGTTGTGAGTTAATTGGTATTTATAGCCCCGTGATCGAGCGCCAATTAAAGAATTATTATATAATTAATACACACTTATTATTTTTACATGTTTTTATTTCTTAATCTAAGTTTATTTAAGGAGAAAATAGATCAACATTACAATCACATATATCACTTGCCATTATTACATGTACAGTGCAGTGCGCCTAAGTCCTATATAACCTGTTGTACACGCATGCTTGAACAGCTTTGCTCTTTCAGCGCTGTACGCCGAAACTTTGGACACACTTGAATGGTATCAGAACAGTTTTCCGGATGTGAGCTTATAGGAATTTTGTATTACTTTTGGTTCAAACAAGCTATGCACGGAGCTTGGGCTATGAGTTTCCAAACACCCTGTATCCATCTCTACGTACTATATCCTCCCAGTGTCCAACTTCCCGGACACCATCCGCCAAGAGTCAGTCAGGAGGAGGTAAAACAAACAGTTGCACCAACTTCTAGGTACTGTTTTCTCTCTGTATGAGGTAGTGTGGCCAACTTCACTCAAAAGAGGACCCCGAGGTTTATGGGAGTGGCGAGGGCGGGGATAAATTGTTGGTAGCACAGCAACAAGTCTTCATGGCGGCGGAGGAAATTAGCGAACTTATATCACAATAAACCAACCAGTAGTTTCGTGGGAAAGTTTTGTATTTAGAGCACCTGGTATTGAGGTAAGTTCGCGTCGAATATTACAGAGCGCGGTAGAAATTGTGATCTGCGTTATCTAGTAGGCCTACTAATAAATATCCTTACATTATCTTAACTAAGACTTCACAATAGACTGGACTCCCTGTGATGGAGGAGTAGTGGTTTGAATCCCGCTCGGTTTACTTAGGTTGGCTTTTCATAAATAGTTTTTCACACTCCCTTCACGCAAGTGTGAGTACACTTCCTCTAAATTAAACTTGCCTATTCCTAACACATCAGTGTAATAAAAAAGTAAGCATATAACCCGAACGGCTAGAAAGACATGGGGCTAAAAAAATTATATAATATTATTAATTATTTAAAAGCCTGTTTAGATTTGGTGGTCCAGAATTAAAGGGGTTGCGGACCATTAGTTGCATCACACCGTTTTAACATACCTTGTATTTGTTCATAAACCCTTTTTAGTATTCTCCAGAGACGGATTCAAATAAGTTCGGAACTCTTCTCTTTCCAGGGAGGAAAAAAAAGAATTCTGTAAAAAAAAGCCTGATAAAAATAAACTTGCTGTGTGTCCCTCCCCTCCCCTCCCCACCGGTGTGTCTTTTCCGATGTCTTCTTTCCTATCTTTCCGCTGACTCTTTGATGTCCCTGACAATTTTCACTTCAAATCTATTCTATTATTCGAATTGTCATTCCCTCATAGTAGCCGTCCATCGCATTCCTAATTACAAATCTTTATGAGAACTTACTTATTCCCACCGTTCTCCATTTTATTTTTTATTACTCTGCGCAGAAAATAAAATAATAATCTCTTATGAATTTCTTTCAACTTTGAAGTATAAGATATTAAAAAAAAAGTTAAAAAAAAAGCTTGGATTATTCCTTTTGACAACGTTCTTTTTCTTTGCCACAATTTAAATCAAGACGCAAAGAAATAGTTATGTGCTTTTTTTTTCGTGAAATATTTTTCTTGACATCAAACAATAATAATTGCTGTTTTTTGTGTGATATTTAATGGACACAGAATTGATATGCTCTGTGTAAAAGCGCGCCAATAGACGATTAATGAATACACGCGCACACACACACACACACACACACACACACACACAGACACACACACACAGACACACACACACACAGACACACACACACACAGACACACGAATTACCGTAACGCAAGGTGTAAGCGGAGAAGGTTTCATTTAAGTAATAATAATAATAATAATAATAATATTTAGCACCGCGTCTTACTACCCGTTCGGGTTATACGCTTTAAGTACTAATTATGCTAATGGATTAGGAATTGGGAAGATTGAATTAGAGGAAGTGAACCCGCATTTGCGTGGAGGGAGAGTGGAAAACCATTTAGGAAAAACCACCCCAGTTCACCCGACCGAGATTCGAACCTCGATCTCCCCGTCCTCAGCAGTCGAGTTCAACACGACTAGCGCGTTAGCAAACTACGTTCATTTAAGTAGGAGTGACATATTTTATTTACTTGGTGGTATGGGATCTTATAAATAAAATAATGCTTCAGTGGGTTCACGCCCACAAAAGGTTTGAGCCCCACTGCTCTAGCTCAGTGAGTTGACCTCGGTGGACTTAGTGTGAAGGGCTCACCTCAAGACCCGATGTTAGTGGGCTCAAACCCAACTGTGGTCGACGGATTTTTCTTGATCGATACAAATCAGTAGTCGTTGGACCCATGTCGATTGTGGCGTGTTAAAGAACCCTGGAAGGTATGTGAAAATACCTATCCCAGCAAAATTGGTAGGCTCTTTCACTCTCGTTCACAGCAATTCTCGTGTGCTGATATAATCACTCGGTTCATAAAGTGCACGTTAAATACTTCAAAGAAAAAACTATAACGAGTAGACGCGGTGACAAAAAACAACTTATTTTTGAATTCCCGTGAAGTTTGTCAGGTGAGATTGCGCTATATTCCGCCCCGTCACTTGGGTTAACAAATGCAATTTTCTGGTCGTCTGACAAAAAACTTGTCGTGGTATTTACACAACAAACTGTTCATCAACAATCATCCATTAGTTACAGAAAATTACCAATTTAAAAATTCTGGATAAAACCTTTCACTGCCATAAGACGGGTGTGATAAAAGAATAGCCTTTGGGACAATTTTTTTTAAAAAAAAGGGTAGAGTGGGATTAGGTGGGACTTTAGAGGTGTCCGAGAAAATCTTTTCACTCACTACAATATAGTTTTTTCTTTAGACCTGCTTCTACCCCTTTACTGGTCTCTCTCTCTTTTTTTTTTAACCACAGGGCTAATTACTTTCTCTCCGCTACTCGTGTTAGTAATGTCAAAGTACTTTCCCTCCTCGTCCAACACTTACAACAGTTCGTTCCCGCGCGGTTAAAGCGTTAGCCAGTATGCGTACTTTCTCACGACCTCACCTTCCTCATCCTCTTTCCCTAACCCCTTCCTTCCAAACCTTGAAAAGATGAGGAGAAAGGGGAAGGTGAATCCCCCCCTCGAAAGTTTTGGTGGGGGCTACTCCCCCCCTCCCCCATACCACTTCACTCCAACCTAAAAGACAAATGAATAGAGTGCTTTCTACAAAGACGTGAATGGATTGTTTAAAGTGTTGAAGGAACTCTTGTTTACCCCTTACTTACCAGAAATACTCTGTTACAAATGTTATTAATCAAACAGCTCGAGTCGTTAAAACTCGCGGTTCAAGGTAATGGAGCGTGATTATAAATAATACGGTGGCAAAACGACGGTTTTGTGTCAGAGATCACCTGTTCGAGGCGACATACATATATTTTTTGTATAGCATTCATTCATCACTTTTAACAGTGTTGTCATTGTCCAGAAAAACCTCGTGACATCTTGTTTCCGTCAGCCAGTGGTGTCTTGCAGGTGTAAAAGGTGATAAGGGAGGGAGGGATAAGGGTAGCACCCCTTTCGGTCCATAATTGTTCGTAGGCCTACTAATTACGCCAGTCTGTTGAGAATTCGTAAACTGAAATTTGGAGCAAACGCATCCAATTTTTTATCGTGGAAGGAGAGGGGTAAAACATTTAGGAAAAAATCATCAGTACAACCGACCGGGATTTGATCCCCGATCTTCCACTCATTGGCAATACAGTCTATTGCGAGACTGACGTCCTAGATCATTCGACTACTGAAGCGTTTTAAATTTTTTTAATAGTTTCTTTACCCAGAAACAAACTTATGAAGCTTGATCGAAGTGTTTTTCTCCTAAGATACAAAGTAAAGTTATTTAAATTAAATTTACTGCCGTTTGACCATACGAGACCAAGCTTGTAGTTCTGCCATTGGAAACATATTACTTGTTTCTCCTAATCTGCTGTTTACATTTATGACTTCACGTTTGACCTTCACGGCTGTAAGCTTTTCCAACCAATGTGGATATCAGAAGCCAGTGCTGAATTCACGTATGCGGGGACCTCTTGGCGACATACAGTGTCGGGGACTCCCATAAATCCGTGTATAAACTACAAGACTGAGATTTTCGTACATAAATTCTAATGTATAAGATTTTCTTATTTCTAAACTGTCATCGCTGGGTGATATTGCTAAATGTAAGATAATTTTGAGCAACATATTTGGGGTAAAAAATATATAAGAAACAAGTTTACCAAAAATATACTTTATGCCAATATTATTATTAGCACCGCGTCTTACTACCCATTCGGGTTATACGCACTTACGCTAATGTGTAATGATAGGGTGATTGTGAGATGAAATGAAGGACCTACAGTTTAACGTGGAATCCGAACCACGGTGGAGGCCTGGCATTCCCCACATTCACAAGATGTCTTGTCAGAGGTGAAGGAAGGGTTTGATAATCAGATAAATCTGTGCCAGGACCGAGGATTGAACCCCGGCCGCCAGCACAGAAGTCTGACACCTTACCCCTAGACCACCCGGTCACATTTATGCCAATAAATTATAAGGTGTGACACTTACTCCTGTCCTATGTTATGGGTACAGGTGTTAAGTAGCTGTCACTTCTGGCAGTCAGCTGTCAGTCAGCACCAAAGAAGCCATGGGGCTACTGCAAGAAGATGTATAATGTTTTAGCTGTATCTATTAGGAGTGATTGACAGTGGTTGGTAGATTTGATGACAGAGGCAGTGAACTAATAATAATAATAATAATATATATGTATAATACTATTCTTACCTTCACAAAGAACTTGTCTCATAAAAATTCGTGACGTAAAAGCTAATTTCATGACTTTTTAGTATATTTCCATAATCGCTTCGGTGACCACGTGGTCTAACGTGCTACTCTAGCAATAGATTAGACTGCCGATGACGGGGAGATCGAGGTTCGAATCTCGGTCGGGTGTACTTAGGGTAGTTTTTGCTAAATGGTTTCCACTCTACCTCCACGCGAACTCGGATACACTTCCCTTAAATATAACCGTCTTAATCCCTAAAACTATGAACGCAATTAGTAGGCCTACATAAGTGTATAACCCGAACGGGTAGTAAGACGAGGTGCAAAATAAAAAAAAAGTGTTTTTCATGAGCAAAATCTTATTTAATAACCTTTGTATGACTTTCATGACTAGTAGACATCTTTGTTTGTACCTTACAAGATCCGGAAGGGATAAAAGGGGGTACGCAACTTGTGAATGTGGGGAATGCCAGGCCTCCACCGTGGTTCGGATCCCACGTTAAACTGTAGGTCCTCCATTTCATTTCACAATCACCCTACCATTACACATTAGCGTAAGAGCGTATAACCCAAACAGGTAGTAAGACGCGGTGCTAATAATAATAATAATAATAATAATTGGTTTCCAACAACACGTGGGTCCAGCAAGATGGGGCAATGGCCCACAAAGCCCTAACATCAATTGAGGTGCTTCGCAAAAATTTTCCTAAGTCACCTCGTTTCACGATTTGGGGACATCGCCTTGCCACCACGTTCACCAAACTTAGCAGCCCCGGAAATTGTCTTGTTTCATGGAAGTTGAAGCAATTCGATAAGAGACATTGCCCAAAGTCTTGTCAATATTTGAGAAGAGCACACTTCAAGGTATTACACATAATGGTAGCTATTGTTTAAAAAAAAAAATGTAATTCAAGAGTATGTAGAAAATTTTCAATCTTTTGTTGTTATTTTAAACTTAATTTGAAGCATTTAATAGTAGAAATAATAATATAATATGGTGCGTTTGGACGTCATTCGTATCCTAGTAGTATAAATATTATTCAGTACTAATTTAGCGCTGTCCAGGGGACGCCCGAATGTACTGATATTACGATCTTTCCGTGGGAGCTCTTTCCATGTCCCCATGAGAGGAGGTGATGGTGAGCATGAGTATTGCCAGTGGAAATACTTAAACCTAAGTTGAGCCTAACTAACCAAACCCTGGTGACTGTTCGGGAAAAATACCCAAGGTACCAGCCGGGGATCGTAGTCAGGTATACTAAACACTACACAATGGGGCAAGTTGAAGTTGTAATTATATATTATAATTAGATGTGTCGATACTTTCTGTCCCATCCTGTATCTATTTAAAATCACCAACTGGATAGTTTAAAAATTAAAAAAATGATATGTCACAACAGAAACATTAGCTTCTGCTTCAACTTTGCTTCGCACGTTTAAATCTTTGCTTCGTATTTATAAAGTTACCTTTTCACATCACTATATATTTTGTAAACAAAAAATAAACACAATTATCTGTTCTTATTTGTCGGCGATGTGGTGAATAGATTTCACACCAGTTACCCCCTCAAGGATTTAAGATGGAGCCTGGTTCTGAATTGTTTGACGTAATGGGTGGAGGTAGAAGGGTTACGGGGTGCGGGGGGTTTGATTCTTGGGGGTCCTTAGAAACCTATACAATGTAAATCTTTGAGAATGAAGAGAGGACTTTGACGGTGAAAAGGAAGGGGTAGGTAGTGGAGTTTGTTGAAACAAAGTGAAGAGACAACAGGACAAGACGGATTGGGACTAACAGGCGGACCCTGTGGATGAAAGGCAGTTCCTCACCCCCTCCCCTCATCACTATTTTTTTTTACGTAACTGTAGCAGGCTCTGAACAAAGAGTTACAAAGAAGGTTGCCCAGACCTTTGAAACAAACCCTTGGCCTGTTTTAGGTCCTGTAATAACTTTATTTTTTAAGTACTCTCTTCTACCCCTCACCCCTTTTCATCCCCCCTCCTCTTAATGAACAATAAAAAATCAGTGTAGGTAAAAAATATTGTTTCACTTTTAAAATAAAAAATATCTTGTTATTTTTTTTTGTTCAAGTGGTTATAAATATTCCTCTGCCCTTAACATCCTAAGAAATCTAACGGGAGCCTGTAAGTACCATGTTCTAGGAACGTTGGTTTGGGAAATAAAGAAATGCTTTGTTAAAAGTATTATTTGATTTTATTATTATTATTATTTATTATTATTGCGCTTCTGGACTACATCACTCGTAGCTTTGTTTGTGGAAATATGATCTAGTACGAAAGTACGGTTCGTTACCCAGGGACGCCCGAATGTACTAATCGTACATACTTTCCATGTCCCGATGAGATGAGGGTGGAAGTGAGTGTGGTGTGGAACAACTTGAAACATTTAAACTCTACTTAGACTAACTAACCAAACCCTGGTGACAGTTGGGGTGATTCCCCTGCCAGGAAAGATACCCAAGGTATCAGACGGGAACTGAACCCGGGACGCCTAGGTTCGTAGCTAGGTGCACTGACCACTACACCACAAGACCGGTTATTTTATTTAATGCTATTTAACTAGCCATGTATGTATTGTAACCTCACCACACAGTCTTTTACGTATTTTACTTCTATTACCAGTAAACACGTGCGAAACTTTAGCACACTCACCCCCCCCCCCCCCCAAAAAAGATGTAGTCTTTTGTTGGGTTGTTGAAATTAACTACTCAGCGAAGTGTTTACACAAAATAGCAAAGAGTTTATTAATGTGAACGTATTTACAATTTACAATATATATTTGTATACAATATTTGATGTCAGAATGCAATCATCTTGAATTTTTTGTTTGTCATTTTCGGTAATTGATACAAAAAAATATTGTTAGGTTAAGTGACTCTTGATAAGGCTATATAGAGTTGTCCGTGAGTAAATACAGCATTTGGCAAGTACAATCCAGCTGTTTGAAGCGTCTGTCCCTGAGAGTTATTGACAACATAAATAGGATTTAACGCTTCGGTGGTCGAACAGCTCAAGGTGTCACTCTCGCAATAGACTGGAATGCCGATGATTAGGAGTTTGGAGCTCGAATAAAGTTCACTTGTACTGAGGGTAGGTTACCCCCTCCCCCCTAATAGTTGTTTGTTATTCATCTATGCAAGTGCGAGAACATTTATTTTAAATTCTACCTTGTATGTATCTCAAACCGTTAATATAAAAATTCGAATAACATGTATGGGTGATTAGATCGCTGCTTGCGCACGCACGCTCACACACACACACTTTTAATAGAAGGAAATATAAAGTTTTGTTGGAGCCAACCTTGAAAATATTTACTATACATTTACATTTTAACCGCATCTAAATATCATACAGTATTATTTAGATTTAAAAATTAAACCTGAACATCGAACCCAGGATATTTGACTTAGTGCGTCAATGTTAATGCTCTAAGCTCGATGTTAAGATCATTGGCGTAATAATCCACGGGTTCGAGTCCCGTGTTGAGGTGTTATTTTTCAATTTTAGGAATATTATATTATTGTTATTTTACAAGTATTGATAATATCTATCAAAAGTGACAGCTGCAGATCAAGTGACTTGACGTATGAATAAGTGAAAGTAGATCTAGTAACTCTTCTAGCTAGCCGATAAAGGCTCTTCCTGGGAACAATGGACTATAGTTTCACCCATTTGATCGCCGCCAATATTATTTCTTGATAAAACACCAAAGATTTAATCCGTTTCACAGCCAAGCTCGTTCTACACGTTAAACCTTTTTTCTGTGGGTGTACCTGTGTCAAACCCTGTGAAAGGGGATATTGCAGAGATACAAGGGGTAAGTTTTGCTACCCTCTCACGTCCCTGAAGGTTCTGTACACTCCATATCTTCGATTCCCGGTAGCAAGCCACTCCACGCGTGACGCGATATATTCGGAAGCGAGTACGCCATCTAAACGGGGTGCACCTGCATTGAGATAGACGCGGGATGTGACTTGAATGTAAGAATACTTTGTTAAGGTGGTAGCAGCGCCCCCCCCCCCCCCCCTCATTGGGTCACGTATTCCCCTTACGGGGGACACAAATAATCCCCGACCACTTTACCTTCAGAACTCCATGCAACCTTTCAACCTTACACAACCCTGGGAAGATATTTAAAAAAAAAAAACCTTTTCAGACACTGCGCACTTTAGTTTAAAGCTTGTTTACAGCCTAGGGGGTCTAGACCCCATCTCGGCTCGTTTCGTGTTGAGGTAATAGCTTTAATTTACTTTTATCTAAGCGATTATAATAATATTGCGCGTCTAATCTACATCACTCGTTGCCCAATTTGCGGAAATATTAGCCGGTACTAATGTACCGTTGTCCAGGGCACGCCCGAATGTACTGATAGTAGTACATCCTTTCTACGTAGGCTCTTTCCATGTCCTGATAAATGATTGAGGTGTGAGGGGGGTAGTGAGTACGAGGGTGATATAGTGTGAGGGTGTGGAATCGGTGGAAATACTTAACTATAAATTATGCCTAATTATTCAAACCCTGGTGACCGTTGGGGTAGTTACCCTTTGAGGGAAAATATCTAAGGTACCATCAGGGAATCGAACCCGGACCCCAAAGCTCGTAGCAAGGTGCACTGACCACTACACCATGGGGCCGGTTAGCTATTGTAATGACCATAGGGAAGTGAAAAATTCAAATAGAAATGTAAATGTCTAAAAAGTTACTGCCTCTGTTCCTTTTGGTCTACCCAACTCTCACAGGTACTGACGTGATTTAGATCAGCGCGTTCAAAGTATCCAATTCTTTGTGTCTGTACGGGCTACGCGCCTATGTAACATGAAGTGTACCTACATTTGCATGATAAGAGTGGGAAACCTTTTAAGAAAACCTAGTTCAGTACACACGATCGGGATTGAACTCCAATCTCCCAGTCTTCGGTAGTATAGTCCATGGCGAAAGTGACGCCTTAGACCAGGGTGTCACCGAAACCGGTTCGCGCACTAATATATAATACAATATGTGACGCCCACAACAAGGACGGAAGCGTGTGTAAAGAACAACCATGAGATCACAAGAGAAAACATAGTTTTATTTAAATTTGGTTAATTACAAAGGTAGTGTAGATACATAGTATAGTTAAAAAGAAAGGCATAGAGAGCCTACGATTAGACTGGCAAAAACTTGAACTTAACCATCACAAATATACATAATATTTACTGCCCTAACAGGGGAAATTATTGGAGTGAAAAGTCTGACATCTAAATTTAAACTAAACCGCCGAAAGGCGATATAACTTCAAAAACCAAGATGGCTGGCATAAGTTATGAATACCAATGACGTTAAACAAAATATATAACATGCAGAACCCATAAAAATTAACTTAGATACCTAAAAATATATATAATATAGTGGTTAAATATCTTACAAATAGACCCCAACAATAGCCGTTGAATCCTAATCATGAGTAACAACGCATAATCTAATTTTACAACTTTGTATAAAATGGATAGAATAAGTTTAGCGAACTGCCGTTACATCCATACATATAGCATGAAAACCTCACCAAAGACAAATAAATGTAAAATAATCTTCGTAACTAAAGCGAGCATATATTATCTTTAATACCCTCTGAAACCCAAGAAATATATAACAACCGCTTAGTTACTCTAAGTTACTCTAAGTTAAGATAAGGGTGCGCCACTTAGTACAAAAGAAGTACTGAAGTCAATCAAGACTTCCCCTTGAAAACTAACATATTATTTATTATTATTATTATTATTATTTAGCACCGCGTCTTACTACCCGTTCGGGTTATACGCACTTACGCTAATGTGTGAATGGTAGGGTGATTGTGAGATGAAATGGAGGACCTACAGTTTAACGTGGAATCCGAACCACGGTGGAGGTCTGGCATTCCACACATTCACAAGTTGTGATTAATACACGTCTTGTCAGAGATTACTATTATTAATACATTGTATAGTTATAATACGTTTAGTTATGTAATATCATATAAACTAAAACTGTTAACGGAGGATGTTATTAGTCAAGTGACAAACGCGTCACAGGGGTAACGTTCTGCCCGACAATTCCCCTGGCGTACTCTGGGGGGGATGAAGAACAACTTAGTGGTGGCGATGGAAAGAAGATAAAGGATTGGGGGGCATTATACCCCCTCCCCTTTTCCCAATCTCGGCTAATTGCGCGCGTGGTTGGGACAGCAAGGGTGGATCAAGTGGACTTAGGCCCCCAACACCTTTCCCTCCTCCATTCGTCGAGGTATCAAGCCCTGTCATAGGGACACGGTCAGGGCGGCCAACTCTCACAGATTAGTACTAAATCTCTCGTTCGTACCGCCCTATCCCCGTTCTGCTGGCTGGTTTTAACACTGCCGACGGTTGGACGAGTAACACAAAAACGTTATTTTCGGATTAAACCGAAATGAAGCTTGACTTGCATACTAAAAAATATCTTCCCGCATTACTCAGATTTTGGTTTGCAAATTTCTGACGTTTCTTCAATTTGGCGCTAGTGTTAAAAGGGGTTGGTATGAATCTACAATCCTTCTAGCAAAAATTAAAGCCTGTTTGTAAATTACAGTTTTTATAGTTGATGTGTTTGATTAAAAAATTACAATTCCTGTAGTAAGAGCTAAGTGTTTAAAAGTCAATTACAATTGATGTAACTGTAGTTGAGTGTCAGCGGTAAATTATAATTGCAGGAGCTAGATTTGAGTGTCATCGGTAAATTATAATTGCAGTTGCTAGATTTGAGTGTCAGAAGTAAATTATAATTGCAGCTGTTAGATTTGAGTGTCAGAAGTAAATTATAATTGCAGTTGCTAGATTTGAGTGTCAGAAGTAAATTATAATTGCAGCTGCTAGATTTGAGTGTCAGCAGTAATTTATAATTTCAGTTGCTATATTTGAGTGTCGGCAGTAATTTATAATTTCAGTTGCTAGATTTGAGTGTCGGCAGTAATTTATAATTGCAGATGAAATAAATTAGTGTAAGCAGGAAATTACAATTCCTCTAGTTAGAGAAGAGATTCAATAGGAAACTACATTTTCTATAGCAAGAGTTGGGGATCAATAATAAATTAATAAAATTCTTCTACTTAGAGTAAAATGCTATCAAAGTTGACCACAAAAATATTCGTTTGTATTTTCTAAAAGTTCCTTCTCATAAAAATTGGATTTTAGCCGTGTGACCCCTCTTTGTTGCATCAACTTTTTTTTCTTATAGTATTTTGTTTTGTCTTTTGTTTGTGTTTTATTATTTTTATTTTCGAGAATGCTATCTCATTTTTACGAGCTCCAAATTTCAATTCCAATGCTGGTGATGAAGTTTATTTCATTATTACGACGAAAGTAAAACAAGTCATTTCCTTTCCTGACAGAAAGAAAGAAAGAAAGAAAGAAAAGAGTAACCATCATGTTTTAAAAATGTGATGTAATTCGATCCCCTAGTGCCTGTCAAGGGTTAGCAAGTTATAGGCGAGTTTTGTTTTTTATTCCCTAACAAAAGGAATGAAGGAAGTATAGGGAAAGGAGGGAAATATAGCTGGGGAAAGGGGTGAAAGCGGGTGTAATGTCATTTTAGGACTGCAGGGTTTCTATGCGTCAAGGCAGAGGAGAGAAATTCGATTCAACGAGGGGCCGGTCATTGGGCTGAGTGACCACACCAACCCTGGATAATACTAAACAGACGTTAGAGAAGAAATCATCGGCTAGTGGAAGAACCGTAATTTATAATCCCCGGTTGGTGGTCGCATGGTACAGTCAGTTGCGAGCTAAACTCATGGGGGCATTTTCGGTAGATTTAGTGGGATTTTTTGTAGCTCGAACATGATTTTTGCTAGCTCGAATGAGAGTTTTGCTAGCTCGAGCGTGATTTTCGGTAGCGAGAGTCGAATTTTAGGTAGCTCGAATGCGATTTTTCTAGCTCGAACGCGATTTTTGCTAGCTAGAGTGGGATTTTCGGTAGCTAGAGTGGGATTTTCGGTAGCTCGAACAAGATTTTTGCTAGTTGAGCGGGATTTTCGGTTGCTAGAGTAGGATTTCCGGTAGCTCAAACGCGATTTTTGCTAGCTCGAGCGGGATTTTCGGTAGCTAGAATGAATTTGTTTTTGTAACTATATTGGAACTTTCAGTATCTCGAGTAGGTATTTTTTCTTTCGCGCATCAGTAATTTACATTACAATATTGGTGTTCTGGGCTGTTTGGAAAAGTTGGGCTTTATTACAACTACTGTGACATGAACAAATATTAAAGTCGACTTAGTCGATTTACCCCCTGGGTACGACTAATTAGTTATAATATCGTGTCTATGTTGCCTACATTTGATAAACCTTTCGGACAGAGAAGTATTGTGATCGTCAGGAAAATTCTAACTAGAGAATTTGATAAATGTCGACGTTTCATGACCCCTGGAACAGGAAAAGTGGTTTTCGTGTTGCCGTTTATCTGTCTGTTCGTCTGTATGTCTGTCTGTATCTCTGCCTATCAAGCTGAAATGTTTACATAAGGTTCCCCGGAGGAGTTTTGGAATAAGATATATAACCGACCATAAGTTAAAGAGTAGTTTACTGAAGGGAAAAAAGAGAAACAATCCATTTGCTAGAAATCCACTCAAACAATTTTTATTAAATTGGTATTCTTGCATTGTTTAACATTATAAAAATAAATATGGCGCGTCTCATTTTACCATTAAGATGATTTTGAGGATAAGTTACACTAGTGGAAATATCCAATTTTGATCATATCTCTATGAGATACGAAATAACCTATGATTGTGAAGTTGTAATACTATTCGAAATACGAATATTTTACTTGAAATATATATTTTTAAATATAAGTAAATATACATATTCTTAATGGCGGTATTAGAAGTGTGAAATTGATGGCTATGCTCTTTGGCGAAATGTTTCTGCAACAATGTATATAATTTCGTTTCACAAATATTACGAGATTCTAATAAATATATCTTTTTATTAAGTTAAAAGAAACAGAGAACCTGGTGTGGTGCACCGTACCTTTTATTATAAATATACGATTAAAGATTCACAATTTAATTTAAATAACTCGAATCTTTGCAACTCAAATGTTACGACATTAATGTACCTCCAAAGCACCTCCATCCTCCCCCCTACCCTTTTTTTACGTCTTAACTGGGGCGATGAGTGAAGGGTAGTGTGGTGTTTTGATGGAAATCGTAAAACGTGCGTACCGGAAGTGAGGCCATTACAAGGGCACATAGCTTCCCTTGCCCGGAGGTCATTTTGACGAGGCAAACTATCGAACAGTAAGGTGATCACAAAAAAAAACCTCTTTCCTGCGCCTTTTTTTTATATTCCCTCCCCCCTAAATTGGATGAGACGTGAAGTGTGTGTGTGTGTGTGTGTGTGTGTGTGTGTACTAACCTTGTACGTCAACTGTGGGCCATGCGGTGACTTAGTGGTACGGACTGCTTGGTGTTTAGTTGAGAAGTCCTTGTTTAAATCACATATCGGGCTTAGATTTTAAAAAGATTTACTTATTTTCAGGTGTATTTTGGAGCACGTGCAAAGTAAAGTGAGTTAAGATCAATTTATTCACACTTTTATTTTAATAGAAAAAAAACCCTTTAAGGGTTAAAATTTAAAAATAATGCTAGTTTAATTTCTTACACAATATAACATTTCATTTGGTGAAACGGTTCAATCCTCGGTCCCGGCACAGATCTACCTGATTGCCAAACCCTTCCTTCACCTCTGACAAGACGTGTATTAATCACATCTTGTGAATGTGTGGAATGCCAGGCCTCTACCGTGGTTCGGATCCCACGTTAAACTGTAGGACCTCCATTTCATCTCACAATCACCCTACCATTACACATTAGTGTAAGTGCGTATAACCCGAACGTCGAGTAAGACGCGGTGCTAATAATAATAATAATAATAATTTGAAACTTTTTAAATGAACACAAGTCCCGGTCAACTGCTGTAATGCCTAGTGACAGATATTTAAAAACTGTTGAGATAAAATTAAATTTATTATTATTATTATATTATTATTAATCACCACGTCTTACTACCCGTTCGGGTTATACGCACTTACGCTAATGTGATGGTAGGGTGATTGTGAGATGAAATGAAGGACCTACAGTTTAACGTGTGATCCGAACCACGGTGGAGGCCTGGCATTCCCCACATTCACAAGTTGTGATTAATACACTTCTTGTCAGAGGAGAAGGAAGGGTTTGGCAATCAGGTAGAATCTGTGCCGGGACCGAGGATTGAACCCCGGACCCTCAACACAGAAGTCCGACACTTTACCCCTAGACCACCAGGTCACTCTAAAATTAAATGTAGCTTCTGCAGAAAAACTTTATTTATTTTGACATTTTTTTTAAAAATTTTAATTTGAGGTAAAATCCGCTCTCCATTGGCGTGGTGATAACTGGTAACTGTAACTGACAGCTAGCAGACGATTTGATTCATTGTAAACATTGGTTAGAAGTAACAACTAATGCTTACATTGTTATTTTATTAATTATATTATCAATAAAAAGTGTCATCAAACGAGTTTAATAATACTTCCCCCAGAATTACTGTTTATTTGGACTTTTCGTAACTTTCTGAAAGAAGGGTGATATATATAAATATATATTATATATATATTAGTATATTATTATTATATATATATATTTATTTAATAGAACTATAATTGTAGTGCAAGCAATAATAAATTAAACAGTATTATAATCAAACATGTTTATACTTATTAAGTCCCTCAATTTATCCGTCTTTCCCGGTCTTACGTAAGCATGGTTCTGACCCCATATCCCCCTTGTAAAAAAAAAAAAAAGGAAAGCTTGAATCCCCTCCCCCCTAAGGTGATTATGTAATACTTGAACACCCTCTAAGCAGAAATTTCCTATTTTGATCATCTCTCTGCAACTATTTGAGATAAGGAATAACCTACCACTGTAAAGTTTTACTATTAAAGACACTTTTATTTAACATATATTTTTATAAAACCAATAATTTATGAGCTATTAGAATGTATATGTATACTAATTTTTTATGCAGCCCTTTGACATGTGAAATTGATTGTAATGCTTATTTTTTGTGGACAGAGAGTTTCCTCTTTTTTTCTATGTTTCTGTAACAATGTGATATTATTTCAGTTATGATCTTTTGGGGGATGGTCAAGCAACAATGTATATCATTCCGTTTCACAAGTTTTTTTAAGAGTTTAAGCGTTTTTAGTAAATAAATCTATTTTAAGCTAGAAGAAAAGGAAAGTACCATTTATATTATCTATTAAAAAAAAAAGAGGTGTATTTACTTAATATCTGCAGTAGCCATGACGTATACACAAACATACATTTATCTGCCGAGTAAAGATACTAAAAAACACAATACTTTAAACTAACGGAAAAATAAAAACATATCATAACTCGAATTTCTTTATTAGATATTTATCAATAATATTTATGTACACACATTACATAACTTGAAATTAATCACCCTTTTTGTTTTAGTTTAAACACACTTAGGAATTCATGTACAAAAGTCATTTTTTTTTAAAACTAAGAGAAGTTAGTAATGTAAAAAGCTATGTCACTATCTTTTTTTTTGTTAATATATTTTAAAAAATGATAGAACATAAAATATTTCTACAAACTGTTTGTCACACCATTTACTAAAGAGTGCAAATATATCCTTAGCTTGTGTTTTCCAGAGCATATATTTAGATCACACTTTAAATCTTAAAAAAACAACAACAGTATTTTAAGTTGTTATACATATAAAACATTTTACATTGTTTAAAATAAAAATTTCTTCAATATCGTCATTTTCTCTTCAAAACTTTCTCGGTTGGAGTTTTTTTAAAAAAAGTAACAACAAAATTATGTACATTTATATTTTGAAGTAATTGCAATAGAAGAAGATACATACGTTCAACATATAATCAAGAGGAAGAATAAATAATTTTGATTTAAAAAAAAATTCATTTTTACATCTTGAAACACATTAAGAATTTGAACTTCTTTGTTTTAGAGATATTTATAAATTAGAACAAAAATAAAATATACATGAAAATATAATATTAGCAGACTACCTTTACATTAGTAGTAAATTTTTATCACTTTAAAACTCATTAAAGTTGAGTTAGTCATTACAATGAACACATTTATTTGATAAAATGTCATACATTTGATTTGATCAGAATATTTTTATTTGAATATTAAACACAACAGTTAATTAAGTTTATTATATTCCACAACAAAAGACAACCATATCCAAGAAGATAACATAAAAATAACAATCAATAACGCATGAAATAGGGAAAATAAAGTCTCCACTTTTTACTTCTTCCAAATTTGACTGATAGATGCGAAAAATAAATCTAACAAACATTCATGTTCGAAGAAAAATATATGCCCCACAGGTATATATTTTTTTCTAAACGGTTTTATCCAGAAACTCTAAATTTGAGGTCGTCTTACGCCACTGATAACATCACAAGAGTTGTCAACAAACTCATACAAAAAGGAATTCAATATTGATCGTGCAAATTTGACTGAAAACGTTAACAAGTTTAGGATAGTAAAACAGTTGTTTCCAACAGCTTCGGGTAGATTATCAGTGGTATTCAAATAGCCTTGACAGGCTTATTAGCTCTGTGCATTAATAAAACAAATGTTACAGGAGCCATCAAAATACTAACCGATTCAAGGTCACAGACAGGTCAACCGATATACGTCGATTCACTAGTTTACAATTTAATTGCTAAGTAGGTTTCACATGGTTCAGTCGGCTTGGTTTAGAATATATTTGAAATTGAAATAGTTTTACAACATCGCTGAACTATATGAACTTATATCATCCGTTGATAAATTCAGCTTTCATCGAAGGAGTAGGTGTCATCTTAACCAAGTGTGCCATATGAACCAAGTGTATTGGAGGAGCTACGTATGGCATATGAACCAAGTGTATTGGAGGAGCTACGTATGGCATATGAACCAAGTGTGCCATATGAACCAAGTGTATTGGAGGAGCTACGTGTGCCATATGAACCAAGTGTATTGGAGGAGCTACGTGTGTCATATGAACCAAGTGTATTGGAGGAGCTACGTATGGCATATGAACCAAGTGTGCCATATGAACCAAGTGTATTGGAGGAGCTATGTATGGCATATGAACCAAGTGTGCCATATGAACCAAGTGTATTGGAGGAGCTACGTATGGCATATGAACCAAGTGTGCCATTATGAACCAAGTGTATTGGAGGAGCTACGTATGGCATATGAACCAAGTGTGCCATATGAACCAAGTGTATTGGAGGAGCTACGTGTGTCATATGAACCAAGTGTATTGGAGGAGCTACGTATGGCATATGAACCAAGTGTGCCATATGAACCAAGTGTATTGGAGGAGCTATGTATGGCATATGAACCAAGTGTGCCATATGAACCAAGTGCGCCATATGAACCAAGTGGCCCATATGAACCAAGTGTCCTGGTAGAGAGATGTACAATCTAGATTCGAACATTTCACCTAGTTGACCTAGACCTGTTTTCATGTCGCCGTACATATTACCGTAACCTGTCTAGTTTCTCTTTAGCTTGTGCAGCTCTTTGTATGATTGAGGACTCATTGAAACATGTAAAGCATATTCTAATTAATATTCCAGTTTCACTTCTCACTCTTATATCTCTCTCTCTCTCACTCCTCTTGAGCAAATACATGCATCCTCTCTCTTAAACTTTCATTCTACCTACTATTTACATTACACAATTTCGTTACCTACGTCTCATTCAAGAAGATATAATATATTTTTAATATGTCTATAATAATAAGGCACTAGAGTTAGGATTGCACGATTTTTTAAAATTTTATTTGGCTAAATTCAAAACTTTTGTTGCAAGTCGCATTATGTATAGTTCTGCTTACACATGTTGGAGTTCGCATTCAAACTATTAATAGTTGTACACATGAAAAGCAAACCACTGATTATTATAATTGACTAACAACTATTTCTAGTTCCAAATATTGCAAATTGTATAAAGGTTTTAAATGATAACAAAGGCTTTATTTTTGTTTAAAACAATTCAATCCAGTTTTACATACACGATTTTACAAATATTTAGCAAAGGATTTTTTTTTGTAAATTATATTTTTTGTAAAAAGGTATTATTTGTGTTAAACCTCTCTTATTAAATCCGTATTCTTCAAATTGAAATATGACACCTCGACATGAGAGTCGAACCCGGGACCTTTAACTTAGTACGCCAATGCTCAAACACTGAGCAATTCACGAGTCGTCCCGTTCCCAGATTCATTCTTCACTCATATTTTAAGTTAGTCTGTGATAGACGTTTGGAAATTGTTAGTTAAATGTGTATCAATCAAGACTACGAGCTATCAGGTAACATTAAGTCAAAATATTATATTTGATAGTTACGGTTAGAGCTGCTTCTAGAAACCGCATTAAACACAATTGTGAGGTTCTCAACTTAGTGATTTATTCTCAACATGTTTGATATCTATTGTAAATTCAATCATCACCGGTCAGCTGGTAATTGTAGAGTCAGGTATCTGAAATGTGAGGTATTTCCTGTGAAACCCGCACGAAGGTCTATAACTGCTGATTCCAACGAGAGAGCATTGAATCTGGGAGAAGCGATGTTAAGGCATCGCGTGGTTTTGGACGACGTGGATCTAGGCCCGTTGATTGGTGCTTAATGCCGTCATCGGTATCACCTAGTTGGCAGATTCTAGCTAGCGTGTATCCTGGGGCAGAGCTCTGGGCAGTGAGTTACAGACAGTTGGTGTAGACAGTTGTCGAGTGTGTATTAAGATTAGTCCGTTTTGCGACACGCGCCAGGAGTGTAAAGATGATTAATACATGGGTTGGACAGTGGTTAAAAGAGTTGGGATCGCACTGCTGCCAAGGAAAGTTAGAGGTAGCACTCGTCAGAAGGTGTCACGAGTTCGACGGCAATGTATGGGAGTAGAATGCTTTGAGAAATAAACCGCCGACAGCAGTGTATGTGATTGATTGTTTTTTCGTGAGTCTACCGCTTGGACCCCTCACTTACAGATGGTAGCCGGCAGTCACGAATATTTTGGTGTAAAAGTGCAATAGTGAGCCGTAACCTTTATATAATTGTGTCTGATAGTGCAATAAGCTCGGCTGACCTTGACATTTGGGTTTATCAGAAGCGGGATCTTTATACATCGTGATTAGAAGTCATCCCCCCCCCCACATCCTCCCCATCATAAAGACTTCCCTCACCCTTATATTTTCATACAGACGTCCTCGGCCCCACTTACACTATTAATCCTGTTAATCAAAATTAGGTTTTATTAAGATATAGAAAATAACCGTATATTGGCAAACAAGTATACTTATAGAACCACTCCATGCTATCAGTCCGTAATTCAGTTATACCTAGCGAGTAGGCTAAACAGTGCCGACTTTTATGGATAGAGGGTGTCATGTGGTCAACACTTAGAACCTCACGTCTGTTAATCTTAGTTTTCTAGTCCAGAGCTGCTACTTTTTAAATTAAAGTAGCTCCTAGTTTTCTCACGAGGCTGAGTTGACCCGTTACAGACCTACTGCTTCACAGTAAATTTGAAAGAGTCAAGGATCGATCCCGGAAGTCAAAGGTTAAACAAGTTTTTAAGTTCTGTGGAGAGACCATCCTTAACATTAATACATTTTTGTGTATGCTCCACATCTTACTACCCGTCCAAGATATCCACCAATAAATTACATAATTAGGATTGGAGGTGTGGTAATCATGATTGTAAAATCGAAAGGAAATGTACCCACATTTGTATGGAAAGAGTGCAGAGACCATCTAAAGGAAAAAACAACAACTTGATACACCCGTCCAGGATTTTAACCAGGATCTCTCCATCATTGACTAACCAAACTGGGAAGGATAACCATAAAACATTGTCCGACATGTTTATGTTTTTCTCCACTGAAAAAGGCCGAGTTTGATCGATTTGGTCCCCCCCGCCCCCCCGCCACAACTACGAGTATGATCACGATGCTGGTTAAACCAACATCTGGTGACGTGGGAGACTATCAGGCTTGAAATATATTTTAGTTTATTCCACCATGGTTTGTCGGCTAAACATTCCTGGTCTTCTACTTAAGGGGCTGATATGTAACCGTCTTATGAGGTTGGGACAACCTGTAGGTGAGGTTGCTTCATCCCGATAAGATGATGATGATGATTTATTATTATGGTGCCGATATACTTTTTTTATTTTTCAACACTGCGTCTTACTATCCGTTTAATTAGTACATAAGCACATAACCCAAACTAATAGTTTTAGGAAATAAGAAGGTTATCTATACTAATAAAATAACATGTCCTGACTGACTGACTGATTCATCATCGCCGAGCGCAAACTATCAAGGCTACAAGCATGAAATTCGGACTGTATATTCATTTTGTTATGTAGGCACCCACTAAGAAAGGATTTTAGAAAATTCCACCCCAAAGGGGTCAAAATAGGGGATGATAATATGTATGATAATATGTATGAAAGTCCGTCATTTTGAAAGTTACATAAACAAATTTTGTATTTCGGTTATTAACGTAAAACAAATAAATACGTGTTTCAGAATTTTGGAAATTTTATTTAATAAGGGATGAAAAAGGGGGTGAAAGTTTGTATCGGACTTGCATTATTTTTGATCTGAGGTCAAGTTATGGTCATCAATGTAACGTAATATTTTAAATTAATCTGCAAATACATATGTATATTTTCGTATTTGTATATAATCAACTTCCACGCGAGCAAAGCCGCGGGCAACAGCTATCTAGTATTTATATGAATCTGACCCGCATTTGTGTGTAGGTGGAGTGGAAAACCATTAAACAAAAAAAAAAAACCTCAGTACACCCGACTGAGATTCGAACATCAATCTCTTCGTCATCGGCAGTTTAGTCTGCTGCGAGAGTGACACCTTAGACCATTCGCCCACTGAATACTAAACTGCTGATGATGGAGAGATCAAGGTTCGAATCTTAGCCGGGTTTATTGTGAGAAGTTTTTCTAAACTGGTTTTACACTCTTCCTCCAAGAAAATGTGGGTACACTTTTTCTCAATATATCCTCCCTAATCTATCAAAATATTTATCAAATTAGAGCTTAAATGGATTTGTATCTGTTAAAAATAAAATAAAGCCTTATTCTCAAACTCCCATGAATTTTTTTTTAAGTACCTGGCATTATTTGGAACTTAAAATTGTACATGTCACTAAATATTACAAATTAGTTTAATAATAATAATTAATAATAATATTATGTGATTGAGTACAGCTGTAACTAATCTATTTTACACAAAGGTTTATAAAATAATGATGTATTTTATTTCAAAATACGATAATTTTTTCCTCCAAATTTAATTCTTACATTTAATATTGGCAACCCCATATTTTAATTCTATCTTCATCACATTAAATTTGATATATTTTTATTGCTTCGATAAAAACTCTCAGAACAAACGACTTTGAATAGTCGTAATATGCTAGTTTTTATTTTCACTTTTAGCTATTTGTGAATACTGTAGCACGAATATTACTAGCCAGATAGCGATTATTAACTCTGTCCCAACATAAATGTTAACTCGCCACAAACAAAGTTATTTTTATAGGCCTCGATTAGAAAATAGTTTGTTTTTAAACCCTGTATTTTGCGTTGGTTTTTTTTTGGCAGTATGACTGTTGTCATTATAATTATATTGATCTGAAAGCAGAAGGAGTAAGGTCACATAAGAGTAAAAATAAAATAAAAATACAAACCAAAGCAATGATACATGATATGGATTTAATGCCTTAAAAAAAAGTTATTTGTTCTATGAAGTAGGAAGAAAATTGTGACTTATTACACTTTGCATCTGACAAAGGGTGAAATTCAGAGTAAATATTTCATAGTTACTCAAAACACCAATAGACATCACTAATAATAGGCCCAATCATAAAAAAAACCAATATAACTTTTTTTAAATAGGACCTACCTCCTTTTGCCAACGGATTAAAATTGTTAATATATGTATATATATATTTGGCCTAAGCAAATATAACCAATTTAAATTGTTCATTTATACAATAGAATATTACATTATTTAAATATTTTGGTTGCATTTTTCCTAATGATTTGTGAACATAAATGATTAATATTGAAATTAAATATGAGACGACGGTGTTTATCTATCGATACATATTAACTTAAATTATTATAATATATTTTGTTGGTTTTTTAAGACTATGTCGCTATATTTTTTATATAAAAATGTAAAAACTTTATTTTTATATCTGAATATTTTCATGAAAAAAAATGGCAAATATTTGAATTCAGTTTGAAATACATAACGTTTTTAAAATATCTCAATTAAACTTCTTAATATTGCAATCATTTAAAACTAAAACAGGATTACATAACTTAAACTTAAATCTCTGTCATATAGTACATACATGAATGTGTAAAATATATATGTATATCTTTATTTAATTTCCAATTTTAAAATATTTATAGCTACTTATTAAGATAAATAACTTTACAACGCTATTTTAAAACCATTATTCGATATAACAATCAGGTCTACATTACTAATACGGCGGATTTTAAAACACGAAGCGTTTGGCTCAGAAATTAAATACATCGGACTATACTGATGATTCGAAGAATGCTTTTGGCACATACATTCTGCTAGGAAAGAATCGTGTCAACCCATTAGTAAATACAAATAGAATCGTGTCAACCCATTAGTAAATACAAATAGAATAGTGTCAACCCATAGTAATACAAATAGAATAGTGTCAACCCATTATAATACAAATAGAATAGTGTCAACCCATTAGTAAATACAAATAGAATCGTGTCAACCCATTAGTAAATACAAATAATCATGCTAACCTATCGATAGGTGTAATTAATTTTAAACTCTGTTATTTTCCTATAATGTTTCTATTTTAGATAACCAAAGTTATTCCATTTAAAATTAAACAGTAAAATAAACAGTAGGCCTACATATGAGGCTATGAATGTACTAGTAGCAAAACATGATCATATTTATAGTAAATATAAAAAAATATTATCAATCCTAAAGTCTTACATTTGTTTCATACTAAAAATAATATAAAATATCAATATTGAATAATGAGGCTAACATATTCATAAGCCACAAATATTTTGTTATTAAAAAAAAAGAAGCAAATAATATATTTTGACCTTAATTATATATGCAAGTACCACAATGTGTTTACTAAAAACAATTATATTTCTAAAACCCATAAGACACAAGTAAACTATATAGTCACAGATCCTATCATTGTGTGATTCAGTGATTAGTTAGAATGTCACTTTAAAAAAAATTTGGTATTTGAAACTTATCACGACTAAGATTTTTTTTTTTTGGCAGACCACTAAAAGTGGCGTCGTAGCACCATCAGACATCAGGTGGGATCCAACTGTGCTTTTTTTAAATTATTCTTGTTTCATTATTTTAGGATATGAAAAAAACTACTAAAAATTTAATACTCGTTGTAAATGTGCCAATATCACTCCTACAGACAGACTGCCTTGAGGTAAACATTGCATTTCGCTTAGGGGTGAGAAACATTACAACGTGAGAGTGCAGTGAAAGCGAGTTAAGGGCAGTGTTTTTGAAGTTTTTATATCAAAACATTTATTTGGCCAAAATAAATAATATATTTCTTCAGTAGAAATATCTAGTTTAATTTTCTTCACACGGTGACATCAACAGTTGTTGAATATTTGTCATAAGCATAGCAACATTAGATGAGAAACTTTTTAAACAATGATAAAAAGTTGTCATAAAATTCTAGGACACCCTTGACAGATATTAAACAACTGTTGATATCACTGTGTGAAAAAAAAAATTAAGCTATCTCTTTCTATTGATTTGTTTTGGCAAAAAAAAAAGTTTTGAAATAAAAACTGCAAATATACTAATATTTTCTATTTTCTCCTACACTCCCATGCTAAATTTAATATTTATTTTGTTTTAATGATTGTATTGACAGGATCTTTAAGAGCTAAATGACGCTATCGGTACCATGGAGTCACATTTTCCCTAGTTACCCACATCGCACAAACTTCTCTAGACACTTGAACACATATCTACACTGTTGGGGTGGAAGCAAGGACGGTAGAATTTAGAGGGAAATGTATATCCGTATTTTATTGGAAGGAGATTATGGAAACTATATAGGACAAAAAAAAAGAGCTTTGGCACGCCAGGCTGGGTATTGACCTTCCAAATCACCGGTAAATCAGACAAGGTAAGAGACTGATGCCTTTGCTGGTGCGAGACCAGGATGTGACGCCGTTGATTTTTTTTTATTGCTTTCTCAAGGTAAATGCTAGTGGATTTAATGGAAACATAAAAACAACTCCTAGTTTAGTGTTATTAGGGCATAGGACATACTTTCCGACCATCTCACCGCGACAAAGCAGTCGCGAACAGGACGCCAGAACGAAAACCGTGTTATTTATAAGAGCGACACAAAATCACCCACTTTTACGGACAAATCGCGGTCGTTTGCCAGTGGTCGCGTGGTACGGACACCCACACGGCTATATTTAAAACGTGGTTGTAAACCTACCCATTTGATTACTTTTTTGCCTCATTTGATTTGTGTCCCATTTGATTTTTTTTGCCTCATTTGATTTTTTGTCCCATTTGATTTTGATTTGATGAAAATATAACTTTTTAGCATTGCTTCCCACTACCCGGGGCTATACGCCTGTGTACTAATTACGCCAATGGTTTTTAGGGATTATGAAGGTTATATTTATAGGAAGTGTACCCGCATTTACGTGGAGGGAAAGTGGGAAATCATTTTGAAAAAAAACCCACCCTCAGTAAACCCAACTGAGATTTGAACTTCGATCTCCCCGTCATCGGCAGTATAGTCCGCCGCGAGAGTAGCGCGTTAGACCACGTGGACACCGAAGCGGGTCTTTCTGATTTTCATCTTGACGTAGAACACAGATAGGTTCTCACAAGCATCAACGGCTCATTCGTGTAAAACTTAAGCAAAACCTTTGAATAACTATACCTGCTTCGGTGCTCACATGGTCTGAGGCGTCGCTCACGCAATGGAACTAGACTATCGATGATTGGAAAACCGAGATTCGAATCCCAGTAGGGTGTACTGAAGGAGGTTTTCCTAAATGGTTTGTCACTCTCCCTTCACGCAAATGCGTGTACACTTCCTTTAAAATTCAACCTTACTCATTCCTAGCTAACTAGCGTGATTAGTAAAAATTGGTACTACCTGAACAGATAGTAAGATGTGGTGTTAAAATAACTCTACTTTGGTTTCTGACTTTTCCTGTGAAAACAATCATTTGAAAAAAAAAATGTAATCCACTCAATAAGCAAAGAACATAGAAAAAACCAATTACATCTTGTGAAAAATGCTAAGAACTAGAAATTTCATTTTTTCAACGGGATCTCCCTTTCATCTCCGTTAACGATCGTTGAACACCTGAAAAGGGAGGGGGTAGGGAAGCACTGGAGGGTTCAACCCATTCTCAGTGCACGCGAAAACCTCCCCCACCCTCCTCTTTCACTCCTCCGCGGTGGGAAGAGTAGAAGAAACGCAACACAGCTCTCTCTCTCTCTCTCTCTCTAGACGTCTGAGAGCAAAGTCAGAGTGGATGGAGTCGGGACGCGAACCTCTCACGACGGACGTCACCGCCAGCAAGCGCAGTAGAGGACAGCTAGCGCCACCAGTATCCTGCGGTGGTTGTCACTACTAAACCCGCATCTGCAAGGCATGATATAACCCACAAGGGGACGTATTGGCGGGAGTGTAAAGAACTCAAGTTAAGGTCAATGTTTTTGCAGTTTTTACATCAAAACCTTTTTGTCCAAAATAAAAAAAAATATTTTTCCAGTAGAAACATATAGTTTAATTTTCTTAACAAGGTGATATCAACAGTTGTTGAATATCTGTCATGAGCATAGTGTCATTAGATGAGAAACTTTTTAAATGAAGACAAAAAGTTGTCATTAAATTCCAGGACACCCCTGACAGATATTCGACAACTGTTGATATCACAACGATAAGAAAATTAAACTCTTTTTATACTGGAGCAATATTTTATTTATTTTTCTAAACAAATATTTTGCTTAAAAAACTGCAAAAACACTGACCCACCTTAACAGTCAGCTCCTGACCACCGATTCTTCTCCACCCCTTACAAAAGGGCTAATAACTAGAGACGGATAGAATTGACTTTTATTAGAATCTATCAAATTGATATGATTTTTTTTTTCTTTCAAATTCTAAGTTTTTTTAACATTAATTTTCAAGTGGTAAATTAATGGTGTGAGGCCTGGTTGTTAGGTTTGTTTTATGTCGGGTTAAATCATCAAAACGTAGAATTACTCTAAAATAATTTTACAATTAAATTAATAAAACATTTTTTTTATTAAATTTTTACTTTTTTTGAGTCCTCATTACTTAAGGATGTTAAAGGAGTAAAAACAACTAATAAATCAAAAATCAAATTCTAAATTCGAACATCCTTTACGGTTCTAAGATTTAAAAATTCTTTCAAATTCAAAAATTTTAAAAATCACAAATTCGAATCTCAAAAAAACTACAAATTAAAATTCTCAAAGCTAACAGGACTCTTTGAGTTAAAATAAAAATTACAAATTCATAATTCGAACATCCTTGAGGATTCTATCTGTTAAAAGTCACCTGGAGGAGCTGCCCCCCCTACTGAGGGCACTGGCGTGGCAGCTCAAGTCCTCGGGTACAGGTCTAGGATGGGCGTCTGCTGCCCCGTGCGGGGGTCCGTGCACGTGGCCCCTCTGGCCGCGGCCTGCATCTGTTGGGCCCCTTCCAGGACCACCGTATGTATCTGCAGCGTCTCTCTCAACCAGCGGCGCAACCAATGTCCCAACCACACCAGCCCGCAGTCGCAGGTCCACGGGTTACCCTTGAGCACCAGACCTCCTGCGAGCAACGATAACAATCCGGAGTTCAATCCTCGGTCCCGGCACAGATCTATCTGATTACCAAACCCTTCTTTCACCTCTGACAAGACGTGTATTAATCACAACTTGTGAATGTGGGGAATGCCAGGCCTCCACCGTGGTTCGGATCCCACATTAAACTGTAGGTCCTTCATTTCATCTCACAATCACCCTACCATTACACATTAGCGTAAGTGCGTATAACCCGAACGGATAGTAAGACGCGGTGCTAATAATAATAATAATAATAATAATAATAATAATAATAATAATAATAATAATAATAATCTATTACATTATTAATATTATTTGAATCATACAATACTACCTGGACACGGGAATCAAACCCGGGACCTTTGGCTTAGTACGCCAATGCTCTAACCACCGAGTTATCCAAGAGTCGTCCCGTTCCCAAGGTCATTCTTCACTCATATCTTAAGGCATCTGATAGCTTGTGACATTAATTGGTCACTCATGTGTAACTGACGATATATACACGTCCATAACAGACTCTGCCTTAAAATATGAGTGAATAATAACAATCGGAACGGGGTGACGCGTGAATAATTCAATGGTTGGAGCAGTGGCGTAGTAAGGCAAGGGTCCTAGATGAAAGGGCCGTGTATAGGTAGGTGATGATATATATATATATATATATATATATGTCATATCGCACATTTGACCGATAATGATGACGTGAAGGTGTGTAGACCATTAGCCGCTCTGGTAGTACAGAGCGCTATCCATGTTACACAATTAGGGGATGATGTGATGATAGTGAATATGGAGGTTTGGAAGTCTTTAAACATAACTTCAGACTAATTTACCAACCCCTGGCGAACGTTGGGTTTATTCCCCTTGATAGAAAAATACCCACGGAAATAACTTTGAATCGAACCCGGGACTCCTAGACTCTCATACAGGTGTACTGACCACTAGATCACGAGGTCGATTACTTTTCAATTTAAATAATATGATATTTAGATACGGTTATAATCGTAATTAACAAATACGATAACTTTGCTTCAATTCTAATATTGATGTTATTTTATAGGTGTTGATAATATCTAATAAAAGTGAAAGATGCAGATCAACCGGTTTGACTTATGAATACATAAAAACCAGCTTCATTGGTCGAACGGTTTAAGGCGTCACTATCGTATTAGACTGGCCTGCTGATGATGGGAGATCGCGGCTCCGAACCCGGTCGAGTCTACTGAAGGTGGTTTTTCTTAAATGGTTTCTCATTCTCCTTCCAGGCAGATGTAAGTGTATCACCTTTAATATACTTCCTTCATCTTCTCTACCCCAATAAAATAGCAAGCATATGCGTAGAGCCTGAACCGGTATTTAAGGTGCTGTTATAAAATAAAACACATTGTTCTATCCTTGTTTAGGTGTCATAATGTAATTTAATAAAATAAATAACCGTTACTTTCCACCATCTTACAACTTATCTCAGTCGGTAATGTGTCTGTCTTCTGGGTTAGAGTCCTGGGTTCGATTCCCGTCATAGATGAGAAATGTTTCACTGGTGAAATGAGGGTTTTACCCTTTCACAGTGATGAATTTACGACCGGGGGACTGGTTATTGTGTGCCTTTTATAGTTTTAAGTTAGATCATAAGTCATATAAAGCCATGACAGATACAGCCAGTGGGAAGTGTAAAATATATTGCTTGGGTTAAAAAATTGACCACAGATTGGAAACGGAGATGGATTTAAGAAAAAATAATCTTTCAACACAATTGTTAGTAATGGACGAGATGTATAAGATAGATTGTGAAATGTGCACCCGCATTAGCCTTGATAAAATTTGGGAAAACCACATGTGACGATGTTTAACCTCGGCCTCCAGCCCACGTTAACAAATGTTAACCGTGGTTCGGATTCCACGCTAAACTGTAGGTCCTCCATTTCATCTCACAATCACCCTACCATTACACATTAGCGTAAGTGCGTATAATCCGAACGGGTAGTAAGACGCGGTGCTAATAATAATAATAACAAATGTTAGCTAGGTAATCTAGTGTCGAGTTATTAAAATAAAGTCATATCTGGGAAGAAGATGTAAAACCAAAATGGGAGTAGCACCCTAACCCCTTGTACGCCCTTGTACGCCCTCGTACTCCTTCTACGCCCAGTTGGAGGATGTAGATCTAGTTTCTTTTCGACGGAACAGAATGTTTCGCAACAGCTGCGCTCTCTTCCCTAACTTTCCGATTGGCTACTATTTATTTTCAAAATGTTTCGCAAGTAGAAATTGGAAAATTGGAAAGTGTGAAGTGGGGGAAAGAGGTTGTGACAAAGTGAGCGATCGGCAGAAATAAGGAAGGGGAGAGTAGAAGGGAAAGGGGGATGGGGGTGAAGATGGAAAGAGCTTTATGAGAGGAAACATGGTGGAACAGGATCTGAGGACAGCGTCTCCATAAACTGAACATAGTTAAGGAGGAACATCCAGTCGAAATATTTTAACAAACCAACATTTTTGCTTTTTTTTAACTCTAGCTTAATAAGGAAGTAGTGAGCTTTATTTAGTGACCTATTTTTGTTCAAATTGCTCCTACTTTTTAAAAATCAGTCACACTTCACAAGCATCAATAAGGATCTATTACAGGTGACCTGGTGGTCTAAGGGTAAGGTGTCAGACTTCTGTGCTGGGGGTCCGGGGTTCAATCCTCGGTCCCGGCACAGATTTATCTGATTGCCAAACCCTTCCTTCACCTCTGACAAGACATCTTGTGAATGTGGGGAATGCCAGGCCCCCACCGTGGTTCGGATCCCACGTTAAACTGTAGGTCCTCCATTTCATCTCACAATCACCCTACCATTACACATTAGTGTAAGTGCGTATAACCCGAACGGGTAGTAAGACGCGATAATAATAATAATAATAATAAGGATCTATTAAAAAGATACTTTTAGAACAAACAAACATAATTTAGCGGTCAAAAAGTGATATCTTAGAACAATGTCTTACTACCCTTTCGGGCTATACGCATATGTACTGATTTTACTAATGGGTTAGGGGTGAGTAATCTTGAATTTGGAGGAAGTGTACCTACATTTACCTGGTGATAGATAGTGGAAAACTATTTAGGAAAAAACCATCCTCAATACACCTAGCTTAGAATCGAATTCAAGACATCCTGGTCACTGTCAAACCAGACTAGACAACCCTTTGAGATTTAGTCCACGTGTCCTCCGGTAGGGATATGTATATTTTTTATTGACGGTGCTTTTTTTTTCTTACATGGTCTATCTCACTCTACAGTGGCATCAATTCGGATTGAAGAGGGAGGAATTGGGGGGGGGGGAGAATATACTTAATATTAATCCGAGTAGGGGGTGAGCTTCTAGTTTAAAAAAATAATTCCTATTAATCTGTGTTCCCGCAGTGAAATAATCTGAGTTTCAAAATGTATTTTTTGTTGTTCCATAAAAAAAAGCAGTGAGGCATATTTTATCTTTCTTTCTTTAACCAAGAGAGAGAACATGCTAAAAAAAAAACCGGTAACTTTAGAAATAATAATAGTAATAATGATTAAAAAAAAAACCACCACAAACTGACATGCCACCAGCCAAATGTTATTTCAGAATAAAATTCTGACACTTTGAATATTTTAATTAATTAGGTTTTTTATTAAAAAAATACTTAAAATTTATATTTTATTTTTTACTTAGGCATGATTTATGATACTTGAAGGGAACCTCAGATGGAATCTGCCTCTGTGACTTTATATATATATATATTACTCTAGGTTGGGGGGTAGGAGGAGGGGGGTGCTAGGGTCAGTGCCGCCTGGTGTCGAATTGGCCAACTAAAACCAATCTTTCCCTGTGGTAGGTAGCAGCTGCGGTCAACGTGTTTAGATTGTCTCATGGGAGGGGGGTTAGGGGGTGAGAGGGGATCTCTAGGTTGTAGGGGGGGGGGGCAAACTCTGCTCTGTAAAAAAAAAGAGAAGGTTGGTAAAGGGTCGACGTTTTGTAGAGGGAGAAAAGAGGGTGAGGTCAGAAACTGAAGGGAATATCGTCGAAGAGGAAAGGGTGATGTTGGATATTGAGGGTTGGAGGAGGGTGGGAAGGTAGAATTAAAGGGAAAGGAATGATTACAGAAGAGAACGACTCTGGTTTGTGTTCGGAGTAATGGTCCAACTTTAAAACACTTGGTGCGGGCTTACATTCTTATGCTAGTAGTGCAAGAAGGACACAAGTAGCCGGTATAAGGCGTCAATCTCTCGGTAAATCGGACTGCGGTGACGAGGATTTACGGGTTTGAATCCTGGTTGGGTGGTTTTCCCCCCAAAATGATTTCCCACTCTTCCCCCTACGAAAATTTGGGTACACGTCCTCTAAATTCAACCTTACTCATCGTTAACACATCAGAGTAATTGGTTAAAGAGCCTTATAATATGAAAGAGTATTAACACGAGGTTACAAAATAAAAGTATTTTAAAATATAAATAGTAAGGGCCTAAATTTTATTGTAAAGAAATGTAATTTTCACTAATTTGACATACGTTAAAAATCCAAACGATAACATGCGAAAAATTGTTTGGAAATCAGTTTATTTGATTTCTACAGTTTCTATAATCAACAAAAAACCTTGCATTGATTCCAGTGTAATGGCGTATTGTTTTATGTTCTCCACTATCCACCATCTTCTTCCCTTTTTGGATAAAAATATTTTCCTAAGTCCTTTAGTTTCCCAACTCCCTTAAGTTTATCCTAACGCTGTTATCCACGGAAAACGGATCAAGGTCAACATCTTTAGTTTAATAAAGACACACAATGAGTTTGTGCGATAATTGAAATCTTCCAAAATAAACCTTTTAAAATTAAATTCTCTATTAAATGGGCCTTTCTCTAAAGAACAAATCTTTGTAGGAGGGCAGAGGGTATACCATGACCCCATCTCGTCCTTCATGCCGGGGTCAACCACTTTTAACCCATTATGAAGACCTTGGTTTGATATAACAATTTTAAACAATCGGTAAAAGGAATGATATAGACCTGTGTAGTTAGGAGAGAAACAAAATCACAAAAAATGACATAATTATATTTATATAATAAATAAAAAAGTTTAAAAAATATCTTTGGTCAGTGGTACTAGGCCTTATAAAACTTAAATGTTAAATATTTTAAATGTAACTAAAATTTTAATCAAAAAAACGATTCGAGGATTTGAATTTGTATTCGAAATTTGAAAGAAAAATTTAAGATTCATATTCGAGAAATAAAGGATTTGACCTCCATCTTTAACTACAACTCGACTCCGCGCTATCAAGAGCACAACGAAACTAAATTTGAGTTTATAATAACCGACCAGAGCCCTGTTGCGATCCCTTTAACCGCAGCTTCGCCGCCTTACCCCCCCCCCCTCTCCCCGACAATCACTGGTCACACGTGGACCTCGATACACTACCGAATAACGAGAAAACAACTGTAACTTTGGTATACTTCAAGTCGCTAACCATAAGTTAACCACCCGATCTCCTGCATTGCAACATGAGGTCATTCTCTGTAAGCTCTGCTCAATTAAATAACTTTGATATTTACATATTTTAAATCTGCTTTCTTCTTTAATATATTAATTTAGTGTATTTTTTTAAATTATTTTCCTAGACAAACATTTTAAAGGCCTTTTTCGAAAAACAATACAATTTCAAAAGATACTTAGTACACTAACTTTACATGAATAATTCTTAAGAAAACAAACATATATACTAATTTATTAATTAAAACATGCCCAAAATAACATTTTTTTCAAATTGTTAAAACTATTGTCGAAAAAAAATTCAAATTTTCAAAAATAAATCATCAGTTAACTACCCATGGATAAACTTTCCTACTAAAAAAAATATACACAGTGATTTTTATAAAGTTTCCAAAAATCAGTTGTCAGTAAACTACCCTTGATTTTATATTTATAATCGAAATCACGGTATGATCTCTAAGTTGTATTACCATATGACATTTAAATATTAAGTTCGAACAAAAGTCATCAAACCGTTCAGAATGTAGCCCCAGAGACGAACAGAGAGAATAAAACAAACCTTTTTGAGTCATACCTATATATCTAAATGTTGACTGTCAGAAGTCAGCTGTAAGCTGTCAGTCAGCACCAAAGAAGACATGAGGCTACTGTACCTTTTCTATATGAATATTATTAGGTGTTCTGTCTCACGACAGTTCTATTCCTTTTGTCAGTGAACTTAGACCGCCAATTAACCCTGTGCTCCGCCTCCTCCTTCAGCGCCCAGAATTCTCTTATTTTCTTCAATTAATCCAACATTTGAATCCTCCTACTTCCTAAGCTCCTCTTTCTCTTAACTTTGCCTTCTATGACGTCATACAGACGATAGTTCCTCCTAAGCATGTGTCCGATCCAGTTCGCTTTGTACCGAAGAATCACATCCGAAATGGTTCTCTTCTTGGGACTGGTTCATATCTCACCCTCTCTGTCCAAGTGATATTCTGTAGTCTTCTCCAGCACCACATTTCAAAGATCTCCAAGGATTTATTCTCCATTTCCCTGAATATAAGCCAACATTACACTGATTATATTTTACAGCTATCAAGATCTACACGTTTTCTCAAATGGTATACCTGCATAACGTCAGGTTAAGGTGTACTAATAATACATAACATCTAGTTTAGTAGCATTCTCATCTGCTGGACGAGCTTGTTTCTATGTCGATCCCACTATACAACACTTTTCATATTTACGAGTTGCCCCAACAAGTTTTTTTTATACGCACTTCTTCCCCTGAATCTTTTTTTTTTCTTACATCTTTGTCTTTCCTTAGTAAACAAAGGTATTAATCTTGATAAGGAGAGCGGGGGAAGAAGAAAAAATCCCTCTGCCATGTAAAGTTTTACAACGCGATTTGTTTCAATTAAGTGTACACAGTTTTCATATTCTTTCTTCCTATTTGTAATTATTAAGCTGGATTTTTTTTAATGTGTTCATATTTACATAAGGCTTAATTTATAAAATTATTATATAACATTTTTTTAAAAGACATTGATCGATTATGTAAAGGATTTTTAATACCAAGTATTGTGTACTTTTATGTTATTACTATATTACGATATTTTATTATCGACGGTAGACTTGAAGAACTTGTACCTCCTGAGATTTATAGCGAAGATGATGTTTAAAAAAAATATATTAACAACATTACTCTTGTTGATGGAGTAGAAGTGACGTTATAGCCGCTGCCACGTTAACATTTGTGAGAGTAAAATAATGAACTATTTTGATGTTGTTATTTTGTGTTTCAAAATGCTTTTTATCAAGTACAGTCCAATTTTAATTAGAAGGAGATTTTAGAAAATACATTTTTTTGCGACCAACATTAATAACATTTTAATATATTATTATTGTTAAAATTTAAGTAGTGATAATATCTATTAAAAGTGACAGCAGTAGATTCTAAGACTTGACGTATGAATACGTGAAAATGGATCTAGTCACTTTTATAGCTGAATCGTTAGCTTTTAGTGCTAATTATGGGAAGCTATTTTTTTTAGCACACACCTTTCTACCCGTTCAGGTTGCACGCATATGTACTAATTACAATAATGAGCTAAGGCTGTGGAAGGATGAATTTAGAGGAAGTGTATCCACATTTACATGGAGGTTGTTTGGAAAACAATTAGGGTAAAACAACCCTCAGGACACCCTACCTGGATACTAACCCCGATACACCTCTCATGGTATAGTATGGATTGAGACTTAAGTATACTTACGTGGCTTAAGTTGAATTCTAAGTATTGTTGTGAAATAAAATGTTAATTTATTTGTATAATATCATATAATCCGAACAGGTAGTAAGATGTAATGCAAAAATAGTTATAATGAACGGTATACTATTTCAGTTAAATAGATTTATAAAAGTAGAATTAAATTCAATCTTTTTCTAAGACATGTTTCATACTAAATGTGTCCAGCCCAATATTTTAATCTAATTAGATTTTGATTTTTATAATACTTATTATTTAAATACGAGTAATTTGTCTGGAATTTAGATATTTATACTTATTTAAAAAAAATTATAACATATTTATAGTCAAAATAGAACCGGACGCTATAAAATACTGTATCCTCAAATCAACCGGTGAGAATCGAACTCCAGTTCTCTTGGAAGAGATTTGGTCACATTAACTCTTGAGATTTTATTTTTATTTTTAATAAGTGAAATGACTCTTCACTTTATTCATCTCTCTTCACCAAATTTTGAGCTTTACAAGCTCAGAGTAGAAAGTTAATAATTTAGTGAGCCAGGGGGCGTGATAGGAGAAGGGTGTAGGGGGTTGGACGGGTGCGCAGGCCCAACGGACTGGTCTTACACGACATCCCTCTCCAGAGTCTTTGCATCTCAGGGACACACTTCAGGGATGCACGGCCCTGGCCCTAGTACACGTGTGTTGTGGCTAAGGGGGAAGGGAGAGGGAGAAACAGAAAATAACGGTTTATGCCCTTTAGTGGGTGGTGTCATGGCTTCTATAGGTAACTGACCTAATTAATTTTAGGACATACACAACAACCAGACCCCAAATGGTAAATTTGTTTGGTCAGACGTACTTTCGACTGGGCTTAGGTGTCCTTGATGGTGCAAGGAATTATTTTAGTGCACTATATTATTATTAGCACCGCGTCTTACTACCCGTTCGGGTTATACACACTTACGCTAATATATAATGGTAGGGTGAGTGTGAGAAGAAATGGAGGACCTACAGTTTAACGTGGATCCTAACCACGGTGGAGGCCTGGCATTCCCACGTATTCACAAGTTGTATTGTCAGAGGTGAAGGAAGGGTTTGGTAATCAGATAAATCTGTGCCGGGACCGAGGATTGAACCCCGGACCCCCAGCACAGAAGTCTGACACCTTACCCCTAGACCACCAGGTCACCTTTAGTGCACTATAGTTCTATTACCCGCTTCGGTGATCGAACGGTCTAAGACGACATTTTCGCAACAGACTGAACTGCCGATGATGATGGAGAGATCGGGGTTTTAATCATGGTAGGTTGTTCTGAGGGGATCTTTCATAAATTGTTTTCTATCCAAACTCCATGAAAATACGGGTAGGCCTACATTTAATATAAATTCAAGCTTCCTCTTCCCTAACACATTAGTGCAACTGCGTGTACCCGGCGAGTAGTAAGACGTGATGCAAAAAAACAAACAAAAACAACTTATCTATAGCTATAGTATGAGTTTGGGAAGGATTTGAATAAATGCATCAGCAGTTTCCTTCAAAGGGGTGTATAAAAATCTAAAGCGTACATTAATTAGCCACCCCGAAATTTCACCCAACTCTGCTTTGGTCTGCACGACTATAGTTGCCCATGGCTTCTTTGGTGCTGACTGACAGCTCACAGCTGACACCTTTGAAAAGTTACCAGACCTAATTATGTATCCCTACGCCGAACTATATGTTTTGCAAAAACTGTGTTTATAACCGTCAGATGTTGACGTTATAATTAGGTATTTACCTAAATGTTGACTGTCAGCTGTCAGTCAGCACCAAAGAAGCATGGGGCTACTGTAGCCCTGGAATTATTGGCGACGCAACATGAGCTTGGAACCACTAGGTGACTAAATATCGATCCTATCCGTATTCGAGCCAGTCTGTCTAACAAAAGGGCTTATCTCATCATGAAAGCTCTACCTTAAATGTTCTAGAACACAATTCATTATAATTATATTTTTTTATAAACCGTTAATATTCCGGATGCGTAAATGTAATACTCTACAATTAACATATAATGTATCATAGTGATGGAGTATATTTATATTAAAATAAAAAAAGCTTTAACGTGGGAAACAGAAACTCGGGGTATCCCAGTGGTTAAAGGATTATGTAGGTACACATTTTTTTAAAAGTACCCCCCGCGGAATGTTAGATACCATAGGGCACACATACGTGTTAAAAGAATCAACTTCAATTCCTATCTCACGGGGTTAACAAGAATATATGTACTGCGCTTATATAGCTCCTGGATTGTATAAGATGCAATGTGGTAAACAGTATTGTAATAAGAACTGCCAGCAAGTTTTATCTCACGGGGTTAACAAGAATATATTAACTGCGCTTATATAGCTCCTGGATTGTGTAAGATGCAATGTGGTAAACAGTAGTGTAATAAGAACTGCCAGCAAGTTTTATCTCACGGGGTTAACAAGACATCTATCATAGGCCTACTATTAGTATAGGTCGGCAGCTTTTTTGGACACTGATCGACTTATAAATTTCTCAACGGTTCCACGATCACAGTTGTTTCTCCATCCTATTTTAGATTTTTTTTTGTCTCCAATTTTATTTTTACTAAATTTCAATCTTTCCTCAAATTTTTACATCCCCACCTTTAAAGAAAAATAAATAAAGTATATATGTTTATATAAAGTATACATAATATAGAATATATATATAATCAATGAGTCTCAATACCTGTTCAGGTTATACGCATTTATGATAATTACTCTGATGAGGTAGGGATGAGGAAGGAACAATTTTAGAGGTAATCTAACCACATTGGTGTGGAAAGAGAGTGGGGAAAAACCAACCTTTGTAGACTCTACTAGCATTTGAACCCCGAATCTTCATCAGCAGGTCAATCCAACAAAAGAGTGACGCCTTAGACCATTCGGCCACTGGAGGGAGTCATAATAAATAAAACTGTACATTCTGATATTAAACTACTTAATTTTCTCATATCATTAACGATTATGATCGATCAAGGAAAGTTTGTTCATATTCAAATATTATTTTGAAAGTACTTGTTGAGCTGTTTGTGGTTTTAGGATATTCAAACATCGACTTTTGATTAATATTTTGAAAATTCTGGTAGGAAAGACCGTATTCGACGGTTTTCAAAAGTTACTAAAACTTTTAAAATATATTATGTCAAGTCATGATAATTTCAACTGTAATATTTAATATATTAATTCAATAACTTTAAAATAACACCTAATATTTTAACAAAATGTTATCACTTTTGACTAAAAAGTTTGTATTTTCTAAAAAGTCCTTTCTACCGGAATACAACTATAACTATAGCGCTTTGTACTGTTGTTAAGTGCAAATTGAGTATTCTTAAATAATTTTCACTTATCTTCAATAGTTTTGGAAATCAAACCCTTTATATATTATATTTTACTCTCTCTTGACCCGTAGGAGGGAGGATTGTTGCAATCTTAAAAAAAAAATATTTTGATTAAAGCAGACGTTTATGAGCTCCTGAAACTGAAAAATATTTGTTTTCACAATACCGTCCGCCGTACGTACCTCGTTCTAGAACCGAAACCATTTTACCGATTGGGTTTAAACTTGGTATCTTCGGTATTAATAAAGGTACCTGAGGAATTTTGAATTTTATCCAACCCTAAAAATTAAGGGGAGTTTACGGAGCAAAAAGAAATATTGGTTTTCTCAAAATAATATACTCTTAACAATTTTGATTCAACTTTGTATCCAGGCACTATTTTATATTACAAACAAACTGGCAATTCAAATTTTTACATGAAAATAACTTTTGAGGGTATTAATGTTCTATTTTAAGATATAAAATGGAGAAAGTCTGTGAGGTTCACCATACTATTTATTTAATGAGTTCTATTATAAAATCGAGCTGTTATTCGATCCTGGAGTAGCCCCTATATTATTGCCGGATACATTACCATTAGTGTCCACAGCTAATCGCGTCCTGATTATCCCCGCTCCCCTTCATTTCCTTCCCCCTGGTCATTGAATCATCGCCATGGAGGGCACGCTCATTTGTTAATCTGCTGTGCTTGGAGGACCTCATCACGTCATTACTGCTCTTTTGTTTCGTCGGCCTCCGCTCAATCGATCAGTGCTACCAACGGTAAGTCGATCACGGAGCATAATTCCCTCGCTTTCTACACACAGCGCGGCACAGAGGCTGTATTGTATCATGATCCACTGGGATTATATTTAATCTAATTTTTAGTTTACTTTCTAATATAGAGAAAGTAATGTAACCGCGAACATTTTCGTCATACGAGATTACGATAGAGCTTAGATGTTTGATGTAAACCTCCAACCCGATATTTCTAAAGTGTCTTTAAAGATTTTGTTCTAGTTGGATACTTCACCGATAGCCCTCCCTGTATAATTATTTTTCGGAGGAAAATAATTGAGTTGGTTAGTTCATTGATATTGATTCTTTTTTTAATATTGGAAATTTTTAAAAAACGATTGACGAATTTTTTAATGGGTACATGGGGAGTGTCTTACATAATAAATAAGAATGTATATTTGTTTTTCTTTGAAAAAATATTAATAACAACGGTTATTTACTGATAAAGAATTTTTAAAATTTTGTTTCCAAGCTATAATATATACTAGGAAGCAATATGAGAAAGCATTTACGGTTGTGTCGAATTATTTATTGTACTACGACAGTTTAAATGATCGATCTAAGTCAATTCATAATATATGCACACAACTTACAAACATACTCAAATTCTCACTCATCTATTCGAGCTCTTCACTATGGAAGGGAATATTTGTTTTCAGCCTTCATAGTAGTCAAACCCCGGGACCTTATCAACGAAGGTATACATGTTATTGACACGGGTAAAATGATTGAGATTCCTTGGCTGCCTTGGTGAGTGCTGAGGGTAATAAGTGTAACAAAAAAATAAGAAAAAAAAAATTCACGTATGTATGGGCATGTGGACTGAAAGTCAGGCACACTGCATTCTGGATTTTAGATAATTGGGAAAAGGTCTGTACTCAAATTACGACCAGGTATACTGAAGGATTATCTTCTTCTTGAAGACATTCCCACTCTTCCCTCCGAGAAAATGCAAGTACAATTTCTAGGATGAGTGGTAAGACGCATTGAAGATTTTTTTAAAATGAAAACACAAGGAAATATTGATAAAATTTAACTTGTTGGTCCGAAACTCTGGCCGAGCTCGGTAGCATGTCCATCAACTGAACTAAGGGTCCTGGGATAGTTTCCCGGTATAACCGAAAAATGTATCATTAGTGAAATATAGGTTTCCCCTTTCACAGTGATAAATTAACGACTGGGGGCTGGATGCTGTGTCTGTTCTAGATTTAAATTAGTCGCCACTATATTTCAATGCTCTCCCCTTCTATTCTACGCTCCTCCAACTTCATCCCTCGAATCACCTTTACCGCGTGTTTTTTTTTTTTGCATCTGAACCAACCCTTACCTGGGGGGAGGGGAGGAAGAGATAGGAGGAGGGAGGGGGTTATTTGTGGACGCATTTCATCCACCCATTGTTTTTATATAAATACACTTTACAGGAGGTGATTTTTCAACTTACTCTTTCCCCTTCCTCTCTTCACCCTTTCGCTCTTTCCCCTTAAAACTTTTTTTTTCAACAAAAGAGAGGGTGAGAAGAAAGGGAGTTGAGGAAAATCATGAATAATTACTCGGTCCTGTTACGTGATCCCACCCTTAATGATCCACCCAAATGTTGCTTGGTTTTGCTCTTCTACCCCCTCACCCCCAACCCCTCTTCTACCCTATAGTCGAGCTTGGGATAGTAAATATATTTAAAAACAATCCACACCTTAGCTCAGTTGGTAGCGTGTCTGTCTACCAAGCTAGGGGTTCCGGGTTTGACTCACGGCAGGGCAGACACATTTATCTTTAGGGCAATGTGGGTTTACCTTTTCTCATTGATAAATTAATGGTCGGGAACTGGATGTTGTGCCTGTTCTAGCCATAAGTTAGATTACAAGACATATGAAGCTATGACAGGCCTAGCCAGTCTGTAGTGGAGAATATATGGCTTGAATAAAAAACTGACCAGGTCACAGGCTGGAAACAATGGTGGTTACAAAGTTAAAGAACAATAAAACACACACACACAAAAGAAAAGTTAATGTGAAACTAAATATAAAATTGGTATCAGGTTTAAGTTTTATTTAACTTTCTTTATGATGAGGGTAAAAGAGAAAAAGATTTTTTTTAATGTATATTGTTTTTGATAAGAAACCTCTTTTTGGGTCAAAATAAATAAAATATTGCTCCAAATAAGTTTATTTAATTTTCTTCACATGGTAATATCAACATTTTTTGAATATCTGTCATGACTATAACAGAATATAACCATGACATTATTCTTTCAGTTTATAATGTTTCTGTTAAATTGTCACTATCTTCATTACAGATATTCAACAACTGTTGATATCACCACGCGAAGAAAATTAATATAACCGTTGCTACTGGAACAATGATTTATTTTGCCATAAGTGTTTTTATTTGTCATGACAACTGTAAACATACTTAACTTTACTCACTTAAAGTAAGTAATAAGAGAGCGAAACAATATCAACAGAGGAAGACATTTTCTGACAGATGAGCGTGTTCTTGTCTGTGGTAGCGATGTGTGATAATCTACTATAATGTAATGATATTCTTTCAAATTGAAAACTTATATCTGGACACGGAAACCAAACCCCGGACCTTTGGCTTGGTACGCCAATGCTCTATCCAGGAATAATCCTGTGCCCGCCAGAATCTTATTTGAGGGGAAATCAAGGTTCGAATCCCGGATGGGCTTACTGAAGGTAGTTTTCCCTAAACAGTTTCCAACGTTACTTCCACGCAAATGCGGGTAGATTACCTCTAAAATCCTTCCTTCCTTATTCCTACCCCATTAGACCTAATTAGACATAATATTAACATCAATCTTCCTTAATTGGAATTCAATATTATCACTAATAATGATATACCTCTTAAGTTTTGGTTCCAATTAATAAAATAAGGATAATGTAATATCTTAAGTTAGTTTGAAACTAATTTCAATTTATTACCTATTATATTTAAGATAATCCAAATATTTAACTATAATCCTTATTAGTCTATTTTAAAACTCGATGTAACCATTCGTAATATAATCCAATAATTAAATTATTAAGAACATTAATATGGTTGTAAATACTTTAATTAATATAGATCAATTTATAATTACAATAAACGGTAGATGTAAATAATTTACATCGTAGAAAATTAGAAAGATAACAGCAATTAAAAAAAGTTATGAGAAATATATTCGGCTAATATTTTGGGATCGAATCCACATTCAAATAGTGATCTTTTTTCTAGGTCATTAAATGTTAAAATAATATATTTATGCTTATTATGATAATATCTATTATTAAAAGGATAGTTATAATTACAATGAATTGATTACTTAATCTAATTTTGATTTAAATTAAAAAATATTAAATATATTTGATTTAAAGTCAAATATATAACATACATTTATTATTAAATGAGTTGATTATTATTTACCCCATCGGTATAAAGAAATATGAATAAATATTCATACAACATCTACAAAATGTCAATATCCTAACAGGTAGTAAGACGCGATGATTATATACACAACGGTAGTAAGATGCGGTGATTATATATACAACGGTAGTAATATGCGGTGATTATATATACAACGGTAGTAAGATGCGGTGATTATATATACAACGGTAGTAAGATGCGGTGATTATATATACAACGGTAGTAAGATGCGGTGATTAATATACACAACGGTAGTAAGATGCGGTGATTATATATACAACGGTAGTAAGATGCGGTGATTATATATACAACGGTAGTAAGATGCGGTGATTATATATACAACGGTAGTAAGATGCGGTGATTATATATACAACATCGCTGAGCTAACCCTCCCGGTGGTGACACAGTGTTTTACTAATGATTGCACAACTAGTTCTACAATGCCGCAGGTTGTGGGGAAGTACACGATTAAATCAAGGACTAAGACAAAGGAAGAAAAAGAGAAGTCAAAAGAACGGTTGGAACAGTAGCCGAGCGAGTGGGGTGGGGGGAGGACTTTGGAAATCTCAGGGAGCAAGTAACTCATGGTGTCAACACCACTTGCTCTATCAAACACCCCTACCTTCTCGCGATGATGGTCGAGAGTGGCTGAGAAAGGGGGAGGGGGGCTTCTAATTAAGATGCTGTCTTAGAGTGGAGGGGTTAGAGGGGTGAGGAATATTGATCCTCTTTCCCTCAACCTTTCCTTCTACAATGTCGGACAGAAGACAGTTCCTCCTAAGGATGTGTCCGATCCAGTTTGCTCTGTACCGAAGAATCACATCCAAAATGGTTCTCTTCTCACCCACTCTTCTTAGGACTTGTTCATTTGTCACCCGGTCTGTTTACTTGATCTTCTCAAGTCTGTCAGATAAGGTTATATTATAATTGTTAAAATTGTATTCCACATAAAGGTTCCTATACTCACACACTTACACATAACTAGTGAAATCGAGGTTCTATCCTAGGCCTGCGCTATCGGGATGTGTGAAATTCTCCTACTTCTATAAGAATTCTGGTGCATCTTCTTAAAATTTACCTTGCCATCTCATCTTTCTGTTGACTAGAGATCTTAACATACAAAAGGGCTATCACCCAGCATAATGACACTAAAACGCAGGCTAAGCTAATATACTTTTTTACTTTCAAATATTGTAATAGTCATCATTTTAAAACTAGATATGATTTTTCTAAGCTCGTGAACTCAAAAAATGCGGACCTTACAAAATTGTGGATACATGGACTTGGGACTACGACCAAAACGGTTTCATCGATTTCGTTCAAACTCGATAATGAATAGTTTTTTATTTTATTTTATATTTAAAATTAAGGGTAGTTTACTGATTACCTTTTTATTACTGAAAGTTTTAAATATTTCCAAAATGGATTAAAGATATTGTTCGTATATGGTTATCTAGGGAGTGTTTGACATTGAATATAAAACTGTAAGTTCGCTTTTATAAAGACAAGAAAAATCACACGGGTGTAATCTACTCATAATTAAATTTTGAAAATATGTTTTTACCAAAATTTAGTAGAAGATATATACATACGTTAGTGTAGTACCGTTTAGTCTCGTTAGATAATTCAAATTCAACGAGTATAAAGATGGTAGGGGAAAAACCTCGAAGTGGTGTGAACGTTTGTAACTTTTTTTTCCTGGCAAGAAAAATGGCGCTGGTAGAGGAATAAAGTGGGAACGGTGGGTTGGAAAGGGCGGGAGGAATGATGCCAAGTGGGGCCCTTAAATGTCCTGTGCCCAATGGAGGGAGGAAGAGTCCCTTATTCCTCCCATCCCCCCATGGAATTGAAACAAGTTGCCATCTTTATTGGTCTCTTTTCTTTGCTGCAGTCTTTAATCCCATACACTGATTAAAGAATGGGAGAGAGTTGGTAAAAAAAAAAAGATACGAGAAACCCCTTCCTTCTCAAACCCCAATCTTGTTAAGTGCTTTTGTTTACAAGGTTGCCAGATTCAACAGTTTATTGCTGCTTTTTGCTTCATTTACCTCCCACCCTCGACTGGAATATAACAAACTATTTGGCAACAACGCGAAAGAGATCTGTCCGCTGATAAAATGCGTGGTATTGCTTTATTTTACTGTCGACAGTAAAAGGAATGGTCTAGGCCTAATCGCGTCTTAATCAGAGGGGGGGGGGCTCAGGAGAAAGTGCTATTTTTTATTAGTAAGTTTTAATAAGATTAAGGATTCAAAGTTTTGGGTGGAAGGTAGCACATTAAAGGTAATTATTTTTGTAGTATTTTTGCAACAAACATTTTTTTTGGGCGCTCTAAATCAAATATTGATTCTCTAGATACATTTAGTTTAATTTTCTACACTTAGTGTTATCAACAGTTGTTGAATATCTCTCCTTTTCGTCGCGGTGTTTGACCATGACTTTTTACATCACGCTAATGGGGCAAGTTTGAGGAAGGTGGAATTTAGAGGAAATACACCCTCGTTTGTGAGAAGGGAAAGTGGGGAACCACTAATGAACAGCCACGTTGGTCACTAAATTAAAACCTTACCGAGGGTGAACAAAGCTACTTTAATTATGTTACAGACCCGCTTAGGTAGCCGCTTGTTCTAAGGCGTCACTCTCGTGATAGACTGGACTGAAACGTGGTGATAGGGGTTCGAATTCTAGTTGGGTGAATTGAGGCGGAGTTTTCTTAAATACTTATCTATTCTCATTCCTCGTAAATGTGGGTACACGTCCTCTTAAGTGAAATATTTTGCACCCCTATCGAACTATCTTAATTAGTACATAGGCTATGCTTATAAAACGAACGGGTAGTAAGACGTGGTGCTAAAAAATATATAATTCTTCGTTACGTTACAGAGTGAACAAAGGCTCTTTCTACTTGTAAGTGACCTGCCTCTGTGGCGTAGTTGGCTAACGCGCTTGTCGTGTTAAGCTCTACTGCTGAGGACGGGGAGATCGAGGTTCGAATCTCGGTCAGGTGAACTGGGGGTGATTTTTCCTAAATGGTTTTTCACTCTCCTTCCACGCCAATGCGGTTCACTTCCTATATTTCAACCTTTCCAATTCCTAATCCATTAGTGTAATTAGTACTTAAAGCGTATAATCCGAAAGGGTAGTAAGACGCGGTGTTAGAATTATTATTATTATTTTATTATTATTATTATTATTATTATTATTACTTGTAAGTGAAGAAAAACAAAACTAAATGTATTTCTGGATCAGTACAGTGAAACCCTCGGTTCTCATCTCTGACAAATCGATTTCCTAACAGGCAAACACCTGCGATCACGTGTTCCGCGGGCTGAGATGTACGGCGGGAAAGCGTCAGTCACGGCGCAACCGCCACTCAGTACAGTCCCTTTTTTCTAGGTTTTCTTTGTAATTTTTCCTTATAAATTATCTATTATTTTTATTATTTTTCTATACGATTTTATGTTCTAAGTACTGCAATAAAGGTTTAAATGAGCAATCATCTGGGGTTCACGGGAACTGATTAATCCATTTTAAATTAATTGTTATGGGAAAAATGGTTTCAGTTTTCAAACAAATCGGTTTACTAACAGCCTTTGGTAACGAATTATGTTCGACAGCCGAGGCTCCACTTTATATACATACATATTTCTCACTGTCACATGACTGTCTTTATACTTGGTCTATATAGACGATAAAGTAGAAATAAACTGAAGAGCCAAAGGGATGAAATAAGTTCGCTCCGGTGGGCCGGTGAGAAAGATAGAGTGAGACACTTGTTCGGGGGAGGGGGGGGGGGGGGAGAAGACAAGTGGCCTCGTTAGTGTCGTGTCCCGGAGAATAGATGACAATCGAAAACATGGCGTCCTTTTACATTCAGCTGTTCTAACGTCTCTCTCTCTATTTACTTGATAAAATGGACCTCTCTCCTTCTCACGCCACGCATTATCCCCGGTCTTTCAGGTAGAACGTCAAAGACAATGTTTTATAGGAGCTATGTTCGGTTGGAAGAGCACACTTCTGTATTTCATACGTCTCGGCAGTAGACTTATTACTCCTAGACTGCGCGTACAATTTATATATATCAATATGACCGCTAACGGCCTCGGTGGCGTAGTTGGCTAACGCGCTAGTCGTGTTGAGCTCGACTGCTGAGGACGGGGAGATCGAGGTTCGAATCTCGGTCGGGTGAACTGGGGGTGGTTTTTCCTAAATGGTTTTCCACTCTCCCTCCACGCAAATGCGGGTTCACTTCCTCTAATTAAACCTTCCCGATTCCTAACCCATTAGCGTAATTAGTACTTAAAGCGTATAACCCGAACGGGTAGTAAGACGTGGTGCTAATATTATATTATTATTAATATGACCGCTCCTGTGGTTTAGTGTTCAACAGTTCCTGGATACAGATCCAGAGGTATCGGGTTCGATACCCTTCTGCTTCTAGATTTCTCTGTGAAACAGTGTGTGTGTCCTGAACGGGGTCAACTCAGCCTCGTGAGGACAAAACAGATATCTGAATCAAATAGTAGTGGCATCGGTATAAAAAATTGAGATTAACGACCGGAGGGTTCGTCGTACTGACCACATCACACTCTCTATCCACAAAAGATGGCACTATCTTTGCTAACAGATGGTGGCCGCTTGGTTGGCATCGCTCGATTGCGGGATGATTACATGGTTTTATATATATTCGCTTTTCTCGTTGTGGGCTCCCCCCCCCCCCAAACCCCAAGTGAGTATAAACTAATGTAATTCCAGCGTTGTTTTGAACTTTGATTTATTTTTTCAATTTTATGATTATAGCTGTCCCATAAGTGTCGGAAAATTTAAAATAACTGTGAAAAATGTGCGAAATGTACTTAAAATCAAATAATCTAGCTCTGGTGCAATCCGTTTATTGATAGGTCTTACCGTACAGCCACAAGAAGCCTCCAAAGAAAGTACAGCATAGACTTTAAAGTTGCTCTGCCATTTTGATTTTTTTTTGGGGGGGGGGGGGGATTAACATTTTTTTAAAACTTTTTGGAATTTTCCCGTTGGTTACAGGCTAGAAGCTATAAGTTTGCCAAATTTCAAGTTTCTAGCTCATCTGTAAGTGGCTAAACATTAATGTCAGTGATTGAGTCAGCCATGTGGCTTTATAGTATAGTGATATATATTATATAGTCATCGCTTATCCCTACCATTAAGGATTTTTGCGCATATTAAATAGTTACGATAATGTGCTAAGGATGAAAAGGTGGAAATTAGAGGAACTGTACCCGCGTTTTCGTGGAGGGAGAGGGCAAAATACATTTTAAGAAAAAACGCTCTTAGCACACCCGGCCGGTATTCGAAAACCGAACTTCCCGATCAATGGCAGTCCAGTCTATTGTGAGAGTGATGCCTTAAACTTACTATCGAGGGCTATAGATAGTCACGGAATGTATTGATAGATTGTGGGATAGAACACATAGTAACTATAAATGCTCTGTACATGTGCGAAACGAGATAAGATATTTTCTCGAAATTTACTATTTAACTTTTTAAATGCTAGATAACTATAACAATTAAATACTAATAAAAATAAGTTTTCCTGGTCTAGGAAATACAACAATAAAGGCTGAAAATTCTCTTGTAAAATCAGTTTTTCTTTGAAATCTACGAATCTTTCCGATATCCGGAACCTCTAACCTTTAAAATGAGTGTTTGTTTTTTCGTAATTTTATTTACCAAAAATAGACTTAAAAAAAAAAAAAAGATCACTTGTTCAGGTTAAACGCATATAAAACTACTCTATTGAGTTATGGATGAGGAAGGAAGCATTTTAGAGTTAGTGAACCTGAATTTTCGTGGAAGGATAATGGAAAACTATTTAGAATAAACCACTCTCATTATACCCAACTGGGATTTGAACCCCGACTACTCTGTCATCTGCAGGCCAGTCTAACACGAGAGTGACGCCTTAGGCTGTCCGACCACTGAATAGACTATTAAATTATAGCCTTAATAAGATTACTAAGGTTTCTGAAAAACAAATTCACTATGGAAAGTTGACAATTAAAGTGTTTTTTTTTTGTTATATTAAAATCGTGCTTCGGCAAACGGTTAAATGTGGGAAATGATTTATCTGTTTTGAGGGAGGGTCTAAACCCAATAAAATCGCACCGGATAGTGATGTCACAAACAGAACTGAATCCAATGATAGAGGAAATGGCACGTGAAATTAATCTGTTGATCTGGCCCATTACCTTCATTGCTGGTAGTGACACCCGTTTATGACGAGCCGGTACCGATCGATCGTTTTCTCAACACTTTAATTAAAGTTCACAGAATGTATAGAGTAAGTTAAGAATGTTTAAACGGAGTTAAAAGGGATGGTCGGAGGAGATAGGGGAAGGGGTGGTATGTGAAGTATTTAATCGATTATCTTAAGAATTTAAACTACAGATTTACCCAAACCTTTCGCTTAAAATTCTTTCATGGTGAAAATTTATCAGTTAAGAAAAACAAAACAAAAAAAACCCTCTAGTTTTGAGATTTTTTTACTTACTACCGTTTTGATTTCGGAATTCCTTTAAATGTATTTATACTTTATGTAATAAAAAATAATCATACTAATACATTCTTAAATTTAAAGTCTTTTATATAAATAAAATAATTATGTAATCACAAAATTCCTAAAATATTATAGCCTAAGGTATCTGAATTTAAATTTGTACTATACATAGAAAAAGCCTTACTATTTTTTCAAACTTAAGATGTATAAATATGTTTAAGAGTGGAGTCTGACACCTTAGCTCAGGTGGTCATGTGTATGTCTACCTAGCTAAGGGTCCAGGGTTTGATTCCCGGCATGGTCGAAAAATCTATCATTGGTAATGTGTGGGTTTAGCCTTTCACATCGATAAATTAACGGTTAGGGACAGGATGTTGTTCTTGCCTTAGTCTTAAGTTACATTATAAGGTATATGAAGCTAGAACAGGCCTAGCAGGACGGTAGTGGAAAATATATGGTTTGAATAAAAAAACTGATCCAGGCTACTGGATGGAAACATTAATGGAGGTAAAGTAAAGTTTAAGAGCGAGGTATCGTTACAATGATATTCATCCTCCGTTGACACGGAAAAGCGCTAAGCTTACCTTGACCGTTTTTCCACTAAGATGTAGACCAGAGTGGTCCAATGTTTTTCATGCCAAGAGCATCTGTTTGCCACCGTGGATCGAAGATATATTTAGTAATCTCATAAACTTTGTAGTTAGGTCTACAAACAACACCTAATTAACAGTTACCAGCTTCGGTAGCCGCGTGGTCCATCGTGCTACCCTCGCGCTAGACTAGAATGCCGATTATGAGGAGATCAAGGTTCAAATCTTGGTCAGGTGTACTGAGGGTAATTTTTACAAAATGGTTTTCTACTCTCCCTCAACGCAAATGCAGGTACATTTACTATAAGTATTACTTTCCTAATTTCTAAATACATTAGTGTAATTAGTATTGAAGCGCATAACACGAAGGGTAGTAAAACCCTGTGCTAAAAAAAAAAAATACTTTCAACACTTATATAAAAATTGCATTTTTAATTGGTAAAATCTTTCAAATTTTTCTACCAAAAACAAATTATAAATTCACATAACAACATACATATTTTTATCAATAAAAAATCCACAGTAAAACGCAATCATGATGTCTCCAAACAAATAATTTGATGTTTCTTGTTAAGTCATATTTTTATATTTGTGGTTCATTGTAGAATAATTAATGCCGCAGGGGGTATAACATTATTTTATTCAAAACGCTAAGCATTTTATTGGTTGTAATATTAAGTTTAGAACAGAGGTCGGAGGTCGATCTTTGATTCTTCTAAACTCGCAAATATATCAAGTACTATCAAATAATATTTAAGTGTGAACAAAATTATCTTGATCAGTCATTGATGATTATTTAAGAATTTTAAACAATTTAATAGAAAAATGTAAAGTACATTTTATTTAAAATATTTTTTTATTTAGAATTGGGGAGGAGGGGGGGGGGCGAATTGAATTTAAGGAATAGATATAAGATGTTAAGAGAAATAAATAAATTGATAAAAAAAAAGTGAAGAGATGGAGTGTTATCACAGTACCGTTAAGAATTTGGTAATTTTAAGTTGATCAGGACTGAAAAAAAAAGTTTCCCACCTCCAGTTTAGAATACATTGTTTTGAGTTTATTTTATATATCATATACTTTTATACATTATTTTTACCATGAGGTTTATTTTAGACTTGTTTTTAACTTTAAGAACTTGTGAGGTTTCGATCATAACTAGCTGTAGCTATATATTTGCATTTAACATCATTAATCTCGTAAATAAATTTGATATAATTTTTTTAATTAATTCAATATCAAGTAAATTAATCTGGTAAGTTAGTAAATAACTTGCCACGCAGGCATTTTTTTTTGTTTCACCGCGTCTTACTACCTGTTTAGGTTATACTCATGTGTGATAATTACTCTAATGGGGTAAGGCTGAAGAAGAAAGCATTTTAAAGGTTATCTACCTGTATTTTCGTGGTAGGAAAGTGGGAAAGCGTGTGGGAAAATCACTCTCAGTAGACCCAACTGGGATTCGAACCTTGATGTTCCTGTCATCAGCAGGTCAATATAACATGAGAGCAACACCTCAGACAATTCTGTCACTGAAGCGAATTTAAGTTTTTTAGACCGTGACCCATGTAACCACACTGATGGGGGGAGGGAGGGGATTAAAGAGGAAGAAGGTAGACATACATTAGCGGAAGTCACATTCGTGGGGATAAAAAGACTAGAAACAATTTAAGAAAAAAAAAATTCATGGACTAGAAACCCCTACCTTTCCAGTCACAGACAAACCATACTCCCCAAAAAAAGAGGCTTTGCCTACCGGTGCGGATGTCGAACTAAATTGATTTGCAAACAATACCAAACAAAAAAATGATTACGACAAAGTTGAGGACTTGTTAGCTACAGATGTAAGAAACATGTTTCAACTGGGAGGGTAGAGGGGCTTTGAGTAAGTTGAAACATGTTTTTCTGGTATTGTTTGTAAATTGGGGCGGGTAGGGGTAGCTATAGGGCATACATGGTTTGAAGAGGGCCAGGGGGCATCTAGCAGAAGATTATTTATTGCAAACATCGGCTGAAAGTGACTAGTGTCAATATATTCGGAAATAATAATTATTTGCTAACTAATACTAAATTATCAATAAAAAGTTTTATAAAACGCTTCTAATAATACTTCCCTAAGGATTAATCCATAATTGGTGTTTTCGTAACTTAATGAAAGAACAAAATACATTAATAAACTTATTATACTTTTGTTTCGTGATTGTGACAACAAGACTTATTATAATATTATATTCACACTTGTATCTTCTTATAACTGGCTACCAAAATCAATAAATGTTTTTTTAAATATACTTTAGAAAAAGAGCCTCACAAAATATCGGTTTTAAATAAAACGTTTTTATTTATTAAACAGCCGATGAACACAAGTGACGAGACGGTTTGCATGACGTCATTGACCGGCCTTGTTTCGAATGGCTACTCGCCATCTTGATTTCAGAAGAGCATGCCGCATTTTAGATGTTCTAGTTTGAGAAGCATTTTTTTTAAATGTACCACAAATGCCACTTCCACAAAAAATAATCCAAACGGTAGTTTTCATAATTTCGTGTTTCTATATTGTAAAAACTGCTAATAATTGAAAACAAATTGGTTTGTGTGTGTGTGAAAGTTTTAACCACACAAAGTAACGTCAAATCAACAAGTGGGCTATCAGAATCATATGTTTGGGCGAATGGATATGTGGTAACTTCTATTAACTGTAACCTTCCGACCAAGAATTCCCTGTATAAAGGATAAAACATAAACATAATCTTTTAAGGCGGGAGTGAATGGAACGACAAATTTTTTGATCAAAATAAATCAAATATTTCTCCAAGAGAAATCAAGAGTTTAATTTTTCTCACAAGGTGATATTAACAATTATTGAATATCTATCAAGGGTGTCCAGGAATTTAATGAATTTTTTTATCTTAATTTAAAAAGTTTCTCATCTAATACCGCCATGCTCATGACAGATATTCAACAACTGTTGATATCACCACGTGAAGAAAATTAAACTCTAGGTTACTAATTGAGCAATATTTTATTTATTTTGACCAATAAAAACTTAAAATATTGGCCTTTTCTCGTGTCCCCTACGCTCACACCTTAAAGTAGTGCCTACCTAAAATGTGGTAAAAATACCAAGCAGTTCGCAAAGGATTTTAAGTGGTGGGCGATGTACCACTGAGTTTTTTAATCATAAAATATTTTGTCCGAACAAATTCAAATAGATGATGACGTAACATCATGGACTCTTTTTTATAAGCCTTTATTTCCCTCTTTCATATCTTTGTTTGGATCACCACTAGGTGTTTATTATAATTTATAATTATAGTTTATACTTTACACGATAGCAGCTACTAGTTTTTTTAAATGAATGGTCTCATACTTAAAAAGCCCAGTCGGTAGCGTCTCTGTCTACTGAGATAAGGGTCTTGGGTTCATTTTCCAACATGTCCGAAAATGTATCATTGGAGAAATGAGAGCTTCCCCTTTTATAGTGATGAATTAAAGGTGGGGGTGGGGGGCGCTAGGCGTGGTGTCTGTTCTATATTTAAATAAGTTTATAAGTCGCGTGTGGATACAATCAGTCGGCTCAGGAAATGCACGTTAAATACCTCAAATAAATGGTCCGGATTACACCCACCGACTGAGTTTATCTGGCCCGCTAAGGATTTAGCAAACAAACAGTAAAATTGTGTGTGTACACATAAATATTCTAATATGAGAATAAATAAAGTAGATTTTTTTGCTAGACTTTCGAAACTGTCCCATTTTTTGTAAGGTTGCTGACCCTTACCTTAGCCCATGGCCCTGAAAGGGATAAGCGAGTGGAGGAAGTTTGAAATACTCCGTTTTAAACTATACAATTATATATATAAACTAGCCTGTACTGATATACTGATAAAGTTTAAATGTACTGATAGCTGCCAAAATTATCAGTGAACTGTCAACAGGGAACATCTACACAACACACACAGCTTGGCGTATTAGATAAATGAAAGTATGTTTTCAATCAATGCTTTAAGCTCTCAAAATACCCACAATGGTGGTCACACGAACATAGACTCCTGTAAAACTCAATCTTGTGTACTGTTGATTTAGAGTTCGGGTTTCGATTTTTTTTTTTTTTTTTAGATATATAACAAACTATCTCTAATCCGTGTTTATTTTTAGTCGAAATAGTTTTCCGGACTTGACCGGAATTTCGGATAGTTGAGATTCGGATAAAGGTTTTTTTTTATTGTCTGCGGGTAGTCCGGACGGGAAGTATATTTTTTAACACCACGTCTCGCTACCCGTTTGGGTTATACACCTATGTATTAATGTGTTAAAGATTAGGAAGGTTAAATTTAAAGGAAGTATACCCGCATTTGCTTGGAGAGAGTGGGAAAACAACCAAGGAAAAACAACCCTCAGTACACCCATCCAACCGGGATCGAACCCCGATCTTCCCGTCAAGTCCATTGTGGGAGTAGTACCTTGTACCATTTGACCACACAAGTGGGCTACTTAGGTAAAAGTTCTTGATGTAATGATTATAATATATAAGTACGAGCTTTGCGATGACATTCTACCACCTCCTATTCTCCTGGTATTGTCGGCCGAGTCGACGAAAACAGGCAATTTAGAACAGGAAGAATATAGAGAAGAAGGGAGAGGGGTGGATTAGACAGAGAGATTGATGGACGAATGGATTCACTAGCAGAAGGGAAAAAAGAAAGAGCAGCTTTAAAAAAATACTTATCAGAAAAAAATACGGTAATAGAGAGATTTTTATAATTAAATGAGAGCTGATCTTTATGACAGGTTCATTATAACTGCTGTGATACTTCATTGCTTGTTAAAAATGACGATATAAATTAAGGTAATTTAAGTCTTAAGGGGTTTGCCTAGATACAGTAGCTGAGGTATTACCAATCATATGTTGCATTTGGGTTAAATATTGATACAACCTTTAAAATGCACAATTTTGTGTGTTTACTGGAATCAACACACAATTTTTTATGAACCTATACATGTATAGACTCGTAAATATAGTTAAAAATTTGAATTTTTCTATCCCAAAAGTTAAAAAAAATCCACATATTTTGGTTTATTACTAAGGGCTAAAATCCCACGGGAGATGGAGTGTAACTGGTATAGGAGCGTAAAATGGATCTTTGTAAATCGAAGGATGACATTTAATCGGAGGGAGGGGGGTGGGGGCTCACAATACAAATTGTATTACAATTGTTATATTTCTTCTCCCCTGTTTGTTCACCTAGTGACTGACACCTATACGCAGGAAGGTTATAATATAAACCCACTTGGTTTCAAGGACTTGTGTATTTCTGATCGAATATTCTTGCGCCTTAAGTTGCCCTGGGAGGGTATCTCTAAGTCCACTTAATTTAAATAAAAGATACGATTGAATTGCGAAATATCTAACCCATTTTGTAGAGTGGATTGTGCGTGAATTTATAGGTCCTGAATTTAAAAAAAATACAAAACTCATTTTACCAATTTAATTCTTTTAGACGACGAATAAAACTGATCAAGGATTGTCTTTCACATATTATTATGATTTAACCCATAGTCGCTAGTATATGGTCAGATACTTTTGTTCTACAGTCCAAATTTCATTAAAGGATCCTTTATAATAATTTTTTGCTGCAAACATAGATAACATTTTATTATATTATTATTGTTTTTTATAGGTATTGATAAGATATATCAAACGTGACACCTGCATATAACATGATATGAATATGTGAAAGTAGATCTAATATTTTTTCTAGCTGTCAGATAATTTTCTTCCTATGGAAATTTGACGTCTTATGCTAGTTAGAGTACAATTTAGCTTGTAAGTCGTGAGTTCAGATAAACCCATGAACGTTAAATAGCTTGCCTAAAAACTTACCCTCGCACCCGATGAAGACTCGATAGTTTTTTTTTATATACGTGTGCGCGCGCTGAGTATCTTACTACCCGGTAGATCTATCCGCATATTCTACACTAATGGTCGTAAGTTGGAGGAAGGTTGAATTTAAAGGAAATGTACCCGCAATTTTCGAGAAGGGGGAGCAACCATATAAAGAAAAACTACCCCCCAGTATATCAGGCTGGAATCTGTCCCTTCGTCTCCCCATCCCTGCAAACCAAGATGAAAAGAGAATGACGCCTTAACCCACGTGACCATAATTAGTGTTGGGAAAAGGTCTTATTAACTTTGAATTAGAATATCAAAATTAACACAATTGGGGGACGACGATTACACGACCAAACTTGTGAGGATCAGAGGTGTTTTTTTGAGATCCAAATTTTATTTTTAGCACCGCGTCTTACTACCCGTTCAGGTTATACGGTTATGTACTAATTACGATAATGATTCTAGGGATTAGTAAGATTATATTTAGATAAAGTGTACCCAAAATTTGCGTGGGGAGAGAGTGGAAAACTATTTTGGAAAAAGCACCCTCATTGCACCCGACCGAGATTCGAACCTCGATCTCCCTGTCATCGGCAGTATAATCTACTAATAGAATAGCGTGTTGGACCAAGCGGCCAGCCAAGTGAGTTCCAAAATGTTAATTTCTTTTTCAGACATTCTCTGCCGTCGCCTGTAATTCATTTTCTTTGCCTTACACAAAAAATAAATCAAAAAAAGGTCATGGGCTAGAAGTTCAGATTTAATAACCCCCTCCCCCCCAAGAAACACGCACTCTCCCTAAGGTAAGGGTCACGAGAAGCTAGAGGCGTGGTAAGGGGTTCGGGGACAATCCTAACCTTTGAAAATTGAAGGAGAGAAAATAAAAATAAGCTCTAAACTCTTGAGATAATGTTTACATTGTGTTGAGTGAAAGGTCTCGTTTTAAACCCGGTTAAAAGTGTCAGATTCCCCCCACCCCACCCCCATTTATAGTAGAAAGTCTGGAGCGGTTTTAGGATGGGTGTATGATCTTGTATAGCTACCAAGACTATGATTGGGTTTCAGTTGTTCTAGTTAGAAAAATATATTCCTTTGGTGACTTAATACACAAATTGTGTTTAAGAAATTCTCGTCTTTTTAGATTAAATCTATAGTCCTTTTTATCTCAGTCATTTTATTTTATTTTTTTAAGTTTAGTAGCAAAGTTAATAGCCAGCGTGAGCCTTTGGCGTATCCTTTTTTACAAGCTTCACTTTTTTTTTTCTATCGGCGTGTCTTACTAACCGTTAGGGTTGTTCACATGTCATAATTTCTATAATGTGATAAGGATGCAGGTTTAATTCAGATAAAGTGTACACGAGTTCGCGTGGAGGAAGAATGTAAGCACATTTAGCGAAAAACCCACCTCAGAACACCCCACCAGGATTTAAACCTCGATCTCCAAGAGTTGCGCTTTAAAATTTAAGACTATTCATCTACTGATTTTAAAGGTATGTTATTTTTTTGTATTCCTCAAAGAAAATGTAGGTACAATCCCTATAAACTCTAAACTTCTAGTCCTTACTCCGGTAGCGTAGTTAAAATGCTTATAGATTCAAGGATAGGGGTACATTCAATTTCTGATTTAATGGTCGTTGTATGACAAATGTAAAATCTTCTTTTTTAATGCAGGGTCCTTCCTTACGCAAAATATTGCGCTTTATTACTGGGTGATGTCAATTATTATAGAAGCTGTAACAATATTTCATTACGAATAATATCATAAAAACGTGTGAACGTATTAACCTTGAAAGTTTGTGTTTGGGTGGAGTATATCCTACAAAGGGGGAGAAAATGTCGTTAATATTTCCATCTGCAGGGTCGTCTTCCAACGAGGCGAGCAAGTCCAAACATGAGCTACGAAATACTAATTGGGCAGGTTCTGAGAATAGAGGTCGTCCCACACCCCCCAACGCTCGCATCCTCATTCCCTTACACCCCTAAAAAAAAAAAGAACTCACGAGGGTGAAATTAGCATGGTTAAGTGTTTCAGTTATTAAAGCGTCGAGGGTTGGGAAGGGGTTACCGACCGCGCCAGGTTAATTGGATCTACGGAGAGTATTTAAAACGGAGGTGGGTTTGGAGGCAAGGATTCCTTCCAGAGTTTGTATTGATTTAGTCTTTCGCTCCCCCCCCCTCTCTCTCTATCCTTCTCTTTCGTCGCTTCGTGCAAAAGGGTGGGGGACCTGAATGGCAACTTCCCTTATCGAGTTCGTTCAGTGATTCTCCAACACGGCCGCGTTATGTCCGGTTGGACGCTCATTCTCTATGGAAACATTTGTCTGGAGAAATAAGTTCCCCCTCCCCCTCCCCCCGTGACTTACTATCCTTCCTGGCTATATTCGTGACGCCACACAAACACCCTTATTAGATACCTTCAACCACTCCCCTCTCCCCCATCAACACAAACTGACACCCACCTATTTGACACCTTAACCACACTTTGAAGGACCTTTTTCTCCAAAATTTGAATTATTTACCTGCTTTGATGGCCGCATGATCTAAGGCGTCACTCTCGTAACAAACCGTACTGCCATTTACAGGTAAATCGGGGTTCAAATCCCGATCGGTTGCACCGATGCTGATTTTTCTTTAACAGTTTTACACTCTCCACGCAAATGGAGGTACACATCCTTTAAATTCAACCATTCTAGTCTCTAACTCACTAGTGTAATTAGTAATTAATACCGTGGTGCTAAAAATAAAATTATTCAGTTTTTGTTGAGTTTTCAAAATAATATACAAAAGCTATGTGGTATATAAACGTTTAAAGAGGAGTCAACATTTCCAAAGGTCTACCACATTCAGCCACCAGCTCTCTTCACTGGAGCCATCTGTTAAATAAATCCGAGCTGCAGAACACATTGTAAGGTGTATAAACTAAACATGCTTATAGGTTGAGAGCTTTTAGCCTTCCGAACCACCGGCTTGACTTGAAGTTGTGGGGAACTCACCCGATATGAGTTTGGTACCGATGTTCTCCCAGCTGGTGCCGTTGGAATAAAGGATCCCTGGACTGAGGGACGAGAACCTGTTATCGCTGATGTCTAGAGTGAGATGAGGGATCTTCTCCAGTTTCACCAACAGCGCGGGGGGAAGTTCCTCTACCTGTAACAGAACACACACGTCACCATACTCTCGAATCATGTTGGTGAATGTACCGGGACGAATCTGCTGTAGAGAGACGCCAATGTATGATATACATTCAACTCGATTTTCTTAAAATAACATTCTCTTTGTGGTTTAACACCTTAACGCGTTTGGAAACACTTCTGCCTATTGATATAAGGTTCATGGAGGACCGGGTGATGTGGCTGTTCACGGATTAAGCTAATTAGCACGACGTGTTATGTTGATTCAGATAGTATTCCTGTTAACATCCCTTAATAAAGGGCTGAAACAGTGCCTTAGGCTATTAATAGCTTCCCACGATGGAAAACTCACCTGAGTCCCTCTTATCTGAAGCACCAGCTCGTAGTTCTCCTCGACCCCTTCCAAAGCGTCACCGGCGATGGTCTTCAATTCGGTCCCCGTGATCTCCAAGTGCCTCAGTCTGGGGTTAAAGGCCCCTAGGAGCTGGTCGGTGAGCGCGGGCTCCAGGATACGAACCGACAGCTTCCTGAGCGAGGAGACACTGGACAGGGCACTACCCAGACGGAACCGGTACTTCTCTATCTTGGGCCACGTCTGTATCCTGAGGGAGGTGAGCAGGTGGAGGCGGGTCAGAGTGTCGGCGTCGAAGCGTTCCAGGTGGGGCAGGTCTTGTACGTCTAGGTGTTGCAGGCGGTTCAAGCCGGAGAAACTGTCTTTGGTTATTATCTGGAAATGGTAAGTCATCTTAGAAGTGGAAATATTAAGGGAGAGGGGTACAACATTATTCAAGATTGATAGTTTTTTAATCGACTAGATCATACCTAAACAAATAATCTTGAGATATCTACTCCTCCCACAGTAGCTAAGTTAATTAATACATTTGGAAAGGAGGCGTTGCATCTTAAGCTTTCTGTGTTCATCGCCAGAAAACAGTGGAATTAAGACGAGTGAAATAATGTTACCAAACATTGTGATACTAAAGTGAGAGAAACCATTCAGCTTATCCAAATTTCGTGGTTTTTAAGTGAAGAATCGAGAAAAATTAACTTTGATGACACTTTTGGTTCTAATCAATTGTGAATAAAATATTTCCGATATTTGATCAGGAGATAAGCTCATACCAATTAAAATAAACATATATATATTACAGCAGCAATCTCTAAATAAGAAATAAGGATTTTGTTAGTTCAAAAATGTCTAATAAATAATACACAAATATTTTATCAATTTAAATGAGAAAATTTAAGGAGATTGTCCCATTTGGGAGGCTAAAAATGTGATAAATACCTTTATCGGGTTATTGAATATATCCAAGGACTTGAGAAATGGCATGTGTGACCACGCATGTGCAGGGACATTCGTGAGTCTATTCCCTTGAAGATTCAGTATCCTCAACCTGAGCAGGCTTTCCACGGAGGCCGCGGGCATCTCCTCTATAAGATTATTGGACAGGTTCAGACTGATTAGATTGGGTAGAGGGATGTGAGGGGTCACCCGTAGTCCCGTGTCAGATAGGCTCAGATGTCTCAGCTTCTGCACGTAGTGGAACAACTCCTTGAAGTTGGCCCTGAGAGGGTTGCTGCCAAGGTGAGCTTCAGGAGTCCGCCTAAACTCGTGAACACGTTGTCCGGGAGGATCGTCAGTTTGTTGTGCGCCAGGTTCAAACCCAGAAGGAACGGGGTGTCGGGAAACATGGTGCTGTCTAGGTGCTCCACATGGTTGTGCGATATGTCGAGGAACCTCATAGTGAGACCCACCTGTCCTAAAGCACTACTCGGCATCACTACGAACTCGTTATTCGATAGGTCGAGGTGCTCCAACTTTGTATTAACGAAAGCATCTCTCGGAAGGGATCGTATGTGGTTATGCGATACATCGACGATACGAAGATTCTTCAGATTAGAAAATTGTTCGATACTTAACTGCTCTATGTGGTTATGCGATAGGTCTAGAACCTGTAAAGACTCTATCCCTTGGAAAGCACGCTTGCGTAACGTAACTATACTATTGTGTTCTATGGTAAGCACTTCTAAAAGATTAAGGTTTCCGAAAGCTACAGCGTCCAGACGCCCGATCCTGTTATAACCCATGTGTAGACGTCGGAGGGACTCTGAGAACGTCTGTAAAAAGTTAACGGGGACTTCTGGAACGCGGTTGTGGCTCATATCTAGGATCTTCATGTAGAAAGTAGAGCTCGAGTCACTATCGTACAGCGAGGATATCTGATTCCTCGAAATGTTTAAAGTCATAGGCATGTAGTAGCTGGTGACGTTCTGAAAAGCGCTCAACGAAAACTCTTTGAGCTCGTTGTTCTGCATTTCAAGTTTGATCAAGTTGGGCAGTTCAGAGAAAGATCTTGGCGCTATCGTGCTCATGCGGTTGTCGGATAACACAAGAGTCACTAGGTTAGGTAATGAGTTAAAAGCATTGGGTTTTATAGTCCTTATCCTATTCCCTGTGAGGACCACTGATTGTAATCTCGCGAGGGAAGAAGAACGTGTCCGTCTCGAGAATCTCCAGGTGGTTGTACGACAGACGGACGTCGCGCAAATGATCATGGACGTTGCCGTTGAACACGTCTGACGGGAGATGCGCCAAGTGGTTCGCCTCCAGGTTTAAGTACTGAAGCTGTCCGAAACTATACAGAGCCGTCGGAGAGATCGTCCGGAAATTGTTGTTATCCAGGGCGAGCCACAGTAACGACTTTAATGGTTTTAGAAAGTCTTCCGGAAAGTCCTCCCTGTACATTCCGAAACTGACCTCTAAACTCTCTAGGCTGGTCGCCAGGTCGGAGAAAGCTTCTGGGTCCACGTCACTCAACTTGTTGAAAGAGAGACTTAGCTCTCGGAGCACGGGAGTTTCCCGGAACACGTGGGCGTCGAGGCGACTGATGCGGTTATTTCGCAGGAGAAGTGTGTCGAGATAGCGTCCCCAGCCAGCAAAGTCATCCGGATCAACGTCATAAATTTGATTATAGCCTATGTTTAAATGAGACAGCCTTCTACAGTCTTTCAAGGCTTCACGCGGTATTTTACTTAGATGATTCCCGGAAAGGGACAACGCCCTCAAGGACCCTGAAAAACTGTCGAACGCGTCTTCAGGAATATCACTTATATTATTGGACGGTATATATAAATACTTTAACCTTTTTAACTGATTTAAAGCTTTGGGTATTTCTTGCAAATAGTTCTGTTCCAAGTCAAGGAACTCTAAGGTGTGTCCAAGCCCGACGAAAGCTCTGTCATCCACACTGTGCAGTTGATTCATCGATAAATAAATCCTCCCAGCGTTCAGCCCGCGGAAAGCTTGAGCGGACAAGTTCTGCAGATAGTTGAAGTCTAGGTTTAGATCACGGACGGTGAGGGAACTGTTGAAGACGTCGCGAGGTATCGACCTGAGAAAATTCTCTCCCAGATCGAGTTTATCTAGACGTTTCTGATGCCTGAAGGTATAGTCGGGCAACTCCTCGAGGTAGTTACCCCTGAGGTAAAGCCACGCCAAGTCCCTCAGGTCATCCAATATCTCCGAGGGGAACTTGGTGATGAGATTGTGAGATGCGCTGAGCGTCTGCAGGGACGACGGCAGCGTCCCAGGGTCCAGGGACGACACCTTATTGCTGTCGAGGTTGAGCCACGTGAGAAGGTGACAGTCAGCGAGGGAGGCATCGGACCCGTGAAGGTTCCCGCCGTTTGTGTCACCGTTCTCTCCCCGAGGCCTGGGTAGCTCAGTGAGGTCGTTTTCCCCCAAGAACACGTTGGCGAGGGTGTCTTTGAGATGGGACCAGTTCCCGTCACCCAGGCCTCCACCCATGGATGCGATTTGGTTGCTGAAAACAAGCATCAGTAAATGGTCGAACAATTGGTGCAACGAAAATTACTTAATTGGAGCACTAGACTAATTAAAAGGGTACTCCTAATTAATTCATCGCGCAAATTTTGACAAATATATACTGTCGAGCCTATGATGAACCTGTTTTACAGATTGTAAACCTCTTTGAAATTTTTTGAAACAAATAGCTAAGTTAATTCAAATGATAACTTTTCGTTAATTTTTCTAAAATAAAATCACTAAAAGCATTATTTAAAATTATAAATATGTTTTATTTTGGTTTATTCTGGTAAGGTTCGCACACTAACACCAAAACACATTAGGCTTACTACTGCCCATTTATCAGAGAAGAAAAAAAATCTCAATAACGCTCTTAGAAGACTTCTTTTAATTTTTAGAAAAGGTTGCTAGTCGTTACTTATAACACATAAGCCTCTACTGGCTTAGTTTAAGGGATGATGGCGATGTTCTAGACATTAATGACTTGAGAGATCTTATTTGATGGATCGTGATTGCCAAAGTGAATCTGTATGGAATCACACCAACATTCGTTTGACTACATTGTATAGATAAAACAATATACACCCGAGCGGTGGTCAAACGTAGGACTCTTCGAGTCAGCGATAGACATGCTAGCGCAATCAAGTAGTTATTCTGGTACCGTCCAAAAAACATTTACACCGTTTACCGGTTATAAAACCGTCTTTTTTTTTAGCGTGGGTCTTCCTCTATCCCTGTGCCTTTGAAAGATAAATAATAATCATAATAATCATTATCATTGATAATAAGTATTAATAATTTACTACTAACTACTACTACTACTAATTATTATTATCACCGCACTTTACTTCATGTTCGGGTTACCCTAATATGTACTCATTTCGTTAATGATCTGAGATGAACAAGGGTGAATTTAGAGGAACTATACTCACATTTGCATGGAGGGAGAAGGGAAAACCAACCTCAGTACACCTAATTGGAATATGAACACTGGTCTCCCTGTAATCGGCAGTTAATCTATTCAGTCACTTTACTGGTTTGTATAATATCTGGAAATTAAATACCTACATTTATAAACTAACTGATTCCAGGTTAAAATGCTGGTTTGTGGGGTAGGTATTCGACCCGCTATAAGAAAACCGCACTAGAAACCGATGACTCAATTATTTTATAAAATAGGAGCTGAGTTGGATAAACACAGCGACCGCAAACACAGGGATGTTGCAGAAAGGACGACGGATGAAACAAATAAACATACTGTATGTACGAGTACAAACAGGATTTTAGAAAATTCTTTCATTTCATTTTCACGTAAAACAATACAATACAATATAGTACAATATAGTACAATAGCCTGAACAAGTAATAAAAATAATTAAAAAACAAGGTACCATGAAAATTTTCAACAAAATTATTTAATCACTTATTTAAAAAGTCAATATTTATTGTTTTTGTTTCTATGGGGGAGTATTACTTTTGAAGATTTTTTTTATAGCGAAACTAACTGCATAGCCCTTATTTTTCAAACTGGCTTCGGTGGCCACATGGTCAAAGGTGTCACACTAGCAATAGACGACCGGAAGATCGGGGTTCAAGTCCCGGATGGGTGTATTGAGGTATTTTACTCCCAAAAAATAATGTTTTTCCACTTGAACTCCACGCAAAGCTGGGTACACTTCCTATAAAATTCAACCTTAATCATTCTTGACCCATTAGAGTAATTAGTACATAGGTGTACAACCTGGATGGGTAGTAAGTAATACGCAGTGTTAAAAAACCAAACATACCTTCCCATGTGAGGTGTGTAGAACTTATTCTATGTTTGATTGGTCAAATAGGGACAGAGTGGGGGAGAACATATCACAGGTACAGTTTTAACAAGCTCTGCTTACCCAGGCAACACTACACGACACGACACTGATATACAAAATAAAAATGTTTTGTCAAAAATGAATGAATATAGTGGATTGGCCCGAACGAATTTTGAAAAAAGCGTTGCACTAAAAAAAAAACCCCATCAAATGTGCTAACGATATTGAAAACGCCCCCTTAAAGAGAGAGTCCAACTAAATAAGATCTGCAAATTGAGATGGAGTGAAGTGCAACGGGCCTTTCCTTCGTTTGTTCGCGTATCTTGGAGGGGAGAGAAGGGGAAGGGAGGATCTTGCAAGTAAAATGAAGTGTGTTATTAGAATCCTTAGGAGGGGATGCGTGACGCCGGTTCGTAAATTGTGTTCCCCGAGAGTACTTGTGATAAGTCCTAGACTGCTGGGACGAGGATATTATTTACTTTGGCGCCCCCTCGGTAAACGCCTGGCAGTTAGATAACCAGGACAACGCACGGCATTTCATACCTCGTTTGGGGGAATGGAGACTGGTCCCACGCGGTTTGCGTGCCTGATTTATTTTTTAGAGGGGCAGTTTTTTTATCATCATTATTATTAGTAAACTTGTTTAATGATGATGTCTATTTTGGTGAATTAGAAGTTATTTTGTGAAACTTGTTAACTTGACGCGCTTAAGCACTCCTAAACACCATCAAGCTTAAACACTAAATTATGAAATATAAAACAGAGGGAATAAAGTGAGCAGTTAACCTTGTTGAGGTCTCTAGTTTACCTGACAATAATATTTCCTCTCTTCAGCTGACGAGTATACACACTCGCTCTACTATTTGCACATGGACATTAACATGACTTGTTTCCTATTTTAGATAGACAAATGATTCCACGGACTTTTTTTAATCTACATCCTGGAAGGAATATTCATACAGGACATTTTTGAGGGATAAACCTACCTAAACTGTAGAAGATATAAAAAAAAATTATCAAAAATATTTTTTGTGACAATGTGTACGGAAAACGATTTTAGGAAAAAAACACGCTCAGTTAACAAGGCCGGGATTCGAACCTTATATCCCCGTCAATGACGGTCCAGAATATTACAAGAGTAAATCCTTAGACTTAGGGTCGGTAGTATGTTTGAGCGCTGATCAAATTAGAGACTTATTAGATACCCCCCGCGATCACACATCATTTTTATATTTTACATTTTTGTTCTATTATATATTTGTTCCTTAAATTCAGTATTTTTTCAAATACTATGTGCACACCACCATTCCAAAAATATATATTAATAAAATGTAGACTTTAATATTAAATTATTTTCTTATAACTATACTGATAATGGCTGATCATGGTCATTTTGGTCACTCAAATATTATTCGAAAGTATCTGATATATTTGCGAGTTTAAAATACTCAAATATCGACTTTTAACGATTATGCTGATTTCTTTTGAGAGCGACTGAATATTGTCACGAGTTCGATCACGATCGAACATTTTTCTGGTATAGACCATGAGATGCTGGTGATATGTAATTCAGTTGGCCTTTAGTCCGACATTTTGTGGTCCAACAAGTTTTGAATCTGGCACTATTAGTTAGAGGGACGGCCACCAGGATGGTTCTATTAGCAATACAAAGGCGATAAAGCTGTTTGCATCTGTAACCGAGTGTTTTGGTTATACATTCTGGTTTTGCCTTGTATTCTGACTGTATCTTAGAGACCTTGGGCGTAATACAGTTGGGCCACGTATAACTGTTATAACCCGCGTTTAAAAACGTATCGTTAATCTCACATCACAGTTGGGCTGCGAGTTCCTTCTTGGGAATTGTATACAAGGCGTACTGATGTACTAACTCAGTACCAACTGTTTGGGCGCTCCTTTAGGACGGTTGAAAATGTTTTCTCAAACTGACAGAAAAAATCAAAGGATGGATAATGAGTCACAAATAATGCTAAGCTAACCTAACCTAAACAAACCTAACCTGATGTAAGGCAAAAAGATTGGTGGGGTCGAATTCATTTCTACCAGCAGGTCTATTATCTGTTATAATCCTCATGGTCAGTGAACGTGGCCCAACTAAGCTATGACGATAATCCTCCTGATCAGTGATCGTGGCCCAACTAAGCTATGACGATAATTCTCCTGATCAGTGATCGTGGCCCAACTAAGCTATGACGAAATCCTCCTGATCAGTGATCGTGGCCCAACTAAGCTATGACGATAATTCTCCTGATCAGTGATCGTGGCCCAACTAAACAGTGACCCTTTTGGACGAGAGGTCACGTAGCCCAAATTGTATGCACCGTAACCCTTAATTATGTCTTCCAAGAGTTGTGAAAGAAGGTGTATTATTTTCCTGATTTAAGCTTTATTATTCCTTGTTTGAAATAGCAATAAGTATATATAGTGATATGGCAAGCTTGGGGCCCAAGCATAAGGGGAATTTAAAGGGTTATTAGGAGTCAAATTCTGTGATCCGGTAGTTTTCAGGTCCCGAGGGCTGTCGACCAAAGAGTTACAATCTGCTGCATTTGCTCAGCAATTGGGTTGTTGCCGGGGCAAGCCAGCCTTGAAAGGACTTTATTAATAAACTGTCCCCTACTTTAGATCAATCATTAGCTCAACCTCACACATTATGCATGTGTGCACAATGTCTATAATGATAACATTAATACTATACCTGTGCAGGTTTAGCCAGTCCAGACTTCTGAGTGACTGAAGCGCCTCAAATGGAATTTCGTCCAACTCATTGTAGCTCAGGTCTAGAGATTTGAGCACGTCAGATATACTACTGCTGAAATAGAAAGAATAAAAATTTACTTTTAAAAAGCGCATTACATCCTGTTTTAAATTATTCATCAAGTAACTTGACAGAGTATCTAATGTTATTTAACGTTTCATTTTACAAATAACTTGTATATTTTTTCAGCGGTGTATAAAAAAACGTATGAAGTTGTTAATCTTTTTTCATTCACTAGTTTTTAAATACTTTTATGTAACTAATATTAACTGTTTGTATATGGATTTAAAACAGACTGGTTTACGTTTTTTTTCCCCCAACTAGGAACACTTACACAATTTGTTAATATTATTTTATGCGAAAGCTTATCCGTCATATTATTAAGCTTTGTACATTTATATTAATATAGTAAATCCACAACTACAAAATCCCATAAAAAAAGGTGTCTTTTTATATATACTGATTAAAATTTCTCTTAATACTACTATAAATAATTATTTCAGCACCAAAATTATGATTATTTGAGCTAAAAAGATTAATATTTATTAGATAATTTTTTTCAAAGCGTTTTTAAACTTAATCTCATCAAAAACTATGTTTAGTTTTATTTCATGTACAATGGTGTCGTTTAACTTTTCCTATTTTTACGACAAAAAGGAAACTTTTCATCAGCCTTTTAAACACAAGAGAGAACTTTCAGAACAAGTTAAAAACAACACAAAAAGAAACTACCTTCTGTACGTCATGTTTGTGGGCCCTTCGCCCTAGCTCGAAATATAATTTGAAACGTATGGCTTTTACCTAGGGACGAGAACCTCAAATCCCTAAGTTTATTCAAGGAATCCCCAAGTTAATTCAAGATTCGAGGATTAGAACAAAAATTTAGGATTTGAGATTCAAATCCTTAAAAACAATTTGTTTTTCAATTTTTAAAATTAAATTTGTTTTAGAGCTCTGGAACTGCTTATTGGTGGTTCAGACATATTTATAGTTAAAGGATGAACTCAACAAAAAGGCCCCAGAACAGTAATTTAACATGTAACTGAATGTATGAATGTTATAATGAATGGATTATAGGAAAGAATGATAACATTTGATTACTATTTGTGTTTTATATTGATCTATCATATTTTCTCTTATATTCATTTCCCCCCCTATCCCCCTAAGATTCGGATTAGGATTCGAGATTTGAAGGTAAAATGGAAATTCGTAATCGTAAAATAGTGTATTTGACCCGACTGATTACAACGCACGCGTCTTCATGGTCAAGTTAAGCAGCGTCAATCACTGGCAACCAATATATACAGCACTCCCAAATAAGCGAAAATTTTCTTTGGCTTTTAATTCCACATCTTAATACCCTTCTGGAAGATTAAAGAACCCGGCTACAACCTTATATAGAGAACAAAAACCTCTCTCGAGGCTCCTTCAAACCCATCATGAATGTGTCCTCCGAGTGTAGCCGCGCACGTAGAACGTGCGCAGTGGGAGATTTAAGGGACCTATGACTACCATCTGGGCAGTATGCGTTTAAATTATACTAATGGGGCATATAACCCACTCCAATGGTCGAATGACCTAAGGCATCAATTTTGCATTAGACTAGACTGCCAAAGATGGGTAGATCGGGGCTCGAATCCCGATTGAGTGAACTGTATTTACTTTTCCACTCTACCTCTACGCAAAAACGAGTACAACTTCTTATAAATTCAACCGTTTTCATCACTAACACATTATCATAATCGACATTTATAAGCGCACAAACCGAATGAGTAGTGAGAGAAGGTTAAAAAAAATTCGCTGGGGTGGATTTGAACCCAAATTTGATCATAATAGACTGACAACTTTATTATGTTTCCCATAGGGTGCCAATTAAATTTTATTTCGGTATAAATATATAAAATTCTTCCCATTCTCACGCTAAAGGAGATCAATACTTTGTGCGCTTGAGCGTACCATCACAGATTCCTCAGCTCTTCCTAACCTTTCTCTTTCCATCCATCTTCTGTCTCTCTCTCTCTTCTCTCTACAGGCCGCGCACTATATAATATATGTATGTTTACTCGGAACAATGTGAGCCGCAACCCTACCCCCACATCCCATACCATCCTCCCACGTAACGTTACCTCGCAACGCCACTGTTGTCTTTCGTGCGTACTGTTGTAAGGATGATCGGGAGGGTAGGGGGGGAGGGGTGGCTGGGGGCGTTCTGAGTATGTGAGGGAAGTTGTGAGGTTCGAGACTGCTACCGGTATACATTCTACTCCTGGCCTACACACCTCACCATACATACATACATACATACACACATACATACATACATACATACATACATACACATGCACACATACACATACATACACAACATACGTAACATATACATATGTATATATTCCATGGCGTCAGCTCTCAACCGAGCTATACCGACCGAGTGCCCGCCTTATGTTGGCGAAGATAGCGCCAACTTTCGAGGAGAGAGGGTGTAATGTGGTCAGATTAACTAACCCCCCAGGTGTTAATCTCAGTTTTCTAGACTGAAGCCACTATTTCAATTAGCTCGTCAGTTGTCCTCACGAGGCTGAGTTTTACCCCGTTACAGACCAATTGATTCACAGAAATATCTGGAAGAACCGGGGGATCGAACCCGGAATCTCTGGATCTTTAGCCGGGAGTTCTTGAGCACCAGACTGCATGCTTGCACAGCTTTGCTCTCCCAGCGCTGTATGCCGAAACTTTGAATACAATTTAAAGGTATTAGAATAGTTTTCCGGATAAGTGTGTATTATTATTATTATTAGCACCGCGTCTTACTACCCATTCGGGTTATACGCACTTACGCTAATGTGTAATGGTAGGGTGATTGTGAGATGAAATGAAGGACCTACAGTTTAACGTGGAATCCGAACCACGGTGGAGGCCTGGCATGATAAGTGTGTACATTTGGTTCAAACAAACTATATGTGCAGTTTGGGCTTTGAATTTCTGAACATCCCGTTATTTTGATAATAGTGGGAAAGATACTTCAGATATAAATTTTTAACAAAATTTTAGCTATCTAAAAAAAAAAATTTCATTCGAAAATATTTAGACATCTCTAGTTAGGGGCGAGGAAGGTGGAATTTAGAGAATGTGTAGGGAGAGTTAAATACCATTTCGGAAAAAAAAAACCACCCGACCGGGATTCGAACCCCGATCATCCTGTCATCGGGTGTAAATTTTATTATTTCTGCTGTAAGTAGTTTAAAATTTAGTTTCTATATCAAAACACACAACTTTCAGTCAACTTTTTTTTTTTAGATAAATTCTATATTAACATTTTAAATCAAGCGTTCATGGTTTATGACCTGCCGCGTAGTTTTTAATCCATTAATTTAAGGGTTGCTTTACCCCTTAATGGACCGTGTTATTACCCTCCTCGTGTATATAAACAATCTCGGTAACCCTCTTCTTCAAACATCTGGGTGTAGCGAATTTAGATTAGCTATAATTTCCTCTCATTATTATGGCTCTCACGTATTTTTACTTTAAAAAAACCCTCGACCGCTATAGACAGGGCGAGAGTACATTATCCCTAAGGGATGCTGTTGTAAACCATCAAAGATATATAGGGGTTACCACGGATTGAAAGTTTCTCGGAATAATAAGAGAGGATGGTTGCAAATTTTTTTTTATAAAATTCCTTAACTTTTCCAGTTCTTCCAAACAACATTAAAAAAAAACAATAGTTCTGATTTTACCTATTAGCAGTTTCTTTTGGTAAATAGAAATTCTTTACGTGTATAACGTAAATAAAAAATTTTCGGAATCAACCCTAACGACTTTGGACATCAACAATCTCATTAGTTAATTTTCCAGTACCGTATTGATGTTATATGTATGAATTGTGTCCCTGTGTAAACGTGTTATAAGATAAACCCTGTACAACCTTGACTATTTTACCTTTATCTAGCCACCATGGATTTGTTGAGATAAAAATAGTTTTATCTACGTTAATTACTTCGCAACGGTACTATGCATTTTGGTTTAACGTGGAAGTTGATGAAACACGCACACATTGGATGATAATATGCATTTGTATGGTAATATATATATAAAAATAAAAACTCACTTTGCTCGTCGGGGGCGCCACCCCCAATTCTCCAGTGAGTTTTCTTCGCAACTGGATGTAAACTAATGTAATTTCAGAGCCTTTTTTGGTAGGTCTTACCGTTAAGCCATAAGAGACCTCCAAAAAAAGGTCCGCACCGACTTTAAAGTTGCTTCGTCATTTTGAATTTTTCTCGTTTTTTTTTTTTTTAACTTTTTGGAATATTCCCGTCTGTTACAGACTAGAAGCTAAGTTTTCCAAATTTCAAGTTTCTTGCTCATCTGGAAGTGTGTAAACATTAATGTCAGTGAGTGAGTCAGCCGTGTGGCTTTATAGTGGTAATAATATTAGAATTGCTTCTTACTAACCGCTCGGGCTGTACACACGTTTTCTTAGCACCGTGTCTTACTACCGTTTGGGCTAAACTAATGGTTTAGGGATTAGGAAGGCCTAACATAGAGGAAATGTACCTGGATTTGAGTGGAGGGAGAGTGGTAAACCATTTAGTAAAACCACCTTCAGTGCACCCGACCGGGATTGAACCCCAATCTCCCCGTCATCATCAGGTCTAAATTGTTAGAAAACTCTCAAGATAACCTTAAAATTATTTTAGTTATCTGATTGATGATAAACTGAAAATTAAATCCGGACAAATAACAACTATAAATAGATTAAAACTGTTCTGTAAAATTTTTAAATAATCGAATCCAAGTGGATGGGAAATGTTTTATAATATATATATATTAATATAATGTCTATATTATAGTCTTTACATTAGACCCTAGGTTGGTTGCACATTCAACCACCAGGTGCTGTAGTCGATACGGAAGTGTGAAAAAAGTACTATAATCGCAGTTATTGCTTGAATTAAACGGATTTGATAATGTTTCTGATGCCAACGCCCTCAGGAAAAATTAAGCTTGAGTGTAAACTTTTTAACTCGAGTAATCTACACCGCATTCGTTCCATTTCCAGAAAAAAAGAATGGAACATTTTTCTGGGAAAAATTGAAGGAGAACTGGGAAATGTATCATCTCATGTGACAGATAAGTCCTCAATGCTTTTTATTTTTCCTATCCCCTAACTTTCTAGGCGTTAGATTTTTTTTAAAAAGAGGTCTAGATTTAATTAGACCAGAGTATCCATTTACTTTACGTTCTATTCCTTATATAAGAAGCTTGACTTTGATTCAGGAAGTGGTAATTGAACCTCGGATGAAAGATGGAGGGTTTTATAGAAGGGAGAAGGGGTGGACCAAAAAAACCTTCTTTAGCCATCTACCTCCACAACCAAGATTTACGAAAAAAAAAATACACGTCTTCTCTCTTCTCTGAATATTATATGAAGTTTTTATATGCGAGCATTTCTCCCAAGGATTAAGGGTTGAAAGAGACTAAGGGAGGGATAAAGACGATCTATGAAAGGAACAGATAAGAAATACCTACCCCCATCTTCATCGGCCAAACGCAATATATTTACGATTAAGCAACTTATTTCAGAAAGTTAATATCGCGATGTGTTGGATAATATGTCCTGTTTATTTGTTTTTGGGGGCGGGGGGGGGGATGATGATGGTGTTACTCCCCTTCTTACTACCCATCCTGTGTGGTCCGTATTGTTAATCTAATGGGGTAGGGATGAGGAATTTAAGACTAAATGTACATTGTGACCTCGATTTATCGGGCCTAACTCGAACTTGGTATCATACGGATTAACAAAAATCCGGATTATCTGGAAAACGTTTGTGGAAAAATGAATTAAAACAATATATATTACTATACTTCACTATTTATTTTTACAATAACAATTTATAAAACACTTGAAACGTATTAAAACCACCATTTAATTCATAAAATAATGAGTGTTTTTGTTGTACTAATTTTGAATGGAGTTTACAAGCGGAACGATCACGTAAGTATCGTAATTGATAATTAATTTATTGTTAATGAGTTTTTTAAAATAATACAGCTACTATTCGTTTTGTAAAAAATTATTTGTGTAGATTTTATACGATTTTAATGTGGGTTAGAAGAGAATGCGAAATGAAGATTTTATTCTTAAAGTTACAGCCTTTGAGTCCTGTATTGACCATACCTGTTTTCTAATTAATTTAAAAAATCTAGTCAAAATTTTAAATTTCCTGTTTCGACGGGCACATGTCCGTCCACGGGGGATACCAATTTAAAAAAAATTCAGACCTCCTCCGCCTGGGGTAAATATTGCGCTATGTCTATGACAAACAAGCTTTTCATTTTATTAATTTAGAAGATAAATAAAAAAACCATTTCAAAAAACATTCACTAGTATACTGGCGCTACGTTCCATCCAGCCTTAAAAAATCAATTCAGATAACAATTAAATAGGCCTAGGAGCCAGTCTCTTATTTCGCTTTTAGTCTCTTTTTTTTCGGAATAATTCTATTTTCTCTCCTTTTTATTTATCAAAGTGATCAAATGTTCAAACAGTTGGTTTTAGCCATAGATAATCCCTGTGATTCTTCTGAGACAATCCAAAGTGAAGATCCTAGGTCAAGCCATATTTATTCATCGCCGTCCGAAGAATGCCTCAACAGTATCTGAGCTCATTAGCGCTATCAATTCAATGTGTCGCAACTTTACAGTATATGTTGGCGGCGGCATAAGGGAAACATTTGACACAATGCTTCCTGGGGTGTACCAACTGATTTTTCTTCAAGCCCTAAAAAAAAATGCTATATTTAATAACTGATGCATTTGGTACCATTTTTTAAACAAATTATCTCAGATCATGTGGGAACCTCATTTTATTCCGTCCGTTTAAATGGAACAACCAGTGTTGAATACAATAAAGAGCTCCATATATCAGTGAGCTGTTGATCATAGGGTAGAGGTGAAGTATTTTAGAGATATTTGCAAACATTATTCATCGGGAAAACTGATGCACAAACTCTTCATGAATACATTCACTCTGCCATCAATAATACAAATTTATTTGTACAGATACCTCTGATGACTGGCCCAATGGGAACAATAAATTTCGCAGACTTTCCAAAAAAGATTTAATTGAGATGGTTTCTCACGGATTAGTTTATATCAGGACTTGCCTCCTCCACATCGCTTGAAACTTGCATCTGAAATTCTTGCAGGCCTTGGGTAAAGATACATCTGAAATATATGTAGCGGCCTACCATTATTCTTATGGTGACCAGCCAGGGTGGAGGAATATTTAAAGATTAAAAAATATCTCAAAATAAATTCTAGAAACATTCTACATCTAGGTGGCTTACATTTAATTCTGTTGATGGGACACTGCTTGAAAAGTGTCAAGTAATAGGACATTACTTTATTAAATTCATTCCATAAATAAAATAAACATTTTATGTTGTTAAACAATCAAAACACAATCTTAAAATGTACAAGCTTCGCCAGAATATTCCAACGAGATTGATCTTTAATTCATATCCTTTACCCTTGGCTGCCATAAATTTTAGGGAAACTGGTCTGAAGTGTTTGAAAGTCTATTTAGGAAGGCAACTATGATGTAAACGATTTATTCAATTTGAAAAACATGTTCGCCATAAAAGAAATGTTGTTTCACAGGAAGCTAAAAATGAACTTTGATATTTCGAGAAAATTACTTTCTTGGTATTTATGAACAGTGCTAGAGAGCCTAATGATGCTAGATGCAAAAAATTTGATTGAAAAGGCAATTAAAGGTTGTGGTTTAATAGAAGCTTCAAGAATTTTAAACTCTTCTCTTGTGGAAAACACGCAAAAGCAATCGGTCTTTTACCGATACAAAAAAAAAGGGTACTCATTGACGAAAGGAAGGTGTGCATGGAGACGGGACTAGCTTTTGAAAGAAGAAATGAGAGTTATTGAGATAACATTTTAAAGGAAACTAATGTAATTTCAGTAATTGGCGAAATTTATCAAGACTGCATTACCTTAATGAGAGGAACAGCATTGAAAAGGGTTTTTTTTTATCGAGATGGGTGGTGACGAAGGACAAAGCTTCCACTTGTGAACGAACGTTAAATGCAATTTTGATGATACAAACCTAAACTGGCTCCATGGGATCAAAAAGTATTTATATGGAATAAAGCACACATGAACATTACAAATACACTCAAACGAGCAAATAAGATTGAAAAAGGAGGAAGGAAAAAATAAAGAGAAGAATAAATGTTTAGCTAAAGAAATAGAAGAAAAGGTAAAATATCTCGATATAAAGTAAAATAGGACGACTAGGTAACTTCTGAGGCATCTGATCGTCTGTTAAAATAAGCCAATGAACGAGTGATCAAGAGCAGGACAGAAAGGGAAATTACAGGAGGATAGCGTTACAATTATGCGTGAAATGGAGAAGCAAAAACATTAAACAAGTGGAAACTCTTCGAAAATCTGTTAATAAAATTAAAAAAAATAGGTTGATCACTGATTCGTTTGTCAAAAAACCCACGAAATATTTATTTTATGATCTTAATATTTAATAAAAAATTGTATTTCCAAGTTTTCTGTCTTTTTCAGTAATTTAGCAAACTTTGAATCTTGACACTTTTTTTTTGGTCAAAGTTAAAAAAAATATCTTAGTCATAATTTTAATGTAATTTTTATTTAATAATAAATGAACACCCCATCTAATATTAGAAACCAATAAAATTTAGCTTAAAACCCAAATGATGTAGTATGTATGGATATATATTGTATTGTATATGTTTGATATATAAATACACATACCAAGTATGTTACACTGTATTGATGTACTAAATATTTTTGAGGTTTTAGAGTTTAAAACATTAAATTGACAAAGCTTGGAAATTTAAATGGGAAGAAAAGCACCGCGAAGACATTATTGTAAATCATAATGATACATTTGATATCAAGCTTTTTTTTTGTGTCCGTTGAGGCAATTTTACATCCTACCTAAGCTTTGAGAGGAAAATTGTAATTTTCTTGTATGTATGTACCTACACATTTCATTTTTCTTCTGATCTCAACCGGCCATTTTTTTGGTTGGGGATTATTTAAAAAAAAACTATCAAAATATTTGATACGAAAATATATGCGCATCAACCATTTGAACGTATTAATAATTTGGTGACTTGGTCTATTTTTAGTATTTTTTCTGCTATTTCTTTTCTCTCTTTTTTTTTTAAGGGTTGGTCAACCAACCCCCTAGCACTGTAAACCAAGTTTGTTGAAGGCTAACAACACTCAAAATACATGTATACTTTAATTTTTTAACAATCATATTACGATTTCCCCTCATTTTAATCATGCTAATTAAAGATGTAATTTTATATTTAATAGCTTAAACATCTGTTTTTGAGTGTACAGAGGGAACCACTTCAATTTTACAAAGCGCGCCTGTCCCTGATATGTTCCATTACAATACAGCGCGTTACACACAGTGTTTTGTTCATGTGGGGGGGGGGGGGGGGGCAGTCGAATTAATGTGGCTGTGACAGGTCGGCGGCTTACATTTATACGAATAAAAACGAAACTAAAAATAAAAAAAATAGTGAGATCCACATTTTCAGAAAACGACTATGATTTGTTTTTATTATTATTGTGACAGACTTGTTGTAAAATATAAATAAAGAAACGTTCTGTTCGTGTGGCTTATGCTACCACAAGGTCACGGTAATTTACCCCCTCCCCCTCTGTTGACTACAAGATCGATTTAATTATATAATATAAAATATACTCTTGAATCAAACGGAATCTTTAAAATACTGTAAATGGTGCATAATAACTGTTCATAATTTCTCATATAATCTCAAGTTTGTGAAAAATTTTCAGAAAAAAAATTTCATTAGTAAACTACCCTTAAACAATTCTTTCCCCAAAAAACAAATATATATTGTTATTTGTCATATAAATAACATCCCGACCCGCTTCGTCGACCACTTGATCTAACGCGCTTTTCTCTGGGTGGACTAGACTGCCAATGACTGAGAGATCGAGATTCTAATCTTGGTCGGGTGTACATAGTGGTTTTTACAAAATGGTTTTACATTCTTCCTCCAAGCAGATGATAGTACACTTCATCTAAATATGACATTCCTAATCTCTAAAACTATTAGACTAATTAATACAATATATGCGTACAAACAGTAAGAGTAGTATGACATAGTGTTAAAAAAATAAATAAATTCAGAGGTCAATTTTTTTTTTAAATCGTTAGAACCATTTTCGAAAAATATCTTATTTCCAAAAATCAGTCATTAAGACTATCCTTAACTTAAGGGACATAATGATAACAAAATCGGGTTGATGTGTGACATATAAATATAAAGTTTGAACAAAATTAATTAAAACCTTTTTGGATCTAGTCCAAGGTTATACGCATACGTACTAATTATGCTAGTGTATTATGGATGAGGAAGGATTAATTTTAAGGAAGTGTACCCACATTTGTGTGGAGGGAGAATATTAAACTAACTAGGAAAAAAAACACCTCTCAGTACACCCATCCAGGTATCAAACCCTGATCTTCTTGTCATTGGAGGTCCTAGTATATTGCGAGGGTGACATCTTAGACCATTCAACCATCGAGGTGGTCCACAACACTTTAGTAAAGTATCTTTATGCAGGAATCGTCACGTGAAGGATAAGTAGGACCTTTGAAAACGAAATATCAACTTATTCAAGTATCCATCAAGGAATCAAACTAAGGTCTACAATTATTGTTGTAGTCGTATCCACAGCCGTTTGAATTCGAAAGCGAGCGTAAGTTTAAATGCTTCTTTCAAATCTGGTCTCTTTATCAACCCATTTAAACGATATATCAACAAAAACTTTTTATTTTAATTTGTGTCTTGTTTTCAACTATCGGTTCCTCTCTTCATCTCTCCTCTCTTCCCTCTCCTCATCCATCAACCTACCTCAACAAAACAAAACTATATATCGAGAGACGTTGTTCACTAACTGCTGTTGGTCCCCCCCCCCCCCTTGCCCGTTTCCAACTCCCCCATCACAAACCTGCTGTTGGCACAAAAACACGACTCAATATCGTGCAGACATATTGATCTGATGCCCTGGACCCGTATTTGTTCCTAACTGATTGCAAGTGTACAGCTCGATTACTCTGTATTGGCCGGTCATACGCACTTTATATACTTGTGCAAAAGGTACGTAATCAATGATACTGGATGATTATTCAATCTTAGCTGGTCAGAGGCACTTTACAGTCGTGTAAAATGCAAGTAACCAATTATATTGGATGATTATTCAATCTTAGCCGGTCAGAGGCACTTTATACTTGTGTAAAAGGTACGTAATCAATGATACTAGATGATTATTCAATCTTAGCCGGTCAGAGGTACATTATACTTGTGTAAAATGCAAGTAACCAATTATATTGGATGATTATTCAATCTTAGCCGGTCAGAGGCACTTTATACTTGTGTAAAAGGTACGTAATCAATGATACTGGATGATTATTCAATCTTAGCCGGTCAGAGGTACATTATACTTGTGTAAAATGCAAGTAACCAATTGTATTGGATAATTATTCAATCTTAGTCAGTCAAAGATTTTTTTACGAATAAATTAGGAATATCAAACAAAATGTATATACAGTAAGTATACGAACAGACATCGAAAATTAGTCACACAACCTTTACTTTCTCTCAAGTAGGTATAAAAAATAACCCTGCGAAAACGTATGTAATGCGATCATGCAAACTCTCGTTGAAGATTTCAAAGACCCGTGCCGCTGGTGACTTGATCTGATCTAAGACATCGGGTTTGCAATATACTGGATTGTTGGTGACAGGTATATAAAGGTTCAAATGCTTTAAGGTTGGTTTCCCCTTCCCCCCAAACATGTTTGATAACTGTGGCTCCCCTATACCTTTTCAACGCTAAATGAGAGTGCACTTCATCTATAAAAACCCTTCCTTCCTACGCATTCGTTTGAGATGTTGGTAATTAAGGCGGGAGTATATAGGAACGCGAGAAAAGGTAAATGTGTTGCGGTTTATAGAACAAAACATTTTTTTTTGTTAAAAATAAATAAAATATTTCTCGACTAGTTGTTGAATATATGTCAAGGGTGTCCTGTAATTTAATGACAACTTTTTCTTTTCGTTTAAAATGTTTGTCATCTAATACCGCCATGTTCATAACAGATATTCAACGACTGTTGATATTACCGTGTGGAGGAAATTAAACTAAACGTTTATACTGGAGCAATATTTGATTTATTTTAACAAAAAAAAAAAAAAGTTTGATACATAAACAGCAAAAACCCTTCTTATCTGTCACGACACACAAATCCACACCTAAACGCAATAATTGATCAAATCTTTAAAACTTAGAATTGTTACCACTCAGTTGGGGAGAGGGGCGTGATTTTCAAAGGAAAGTATTTTTAAATAATTAAGTTAAATTGTCTAACATGCTACTTTCGCAATAGACTATATTGCTGATGACTAGGAAATCGGGGTTCGAATCGCGGTCAGGTGTACTGAAGGTAGTTTTCCCTATTTATCATTTTCTTTAAATTTAACCTTCCTTATCCCTAACACATTATCGTAATTAGTGCATATGCAATGACATTTTTAATTTATTATAGAGCATTAGATATTTTTGAGCAAAGCGTCTTACTACCCGTTCGGTTTATACACTTATTTACTAATTACACAAATGTTTTAGGGAATTTGGCTCTTCTTTTATGATAAAATTTGTAAATAATAATAATAATAATAATAATAATAATTGGAAGTTGCTGGCCCACAAGGAAATAATAATTAAGAGAGACACTTTTAGACAAATTAAGAAAGAAAGAAATAACGAAATAGGTAACAAGAGAGAAGGAAATATGCCTTAAGGCGCGGAACCGTATTTTGCCCTTAGCACCATTTCGTTCACTGACTTTTCTCTCCAACTGATAATTACAAAGTGCTCATCAATCATAACGAACTCTGGTCTTCTTCCCGTCCCCCTCCCCCCAATTTCCTGCCCCCTTCACATTCTGGAAGGGGGGGGGGGAAATAATTCCACTTCTCTTTGCTTGTTACTTACATAAAAAAATAATTATATATGTATAGAAGAAGAGAAAAAATATTCCAAGTTTTAATTAGTGCTAAAAAAAAGTGGTAAAAATTATTATTACAAACATAATTAGTCAAAGTTTTTATTTCTTTCGCAATAAATATAGATGTCTGAAATTCATAAGTAGAATTTCTTAGCGTGTTGAACTAATATTTCAATGCTTTATTCAGAAATTATGTAAAAAAAAAAGTTATTACATCTTTCTAAAGGATTAATTAAATACACAACCATTTCAGTGGTCACGTGGTCTAACGTGCTACCCTCGCAGTATATCAGACTGCCGATGACGGGGAGATCGAGGTTCAAATCTTGGCCGGGTGTACTTAGGGTGGCTTTTTCCTAAATGTTTTCCCACTCTCCGTGTACACAAATGTGGTTTCACTTCCTCTAAATATGACTTTCTTTATCCATAAAATCATTAGCGTAATTAGTACATAAACGTATAACCCGAACGGGTAGTAAGACGCGGTACTAAAAAAAAGTAAACTACCTTTAAATCTTAACTAGTGGATCTTTGCGCTAAAATATAGTTAAAACATTTTATTGGGGAAATTTATATAAATTTAGGTATCCTTTGACTTTAAGTTAAAGGTTTACTCGTCAAAGGCTATCAACTTTTCATAGATTTTGAGTTTTTGGTGATTGATTTTTAAGTAAAGCGTATATTTTCCATCTTCATACCACGATAATAACGTTAATATGAAGAAAACGACAATGCTAATAAAATTAAATATTTTTAACCTGCTTTCTTTAGTTTGTTTGGTATGAACACAATTTTTCCATATTTTTACTTTCTATAGACTCTTCGGAGAGAAAGTTTTATGATCGTAAAAAAATTCGGACTATAATGTTATTATTATTATTATTATTATTATTAGCACCGCGTCTTACTACCCATTCGGGTTATACGCACTTACGCTAATGTGTAATGGTAGAGTGATTGTGAGATGAAATGAAGGACCTACAGTTTAACGTGGAATCCGAACCACGGTGGAGGCCTGGCATTCCCCACATTCACAAGATGTCTTGTCAGAGGTGAAGGAAGGGTTTGGTAAGACTATAATGTTGATAAATGTCGACGTTTTCATGACACCCTGAAACCACAAAAGTGGTTTTCGCAATGCCGTCTGTCTGTCTGTACCTCGGGCTAGAGGCGAAACTATTTAACCTATTGGGTTTAAAACTTGAAATATATGGTTTTTATAAGGTCCTCCCGAGGAATTTTTGAAAAGTTTGGAATAGTTTACATAAGGGCAAAAAGAGAAATAAACGATTCTCAAAATTTCTTCCAAAGATTTTGATTAAATTTCATATCTAAACACTGTTTATCATTTTAAACCCTATGGTAACACGCATTTTCTCATGAAAATGACTTTGAGGGTATTTTTACATAAGGAAAATTTTCCAATTTTCATAGTTTCTTCGCAACTATTTGAGATATAAAATAACTTATCATAGTAAAGCTGTAATATTTTTAAGGATAAAAAAATCTTTAATTTGATATATATATTTTCATAGAAACAATAGTTTCTGATCTACAAGTATGTATATAATACTTTTTAATTCAGATCTTTGAAAATGAATTTTATTCTTATGCTCTTTGGTGTACAAAGAGGTTCCTCTTTTCTCAATTTTTCTGTAACAGTGTTCCTAGTTCCTAGTGCCATAGAGTAAGTAACAATGTATATTATTTCATTTATGTATTATTTCTACAACAATGTATAGACCTATTATTTAGTTTTACAAATCTTACAAGTTTTTAGTAAATGTTTATTTTAAGATAAAAGTGGGAGAAAGTATTTGCAGTGCACCGTATCGTTTTTTATATCTGTCGCACCAAACGACTTAAGTAAGGGTTGAGTTATCATGTCCAACCAAATATAAATACTTTTATTTTACGATACACAGATAATAGTTTCCATATTGATGTAAACAAAGAATCATTTTACAAACGAGCCAATGACTGTGCACACGACAGAAAACGTTAGGAACCTTTTAGGAGAATCGTGCTTTAGCTGGAAGGTGCCATTTCTGTAAGAATCCTGTGGTTAATACTCAAAATTGGTTTAATCGTTTTTTATTTATCAAAACTAGCTGATTGTACAAAAAGAGACTTAGACTCTTGAAATTTGGATTACAACAAATCCTTTCATCCCAAATTCGAGATTTATTTAGAAGTGCTTAATTAAAATAAATTGTCTGACAAAATTGTACAAAATTTTTTAATATTGTGTTTACCCTTCATCAATTTTTCCTCTAAAATTAAGAAAATATCGTTTTTATTTGTCATGTGAAAACACTACGCAGATATACATTTTAAACAAAATTGAAAGAGCAATTTTCAAAGTATTTCAAAAATCACTTAGTAAGCTATATTTTAACGAATTTTTACTCAAAAACCAAGTATACAGTTAGTTACATTCATAGTGATATAGTAAGGAGAATTATAATATACTAATTATTTATCCAAGGAACACCCAAAAACAATACAAAGGATTAATTCTAAATGAATATATATAATTAATTAATAACAGGGACAGCATCTAACCCTTATTTAGAGGTAAGCTTGACAGTTTAGTAGTTATCTACACATTATAATAATTTATATTCTCTCCCCTTTATAATTTCTTAACATGTCTGTTAGGTTAGCTTCATCTTCCTTCCCTAATCTATTGAGTATTTTTTTCCGTTTTCACCTATGTTCTTTATTCTTATTTTCTCGTCTTATATTTTTCTAATATTTCATTGGTTTTCCTCAGACCTGATGATAGCGTTTGTACGTCGAAACAGGTAGTCAGTCAACCGGCCCTCTGGCATCCAAGGCTTAAGGAGAGGAATTAAAACCAGCTAAGGAACACTTATATTTAATCAACTTTTCTCTATCAATTTTCGTATTATACATAAATAGACTGTTCAAGGCCTAACCTAGGAATTTCGTCTCTTGCTTCTATTAATCAACTCTTTGCTTAATTTCCCTGTTTACTACCATATTGTAATTTAATTTTTCCTCTTGACAACTATGGATCTGTCATAATCTACCTGTAACTTAATTCAACTGGTTTACTATAATTAATATCTTACTTAGTAATGTTTTACTTTTGACATGTAACCTTGAAATATGATTTTTATCTTATTATTTTCTAATTTTAATATGTTTTTTGTATTTTAACCAATCATATATCTTGTTGGTATTCTATCTGAGCTCATAACTTAATAATAATTTCAAGGTTAGGGTTCTTGATAATGGCTTAACATTATTATATTCAGTAATTTTTCTTTTAAATAATTTAATATATATTTATTCAGATTGTTAATACATCCACTCAACTATGATAATCCCAATTGTCTTTTGCTAATTAAAATTCTATCTTCGTTTTTCCTTTTATTTACTTTCAATTATATATATTCACTTAGAATTAATCCTTTGTATTGTTTTTGGGTGTTCCTTGGATAATTAATTAGCAAGTATACAGTGTTATTTTTTTTAAAGGCCAAATACTCCATAGATAACAATTATTTCAAACAGCGTCGTTAGTGATTTTTTAAACATATGTAATTTTTAAAAAAGTCATCAGTAAACTACCGCTAATTTGAGGACTAAGGGTGAAATTTAAAAAAGATGTGCCCGAGGTATTTCCCTATAATATCTAAATATCAAGTTTGAACAAAATTCAGTAAACCGTTTTAGATCTGTGGACAAGACAGACAGACAGAATACTAAACATTCACTTTTTTATTTGGTTAAGACACACATAATACTTTAAAGATTCATCATTATCTTGAGATGAGAGGTAAAGATTCTAAAGAACTGGAACTTTAAATACATACTAAAAAAATGAGGTTGAAATTTAAAAAAAGCCATACATTTTTTTTAAATCACGTGAATACGGCTTAGTGATATGAAAATTATCCAATATTTCTCACTATCAGTGTATGATGTTGAACAAGGGATTTGTTTTCTATCAAAATTTATCAAAAATGAGAAATTTAACCCTTTAATACGAATACATTTCACAATGAAGTCCACTAACTTCACCCGTTTAACTTCGAGGAAGAGTACTTACTACCGGAATGAACGCTCTCAAAGACCTGAATGAACGCTCTCAAGAGTGAGTGCTACCTGAATGAACGCTCTCAAAGAGTGAGTACTACCTGAATGAACGCTCTCAAAGAGTGAGTGCTACCTGAATGAACGCTCTCAAAGAGTGAGTGCTACCTGAATGAACGCTCTCAAAGAGTGAGTGCTACCTGAATGAACGCTCTCAAAGAGTGAGTACTACCTGAATGAACGCTCTCAAAGAGTGAGTGCTACCTGAATGAACGCTCTCAAAGAGTGAGTGCTACCTGAATGAACGCTCTCAAAGAGTGAGTGCTACCTGAATGAACGCTCTCAAAGAGTGAGTGCTACCTGAATGAACGCTCTCAAAGAGTGAGTGCTACCTGAATGAACGCTCTCAAAGAGTGAGTGCTACCTGAATGAACGCTCTCAAAGAGTGAGTGCTACCTGAATGAACGCTCTCAAAGAGTGAGTGCTACCAGAATGAACGCCTCAAAGAGTGAGTGCTACCTGAATGAACGCTCTCAAAGAGTGAGTGCTACCTGAATGAACGCTCTCAAAGAGTGAGTGCTACCAGAATGAACGCCCTCAAAGAGTGAGTGCTACCTGAATGAACGCTCTCAAAGAGTGAGTGCTACCTGAATGAACGCTCTCAAAGAGTGAGTACTACCTGAATGAACGCTCTCAAAGAGTGAGTGCTACCTGAATGAACGTTCTCCCACGTGTTGTATCCTGTTACTCATCAGTCGGAGGGATTCCACCTCACAACCTCCCAGAGCCTCGTTCTCCAGGGCTTCCAGACCGGAGCTGACCACATCCATGTGCGCCACGGGCCCCAGAGGGAGATCTGCTGGAATAAACAAACACAGGACAAGGATCATATATCTGTCCGACCACTGCTGGAAAAAACAAAACATAGGACAAGGATCATATATCTTGCCTGACCACTGCTGGAATAAACAAACACAAGACAAGGATCATATATCTGTCCGACCACTGCTGGAATAAACAAACACAGGACAAGGATCATATATCTGTCCGACCACTGCTGGAATAAACAAACATAGGACAAGGATCATATATCTGCCTGACCACTGCTGGAATAAACAAACATAGGACAAGTGTCATATTCTGCCTGACCACTGCTGGAATAAACAAACATAGGACAAGTGTCATATTGCCTGACCACTGCTGGAATAAACAAACATAGGACAAGGATCATATATCTGCCTGACCACTGCTGGAATAAACAAACACAGGACAAGTGTCATATATCTGCCTGACCACTGCTGGAATAAACAAACACAGGACAAGTGTCATATATCTGCCTGACCACTGCTGGAATAAACAAACATAGGACAAGGATCATATATCTGTCCGACCACTGCTGGAATAAACAAACACAGGACAAGTGTATATCTGCCTGACCACTGCTGGAATAAACAAACACAGGACAAGTGTCATATATCTGCCTGACCACTGCTGGAATAAACAAACATAGGACAAGGATCATATATCTGCCTGACCACTGCTGGAATAAACAAACATAGGACAAGGATCATATATATGCCTGACCACTGCTGGAATAAACAAACATAGGACAAGGATCATATATCTTCCTGACCACTGCTGGAATAAACAAACATAGGACAAGGATCATATATCTGCCTGACCACTGCTGGAATAAACAAACATAGGACAAGGATCATATATCTGTTCCGAACACTGCCGGATTGTGGGTCTACTGAGGGTGTTTTTTTCCCACAGATGATTTCTCACTCTCCTTTCAAGCAAATGCGGGTATATTAATTATAAAATGCTTCCTTCCTCATCTGTATCCCATTAAGAGTAATATCATATAGGATGCGTATAACCTGAACAGGTATTAAGACGTGGCGGTACAAAAAATAAAATCGGATAGCCCAGATAAATGGTAGCATGTGGTGCACAAACAAAAAAAAAACGACCAAAAAAATACGCGGGTTAAATTAATACCAATCTAACTATACCCCAAGAGAAAATAAAAAGGTCACTCTAGTCTCTAAAAAATAATTCAGGAAAACTTAAACCGTCTGATTAAATAAACATACCCTCCTCGGTGGTGTAGTTGGCTAACGCGCTTGTCGGGTTGAGCTCGACTATTGAGGAGGGGGAGATCGAGGTTCGAATCTCGGTCGGGTGAACTGGGGTGGTTTTTCCTAAATGGTTTTCCACTATCCCTCCACGCAAATGTGGGTTCACTTTTTCTAATTCAACCTTCCCAATTCCTAATCCATTAGCGTAATTAGTACTTAAAGCGTATAACCCGAACGGGTAGTAAGACGCGGTGCTGAATAAAAAATAAAAAATAAAAACATACAAGTATAATGATTCAAAACATGCGAGTTTAAAATTTTTTTTTTATAATGTATCATATATTCTTTTAATACATATACATCTTGTTTTTGTTGCCAAAATCAAGACCTCATTAAGTAAAAAAAAAGTATATACTTCTTTTCGTTTTACGTTTTCTGTATTAATATTAATATACTTTGTTAAAAATGATTATAAATTGTATTATTTTTTTCTCGTAAAATGTTTTCAGATAATTTTATTTTAGTGGTTTTAAATATTTTAGAGGCAGAATATTTTTTTTTCCTTTCCTACAACCATTATGTGGGTTTTATATTTGTTCGCGAATCCCAGAAAACCTCTTCAATTAAATCTCGTTAAAGAACGTTTTGCTTTTTTGTCATGTTTAAGATACTCATATTAACATAAAATATATACAATTCTACAGTAACTTCCTTCAAAATATAACGGTACTATTCAGTTATATTATATTCTAGATTCAACATTAGCTACTTGTGGAGGTAAATATAAATTAAACGTCAATGGAATGAGAATCTTTGAAATTATCTTGGCTACATTAAGATGAAAAGTCAAAACTCCTTTTTTAGTAAAAAAAAAAAAGAGAGAATTTTTTTTAACCCAGAGCGCTAATATTTACAAGTCTTTTTGACAAACATGAACATTGATTTTATATTTAATACCAATTCTAAACCATTTCAAGTTTTCTCTAAAAGTATCTTCCTGTTCTCGTAGCCTAATCTTACTATCTTATCTTATCTTACTAATATTATACATGCGAAAGTTTGTGTGTTTGGATGTTTGGATGTTTGTTACTCAATCACGCCAAAACTGCTGAACGGATTCGAATGAAACTTTGTACGTTAGTAGAGTATGTCCTGGAATAACAAATAGGACTATTCCTAACCTTTGATTTTACATTAATTTTACATAATAATGTTTAAACTTTTCGTATATAAGATATATTATATATAATATTTCGTAGTAAAAGAAATATCTATTATTTAAGTTATCTATTATTAATTAATTAAAAAAAAGCTTGGTTAAAAATTAAAAGATCATATCAATTATTGCGGGAGAAGCCGCGACGGGTAAAAGCTAGTAATTTATAACATTCCTGCTCTCCAGTTTAAAAGAAAGTTTCGTATTCATATACTTAGCAAATATAGGCCAATACAGTTTTTCTTCCAATTATTTTCTGTCCCCGCTTCTTGCATCCGGTTAATGCTACGATCATATGTATTAATTAGGCTAATGCGTTAAGGATGAGAAAAGTTGAATCAAGAAATGTACTCGCATTTGTGTTGAGTATTTAAACCTTTATCTCCTTGTAGTCGGCAGTCCCAGTCTGTTGTGAGAGCGACCAAAGGTGGGGAACGGTTTTTTGGTGGGTTTTTTTTCAATGCAGCCACAAGTGTAGCGAACGAGAAGTGAATCTCGTCACAGCATGGAGAAATCAAGAAATCAGGTTGCTCAATTGAACACTTAAAACAACATACACGCTGTTAGAACAAGTGTATTTAATACATGTACACTTTCACTGTTCAGTTCAACTGCCTTAAACGCCAAATGATGAAAATAGTTCAAACTGAAATCGTAAGAAAAAAAATTAATGTGAAGTTTAAAAATCTTTTTGTCTGAAGGCGGAGATGAAACGAAGTGTTGTGAAGGGGGGGGGAAAGGGGGGGTCTGAGGGGGTATTGGATGACAGTCCTGCGTCAATGACTCAGTCAGAAACCGGAACGCTATACAGGAAATATCAAGTTACAACCGCACCACGCCATAAGGAGGTGAAAAACTCACATTTGCCACAATTTTATGGCTGATTTGTCACTTGTATCCTTAGGCCACTCTACTAACGGAGTGGGTTTCTCCCCAATTCTAATTGCCATTATTTGGCTCTAGAATAATTTAAAAATATATATATTTCGACTGTGAACAAATTGACTTATTTTGGGAAAGATCAACTTAACGTTAGTAAGGTTAATGGAATGTGGATCTAGCAAAATACAACCATTAATTTTGAACTGTTTGAAAACAAATTGCTCATTAAAATGAAAGTTGAGCAGACAAGGCTGGCTAGACTCCCAGTAATTGCGATAAAAGCTTACTGGATAAACAAAATAAAGTTCAAGAAGAGGCCAAGACGTTTTGTTGTTCGTAATACGTGGACAAACCAACCATACCTAAGTTAGGTGTTATCTGTGGGGTGAGACGGGCTCTTAAGACGTCTGGTTCTAGCTGTATTACCTACCTAAGTTAGATGTTATCTGTGGGGTGAGACGGGCTCTTAAGACGTCTGGTTCTAGCTGTATTACCTACCTAAGTTAGGTGTTATCTGTGGGGTGATACGAGCTCTTAAGACTTCTGGTTCTAGCTGTATTACCTACCTAAGCTAGGTGTTATCTGTGGGGTGATACGAGCTCTTAAGACGTCTGGTTCTAGCTGTATTACCTACCTAAGTTAGGTGTTATCTGTGGGGTGAGACGAGCTCTTAAGACGTCTGGTTCTAGCTGTATTACCTACCTAAGTTAGATGTTATCTGTGGGGTGAGACGGGCTCTTAAGACGTCTGGTTCTGGCTGTATTACCTACCTAAGTTAGGTGTTATCTGTGGGGTGAGATGAGCTCTTAAGACTTCTGGTTCTAGCTGTATTACCTACCTAAGTTAGGTGTTATCTGTGGGATGAGACGGGCTCTTAAGACGTCTGGTTCTGGCTGTATTACCTACCTAAGTTAGGTGTTATATGTGGGGTGAGACGGGCTCTTAAGACATCTGGTTCTAGCTGTATTACCTACCTAAGTTAGGTGTTATCTGTGGGGTGAGACAGGCTCTTAAGACGTCTGGTTCTAGCTGTATTACCTACCTAAGTTAGGTGTTATCTGTGGGGTGAGACGGGCTCTTAAGACGTCTGGTACTAGCTGTATTACCTACCTAAGTTAGGTGTTATCTGTGGGGTGAGACGAGCTCTTAAGACGTCTGGTTCTACCTGTATTACCTACCTAAGTTAGATGGTATCTGTGGAGTGAGACGGGCTCTTTTTAGTGATGGCTTCCATTTAAAATTCGAGGAGAGTCTTAAGGTCACGTCATTTTTACGTCACGTTAAGCATACGTTAAGTTGATCATAATACTGGCGATATATCCACGGTTAACAAACTACTCAATTTCCCCATGCATGCTAATGTTTAATTAGTTTGAAGGTCCATGGCTCGAGTCTCTGTCTAGATAAGCATAATATTCTCTATATCTACCAGGCAGCTTGGAGAAAGGCACCCCGACGCAGCTGATGTCACGCACGTTTTCCAGCGTCTTGGGCGTCGTGAGGTGGATGACGCGCGCCTCACCACCAAACTTGCAAGAGCACATGGAGTTGAATGTGCAAGGGGCGACCTGCTGACCGCCCCCGTCCGGGGGCAGTAGGACCACCACCCCCAGTAGCAGTGCCCAGCACATCTGTCGACAACAGAGGTAACAAAACGTTATCAACAGTGCCATCTTGTTCAAAACATTGACAACACACTAACAACACCAGAAACATCACATTAACATCATCACCATCATGTAAAAACTATTCTAAACAACTTTATAACAACAACCACATGTTATTTAAACATCGTAGCTCTAACAACAATGGAAACACATTAGAAACAGTGCCACTATATTAAAAAATATACATTAACAAGAACACTTTAACAACATTGGTTACATCACGTTAAAAACACTAGTAATGTTCTTACAACAGCAGTAACAACACGTTAACAACAGCGACATTGCGTATTAAAAACAACATGACATCACTTTCTTAACATCAGCGACATCACATTAAAACATATCGTCCTGAAACGGCGACATTTTGAAAACAACAAAGACAACGCATTGAAAACATCAAACGTCACCGTGACAACAAAATTGGGACCAAGCCTTGTATCTCCGCAGTTGCAGTCTGGTACACTAACCATGCAACCATTCCCTTCGTTTTGACAACTGTATTTCTATAGTTATTCTTCTAGCAGCCATAAATACGGACCACCAATCGGAATTAATTTGGTTCTGCGATGTCTTACGTACAGTTCAATTTTCATAAGAAGGCCCTTAACAAAATACAAACACTATTTTTACTGCTAATATTGATGGCATTTTACTATTTTATTATTGTTATTTCAGGCAAAATTGAAAGATACAGAAGATGATTTAGTAATTTTTGTAGCTTTTTTTGTAAGGTTCTTCATATGAAAATTGAACTGTATACACAAAGTTGATTTTACAGCATTTATTTAGTTGAATTAATATTTAAAATATTTTAACAGATGGAAAGCTATGAAACAGAAAAAAAACACGAATGGGGATGTAAGAAGAAAAGACAGAATTATAATATAATTGGTAACATAAAATAAAAACAAAACAAATTAAATACTATTATCTTAAAATAAATTAGAGGGACTTCATACAAATTTATGTATATTTTCCCCGACATCAACTTGAGTATACAGATTTGTTTTCACGTGGAAAAATATAAATTAATAACTTTGAACTGCATTTGAAGAGTTTTCAAGGAAGTTTTTTGGTTGTGTCTCAGATCGTTGTGTATTTCAAAAGTTATATCGAGCGTGAAATAATAATAATGGGCACCAGATGTAAACACTTTGAGGCAACTTGGAGTGTTCATCATAGCGAGCCTAGCTCATCTCCTGGCTCGTCCCAGGTATGGGAGGTTAAATATGACAAAAATGTGTGCTATACATATTTGAATGATTACGTGAAATTTTTCGCGATGACGATGGGGGACAAAGCGACAAAGTATCTCTTTAATAACTACACTATGTCCCTATTATGATGGAATGAAGATTTGTGAACAGTGTGTATCTGTGAAGCCATTCTAAAATGGTCAAAAATGGTATTTTCAACGCAGTTTCTATCCAAATATAATTTAATATCAACAATGTTCTGTATTAGGAACTTCTATTGGCGCTTTATCTCCATTAATGTTTAATCAGAAACTATCCACGTGCAATAATGTTCGTGTAAATTTACGATTTCTAACAGACTATATCAAAGAGTTGCCGGTCAGTGGTTTGTTCCCAGGGGCAAGTTATTATCATTGTTATTGACAGGACTGTACCAGTCAATTGTTTCCTCTCACTCGCTCACTATCCATTTTACCAACCACATGTAAAATAATGTAATGAACGAATGTTTGTTTATAGTATTTTATGCGTACACCACGTATTACTACCCGTATGGGTTGACCACATACACTATTGGGTGGGTTAAGGATGAGGCATGTTGTAATTAGAGAAAATGTACCAACATTTACGTGGGGTAAACGGGAAATTTCACGTTAAACACATTTTCAAGGTCAATGATGTTTATCAAACTCCATAAGGACCCCAGCAAACACTTTATTTTAAAATTAATTTAAATATGACAGAGACCTCTTTAAACCATAATATAAAGGTTTTAGAAAGGTCTCATGATTGTCTAACAGATGGCAGCACTAACTCAAGTTGAGCTAAAATTGACCTACCCCCTTTTTTAACTTGTACCTTCATTAAAAATAAAATACACTTTGAGTAAAACCGAACGTTATTTGAAACACGATCTCTGTTTCATTGTCATACAGTCTATTGCGTGTAGACGCCTTATAGCCTCAGCCTTAAGTGCGCAATAAGGCCCTTCCTATCAAAAGGGTACAATAAAGACCGAGCTAGGGTCGCAGCACATTTGTCAAATCGAATTTTTATTTATTTTAAAGTTTTTTATTGCACATTTTTGGAAAATTTTCTAAATCCATTTACAGAGATGTGAAACAATTTTTTTTAAGTACCTCTTGACAACTCGTCAGCCTGTATTTACCATGGTCAAGAGGGGTGTGGGGAGTGTTGGAGGGAGACCGACCTCTCCTCTCCCCCCCTCCCCCTCCCCTCACCCTTTCGACTGACAGCGCTTCTACCGGTGTGTTTGGGTATCATTTGTACGAGGATGATCGATTACATTCAGCAATCACTCGGACTCGGAAAGTGTTGCGGTGGGTGAGCCCGGAGGGAGTAGGTACAAACGCGATGGTTTTAAGGGAGGGTGGTGGTTGGTTTGAGAACTGACGGGGGGGGGGGGGGGGGAGGTGCGTCCAGGACACCAACAGGCACAAGGGGGAAGATCTACGACTTGAATAAACATCCCTGGACCTGACTACACTTTTGTTTTATCACGTCTTACTAACCGTTCAGGTTATACGCTTATGTACTAATTGCGATAATTGTTTTAGGGATTAGGAAGGTTATATATATATGAAGTGTACCTGCATTTGCGTGGAGGGAGAGTGGAAAACCATTGTGGGGGAAACAAAACACCCTCAGTACATCCGACCGAGATTTGAACCTTGATCACCCCGTCATCGGCAGTCTATATCTACTGTGAGAGTAGCGCCTTAGAGCGTGCGGCCTTAGTCCGTAGTGCCGTGCCAGAGGTCGTGGTGCCCCCTGGGGACTGGTAGCTCCCGTTTGACTACTTCCGTCACAGTAGTACACAGGGCGATGCCTCCGTCGTGGTTTATTCGCTCAAAAGTAACGCCGTGAACAAACCTGTGGGGTTCCAGGCGTCGTGTGGCCAAGCGGTGAGCCGTTTTAGAGTAGTGAGTGACCTGGCGGTCTATGAGTAAGGTGTCAGACTTCTGTACTGGGGTCCGGGGTTAAATCCTCGGTCCCGGCACGGATTTATCTGATTACCAAACCCTTCCTTCACCTCGACAAGACTTGTATTAATCACAACTTGTGAATGTGGGGAATGCCAGGCCTCCACCGTGGTTCGGATTCCACGTTAAACTGTAGGTCCTCCATTTCATCTCACAATCACCCTACCATCACACATTACCGAACGGTTATTAAGACGCGGGGCTAATAATCATGAACATGTCTCTACTTGTAAGCGCAAGTAGCGGAGGGCCCATCTCTGCGCGAGTAATGGGCGTAACCCCGTTCCCTTACTCAGGGGAAAGCGGGGAGAATACGATGCTAAGCTACGGTTAACCCCCCCCCCCCTCCCCCGGGTAGGTGGAAGGAACGAGGACCTTGTGCCGGTCTAACATTTTCTACATCTCAACTAAATTCATGAACGTTTTCTCCATTTTTTATTGTTTTTATTTCAGTTGATCAGCTGACTTGGCATGTGTTCTTTCGAATGGTTTCATTGGAGGAAGTTTCTTGACTATCTTATTAGTTTGCACGGTCGCATGATTAAGGATCCAAACTGATTGGACGCGAATATAATTTCTTAAGGATCACGGGTACGGAGTCTGTTTGTATCTCTAGAAAAAAAAATTGATAAGCAACAATATTATTTTAGAGCTTGTGTTAGTTTAATTTAATAGCAATTAGAGAGTTAATCTATGGAGAAGAGGGAAGCACAAATATAAAGATTATTTTATGTATCGCGTCTTACTACAGTCAGATTTTCATAAAAATAATCTTATCTGACAGCTAAAAAGTCCACTAAATTTACTTACACGTATTCATATATACATTATACATTTTCTTTTTCCTTTATTAAAGTCGATACCTCTAATAGGATAGCAATGAGAAACTACAGATCCCAGGGCTAATAAAAATTAAATACATTACCTTAGTGTACAATAAATTACAACAATATATACGCTTTAGTGGCAGCGTGGTCTAACGCGCTACTTTCTCAGTGGACTAAACTGTCGATGATAAGGAAATCGAGGTTCTAATCTTGGTTGTATGTACTGAAGTTGTTTTTTCCTAAATGGTTTCCCACTTTACCTCAACGCAAATGTGAAAACACTTCCTCTAATTATAACCTACCTATTAGCGTAATTAGTACATAAGCGTAAATCCCGAATGGGTAGTAAGACACAGTGCCAATTATAAGGGTTTATCTTGACTAAACTATCTTAATTTTGGTTTTTCTTTAATGATAAAAATCAAATTCAGGAAAGCTAGAGTTACAGTAGCCCCATGGCTTCTTTGGTGCTGACTGACAGCTGACGGCTTTGAAAAGATACCAGACCAAATTATGTATCCCTACGCCGAACCATATTACCTGCAAAAACATGTGTTTAACAGCTGTCAGTCAGCACCAAAGAAGCCACGGGGCTACTGTAGTTTTGCTAATACAACGGGCATGTGGGCTAAGTTTGTGTTACCAATAGAAAATATTTAGAGACCTTGAGAGGCACGATAATGCGCAAGGATGTCCAAATGTTCCTGACATTGAGTTATTAAAAATGGTAAAAACACCAAAGGGCATCACTATATAATCTGCTTGAGAAGAGAGATTAAGGCTCTTAAAAGGTTCCGAATTCTATTATAATTGTTATCAAATAGAAATATTTATAAGGGGTGAGATCGTTAGATCCATTTCAGAGCTGTGAATTAACTACTTTGAGTATTGTGGTGCTTTGATTGTTCTAGAATTAAGCTAGTTGGTAAATCGTGGTCTTAGTTAACCAGTCGTTCAAAAAAAAAAAAAGAGGTGCGGTAAACACCTTAATAAACACACATACACCAAAATTAGCTAAAGGGACGTTCCAGAGATGTTGGGGTAAACTCCCCACCCTTCTCCCCAAATTTTTTTCTAACATTTCATAGGGTTGGTTTCGACACTTACAACCCTGGCGGTTCATTAGAACAATGCTGACGTTGAGCTCTAAAACCAACACCGGGTGAGATGCAAGGAGTATAGGAAGTGGTGCGGGGGGAGCGGGGGGTAACTTCAGAAGGACGTGACAACACACAAGTAAACAGAGAGGGACGCCTTTAAATGTGTTCATTTCCCTTCCCACGTCGCTGAGGGAAATAGACGTGACATTCGTGTGTTTGGTCAAGTAACGAACTGTTTCACGGCGCGCTTTATGAACACATTAAGGTGCTGAGGCTGTAAGGGGCTTAAAGGAGGGAGTTAAATTGGAGTGGAAGGAGACATCCAATAAAGTGTGTGCTCGTGGTCCACCCCTTATCTAACATACAGTAAACTATGTAGTATAGTAAATCTCTCGTCTAACATACAGTAAACTATGTAGTATAGTAAATCTCTCGTCTAACATACAGTAAACTATGTAGTATAGTCCCTCCCTTGTCTAACATACAGTAAACTATGTAGTATAGTCCCTCCCTTGTATAACATACAGTAAACTATGTAGTATAGTAAATCTCTCGTCTAACATACAATAAACTATGTAGTATAGTAAATCTCTCGTCTAACATACAGTAAACTATGTAGTATAGTACATCTCTCGTCTAACATACAGTAAACTATGTAGCATAGTCCATTTCTTGTCTAACATACAGTAAACTATGTAGTATAGTAAATCTCTCGTCTAACATACAGTAAACTATGTAGTATAGTAAATCTCTCGTCTAACATACAGTAAACTATGTAGTATAGTCCATCTCTCGTCTAAAATACAGTAAACTATGTAGTATAGTCCATCTCTCGTCTAACATACAGTAAACTATGTAGTATAGTCCATCTCTTGTCTAACATACAGTAAACTCTGTAGTATAGTAAATCTCTCGTCTAACATACAGTAAACTATGTAGTATAGTCCATCTCTCATCTAAAATACAGTAAACTATGTAGTATAGTCCATCTCTCGTCTAACATACAGTAAACTATGTAGCATAGTCCATCTCTCGTCTAAAATACAGTAAACTATGTAGTATAGTCCATCTCTCGTCTAACATACAGTAAACTATGTAGTATAGTCCATCTCTCGTCTAAAATACAGTAAACTATGTAGTATAGTCCATCTCTCGTCTAACATACAGTACACTATGTAGTATAGTCCATCTCTCATCTAACATACAGTAAACTATGTAGTATAGTACATCTCTCGTCTAACATACAGTAAACTATGTAGTATAGTCCATCTCTCATTTAACATACAGTAAACTATGTAGTATAGTCCATCTCTCGTCTAACATACAGTAAACTATGTAGTATAGTCCATCTCTCGTCTAACATACAGTAAACTCTGTAGTATAATCCATCTCGCGTCTAACATACAGTAAACTATTTAGTATAGGAGATATTCCTCACGCGCGAGTCATCCGATCTCCCGCGCGTATCGACTTCCGGGATGCATCGCCAGTTCTTACGTGTGCTGCCTGGAATAAGTTAGACTCAGGAAGGCTGTGTTCATGCGCCCTTAGCTTGCGTGGCGGATATCCTTCCGCCAGGGATCAACTCTAGTATAAGCTCTCGCGATGGTGAGACGGGAGAGCTATCTCGCTGGTTTCCTCGCTGTAAATATTAAAAGGTACTTTCTGATACCTTTACCGCCGCCTCATCTTCTAAAATAGATAGCTCCATTAGGAAATAGCGTTTTTTATTTTTTAGATAATTTATACTCGTTTCTTGTTTATAAAACATTATATTTATGAAAATAAATAAATCACGTATAACGTTAAAACAAATCTCATGATAAAATATATTATTTTCTTCAAACGAGACTTATCTGACATCGAAAATATTACTGGATATTCTTTGACATATTCATAGGTCAAGTCATATAATATGCCGCTGTCACTTTTGATGGATTATCACTATAAATACCTTTGAGATATCACTAATAACCAAGTCTACACCTTATCTCAGGGGATAACGTGTCTGTTTATTGAACTAGAGGTCCCTGGTTTGATTCGTGGCATGGCTGAAAAATTCATTCGTGAGATGAGAGTTTCCCCCTTTCAAGGTGATAAATTAACGCCAGGATGCTGGTTGTTGTGTCTGTTCTAGAAATAAATGAGTTTTTAAGTCGGGCATTGATATAATAATCTATAAGTTCAAAAAGTTTACGTTAAATACCTCAAATAAAATAAAATTAAAAAACTAATAATAAAGTAAAATGTTATCAATTTTTACCTAAAAATAGGCCTTGTGTTTTTTAAAAGGCCCTTTCTAAGAAAATTAGAATTTACCTTATATAACTGTTTTAATAAAACTCTTAGCTAGTTTTGCGATTCGACTTTTGTAAGCGTAAGATCATAAAAAATAAGATAAATTTAAGATCGTTTATTAAATAAACTAAATAGTAAAAATATTTTATCCTTCCCTTTCATAGAACACTTTATTAAATTAATGACTATCCGAAACTACGTAAACTACACCATACGTATCTTTTGGCGTTCAAATTTTCAAATTGTTATTGCAAATAGGACCAGCCTTACTGCAGCTAATTGGTCATCCGTTTACCCTTCAATTTCTCAAATCTACTTTTATTGGCTTTGGTCTTGAAGAAATCTTAATTATGACACCTTTTGCGCCAATATTTAATAATAATATATTGGGCCCCTGATTGGATAATTAATATTAAGTAGTTAAATTTTTCTCTATTAAGGTAGGCACCAATTTGTTTAAGAATGTGCAGTAGTGTAGTTAGGTTATTGCTGGGCACCTTTTGAATTGTGGAAGGGGTGCAAGTTGGTGCAAAGTGAAGTCTATCGTTGTCCAACCCTGTGAAGAGTGTGACGTGTAACAAGTTAGTGCAAATTGAGTCTATCGTTGGCCAACCCTGTGAAGAGGTGAGACGTGTAACAAGTTAGTGCAAAGTGAAGTCTATCGTTGTCCAACCCTGTGAAGAGTGTGACGTGTAACAAGTTAGTGCAAATTGAGTCTATCGTTGGCCAACCCTGTGAAGAGTGAGACGTGTAACAAGTTAGTGCAAAGTGAGTCTATCGTTGGCCAACCCTGTGAAGAGTGAGACGTGTAACAAGTTAGTGCAAAGTGAGTCTATCGTTGGCCAACCCTGTGAAGAGTGAGACGTGTAACAAGTTAGTGCAAAGTGAGTCTATCGTTGCCAACCCTGTGAAGAGTGAGACGTGTAACAAGTTAGTGCAAAGTGAGTCTATCGTTGGCCAACCCTGTGAAGAGTGAGACGTGTAACAAGTTAGTGCAAAGTGAGTCTATCGTTGGCCAACCCTGTGAAGAGTGAGACGTGTAACAAGTTAGTGCAAAGTGAGTCTATCGTTGGCCAACCCTGTGAAGAGTGAGACGTGTAACAAGTTGGTCAAAGTGAGTCTATCATTGGCCAACCCTGTGAAGAGTGTGACGTGTAACAAGTTAGTGCAAAGTGAGTCTATCGTTGGCCAACCCTGTGAAGAGTGAGACGTGTAACAAGTTGGTACAAAGATCAGTCTTTCATTGGCCAACCCTGTGAAGAGTGAGACGTGTAACAGAGTATAGTTTTGCAAAGTGAGATGTCTTAGTCGGTTTGGGCCAACCCTGTGAAGAGTGAGACGTGTAACAAGTTGGTACAAAGATCAGTCTTTCATTGGCCAACCCTGTGAAGAGTGTGACGTGTAACAAGTTAGTGCAAAGTCAGTCTTTCATTGGCCAACCCTGTGAAGAGTGGACGTGTAACAAGTTAGTGCAAAGTGAGTCTATCGTTGGCCAACCCTGTGAAGAGTGGGGGTGGAACAAGTTAGTACAATGGTGCAGTCTATTGTTGGGCCCCTTTGCGAATAGCGGGGGCGGTGCAAGTTTGTATAATGCTACTAAACTATGCTATACACATGGGGCGAAGGCGGAACTGAAAAAAAAAAACACGAGATAAAATGCATTTTAAATAAATTATGTGTAGAGAATAGGGCAGAAGACGCGTGCAGGGTGCGGAGAGGGGAAGTAAGGGGGTGTGGGTAAGAAGAAGGGCAGGAGGAGGAGTTTTATCGAGCTCTGGGCTCAAGGAGGATGAATACTGGATCATGGGAAATGCAATGTTCTAATGGTGGGGATGTAGGGACCACGAGGAAAGGCCGTGTTTTTGTAATTTTTTATAGCAATATTACCTTTTTTTTGGGACAAAACACACAAAACGTTGCTTTGGTATTTTTTTTACATAAAATAATTATCTATATAATTTGCTGTTTGTCGCTCTGAAAAAAAAAATTACCCGTGGGGGCTGTACGCATATGTAATAATTACGCTAATGATTTAAAGATGAGAAGTATACCCGCATGTTCATGGAAGACAAGTGTAAAGCAATTCAGGGAAAAGCACACTAAATACACCCGACCGGGATTTAAACCCCGATATCCCTAACATCGCCAGTTTTAGTCTATTACGAGAGTGAAGTCTCATTGTATTTGACCACCTAAGAGGGTGTTGTTAAAGGGTAGTAGTACACATGTTTAGGATTCTCGAGTCCTTGAAACCTCGAGCCCTTAAGGATAGTTTAGGTTCAAGGATTAGATTTTTTTTTTCTTTCGAAATCTTGAATTTGAATTTGTATGAAGGCTGTAATTACTGTTTATTAATGTTTATTAATGTTCCAACCCTAAAATAATTTTAGAAAAACTCAACAACCAGACCCCAGAAACTGAATATAGTAGATGTTATTTTAGATACTTTTCTGTACACTTAGTGAAATTGTATATGATCATTTGTTATATTTTTATTCCCTTTCATCTTCATAATTTCATAATAAAACGAAGATTCGGATTCGAGATTTAAATTCGTAAAATATTAGATTCGATCCATCTAAAAAATATAGGCCTATAAAATATATTTTATTAAATGTTGTGCTGAGCATTGAAGCATTACACTAAATTTATACCAATGGACCGAGAGGGGAAGTTAAGCTCTCTCTCTAATTTTTTTTTTAAGGTGCAGTTGCAATTGACGAGTCTGATTGTTTGAAATAGTTTAATGAGTTTCATGAATTTGGTGCACAGACCCCCCCTCATTCTAAAAAAACAACAACAGCTAGACGACCTTAAATTGAATAGTTTAGGAGCTTTTATACAATTTAGTATGGATTTTACTAGATTTGTTTTGTTTTGTGTGTTTGTTCGTTCGTTCGTTTGTTTAATTTGTCCTGTAGACCACAAGGGGATAATTAATGAATCGTTATGTGGACAAACAACTTTTTTAATTAAAATACATGTTTGGTCTTCTTTTTTTTTCTAAAATATATCCTCTCGGGGGTGCGAAGGGATTTGATTCACTGAGTCTAAAAGAAAGTAATTAAAAAGTATTAACTAATGTCATCGAGCTATTTCTTATAAATATAAAACAATAGTATAATCTAATAGATTCAAAAATGACACCCGGGCATGGAGTCCGGGACATTTGGCTTAGCGTGGCAATGCCCTTACCACTGAGCTATCCAAGGATCGTCCCGTGATCAGGCTCATTCTGTACTCATATTTTAAGGCAGAATCTGTTATGGACGTGTGATTATGATTGATTTCACAGCCACGAGTGACTCGGTCGTGTCTATTTGCTACCAATAGTACAAATACTTTGGTGACCTGGTGGTCTAGGGGTAAGGTGATAGACATCTGTGCTGGGAGTCCGGGGTTCAATCCTCGGTCCAGGCACAGATTTATCTGATTGCCAAACCCTTCCTTAACCTCTGACAAGACGTGTATTAATCACAACTTGTGAATGTGGGGGAATGCCAGGCCTCCACCGTGGTTCGGATCCCACGTTAAACTGTAGGTCCTCCATTTCATCTCACAATCCCTCTACCATTACATATTAGCGTAAGTGCGTAATACCCGAATGGGTAGTAAGACGCGGTGCTAATAATAATAATAATAATAATAATAATAATAATAATAATACTTTGTACAGTACCTTCCAAGCGAATCAAGAGGGAAGAAAACAGAGCTATACATTTAAATATTTGTGAAAGGCCATCCTTGGATAGCTCATTGGTATATATTGGTTCGCTTAGCCAAAGGTCCTTTGGTTCGACTCGTGTGTCCAGGTGTTATTTATTAATTCATTCAGAGAGACGGTGCATGTCCGTAAATTTATAAATACATTTTTCTTTTAGCACTGCGTCTTAGTACTCGTTCGGGTAGTACGCTTAATGTACTAATTACGCTTATAGTTTTAGGGAAGGTTATATTTATAGGAAGTGTATCCAAATTTGTATCGAAATAGAATGGAAAACCGACTAGGTGAAAATAAACTTCAGTACATCCGACCGAGATTCGAACCTTGATGTCCCCGTCACCTGCAGGTCAAACTAACATGAGAGTAACGCCTTAGACTGTTCGGCCATTGAAGTGGGTTTCAACAACAGTTTTGTTGAGCTTACTTTGTGTAAACAATTAAACTAAACGAGCAATCCAATCTTAATAATGATAAGATATATTATTATTATTTAGCACCGCGTCTTACTACCTGTTCGGGCTATACGCTTTTAGTACTAATTACTCTAATGGATTAGGAATTGGGAAGGTAGAATTAGAGGAAGTGAACCCGCATTTTCGTGAAGGGGGAGTGGAAAACCATTTAGGAAAAACCACCCCCAGTTCACCCGACCGAGATTCGGACCTCAATCTCCCCCTCCTCAGCAGTCGAGCTCAACACGACTAGCGAGTTAGCCAAATACGCCACCGAGGCGGGTTATGTATGTATTATGTATTTAAATATGTTTGTATAAACAAATGAGTACGATTTATTAATTAATATTAAATGTATCACAATTTCAACAAGAAATTCTATTTTCTGCTGTAAAAATAAAATGTACATTTGTATAAGTATGCCCTTCAGTTAAATTTTGTTAATACAATGCAATCAATATCTTTTACACAGCACACGTTATATCATTAGCAAATAACCCAATTTTAATTAATTTTGTCTAAATAGCTCTTGTATAATATTTGAACAACATTATATATTGAGTAGAACAAACCCAATAAATTGACAAATACAAGTCTCTTTTGATTACTTTTATAATTCCCTCCTTTTACAGTTAAACGTTTACAAATGTTTGTTTATATATCTATTAAATAGAGTTTACCATTCGATTTGAAATTATTTGGTGTAACAAACTACAATTTACATACATATAGTAAAACAATTTTACAATTTTCTGCTTGTTATGCATGACATCAAATGTACCCACTTCGGTGGTCGAATGGTCTAAGGTGCGACTCGCATACGACTGGTCTGCTTATGGTATCGAGACTGGAAATCAAATCCCAAGTCTGGTGTACTGAAGGGGGATCTTTCAGTAACGGTTTTCCACTGTCCCTCCATTTAAATGTGGATACACTTCCTCTAAACTATACTTTATTCCCAATGGTTTGCAAAAATATACGGGGTTATCTGCGTGATGAAATATTTTACCATGATCGAGAATAGAAAAGAGAGGTTAGTTTCTCGACTGGGCTCCAACCAAACTATTACATTACACTCCTTGTCCAGAGGAATTGGGTTGGATTTGATTAAAAACTATGTCCTAACATAAAATATAGATTGATTCACATCAATAAAAACGTTATTTTTTATATAAAAATATGTACAAAATTAATAATAAATGTGGACAAAGGTTACTTGGACTTGTATTATTATATTATTTTATTATTATTATTATTATATTATTATTATTATTATTAGCACCGCGTCTTACTACCCGCTCGAGTTATACGCACTTACGCTAATGTTTAATGGTAGGTTGATTGTGAGATGAAAATGGAGGACCTACAGTTTAACGTGAGATCCGAACCACGGTGGGAGGCCTGGCATTCCCCACATTCACAAGTTGTGATTAATACACGTCTTGTCAAAGGTGAAGGAAGGGTTTGGTAATCAGATAAATCTGTGCCGGGACCGTGGATTGAACCCCGGACGCTAGCACAGAAGTCCGACACCTTACCCCTAGACCACCAGGTCACCCTATTATTCACATATTTATATTAACAATTGTTGAATATCTGTCAAGGGTGTCCTGGAATTTAATGATTACTTTTTATCTTCATTTAAAAAGTTTCTCATCTAACGCCGCTATGCTCATGACAGATTATTGATTCACCATGTGAAGAAAATTAAACTCTCTGTTTATACTGGATAATTTCTTTTATTAATTTTGTTCAAACAAATGTTTTGCTATTAAGACTGCAAAAACCACTTCACCTTCCCCCTACATTCCCACCTTAAAGTAAATAGACGCCGCGAGTAACACGTGCTTTGCATAGACCGCAGTGCGTTATTCCAAGATTAGACGGTAAATACACACCTCATCATTCTCTTCCCTTGTTAAACATATATGACGAGTCACATGGTGGGTGGGTGGTAGGACAGCTGGGGGCTAAGCGGCTGTGTTCAAAGATTATGAAAAAGTTGGCCGGTAATTCGTGAATAATGTAACTGCTCTTAAATGGTATTTAAACACCACTCATAAACAAGTCTAGTATCCATATACAATGAAATGGCCTATAAATTCTTTCGGTTGTAAAAAAATCTTAACAGTTGCTGTAAATTTTGGAAAACATTATTTTTCAAAAGCAGTTATTAATGAAAAAGAATTATTATTATTATTATTATTATTATTATTATTATTATTATTATTATTATTAGCACCGCGTCTCACTACCCATTCGGGTTGTACCCACTTACGCTAATGTTTAATGGTAGGGTGATTGTGAGATGAAACGGAGGACTACAGTTTAACGTGGAATCCGAACCACGGTGGGGGCCTGGGCATTCCCCACATTCACAAGTTATGATTAATACACGTCTTGTCAGAGGTGAAGGAAGGGTTTGGTAATCAGATAAATCTGTGCCGGGACCGAGGATTGAACACCTGACCTCAGAAAAAAGTCAGACACATTAACTCCTAGACCACTAGGTTACCGAAAAAGATTTATTGAGGTCATTAAAAAAAAGTTATTACAATAATTTAAATGTGACTCCTTTTAACATTTTTGTTGGTTCGCTAAACGTATACTTTCTGAACAAATTTATTATATCAGCACATTAATTACACTTAATTAGCATTAGTACACACGACTCAAGTATCCTGGTAGTTACTGCATCACTGTGAAAGAGGGAACCACAAATTAACCGATAATACATTTTTATGTAATTCGTGAATTGAAGTCGGGATCCTTTAGTCTTGAAGCCAGATGCTGCCGAGTGAGCTGAGGTATTACATTTAGATTTGAATTTATAGCTTGAATGATAATATTTATTTTACAAATTAACTCTATCGAAGGACATTTTAGAATACAGCTATTAATTCGAAGAAAACAAGACATACTTGGAGAGCTTGGAAATGTGGTGCTGCAGAAGACTTTAGAAGATCAGATGGACAAACAGGCAGACAAAAGAAGATCGGGGTGAAGAGAACCAATTTGGATGTGATTTTTCGGTACAAAGCAAACTGAATCGGAAGCATCCTTAGGAGGAAATGTCTTCTGCACAACGTCATAGAAGGAAAGATTGAGGGAAAGAGGAGCTTAGGAAGGAGGATTCAAATGTTTGATGATTTAAAGGGAAGGATACAATTCTGAGAGCTGAAGTAGGAGGCAAAGGAAAGGGTGCATGGTGGATTAAGTTCACTGACATAAGGAATGGACCTGTCGTAAGACAGAACAGCTAATATTATTATTAAAAATAATACATTCATATTTCCCTACGCCCATTGCGCAAACTCTGAAAGAAAAAGTTATTTAACGTACGTGTTATAAGATCAAATCTCATCAACGATGACATCAAATATTTTATATTTTATTTTACGAAAGAAAGATATTTCTTTTCAAAATAAATATGTGGTGATGTAATACGTTACTTAACAACATTGACAGCTTTGTGAATTCTAAGCTATTTAGCGGTGCGTATTGCATCTTAATTCGAAGCACTTAAGCAAATTAAGCTCTAGAAAACAAGCTTACATGCTATAGTGACACCGTTTTTTGATGATGATGATGATGACGACGACACATGCATGCCTTACTACCCACGTGTTATCGCACGGCTGTAACGATCTGATTTTACGTGTATTTCTTACTGTGGGATTATTTATGGGTATATTTTTGAAATTAGTAGAAATTAACACTATAGACGATTTATTTTATTAATTTCCATTTCAGTATCATAAAATTAACATTAAAATGATACAGTTTTTGTTCATTTACGAACTGATGCAGAGAGCCAGAACTAATGATTTTACAAATTGATATTCTCTCTCTCTGGATTAGATTAATTCTGTTTGATAATATGTTTTCTGTGTAGATTTATACGCATAAGCTGCTTATATATGAGCTACCCCTTTCTTCTTGGACCCCTTGTCACCAGTGTTAAAACAAACTAATGGGAAAACTCCTGGCAATCTGATGTTGCGAAGGTTAGCTTCCCATTGGGTAAAGGCAGCCAGCTCATCAATCATCCTATTTTCTAAAAAAAAAACAAGTTTTTTTTATTAAAGAAGGAAAGTTTTAAAACGTATTGTATTGAAATAACTTCTGAAAACGCATGATCCTCCATGGATGAAGTATTAAATGGAAACTTTACATACAGTTCTTTAAAGAAAAATACACTTCATCCATGACTTTTTAAATATATGAGAGGGGTCCAAAGTAGTATCATTAAAATGTCAATCGTCAAATTTAGAACTAGAAGGCAGACAAACAATATTTCATCTTACGAGGCAGTTTTATTTTACCTGTTGATAACACTTTCTCTCTCTTCCAACAACGAGTATAAACACTCGTTATACTATTTGCAACTTGACATAAGTGACTGTAATTTTCCTATCCTAGATAAACATATGTTTCCACTAACTTATTTTAATCCACATCCTGGCAATAAAGTTCCTACATGACATTTTCATGAATAAATCTTTATAAAAACAACAACTTCAAGATAAAAAGTGAAAATATTGAGATAATTTTATAATTGTTTTAAGATTTATATTTGATTCAATGTTTTATCTCTAAAACTAACTGGATAAAACGTAAATATATTAACATGGGAAATCCTATCTTGGCTTGCCGTGACGTCACATCTAGGCAGCGTCCTTAGATACATATCTTCTCTATGAACATTATCATGCGGTATTCGACCTCAGTGCTCTTGGGGTAAAGTGCTCACTTCAGGACCCGATGTTCGTTGGTTCAAACTCAAACGAGGTCGATAGATTATTCTTGAGCGAGAAAAATCCGTAGCACAACTTCCTTCGGAGGGGAGCCATTGGTCCCATGTCGATTGTGGCGTGTGAAATAGCCCCGGAAGGTATGTAACAATACCTTTCCCGGCAACATTTTCAGGTTCTTTCACCCTCGCTCATAGAAAATTCTCGTGTGTTGATATAAAAAGTCGGTTCGAGAAAGTACACGTTAAATACATTGAATAAGTAAAATATAAATAACTATACTGTAGAGGGCAGATTACAGTACAATTGACCTAGTCAACTCTTCCCTTAATACCACCCCCTCCCCTCCCTTGTAAATTCGTGAAACTAAATGAGGAGGAGGCAACGTTATAAACATAAAGTCAGCGTAATAACCAGAAATTATGGAATGGACTGGTACGGTCTATTCCCCCCCCCCCTTCCCCCCACCCACCTCACCAGGCGAGAAATGTTTTATGTTTACTCGCGAAAACCTACTGAGCTTTACTTTCCTGCATATTCGCCGTGGGGGAGCTATCCCCCTCCCCCTCTTGATAACCCACCCGCCCTTTTCAACTCCCTCCCCCTTTTATTCTCTCGTTACGTTAACATGTGGTTCCGAAACACGCATCAAAACTGTGGTTTTGTGTTACAATGGTCCATATGTGTCTATCATCAAGAAATGAACATGAGATACTTGGAAATCACAAAACTCGTGTAATAAAAACACGTGTTTATATAACTGTTCATTTATGTTCAGCGTCTCACTATCCATTCAGGTTGTACGCATATATATATAGATACGTTAATGTGTAAGGCTTGAGTAAGGTTGGATTTGTGAAGAAATGTACCCACATTTTCGTGAAGGTGGAGTGGAAAACCATTTAGGGAATAACCCCAATCTCCAATATCCGTCATCAGCAGTCCAGCCTACTGAGTGAGCGATGCCTTAGACCATTCGACCACTGAAGCGGATTACTTTAAATCAATTGTTACTTTTTTTTTAATGAACCGCGTCCAACCCTCCCCCCTCTACCACATATTTTTCTAAATGGGGAAGAGAGGAAGGCGGTATAGTTCGTTCCCTTATCCGCGTATTGGAACAGCGAGAGGGGGGAAACCTTTAATGAAAAATGTCATCCCCCGGTACAACTCGAACTCTGACCTTCCCGTCACCGAGGCCGACAGTTTTGTCCGTGTATTCACCGGTGCGACTCGTTACGTTTATTAGTAATCAGTAGTTCGAGGAACACCTACGGGTGTATTAATTTATTTAAGCCGCTGTCCGGGGTCGAACACGGACACCTACCTCCTTCCACCTTAACAGCATGTAGTCCCCACCTACCTACCCTCCTGACCTCTCAAACACGGAAAATGGCGGGGGGAAGGGGGGGGGATGGGTTGCGACATTTGTTAACCAGGAACAAACACATTGTGTCAGCGGAATTATTTGAACGGTGTGTCATCCACGGAATATCGATGAAGCTCACGAATCAACATCACATGGTGGCTGGGAGAGGGGGTGTGAAGAGGGGGAGGGGCTAGATCGCTAATATTAGCACTGGTGCCGCCTCTCCCCCTCCCCCCAGTTAAAATCCTGTCCTACGATCTATTTGGTCAACGTCAACACTATTAGTCTCAGCACTACTTAAGGTGGGGGATGTAGGAGACGCGAGAAAATACCATTGTTTTTGCAGTTTTTATAGCATAACTTCTTTTTACACAAAATAAATAAAATACCGCTCCAGTAGCAACGTTTAGTTTAATTTTCTTAAAATGCTGATATCAACAGTTTAATATCTGTCATGTGTATAGCCTTTTAAGCGAAGAGACACTGGCCTTTTTTTCGCATCTTCTTCCACCTCATCTTAAACTATTTAAAAGGTACCTTTTTAAAGCAATACAACGGTTCAGAATTGCACTCCCTGTTTTTTGTTTTGTTTGAGCTTTAATAGTTTTTTTTGGAGTTAATCATATTAGCTATTTTTTTTTTAGTTATTCGCTGCTTGTCTGTTGTTTTTTTCTATTAGTACATCTGACATATTTGCATAAGAGTCTCAGATTTTTTCATTTATTTTTAACCTCTTTACTTGAAACAAAAATATTTCTTTTATAGATATATTCCCACTCATTTGACCATTAGCTTTTGAGTTGGATTTTCAACAGTGAGATTATTTGTGCTATAGGTTTTTGAAGCTATATGCGGACCATTATAAAATATATATCTACCCTAACTCACAACGGTTTAAGAATTTATGGCAATTTCCCAACTGTATTGGCAGTGTGAACGACAAGCATGTTAACATCAGGTGTCCACACAAAATTGGCTCCAACCACAACATTTAAATACATTTTTAATAGAGTTCATGGCTATTGTTGGTCCATATTATCTATTTATACGCGTTGATATTGGGTGGTTTTGTTAAGTACAACAATGGGGGTTTTTTTCGAGATTTTCGATATGGGTTGGGACAAAGACTTGAATCGAATTCCCTCATGTTTTAATTGAAGATGAATATTTTGCTCTAAAATCATACCTAATGAGACCCTTTACATATTGATAATCTTGGACAGAAATTCGGAAAGAGGATTATAACGTAAGACCGTGTAGTGCAAGAAGGGTGGGTTGACATCGCTTTTAGCATAAAATATTTTATAGGCCAGCAGAAATAAAAGTAACCACTACAATCCTACTTGTTTAGAGAATGATTCCAGACGGGTAGAAAGATTGTCATTTTCTACCCGATGATTTAAAAAAAAAAAAGATTTTAACATGTATACAAGCCATCACCACACGCGCGCGGGTTTTGACATGTATACAAGCCACCACGTGCGCAGGTTTTGACATGTATACATACAAGCCACCACGTGCGCAGGTTTTGACATGTTTACAAGCCACCACGTGCTTGCGAATTTACCAACTCTAAATATTCACAACGCCAGCGCTGGTCTGCGGGATCCTTAAAACCTACCGGGGTTTCGAGAACTAAACTAAATATTATCGATCCCACAAAAAAGCGTCCGACGCTTAAAATTTTACCCCCTTTTAGACTTAAAATGTTGACCTCGGTTAACTTGGTGTAAATTACTACACCTTAGCACACTATGTTCGCAGGTTCAAACCCAACCAGGGTCAATTAATGTTTTTTGAGTAATAAAAATCCGTAAACACAACTTTTCTCGGAGGGGAAGTAAAGCCATTGGTCCCTTATGTCGATTGTGGCGTGTAAAATAACCCTGGAAGGTATGCTAACATAGCTTTCCTGTGAAAAAAAGGTAGGTTCTTTTGCTCTCGCTCATAGAAATCCAGTGTATATGACAACGGTGAACCACCATCTTTTATAATCTCTCCTATATAATGGGACTTGTACCAGATGGTGCAGGCAACACTAACCAGCCGTTTGTCCTCTTCTTGATAAGACTATGAACAGAACCACAAGCACCTCTATCCTATATAAAACCAAGCTGATCATTTCCACCCCCCACACAACTTGGCAATATATCGGCACCGAGGGGTGCAATATTGCGCGACGCTATAAAGTTCGCTCGCCTCACGTATTTGGTCACACCTGGGTCCACCGAGGGAGTAAAGGGTGCCAAGAAGGCGGGGAGGGCCTACACACCTCACCACCAACAACCCGCAGACAGCGTCGAAAATATAAACAGTACGTGTGTTCAATGTTTACTTCTATTCATCCAATAACATTCAGGTAAAGCTTTACTTTACATCCATTAATGTTTCCAGTCTGTGACCCGGGTCAGTTTTTTATTCAAGCCTTATATTTTCACCCGCCTCGGTGGCGTAGTTGGCTAACGCGCTTGTCGTGTTAAGCTCGACTGCTGAGGACGGGGAGATCGAGATTCGAATCTCGGTCGGGTGTACTGGGGGAGGCTTTTCCAAAATGGTTTTCCACTCTCCCTCCACGAATATGCGGGTTCACTTCCTTCTAATTAAACCTTCCCAATTCCTAATCCATTAGCGTAATTAGTACTAAAAAGCGTATAACCCGAATGGGTAGTAAGACGCGGTGCTAAATATTATATCTTCCACTACCGGCTTGCTAGGCCTGTCGTATTTTCATGTACCTTATAATCTAACTTAAGACTAGGACAGGCACAACATCCAGTCTTCAGCCGTTAATTTATCATTGTGAAGGGATAAACACATGCTTTGATCAATGATACATTTTTTCGGCCATGTCGAGAATCAAACCCGGATCCCCTAACTTAGTAGGCAGAGACGCTACCGAATGAGCTAAGGTGTAGGGCATTCGGGTAAAACGTATGTTTAAAAAAAATAGTCTTCAGGGGGAATAGTTGATGTTCATTTATTTCTAGACTTCCATTCAAGTTATACGCATATGTATTGACTAGACTAATGTGTTAGAAATGATGAAATTTGAATTAAGAACAAGTGTACCTACATTTGTATGGAAGGAGGATGGAAAATTATTCAGGGAAAAAAAGTCCTCAATAGATGCAACCGGGATTCTAAACTAAACCTCTCCGCCATCGGCAGTCTAGTTTATTGCGAGAGTGATGCCTTAGACCATACGGCCACCCAAGTGTGTTACATAATATTAATACATGACTCTCAAGCTGGCTTAATCTATAAGAACACTATAATACTATAAATCAAACCCTGTTACCTTACTATTTACTTAGTTTACCCTCCCCCTCCCCTCTTCCGCTATACTACTCGTCCGGGTTACACAGATATAATTACACTGATGGGCTAGGAATGAGGAAGGTAAAATCCAGAGAGAAATTTATCTCATGTTGGTGTGGAGAGAGAGTGGAAAACCACTTAGGAAAAAGAGTATGCTACCTCACTACAAGAGGTTGAATTTTGAATCCGGACCTTCTCCTCACCGGGTGGCCTGGTGGTCTAAGGGTAAGGTGTCAGACTCCTGTGCTCGGGGTCCAGGGCTCAATCCTCGGTCCCGGCACAGATCTATCTGATTACCAAACCCTTCCTTCACCTCTGACAAGACGTGTATTAATCACATCTTGTGAATGTGTGGAATGCCAGGCCTCCACCGTGGTTCGGATCCCACGTTAACCTATAGGTCCTCCAGTTCATCTCACAATCACCCTACCATTACACATTAGCGTAAGTGCGTACAACCCGAACGGGTAGTAAGACGTGGTGCTAATAATAATAATAATAATAATAATAATAATAATAATAATAATAATAATTATTATATTATTATTATTATTATTATTCTCCTCAGCGGCCAAACATTTTTCTTGATGTGCTCTCCTCCCCTCCTATTTTTTTTTGTTGCCATAACAAATAAACTATTGCTCCAGTAGAAAGCTAGTGTCTACTATACACCCTTGACAGATATTCAACAACTGTTGCTGTTTTGTTTCACAAGTAACTATTCTATATAAAAAAACAAAAAGAGTGTGTTGTCTGTTAATATTAAGTATTCAATAAATCACACACTTTATTTCTATTTTTCAAAACTCAACCCATCATAAACGATAAAAAAAAACAGTTAATTTAATAAAAAAAAAATAATAAATTCGGTGTCCATATATGTAATACATAGAAAACGAAACTCTTGCCATTTCGAGTAAAATGGAAGAATAAATATCATTTTCCTTCGTCGAAACACACAGGTTACCAGAAACATTTTACTTGAGGGAATAAAAGTGGTCGATCGTGTGTCGTTTCGTGGTATATTGACGTGTTAACCTCGTACGGTAGATATGTCATAAGTGGAGACATGTGATCTTTACTATCTCGGTCCCCATCACGTGACAGGGAGTAAAACACATCCTTAACGCTCGCTGTAGGTGATAAATACACTGTGATTTATTTCATACAAGAAAAATATAATTATAATTAAAGAGTTGACACCATCATCGATAAAAAAGTGGGTTTTTATATTACATCACACTTTTGTCAAAGTTTTTATAATTTAATAAGAGTACGGGGGGGGGGGGACTCCAATTCTAATGTAAATTAAGTTAGTGCTGTCATCTATTAGACAATATTAAGATTTTTTAAATTATGTTTAAAAAAGGTCTCTGTCATATTTAAATTGAGTTAGTGCTTCCATCTGTTAGACAATCATGAGACTAATTAACTTTATACTATGGTTAAAAGAGGTATCTTGTCATATTTAAATTATCTATACTTTTAAAATAACATGTCCTGACTGACTGACTGACTGACTGATTAATCATCGCCGAGCGCAAACTATCAAGGCTACAAGCATGACATTCGGACTGTATATTCATTTTGTTATGTAGGCACCCACTAAGAAAGGATTTTAGAAAATTACACCCCAAAGGGGTCAAAATAGGGGATGATAATATGTATTAAAGTCCGTCATTTTGAAAGTTACATAAACAAAATTTTGTATTTCGGTTATTGACGTAAAACAAATAAATACGTGTTTCAGGAATTTTGGAAATTTTATTTAATAAGGGATGAAAAAGGGGGTGAAAGTTTGTATCGGACTTGCATTATTTTTGATCTGAGGTCAAGTTATGGTCATCAACGTAACGTAATATTTTTAATTAATCTTTAAATACATATGTATATTTTCGTATTTGTATATAATCAACTTCCACGCGAGCAAAGCCGCGGGCAACAGCTATCTAGTTAATAATAAAAACATGACTGGGGTCCTTAAAGGGTTTGAGATAACAAAAGATATCCGGGAAAATGTGTGTAATATGACTTCCCCCTATTGCCCTTGTACCTTTAATAGGTGATTACGAAAATGGATACCAATCATGAAGAACATATTTACGAATGAGCTATGAAACTTTTATAAATTTAGTCACCTAAGTTGCTCCGTTATTAGCCTAAGTGTGGATTTTTGTATGTCTTGATATAGGATAGGCTGTTATATTTTTAACTGCTTTTTCATATTTAGGTTTCACTATTTGAGTTTTATAAATCCCTAGATCATGTTCTTTAAATTGAAAAAAAAAAACTATATATGGGAATCTAACCCGGGACCCTTGGCTTAGAACAGTTCCCGTGACCCGGTATAAATTTCTCGATTTAAAGGATATAAAATCTAGATGTGGCTATAAACATAACTAACCAATATAATAGCTTGGCTATTCAGTCTACCTAGATAATGTTCTATAAGGTAAATCTTTTATATAAGATTTACGAAATATATTAGTTTACTTTATAAAAACATGTTTTTTAATGGATAGTCAAAGATACAGTTTATTTATTTTATCAGAAAATATTTATAAATTAAACGTCACAGTGTAATAGCACCCTTTTTATTAAAATAAATAGATGGATAGATATGTTTTTAACAACATGGTCCGCCTGTCGTAACTATTTTATTCGCTTACGCCACATAGTTTATTTCGTAAGCGTGAGTGTTCCCTTAGTTGATCTGGGGCTTGAAACGGACGATATTTGAGCTACTGATAAACATTCTGATTTCACTTTCACGTGTAGAGAAAGTATTGTAAACGTGAAGTTTCTCTACCTCGAGGTTATTCATTATCTTGACGTTTTATGTGTCCCTGAATTCAAAGAAAGTAGGTCTTAACGACTGACTCTACCTGGGACCTTCATATTCCAAGACATCAAATGAGTGACCTGGTGTCGTCAGACTTTTGTGCTGGGGTTCCGGGGTTCAATCCTCGGTCCCGGCACCGATTTATCTAATTGCCAAACCCTTCCTTCACCTCTGACAAGACGTGTATTAATCACAACTTGTGAATGTGGGGAATGCCAGGCCTCCACCGTGGTTCGGATCCCACGTTAAACTGTAGGTCCTTCATTTCATCTCACCATCACCCTACCATTACACATTAGCGTAAGTGCGTATAACCCGAATGGGTAGTAAGACGTGGTGCTAATAATAATAATAATAATAATAATAATAATAATAACTTAAATAAAATAGTTTTATCACTAACACTACAATGATAAGTTATCTCGTATCTCAAATAGTTGTGGAGATATTATCAAAATAAGAGATATCCACCTATGTAAAATAACCTCTAAGTAATTTTCCCAAGAAAAAAAAACCCATACAGGATGCGCCATTTTATTTGTAATGTTTAAAAGTGCCCGGATACGAATTTTGATCAAAATCGTTAAAGAAAATTTCCTATAAAATGTTTTTTTTTTCTTTTTTGGTCCTTGATTGAACTAACCTTAATTTTAGTGCTAGATATATAATTCCAAAAACTTTCTGGGTCACTTTATGAAAAACCCTAGCAACAAAGCTTTATCTCGGTCAGTAAAATGATTTCGGCTCTTGTCCGAGATACAGACGGCATCACGAAAATTACTTTTTTTTTGTTGTAAGGGCTCATGAAACGTCGATATCCATCAAAATCTTTAATTCAATTTTTTTTATGACCACAATTCTTCCTCACTGCCCTTTCGATTGGTTGCAATAAAGTAAAAAAGAAAAATCCGTTCATACCGGAAATATATTTTTTTATTCTTACAACATCCTCTCCGTTGGTGTACGGGGAAAGAAGTTTTTTTTTGTGAGGGGGTGGCTTGATTATTTAATGAACTTTCTTGGAGGGGTGGTTATAAAAGGGGGGAAAACACGATCGGAAATCAATAATTTCCCTTTCAATCAAACTCGAGAGTTAATTTCATCTTCCAAGCGCTTGAAGACACATAAAAACGGCTTCTCTTCCCACCCCGGACAGAAGCTTTGGGGGGGGGGGGCGGGGGGGACTACGGCAAGATTTGATCAACCCGCGTCCGTTAGTTCGAACCATTGCCGTCTTTTCTGTGGGTCAGAACTGCTGACCATGAGCCTAGGTGACCTTTAGTTCTATCCCCAGAAGTTTTATGAATTTATGACAAAAATAAGTGACTCGAAAAAAAAATCTCTGTGTTTGTGTGTGTGTTTTAAATTTGTTAATTTATCGCACCAGATATATAGTTTATCCGCATCGATGGTCATGTGATCTCAGCATATAGGAAAGATGGAAGCCAAAGCTCAAATAATGGCCGGGTACACGAGTGATTTTTTTTTTCTTCACATGTGATATATTACTGTGTTTTCCCTTACTCTCTCTACACTTATGCTGATGCGTTTACTATAAATTAACCTCTTAATAGTTAATACATAACTCTTAGAATGAGCTATTAATAAATGAGTGTACTGATAAAATAAATGGTAACTTATTACACAATCTCACTTATACCAGAGAGTTTATTATTATTATTAGCACTGCGTCTTACTACCCGTTTGGGTTGTACGCACTTAGGCTAATGTGTAATGTTAGGATGATTGTGAGATGAAATGGAGGACCTACAGTTTAACGTGGGATCCGAACCACGGTGGGGGTCTGGCATTCCACACATTTACAAGTTGTGATTAATACACGTCTTGTCAGAGGTGAAGGAAGGGTTTGTTAATCAGATAAATCGGTGCCGGGACCGAGGATTGAACCCCGGACCCCAACACAGAAGTATGACACCTTATCCCTAGACCGTCAGGTCACCTAGATTCTATATTATTTTTATCAATTTTTCTTACTACTCGTTCGGGTTATATGCCTATGCACTAATTACGCCAATGTGCTAAGGATTATGAAGATTTAATTTGTATGAAGTGCACTCGCATCTGCGTGGAGAGAGAGTGGAAAATCATTTGAGGAAAAATTACCCTCAGTGTATCCGACAGGTATCGAACCCTGATCTCATCTTTGGCAGTCTAGTGTACTGCGAGGGTAGTGCTTTAGACCATGCGGCCACCGGAAGGGGTCAATACATAGTTGATGAAATAAGTGGTAGGTGCGCCACATAAACTTTTTCGCCCTTTCACCAAACAATGGCGATATTCGCTTAAAAAACTGGTATGAAATTTCGGACGAGATGAAAGACATGGTTACAGAAACATAATTAATAAAAAAAAGGGGGAATCCAGGCCGCCACCGTGGTTCGGATTCCACGTTAAACTGTAGGTCCTTCATTTCATCTCACAATCACCCTACCATTACACATTAGCGTAAGTGCGTATAACCCGAATGGGTAGTAAGACGTGGTGCTAACAATAATAATAACAATAATAATAAAAAAAAGGAAATTCTACCAAAGAGTATAATGAAATTATACAAACTGTTACAGAAACATTCGACAAAATGATTAACATCTTGGTCCACCTAAGAGCATAAGTGAAATGATATACAATGTTACAGAAACTTACTAAGAAAAAAGGAATATCTGTGTCCACCAAAGAGCGTACCAATAAACATCTCACATTCCGAACCTCATTTAAAAAAATATATATGCTTATAGCTTGGAAACTATAAGTTTATTATTACTACAACTTTAAAATTAAAGGTTTAATTTCGTAACTCAAAGAGTTGAAGAGATGTGATAGAAAAAAATTGAAATGTTATGCCTATATAAAATACCTTTATAGTTATTTCCATGTGAAAAATTAGATACTCCAGTTTGTTTGTAGTGTCAAACAATGACTAGATAAAATTTTAATAAGAATTTTTAAAGACTATTTTGAGAAAAATCTCTTTTTTCTCTCTCTTTTATTTCCCTTCCATTAAACCAATCTCAATTGTAGGGTTTGGTGGTTGATTCCAAAAACCCAATAGTTTCGGTTCTAGTCCCAGTATCACACAGACAGATGGAACTTTTTCAGATTCGGGGTTTCATCATCATCATCATCATCATCATCATCATCACAGCTTTCCAGTTAGTGTCTGGATCTGTTTGGAACCTAAGCCTCTCCACCGCCTTCTTTCCACCTACCATCTCTCTTCCTCCACCTTGGCCCAGTCCTCTTCTATCTCCTCCACACTCCTCCTTACTCCCTTCAGCCATATATCAATCCTCTCGGCCTCCTTCACCCCCACCTCCATATCCAACATCCTCTTCGTCATCAGGAGCTAATGAAACTTTGATATCCGTCAAACTCTAGAATTAGATTATTTTTGATGATCACAATACTTTCTCTCAGACGAGTCGTGAGGATTAAAAAATCTGATTAAATCATAGCTCTATTTACAAACCATTCAATCTATTACAGGCTCAACATCCAGTCCCCCGTACTTAAATTCATCACTGATGAAAGGTTTCTCTAATTTTACCTATGTTAGAAAGTTTTGGGTCGTACTTGGGAACAAACCCGAGTACTTAAGTTAAGTAGGCACCCGTTCTATCAACTTAGTTAAGGTACCAAGACATGTGAGTGTGTATCACGTGTCATGTAATTTTAATTGTGTGTATTTCAACTTCATTAAAAAAGACACAAACAATATTTTAAATAATATTACTTGAATGCAACCTTGTGAAGACAGCAGAATTTTTACTTCAAGAAACTATAGTAGGATTCCGATGGGTATAATCTTTTAAAGATTCCAAACTTTTTTTCGGTCAACATTGATACAATTTTATTATATTATCAGTTTTATCTGATAGCTACATTTATATAAAAATCCATGCAGTGTCTTTATGTCCTTTAAGGAATCTTTCGCCCAATTCCAGATAACCTTAAGAGCTGAAATCTGGAAAGAGCACTATGAAGCATGCTATATTTATGAGACAAATTAAAAACTTTAAAAAATCAAATATGGCGGATCCAATATGGTGGACGAAAATTACAAACGAATTTTTCGAGAGCTGACATGTTATGGACGCTTTGAAGGATGCTGTCTTTATGATACAGATTAAAAATACAATATGGCTGATCCAATATGGTGGACGAAAAATTACAAACCAAATTCTAATGAGGTGGAATTTTGTAGGATCCAAATTACAAACTGGGTCCTAGGGAGATGAAACTTGGCATGGACGCTATGGAACATGCCATCTTTATGATAAAATTCGAAACTTGATGGCGGATCCGAAATAGTGAATGAAACGTACAAATTTAAACCTATTTGTATGAAAATGAGTATCTAGGAAGTCTGTTCCCTGCTGGCTAAAATATGTACCTGTTAAAGTTAGTCCTAACCGTTGGTTGATATATCTATATAAAGTGACATCTGCACATCACGTTACTTAATGTATGCATATATTAAAGTATTTTATTTACTTTTTTAATTTTCAGTTGGTGTGCTTTCAAGGAGAAACCTATAACTAAAGACCCTCATTAAATTGTGTAGACACGCATCTTTAAATTCTATAAAAGAAATATCCATCATTAATAGAGTTCGAAGAAATTTAAATCATCACTACTGAAAATGAAAACTTTTTGTAGCCAATGTTACAACTTTTAGTACAATAGGATTTCTTTCTTCTTCCCCTTCTTTTACAACCCCTTTACAACCCTCAACCAACCACCGAACAATTCATTAAATTTTTATGTCGTCACCACACTTTTTCTCTTTCCTACAAAAACTTTATCCCCCCACCCCCTCCCCCACTAAACCCCGTTTTAAAAAACCTTTCGACTACCATTTGCGGTCTGCGGGGTTAGAGTCTTAATTACATCGAACTTTTTTTTTTCTTTATCGAGTTTACACCGTATCGATTGAATCGTTAGATTTTATTTTATTTTTTAAAGCTGAACTTGTTTTACCCGATTTTTTTTTTAAAGATATCACCGAGTCTTATTTCCCGTTCATGTTCTACGCATAAATGAAAGCTACTCTAATAGCATTTTACATTTACTTTACTGACATTTGCGCGGAAGGAGAGTTGGAAACCATTAACAAAAATAAACCTCTCAATAAACCCTACCGAGATTCCAACCCCGATATCCCCGTCATCAGAATGCCAGTCCTAACACGAGAGTGACGCCTTAGACCATTCAACCTATTTCTCGATCTATTAATTACCAACATTTATTAATTTATAATTATTTAAATGATAGCTTAGTTGGGTTTACGGGTCAAGTGCTCTCACCTTAAGGAATTGATTTCGAAAACTATTTGAGGTTAAACAATTAACCTTAAATGTGGTACTAATGTAGGTAAGTAGTCGTGACTTGAAGTCTTTGTGGTCCAAGATGCTAACAACCCGCCTTTGATCAGCACAGTTTAAAAAAAAAAAATGTTACGGTCATAGAGAGGGGGATATAACTGTATACTTATTTCTCTCTCTGTGGTCCGATGACCCTCAAAGACTTTATCCTCCTTTTATCTTAAAATAGACATCTACTAAAAACTAGTAAGATTTGCGAAACTAAATGATAGGTATATACATTGTTGTAGAAACACAACACCAAAGATCAGGAATGAAATAATAAACAGTTACTTTCTCTATGGCACTAGGAACTAGGAACACTGTTACAGAACAATAAATAAATGAGAAACATCTTTGTTCACCAAAGAACATAAGAATAAAATTAATTTTCAAAGACCTGAATTAATAAGTACATTTATTTGTTTATATCCCAGGCTCATAAAAATATATTTCAATTAAAAGATTTTTATTTTTAATAGTTTTATAACTTTACAGTGGTGAGTTATTTCGTATCTCAAATAGTTGTGGAGAAATGATGAAAATCGGAAAAATTTTATTTATATAAAGTACCCTCAAAGTCATTTTCATGAGAAAATTAGAATTGCCATCTTGTTTATTAGGATAAACAATGTCCAGATATATAATTTAATCAAAATCGTGAGAGCTAATTTAGCGAAAATCGATTTTTTTTTCTTTTTGCTCTTCAGTAAACTACCCTTAATTTTAGGATTAGATATCTAATTCCAAAAATCCCTCGGGGAGTTTTTATGAAAACCCCAGATAAATTTTAACCCAATTGTTAAAATAGTTTAGGCTCTAGCCCGAGGGATAGACAGACAGACGGCAATGTGAAAACCAGTTTTTTGGTTTCAGGGGGTCATGAAACGTCGACATTTATCAAAAGCTCGAGTTAGACCTATTTTGAAGATCACAATACTTTCTCTGTGAGGTGTCGAGATAAAGTAAAAATACACACTGTATAAATGAACGAAAAACAAATATTATTGAACCACAGATTTTTTTTAAATAATCATATGAGCCTCATTGAAATACTGTTTCATACATCACAAACAAATTCTCCTTCAAATCAAAATGAAACCGAATATCCGATTATCAATCACAAACACCCTTTGCTAGTATCCCGTACTAGATGGCGAGTATTATAATAAATACCCTCTTCCAATCCTTTTATGACAAGTTTTAATAATAATGGTAAAAGCGCCCTTCATACAGCCCAGCATACACACACGTTGAAGTGTTAAAAAAAAAAACACGTATGAGAGTACATATATCCCCCTCTACTTACACACGCTATATTCCCCTTTTCACATGTCGAAATGTGGCTTTCAGAGGGCAGCGTTAACTAGCTCGTACCATTCGTTAGACTACTCATCATTACATCGCCACGAACACACACGGATAGAGTGTGTGTGCGTGCATGCGACTGGTTGACAAAGTCACATTTTTTATGAGATGGGTGTTAAGAGGGGAGGTCATGTGCAGTGACATCATTGCTGCCAACTTAGCCTTTACCACCCTGCTAGAACTTTTTTTTCAGAGTGGATCTATCGAATAAAATATTTAAAAAGTAATTAAGGGAGTTCCTATATTTAAAAAAAAAATACTTTAGATTTTTTTAGAGTGAATGTACTGGATAAAATTCTCAAATAGCCAATAAAGGAATTTCTAGATTTTTTTTACAAATTTCACGGTTACTTTTTGCGCAGTAGCTATAGGTGCTAAAATGTTAAAAATGTGACTATCGGGGTTTCTAGATCTAAAAAAAATTACTCTAGATTTTTTCTAGAGGGAAAAAATACTCTATTTGCGTGTCTTAATAATTGTATTGTTTTCTTTGATTCAAAAGTAATCTAGGGGTAAGGTAGGTAAATGAAAAATTAGCTTTTAATTGATGGCTCTATTGCTCTTTTAAAGTTAGCTCCTAAATCATAACTTATTTTTAGCTCTGAAGTGCTCTCTTCATTTATTGTTACAAGTGTTAAAATACTAATTTGCAACAATATTTATATTACATCAGGGATTTTGGCAAGTCATTATATTTTGGGCATTTATTTGTACTAATAATAAACTGGAGGGAGTGCTAGAAAAAATCCAGTTTCTTTTTGCAAAACATTTTTGATCAAAATAGGTCATATGTTGCTTCAATACAAACATATAGTTTAATTTTTTCACATGGTGATATCAACAGTTGTTGAATATCTGTCATGAGCATAGCAACATTAGATGAGAAACTTTTTAAATGAAGAGTAAAAGTTGTCATTAAATTCCAGGACACCTTTGACAGATATTCAACAACTGTTGATATCACCATGTGGAGAAAATTAAACTAAATGTTTCTACTGGAGAATAATTTAATTTATTTTTACCAACAAAATGTTTTGCTATAAAAAAGTCAAAAACACTGACCTTTCCTTGAGTACCCTACATCCTCACCTTCATAATAGAAAATATCAATTTAATTTAGTTTAAATCTAACGGGAAACTAGAACATTGTCATCAATTCTGGAGGGATTTTGGTTCATATGAATTGGCAGTGCTTGGCGACATCATTAGTTGTAGTATACTAGTAGTAATAATAGTAGTAATAGTTGTAGAGCCCGACACACACAAAGTGAGACAAAAGCTAACAGGACATCAAAAGTTTTGAGGAGGTTTACACCGAAAATTTTACGTTAAATGGGAGACCACCACCGTTTTCTCTTCACAAAGCGACCCCGAAAGAGAGAGAGAGATTGATAGAAAGGGGGAACAGAAGGTGAGGGGGGCTACCTTTTGTTGTGGCTGGCAACGAGGTAACAAGACAAGCTGCTTTAGTCAACTCTACATGTTTACCAACATGGCGACCTCGGTTAGGGGAGTAAGTAAACGCGTGCAAAAGTCGTAAAACAGTGGTGGACAACGGACTTGTGGGGAGTGGATGGGTTGTGGAATGGTGAAGGGGGTTAGGGAGACGGGAGGGTTGCGGAGTTTAGAATGTAGTACATTTTAATATCAACGTGAAGATGTCTTCATTATCACCCCACATCCCTTTTCTTTAGTTGTGTTTTATTAATCTATTTCACCCTCTCACCGAGTCTTACAACCCGTTCGGGCTATCCTCACATTTATACACGTGAGCTAAGGTGAAGGAAAGTATAATTTAGAATAAACGTACCCGAATTTTTGTGAAGGGAGAGTGGAAAAATCATTTAGAGGTAGGGGGAAACGAGGTTAGTGCCTCATTTTTCGGCCCTTGAGTCTTTCTTCCGCACTTGCACAGACCGCGCCAACCATCCTCTCCCCTGCCTGTGCCGCGTCCTGCCCAGAACATGTTTTCGTTGCCGTCCGTGACGAGTTCACTCTTTACCCCACGCCAATGGATTTTATTGACTCCAGACGCACCTGACGCAGTTGGAGGGGTGGCTGACAACCTGGAGAACAAGTATTAACGTGGAGAAGAGCACTGCAATGCTCTTCACATGGAAAAGAAAGTACTACAGGCCGGCTCCACTCCGGCTGTTCGGAGAACAGATCAGATGGGCGGACAGTGTTAAGTACCTGGGACTTACGCTGGACACAAAACTGACCTGGAGACTACACTGCAACGAAAGACTCAACAAGGCGAGGCAAAGGCTGGGAGTCCTAGGCCCACTGCTTAACAGGCGTAGCGCCCTCTCTACAAGGAACGGTCTGACGCTGTACAAGCAGTTGCTCAGGCCGATCCTCGACTATGCGTGTCCCGCTTGGGGCCACCTGGCGGACACGTATATGAGGAGGATGCAGGCGTTCCAGAGCGTATGTCTGAGGATCATTGTGGGCGCACCTTGGTATGTCCGGAATGAGACTCTTCATCGTGACCTGGATATGCCTACCATCAAGGACCACTTCCGGAAACTGGCGCAGTCTTTCTACGCTAGACTTCCCGGTGCCACCAATCCTCTTATCCAGGGGCTTGGGAACTACGTCATCGACCCTGGTGGGTGCCATCGACGTCCCAAAGCCCTGCTCGGATAAGCGAGATGTGTCAACAGTGGTTTGGGAGGCTCTCACCCAGCCCCCCATAGAGTAGTGTCTCCGCACGTAACTCTAAAAAACCCTTAGTCGGTTTCTCAATTTCTTACCCCCCTTTTTTACCCCAATATTACTAATATTTTGTAATCTCTGTTTCTTTGTTTCAGAACTTCGCGAAACGCGACAACCCGTTCTTAATTTTTGCAAACCACACGGTGTGACCAATTGGTCGGTACGTGTTGGAACTTGCTCTCGTGCTCCCCTTCTGGAAGCATCGGAGCATGCCTTTTGTCTGTGTCTGTGTCTGATTTTATTGGCCCGCTTGGTGGACACTTTTTCATCCGTTTTCACGTACCAAGGAGAAGCTTCCCTGCTCTCCCGTTGAACAAGGCCAGGCAGCAAAAGAGGGTATAAAACGCGGTGATTCCTCGGTCAGAATTCAGAATGGATACCAAATCCTGATGCGTCACATGTTCTCAAACGAACAAATATATTGTCAAAGGTCAGAAAGAGCAATATTGTATAATATCCTCTTGCTCTCTCTACCTCTCACTGTGACACACTTTCCCGTAAACTTCAACGGTCCAACCGCGATTACGTTGCCGGGACATCCTCCTGTCCCACCGCGACACATGTTGCCGGGACTTCCTCTTGTCCCACCGCGACACATGTTGCTTGGACTTCCTCATGTCCCACCGTGACTCACGTTGCTGGGACATCCTCCTGTCCCACCGTGACTCACGTTTCCGGGACATCCTCCTGTCCCACCGCGACACATGTTGCCGGGACTTCCTCTTGTCCCACCGCGACACATGTTGCTTGGACTTCCTCATGTCCCACCGTGACTCACGTTGCTGGGACATCCTCCTGTCCCACCGTGACTCACGTTTCCGGGACATCCTCCTGTCCCACCGCGACACATGTTGCCGGGACATCCTCCTGTCCCACTGTGACTCACGTTTCCGGGACATCCTCCTGTCCCACCGCGACACATGTTGCCGGGACTTCCTCCTGTCCCACCGCGACACATGTTGCCGGGAGATCCTCTTGTCCCACCGTGACACATGTTGCCGGGAGATCCTCCTATCCAACCGCGACACATGTTGCCGGGACATCCTCCTGTCCCACCATGACACATGTTGCCGGGACATCCTCCTGTCTCACCGCGACACATGTTGCCGGGAACTTCCCGCAGACCTTTTTCCTACCCACACCCACACGACCCATGAGACCGGATACTGGACTTCTTCTAGACAATTGCCCTCTATTCAGTTACTCCCCAAAGCCGAAAGACAGGGGTAGGACGATTAGGTATACCTGACTGGAATTTGAACCCCGGTCTCTCCATCACAGGCAAACCAGAGTATATGAGTCTGAATTTCATGCCACGGGTGTATTTTAAATGACCCGTTGCCCGCCAGGTTTGATGGTTTTCGGTCAAAATATATTCTTAGTTTTATTTTTGTCCCCACGTCCTTACTACCCGTTCCAGTTGTACATTTATCTATTAATTATGATGTATTAGGGATGAGGGATATTAAATTTAGAAGAAGTGTATCCGCACTTGCGTGGAGGGAGAAGGGAAAATAACTTAGGAAATACCACCCTTTGCACACCTGACCGGGATTATAATTCCGAATATTCTCGTCTGAGACTAATCCAGGATAATGCGTGAGTAACATCTGAAACCATGTGGCCACTGAAACTGCAGCTATTTATCTGTTATTTGTCATACCTTTATGCAAAATTGTGATTTTATTTCTCGTCCTAAAATTAAGAGTAAGTTATTGATGAGTGATTTCTAAGTAATATTAAATTTGTCGATAGTGGCTTTAGTGTTTTAAAAAAAGGCTATCTTAATAGTGTTTTACTCAATTACTCTGGATGCATGTTTGTAATTTCTGAAAGAAAATTAATACAAGTCTAATTTACAAGTGAAAGATTTAAAAATAAATAAATATTAAGTTCAATGAAAACTACCTTGATGATTTTGTTCAAAATTCATGCCTGAGAAGTGTTTTACATTGTAAATACAATTTTACACTTGGTTTTATAACCAAATTTCATTTTAAGTACTGACAACTAATTTGTGAAAAATTTGAAGCTTAAATGGTAAAAGCATGTACTATTTTTGTCATCTGATTTCATGTGGATTTTTCCGTTAAGTATTAAAAGTTTCATCTATCAATTTTCTATGTTAGTTTTTTTTACCGCTTCTTACATTAAAAAACATCAACTATTTTATGCTTGCTTTCATATTCTCTCCTCGCGGGCTACGAACAGTAAGATAAAGAAACAAGACCATTGTTAATGTCATTATGTACCTTAAACACAACTTTCCCCGACATGCAACAGAGCCAAACATATCATTTACACGATAAAAACAAGTTAATAAATGTACGTACATCCTGATTTCAATAGGAAACCCCTTTCTGGAAGGCCTTATTTCGTAACAGAACCCTGCTTCCTAGCAGCATTATAATACGATAAATGGCCTTCCAGAGCAAAAGAAGAAAGTTGTGTTAATGAAGGCCTTTTAACTTACCAAAATACTACTATATATTAGGATTCTGTAACGGAATAAGGCCTTACAGAATGGACTTTCTACCTAAATCATGGTATTGAAGAGATTGATTCTCATAGCTGGTGGTCCGGAAACAGAGAGGGGAAGTTGGTCGTAGAGGGGGGTAAACTGTACCAGCGTTAGTACGAGAGCTCTTGTGACGAAGGTAGAGGTGGTATCGGGGGAAGGATAGGTTTCAAATATAATATTAGGGCGCGTCTGGTCTACATCACTCGTAGCCCAGTAGTGGAAATATCGGCCAGTACTAATGTACTAATCGTACATCCTTTCCGCGGAGGCTCTTCATGTCCCGATGAGATGAGGTGATGGTGACAGGTGGTATGAGGGTGTGGAACCATTGGACACAATTAAACCTAGCTTAAGGATAACTAACCAAATCATGGTGACCATTGGGGTAATTCCCCTTTTGGGAAAAATACCCAAGGTACCAGCCGGGAATTGAACCCGGGACATCTAGACTCGTAACCATACTTCAAGTCATGTGATCTGCAGCTGTCACTTTTGATAGATATTATCAATACCTATAAATAACAATAACGTAAAATGTTATCAATCTTGACATCAAAGAATGTGTTTGGGTTTTCTAAAAGTCCTTTCATCCAATATTTACCCTAATGGACGTGGAAGTAAGCCTAAAGTCATTTGGTTTGAAGTTATTTGGTCTAAAAATTAATTTCACCAAAAGTTAAGTTTGTCAAAATTCATTTTATCAATATTCTCTTGGCTAAAAGTTATTTAATCTAAAAATTGATTTCAACTCAAGTCAGTTGGCCTAAATTAAATTTCTAGTACAAGTTTTTTTGACTTTGTTAATTTCACCAACAGTAAATTGGGAATAAAAAATTATTTCAACGTCAGTTGGCCCAAAGTCGTTTGGCCTACACTTTAGGCCAACAGTCGTGCATCCTCTTATTATATCTTACATACAATATTTTCCCTCTAAATGAAAATTACACTTTACACGAAATCATACAATCCTTTTTTTTTTTTTTTAATCTATTACCGACTTAGTTTTTATCACGTACTTAACAACTCTATAACCCTATTTTTTTTTTTTTAAGTTTATAAACAATACATAACAGAGTGCTCGTTTTCAGCGGGAGATTTATGCCGCTCGATATGAAATATTAGAACATGTTTCCCGTTAAATCCGTTACTTCAAAGATCCCTCCCTCCACCCCCAGACCGGCCCATATAATCTTCTTAATACGAGTAAGCCGTGCTACAGATTCGAACCGGACCGGAAATGTTACATTTATAACTTCCGTACAGGGTCAAGAGCCACTTTATTTTTATTTACTATTTCAACTTTTTAATAGAGAGAAAAAGTACTTGTTGTAATCTTGAACATATGCAGCCTAGAGATTAAGGTGAATCCGGTCGTTATATTGTACCCCTGAACTAAAAAAAAAGTGGGTATTACATTCTATCTACCCTAAGTATGTATGTTTGACCTCTCATATATATATGTCTCTGTAGCCTATATGTTTGCTTGTCTGCCCCTGTGTTCATCTGCTCATGTATAAGTATGTCTGCCGTGTGTGTTTGTCTGCCCCTGTGTATGTTTGTTGTTGTACACGTATGCACTAATTACTCGAATGTGTTAGGGACGCGTAAGGTTGAATTTAGAGGATGTACTTGCATTTGCATGTCACAAGAGTTGAAAAACATTTAGGAAAAGCCACTCTCAATCCACCCGACTGAGATTCGGACCCCGATCTCCGGTCACCGTCACGGTGGCTCACTCTATATCTTAGACCCGTTCCGGGTCATCTTCGAGTAACTTCATTACTCGGCTGAGACATTAACGATGTTGATTTGTATTTTACTTTATTATTATTATTATTAATATTAGCACCCCGTCTTACTACCCGTTCGGTTTATACGCACTTACGCTAATTTGTAATGGTAGCGTGATTGTGAGATGAAATGGAGGACCTACAGTTTAACGTGGGATCCGAACCACGGTGGAGGCCTGGCATTCCCCACATTCCCAAGAGTCTTGTCAGAGGTGAGGAAGGGTTTGGCAAGCAGATAAATCTGTACCGAGACCGAGGATTGAACCCTGGACCCCCAGCACAGAGGTCCGACACCTTACCCCTAGACCGCCAGGTCACCCTATTTTAGTATTATTATCTAGAAATCCAAGTGTATTTAACAAACTTGGGCTTTAAGGGTATAATATAAAATTATAAACAGTGTTACAAACCTAAATAAGCTCGGTGCGGAATAAACCCGATAATTGTACCAACCGCTTGCGCGCGTGAACAAATTCTTGGTCTCTTTAGTAGACTTGAGAGTTTGATCAAAGTTAAAGGAAAGCTCTTGAAGGAGGGGAGGGGGTCGGTAAGGGGAGAGACCCAGATGTTATGATAAGAGGCTTACTTTCCCAACCTTCGCCCCTGTCGGAAGTTTACAGCAAACAGTTACAACGCGACAATACGCTCTCAAATTGTCGTGAATCCCCTCTCCATGACACGATGCTGCTATAGTTCTTTTTTCATACAAAGGGCCTTTTGGATGATTCACACAGATTTCCTTTAGGTCAAATCTACTATATTATTAATGTTATCTTTAGAAATGGAGCGAATCCACTATTTTATGAATCCGAATTTTAATTTTACCTTAAAATCAAGAATCTTGTAAGAAATTATGAACATAAGAGGAAAAAGGAATATAATAGAATAATATAAAGTAGAAAAGTAATTCTACGACGGACCTAGCCAGCTGGTAGTGGAAAACATATGACTTGAATAACAATTGACCCTGGCCATAGGCTGGAAATACAATGGATTTAAAGTAAAGTATGTAAAGAAAAGGTAACGTAATTTTGATAGAAAGTATTCATTATAGCATTCATACATTCAGTTAAGTGGTAAATTAATGGTCTAGTGTATGAGTGTTGAGTTTTCCTAGAATTGTGTTAGAGCTGCGCCACCAATAAGCAGTATTAGAGCTCTAAAACAAATTCCGGTTCAACATTTTATTTAAAAAAAGATTATTTTTTATAATCCTGAATCCGAAATTTTATCTAATTCCTTTATTCTCGAATATACTTGAGGAATGGAGTATATCATCCCTATTTATAGATAGTGATAATATCTAACAAAAGTGACAGCTTAAGATCACATGACTTGACGTATGGACACGTTATATTAGATCTAGTAACTTTTTAACTGTCGGATAACGGCTAAAATTGGACTTACTTAACTTAATCACGGCACAATGAGTAGATTACCCCTCCTCGCCCTGTGATATTCGTCTTACTACACTGGATATCATCTCTAGGGAACTACATTATTGCAATTAGGGAAATAGCGTTGTCATTCTCTTGTTTTCGTGTGGTAGCTCTTTTCTTTAATACAAGACAAATCTTGCAACGCTGGTTATTCGATGTTGCCAGTAGCTCCTTCTTACCCCAGCACAACATCTTCCGACATAACTGAGAGCGAGGATATTTGGCAACAGTTAACTGAGAGCGAGTAAATATAAAGCTTTTTTGATCTGCAATTTCCTCAGATAGGGTGTTGGGTATATCTTTCCGCATATTTACACCACTGCAGGGGGAAGGGGGAGGGTGTAGAGGGTTGAGGAAGGTAATCTTTACTAGAGAAATTAAAGAAAAAAATTCCACACTATTCAACTAGTGTTTTGTTGTTGTTTCAAAATAAGATTAATGCCAAAATATAGGTGAAAAGTTTCAACAAGTCCTCTATATAACTAAACACATTATGTTTTCAAGTTTTACCAGTATAACTAAAAAAAATCACTAAAAGTATAAATTATCATTGTCAAAAACGTCTCACGCGAAATAGAGCAGTTGTGAAACTAAAATATTAATGGTTAGAACCATACATCATCATGCCGCCTTCAAACAAATAAAATCTTGTTTTAACAAGGTCACAACAAAATATTGTTTAGATGATTAAAGATTATTTATTCGTTCTTAAGCTTCAGAACTACCAATCTTTTTAGTAAGTATCTTAAAGTTAGGATACGCTTCTTCAAGTGGGCGGTGCCCTTAAGACGAGAATACATAATATCCCTATACATAAAAACTGCTAACACAATACTATCAAAATCCTATATTAGTTTATTTAATTTATGTTATGTGTTTCAAAATATTAAGATTAAAACTTTTAAATACTTTTTTTTAAAGTTCCAACTTTGAAATATTTCCAGCGTCAAACTAAGGCTTACAGAAATCTACCGCCCCCCCCCCTCCCCTAAATATGGTTAACATAGCAAACCTCAAATATTACAGACCAAACCGACTCGGCGATATATTCGGGGAACCTCTCCCCAAGTGAAATCTTTATAAATCGTGTTGCATCAATCAGACAGGTGTGCGACATTATCAGTGAGTAGAGAGTTATTTATGGACGGTGTGGTTTTAAGCGAAGGTGGTGAAGCGCACCCCCCCCCCCTCACCGTACCCCCCAACCCCCTACCCCATATCCCAACATATTCCCAAACCTTGCCAATAGTGTAGTATTAACAGTGATAAATCAACAGGATCGTTCGTGTGGGAATTAAAAGAGGTGTGTGTGTGTGTGTATGTGTGTGTGTGGAGGGAAGCATTGTCTGATGACAGCTGACTGTCGGGGTTTGATAAACTCCTTCCTAACCCTCCCCCCCTTATTCTCGTCGAACCCCCTTTCATCCCCTTATATCGGACTGGTGTTATAACAGTCGGCTTGGCGTTATCTGCAATACAGCCTCTCTCTACCATATCCCATATCTTGTAGATAACATCGCTCGTATGTGCTCGCCAAAACGCTGGATGGTAAAATAGAGGAGGGGGGGGGGGGTAGTAGAGACTCGCCGACGTGTTTGGGGTGATGTTTGAATTGTGTAAATCACTAGTGATTGCACCCCTTGGTCGTGACTTAAAAGTCTAGTGTACACCCCTACGATAAAATTTCCCCAAATGACAATGTCAGGTAATCAAAAGAGAAAATTTCCCCCCCCCTGTCACCTTGAAAATTCCCGCCACGTTTTGTTATCTTATCATTTTGCCAATTTTTCCCTTGAGAGCTTCTCGCGTGCCCCCTGAAAGCCGTGTGTGCATATCCCAATCTTAGAACCAATGCTAAAAAAAATAAAAAAAATCGGTTAATATGACAGGACAATTTAACTCTAAAGGAAAAAACTAAACAAAAAACACGACGAAATACTTCAAGTTAATTTTTATCCCACCTTAATTTGAGCCAGGGTGACCTGGTGGTCTAGGGGTAAGGTGTCAGACTTCTATGCTGGCGGCCGGGGTTCGATCCTCGGTCCCGGCAAAGATTTATCTGATTACCAGACCCTTCCTTCACCTCTGACAAGACATCTTGTCAATGTGGGAATGCCAGGCCTCCACCGTGGTTCGGATTCCACGTTAAACTGTAGGTCCTCCATTTCATCTCACAATCACCCCACCATTACACATTAGCGTAAGTGCGTATAACCCGAATGGGTAGTAAGACGCGGTGCTAATAATAATAATAATAATAATAATAATAATAATAATTTGAGCCAGATATTTTTGAAGTTTTTATAACTAAAAAAAACCTTTTGGGTCAAAATAAATAAAATATTGCTTTAGAAACTCTTTATGTGTCAATCATTCACATTCCCTCTATACCTATAATACAAGTTTTTGAGATTTAAGTAAAAGTATATATTTGAGAGAGTGGGCTTATATTATAAAATAAGTCAAAACAAAATTAGTTTATTTCTTACATTTATGTTTTGTATAGGGGAAATAATAAAACGTCAAAATGTACTGTTACTCATCCACTTTTTAACATATTTAAATAAAAATTTATAATATTAAAAAGTAATTTCATTTTATTTTCATTATTAAACTGGATATGCTGCTTATGAATTCCGAAAAATGTTAATGTACTATGTTTCTGATTGTTTGTAAATCTTTATGTTTAATAATGTTTTTATCGCTATTACGCACAATAATCTTGTGAAATTCCTGACACCCCTTTGCGGAACCCTGTTTGAGACCCACTTACAGTGGATACGTTTAGTTTAGTTTTCTTCACACGGTGATATCAACAGTTGTTGAATATCTGTCATGATCATAGCGGTATTAGATGAGAAACTTTGTAAATGAAGAGAAAAAGTTGTCATTAAATTCCAGAACATCCTTGACAGATATTCAACAACTGTTGATATCACCACGTGCATTTTTATCTCTATCACCTAGTCATATTACCCGTTCGGGCTATACTCTTATGTACGAATTAAGCTAATAGTTTTAGCGATAAGTAAGGTTATTATTCTAGAAAATGTACCAGTATTTGCGTGGAGAGAAAGTGAAAAACAATTTAGGAAAAACTACCCTCAGTATGCCCTACCTAGATTCGAACCTCGACTTCCCCGTCATCGGCAATCCACTCTACTGTGAGATTAGCGCGTTAGCTCATTCGACCAACAAAGTTGTTTGTTTAATAATCAATTTAGTTTGCAAGTTACGTGTCGATTTATTTAATTTTGGATCAGAGGGTGCACTTTAAATGACCTAATATATATAGTACACGTTTTTGTACTAAATAAAATAAGAAAGTAGGTTATTCAATGCGGGTTTTGTTTTCTCTCTCTTTTTTTTTTTAGAGAGGTTTCGTCAAAGGCTATCCAACCGAGAGAAATAAAACAGGGACGGACCGAGTAAAGGTTTGAGCTGTTGAGAGTTTAAGACTAAAGAATCACTTGAGAGGCAGACCTCGGGATTGACAATAAAGAGACGAATGGTTGGCACAAAGGCGGAAGAATGCGCCACTCAGTCCCCACCCTCTCCTATTCACCCTCACCACATCTTACAATCTACCCAAGTTGCTAGGAAATGACGTAAGATGGCAGCAAAATCGACCCGCAGATGTAAAGAGGCAAGGTCTGCATTCCAGGGGTTTTATCGGGGATTCTCTTTCGTAGACCTTAAGTCGATTCTCTGGATCGATTTAAAACAAGAGGATCGATCAATGTAACAAAAATAAAATAGAATGCGAAGTTATATTAAACGATTAATAAAGAATTAAAGGTTTTATTTACTATATTTCAAATATAAATGGGCAAATATTTTTTGGAAAAGATAAAAAAACAAGAATTTATATAATAAAATATGTCGATATTTTAGGATTATGTTAAATTTAATCAATTGATAAAAGCCAGTTTGTTATATATTATCTTTATTGAGCCTATGATATTAATATCGCAAATTAATCTTACATTCAATTACTGCTATTACATTATGAACCATCCTCAAGGGGAGGATGCTCAAATAATACAAATAGTAATACAAAAAAAGGGACAACAATAGAAGTGAGTGCTATGGAGTTCAAGGCGTTGAAAGTTTTACCCAAAACATCCAATACCGAGCTCGCAACTCAAACCTGTTGCTGGGTTATTCAAAAGGGGCCGTCTACCTCTAGAAAGCAGTGAGATATGCAACCTGCCTATCAGCTCATAATAAATTAATAGAAATATATTAGATCTAATACCTAGTGTATGGAGAGGCATATATAGTAAATATTAGTATAAGTCATGATAAGTGATATTTATTTGCAATCGCACATTAGATATTTAACAGTTCTATTCAATGCTAACATTGTTGTAGTGAAGATGTGTATAATTTAATTTATAATTTTTTATACACAACGAATTGTAGCCAAAGTTAGTCTGAGGTGAAACATATGAGTTTAATTTAACGTTAACATAAGATATTGGTAAAAGGTATTAATATAAATTAGACTCATTAAAAGTTATGAACATAGCCAGACGGCATTACAACAAGAAACTTTAGATAAACGTAGTTAATTCTAAGTCCACTTGATAGGACGCCTTTCTTATATGCAAAAAATAATGACAAGATAATATGTATTCAATTATTAAATATACGTTCATGAGAACTAGCATGTTGCTAAGCAACAATAAAAAATCTAAATTCAAATATTAAATATCTGCCCATCAGAACTGGCATGTTACAAAACGACAATAATAAATCTAAATTCAAATATTAAATATCTGCCCATCAGGACTGCCATGTTGAAAAAACAACAATAAAAGATCTAAATTCAAATATTAAATATCTGCCCATCAGAACTGGCATGTTGCAAAAACAATAAAAAATCTAAATTCAAATATTAAATATCTGCCCATCAGAACTGGCATGTTGCAAAACAACAATAATAAATCTAAATTCAAATATTAAATATCTGCCCATCAGAACTGGCATGTTGCAAAAACAATAAAAAATCTAAATTCAAATATTAAATATTGCCCATCAGAACTGGCATGTTGCAAAACGACAATAATAAATCTAAATTCAAATATTAAATATCTCCCATCAGAACTGCATGTTGCAAAACAACAATAAAAATCTAAATTAAATATTAATAGTTCACGAGAACATATTAAATAGCAATTCACGAAATCGATACATCGATTAATTATAACTCCACTGGCGATAAGACGCCATCACCTAGCAACGAAGTGACATCTAAAGAACAATAAATTAATTTTCTAACAGTCCGATTTATTTCTAAATTATTTAGAATCTTAGGAAAAATAGGTCGAAAAGAAATTTTGGTAACGTCTTACAAAAAAAAAAGTTAAATTTGCCTAGAGTGAATTTTGACCTTACATTTTTAAGTAGAAGAAAGCCGGAGCTTATCCTATCTCAGTTACGACTTAGCCCAATGTAATTTGTTGCACATACGCAGTATATATACTATAAAGCACAGAAAAGGATAGATGGAAATTAAGGGAGGTCACATTCTAGAACATCAAGGAATACATCGATAGTGCATGCCAACACAGCTCCGGATGTCCGTGGCGTTCTGGAACATTATCGAAGCGGATATCTTCACTGCGCATGACAACACACTCCGGAAGGTCCGTGCCGTTCGGGAACATTATAGAAGCGGGTATCTTCACTGCGCATGCCAACACAGCTCCGGGAAGGTCCGTGGCCGTTCGGGAACATTATAGAAGCGGATATCTTCACTGCGCATGCCAACACAGCTGCGGGAAGGTCCGTGGCCGTTCGGAACATTATCGAAGCGGATATCTTCACTGCGCATGCCAACACAGCTCCGGGAAGGTCTGTGGCCGTTCGGGAACATTATCGAAGCGGATATCTTCACTGCGCATGCCAACACAGCTCCGGGAAGGTCCGTGGCCGTTCGGGAACATTATCGAAGCGGATACTTCACTGCGCATGCCAACACAGCTGCGGAAGGTCCGTGGCCGTTCGGAACATTATCGAAGCGGATATCTTCACTGCCATGCCAACACAGCTCCGGGAAGGTCCGTGGGCCCTTCGGGAACATTATCGAAGCGGATATCTTCACTGCGCATGTCAAATCAACTCAAGATGTTCGTTGCACTCACGTCACATTTTACCCTGCCAGTGTTCTATTTTCCCTGTACCGTGAAGGTGCGTCCGATCGGTTTTGTGTCGTTCTTCCACGCAGCCCCAGTCAGCAAGCAAATGGGGTAAGTCTCGTCTATTTTTGTTGTTTAGTGTCTTTCATAAACCATCCGATGCTACAAATATACAACAGCAAAAGTGGCAAATTATAGTATAAATTAGATATTATATAACGATATACTAATTTTTGGCCCAGTATTACCAACATTAGCTTTGAAATGCTCCTAGTTGCCCCCAAAAAATTTCTAAGACAAATCAACTTTCTATTTTAAATTTGTATTTTGTTTCCTCTCGATTTTTTATTTGATATTTTTACACGCTTCGGTGGCCGGTGGTATAAAGTGACAATCTCACAATATATTAAACTGCCAAAGTCTTGGCGATAGGGGTTTAATCCCGGTCGAGTGTACTGAGGGTGGGTTTTCCTCAATGGTTTTACACTCTCCCTCCATGCAAATGTGTGTATACTTCCTTAGATTCAACTTGACTAATCCCTAACATATTAGTGCAATCGGTACATAGGCGTATAACACGAACGAGTAGTAAGACGCGGTGCTAAAATATAAAAAAAATTAATCCAGCACTAAAATTAAGAGCAGTTTGCTTATTTAAATTTTACCGAAATGGCTGTAACTGTTTTGTTCAAAATGGATACATGGGGAGTGTTTTACATGAAACATAGGAATTTATTTTATTTTTTAATATAAAAAATAATAATTTAAAATTGGTTGACTGATGACTGAATTTTGAGAATGGTAAGTTTTAAAACAATATGGTTATGATTATTTGGCTCAAAATTTAACAACTGAAAGATTTTTCATTTTATTATCAAAATAATAGTTTGTTTGTTTTATTTTATTTTAAGATAATCAATTACAATAGACAATATTGATAAATTATGTACTATTGTTTCATATAATTAATTACATGTATATTTGACCAAAGGCGAGTTTGATAAAAAAATATAATCTGACACCTTAGCTCAGTTAGTAGTGTATGTGTCTACTAAGCTAAAAAGTCCCGGGTTCGATTCCTGGCATGGCCAAAAAATTTATCATGTTGAACTGTGGGTTTCCCCTTTCACATACATGAATTAACAGCCGGGGGGCTTGATGTTGTGTCTATCCTAGATTCTTAATGGGTTCTAGGATGAATAAGGTTATATTTATGGAAAGTGTAACCTCATTTGCGTGGAAGGTAAATGGAAAACCACCCTAAATACCGCTGACAAAGGTACAAACCTTGATCTCTCTGTCCTCGGCAGTTCAGTCTACTGCGAAATGATGCCTTAGACCATGTGGCCACTGAAGTAGGTTGTTATAGATTTAAGTTAGTTTAAGTCGTGTGTGGATATCATCCGTCGGTTCAGTGAGTGTACGCTAAAAACGTCAAATAGATGAGAAATGAAAATGATACAGATAGATGGATATAGATATAGATGTCGATCTCCCCCCCCCCCCCCAAATGAGCTCTTGACGAAAAACAGGATCTTCCAAACTGCCATTAAATAAAAAGACCTGTTTTTACTTAATTATGCTGGTCTTGTAAAAATAAAAAGGATGAAAAAATAGCCAAAGCTCGTCCCCATTTTTCACGAGAATGTAATCAGCGACGCGAAATTAAAACACGTCATAAACTAGAGTGCATGCGTGCTGTTTTTATTTTATTTTTTATTTATTTATTTATTTAAAAGCTAGCCAGTGTTTGCGCTTAAGATTAACCGTGAATTAATTAAAAACATATTTAATTTTTTTTAATTAAATTTTTTTTTTTTTTTGCTTTTATCTATTACCGGGTAGCATAGTACTTTCTTTTTTCGTGCGTAGATAATAAATCTTTTTAAAAAAATATTTGCAATATGCAAATTAATCAAGCTTCTTAGCATTAAATTGCTGAAAAAAGCAGGTTTCAGTGGTAATGGAGATAAAGGTAAACTAGATAACTTTTTTAGGTGGCTTTGCCTTCGATTCTTTTCACTTCATTCCGATGTTTTTAGAAAGGTTGATATACAGATGACAGATTTGGAGTTCACTTTGCGTTCGATCCTAATAGATTAAAAAACAAAAATTATTTGTGGTATTTAACCTACATTATCAGAATTGACTGATCATATCAGTACATGAGAATTTCTATGTGCGAGTACGAAATCGCCTACCAAGTTTGCCAGGAAAGGTATTTTCACATACCTTCCAGGGTTTTTTTACATGCTATAATCTACATAGGACCGACGGCTTTATTTCCACTCCGAAGAAAGTTGTGCTACAGATTTTTATCTCAAGAACAATCCGTTGACCTCGGTTGGGTTTGAACCCGCGATCCTGAAGTTAGTATTTAACCCCAAAACCAACGAATTTGACCTTGAACGATTGAGTGGAGAAGGTATTTTTAACGTAGTGTGATTTGTCATGCTATTTCCAGGTGGATAACCCACAAAAAAATTACAGATGCTTTTCAAATTAACATCTTTGATTGAACCAATGATTATCTAGATCTAAAACACACAGCCTTGACAAAAAAAGCATTATTTAGGTTTCTAATTTACACTCTCTGAACCGACTGATTATTTATCGCCACACGACTTATTAACTAACTTGAATCTATAACAGACACAACATCCAGTCCCCGGCCTTTAATCCATCACTATGAAAAGAGAAACCCATATTTCACCAATGAAACCTTTTTCGGCCAATTCGGGAATCGTACCCGGACCCCTCAGTTCAGTAAGTATTAACTTTACCGACTGAGAAGTGTCGACATTTAAAATATGTATTTTTTTGTGTGTGCACCTTGTCTTACTAACCGTTCAGTCTATCCACATATCTACAATAATGAGCTAATGATGAATAAGAAAAAAAGGAAATATACTAACATTTGCGTTGTAGAAAGAATATAAATTTATTTAGTAAATAAAAACCCCCTCAGCTCACCTGACTAAAATTTGAACCCCGATCTTCATTTTGATAAGACCTTTGTGGTGTGTGTGTGTTGTATATATATATGAATATATATATAATGAATATATTTGATCAAAAATATATATTTTTTACTAGCGTCATGGTGATGAACGGTTTCATTGAAGGGTGGAAAAACGATGTAAATATAAAAGTGACTCTTAACCTTTTACAGTCATCGGCCATACCAGCCTATAATTGACTTTTTAAAACACAAGAAAACCGGTGTATACTTCATAGGGCTGTGTTAACCCGCCCCGGTGGCCGCATGGTCTGAAGGTAATTTTTTTCAAAAATGGTTTTCCACTCCTCTCTATCCACACAAATTCGGGTTCACTTCTTCTAACTATAACCTTTATAATCTCTAAAACCTTTAGCTCAATTAGTACATAAGCGTATAACCCGAATGGGTAGTAAGACCTGCTGATAAAGAAAAATAAGACTGTTCAATATTACGATTGAAATAAAACAACCTTAAAGGTGATTATCATCTTAACTCCCCTCCTCCAGAATCCTTACAAACACGAGATTAGCCTGTACACCCCGTTCGGTGGTATAATTGTGCTGGGGGTCCGGGGTTCAATCCTCGGTCCCGGCACAGATTTATCTGATTGCCAAACCCTTCCTTCACCTCCGACAAGACGTGTATTAATCACAACTTGTGAACGTGTGGAATGCCAGGCCTCCACCGTGGTTCGGATCCCACGTTAAACTGTATGTCCTCCATTTCATCTCACAATCACCCTACCATTACACATTAACGTAAGTGCGTATAACCCGAACGGGTAGTAAGACGTGGTGCTAATAAGAATAATAGTATAATTGTCTGTATATAGTGACAAAGTCCTCTTTCAAATATTTCTAGTTAGAATACTTGGTCCCTTTAATTATCAGTCTGTTAGACACGTGACTAATAATGTATTTCTAGAAAGAACCCAATCGATAATCTCAACGTGAACATTGTTTTTATTATATCTTATTTAGAATAACACATTTCTTTTAATGAATTTCGATTTTTGGGGTGAATCGTCTCATTTCTTTTTTTATATTCAAGACTGTAGACTATAGGAGTCCTTCCTGATAATGGAATCGCAAATATAAAATTCGTATGAAATTGCAAATGATTGCCTAAAGATAGAGAATATATAATTATTTTATACATATACATTTAATAAGCAGTGGGTCATGAACGGAGGGAGGAGGGTGGGAGGAGCACGGGGGTAAATTTACCCCCCCAAAATAATATAGTAAAACTTTTAGATAATGTAAACATCATATTGAGGCAAGATAAAATGTTCACACAAAGTTAACATAATAAAACTAAATTGTGCTTGAAGCACACACTGAAGAGATTTTGAAAGCTCTGATAGTGATACCAGCTTCATCGGCTACTGCAGAAAGAAGTTTCTCAATTCTTTGATGCATTAAAAACTATCTTCGCTCCACGATGAGGCAATGTAGACTAAATTCTCTAAGAGGCTCAACAAAATTGAAATTACAAAACTGGTTAATGGTTTTATAGCTAGTAACAAATATAGGGCAAAGGTGTACGGAAACCTTCTTTAATATTTCAATGTTTCATAATTTTTTGTTTCATAATTTTTCTTAATTCGTATTGTGTGTACTAATTCCAAAGTTTGTAATGACTAAAATAAATGAGAAAAATGCACATTGAGACCATTAAATACAGGTATCCTTCGTTATACGTGATCTCACTTTACGCGTTTTCGTGTTACGCGATTATTTATCAGAACCAATCACTCGCGTAGTGTGAGGGACAGCTGTATTACATTGTCCTGGTCTTATTTTTTAATCTCAAAAGTGTTATGCCCTATAAAAATACATTATTATTTCTACCTCCCAAATAAAAACGTTCCTGCGCCACGGTTAATAAGCACATTAGTCCAAGTGAACAATTTAAAAATACAAGTTTTAAGTTAGCTTGAAATTCTGTCATCGTATCTAGCCGAATATACTTTTTAAGTATAACAGTCCAACACTTGTATTGCGAATGAAAACAAAAGTTTTAAAAAATGCTGATACTGTTAAATTTACACCCCCGCCTTCCCCCGGTCCCCTATTTCTCCGCCGCGTATATTTCGAGCGTAAGAGATGGGATTTTTTTTTTATGTCAGAGGCTATTAGAAGAAAGTTTCTAGACTTTTTACTCTTCCAAATTACTCCCTCGTAAATATATATTTTTTAATTTTTTCTTTTAGGGTTGAGCGTATTACCTGGGTTATTGTTTATTTCACCTCCCCTTCTTCTCAAGCCTTAACCTTATCTTGTTATATTTCCACCCTCCCCCCTTTTTATTCCCGTCAACCCCCACCCACACTTTACTCTAATGTCAAACCATCGTTATCTTTTTCATGTTTTTACGATCGTTGAGACTTAGATGTCCCACATATTGGACGCTGAAAAAAAAGTTATAAAAAACCTTCGCTATATTTGTTGATGGTGACGCTAAAGTAAAAAAAAACTTTTTTAATTGTCAAGTTTTCAAATTTTTTTTTTATAGTAAAAAAGTTTTAGTAAACATTACTTTAATTCGGTGTCGTAATCTAAATATGATTATTATAGTTTATACTTTGACGATAGTAATTATAATTTATTCAAAAACTTTTATTAGTAATTCAGATGAGACATGCAAATACCAACTAAATAAATCAAGATTCGTTAAATATATAGGAATCGTGTAATGTAACTGACTTGCCCTTAAAGAATGTGAAAGCATTGACAATAATATCGTCCTAATTCTATAAACATATCTTATTTTATTTAAATTATAATACATTAAGTAGCGCTTAAGGCACTTCTTCTTCTAAGAAGGCAAGAGCCATTGTAAGTGACGTCACAGTGTGTGACGTTGGTAGAGTCAATATGACAATTTAAGGTTTTTAAATAATAACTTCCTGTTCTGGAAAGTTTGAATAGAGATTTTAAAAGGTAATTTGAGGCATCTTCCGGCTCTCGGACCTTCTATTGCCACCGAGATATTTTTGTTGTTGTATTTTTAATTTTTTACAAATCCTTCTAGAATGATCTTTCGAAGCGAGTTATATACTAGCCGTGGTGAAATCACTAGCAGTGTGAGAAGGGCAGTGGCTCACAGAGTGGCTCATAGACTGGCTCACTAGCTTCGTACGTTCGTGTTATCATTATCAGTCGCGTCTCGAAATTATTAACATGATCAGTTTTACGATCAAAACAATAGTGACATTAAAATAAAATCACATCTAACCTAATAATTGTGTATTATTTCAATAGTTCAACAATTGGCACTCAATCACAGGGCTATAAATACCAATTATATAATCAAGGTACCGTACCGCTTTAATTAGTGCTCGATCACGGGGCAATTATCAGCTAATTAAACATAAACACTTCAATTAGCCCTCAATGCGAGGAGAGTATTTCTATAATTCTACAATCGACAAACCTTGAAATATCTTTTTTGACGACTCACGTACAGCCAAGCGGCAAACGGCTGAAATATGCTCAAATTTGAGGTGATATAAACCGAACGGGTAGTAAGACGCGATGCTAGATAATAAATAAATAGGCTCTGAATAGGTAGCCTATAAACACTCCACCAAACGCCACTGAAAATCTGGCTTACGTAATAATGTAGGTCTGTAGACGAGATCACGCTATTTTACATTTTCATGTCACGCTTCTGGAAAGGATATATATATACACAATTTTGAAATCATCTTAATTTGAATTTCTTCTCGCCCATCTAAGAAGTTGGTGTGAAAATAATAATACTAACTATAATAAAAAATGTGTAATAAACTGATTTATATTCAAATTTGTTCCCATAAGACGCGTATTCCTGAAGGGTGAGCGCTACGGAAATGTTGGTTATTGTTGGCTTAACCGTTCTCATTGCACATTGAGAACTTTTCAATTCTATTCGTGAAAATAAGAAAAAAATATATAGATAGAGAAGAGTGATAAAACAGAGGGTAAAGAGAGACAGGTGAAGATTCATAGAAGAAAAACTTTTTTTTTTCTATCCAAAGAAAGTTTGTAATTTCATTTCACTAACTTTACTTTTTTTTTAGAACTAGCGAATGGATCTCCCATTTTAAGTAATCTTGTTAAAAAAATATTTGTGAATGTTACTCATGCGTTGTTTGCACAGGGTGAACTTGTAATTTTTGTTATGAGTAATGAGGGTGGACTTAGAGGGGGGAGGGGGATTTCGAACAGCTTGAGCTTTGATTTATTATTATTATTATTATTATTATTATTATTATTATCACCGCGTCTTACTACCCGTTCGGGTTATACGCACTTACGCTAATGTGTGATGGTAGGCTGATTGTGAGAGGAAATGGAGGACCTACAGTTTAACGTGGAATCCGAACCACGGTGGAGGCCTGGCATTCCACACATTCACAAGTTGTGGATTAATACACGTCTTGTCAGAGGTGAAGGAAGGGTTTGTAAATCAGATAAATCTGTGCCGGGACCGTGGATTGAACCCCGGACGCCCGCACAGAAGTCTGACACCTTACCCCTAAACCGCCAGGTCACCCTTTGACATATTCAATTTGGTTCAATTTTCAAGATTGTTTTACGACACTGTATGAAGTCACTCATGGTCACAACATTAATCGTCACGATCAGGGATCAAAATACTGACACTCAATAATTTCTACTATAATTATAAATATGTTCGTCTAAATAGGTTTTATTGTATATTATACTATAGTTTAAAGAGTTGATGTAGCCCATGACTAGATAGTATATACAGGCTACTATTAAAGCTTAGTAGTTTTTTCAAAATAATAACCACACGAATAATGTATGTATTTAGCTTTAGTTGTTTTTTTAAGTGGGTTTCCTCGACTACCTGGTAAGTTTTTAAGGTGCTGCGAGACTCCTACACGACGTGACGACATGGACTACTTACCACCCGGCCGTTTATTTTTGTTGGCCTCAGTTATTTCTTTGTGGGAGTCACTTTGGGCGTCGTTAGACCCGGCTGTTGGATATCGGGTGTTGTTCCCTCCGCAAGCTATTCTATTACATCGCTCGCAAATTTAAATGAAAATTTTCACTTTCGTTTCGTCACAATTCGCTTCGCTACCATTGAATGTATTGTTGTCCAGTAGTCGACAAAACATCTCTGACTCCTCCACGTACACCATATTAGATCAACTACTCGAACTACTTTTTGCCGCTGGAGAAAACCTTCCACGAGCCGGCCAGGCGCTCTCGCGGAGTTTTAAGGGAAACAATGGTCGTCCGATGAAGTAATGTCGCACAGCGTTCGGTGTTGTAAATGCCTGTGGTGTCACTCTCGTGTTTAAACCGGCCTGCTGAAGACAGGGAGATTGGGGTTTGAATATCGGTAGGGTAAACCGAGAGTGTTTTTTTTTTCACCAAATTGTTTCCCACTCTCCTTCCAGGAAAATGAGGGTAGATTATCTCTAAAATGCTTTGGTCCTCATCTTTACCCCATTAGAGTAATTATCATACAACCTCAGCCCCCCCCCCTCTCCCACACTTTACTACACCTCACACATATACACAACCCCCATCCCCGCTCCCTTGTACCCTCATTTGACGGAGAGAAGCCCTCATGTAAAGGGTCAAGTGATTGGTGAGATAGGTCTGACGACATGATCGAGGGGAAGCTATGAGTGGAAACAGTGATTGATGAGACGAGGACAAGACAGGGAGAGGAAAGAAGAATGAGTATGGGATTAAAGAGGGGAGAAGGAGGAACGAAAACAAAGAGACTATGGATTTTATTTCATACGAGCCACGCACGTGGTCTCACCAAATACGCGAAATATTTTCCACGTCTTACTACCCGCGTATTTACACGAACAAAAAAATGAAGAAATGTACCAGCATTTTCGTGAATTAAGAGCCGTTTCTGGCGGTCCTAAGCTAATAAGGCAGAGGCGTTAAAGACGTTGCCTATATGTGACGTCACGGCAGGTAAATGAACCAACGTTTTATTCGGCGAGTTTTGAATAAGAAACAAGAAAACGGTGATTTTAAAAACCAGGTAAATGTTTTCAACGCGCAAAAAGTATAATTGGTGTGTAAACTTGTCAGAAGAAGAGAGGAAATTTTAACAATCCATAAACAAGAGGTCTCACAGTGTGAACTGCCCATTTCCTTCCCTCTCTTTCTGTTTGGTTCATTGATGTCTTAAGTGTGATAGTGCTTTAGGCGCTTCAAGCTAGGATGCAACCCGCTTCGCAAAGTAGCTAAAAATAGCAGGCAACGTAGTTAACGTGTAAAACACCGCCTAAAAAGTTCGATCCACCTTTGCTACAGTTTGGACTGATCCGGACCTAGTTTCCCCCTTCCCCCTCTCCCCCATGCTACGCCTGGACCTCTTGTAGGAAGGACAACCCACATAGCGTCCTGTCAGCACCTTCTCGCACTCCCTGGAAGAATAATGGCGGAACGTCTGTGGTAGGCCGTGTCACCGAGATTCTTTCCTTTCCCCCCAAACTTACTTACTATTATCACTTTCTACTCGCGACCGCTGGGCACGCGGTTTAAATGTTGGGCTCCTTTTTTTCTCCCCGGTGACGGGTAGATCGGAGTTCGATTCTTAGCTGGGTTTACTGGTGCGGGGGTATAACGAGGGGTTGTAAAGTGTTTCCCACCTTCTCTCCGTTCAAATGCAGGTACACTTCATATACATTCCACATTCCTCATACCCGTTTCGGTGGCCGCATGATCTAAGGCGCTACTCTCGCAGTAGACTAGACAGCCGATGACGGGAAGATCGAGGTTCGAATCTTGGTCGTGTGTACTGAGGGTCATTTTCCAAAATGGTTTTACACACTCCCTTCACGCAAATGTGGGTACACTGACTATAAGTTAAACCTTCCTAATCCATAAAACCACTATCGTAATTAGTAAATAAGCGAACCCTAACGGGTAGTAAGATGCGGCACTATTTTTTTTTCACCATTTTACACTACCCATTCTTGTTAGACGGATATATATGAATTAAAAAAACTGTATTAGGAAGGAGGATGGTTGAATTTAGAGTAAATGTACCCGAATTTGCGTGGAAAGTGAGTGTAAGACCATGTAGGGAAAAAATTCCCTCAGTACACCCGACCAGGAGTCGAACCCCTATCTACTTGTCATCGACCATATAATCTATTTGGAGAACAACGCATTAGACCATTTTCTCCACCGAAGATGGTTGAAAATAATCAAATCTCTTTCCTAGAGTAGCGCAGCTGTAATACAAAATGTTGCGTGCAAAAAAAATAATTCAATATCACTTCTGAGGGAACTTCAGGTCTTGTGGAGAAAAGATGTATCTTCGTTATCTCTCAGTTAACTGTTGCCAGATCTCTTCGCTCTCAGATATGTCTGCAGGTGGTGTGCTGGGGGTAAGAAGGAGCTACTGGCAACATCGATTATCCAGCGTTGCCTTGTCTTATGGAGAAGGAAAGACTAACCTTACGAAAACAAGAGAATGACAACTCTGTTTCCCCAATAGAAACCATGTATTTCCGCCTCAGAGATGATATCCAGTGTAACAACAGTCTTGTTTAAAAACTTAATTGTATTTTTGTAAATATCGGATCCTCAAAACTTTTTTTTTCCTTTTTAGATAAACGAATTCTAATTATTCTAAGGTGGAAACGAAAGGTAGAATGTAGTGGAAGCTTACGTCCATTTCCATGTAAGGTGAGTGGAATACATTTGCGAACCTTCAACAACCTCTTTCATACCTCTGCCAAGATAACACTCTATTATAACTTATTATTATTGTTATTCTATAGCTATTAATAATATATATTTCAAAAGTGACGGCTGAAGATCACATGACATGATGTATGAATACATTAGCTCCGGCCATGTTATTAGCGTTACCACAGTCTTAAGACTTCTATTTGGTTTTAAAGTTAAAATTTCTCCTATAATTTCTCCTTGGATTTGAAGTATATATTTTCCCTTGGCGATCAAGTTATACTTTCTGTCTAGCTTGATCACCAAGGTAAAATATCTACAAATTAATATTATATTGGAAAGTATATTATATTTATGGAGCATACCCGTTATTCACGCGGCTTGAGACTTCAGTCTTGCAATTATGTCAATATATATATATAAAAGGTCAGTGTAGCCAACTGGTGACACGCAAAACAATGGCGGCCCGCGCTCACTGAAAATATGGCCCCCACAGTATTCTTGGCGTAATTTAAAAGGAAACACTTGGTAGGAGATGTGAAATATCTAATTATTTAAACAAAACTATCTATTTAAAAATTCACGATTGCATTTTACTAGACATTTATTTGATTAATATATATATATACACCTAAGTTGTTTTGTGAAAGGGTGTGTGGGTGCATAGTTTATAATAAGTTCTTATGAGCTTGGTAAAAATATTTTTTTTGCAGTAAAATTTAAAGATTTTACCAATCTTAAATACAATTTTACTGAAAATAATTGTTGAACAAGTAATGTTTATAGGTCTATTAAATGTATGGGATTACTAAATATCATGGCAGCGGCGCGAATTTATAGTCATATTTGGCTCCTGAGATTAAAAACATTGGACCACTCTGTCCTAGGTGATCGATGGATTGCTTAGCATTAATTATACATTTAAATCACTTCAGATTATCTACTAAACGAAAAACATTTTGAGCGACCACCATATTAAAATGATTAACTAGATCGAAAAACTATATACATATATCGTTCAACTTAGATTCAAATAATGTCCCCACCAAATGTTGTTAAAATTGATACATGCATTTTGACAATTATTGAGTAGCAAAGAAAAAAATAGACAAAATGCTAAATGCTCAAGTTAAATCAGGACCTATATGCCAGATAAAAGACCTCTCAATGCAAATTGGACTCTAGAAGGGTATCGATTCAAGGACATCGCATGCGAGGGAGAAAAATAATCATTAGAGTTGTTCTTTGACACAATTTCGTGGCTCGTTACAACTTCTTTATCAAAATCTTTATAGTGGAAGGGTGAATCACATTTTTTATGTGTGAATTACCTCAAAACTCATGTTTATTTAAATTAATTTTGAAGAAAAGGTAAAAATAATACCTCCGTTGTACTAAATTTCTCCATTTCTCGTCCTTTTTTTGAATATTATTTTCTCTCCCTCCCTATCTCCCCCCCCTCTCTCTCTCCATTCCGACCCTTTTCTTTTCAATTCTTCTTTACTCTAGTTTATATTCGTGAGACAAAACCATATAAATGGTATCCTCCTCCATTAATGAAGCGTAGGCCGTGGGGAAACGTGCTCTTATATGTATTTTTTTTTACTATATTCATGAGGAAAAAAGAAGGTTGGAATTGGGGTCGAGATTCAAAATAAACCTTTTTTTAAAGTGTTTATTTTTTTGCTTAGGGTTTTTCTTTCCCTTAAATGAAGATTTTTATCATCAGGGAGGCTTTGGGGGACGAGGTGGGTCTTACGGCTAACATAAATGTTGTTGTGACACTTATGTTTCAATGACGTAATTAGACCACGAGACACAAGAGTATGAGGCTTTAGCGACTAGGGGGACGAAGGGGTTGGGGTGGGGAAAGGGGTAGAAAAGCTTTTATTGGAGTAAAGGGGAGAGTTTATACAAAGGTGTTTGATTGTACAATTCTCTTTAGAAGTAGATATGCCCGATTTAAAACAAAATGTTTAAAAAACTTTTACACATGTTTATTAAAAAGTTTTCTTAAAGTTACATATATTCCTTAATTGACTATTTACTCTAATTTTAGATTCATCATACACACACATTTATAATAGTTTATCATAATATGAAAATATACTTAATATAATTTATAAACTCTAGAAATCGTGTCAATCTTCTTTTGATCAGAACGTTAAAAATAATACTTAAACATTTTATGAGCATTATGATAATAAATAATAATTTTTAAAAATTTCAAGTCGACAAAGAAAATGTAAAATGAATTCATTAAACCAAATAGACATACGCTGTTATTTTACTAAGTAAGATAATATATATATATTTTTTTAAGTTGGATCATAATTTATTACGGTTTTTCTCCTTAAAATTTTGACCTGTTCAAGATTCACTTTCAGAATGTTGTGTTAGGATCGTGCGAAGCTTAAAAGCGTTGAAGTCAAAGTTAAAGGCAAAATCTTCTTCACTTTGACTTCAAAACCCTCATTAACTTTCGCATCTTTGAAACATTTTGAAATATTTTGAATATAAATGACATATTTCAACATATTGTAATTTTTAAAACCTCTACTAAACATTCTAACACAGACTAGTGAATAAATGACACACACACACACATCAAACGTAAGCAAGATAAGTTCAGATGCATCAGCATAAAAAAATATGGAGTGTTCTACTTTTTTAATCTAAAACTTTCTCTTTAACTGGATACATTAAATGAATAATTTAAAAATTAAAAGTAGTGTGATACGACAATAACAAAAGCCTTACTTCGACTTTGTTATGCATATTTCGAACCTTTTTTTTGAATTCACCTCCCATTTAAGAATTGAACCATTATACATTCTTATAAGCTACAAATTATTTATTACTATAGTTTAAAAATGTAATATATTTTAAAACTATTTAACTAGATAATATGTGCAAGTCAAAAATAATAATACATGTATATACCAAAATGAAATAAAAAATGGGTTGATTATTTTTTTCAATTTTGGTTAACTTTTTACACAAATTTGACCTGATTTTGACTAATAGCTCTTGCAGTGTGGTCAAATGTAGGAATGTCAACTTTAATAAGTGCAGCTAAGAACGCGAAAAAATACTATATTTATTTTTTATTTACAAAGCCTTGATATATATATTTAAAGATTCGTACTATTTGTCATAGACATCTTAGTGTTTAGAAGTACTTTTATTTTATTTTAAAAGCTTAAGGAAAACAATTCTATGCTATTACTTAAAAACCGTAAAAAAAACTGTTGTAATTCAGGCAATAAAAACAAATATTCCCAAGGACAATGCTCCAGACAAATATTAAATGTTTGGTAGGTTGTTTGAGGAAAGATATATTTTTCATGCGCCCTCCCTAAGAAAATCGGACTGTTTAAATGCGGATAGCCAAGATGGTTTGCAAAGCGCACAGAATTAGGGTAAAGGAGGAAATATTAGAATTAACCTAATGCAGCCAAATTCATGTTATGAATGCGTAGATATAGTAGCTTATAAATGATTATTATTATTATTGTACATCTATGATTAAATTACTCTCGCAGTTGGCTAGACTGCCGATGGCGGAGAGATCGATGTTCGAATCTCGGTCGGGTGTACTGAGGTTTTTTTTTTCAAAATGGTTTCCCACTTTCCCTTCACGCAAATTTGAGAACACTTCTTCTAAATATAACCATCCTACTCCCTAAACCTATTAGCGTAATTAGTACATAAGCGTATAACATGAACGGGTAGTAAGACGTGGTGCTAAAATAATGGTAAAGAAACAAATGTATGGGATCCTTTGTCGACCCGTTATGTTCATAAAGCATATTTAAATTGCTTATCACCAATAAGTTAGCTAAAATAATTTTAAGGTTGGTCTGACATTAATCCCCCCCCCCACCTCCCCTAACAGTCGTGCTTCCTATATACCCCTCACCCCTTCTTATAACCCACTCGTCTCTTAACACACTATATTTTGAAGTATAATGGGAAGGTATGAGAAAATACCTTTCCCGGCAAACTTGATAGGTCCTTTCGCTCTCGCTCGTAGAAATTCCATGTGCTGATATAATCAGTCTGTTCAGAAAGTGCACGTTAAATACTTCAAATATATTTTTCCAGGGTAATCCGTATATTCCATTGAGAGGATAGGAATAGTGAAGGTATAGCTTTTGAATAAATGTACCCGTATTTGCGTGTAGGAAGAGTGTAAAATCATTTAGGAAACAGACAACTTAATCGCACCCTTTAATATTTGAACAACGACCTCTCATTTCAATTGCAAACCAGACTAAATGAGGTTGACGCCTTAACCCTCGCGCCCATCGATGGAGAACTTGTTCCCAAAATACCGGAAGATGGGTGATGAATGGAAATTATGGCCAACCCCAAAAAAAGTAAATACAATATTTTTTAAACTGGATCTGGATTCTAAAACCTTAATTTGAGTTTAAAAAAGTATCTACGAGTTTAAAGTCGACATGAATAACGTGATGGACAATTTATTTTTGAGAGTAGAAATAAAATAAAATTACTATGAATATTTTAACTTTATTTTCGCGCCGAAGCGTCATAAAGTCCATGTAGAGCAATCATAACGCGGAAAATATTTTTATGAAGATGAAGGAACGAAAACGTGTCTGGAATTATAATGACCCTATTTAAACCTTTTTTTAAATAAAAAAACAACCAAAAAAAAATATAAGGGAAGAGGCTCAATTTAGAGGTCGTACTGACTTTTACAAACATCAATAGCTCGCCTCCACGACATCTACGTCTGAAACTCTTTGCTAGAGGATCTGGGAGAATCCAAATTTAGATTCAAGGTCGTTCGAATGTTAGGCTTAAAAAAATTAACTCAAAAGGTAGTTATTTCATTTTTTACATTTTTATTTGGTGGGTGGCACACTTTTTTATCCGAATGATTTCATCATCCCACAGCTTACAAACTAATTTAATTATAGAACCATCCACTTCAGTGTCTGTATGGTCTTAGGCGTCACGTTCATAATATATTAGAATGACAATTACAAGGAGATCGGGGTTTGAATCCTGGGCGTGTGTGCGAAGGTAATTTTCCACTCGCTCTCCAAGCAAATTTGGTTAAACTTATTCTAAATTTAACATATATATATATAGATATATAGATATATTTATATATACATACACATAACAGAAGGCTGTACAAGAGAATAAACAGATCTTATCACCGTTGTCCACTAGGTTTTTTTCTTTTCTTATGAGATATTTAACGTTCACTTTCCCGAACCTACTGATTATACCAGAACTCGACTTAAAAACTAACCTAAGTCTAGAACAAACACAACATTAAAGGGCCGTATGAAATAACTTGACCAAGTGGATGCTTAGTGGACTCTAGCGTGGGTTTGCTTGCGTCATCATCGGTTAAAATGTGGAGAGATAGAGAGCTCGAGACCGCACTATCGGTCCACCATACGTTCTTGCATACCACCCTCAGTACCTCCGAGCTGTCAATTCATCGCTGTGAAAGAGGAAACCAACATTTCACCGATTATATATATTTTTTCCCAGCCAATACAGGAATCAAACCTGGTATACTCAGCTCAGTAGGCAGATACTCCTCAATGTAGTACCCTTAAAGCCGTTGCCTACTTGGAGATTTCGAAGCTACTTTGCGAAGCGGGTTGCATCTTAATTTGACGCGCCTAAGCACTCTAAAAGCGCTATCTCACTTGGACACTAATGTACGAAATAAAAGGAGAGGGAAGATAAGTGTTCGCCCTGAGAAGAACTTGTAACCGAGAGTCGAAATAGTATAACTGGTACCGGAATCTATAAGAATTTTGAAACTACCCACTACTAGGCCTACTATTAGTATATATTTGTGCACAATCTAATGTCTAATATTTGATCTTTATATACTATACTCGCTTTGCTCGTTGGGGGCGTAGCAACGAGCAAAGCCGTTTTTTGGTAGGTCTTACCGTTTAGCTACAAGAGACCTCCAAAGAAAGGTCTTTAAAGTTTCTCCGGCATTTTGAATTTTTTTCGGGGGTTAAAAATTAAAATTTTAACCTTTTTGTAATTTTCCCGTCGGTTACAGTTTAGAAGCTATAAGTTTGCCGAATTCAAGTTTCTAATTCATCTGGAAGTGAGTTAACATTAATGTCAGTGGGTGAGTCAGCAGTGAGGCTTTATAGTAGTCTAATAATATTTTAGAATTAATTCCTTCAGTTTACATTGATTCGATAACGCCTACGGTGGTCAACTGTATCAAATCACGCCAACTTCCTATCAATAACTGTTTCGGCGAGTGTTCCATCATTCATATTCTAGCTGTTCCCACGAATTATTCGCGTTCGCTAATAAATAAAAATAGAAAAGCATTCCTGGTTGTTTAATGGCGCAGTATACTTTATCAATTGATTTACTGTGGTTTACCATTTTACAGGTTTATTGTATGGCTTTCCAAAGGTTAAACCCTGCAGTGAATGGGCTAGATAATTTTACAACCCTTGTTTGTACAATTGATTTTGTTATTTTTATAAAATAATATTAAGGGGCGTAATTTAAATCTATTCTTTGATGCATTTTAAGGGTTAAATAAATGAACTTGGTAAATATTAAACTTGAACCGGCCTCTTGGTATAATGGTCAGACCCTTCGGTTGCTGACCTAAAGGTCCCGGGTTCGATTCCAGACTGAATACAGTGGATCTTTCTCCAAAGGAGAATAATTCCCATGGTCATTAGGGTTTGGTTAATTTGGCTTAATCTTGGTTAAAACCTTCAGTGGCTCCACCCAAACTTACTATAACCGTCCTCTAATTTTATCGGGACATGTAAAGAGCCTCCATGGAAAGGATGTACTGCTATTAGTACATTCGAGAGTTCCTTGGACAACGGTACATCAGTACGGGCTGATCTTTCCACAGACTGAGCTACGAGTGATGTAGTCCAGACGTCCAGATCTATATTATTAGCTTGGTTGGTTGTATTTAGTATCTTTGTACAAAAGTCGTTACCCACTCTCTCCACGCATTGGCGGTTACATATCTTTCAAATGTCGCCGTCTTCATCTCTACCCAATAAGTGTAAATATTTGGATATCCCGAACGTAGATGTATTGAACACACAAATTAACAAACCCTCACTTAATTATCTAGAAACCCGCCTCGGTGGCGTAGTTGGCTAACGCGCTAGTCGTGTTGAGCCCGACTGCTGAGGACGGGGAGGTCGAGGTTCGAATCTCGGTCGGGTGAACGGGGGGGGGGGGTTTCCTAAATGGTTTTTTACTCTCCCTCCACGAAAATGCGGATTCACTTCCTCTAATTAAACCTTCCCAATTCCTAATCCATTAGCGTAATTAGTACTTAAAGCGTATAACCCGAACGGGTAGTAAGACGCGGTGCTAATATTAATTATCTAGAAACAAATTAAGATATACAAAGCGTTTCAATGCTCTGAAAGGGTGGCCACCCCATAAAAAGTGGTGCATTATTTTGACAGTTCAGGGTTTGAGTCCTTGACAAGTGCTAATATTTTTCCTACCATCTCGGCTACTCAACCCGTATATTTGGGCCGTATTAATAGTCCATGCTAATGAGTCGACCGATCTCTGAGTATAACGAACAACAAACAGTTCAACTTCAATATCGATCATATACAGTCTACAGCAGTGGTTCGGTTCCCCAATCATTTTAGATGTAAGCAGCCCTCGAACAAGGAAAAAAAAAAAAAACATGCTTGAGACTTCATAAAACATTTTACAGAAAGATTATGAAAATACACTGATGGAAGTTAAATTTTACGGGTATAAAATTATAAAACCAACGGAAAACATCACATTTTCTCGCTGCACTTTTTTAAAAATGTCGTTTATTCAGATTTGAAGAAATTGGTGGTAAATAATGAATGAAGTTATTTTATTGTGTATAAAACAAATAAAGAATATTCTAAAACTCCTTGACAAAGCACAGTTTGAAAAACGCTGGTCTATGGTATTTATTGTTTTATCACCTCGTCTTACTACCTGTTCAGGCTATACACATAATGATAACTATTCTAATGGTGCAGGGATGATGAAGGAAGCATTTTAGAAGTAAAATACTCGCATTTTCTTGGAAGGAGAATGGTAAACAGTTTAGTAAAAACAACCCTCGGTAAACCCGACCGGGATTCGATCCATGATCATCCCGTCGTCAGAAGGATAGTATGACGAGCGAGAGGCGCCTTAGTCTATTCGGTCACTGAGGTAGGTGATATTTAATGAACTGATATACTTGTGTAGATGTTAAATTTACAAATTTACAGTATATGTAACAGATGTGTGTGTACATTTTTACATCCATTATTTTTCCAGCCTGGGTAGGTTTTTTATCCAAGCCATATATTTTCCACTACCGGCTGACTAGGCCTGTCGTATCTTCATATGCCTTATATTCTAACTTAAGACTAGGACAGGCACAATATCCAGTCCCCGGCCGTTAATTTATCAATTTTAAAGGGTAAACACACATTTTCATCATTGATAAATTTTAGACTAAGCAAGGAATCGAACCTGAGACCCTTATCTCAGCAGGCAGACATCCTACCCTTTGATTTACGATGTCGGACTATGTAAGTGTTATTTAAAAACGTTTTAAAATAATAATTTGACATTTACAATATCTCCAATTGCTCACAAATATAAACGTATAAAAAAATGAATACCTATTGTTTTTCAAACAGTAGATTGGCAACGGTTTTAATTAAACATATTTTTATGAAATTAAATAACGCATGGAATTTAATACATTCAAGTGTTTTATTGATGATTTTGAAACGAATCAAACTTAGGGCTATAATTTTAGCCAGTGTTTATTTGCTATATTATTCAAATTTATTTAAAATTTACAAACAGTTTTTCCGTTTTGAATATGTTTGTCATAGTGTTTATCGAGGGAGAGCTAAGCTTAGAAATTTGAATATTCTTTGTTATTATTATTATTATTATTATTAACACCGCGTCTTACTACCCATTCGGGTTATACACACGCTAATGTGTAATGGTAGGGTGATTGTGAGATGAAATAAAGGACTTACAGTTTAACGAGGAATCCGAACCACGGTGGAGGCCTGGCATTCCCCACATTCACAAGATGTCTTGTCAGAGGTGAAGGAAGGGTTTGGAAATCAGATAAATCTATGCCGGGACCGAGGATTGAACCCCGGCCGCCAGCACAGAAGTCTGACATCTTACCCCTAGACCACCAGGTCACCTAATATATTCTTTGTTCTTCGATGCCCACAATAACGTTTTCATCTCCGAAAAATTTCAAGGGATTATGAAAAACTTCAATGTATTATAGACGGATTTTGAAATATCTCACTAAATATTACATTTTTATGCATAGACACATTTTTAAAACAGCTACTAAACAATAATTCAATGCCAACCAGTGATTAAACAGCACAGCTAAACCAGATATTTTAAATTATTATTATTAAAAAAACACCCTCAGTAGACCCGACTGTGATTAAAACCCCAATACCCCCCACCATCAGCAGACGAGTCTTAACACGAGAATGACGCCTGACACCGTTCAGCCACTGAAGCGGGTAAAATACACCTTGCTTGCATTCAATTTATAAAACCAATATCCAATATTTAGCTTTTTTTACATTCTATCTCATTGTAAATTATCTACGATGCGTTTTTGACACACAGGTTTTCATAGCTTATTCTGTCTTTTATTTTATTCATAAAAAAAATTGTTTGAATGTTGAATGAGGGCGGAAAATGGGCACAAATTTAAGACTAAAAAAATATGATTATCTTCACCTTCAGCTTTGCTTACTTCGCTTCATGTTTAAAGAATGGCCTACTTGGCTATTACCATCTTTCATTATTTATATTTTATCTTGGTGGTCTTGGAGTAAAGTGCTCACCACGTCCCCAATGTTCGTCGGTTCAAACCCAGCCGAGGTCTACGTAATTCCCGAATAAATATATGTCACATCCCTCTAACTCGCCCCCCTCTCCTCCTCGTATTTCTATTAATAGTTTTTCTGAATAATATTAATTTTTAAAATTTAAATAAACATGTATTTTAAATTTGTATTAACATTGTTTACTAGGAATTATAAAAAAAAATATTACACAGCTACAAACAAATTTTAATTTATTAATTTAATGATTATTATATTTCATATTTTGAATAAAACCTCTTTTTCCCGGATTTTTACTGTAATTTACCAAATTCCCGTTTTTTATCCGATCATTTCAAATTACTGGCTAATTCCCGTTTTTCCTGATTTTCTCAGATGATGACACTCTTTGGAAAGTTATGTAAAAATAACTTTTCCGGCAAAATTGGTAGGTCCTTTCACTTTCGCTTGTATAAATTCTAGTGTGATGATAAAATCAGTCGGTCCTGATACTGCACGTTAATTTTCATAAGTCTTTTGGGAATCTATCCATGATAAAGAGTCCTTTTAATGTAGAACGTCTCTACCCATCTCTCGAATGCATGTAAACGTCAGGCAATAAATAGATCCAGTTCTCTTTGGCATACTCGCCGACTGCCATCCGCGCTGGCTGACTCGGTCGGTGAATTATGCCAATGCTTGAAAAGGGCTGTGGAAAGGGGGGGGGGGAGATTTGGGGTTCCTTTGGCAGTATTGGGTTCCCTAAAGGGAGGCAAGACACCCTCTCATTTCCATCCCCCTACCCTAACCCGTATAATATCCTAAATTCTCGAAAACCCCGACTATACCCGTCACTGCCCCCCCCCCCCCCTCTCTCAACCACACGCTTTATTCGTAGCTTTAGAGGCTCTGATTTAAAACTTACTGCAGCGGTGGTTTGGCAAGAAGCGAGGACGATTGGGTGAATAATGGTTAACAACGGACGTGGCTTGGGGGTGAGTAAAATATATAGCTCGGGGGTGGGTGAGTGGGGGAGGGGTGGATCACTTCGAGAGACGGTCATGAAACAACTACAGATAACGTGCATACAAGCTCTCCAGTCTCCTTACATTGTGTATAAATACAAGGTGTACCGTAACATGTAGGACACAATTCAATGGAGGACAGGAGATATGTAAACATGTGTCCCATTTGACTCTATTTCTGAGCTCTACTCAGGTTTGTACTCCAGTAATATGGAGCTACCAAACTTAATAGGGAGTGCTCAAATCAAAATATCCTCCTTGTGCCTTAATTCAAGTCTACAGTCGTCGTGTCGTAGAATGACGCGATATATATATATATATATATATAATATATATTATATATATATGTGTGTGTGTGTGTGTGCGTGTGTGTGTGCGGTGCGTGTGCGTGTGTGTGGATTTTTTAAATTTGTGTTTAGTAGGCAGACACGTTACCTTTGGAGTAAAGCTGTCGGACTTGGGAGAAAAATTGTAATATGTATATTCATGTATATAATTCATACATACACTAATCACAATAATTTGTTAGGGATGAGGAAGGTTGAATTTGAGATGAAGTGTACCCACATTTGCGTTGATGAAGAGTAAATTTTTTTTTTATTAGATCACCCTCAACCAAGCCCCATCTCCCCGTCATCGGCAATCCCAATCTATAGCAAGAGTAATGCTTTGGATCATGCGACCACCAAAGCGGGCTCCTGCTTGTTAAACTATGGAATCAGTTCACTGAGACAACATAATTACTTTAGTCAAATCAGGGGATCGAACCACGATTCCTTCTCTTTTAAGAGTCGACCTCTCTATAAACCCTTTGAGTCTCGGTGTATTAGCCCGTCTCAACCCATAGCGATATCGCGTTAATGAGAGATCCCGCAAATTTAAACCGACAGCGTTGATTGAAGGAACATTGCGGCGGCTGTCAGATGCTGCCTGCCGGGTAGTATCATGGTAGACTACCAGGCGCAACTTTAACATCTGCTAGAGAAGTTTCACTTTGATTGGCGGGGGGTGTTAAGAGACGAACAGGAGAGCAACCGCCTCGGCCAACGAGAAAGTAAGTATCAATCGCTGTCAGTCCACACGGTTTAGAATACAATACTCTGTGTCGTTTCCGGAACTATTTCTCTATTCTGTCTAAACTGATACTTCCTCTATCCCTCCACCTACAACCATCCTTGGGTCATGTCAATAACAAAGAGGGGAAATAAAACTATGAAACTAATCGCTGATAGTTCTCAAACATCTTAAAAATTTCCGTTGTGAAAATTACTTTATTTATTAATATTATTATTAGCACCGCGTCTTACTACCAGTTCGGGTTATACGCACTTTCGCTAATGTGTAATGGTAGGGTGATTGTGAGATGAAATGGAGGACCTACAGTTTAACGTGGGATCCGAACCACGGTGGAGGCCTGGCATTCCCACATTCACAAGTTGTAATTAATACACGTCTTGTCAGAGGTGAAGGAAGGGTTTGGTAATCAGATAAATCTGTGGCGGGATCGAGTATTGATCCCTGGACCCCCAGCACAGAAGTCCGACACCTTACCCCTAGACCGCCAGTCACCCCTTTATTTGTTAAGCTTAGTTTATATTCATGCATAACGCATTGGAATTAGTGCATAGCGTTAAGTACACAATTCATTACAAAAATACGATTTATAAAAATACGTGGTCTATAACATTTTACTTAAATTGATTGTATTTTATTAATGCCAGGATCACGATCAATTTAACTTTAACTTTAACTTAAAGTAACGTTCACTTAAAGTTAACTTAACTTAAGAAAACGATGTGATCACGATTCACGTAACTTAACGTAACAACTCGAGCCAAACATCTGCATTCTCGAGTATGATCTGTGGTGATTTGTAAAGTGATGATCTGTGAATGTTTACAGTTTTCAATCGATATAATAAATATCTATTACTAAAATTTTTGATAAATTTAACTTTCCTATTTTAGTTTAATTATTTCGTTTCAATGACTGATCAATAGAACTTAAGCTAAATGGTAAACATTGGTCATAATACCAACAAATGAATTACTAAATATCCCTGTTGACGTCACTCGCATAATGATTATCTGGCTAGATCACGTGATACCCTTCAACTAACGTTAAAGTAAAAGACCTTCCAGGACATCTCTTACGTTAAGTTAACTGAATCATGATCGCTCCCATTTAAAAACATGAGGAAATTCTTTACGTTAAGTTAACTTTAAGTTACGTTAAGTTGATCGTGATCCCGGCATAATAGAAAAAGTAGATAACATATTTTCATTACTAGGTAATCTATTTAAAACATTTCAATAAAGGTTTCATTATAAAAACAACGTTAATTAAACTGTGTCTTTTGAAACTTGAATTTAACTAAATTTAAGTTTTGTCTGTAATATTATATAAAACTCTATTTTTATAAAGTTACAATTCTAACTGTCATGAATATTATAGTAGACGTACTTTTCAATAACAAAATAGAAACTGTAATATTTCTCCTTTACTTTTTCAATCATATAGAATATGATAGTTAATGACGTAATAACAAAGGAAATTTGTTAATAACACGAAAGTTTGGCTATTACAAGTCATTTCAAATATGAACACAGAATAATTTTTTTTTGTCTGCTTGTATAATGGGATTTAATTGGCTATATGCTCTCCTTGCATTCTCATTGGGAGATAAGTCTCAAGTTCAATGATTATCTATAATCAGTACACTCCATGCATAACGCATAAGAAGTTAAGATCAAATCTATGCACTTTACACTATTCACTATGTATTGATTAAACATGTTATAATTGAAAATAATGTATTTAAACTTCTTGTACAATGTGTGCTATGCCTGGAAGTCTAAAACTGGAGCCCTTTTCCGTCGAGCCTCTTCTCATGCATTAGCAAATATGCTTAAAAAAATTGAAGGTACCACAAATTCGAAACAATAACGCGTAGCTCTGGTTTTAATATATAAAAATGAAATAATCAAGAAATATTTAAAATGACTTGCTGGACATGGAGATCAATGTCAGTTATTATTGAAAAATAGTCTGCTGGTGGTGAAACGGTCCTTTACCAACGACTTCTATCAGAATTCTTGAAATGCGTTTGAAGATGTCAATTTACGATAAAATTGGCCGTTTATGATAACTGAAAAGTATTGAAGAAACATTTACGTATTCAACCATCACTCAAATATATTCCGTTACTTTGAAAAGGAATATAAATTAACACCTTTCTCTTAAAAATCACGACAGATTTACAAAGTAGATATAAGCCCCGGAATTAATTTTTATTGGGACTATTTTTTTTATCACATCTTACTACCTGTTCAGGCTATACGCAAATATGATAGTTACTCTAATGGGATATGGATGAGGAAGGAAGCATTTTAGAGGTAATGTACCTGCATTTACGTGGAAGAGAATGGAAAACTATTGAGGAAAAAACCAACTCTGGTAGACCCAACCGGGATTCGAACCCTGATCTTCCCGTAATTATCAGCCCAGTCTAACACGAGAATGACTCCTTAGCCTATTAGGTCACTGAAGCGGGTAATTATTAGTATTTTTTATTTATCATGATACACCGACGCAATTTTTTTTCTCCATTTGGGGTATTTTAAGTGCACTTTTTGAATCTAATCATATCAGAACACAACCTACCCTACATGATAACAGAAACAACGCCCTGATCCTCGAATGTTATTTTATCACTATGAAAAGGGAAGCTCCAATTGCATCAAAGGTACAGTTTTTTTAACATTCCGGTAGTCGATACCGGTAATCAAAGCTCACGTTGATCAAGGTGTAAGACAAAGGTCCATGTTACCGTGAACCGCCTATAGGATAAATTATGACCATCCAATAAAACGTCAATGCCAGATAGTTGAGTTATATCCTCTCCGATATTGTAATTACCTAAGTTTGCCAATGATAGAACTAAGCCGACTCTAATTAATGGTTTCTCACTGAAATTACAATCGAACAAAAATCATTATGAAAACAGATTAAAAATAAAGACATTTTTTTAAAGGTAAAAAAAAAAAAGCTTGACAGGATTTTCAAATTAATAGTAAAGGATTAAAACTGATTAAGTTACACACCTTAGTTTTACTTTTGATTTATTACTGGATTTAATGTTTTAGATACATAATAGGCTTATGGTCATCAATTTTTTTTATGTTCACAAATAAATCTAGATAATAAACTACGTGGCAACTTTTAAAGCCACTACTGTCGCAATGAAAACAAAGCAAATAGCAAACCTGTTAGTACGGAATTTTTTGTTTGTTTGTTAATTCAGCTCTAGTCTGAAAATAGTAACAGTGACAAAATATTTACCTACTTTATATTGTTATTTTAAAATATCACAAGAGATTTTTGAATATGTTATTTGCGATGTGTGCATAAAATTAGTTTGTATGATTTTTAATAATTTTAAACACAATCAATTTTAGAAAAATATTTGAGATATTTAACAGACACGTTATTATCGATTGATTATTTTACCACACGACTTACAAACTAACTTGAATCAATAACAGACACAACCACCACCCCCTGCCCCCGGCTGTTAATTCATCACTATGAAAGGGGAGCTCACATTTATGATAGGTTTTGTGGCCATGTCAGGAAACGAACAAGGAGCTTTAAATGCTAGTACGCACTAGGAAACATTGTTACTGTTCCCCAACATTTGGGTAACATTTTTTCATGTTTCCTTTGTGTTTCCCGCAGGGAAAACATGTTTCTCGTGATCCATTTAAAATAGTTTACAAGAAACAAATGTTGGCTAACATTTCCGACAACAAGCAACGTGAGCTGGTAGGTGAGATTGCTTATCTAAATCGTGTGTCTCTTTTCACTATCCTGGGATCAACCATTTGTAAAATAACTTTAAAATCTGTAAGGGACATGCGAGTGAAGTTCTTAAAACCATTGTCGTCTTTGAGCTCCAGTTCTGTCGGAAGCTTATTCGCATAGTACGAAACATTTTGAAATACTTTACAGACCCGCCACAGTTTTCTTCTTCTTTGTCTTCTTGAACAGCTCATAGCTACAAACAAAGCACAAGTCATAGCAGCATCCTCAACATATATTCTTGTACGCCAGACTGAACTCTGGACGGGAAACAAATGTTTCTTTAATGTTGGCCAACAATCTGTTTCCCATTTTGGCCAACAGTTAGGGAGCAGTTGGGAAACAGTTGGCCAAAAGGGGGCTAACAGTTGGGAAACAATTGGCCAAAAAATGGGAAACATTTGGCCAAAAGTTGAATTTAATTTATTTTATCTAATTGAAAGGAATTCTACTTTAACAAATCACTCCTTGTAATAATGAATTGAATATTATAAAAATATATATATATATATATATTTTAAATAAATATATATATATATTATTATTTTATTTTTACGTTTATTCAACTCTGTTCACTTATAATAATTGTTAGAGCTACAAGTATTTCTCTCAACACTTTCAAGTCGAAAGATTTGTATTTGAATATGAATATAAAATAAAATAAAATATAAACCTAATAACAAAAAACTACCGCAGTAATATTCTTCCTAAATATTAATATATACATATTTTATCTCAATATATTAAAAAATGCAAGACACTTTTTTTTTTAATTCGCTCTCTCAACGGGCATTCTTATCGGTCGTAAAAATAAATGTAAATAAAGGCAAAATAGAAATTGCTCGAAAAACTCATATTTTTGAATATACATATATATATATATGAGATAGAGAGAGAGAGAAAAGGGGTGGGGGCTGAATATGGTATTAAAGTTTTATTGAAGTCAAGTACAGCTTGTAAAATTGTTTATAGCCAATACATTATTTTATTTCGAGAGGTTGCCGCCATGTTGACGTATCACAAATACTAATATGGCGTCAGCTGACTCTTGCTGAGAATGGATTACATTTTTACCCCCTCCACCCTTACGATGGACCGTGATTCTGAACGCTGAGGGGGTGGCGAGAAGGATCTACAATACTCATTACAAGGACTCGATTAAAAAAGGAAGAGGGGTCAACTCCCCTTAAATGACCCTGGTTCCTATCTCGTGGGATAATTTTATATTATTATTTAAATTGACAGAGAAAGTAGAATATGGAACGTTAACATTATTCGTAATGAAAAAATAGTGACTTAGGATTAAAGTGTATTGAATCCCTTTTTGAGAGGAAAAAAAGGGTAATCTTTCATTTTATATCTATTTACTATGACTTAATGTTGGTAGGACTATGTTAGTAAATTTAGGATAGGTTAACAATATTTCCTGGGATTAATTTTTTCCATGTAAAGCAAGAAATAATAAAATAGTTAATTTTAAAAGTTTGAAAAACTTAATAATTACAAAATGTTTATAAAAAACATAGAATGGTTGAAAATTATATAAAAGTTTGTAAAATAATCATTTTAAAATAAAAATAAGTTCAAACCTAAACGTTGGACATTCTGTACATATGCGTGTAGTCTGAATGGGTAGTAAGACGTTGTGCTAAAAAATAAGTGCTACTGGTTAAATATATTCAGTAAGTTACCATCCAGTTTGGATGATTTTTGAATAATTTCCTAAGTAACACACTGTAGGTCTGTAATCCAACAAATACATTATAATGTTCTTTGCTGTATGTACAATATGTGATCATACATTTTAAATATTCTGGTCGTTTATTGTTTTTTTTTTTTTTGCTAATCCAGACAATCTCTCTCCCCACAAAACCCACACCCACGATTTAGTCCGGATTATCTCAGTTTTACTGTTATCTTGTCTATAGAATACATTAAACTTACCTTAGAGCGTTCATCATAGCAGGCCCAAATCATCTCCCAGCTCGCGCGAAAAGGGAAAATAAAATACAAATATATTCCAGAAAAGTGTGCAGTGCATTCGTATTTGAATGATTACTCGAACTTTTCCGTGGTGACGATTTGGGGGGGGGGGGGAAGAGAAAGCAACAAAAAAAATTTGATAATAAATACAGTATGCCCTTATTTTATTATGACAGAATAAGATTTGTGCACAGTATTTATCTGTGAAGCCATTCTAATATAGTCAAAAACGGCCTTTTCTATGCGGTTTCTATCCAAATATAATTTAATATCTACACAATATTCAGTATTAGGAACCTCTATTAACTCTTTTTTTTTATATCCATTAATGTCTAATCAGGAATGATCCATGTTCAATATTGTTGGTGTAAATCTACGAATTCTATCCGACTGTATCACAAAGTTGATTGCTCTCTTAAACTCACTTTCTCTCTCTTCAGAATCGAATACATTTTACTCCAAATTGGAGATGTATCAACAATGGAACAGGTAAGTTTTCCCATTTCAATAAATGACCTATCAACGTCGAGACAGAGAGAGTGAAAAAGATAATCTTCCTTTTAATAATAGAAGGGTTGTGAGGGAATCATGGAAGAAAATGAGATGGAATAGAAGAGTAAAAAAGAAAAAGAAGCGTGTATTGAATTGAAATAATCTCATCTCCCAAAAAACTTCAAAATGTTTGAAACTTTTTTTTTTCCTTTGGAGCCTTAGTGGCGGGACAGATGTCGGCAAGTCGTTTACGAGCTTACCCAAACCCCAATACCACCCAGGCGTTGAGGTCGTCATATGCGAACACGTGTTTCACACATGGATCACATGTGATGTAATGAAGTAAAAAAAAAATAGAACAAGAAATTTGCCAAGGAAATTGTTCACAGGGAACCGATATAATTCTCTTAACACCTCCACCTAACCACCACCATGTATTGTTACTCTGCATACTTTACAAATAATCTGGCTATGATGAGGAAGGTGGATTTAAATATGAAATGTACCCTCATTTATGGGTGAGCGAGTTGCCAATTTTAATTTAAAGACGAGTTTGAATAAAACTTTTTTTTTTTTTATGATTCGAGTAATATAGATAAATATTTGTAAAAAAAATATTTCAAGTTAAACCATAGATAAATACAAAGATTACTTTTTTGGAATTAAAATTTTCTATGAAAAACCTTATAATCACCAAAATCCGAATTTTTAAATAAATTAAGGTAACTATTGTTCAATTTTTTTTTAGCTAGAAAAAAAATATAATGAAATATTGAAGGTCACTATTGGAAAGGTACAGAGTTAAAGTCACATGACACACTTTTCTAGGACAAGAACTTTTATATCTCAAACCTCATAAGCAGCCCAGCAAATACTATTTCATTTTAATTAATTTAAAACCCGCCTCGATGGTTTTGTGTTGCTCTAGACTGCCGAGGACAGGGAGATTGAGGTTAGAATTTTGGTCGGGTGAACTTGAGGGGGGGGGGGGTCCTAAATTGTTTTCCACTCTCTCTCTCCACGTAAATGTGGGCTCACTTCTTCTAAATTCAACCTCCTCAATTCCTAAAACCATTAGCGTAATTAGTACTTAAGCGTATAACCCAAACGGGCAGTAAGCGTGGTTCTAAAAAAATAATTAATTATAATGACATACCTATTTTAACCATAATCTAGAAATCATATTAGAAAGTTCTCATGATTGTCGAGCAGATGGCAGCACCGACTTTCATTCGCTATGAAATTATATCCTAAAATTGAATAAAATTAATCAAAGTAGAAGATTTCGAGAAAAATATTCGAAAATTCTGAGGGCTTATATTTTATTGAGTTTTGTAAAAATCTTCTGGTCTAGTTCGAGCAGCTTCTACAAAACTCGACTCAAATTCGAACTCTCGAGTTCTCTCATATCCGCGCCGGTTGGTATGTGATATGAAATGTCGACTCATTTAGTCTAGTTACCTGTGACACGGTAGGTCAGGGTTCGAAACCCTGGTCAGGTGTACTGGGGTGTTTTCTCAATCACCTTACCTGCAAGTGCGGGTACAATTGGCGAAATTAATAAGTATGTTATCCGCTTCAGTGACCGAATAGTCTGTGCTCACTCTCGTGTAGACTGGCTGCTGATGACTGGAATCAATGTTAGAATCCTGTCAGTCTACTGAGTGTTTTTTTAAAATCCAAATGGTTTCCCACTCTCCTTCCACGCAAATATGGATACATTACTTATAAAATTCTTCCTGCCTCATCCCTACCCCATCAGAGTGATTATATATAAGCGTTTAACTTGAACAGATAGTAAGACGTGGTGGTAACAATTACACAAACATTAAAGCATTAATTTGCGTGGAGGGAGAGTGGGGAACCGTTTAAACGAAAAATCACCTTCAGGACATCCTGTTAGGATTCCAACCCCGATCTACCACGTCACCGGAAGACTAGTCCAACAAGAGAGTGATTTGTCACTCCATTTGACGCCGATACAGGTTGAGTTAGAAAATTGAAAAGAATAAAGGGTAAGTGTTAACATTAACCGCCCTTTTTCTTGTCAATAAGAAAGAGGGGAAAGAAAACTACGAAACTTCTCATTTCAAGGTAAAGAGGAAAGTTCTGGCCGCTAGCTTTCAATTATTTAAACATTTTCTATTGTCAGCCTATCAAAAAAAGTTACTGTATTAGAGGAAAGCTAAAACTATAGCCCTTAATCATAGCTCCGTAAATATGATTAAAAAAGGCGTTGCAAATGAGTCAGGGTCACATTTTCACAAATTTGTTTCTCTTAATAAATTGCGTATAACCGAATGGTATAACGCGGTGCTAATAATAATAATATTTAGCACCGCGTCTTACTACCCGTTTGGGTTATACGCTTTAAGTACTAATTACGCTAATGGATTAGGAGTTGGAAGGTTGAATTAGAGGAAGTAAACCCGCATTTGCGTAGAGGGAGAGTGGAAAACCACTTAGGGAAAACCTCCCCAGCTCACCGACCGAAATTCGAACCTCGATCTCCCCGTCCTCAGAACGACTAGCGCGTTAGCCAACTACGCCACCGAGGTGGGTCTCTTAATAGACCTCAAATAATAGTGTTGTTAAAAAAGAGCCCTGTTTGTAATATTTCGACTTTATCTTGGAGTGAACCATATTTTGAAATAACGCATAGTAGAATTAAATATTGCTTTAAAACTTGAACGTCTTCGCGACAATTCTTTACTTACCGAAGCTGCCAACTTAATTAAAATAAATTTAAAATATGCTCAGCAAAGCATTACACTATTTATTTATCTGTCCTAAGATATTAACGAAGACACTATAGACAAGAAATGTACCAGACAAAAGAAAGAAAACATCTGAAGTGGTTAAAACAGAGATACATACAAGGATATTTACGAAAGGGGTAAATGTCACCACAGGGGCATATAACAAGGACATTTGAAATCTACCCACAACGATTGCGCTCTACAGGCTTTGCCCTAAGGTAACGTTAGACGCCTGGGCATGGCCAAGACGACCGTAAATTCTTTTTTTTGGGGGGGGGGGGGGAGTGAAAGTACCTTTGTAACTGTCTTAGAACGAAACGACCACCTACGCTGAGGTTTTTCTTTTAGCACCGTGTCTTACTACCCATTCGGGTTACACGCCTATGCACTAATTACACAAATAAATTAGGAATTAGGAAGGTTTAAATGAGAGAAAATGCACCCACATTTTTACTCATTTTATAAGGCAGTGACTTATCACTGTGGTATTTCCATCTCCTTTACACCATAATGTAGGTGAATTTTTCTCTGAACCAGATTCCATACCTGTGCCTTAATAACTGACCGAGTCCTTAATAGTCACAGTATTTAACGTGATAATTAACAAAAGAAACAAAGGAAATTTGCAAAAATAAAATATCTGTACACTTGAAATTCTAGACCTGCACCTTAGTTCATCGATCCTTAGGGGTCATGGGTTCAAATCAAGGCATTCCCGACACAATTTTGGGGTGAAATTGTAGCTTACACTTTCATAATGATGCATGAATTTTCGTGGATTAAGGGGCAGTGTCTTTTATAAGAATTAAGTTAGCTTGTAAACTGTGTGCTTATATAATTTAGTTGGTTCTGAAATTTTGCATTCCTCTTCTCTCTCACTCCAATAAAAAACCAGTGAGGTGTCAAATATTTTTATTCAAGAAACAGGATAGGAGGGGGGAATTATCCCCCCCTATGTTTTGAACCCGTTATTATACCGGGTTGTTTCCAAACACGAGCAACAAGAAAGTAAAGAAGAGACATTGTTGGGGGTAGTAGGTGGGGAAGGGGAAGCCAATTTTCTCACCGCTACAACTCAATTTGTCCCTTGCATTTCTCCTAACATCGGGGGGAGAGTGTCTATAGCGACTTTTTGAACGGTAAGGATTTCTTCTTTTTTATTATTATTTATTCTTCATACTCGACTGACTCCGATTTCTTGTTATGTATATATTTTTTAACCTGAGCGACTAAAAGAAAAAGATTTTTCTTTTCTCCTGTGGAAGAGGTTGGTACTAACAAGAGCTAGGGTCGGACGAAACATTTTTATTTTGGGGAGGGGGAAGTGGACGGACTTTAACATATTGTTATCCTAAACAAATCGACATTATTATTATTATTATTGGTAATAGTTTTAATATATGAAGTAGTAATAGTAAAACAAGAAATAAAGAAAACAAGTTGACAAAATATAATATTCTTGTGATCTTTCGTATTTTTTGATGTTTGTACATGTTGTAAAAGAAGCACTTGGATGAATCGAGACAGTTACAAACAAATATTCTGCGTCTCTTGGGGGTAAAAAAATAAAGGGAAGGAGAGAGGGAGGGGGTCAAGAGGAGGAAGGAAAGGAAATAAAAAAAGATGGTAATAAAACTAGAGAAAGGTAAACTAATGCTATCCTGTTTGAAAACATTTTGAATTATTGATGTAACGTTGATATACATGGATTTTTTTCTTCACAAGGATATTTATTTTTCTACATCCAGACAAGGACATTTTGAAGTACTGGTAAGAACTGCTTTTTAAAACTATAATATTTATTATTATATTTGTTAATTACGGTTATAGCCGCATATAAATATATTCTTTGAATTGAAAAATGATATATGGATACAGGAATTGAACCCGGGACCTTTGGTTCAATCCACCAATGTTCTAACCACTGAGCAACCCAGTAGTCTTTCCATCCCCAGTGTCATTCTTCACTCATATTTTAAGGCAGAGTCTATGATGGACGTGCGGAAATCATCAGCTACACATGTGTAATCAATCAATATCAAGAGTTATCAGATAACGCAGCCACCTTCGGCTTGGAATGACTTTATGCTGCCAAAGTACAATGTTGTACAATAGGACGATATTTCAATTTGAATTTATGTAGTAGATAGATCTACAGGGTGGCCCACGGAAAAGAATACCGCCTCCTATATTCAGCAGGTGCCTCACTCTGAATTGGAGGAGGTCAATCCCATTCCACCCATATTGTGACATGAAGAATGAGTCAATAAAGCCTTAGACAAGCAGTTCACTTGCTCATTCTTCATGTCACAATATGGGTGGAAGGGGATTGACCTCCTCCAATTCAGAGTGAGGAGCCTGCTGGATATAGGAGGCGAGCTACTTTTCCGTGGGCCACCCTGTATTTAAAAATCAAAAGTACAAAGATAGATTTTTTTTGTAAAAAAATATAATCAGATATATTAGGATTTTAAAATATATTTAATATAATTGTACAATATAATTTTAATAGGACAAAAGTAAATTTTGGGAACTATATTTGCTAAGGAATAATATCTTCAAATTGAATAAAATTGACTAAACTCTGAAATTTTGATGGGGAAAAAAACTTGAATTCTGAATACTCAAATTTTTCAAATTTTATAAAAATCATTTAGTTCTAACAATTACTAGAACTCAACTTAAACTCGAATTTTGAAGTATTCGCACACCCCTAATATACATATATGCTCAGGACCGCTTTTATATCACCATTAGGTCATCAATCTTGCGAATGGTTTGCCGCGGCTCTACACTTTTGCCTCTCCTGGGCCATTTTTTTTTTTTTTTTTTTTACATATTTGTACCTTGTTCTGCCAACATCGTCCGCTACCTGATTCATAAACTTTAGTCTCTGTGTCCCTCTTGAATTCCTCCCTTCCACATCTCCTATAATCATCATCAAATTAACATGTCTCAGTACATGGCCTAACATGTCTCAGTACATTGCCTAACATGTCTCAGTATATGGCCCAACATGTCTCAGTACATGGCCTAACATGTCTCAGTACATGGCCTAACATGTCTCAGTACATGGTCTAACATGTCTCAGTACAAGGTCTAACATGTCTCAGTACATGGTCTAACATGTCTCAGTACAAGGTCTAACATGTCTCAGTACAAGGTCTAACATGTCTCGGTACAAGGCCTAACATGTCTCAGTACATGGCCTAACATGTCTCAGTACATGGTCTAACATGTCTCAGTACATGGCCTAACATGTCTCAGTACATTGCCTAACATGTCTCAGTATATGGCCCAACATGTCTCAGTACATGGCCTAACATGTCTCAGTACATGGCCTAACATGTCTCAGTACATGGCCTAACATGTCTCAGTACATGGTCTAACATGTCTCAGTACATGGTCTAACATGTCTCAGTACATGGTCTAACATGTCTCAGTACATGGTCTAACATGTCTCAGTACAAGGTCTAACATGTCTCAGTACAAGGTCTAACATGTCTCAGTACAAGGTCTAACATGTCTCAGTACAAGGTCTAACATGTCTCAGTACAAGGTCTAACATGTCTCAGTACAAGGTCTAACATGTCTCGTACAAGGTCTAACATGTCTCGTACAAGGTCTAACATGTCTCGGTACAAGGTCTAACATGTCTCGGTACATGGTCTAACATGTCTCGTACATGGCCTAACATGTCTCAGTACATGGCCTAACATGTCTCAGTACAAGGTCTAACATGTCTCAGTACAGGTCTAACATGTCTCAGTACAAGGTCTAACATGTCTCAGTACAAGGTCTAACATGTCTCAGTACAAGGTCTAACATGTCTCAGTACAAGGTCTAACATGTCTCGGTACAAGGTCTAACATGTTCGGTACAAGGTCTAACATGTCTCGGTACATGGCTAAATGTCTCAGTACATGGTCTAACATGTCTCAGTACAGGGCCTAACATGTCTCAGTAATGGCCCAACATGTCTCAGTACATGGTTAACATGTCTCAGTACATGGCCTAACATGTCTCAGTACATGGCCTAACATGTCTCAGTACATGGTCTAACATGCCTCAGTACATGGTCTAACATGTCTCAGTACATGGTCTAATATGTCTCAGTACATGGCTAACATGTCTCAGTACAAGGTCTAAATGTCTCAGTACAAGGTCTAACATGTCTCAGTACATGGTCTACCATGTTGACTCTTCTTTGGCGTATTCCTTTCTTCAGTTATCTTTCTTATCACTTCATTTGATATAATTTTCACGATATTTTCAACGTTCTTCTGTAGCACCCACCACGTTCCAAATTCTTATAATAGTTTCCTTTCAATTGCACCAAAGGTCCTTAGTTCACATCCATAAAGCGACACGCTCCAAATATATGCCTTAAGGAACCATTTCCCAATCTCAAATGTATGCTAGTAATGATTTAATGATATGAAAAACTTTCTTCGTCTGCGCTATTCGACTTATAGCTTTCTTGCTTCCGTTATCTGCTGTTATTTTACTTTCTAGGTAGCGGAAATCCATTACTTAAATAGACGCTTTGGGCTGTTTTCACACTAATATTATTATATTATTATTATTATTTATTATGCACCGCGTCTTACTACCCATTCGGGTTATACGCACTTACGCTAATGTGTAATGGTAGGGTGATTGTGAGGTGAAATGTAGGACTTACAGTTTAACGTGGGATCCGAACTACGGTGGAGGCCCGGCATTCCACGATGCAAAACAGGATAATCTTTTCAAAATTAAGATTTTTTTAAATAAAATTCAGGCTGTTCAAACCTATAGTCAACAACAATATAACAAATACTTATAGATTTAAAACAAGTAGGTACCTATTTCAACCTGGACAGGAATACCTTGTTGTTAAAATGTATTTTAAGTGTTTCAGAAATTTGAAGCACTCTTCATTCTTTAAAACTTTTTATGTTTTTTTTAAACACAACATTTTCCTAGTTTAACATACTAACATATTGGTGTGAGGAATGTTTAGATTACTTTCCGAATTCACTTTGATTTTAACTTAGTTTTAATCTTTTTAGTCAATTTTTGAACAATGGTTCAAACTGGTTTTAGTTGCGGTCCTCTTTATTTTTCTCTCAATGTTTTAAATTATTAATCTTCACTTACACAAATAAGTTCTGAGACTTCTAATCAGTTTAAACGACACTATTTTAGGCATTAGCAAACTTATACTGTTTTCACACAAATAAATAATGTCAAAAAACAGAAATAATTAAACACGCCAGTGTATATATAACTATAAATAAATTACGTGGCCACATAATATAGTCTACACAATACACAGCTGATTATATAATGTATAAAAGAGGAGAAAAATCAAACACGCTAGTCTCTGTAGCTATTAATAAATTACGTGGCCTCATTGAACAGGCTACACAATACACAGATCACTAAAATGTTATTGTCTAACAAGGACACTGACCGGTCATGCGTGAACTATAGGGGGCCCATCTCTTTGTATGCGTGAACTATAGGTGGTCCATCTCTTGGTATGTGTGAACTATAGGTGGCCCATCTCTTGGTATGCGTGAACTATAGGTGGCCACTCTCTTGGTATGCGTGAACTATAAGGTGGCCATCTCTTGGTATTTGAACTATAGTGCCATCTATATATGCAGAAAGAATAAGGTGCACCATCTTTGGTATGGTAACTATAGGTGGCCCATTGTATGCTAACTATAGGGGCCCATCTTTGGTATGCGTGAATATAGGTGGCCCATCTCTTGGTATGCGTGAACTATAGGTGGCCCATCCGATCTAACTATATGCATCTTTGTTGCAGGAACATAGTGCCATCGGTATCGTGAACTATAGGTGGTCCATCTCTTGGTATGTGTGAACTATAGGTGGCCATCTCTTGGTATGCGTGAACTATAGGTGGCCCATCTCTTGGTATGTGTGAACTATAGGTGGCCCATCTCTTGGTATGCGTGAACTATAGGTGGTCCATCTCTTGGTATGTGTGAACTATAGGTGGCCCATCTCTTGGTATGCGTGAACTATAGGTGGCCATCTCTTGGTATGGTGAACTATAGGTGGCCCATCTCTTGGTATGCGTGAACTATAGGTGGCCCATCTATTGGTCATGTAGAGAACAAATGTAAGTTATTTTAACTTATCTGTGTAAATTGCTCGCCAAATAGTTCGTTCACAAAACCTAAGGCTGGTACCAATTATTGTTTTAATTTATCTTTTTATTTGCTTTACTTTTAAATTTTATTTAACCTCAAAAAGACTTTAATCTATTTTGATATTGTTCTATGATAAAAAAAACCACTAATAAATGCGAATTTTGGAAGAAAAGATTATCATAAATATTTTCAATGGACTAGTCACTGGTCGTGAGAATCATAAGGAAACTATTAAACAACTTGTCCAAGACCCATGACCCCCAAATTGGGGAGAAGAGTAATGTACCCGGACCCCCCACTGTAGCATTTATTTAAAAGAAAGGGTGTTTCGGATAGACCAGAATTTCGGATGGTTGTGATTCAAATGGACGGGTCTCTAGTGTTTATACAAAGTGTTCAATCTTTATCCAAACGACCTAAAATACCTGAACTTACCTTGACTTTCTCAATTATTTCCCTCCGCTCGTTCTTAAATTATACCGCTGACTCTCTGGGCCGTCTCTTTTACGAATGTTGCGTTTCTAAAGTGCACGGTTGGCTAAGAAGGTGCAGGGGGTAGGATAAAACGTTTAAAGGGCTTTAAAGGAGGTTGGGGGAAGTAGAAAGCTGCCACTTGGAAACGAACTCTGAGCAACTCCTAATTCAGACTCCTTCTACCGGAATCCATTACTGAAGCCTGTTGAATTGGCATCCGACAAGATCTGAAGTCGAAGGAGAAATTTTTCTTTGCCGTGCAGGCTACGGGAGTGGTGGTGGGGGGAGTTGGAGAGGAAGGTAAAAGTCGAGTTTCTATGAACCGGAAATCCAACTTTCGCAAAGTGTCATGGGCTTGTTTTCATTTTTTATATGTTGTACTTTAAAAAGTTAGAATGACAATTATAACAAATTATTGCTTGACTTATTTAGTCACTGCGTTTAACTAATCGTCCAGGATATACACATATTAACTTATGACGCTAGGGTTTTATGGATGAGGAGGTCTATGTTTGAATTAAGTGTACCCACATTTGCGTGGACGGAGATAGAGGAACAATTTAGGGAGAAAAACCTTCGGTACATTGGATTTGAACCCAGACCTTCTTGTCAATGACCAGTACCTGTCTATTAAGAGAGTTATGGATTCAAGCATTCGGCCACCGAAGCAGGGGGAAATTCTTTGGTGCGTGCGGAGAAGGCTGGGGGTGAGGAAAATGTAGAATATTTGCCTTAAATGAGAAGTCATTAATTTAATTCGCCTTGTACAGAACTACCATTAATATAAGTATACCTTGAGTTTAATAAGAAGTATATTCTTTGACAGCTAGATAGGCTACTAGATTTACTTTGACATATTCATGTCATGTCTGCTGTCATTTTTGATAGATATTATGAATACCCGTAAAATTTCAATTTTGTTTATTATATTGCTGGCCAGCCCATACTTTGCATGAGCCGGGAACTGAGTTGGGCCCGCCATGATGAATGCTCTTAAATAACTTTCCTAGTTTGGCTCTTTTTTTGTGATAAGTCAAATTTTACAAATATAGATTTTGCGCTGTGGACAATGGCCAATGGACAGAAGAAAAAAACTACCAATGTTTGTTGCAATAAAATAATGTTTGTAATTTTTTTTAAAAAAGACTCTTACTTCAAAATAAATATACCCGCCTCGGTGGCGTAGTTGGCTAACGCACCAGTCGTGTTGAGCTCGACCACCGAGGACGAGGAGATCGAGGTTCGAATCTCGGTCGGGTGAATTGGGTAGGGGGGGGGGTTCCTAAATGGTTTTCCACTCTACCTCTACGCAAATGCGGGTTCACTTCCTCTAATTCAACCTTCCCAATTCCCAATCCATTACCGTAATTAGTACTTAGAACGTATAACCCGAACGGATAGTAAGACATGGTGCTAAATATTATTTAAAATAAATCGGGCGGAGTGTAAGTCTTGAGTCAATCACGTGTGTGAGGGAGACTTGCCCAATGAGAATGTAATAATTATCGACTTATCTCATTTAGGCCAATTAGGTGACTTGTACTCTTTTTCCCCAGGTACTAAAGAATTATTGTTTTATGTGATGGACTAAAAAAAGTCAAGTAGGCGTTAAGTTATTTTAGGCCCGGCTGGGTTTTCAGCTTTCTGGACTTCCGGTTAGAATCCATATTGATGGGACGCACGACAAAAAAGAGACATGTCGTTCTGATAAACAAATGAATAAATACGTTTTAGCGTGTGTCGTTTTGGATGGTGTGCGTGTTATTTCTTTCTTCTTTTGTCTACAATAAACATCTAAGAGAAGTATTTTCATTTTTTATAGTAAATAAACAACAAAGAAAAATAATTCCAAGAAAATAAATATTTTTCTTTTCAACCTAAGGAAATTAGTCGAAAATAGTAAAAGAAAGAAGAGTAAAAGATAAAAGTAAATACATTATGACAAAACAAACGAATGGTAGGGTTATTTGATCATGAAATTTTGTATTATTACATATTTCAAGTCATAAGGTTGGTATTAACATTTAAAATGCAATTATTTCAAATGTTGGTAAATTTATTTCAAAAAAGATACCGTTTAATTTCTTCAGTATTCATACGCGCCCTCAAAGGTTTGTTTCCTTGGCTCATAAAGCATAACAAAACACGCCTCTAGCCTCTATAAAGGGATCACATAAATTAACTACGGAAAAAGAGGAGGCTATGTTTATTTTTCATGCTAATGTGGAAACTAAAGGTCGGATAAGATCTCTCAGAAGTACTGATGAGAAAAGTACACGTTTTGTATACACTTCATTTTGATTCCGTTAAAATATTTTGTTATTCATAGTTTTGTTATAAATAAATTTAAAAAATTAAATTTTAAAGGCTTTTACGTTGTTTGTTTTAAATTTAAAGTGTAGTGTGAACTGAATATCTTTGTGTAGTCAGTTTGAGAAAACTAATTATATATATTTTTTATCTCCACGTCTTACTACCCATTCAGGTTAAACGCATATATGATAATTACTCTAATGTGGTAGGGATGGAGGAATTATTTTAGAGGTAATATACCTGCATTCGCGTTAAAAGAGAGTGGGGTAACATTTAGGTAAGACTGCCCTCAGTAGACCCGACTGGGATTCAAACCCTGATCTCTACGTCATAAGCAGGCCAATCTAACAATAGTGTGATGTCTTAGACCATTCGACCACTTTACATTAATTACTGTTAACAGACTGTGGTCTGGGTCAGTTTTTTTAAATCCAAGCCGCCATATATTTTCCACTAACGGCTTGCTAGGCTTGTCTTAGCTTACAATCTAAACTAGGACAGACACAACGTCTTGTCCCCTGCCCTTAATTAATCCCTGTGAAAGGGCAGACCCACATTTCACCAATGATTAGTTTTTTTGGCCATGTTGGGAATTGTAACCCGGAACCCCCTTAGCTCAGTAGACAGACAAGCTACCGACTAATTTTTCGGCCACCATTCGATCAATGAAGTGGGTAAATTATTATGACTATTTTAGAATATTTTTATTTAAGCGAACGTTAACTTTCATAACGTTTTTACATACAAATTTTGATTTGAATTTCATTCAGAAAGCTCGGATTTTGTTTTTGTATATTTTTTTCAAAAATTACACTTTAACGTTATTTATTCTTATGAAGTAAAAAGATGAGTAAATCAGATTAAAAATTAGGCGTACACACATTTTGCTAAGAAAGAGAGGGGGAGGGGGTAAACTATTGATATAAACACATTTAAATACACTTGGACGAGAATAAAACCCCGGTTTCCTCATGACTATCCAACCGGACAAGCTCAAGTGACACCCTTGTCCGCGTGATATAAGCTTTACAAGGATGTCTGATAGTCAAGGGCGCCGATGTTGTTTTTTAATTGGGGGGTGGATTGAAGTCCCGTCTGCCGAAGGTATGACATCCCTCCTCCTCGATGGAGAAAATTTCAGGAATTTAACCTTTAAAGGAAGGAAATTTGTAGAGAATCTGAACATAATTCTGAGCTAATTATGAGTTTCAAGAGATCATTTTCGCCACAACAACAAAAATTTCTGATAAATTGACAACAAATAAAAATTTGGCTGTAGCTGAACCCCTTGAAAAGAAACGTGATATTTCACAAGTTTATTGAACATAACAAAATGAAAAGAAATCTGTTGACGCGGGAATGGGAGGAAATGTATGGTTGTCATTTTCATCAGTGTTAACTCGGATATTGACGTTTATAAGTTGCTAATAGCAAACTGCAAACAAATATCAAATACACAATTTTATATTTTTCATAAAAATTAACAAATAAATAAGTAAATATTGTAGAGTTATATGGGGGACTGGAGCACCCCTTAATGCTCATTTATGGGCGCCCATGATGGTAGTTGTACCACAGGCAATCCGGAATGAAAGGTTGTGAGAGTTCGTCATCCTCAGGTCATCACTCTTACAATTAGTGTGCTGCAGATCTCCACATCTTTGTACCTTCTTCTGTCAACATCGTCCAGCCAGCCTTGTTCTCCCTCTATAACCAGCCCCGTGATGTAGTGGTCAGTGTAGCTGTCTATCAGCCTAGGAGGTTCCGGGTTCGATTCCCGGCTGGTACCTTGGGTGTTTTACCCGATGGTCACCAGGATTTGGTTTGCTGGGATAACGTCCCTGTCCTACTTCTGACAAAACTGTAAGGCCACTGGTTTTATCTGTGTGCCCCGGTAGCCAACCCTAACTACAACACTACAGGGGCACTGTAGGGACTTACAGGGCTGGAATGGGTGGTTCGTGGGTATTGGAACTTGCGAGTTTGTCCAATAAGATATATTAATTAATCTAGTCAAATGACTAAAAACTACTACATACGTAACCAGGTAGAGCTCCCATGCCGAGGGAGCAGGCACGATAGAGAAACTCGCAAACTCTCCTCTAGACCCACGATCGACCCTTCGGTGGGGATGAACCTCCAGATCACATTTTATTCTGTCGTTTGGTGAGTCGTTGCTATATACCGACCGACATGCACTCAGCATGGCCCCAAACACTAAACGATGTGTTATTCTCTTACACAAACTTGCTGATCTCGATATCCCACCAGCCAGGAAGGTCCATCGGTCGCACCGTGCTCACTCGTCAACAGGATGCAAGCTATATAAGATATCTGCTACTCTCAACAGGATGGCAACCCAACACTCTTGACTTCCAAGGAAATGTACAAACGTGGGTTAACCTCCTGCCAGAATAAACCTTAAAATAATTATGCTCTTGCACATGAATATAAAGGCTTGCTTACTAAATGAATATATAGATTATAAAATCATTATATGCGAAACAATCTCATCAATAGCTTATAAATATTATGTTTAAAAGATAATATATACAATAATACTAAAATTAATAAATACACTTTAAAATGAGGGCTCTCAGTTTCCCGTAATTTTGACCTTGCTGTACATGACCTATTTAAGACAAGGTTGAATTATTCTAAAGGTAGACCTTACAAAGTGAAGGAATGGATCGTGCCTTGCTGAAATTTCTCTTCATCTTCACCCTCCCCCCCTACCCTCTCCCTTTCAAAAAAAAGCCCCGTCTTTACCCTTCCTCCCGAACCTTCAACAAACATCCCTCCCTTTCCCAGCCAACCCCCTCCCTGAAAAACCGCGGCAAAGAAAGTGAGTCGGTAAGAAAGATCCACACAGGTTCATTACCGTTTCCCCTTAATGACAACATTTTCATGCACCAAGAGTTGTTTTCTTTTATTAATATTTCTATGAAAAAATAATTAATGCATACACGGCGTGTCTTTTTATTTTATTCCCTCTTCTATATATAAGAAAGAAGAAAAAAACTCGGTAGTACAGCAAGATTTTTTTATTACTATATTCCTCTATCATTATTTTTCACCTTTGTTTTATTCAATATTTTTTTCATAAAACTTAAAATATATGTATAATACTTTTTTTTTTGCGCCGGATAATTCTTTTATGTCAGTAAAAAAAAGCGTGGTATTTATGCTTCAAATATTGGATTCATACTTTTTTTTACGTTAATTACATTCATAGCTTGAAACAAAAACGACACATACCGCCCAAAATTGGATTAAAAATAAAATTGTAGCTTACATATAAAATTAAACGGCTCTAAATCCTCACAATAACAAAAAATTAAGCTGACTTAATTGCTTATTATACTTATGGTTTTGTTTGATTTTTTTTTCTTCAAACTAATTTTGTTTTGAAAAAACCTTAGAAATGGAAACTTCTTGTCAAATGATTTTTACTACATAATGTTTTGTGTGAGTACCCCTAAATGATTAAAATTTTAGTTTTTATAAACTAAGTAGCTTACAAATAGATAAATAAAGTACACTGAGCAAGTAAATCTCTATTAATAAAATGAATAATTCATCTGTCGTGAACATTGCGTGATATCTACCGCAAGCAGAGGTTCTGAAATTTGAAAATAGTGGTAGTCCCTGTGCACAATATGTACATCGCAAAGCCAATTTATTTTTTTTAATCAGGTTATTAAATAAAAACAAGTCGTGAACATAAAATGCAGGGGCAGCGCAGGGCTTAAAACACTAACTGTAAAGTTATCTTCCCCGTACATTAATTAAACTAGGCGTTAGCCTTAACTTTGCCATTAAAGTCGAATATTATTACTAAACTAAGGACATTTCTTTCAAGAAATGCCGGGTACTTCAACAAGTCAGTAATAATAATAATATTTAGCACCGCGTCTTACTACCCGTTCGGATTATACGCTATAAGTACTAATTACGTTAATGAATTTTAGGAATTGGGAAGGTTGAATTAGAGGAAGTGAACCGCATTTGCGTGGAGGAAGAGTGGAAAACCATTTAGGAAAAATACCCCTCCAGTTCACCCGACCGAGATTCGAACCTCGATCTCCCCGTCCTCACAGTCAGCTCAACACGACGAGCGAAGTCAGTAATAAAATAGACTAGTGGTATGAGTGACCATTATCAATGCTCATGATACAACTTAAGCTTCAGCCCCCCCCCCCTTCCTTATCTCTCTCTTACCTTAACTGTGGCAAGGGGGCAGAAGATTATCAGTCTCGTTAAGTTTTTTTTTGTCGATGACGGTGATGTCAGGGTTGGAACACCGGTTAAATGTACTCAGGTATTTTTCCCGTTCTTCTTCCACACGAATGCGGGGTCATCTTCTTCTAAAACTCCACTATCCTCGTATTATTATTATATTATTATATTATTATTAGCACCATGTCTTACTACCCGTTCGGGTTGTACGCACTTACGCTAATGTGTAATGGTAGGGTGATTGTGAGATGAAATGGAGAACCTACAGTTTAACGTGGGATCCGAACCACGGTGGAGGCCTGGCATTTCACACATTCACAAGTTGTGATTAATACACGTCTTGTCAGAGGTGAAGGAAGGGTTTGGTAAATCAGATAAATCTTGCGGGACCGAGGATTGAACCCCGACCCCCAACACAGAAGTCTGACACCTTACCCCTAGACCACCAGATCACCCAATTTGAATTATAAATTATGAACCTAAGAATCATACGATTTATTTAATATTGAATAGTGCAAAATATAATTTAAAGAACTGTGATTTATTAAATATCCTTTTGAACCTCCTCGAACGCAAACTATAATTGCGAATAATTTTAAAGTAATTGATAAACAAACTACTCTTATATTATGTGTTAACAATTTTCACATACACTAGACGCTTGTTAATCCGAACTAACTGGGACCGGAGATTGTTCGGATCAGCGAAAATTCGGATTAAGTGGTATAATACAGGGGTACAGTATTTTTACGTAATTTTGAATTACAGTTGAATGAGTTTAATCAAATTATCATTAAGTTAACTTATATATAGTGTAATAATTTTTAATTAAATTAAACAAATTATGTTGACTACACCATGTAAATAGTCAACATTATTATCAGATATCATCTGTTTCTTACAATTCTCTTTTAACTTATACAATTTATTTCATTTGACTTTTTTTTTTCTCTCCCCTGTTTTCTGAAAAGTGTGTTGGGATTATCCGGAATTTCAAACTACCTGAGTTTGGTCTAGCGGGTTTACCTGTAAGTAATTTACTTTAAATCCATCACCGTTTCCAATTTAATTCTTGCCAGGAATCGAACCTGGGACCTTTAGCTTATTAATCAGACATGCTACTGACTGAACTAGGTGTCGGACTGTAAGTGATTACTATTCTCAATAAAATAACTATTCCTCGTTATATTTTTCAATTTCAGATGGTCCACGCACGTGGTGCAGAACCTAAAGCTGTTTAGTAAATCCAAACTTAAAAAAAAAAAAATCTAAGATAAAATAGACTTAGTTCTGTTTCCAAAAACTGTAACTCTTACAAAGTTGTACGAGAAGGATAGATAATCTAACTCACAAAAGGACCAAAGAAGGACGTTATAAAGAGAAGTCGAATATTCCTTATCCACAAAAGAGGTATACGAGAATCCTTTATATGAATGTCAGAAGGACCTCTCTTTGGTATACCTTATGACCTTGTTGACTCCCATCTTTTTGTTTTCATTTCCTGCCAAGCAAAGACTGAAGACATTCAGAGAAAGAAATTTCCACTTTGAGGATTTTGTGGGAAATCCTTAAAGATAAAAAAAGAGCGTACTAAAACTCAAATGAAGACTTAAAAAAAATAATTAATACACTCGCTAAATAATTGATTTAGGACCGTGATTATAGTTGAGTCGCGAGAGTAAACTAATCTCCAAGTAAGTTCAAGGGCGAATAGGAGCTGGATGACCTCTGAATATAGACTATAAATACGGTATCTTGGTACCTTAATATGTGTGGGGTGGGAGCGGTGAAGATATCTCGAGTTAACGTCAATATTGGGTTCATTAGATATTTTACCCGCTTCGGTGGCCGCGTGGTCTAACGCGCGACTCGTGCAGTAGACTAGACTGCCAATGACGGGGAGATTTAGGTTCTAATCTCAGTAGGGTGTACTGAGAGGTTTTTTTTCCAAAATTTTATTCCACTCTTCCTCCCCACAAATTCGGGTATACTTCCTGGAAATATAACCTTCCTAATCCCTAAAACCATTAGCGTAATTGGTACATAAGCGTGTAACCCAAACGTATAGTAAGACGTGGCGGCGTGTGTATGTCATGAGTGCTGTGTCTTTGAATATAAACTTTACATATGAAGAGAAAAAGTCCTGTCCAAATTTCGCGGTTGCTCCAACAATTTACCAGGAACTTTTTATATTATCAAAAGTAGAAAAATAAACAAAACCAATATACTGAAGCATGTTTTAATTCATTAATTTAGTGCAAAAAAGATCTTTATATACAATTAATTAACTTTGATAATTGTCAAAATGATTTCCTTCTGATTAAAGCCCTCCGACAATAAAAACTCTATAGCACAATTTTAACCAGTGTAAAATTTATAAGATTTAAATTGTGATACGTTATAACCACTGAGCAATGTTTGGATGTTTGTTTCGATTTACATAACTTGAGTGGACGCACGGGTTTGAAATTGCTGCTTAACGTATATGATATAATGAACTAGAAAAGTTAAGTGAGAACGCTGACCATTCATAACAATGTTGAACTAGTTGGCCAGGAATGGGGCCGTAGCGGGGTATAAAATACTTTTATTTACTTTGGCATAGGGGTTGTCACAATTCCATCGATTTCGCAGGCAATTAGGCAGATCGACACCGTACCATATCAGACTACATCTTCGGGGGGTCATCAGTAGCCCAGGGTCCCGAGATCAAGTTCTGTAGGGGTCACGTGAAGGGTCAGTCAATGCCATCGGTCTAAGTTTCCGCGAGTTAAGCCGGTTCGTTCACGAGTGCAGGCGTACAGTCTCTCTCTATCTATTTGTCTTAAGACCAACATCACATTTTGTTTTATCTTTTAGTAACTACTATTAAACCAAAATTTGTAAACCTACATATTATTTCGAACCCACACAATTACCTTCGCTGCAACCTAACCCCTTCCGCAAGCTACCCAGACAAATCAAGCCCAAAGAGGGTAGGTCGCGACATATTCAATGATTTCAAATTATTACAGCTCGTGAGTTACTCGTATAAGGGTTCAAACTAGCTATTTTATGATTTTCATGTACCACTGTTAAGGTAAAGTAATTAATTATGGGTCATAAATTTAGTATAGCTAGATTTAGATATATCTGTGGTATAAACAATGAAATATTTAAAAACTATCAAAAACATATTTTTTTAAATGTATAAGCAGCCTTAAAGTGGTAAAATTATACAATTTTTAACTATATATAAATACTGCTCTCTTTATATCGTGATAGTTTGATTTCATCTCATTTTGAAGCAAACAATGTCGTAGTTTATAAAGTCATGATGTTATGGACTCAATCTTAGTTACTCTCGCTGTCAAATGACTTTAAAGAGTGAAATTTGGACCCCAACCAACATAGGTCCCCAACTATGGAAATTGTTTTGCAAGCCAATAATGAATAGGCCTAGTTTTAGTTGAAGTGATGTCATATAACTCAGATTGCAAAACGGATCAACCCCATGCTGCTCTATCGGTGCAGTAATAACAATCTCTACTTAACCTTAAATAACAGTCGCGATGAGATGATGGTTTTAGTTATTCATAACGCCTTTGTGGTCATTTCAGGAATGGGGATTTGGTGGTAGGAGGAACGTGGTATAGGTATTAACACACGCGTGGGTGACCCTATAATTCCCCTCCCCCCACTTTTAAATTCTACCCCCACAGAACAGCGCGTCAAAGCTATGTTTGAGCTGGAAACGATTAAACACGGAAACTGTTGTACAGTCTAATTCTCATAGAAAGTACCTTTTAGAAAATATAAATACATTTTTTCGCGGTCGGCATTGATAACCATTTTACTGTTATTTTATAGTTATTAATAATATCTATCAAAAGGGACAGCTGAATATCACATGACTTGACATATGAATACATGAATATAGATATAGTATTTTCCCCCCTAGCTGTCAGATAAGCCCCTTCATATGAAATTTGGACCGTACGTATGTGTGCAAGGGAGAGGGTGAGAGGTATAAAGAGGATGCTACATATAATCACCCGGAAAACGGTTTTCAGAGGACGTTAATGGACTCCCCGGGTCCAGTTTTTGTGGGAAATATTCGTTTTTCGGTTTTAACGGACGCTGGATTTCAAAGGGGAGGGGGGTATGGGAGGGAAGGGAGGGGTAGCAGTGTTGGATCATTACTGGAGTTGCTTCCGATAGAGGAGTGTATTGCGTTATAAACAAATTAACTGATACCCGGCACTATTTTCTTATCCCCCCCATTTAGATTTACGTTTCTAAAGAAAAGTATTTATTTGATTATGTCTATATTTCCTTCTATCCCTTTCTTTATTGGTAGTAATTGACAAATTTCAAACCCGCATTGGTGGGTGAATGATCTAAAGCAGAGCCTCTTAACCCTTTGAAAGTCACGGAACACTTTTGATCATAAGAAAGATTTGCTGAACACCCGTGTCAAGGTGTCATTTTTCAAATTAAAGAATATGATATTTAGATACGGCTCTAACCGTAACTAACAAATGTAATGGCTTAGCTATTTAATCCATCATGATATGCGCATTCGTACAGTAATCATTGTACAGTTGATTATCAACATATTTTATTTTCTAGCAGATAGAAATGTATTCTAGATAATTCTTCCGATGGATGTTTTCAAACTATAGCGTTGTGACGGTACAATCCAATACATCGATACAAGCTTTACATTAACTGTTCATTTCAAATCTCCTCACAACGCACAACGAAGCTGTCCGCTTGCTTCTAGCTCTACAGCGCATGCGCACCGATTTGAGATGGTTGGTTCTGAGATTTGATTGGTTCTACCGTGCCGAAGATCTCAGGCAGAGCGGACAAAGTAGAGAGAAGTTGAACTTTAGCAGAACAGCTCGCGCCGATGAGGTGGAAATCTTGTGATTGGATTAGAACTCGTCACGTGACCACGTTTCTGTTTTGCGCTTGTTTTTCGGTGAACGTGTGAATCCATAGTAACGCCTAATACTGCCCGTCCACAGGTGCGGATGTTTAGATTAACCTGGTAGAATGAGGGGTGGATCACTGGTAGTAGGATGTGAGGCGAGGACGTTTGGACCAAGGAGAGGCCTAAATCCCCTCCTAACCTCACCTGACGTTTGGACCAAGGAGAGACCTAAATCCCCCTCCTAACCTCACCTAACGTTTGGACCAAGGAGAGACCTAAATCCCCCTCCTAACCTCACCTAACGTTTGGACCAAGGAGAGGCCTAAATCCCCCTCCTAACCTCACCTGACGTTTGGACCAAGGAGAGACCTAAATCCCCCTCCTAACCTCACCTAACGTTTGGACCAAGGAGAGACCTAAATCCCCCTCCTAACCTCACCTGACGTTTGGACCAAGGAGAGACCTAAATCCCCCTCCTAACCTCACCTAACGTTTGGACCAAGGAGAGACCTAAATCCCCCTCTTAACCTCACCTAACGTTTGGACCAAGGAGAGGCCTAAATCCCCCTCCTAACCTCACCTAACGTTTGGACCAAGGAGAGGCCTAAATCCCCCTCCTAACCTCACCTGACGTTTGGACAAAGGAGAGACCTAAATCCCCCTCCTAACCTCACCTAACGTTTGGACCAAGGAGAGACCTAAATCCCCCTCCTAACCTCACCTGACGTTTGGACCAAGGAGAGGCCTAAATCCCCCTCCTAACCTCACCTGACGTTTGGACCAAGGAGATACCTAAATCCCCCTCCTAATCTCATCTGACGTTTGGACCAAGGAGAGACCTAAATCCCCCTCCTAACCTCACCTAAAGTTTGAGGTTGTCAACTTTCAAGAGTGAAGCGTCACAACAAATGTAAACATAACCCCTACTAACGTTTTCTAACCACCTAGATGACGCTAATCAAAATATTAACAAGCCAAAAGCTCTGGGATAAATTCGACAACGCTCGGGAAAAAGTAAATTAGTTTAAAGAGCATCTTTAAATGAACACCTGCTATCTTAGTGCAAGAGAGAGATAGAGAGATATAGAGAGAGATCAGGTGCATTTCAGATCGTGATAAACACAGTCTGCCTCTTTGTAAATTAACTTTGCGAGCTCAGAGGGGACGGACCCTTCTTCCCGTTACTCTCTCTCTCTCTCTCTAACCATTTCAATCCCACCGACCCTCTGAAACTTAGAGTTGGAACTGAAACCCAAGAACTCTCAAAGAATTAAGGAAAGCTGGAAGAGAACTCTTAACTAAGATCCCTAATTTTGCACTTTTTCTACACAAAATTATGATATTTAAAATGTTATCACCGCGTCTTACTACCTGTAAAGGTTATATGCATGTATCATAATCACTCTAATGGGGAAGGTATGATGAGGGAAAGCATTTTAGAGGTAATATACCAGCATTTGCATGGAAGGTTGGGAAACCATTTAGAAAAAAAACACCCTTAGTAAACCCGACTGGTATTATAGCCTTTATCTCCCCGTCTTCACAGGCAAGTCTTAACATAGAGTGACGCCTTAGACCATTCTCCACTGAAGCGGGTCCAAAAAATATAAATTTCTGGCCAAACAGATAAAATAATCCTTCTGTAGCTAGGTTATTTTAATTTTCCACACAGTCCTCTCAACACTTGTTGAATATTTGCATCCTGGAATTTGAGGGTAACCTATTCTCTATTCTAGTCAAATACTGCAATGCTAATAATATATATTAGCACCGCGTCTTACTACCCGTTCAGGCTACACACCTATGTACTAATTACACTGATGGGTTGGGAAGACTTAGTTTAGAGGAAGTGCGCCCGCATTTGCGTGGAGGGAGAGTGGAGACTATTTAAGCCCCCCCTCAGTGCACCCGACCAGGATCTAACCCCGATATCCCAGTCTTTGTCATTCTAGTTCAACAATAGATTAGCGCGTTAGTCCATTCGGCTACCGAAGTGGGTCCTGTCAAACATTCAACAACAGCTGTTGAGACCACCATTATGTGGAAAATTAAACTAAACATATCTATTGAAGCAATGTTTATTAATTGGGAGGAAAACACTTATACAATAAAAATTGCAAAAAAAGGCTTAAGTTCGAGCTATCTTCCAGACCATTCTGCAAATAGGATTATTGTTTTGTCATAACATATAAAACAACAAAAAACACCTCGTTTTCATCCTAGGTTCCATTTTGATTTTTTTTTAAACAAACTCATATAAAATGTTCGAATTAAGGCCCATATTAACCACTATGTAGGATCCGTATCAGTGGTCATGAGGTGTAAGGTGTCACTCTCACCATGTACTGGATTTACTGTGACGGAGGGAGTTGAGGGATTAAAACTCCCGCCAGATACGGTAAAGATAGTTCCTCCCTATCCCTAATTATTGTGGCTATGCAGAAAGACCGGATGGGTAGTAATACGTGGTGTGAACAAAAAAATAAAAAATAGAAAACTATGAAATAAAATTACAAATTTTGAAGAGTTGGATAAAACACTCGTTTTCTCATTGCACCGAGAATTACATCCTTCCTTTTCTACCCCCATCCACCCTCACCTCCGAGTAAAGGTGTTCTTGGCGCAAACGACACCCCCTACCCCACTTTCCTTTCCTATTTTTTTAACGGAGCATTCTCAAAGTAATCACTCCCCTAATTCGGTTAAGGGGATGGCCTCTAGGGGGTTACTCGCGAAAGAAACGAAGGTTCTAACCTCCCTCCCTCACCCCTTTTTTTCCTCAACCTCCCTTTAACATCCCCCAACAGTTTTGTCTCACTTCTCACTACCTCTGATAAACCTCTTCTCTCAACCTCCCCATTTCCTTCCATTTCACAGTTTTCTATTTTCTTTTCCCATTCGCCTTCGTCATCTCGTTTCAAGGCGATAGTTTCATTCCGCTTTGATTGTGTTGTGTTCTTCTCTTTATTGATACTTTCTTGGTTTTCTTTTGAAATTATCATACATCCATCAGTCACCTCCCTCCCCCTTATCCCCCACATATTTTTTAATAATAGAATAATATTTAGCACCACGTCTTACTACCCGTTCGGGTTATACGTTTTAAGTACTAATTACAGTAATGGATTAGGAATTGGGAAGGTTGAATTAGAGGAAGTGAACCCACATTTGCGTGGAGGGGAGTGGAAAACCATTTAGGAAAAACCACCCCCAGTTCACCCGACCTAGATTCGAACCTCGATCTCCCCGTCCTCAGCAGTCGAGCTAAACACGACAAGCGCGTTAGCCAACTACGCCACCGAGGCGGGTCACATATTTTTGTGTCAGTAAATGTTTACTCGAGTTGGGGAACACGCAGCTTAAATGTAAGGCTCATTTAGTCTGGTTTGCCGGTGGCAGGGAGGTCGAGGTCCGAATCCCAGCTGGGCGGACTGTGGTTTTTAAAAATAAAATATTTTCTCGCATGCAAGTACGGGTACTTTTCTCCCCAATTCTACCTTCCTTTTCTCCCCCAAACGAGCGTAATAGCTTGGCATTGACTAGACTAATTGAGTATAGACAGAATGGTAAAATATAGATTAAATTGACTTTGCATTTGCGTGGAGGGAGGGTGGGTAAACAACTCTTTATCGCCTGCAGTACAGTATATTGAGAATGCGACGTTCTTAGATCATTCAACCACCGAAGTAGGTGATGCGTTCTATGAAAAGACCTTAGAATTCTATCTTGTACCGATGGATTGGTTTAAAATAATCCTTTATCATCCTGTGCGTCCACGTAAGAAAATTTATAGTTTCAAAATTTCAGGGAATATCCTTATCGTAAAACTAGAAAAGTCAATAGATTTAATTTCACGCATTCATACGTCAAGTCATATGATATGCAGCTGTCATTTTTAATAGATATTACCTTGAAAATAACAATACTAATATGGTGAAAATAATGTTATCAATGTTGACAGCAAAAACAATATTTAACATGTACTTAAATGCCTTTCCGCTGAAAAATCACTCTAGCTGTTGAACATTCCTGGTGAGAATGAATAAAAATAAAAATATATTAATCGAAGCCAGTAGCGTCCAATTTGCCTTCAGCCCACCTCTTTGTGGCCCGTTAAACTTCTCCAAGCTGTCAAGTTAGTGACGTATTGACCAGCTTTTTTTATTTATTTAGTTCTTTCCCCTCTCTCCCTTCTCTTCACCTTTTTTATGGGTTTGTAGGGGAATAAAGAGGGAAGAGGAAGGTCGGACCTTTTTACACATACTCGGCCACTAGAAACGTCGCGTTAAATAATTTGACACCACGACCTGTATGATGGGAAGCTATCCATCATGTCATCTCTGGTAATCCAGTGACGTTGCTATCCCTTGCGTCACTTGGGTTTCTTCATGCGCATGCGCACTGCCACGAGCTTTCAACATAGAACTACATCCAATATCGTGCTGAGGGAACTCATTAAAAAAATACTTGTGAATACGTCTAATAAAGTGAGACTTTTCAAGTTTATCGTTAATACGTTCTAAAAAAAAGGCATAGTGTGATTTTAATAGATTAATTAATTATTATTATTATTATTAGCACCGCGTCTTGCTACCCGTTCGGTATACGCCTACACTAATGTGTGATGGTAGGGTGATTGTGAGAAAATGGAGGACTACAGTTTAACGTGGGATCCGAGCCACATGGAAGGCCTGGCATTCCCACACATTCACAAGTTGTGATTAATTCACGTCTTGTCAGATAAATCTGTGCAATATATTAAAAAACCAACAATTTTGTTGTTGTTGCTCTAATTGTAGAATGTTGGTACTGGATAAATGCTTCTACTCGCTATTAATGTTACCATAATTACATCTGGGCGTATTACAATATATTTTCTGACGAGCCTTTCTCATCCCCTCAATGAGAGAAGTGTTGTGATTGTCAAAAATATTGAACTCAATATTTTGATAAATGTTGATGTTTCATGACACCCTGGACCAAAAAATGTGGTTTTAGCGATGCTGTATGTCTGTCTGTCTGTCTCTCGGGCTAGAAACGAAACCATTTTACCGATAGGACAAAAACTTTGTATCTAGAGTTTTTAATTTTTCATAAGATTCCCCCGAAAATTTTTTGGAATTATATATCTAACCCTAAACTTAAGGGTGGTTTACTGAAGGGTGAAAACATGAAAAAAAGTTTTTCTCGAAATTTACTTTGATGATTTTTATTAAAATTTGTGTTCGGGCAGTTATTAACTTTATAAAACAAACTACAAATCTAATTCTCCCATTATAATGACTTAGGCCTACATAAGTAAAATATCTTATTTTGATAATCTCCCCGCAACTATTTGAGATAAGAAATAACCTAACATTTTAAAGTTGTACTTTTAAAAAATAAAAATACTTTATTTGAAATACACTTTTAATAAAACCGATGGTTTGAGCTATCAAATATATTTTTATTGAAGTTTTTGAAAAGTGAATTCTTAGCACCGCGTATTACTACCCGTTTGGGTTATACGCTTATGTAACAATCACGCTAGTGGGTTAGAGAAGGTGGCATTTAGAAAAGTGTACACACATTTGCTTGGAAAAAAAGTGGAAAACCATTTAGGAGAAAACAAAACTTCATTACACCCGACCTGGATTCGAACCCCAATTTACCTGTCACCGGCAATCTAGTAAATTTCAAGAGTGATGCCTTAAGCCATGCGTCCACTGAAGCGGGTGGAATTTAACATAGAAAAAAGATTGTTTGATTCTAATAAATCGATGTTGCTGAAATATATATAGCGAGAGAGAGAGAGATAAAGGGAGAGATAGAGAGACAATTTTCTTTCCCTTCACGAAAGTACATGAATGAAAAAAAAACCACTTTGAACTTTTCCACTTCGTAATCTGTTATCAATCACAAACATGCTCGTTTCAGAGACAGGGCTTCGAGTAGGGCATTTACGGGCCAAGGGGGGGGGGGGGGTTGTCATGGCCTGTTCTTCTGCCCCCTCCCCATCCCTCAAGTACCCACTCACTTTCCTTAGATACCCTCAGACATTAGGTGATTGTCAGCCATTCACTTTGTGGTCTAACTTTCTTTTAGCAGCACCCTTTCTCTCTCTCTCTCTCTTTTCCTATTTGACAGGCTGACAGGAAGATAAGAGAGGAAGAGCCAATAAAAAAAAAAATAAAATTACTTGCAAGAAATAAACCGCATTAAATTTTTTTAAAACTATGAGTCAGCCACCAACGAGCTATACCGACCGAACAGCCGCCGAATATTGGTGAAGTTAGTGCCAACTTCTGCGGTGCTATGTGCCACACAGCAAACCCTACAGCAGTTAATCTCGGTTTTCTAGACCAGAGTCGCTACTAATTTGTCCTCACGAGGCAGTGTTTGTCCCCGCTACAGACACAAAAATCTGAAGTGCCGGGAGTTGAACCCAGGACCTTCACATGCGGTTTGTTGTCTAGTGTAGTGGTCAGAATGAAAACCATCACATATTGCGTTAAAAAATAAAACTTGTAGGTTACGTGATACGTACAGATGAGCACGTGGTCTGAGGTGTCAATCTCGTCTCTAGGCACGGTGATGAAATGGCCGGAGTTTGACTCCCAGTGTGGTGTAGTGAGAGTGATTTATTTAAAAAAAAAATGGCTTCCCACTCTTATAATGGGTGTACATTTCTTATTAATCATACCTTTCTCTTCCTTATCCTATTATGTAAACAAATGTGGACATAGAGTACATGTGGTAAGACGCAGATAGCCCCCCCCCCCTCTAAAAACAATTAAATTTAACTTAATTTTTTTATCACCGCTTCTTACTACCTATTCTTATATATAATTACTATAATGGTGTAAGGATGAGGAAGGAAGCCTTTTAGAAGTAAAAACCCACATTTGCGTTGAAGGAGGGTGGGAAACAATTTGGTAAAAAACCACCCCCAAGGGGTCTCCCCGATATTCGAACCCCAATTTTCTGTAGGCCTGTCTTAACACGAGAATGAAACCTTAGACCGTTCGGCCACTGTGGCGGCTTTCAAATTACCTAATATCACAACTTATCAACAAACAGTTACCCATACCGGTGGGCACGTGGTCTAAATGTCGAGATCATATTATGTTTCACGCTCTTTTTCTCTTCACACATACGCGGGTACATTTTATAGACTATTTACCTCATTTCCTACTAAATCAGCTTAACTAATATCTAGGGCGTCACTCTCGTTGGATTGCCGATGACGAGGAGATCGGGCTTCGATTCCCAGTCAGGTGTACTGAGTTTGGTTTTATTTACTAAATTGTTTTCCACTCGATTTCAACGCAAATGCGAGGTACATTTTCCCCTACTATTCCTTAACACATTATCGTAATTAGTACATAAAAGTATAAACTATAACGGGTAGTATGACGTGTGCAAAAAAAAATCAAGAGAAAAGTTCAATTTAAAAGGAAAAAAGGTGCTTATCTCGGTTTCAAGTCTTCTGAGACCTGCATGTCAGGAAAGATGGTAGCCAGCAGAGTTCGCGATTAGTTCCGAAAGGATCCTTTTGTCTCACCCATCCTCCCCTTACCCCTTCTCTCACCTCGTACACCCCTCGATCCTCGGCAATCCCCTCCGGGCGACAAAGATAATAGGACACGAGTGAATAGAAAGGAGATATTCGCTGAGGGAGTTTCTTTTGACTCTATTAAGACCGCGGCGTAGATCTTTAGATTAACTAGATTTCAAAATTAATTTACAAGTCTTTTGTTCTTTGGCAGGATAAAGGTTTGTTGTGTGTTTGTGTGTTCTTTTTCTAATTATTCAGTTTTATTCGCAGGGAGCTACGAAGAAAGAGGGGAAAGGTGTGTATTTGTTAAGAAAGTTACAATTACGAAACGTAACGCAACGTTTATTCCATTCATATTTATTTGTATGTGTGTGTGTACAGTATATAGTATTTTTGTATAGTGTACAGTAATTAAGTTATTTTTTGTATGAGTGTGTACAGTATATTAATTTTTGTATGAGTGTGTACAGTATATTAAGTATTTTTATGAGTGTGTCAGTATATAAGTTATTTTGTATATGGTCATATATTTTTTGATTTACATAATAATTTTTTATGAGGGACATATATTAAGTTTTTTGTAGAGTGTGACAGTATTAGTATTTTGTATGTTGTACATATATTAAGTATTTTTTGATGATGTTACATATATAATTTTTCAGTATTTTTAATCACCTTTAGTACGAGTGATAATTAATAATTAAAATTTCACTTAAATAATATAACTAAGTAACTTAGGTTCGACTCCAAGTAAGGTACAATTTTTATAATAAAAGCTTTTTCTGACGGGTAGAAAAGTTATTTGATCTACTTTCACGTGACCTATTCATACGTCAAGTCATGTTACTGCTGTCACTTTTGATAGATATCATCAATACCTATAAATTAACACAAATAAGATAATAAAATGTTACCAATGTTGACAGCAAAAAAAGTTTTGTATTTTCTAAAATACTCTTCTTAACAAAATTGGACTGTAGTCGGAGCAAAGCATTGTAGGTACGAACAATTCCAAGTTGTTATTTTTTCCCACACATCCTGGCTAGTTAAACAAATAGGGCAGGGATGAGGAAGGTAAAATTTAGAAGAAATACACCCGAATTCGTGTAAAAATCTATTTATGGGAATATATCCTCAATAAACCTTGGCTTCTATTCGAACCCTGGACTCCACGTCATTGCTTAACTACTAGACTAGTTTAAAAATGTAGGTCATTTTGCGAGGGTATTTTTTTTAAAATTTGTGATTGGTTTAACAAAAGACCCACTTCGGTGGCCGCGTGGTTTAAGGCGTCTAATTCAATATACTGGACTGGCCAACAACGGGAAGGTCGGGGGTTCGAATACTGGCTGGATATACCGAAGATGGTTTTGCCCAAATATTTTACCACACCACTCTCCGCACAAATGCTGGTTCACTTTCTCTAAATATAGCTTTCTTAATCTCTAAAATTACCAGCGTAGTTAGTATATAAGCGTATAAATCCAACAGGTAGTAAGACGTGGTGGTAAAAAAAAGTATATAAAAAAGATATATTGGTATAAAACACGAATATTATCAACCTTAATAAAACCTAATAATATTTTGTTCAGTTCCGAAATTAAAACCAACGAATTTTTGTTTTTCATGCAATAATTAAGAAATGGGAAACAATCATATTGTTTGAAATTAAAAACACACTTTCAACATATTTTATTAAAAATAGGTTTATTTATTTCATCTGTCCATTAGATTTTCACCATACTAAAAAAATGCCAATGATTCTTTTAAGATTTTAATACGGTGATTTGGATTTAAATTTACTAAAATTAAATAAATGGCACGATGCACTACAGTACTTTCTATCTTTTTAATCTTAAAATGAAGACATTTCCCCCCCAAAAAAAGTGAAACTAGATAATATAAATTGTAGCAGAAACACTCCAACAAAGAGCGTCACAATCAATTTCAAAGCAAGGCGGAGATGGTATGAACATGTAATGAGCTTGGAAAAAGAAATAATATTAAAGAGAATGACGGAGATGCAGTATGTAGAGAAAAAAAAATACGGCAAGGGACAGCAAGAAAGAGATGAGAGCAGCAGATAACAGCAAGTGTGCAAGAGAGAGGAGAATTGTGGAAGAAAAGAGGAAGATGGAGACATTTCATTAAATTGAACCGGCCACAGGCTGAAACAGTTTGATGATGATGATGATGATGTTGATGAAACAGGAAAAGAAGACTACACCATTTTGTTAATTCAAAAAGATTGCGAAAACATAAGCACTCCATGGTAGCTCAATTGGCAACAGGAGTTGGCCTCTCTTCAAGCCAAATGGCTAAATCTCCCTATCAGTATTGTCCTGTATTGTCCGAAAGGGCGCTTGAATAATGTGTCAGGGAAGAGAGATAGAGGGGACGCCAATATGGAACGGTTGTCTAGCAAGGGCTACGAATACCCCCGGCATTATATGAGGTCCCATTGTTTCTATTATTCCTCCTTCCACCCGGTCATAATAGCTTCACGCGAAGGACAGATAACTCGTCCAACGCAGCGAACCTTTCATCAAAACCTGCCAATCTCTGTGTCCGTCCAGTCTCAAGGAAGTGTCGTCACGAGTCCGCATCACAACCTCGGTTTTCGGTGTGCCGTCGCGTGGGTTAGTCTAGAAGGGGGGGGGGGAGGTGAAACGTAACATCAAGACGGGTCCACACTTGTTTTCATGCACGTATCCAGAATTTTATCTCGGGGGAGGGGTGGGGGCTTATTCTTCAAATATTCATCGATGACGACAGTCACTAAATAGCGTTGGGGAGGCTGGAGGACGGGGGGACGAATTCGACTTGCATGGAGAGAAAAATTTATCAAAATTTCGTACAAAAATATAATGAAGGTAGTCCCATTCTTGCATTCGCTAATAAATATGATATATTTTTTACTTTTGATAAAAATATACTAATTTTACATACATTTTTTTTATAAAAATCAATACATTTTCTATTCAAAGTCATAAAAAGGTATATTAATTAATAGTTAATTCAAGCATTGGTCAACTTTAATATCTATATATTTTTACGAAATGTTGACATATTTTTACCTCTGTGTGTGTAGGAATTCATGAGTACATTACATCTTATTAGTCACAGATGTTTAGTCCAGTTAAGAAATTGAAACTGAAATTAATTACTATTGTATTTTTAATTAGAAATTTATCATTATAAGAAAATATATTATTACAAGATATTTTTATAGTAATTTTCAATTTTGTTTTTAGATTTGGGGAGGGGTTTCAGCCCCAAGAGCGCCCCCCCCCCCCCTCTGGATACGTGCTTGCTTGGTTCAGATCCTCGTATCTTGAAACCTGTCGGTTTTTACCACGTGACTTCTGGCTCCTAAACGGGATCATTAGATTCCAGTTTCTTGACGGTATTTCGCCGTCACTTCAAAGGGAGCTGTGCATCTACATGGAGGATATAGACAGGTAAAAAAAAAACCAGGGGGAAACCAGGGAAATTCAAGGAAATTCTTTGATGTCAAGTGAAACGTCAGGGAGTTTAATCAATAATAAGGTATCAGAGAATTTAAATACAGTAGACTCGCGTTATTCCGACGCCCTTCAGTCAGACACTCCTTGTATTCCAACGCATCGCTCCGGGAAGAGTATTTGGTTTGCGCGGCACCAGTTTATCGCAACTTAAACTGGAGTTTGTGACCGCCCGTTGTCTCAGTAAAGCGCCCGTTGTTTCACTCATAAATTGCGTCGGGCTTTTTCGGTCATAATTAGGTGCTTGTGTGGTAAGGCGGGATTGTAGGGGACGCGAGAAAATCTTAGTGTTTTAGGGTTTTTAGAGAAAAATATTTCTTTGTCCAAAACAATTAAATTATTGCTCCAGTAGAAAGGTTTAGTTTAATTTTCTCCACGTGGTGATATCAACAGTTGTTGAATATTTGTCAAGAGTGTCCTGGAATTTAATGACAACTTTTGCTCTCCATTTAAAATGTTTCTCATCTAATGCCGCCATGATCATGACAGATATTCAACAACTGTTATCACCGTGGGAATAAAATTAAACTATATGTTTCTATTGAAGAAATATTTTTTTCAATTTTTGACAACTGAGTGTTTTGCTATAAAAACTGCGCAAACACTGACATTTTCTCGCATTTTCTATACCCCTACCTTAAATTAAGAGAATGTATTAGTGCGTTTGAGTTAAAATGGCACCGTCATCAGTTTCTAGAAAACTCAAAACACACAAACTTTAACCCTAAATGATAAGTGGGACATTATTAAACGGCACGAATGTTGTGATCCTCGACTACTTTAAGGGAAAAAAATGGATGTGGCCGCTTCGCTATCTATGATATTGTTTAAAACAAATCGAAAATTGGATGTTTTATTAAATTTGTTGTAAATGAACATGAGGAATACCTATTTATGTGTATTTTGTAAAATCCGGAATTTTCGTTAATCCGACAGATCCTCGGTCCTATAAATGTCGGACTAACGTGTGTGTATTGTACTTTACTAATTCTGCACCTAAACATTTAAACACAAGGGTGAGTTTTTGTTTCTTGACATCTAGACATGCCAGTCTTAGCACGGGATTGTTGTACAAGGTTGGTTTTGTAACACATTTATACAGGGACACAATTAATACCTAAACATTAAATAATAGGAAAACGATTTATAGTAATGTTGATGTTTAGTAGATGTTAGGATTGTTTCCAAAAATATGTGATCAATGTTGCTACGATAATTTTTATATATAATATATATATATATATATATATAATTTCCCGCCGTTAAAATAGTGATAGCATAGTGTGAATATTAATTGTTTAAACTTTTTGTGTGTGTGTTGTGAATTCATTAATATTTAATGCATTGCAAGATATAGCTTGCACCGTTAACTTAAAAAAAACATGATTAGCTAAATTTTAATTTGAAAATAACATTCCTATCCCAGTTGCTAAATATTATTGTAACTATCTTGTAAACAAAGTTATCTCACAATAATTATTGTAACTACCTTGTAAACAAAGTTCTCTCACAATAATTATTGTAACTACCTTGTAAACAAAGTTCTCTCACAATAATTATTGTAACTACCTTGTAAACAAAGTTATCTCACAATAATTATTGTAACTATCTTGTAAACAAAGTTATCTCACAATAATTATTGTAACTATCTTGTAAACAAAGTTATCTCACAATAATTATTGTAACTACCTTGTAAACAAAGTTCTCTCACAATAATTATTGTAACTACCTTGTAATAAAGTTATCTCACAATAATTATTGTAACTACCTTGTAAACAAAGTTATCTCACAATAATTATTGTAACTACCTTGTAAACAAAGTTCTCTCACAATAATTATTGTAACTACCTTGTAAACAAAGTTATCTCACAATAATTATTGTAACTATCTTGTAAACAAAGTTATCTCACAATAATTATTGTAACTATCTTGTAAACAAAGTTATCTCACAATAATTATTGTAACTACCTTGTAAACAAAATTCTCTCACAATAATTATTGTAACTACCTTGTAAACAAAGTTATCTCACAATAATTATTGCCACATGAGCGTTTCTTTAGGGTCCCATGTACAATTCGTCCACCCTAAAGGTTGCAATCTTACCTTGACGGATTACACTATGACGCTATACTATAAGCTGTATCATAGTGAAATAATGAAAGGTAAGTTTTATACCTTACAGAGTAAACGAACGGTACATGTTTACTTTCAGAGTAGACTAAGAATCATTAGACAAAGGTACGGTAGCTTTTTTATATTCAAGTTGTAAAAAAAACCAAAGTAATTTTTAAAATAGTTCGTTTTCAAAGATTCCTGTTTGGTCCACAATGTATATTAAAAACTTTTTCTTTTAATTAAAGAAGGATAAAATAGACGGGGGTATTTTCCAAAAACGGATTCAAGAAAAATAACTCAAAGCCTCGATGTCTTTCGCTCTTTTATTCCATCAAGCTGTCGCAAGATAATAGCTGAACGTGGATATCTCCGATAAGGCGAAGACATTGGGAAATGTAACGAAACGAATCGTTATTAGACTTTGCCTGTTAACGACTCGTCAAAGTCATCTCGTTGGCTTCTAGCTTCTATAAGATTACTTTCCTTTCGTCCGTCAAACTCCCCGGTTATTATTCGGAGTGTCTTTGTCTGAAGACGCGTCATGGAATCATTTCCTTTTCTTCCTTTTTTTTATAATTATTCTGGATGGTGAGTTAATGAAAAATAATAATTACGTAGTAAGTTATATTAAAATAAAGATGAATGAACAACTAATCAAATGAAATATAAATTGTACGGTGTACCACACATACTTTCTCTCGCTTTGATCTTGAAACGAAATAATATACACTGTAGCAGGAACACTCCACCAAAGAACATAATAATCAACCACATATTTCTAAGTTTTCTATAAAAAAAAGTCTGTGTTTACCTATAGCTTAGAAACTATTGGTTTTATAAAAATATATTCAAGATTAAAATGCTTTTATTTTGAAAAGTTCTACAACTTTACAATGATAATTTATTTCATAACTCAAATAGTTGCGAATTTATGATCAAAATTGGAAAATTCTACTTGTGGATGGTATCCTTGAAATTATTTAAGGGAAAACGAGAATAGTAATTTGGTTTTTAACACTTAACAATGCTTAGATACAAAATACGCAATCAAAATTGTTTGAGCTAAAATTGTGAAAAATAAATGTTACAAAGGTGATTTAATCAAGAACCATTTACCTCATTAATATAACTAAACAAGATTACTAGAAAATACAACGCTAAATTATCACCTTAATCCTTAGTATGTAGCATAGCAACAAAAACACACACACAAAAGAAACACACGAGAATTAATCGGATTATTATTTCAAAAGATTCTTAAAGTGAGAAAATGAGCCGACAAGGAGAAATCCTGTTTCTATCTTTATCTCGTCCCCCTTTTTGTGGAAATTGTTTTTAATTTCAGGCAGGCCAAGGAACACATTAACGCGACCATTGTTCTTAAAATGGGTAATTAGAGACGTCTGGATTATACTTGGGGGCTGGGTTGAGGTTGAAGGAATGTGAAATGACGTGGGAGGGGGTCGCCGGGTGGGAGGTATAAGAACCAGAATTAAATTCTCTCTAGAACAATGCATGTCGTGGAGAAGAAAAGTTGGATCCAACTTTTGGTAAACTCGTTTCATTTTATATTATGTAACACTTCCTAACACAGTTGTGTCAAAACACGTATGGCCCACCACTAACTTTGATTCGGTCTTAATGTCTTAAAAGTTTTGTTTTATAAAATTATATTAAAACTTAAATGTGTGAATTTTGTTTTAAATTACAATTACGAGCCTGACAAAAGTAGTTCTGAATCTCTGAAAATGTGTTTTCTTTAAATACTAGTCACGTTTATCTCTTTTAGCTAGTTTCCGATTTTGATAGGTGAGACACTTTTTTTGATAGTTATTAAAGTTAAGGTAGTTACAAAACTCGCCGCTTGGTTGGTCTAGTAAAAACAAAAGAAACACATAATCTGTTTTTAGTTTTTATCGAATCTTACTACCCGTTTTGGCTATAAATATTTTTTAACTAGAATAACGGGTTAAGGATGAGGAGGTTAGAGTTAAAATAGATTGTACACGCATTTGTATAGTGGGATCGTAAGAATTATTTAAAGGGAAAAAAATGCCATAAATAGATCCTAATACCAGCTTCGGTGGTCGAATGGTCTCGCGATGGACTGGGATTGATGATGACGGGGATATTGCGGTTCGAATGCCGGTTGAACATATTTACGGGAGGATGATCCTACTATTCCTACACGTTAATTCTGGTTCACTTCCTCTAAACGCAACCTTCCTCATCCTCTACACATTAGCGTAGTTAGAACACATTACGTATGGCCCAAACGGGTAGTATGAAGCGGTGATAATTTTTTTATGTATATATATTCTCATGAAATGACCAGCGTTTTGGCCGAATCTGGGTCTGAACTCCAGTCTCCATTGTGAGAGTGACGCTCGGCCGTACAATAGATGCTCTCACATGTGGAGTGTGTGTCGCGATGACATGACGTGGAGTTCACTTCACTTCAGAGGGAGTGACAGGATTATTCAGATGACAGATGCGTCCCCCCCCCCCCCTTTCATCACACACAACCCCACATATTCACTTGTCATCATTATAAATTCTAGACCATAAGGTCGGTACGGTAACCTTTTTGGGCCTCGACCCACCAAAAGTACCGCAATCACCCTTCAATTCTCCACCCTTCTTTAATTTTAATTTTTCCGTACATATTTGTTTTATTTCCTAGAATCAATCTTTCTCAAACTCTTATGCCACCCCCCCCCCCCTTCTATTTATTATTTAGCACCGCATCTTACTACCCGTTCTGGTTATACGGATAAGTACTAATTAGGCTAATGGATTAGAAATTGGGAAGATTTAATTTAGAGGAAGTGAACCCACATTTGTGTGGAGGGAGAGTGGAAAACCATGTAGGTAAAAACAACCCATTTCACCCGACCGAGATTCGAACCTCAATCTATCCGTCCTCGAAAGTAGAGCTCAACACGAAACCAGCGCGTTATCTAACTACGCCACCGAGGCAGGTCCCACCCTTCTAGAAGTTAATATAAAATAGATAAGACGTATATTTTGATATTAAGTTATTTAATTTTTCTTTTAACATTCTAAATCATGACCGAACAAGGTTTTTTGTCCCACTCAAATATTGTCCGAGGGACAAGAAGACTCAATAGATCTACTTTAATGACAATGTAGTCGCGATTGACCAGTTAACGACTCCTGCTCGCTCTAGACATCGGGATTTTTTACTAAGCGATGACACCTTTTATGGTAGATTGAATGACAATAACACAAAATAGTTAGGGGGGAGGGGAATGCAACAAATTGGGACTACAGCTGTCATAGTGGTTAGGCTTCGTTAGATAAAAGGGAAAAAATTGGAAATGCTTTTTACTATGGAAAAAAAGTTTCTATCGGCCCGTACTTGAACGTACAAAGTCAGACTATGAAACTGGTCCAAAATGTTGATTCTATTTATTTTTTAAATGACGTTATTTGTTTGAGGAAGGTTAGATGCATGTTTAACTTGATCTCATAAACACGGCATTATGGATAAATTAGTCATTAGAAATTATATTTAAATTGTTAATTCTATCTTTCTATTAAAATATCTTAAATATAAGTTTTATATTATTAAATAATGACTTTTTCTTGTATTAACCCTCTGATTTTGCGTTGGCCATATCTCAGACTAACAAACTACTTCAACCCCCTTAAGAACGGCTAAAGTTGACTCGAGTTGTAGCCTTTTCCGTCATAATAACAAATATAAGCCGGTGTGTATGGTTGAGAACCTTTATTGAACGAACTTCCATAATCTAAAACATTTAAAATACCTCAATGTGAATCAGAAATTTTTAATTTTAGCTACGAGGCCTATTTATGGCCATTTCCCCTGGAATAACCAAATCACATGTACCGGACATAATCCACCCAGTAATGGAGCCCTATCTCGGTTCATTAAGGCTCATGTCTTTAATCAAAAAGATGACCCGCTTCAGTGGTTGAATGGTCTAAGGAGTCACTCTCACAATATGATATACTTCCTATGATGGGCTGATTGGTGTTTGAATCCCGAGGGTGTTTTTTTTATTAAATAGGTTTTCCACTCTCCAGTCATGCAAATGCTGGTGCACGTCCTTTTAATTCAAATTTACTCATAGCTATCGTTTTAACGTAACAAATAAATGAGTGTACAAACCGAACGGGTCGTGAAATGTGGTGCTAGAAAAAAATAATCGAAAAGATGAGACGTTATTTTGCCAACGTGCGTGAGATCATGCCAGCCAATGAGACTGACGATAATTAACCTGGTTGCTGGTAAAACTCACTAACCCCCCAGAGCTCAGGAGAAATTCCCTGGTCATTATTTCTCTCCAAATAGCTCTCCCGGTCTCACTTAATATAATGGCTCTGGGTAAATTATTTTTCTCTCCTTTTCTTTCTCTCCCCCCCCCCCCCCCTGTGTATCCTTCAACCCTCCCCTTTCCTCAACTAACACACCTCCACTGCCTTTCCCCCGAGCTAATAGTGATGGACTGTCCCAAGATGATCCGGAGAGATTATCCAACATCACGTGGTTCATGAATTGTTTACAACGGACTGATCTACCATTCGGAGGTTTGCAGAACTGACGACCAAACATGGCTTGCACATGTGTGTATGGAATATAAAACATATTAAATATTATTTTTACTTTTTTAAACATATAAAATAAATTTCCACGTAAAAAAAAAAGCAAAGAAAAGTGAGATCAGAACTCTTTTTTTTTTTGCGACACGTCTTACAAGTCCTAAGGGCAATACACCTTTTAATTATCCTTAAAATTACCCCAATTGGATGAGAAAGGTATAATGTTAAATGTAATAGTTAAAAAAAATATATTAATCGGACTTTAAAGAATCTGGATCAAATATATTATTTATTTTTAGCACCACGTCTTACTACCCGTCCGGGTCATACACCTATGTGCTAATTACGCCAATGGTTTTAGGGATTAGGAAAGTTATATTAAGAGGAATTGTACCAGCATTTGCTTGGAAGGAGAGTGGAAAACTATTTAGGAAGGCCACCTTCAGTACACCCGACCGAGATTCGAACCTTGATCTCCCCGTCATCGGCAGTCTAGTCTAGTGCAAAAGAGTAACATCTTAGACCCCGTGGCCACCGAAGCGGGTGGATCAAATATTAATTTCATAATAGTGCATGGCAAAATTTCCTTAACTATGTGAAAATGGGATTTTATTTAAGTAATTAAAATAAATCTACACACAAACATTGTAGGATTTTGGTGAGAAGTGCCTTAAAAATGACACCTGCATACGGGATTGAACCCTGACATACGTTTCTGTGCGCCATTTTAATTTTTAAAATACGTCACTTTAATGCATCTATATATTTATCCTAAAGGTCAATTTAATATTCCAAGCTTCGCTAGTCGTATACAATCAATCGTACAAGCGTTAGTTTTGTCTTCCTTGAGTTACGAATGGAGCTACCTGAATGAAAATATTATCGGCTCCGGTCTAGAAAACTGAGATTAACGGGTCGCTGTGTTGACCATTTGACACCATCTGAAGAAGGTGGTCCAATCTTTGCCAAAAGACGGCGGTGGCTCGGTTGGTATGTCTTGATTACGGAGTGACGTCATGAAAATTATTTTAGTAACTTTTTATAACTGTCAAAAAAATCCTTGCTATCTAAAATGGACTGTACGCAGTTTTCGATTTAAAGGCTTATAATCAGAAGCGTGGATATTGGCATAACTATCTATCGTAAGCCATAAACTAACATTCACGCTTCTTATCCTCTCTCATAGATTCAATTCGTTTCATCGGCAAACAAAATTATACGGGACAAGGGGGAAAAGGGGGGGGGGGAGGGAAGGGGGCTGTCATCAAAGAGATTTTCAAAGAGACAACCACATAGTGATACAATAAATAACCTGCTCTTCCCCATCCGATGGTACAATATAAATAACCGGCACAACATTTCCCGTGGTATTACTAATAACAGGTAATTTATGGAGTAGGGGAGGTGGAATGGAGGGAGGGGAGGGGATTGTAATCGACGAAACAAAATATTAGTACTACGATGTCGGTGTGTTTACGTTTTTGGTGAACATACTTCCCACTCTTCTGAACCAAAGCGCACAGTACTCGCAAAACATTTAAAAGTTTGTTGTGTAAAGGGATTGAAAGATTCGCTTTTGTTTACACGTTAGTATACACGTGAAGGGATGATATGGGGAGGGGTGGGTTGCCATAATTATATATATGGTTTTTTTTTCAGCACCGTGTCTTACTACTCGTTCGGGTTACATGCTTATGTACTAATTACGTTGATAGTTTTAGGGATTAGTAAGGTTATATTTATAGGAAATGTACCCGCAATTACGTGGAAGGAGACTGGAAAAAACATTTTGCTAAAACAACCCTCAATAGAAACGATCGAGATTCGAACCTCGATTTCCCCGTCATCGGCAGTCTAGTCTACTGCGAGAGTAGCGCGTTAGACCACGTGATTGGTGCCAGACAGATTCTACTAACGGTTTATAGAACAGAATTAATGAGAAAAGCGAATAAATACATATAACTATAGACTCTCGATATTTCGAGCTAAACGAGTAATCGAGTACTTTTCTATTTATAGAGCGCTTGAATTATACGGAATAACAGGGAAAAAAATAAAATTTATTGGATGTTTTTAAGATTGACACTTATATCCGTCCACTGAACTAAAGGTTTCGGGTTGGATTCCCGGTATGGTCGAAAAATGTATAATTGATGAAATGTGGGTTTACCGTTTCACAGTAATTAATTAACAACTGTTGTCTGTTGTGTCTGTTCTAGATTAAAGTTAGTTTGTCATGCGCTGATATAATTGGTAGGTTCAGAAATCGCACGTTAAATACCTCAAATAAATGGATATAAATGATATTTATGTTTTTTAGTGTAAAACGTACTTAATATATATTTTTAAGGGTTGTTTGAAACTTCTAAATGTCTTAAGTCGAAGTTAAAATCTCCTTCACTTAGACTTAAGACACCCACATCTTAAAATCATTTTGACGGTAGGAGAAAATATTTGAGCTATCTCAATAAATATGACATATAATTATGTTCAAAACTGCCACTAAACAGTATTTTAACGACTAGTGATTAAATTACATATTATGTTATGTAAAAATTTGACATAGTTAACTTTTTATCATTAATTATCCTCAATTAAAAAGAAATTGTCTCCCCGTGATTAACCAGTAAGAAGTTACAACCGTTGTAATGCCTTGATGTAAATATAACATGCCAGTCATATTTATTACGTCACTTTTCATACCCCTACTAATGATTTTTACTAAGATGGCCATATTTTGATCACATAAGTGGTAGGCTTTCCAAAAATCACAACTGCGCTTTTGGCACTTCTAGGGTAAATAAATCCGGTATATCTCTTATACTAAAAGCATAGACATATTAAGGTGTCAGCCTAAATTAATTTTTTATTTTTTATTTGAGCCTTTATCTTTACCTAGATCAATAAAGCTACGTGACAACAGAAACCTCATTTCCAACTTCTTCTTCCGCTTTGCTTCGTATGTTTCAATCTTCGCTTTTAAGGTTGGAACGCAGAGGACGCTAGAAACAATCAGTATTTTTTGCAGTTTATATAAAAAAAATTGCAACCAAATAAATCATTACTTTTTAAAAACGTAGAGTTTAATTTTCTCCACATAGTGATGTCAAAAGTGGTTGAATATCTGTCAAGGGTGTCCTGGAATTTAATGACAACTTTTTCTCTTCATTTAAAAAGTTTCTCATCAAATGCCGCCATGCTCATGACAGATATTCAACAACTGTTGTTAACAACATGTGTAGAAAATTAAACTCTTTGTGTCTACGGGATGAAACGCACTTACTCTAATGTGTAATGGTAGGGTGATTGTGAGATGAAATGGAGGACCTACAGTTTAACGTGGGATCCGAACCACGGTGGAGGCCTGGTATTCCCCACATTCACAAGATGTCTTGTCAGAGGTGAAGGAAAGGTTTGGTAAACAGATAAATTTGTGCCGGGACCGGGGATTGAACCCCGGACCCCAGCACAGAAGTCCGACACCTTACCCCTAAACCGCCAGGTCACCTAATATTTTATTGATTTTTGCCTGAAAATTTTTTGCGATTAAAAACCCTGCAAAAAATACCACCCTTAACATGCGTTTCCTTCACTCCCACCTTAAAATGTGACCTTCATACACAACTATATATTATTTTTAAATTACATAACACAAAATAATTTCATAAATATAAACATTATGGACATTCCGTTTATCCTGAAAGGATTATACCATGACCAGATCTTATAGATAGATATGGGAGGATCGAGTCCTCGATTCCTTGAATCCTATGGGATTTGGGAGATTCGAGATTCGTAAAAATTTTAAAACACCATCTCTAATACAATTATGAAGAACTTGACTCTAAACAACAATTTTAAGCAATTGTTAAAAGGAATTAAAAAGCTTGTGTAGTTTTTAGGGTAACACAACTTTTTTTTAAAGTACTAACATTTATTAATAGGCCTATAACAAAACTTAATAAAAATTCTTCTTTTTTATTGATGACTTAAAAGACATGACAAACAAAATTAATGTTTGTCAGTGGCAACAAACAACTTTTTTTTAAATATCTTTTTAATGTTTTTCAATTTAACTTAAAGCGTACGATTTTAAAAATTCGAGTATTTGAAATTGGATTTGAGACTCATAAGAAAATGTAAGATTCAGATTCGAGAAGTATAGGAAAAATACAGGATGAACAAAAAGTACACTATCAAAATATCAAAAAGAAATAACTCACACATAGGCCTACATGCATGTATGTTAAAATTAAAAACAATCCATTTGTATAGATATACAATGTGGGGAATGCCAGGCCGCCACCGTGGTTCGGATTCCACGTTAAACTGTAGGTCCTTCATTTCATCTCACTCACCTTACCATTACACATTAGCGTAAGTGCGTATAACCCGAATGGGTATTAAGACGCGGTGCTAGTAATAATATAGATATACATATTATATTTCTCCTTTAGTTTAAAAAACAGTTTTTCAAAGAGTATTATATTAAACCCGATACAATAATACACAGAGCTCTAACATAGAACAGTTTTCACCCTTTTCCAATATTACACACAGGATTTACATTTTACATTCCAGACGCAATCGAGTCCTATTGAATGACCGAGAGTACAAAAAAATCATATGTATACACACACACACACACACACACACACACACATATGTGCGTTGTCATTGGGAATAGTAACACAAGCCTGCCTGTCCACCAGGAGTCTCGTGGGACATTCGAGTCATAGATATATAGCCAACTGTCCACATTGTGATATTACATATTTTTGGGGTTATTTTTGAAGTCCCTAATTGTGGTGTTATATTGAAGTGTTACATTCTTTCATCTTTTGATTAATAATAAAAATAACGTCCGTTTTTATATTAATAACACACACCAGATTTATGTTGGAAGGTAAATGCAGTATTATTGATGGTATTTAATTAATTTGAATTTAAAAACACTATATTGAAAAATTATTCAACATGTGTTTATACACGGCAGTTTTAAAGTTTGATGTTAACGTGTCGTGGACCCTACAAACAGCGAGGTTGCAGGCTCAGTCAAGGTTTGAATTTAGATGTTAGCGTGTCGCGGACCCTACAAACAGCGAGGTTGCTGGCTGAGTCAAGGTTTGAATTTAGATGTTAGCGTGTCATGGACCCTAGTAACAGCGAGGTTGCTGGCTCAGTCAAGGTTTGAATTTAGATGTTAGCGTGTCGCGGACCCTACAAACAGCGAGGTTGCTGGCTGAGTCAAGGTTTGAATTTAGATGTTAGCGTGTCGCGGACCCTACAAACAGCGAGGTTGCTGGCTGAGTCAAGGTTTGAATTTAGATGTTAGCGTGTCATGGACCCTAGTAACAGCGAGGTTGCTGGCTGAGTCAAGGTTTGAATTTAGTTGTTAGCGTGTCATGGACCCTAGTAACAGCGAGGTTGCTGGCTGAGTCAAGGTTTGAATTTAGATGTTAGCGTGTCATGGACCCTAGTAACAGCGAGGTTACTGGCTGAGTCAAGGTTTGAATTTAGATGTTAGCGTGTCATGGACCCTAGTAACAGCGAGGTTGCTGGCTGAGTCAAGGTTTGAATTTAGATGTTAGCGTGTCATGGACCCTAGTAACAGCGAGGTTGCTGGCTGAGTCAAGGTTTGAATTTAGATGTTAGCGTGTCGCGGACCCTACAAACAGCGAGGTTGCTGGCTGAGTCAAGGTTTGAATTTAGATGTTAGCGTGTCGCGGACCCTACAAACAGCGAGGTTGCTGGCTGAGTCAAGGTTTGAATTTAGATGTTAGCGTGTCGCGGACCCTACAAACAGCGAGGTTGCTGGCTGAGTCAAGGTTTGAATTTAGATGTTAGCGTGTCATGGACCCTAGTAACAGCGAGGTTGCTGGCTGAGTCAAGGTTTGAATTTAGTTGTTAGCGTGTCATGGACCCTAGTAACAGCGAGGTTGCTGGCTGAGTCAAGGTTTGAATTTAGATGTTAGCGTGTCATGGACCCTAGTAACAGCGAGGTTACTGGCTGAGTCAAGGTTTGAATTTAGATGTTAGCGTGTCATGGACCCTAGTAACAGCGAGGTTGCTGGCTGAGTCAAGGTTTGAATTTAGATGTTAGCGTGTCATGGACCCTAGTAACAGCGAGGTTGCTGGCTGAGTCAAGGTTTGAATTTAGATGTTAGCGTGTCGCGGACCCTACAAACAGCGAGGTTGCTGGCTGAGTCAAGGTTTGAATTTAGATGTTAGCGTGTCGCGGACCCTACAAACAGCGAGGTTGCTGGCTGAGTCAAGGTTTGAATTTAGATGTTAGCGTGTCGCGGACCCTACAAACAGCGAGGTTGCTGGCTGAGTCAAGGTTTGAATTTAGATGTTAGCGTGTCATGGACCCTAGTAACAGCGAGGTTGCTGGCTGAGTCAAGGTTTGAATTTAGATGTTAGCGTGTCATGGACCCTAGTAACAGCGAGGTTGCTGGCTGAGTCAAGGTTTGAATTTAGATGTTAGCGTGTCATGGACCCTAGTAACAGCGAGGTTGCTGGCTGAGTCAAGGTTTGAATTTAGATGTTAGCGTGTCGCGGACCCTACAAACAGCGAGGTTGCTGGCTGAGTCAAGGTTTGAATTTAGATGTTAGCGTGTCGCGGACCCTACAAACAGCGAGGTTGCTGGCTGAGTCAAGGTTTGAATTTAGATGTTAGCGTGTCGCGGACCCTACAAACAGCGAGGTTGCTGGCTGAGTCAAGGTTTGAATTTAGATGTTAGCGTGTCATGGACCCTAGTAACAGCGAGGTTGCTGGCTGAGTCAAGGTTTGAATTTAGATGTTAGCGTGTCATGGACCCTAGTAACAGCGAGGTTGCTGGCTGAGTCAAGGTTTGAATTTAGATGTTAGCGTGTCGCGGACCCTACAAACAGCGAGGTTGCTGGCTGAGTCAAGGTTTGAATTTAGATGTTAGCGTGTCATGGACCCTAGTAACAGCGAGGTTGCTGGCTGAGTCAAGGTTTGAATTTAGATGTTAGCGTGTCGCGGACCCTACAAACAGCGAGGTTGCTGGCTGAGTCAAGGTTTGAATTTAGATGTTAGCGTGTCATGGACCCTAGTAACAGCGAGGTTGTAGACTGAGTCAAGATTTGAATTTAGTTGTTAGCGTGTCATGGACCCTAGTAACAGCGAGGTTGCTGGCTGAGTCAAGGTTTGAATTTAGATGTTAGCGTGTCATGGACCTTAGTAACAGCGAGGTTGCTGGCTGAGTCAAGGTTTGAATTTAGATGTTAGCGTGTCGCGGACCCTACAAACAGCGAGGTTGCTGGCTGAGTCAAGCGAAGAGACTTCTTTTCTGGTAAATAGTTTGAAATAAGGACTTCTAGAAGATTCCCATTTTCTTTAGGTTTCATTATGCTTCCATCAGTATTTAGAAACAAGGGGAGAGAAAGAGAGAGACAAAGTATTCTAGGTAGATTTGTTTTTTTAAACAAAGTATTCTAAAGAGGTGTGGGAATCAGTGAACAAAGGAGAATTTTAAGCTGGCTACAGAGAGTCGTTGTCAATAACATAATAATTAATGTAAAATGACCCCCCCAGTTTTGTTAAGATTTTCTTACACATATTAATTCATTGAGTTTGATATTATAAAATTATTCCTTAGTTTGGAATATATTAAGGGTGAGAATTTTTGTATTTGAAATATAACGAAATGAAAAATCTATATCATTACAACATTTTATAACTTCTAAATTGAACCTCGAGCTACTGATTAATAATTATATATTTATATATATATATATATATATATAAATATATATAAATATAATTATATATATATATATATAATAATATATGTATATATACAGTGGTGCACTCAGGATTCAACTTGGGGTGGGCGTAGGGTCAAGGCCGCTACAAAGGGGGGAGGGAGGGGTATAGATCCCTCACTTCCGATATCCAATATAATGTATGGATATTAAATGCCTTTAAAATACAGTTGGAGATATTTTTATGATAACTAAGGGGGCAAGGATTTAAAATAATTTAACTGGCCTACTTTAAAATGTTTTGACGCTATTATTTCAGTTTTTTTTTTTTTACAATTGGGTAATATCAAGTTGTAAACCTGGTCTTGAATAATGAGTAGTAGTAGGCTTCATACTAGATCCCTAAAGTCCTAAAAGCCCTTAAAAATTAGTATATGAAATTTTTATGGATAATTAATGTACATTTGTGTAATTTTTAGTATACATTTTTAGGCAAGTTGAAGAAATCCTGGTCTTATGTCTTTAAAAATTGTTAGCTTTCAAACTTACGTCTTGGGTACGACGTTAAACTGCCTCATCAGGACCCTTTACCCCGCTTTTTTTGTTTGGTGTGTCCTGGAGTATTTCCTCTTTAGTTGGCATTTCTACCCTTTCTTGTGGTAGCTGTTTCTTATTTCCTATAGGTCCTCCTCTCGGCCATGTCTTGTGTTTGTTCTTTTCCATTTAGAGACTTGATATCAGTTTTAAAAAAACACCTCACAACATTTATATAAGTGAGGAGGTCCAAAGTGAACTAAAAAAAAAAGGCTAAAGAATTGGAAGTCCTTAGCTTCGAGTCAAACGTTCAGAAACATTTCATTGTATATGGGAAATACCTCCAAAAGAAATGCAACATAAAAAGAAACTATCCTTCATGATATTTCTTTTTTTTTAAATCCGAAAACTCTCAAAGCTACCAGCAGTGAAGCAAAACTTGTGAAAATTGCAAAAACGATGACTTTTGATGTTCATACAGACCGCTTTTATCGATGAATGGAAGATGATCAAAGTAGAAAGACTCATAGGAATTGTTGATGACCTTGAAACATTTTAGAAAGAAGTTTTTGAAGTAAAGAATGTAATGAATGCCACAAAATACAAGGTAGTAAACAAAAGTAGTTAAAGGCTGTCTTTCATTGCCAAATGGTAATTCTGACGTAGAGATCTGGACATTTGACCACGCAGGAAACGGTTGCTATGAAAGAAAGAGATTTGAATGCACAATTGAATATCAGAGACGCCTCGAAGTTTTTTTGGCAATAAACCTGCTTGTGTTCCAATCACAAAATAACTTATAGCCTATGTAAGAAATGCAAGAAAGTATCATCAGTACTTAGAGGAAACCAAGCTGGGAGAAATGAGACTTAAAGAAGATGAGGAGAGAGAAAGAGAAAGGGCAAAAGAAGAAACCTTAAGAGTAGACAGTGAAGAAAATAACAAGTTATTTTGATATGAAGAAAAATTTTGCTAAGAAAAGTAGTTCAGAAAAAAAAGTGCAGCTGACAAACTTCTTGAGCAAACATCAACATGTATTACATCCGCGCCGACAAACTTCTTGAGCAAACATCAACATGTATTACATCCGCGCAGGTAACTCATGGGCTATTGGAGTGATATAAAGTTTAAGAAATCGAAGGATCAAGGCCAATAGGTAAACATATATACAAGTAAAGACATTAGGGAAAAAAAGAATATTCTTAAATAACTTCATTTATTTAGAAGTCTGTCAAGAAAGAAAAGTAAAGTAGTAAAAATACACAATTTGTCTTTTTACTACTTTACTTTTCTTTCTCCTTAATGTTCTTCTTCTTTCTAATTTAATTAACTAAGATGTGATATGTAAATGATAGCCAATAGTTAAATGTTATATGTATAATTTTAAGAAATACATATTAAAAATAAATAACGATTAGAGGTGTAAGAGTACTCAGTGTATTTATAAATTTTGACTATAAATATTATTATTATTATTATTATTAGCACCGCGTCTTACTACCCGTTCGGGTTACACGCACTTACGCTAATGTGTAATGGTAGGGTGATTGTGAGATGAAATGAAGGACCTACAGTTTAACGTGGAATCCGAACCACGGTGGAGACCTGGCATTCCTCACATTCACAAGATGTCTTGTCAGAGGTGAAGGGAGGGTTTGGTAATCAGATAAATCTTTGCCGGGACCGAGGATCGAACCCCGGCCGCCAGCATAGAAGTCTGACACCTTACCCCTAGACCACCAGGTCACCTGACTATAAATAAAAACTAGCCATACCCCATCCAGGGTCAAATAAAAAAAACTTATTTTAGTCGTTTAATATGGCTAAAACATTAAATAAACTTAAAAGTAGAGTTAAAGTTAAAATAAAAGCTAAAAATAGAACTTAAATAGTTAAAATAAATGTTTTAGTTTGACCTTAACCTGCTTAGGGCTGTTGTTTTTATGAGGTCCCTTTTTTTTGCCCTGAAAGTACCTTAAAGTCCCTAAAATAGACCTCAATATGAGTATGAGTCCTGTAGTAGAACTAAAATAAAAGGCACTGTAGATTTGTCGAATGTAAAGGCTATATTTTAAAGTTCTTGTTGAAAATATTTGCTGTTTTGGGAAGGGCAAATGTCCCGCTTACACCCTCTGGGTGCACCCATATATATATATATATATATATATCTCTTAGCTAGCGTTATTAACAATTTCTGTCTGCAAGAATGTATAGAAAGTATCTATAGTTCAATTTTCATAGGAATACAGCAAGAAAAGCTACTAAAGCTACTTTCACGCCTTCATACGTCAAGACATGTGATCGGTGGCTGTCACCTTTGATAGATATTATTCATTCCTATTAAATAACACTAATAATATAGTAAAACGTTATCAATATTGATTACAAACACTTTATTTTTATTTTTTAAATTTACATTTATAAGAAAATTGGACTATATACAGTACAAGCCATTTAGTGTCTGTTTTTAAAGAGTTTTTTTTTATCAAACTTCCAGATAAGGTAAAAGGCCGAAATTTAGCACAATAATTAATTAAGTGTTGTAATAAAGCAAAAAAAAATAAAATGGAAGTTTCTCAAGAAGGGTGGCTCCAAGGGGAGATTCAGCACACCTAAATCACGCGGCTAGAGCTATAGATATAGTTTTGGTTTATAGAGCAATGCCATATTTTTTTGAAGGTTAGTTTACTGATTTTTCAAAATCTTGAGATATTTTACAAATTTCTCTAGAGATCTTATTCCTAATGGGTATCTTGTAAGTATTTGACATTATAACCCTGTATACTTGGTTTTGGTTAAAAATTCGATAACGAGGAGTGATTTGTGAGAATTCAAATTATTTTTGAAAAAAGTTATAATGATTTTGATTAAAATGTATATTTTGGTAGTGTTTGACCCAAACATGACAGATAAAGCTGTATACTTTTGTGTGTGTGGGGGTAGAGGGGGGTGGATGGAGGGGAGATTTGGCTATAGGTAGCTTAGTTGATTTCTTTTTTGACTTGAATATTTAAAATAAATGCCGTTAGCTATTTGGCGCAAAATTGGTATCGTGAGACTATTTTACATATCAATAATAATATATCTTTATTTATCTAAAATAAATTAATACAAGTGTAGTTTACTTAGAACAAATTAAAGAAAAGTTTATTGTTTTGGAAATCGACATTGAAGATTGAATTTCAAACAAGTAAGAATAAGTTTTAATTTTTACAATTATCAGATAATTTTAAAGTAGTTTACAAATAGTTTATTTTTAAAAATTTGATTTTTTAAAATATATTTAAACAATTTGGTTTATAAAAAATATATATATATATATATATATATATATATATATATATATATATATATATATATATAGTGATTTTTGTGATTAACCATACGTTTGTTTTTATGAGTAAAACTTATTTAAGGCTATTTTATTAAAAACCTATTTTAGAAAATTTTCTTCGAAGCTAAATCCAAACTGTTTCCTATCAAATTTCCTTGCACATGTTTTAGGAGCCGCCAGTGATGGTTTTGTATTCTAATTTAGAAAAAAAAGTCCAAAAGCTTATCTCAGTCTGTAACGTGTCTTCCTACTGAACTAAGGGTCCCGAGTTCATTTCCCGACATTCTCGTAAAGTGTATTCTTTGTGAAATATAGATTTCCCCAATTCATAGTGATAAATTAACGGCCGGGGGTTTGTTTGTTGAGTTAGTTATAGATTTAAGTTAGTTTATAAAGTATGTGTGTGCTGATAATATCAATCGGTTCAAAAAGTGCACAGTAAATATTTGATAAAAAAAGAGGTCCAATCTAATTTCTGAGGCCATCACATTTTTTTTTCCTTATCCTCTCTTCACACACACACACACACACACACACACACACACACACACACACACACACACACCTCATTAAAAACCGGAAAAGTTCAACGACACTAAACACACAACTATATCATCAACACAACACAAACATACTTTGGTGGCCGCATGGGGTAAGGCGTCACTCTAGCAGTACATTAGACTTGCCGATGATTGGGGGATAAAGGTTAGATTCTCGGTCGGGTGTACTGAGGGTGTTTTTTTCAAAATGGTTTTTCACCCTCCACGCAAATGCGAGTACACTTGCTCGAAATATATAACCTTCCTAATTATTAAAACCATTAGCGTAATTAGTCCATAAAAGTATAACCCAAACAGGTGGTAGTAAGACGCGGTGCTAACAAAAATAATATAAGATAAAATCGTTTTCCCATTGCTTCTTTATATTTTCATCGACGACAGTAACTTAAAACCCGCTATCCGCCCTTTCGGTCATCGCTAGCGGTGTAAAAGTAGGTCTGTACGTCGATACCATCCTCGGAAACAGTACGATACACTATACTTCTATGATTCTGTGTCCTCTCCACCCCAACATGAGCACAATATGTTGTGTTTCCGGGCACAAGCAAAAAACAGTGCGTGACGTCACCATCGATACGTCACCCCCAAACAAATGAGGATCTCTAATCCCGGCCGTGTGGGGTGTGGCGGCCTAAGGACAAACACATTTCGATACTTTGAAGTTTGGACATTAGCAATCACACCACGTTAGAAATCATAATAATATATAGTATTAACATTATTTAAAATAGAGTCAACCATTTAAGAGTTATTATTGCCGCGTTTCTTTGACCTGTTCTGTATACAGGGTAAATGGATGACAAAGATTATTTATTATTTTATCGCCGCGTCTTACTAACTATCTGTTCAGGTTATACGCTTATATAATTACTCTAGTGAGTTAGGAAAGAAGAAGGAAGAATTTAGAGGTAATATAACCTCATTTGCGTGGAAGGAGAGTGAGAAACCCTTTAGGAAAAAAAAACCTTTCCAGTAGACCCGACCGGTATTGATACCACGTTGGATAAAATATAAAACGGTTAAGATAGAATGAAGGGATTTGAACAATTTCTGTTATGAGAAATAATTTAATATAGATTTAATATCTCATCTTGGAACAAAGTAGTGTAAATTATTATTAGCACCGCGTCTTACTAACAGTTCGGGTTATACGCACTTACGCTAATGTATAATGGTAGGGTGATTGTGAGATGTAATGGAGGACCTAAAGTTTAACGTGGATCCGAACCACGGTGGAGGCCTGGCATTCCACACATTCACAAGTTGTGATTAATACACGTCTTGTCAGAGGGGAAGGAAGGGTTTGGTAATCAGATAAATGTGCCGGGATCGAGGATTGAACCCCGGACCCCCAGCACAAAAGTGTGACACCTTACCCCTTGACCAGCAGGTTATCTAAAGTAGTGTAAAAAATGGAGGTAAGTATTAAACATACGTCATGACCGGTTGGTGCGAATAAAAAGGATATTACTTTATTCGAGTAGGGTTGGTAAGGGGGGGGGGGTAGTTCGGGTTTCTTTGGTAATACGACGGACATACATTTTATAAAACTTTATCGCTTTATCCGGATGGATATATGGTGTCATTGCTGGACGTTGTCGCCTGTAATTGGGTTCATAACTATAGGTAGTCAATAATATCTGGCCTCGTAGACACATAAAACATTTTCTTCACCTAGCGCCTGTCTGAAATTTTGTTTTTTATTGTTAAGGTGGGAGTGAAGGGGATGCGTAAAAAGATAAGTGTTTTTTGAATTTTTTATATTAAAACATTTGTTTGGTCAAAAAAATCAAATGTGTCTCCAGTACAAACAGAGAGTTTAATTTTCCTCACAGGGTGATATCAACAGTTGTTGAATATCTGTTGAGGGTGTCCAGGAATTTAAGAAACAGCTTTTTCTCCTCCTTTAAAAAGTTTCTCATCTAAAGCCACCCTTATCATTAAAGATATTCAACAACTGTTGATATCACCGCGTGAAGAAAATTAAACTCTTGTTTCTACTGGAGCAATATGTTATTTATTTTTCAAACAAAGTTTTTCTCGCATTCCCTGCATCCCCACCTTGAGATTATTCTCTGAGAATAAAGTTTAATTTCCTTGAATTTGAAGCAAATGAAGCCTTGGGAATAACCTAGTTTGAAATAAAAATATTTATATTGGTCTGGAATATGTTTCTACTGAAAAAAATAATAAAAATAAATACAGTCTGAACTCACCATTTAACTTTTTTTCTCACACCCCGTTCGAGCGATGGATGTTTTAAAAATAGAGTTAACTTCTGTTAACTCTTCCACGACTCTGTAAAGTATTCTGAAATCAAAGAAACGAATAAATTAATTTTTCAAACACTTAATGACATTATCTATTCATTAATCATTAATGTTATAATTGTAGAACTTTAGCTAAAAATATTGTTAAACCCAAATTTATTTGAAACAAAAAAATCTAGAAAACTTTCGCTTTTGGTTAGTGGAATAGCACGTTAAATAAAGTTTTAAAATATATCTCTCCAGTTATTTTGCAGCCATCTGTGTTTAACTAGCTCTTAGCCAAAAACTCATTTGCGTGCAGCTATCATTTTCAATTTCCAAAGTCTCAAGAAAAGTACAAAAAAACACATTTTCTTATTTTAAATTAACAGATTAGCTTTTTTTTATAATGTATGTTTTGTAAGGTTTAATATATCTAGTCTAATTTAAAAAAAAACATGGTATATTTGATTCTCAAACGCATAAAACTACGACAGTTAAAACTAATTTGAGTTTGGCTCGAAAATAAATTCTACCAGGCCTTTTTTCCTTCATCATTAGACTAAAGGGGATTCTTTGATATGGGCCAGTTTCGTAGTCAGACTTAATACGCCTCAAGTGCAGCGCTATACTAAAAACAAGACATCTACCTAAATCAGAACGGAATGGGCCGGTCTCATATGCGAAACTTGCCCATTCCATTCGAATTTAAGTAGGTGTCGACTTGTATGTATTGGAGAACCGCTCTTGAGGCGTTCTGACTATGAAATTAGCCCATAACAATATGCTACTAAGAAATTCCTTTAAATAATGCAGGCTTTTGTAGGATGTTTGTGATGTCTATATCGGTAACACATACACACCTAATCACGCCATTTCCCTTAAAGGGTAGGCAAAAACTGTGTGTATAGCTCAAAAAAACAACTCGTACTTAATCCATCCTCACTAACTTTCTCCCCACTTCCTTATCCTTGCATACTTCCTTCTCTTCAACAACATCCATACACAGAGTCTACATGCTCTTTTATTATTAAAACTATTAAGTTTCTCTTTTTCCCCCACAATTTTGTCTACAATATTTATCCATCAATAATAAATTACTATTAAGGAAGACTTTTGTTCAGATGAAATGTATCAACTCTTAATCCTAACAGGTTAATTAAATCAAGGTTGTTACCTGGGAGAGCAATGGGACGCGTTGCAGGTGTTTATATATCCCGCATTATTTAATAAGTGGTTCGATATTTTTTAGTATCATTTTCACCAAAATATAGGTGAAAGCTATCTATCAACATGTTTCTGACAAGTTAAAAAGGTTAAATTTTAATGTTTTTTTTTTAATTCAACGAAGTTTTGCGCAAACATTTATATTTTTGAGATTAAAGTAAAACGTTATAAACCTAGATCTATCCTCCCTCCAACAAGCAAAGCCATATTTTGACAGGGTAAAAAAGATGAAGTTTTAAGATAGTGCTGGATTGTTTTATTGGGTCTTATGTTGGCTATCAATGCTGTTATTTTTCTACTGGGAAGAAGCCAACACAACCTCCCTTAGGAAGGAAGAGAAGAGAGGGGAGGGGAGGAAACAGTAGATAAGCTCGCCCCTCTTTTACGAGCACCCACTACTTACGCCCAATGGTTTGGAAAAAAATATTATTTGAAAGTTCATCCACGTCTAAACTGTCCTCATAATAAATCTTCTACCACCCGCTTCGGTGGTCGCGTGATCTAACGTGCTACACTCGCAGTAGACTAGACTGCCGATGACGGGAGAGTTGCGAATAAAGATCTTGTGTACTGAGGTTTTCTTTTTCCAAAATTGTTTTCCACTCTCCCTCCATTCAAATTCGGGCACACGTTCTCTAAATATAACCTTCCTAATCCCTAAAACCATTAGCGTAATTAACCTGCTTCTCTGGCCAGTAGTCTAACGCGCTAATCTGTGTTGGACTAGACTGCTGAAGACGGGGAGATCGGAGTTTGATACCGGTTGGTTTACTGAGGGTGGTTTTAAAAAATGGGCTTCCACTCTCTCTCCACGCAAATGCGGTGAATTTATTATAAATTAAACCTTCCTTAATCCTTAATCCATTAGTGCAGTCAGTAATTTGGCGTACAACACAAACGGTAGTAATATGCAGTGCTAAAAAAAATTCTCTACCTATTTATTGTAAATAAAACCTTATATTTTTATCATAAAAATAAAACTATTTTTTTATCGCCTAAAGAGATTTCAATTACGTTGACATCCTAATATCACGCTCTAAATAGTATTCAAATATAATATCTTGCATTGTAGGTCTGGTTTAAAGCCTATGAGTCTTTTTTTTCAAACTCACCCTAGAAGAAGTGGACTTGAGCTGCTCTTGCAGCAAGACCACAAAACTGAATCGCGCGCCCGGTTGGAGTCTGTCTTTTAACGCCCGAGAACTAAATGCTATGCAATTCTCATAACGTAGCTGCGAGGCGGGCAAGCAAACCTCACAGGTCACATTCGGAAATGCCATTACACAAATTGCCGACTCGCATCGAGAACATTTTAATAGCTTGATTATTATTGTTATTGTTTGTGTCATTCAGGTTACACGACCATGAAACTGGTTTAAGGGGTGAAGTTCTTAACCTTAAATTTAAAGTGTTTACAGAGGGGCAAAAAGAGAGAGAAAAAAAAATCGATTTTCTCAACTTTGCTCTAACAATTTTGATTAAATTGTATATCTAGACATTGTCTATTATTATTAACAAGATGGCGATTTTCATATTCTCTTGGAAATTACTTTTAGGGTACTTTACATAAGGGGAAATTTTTCACTTTTGATAATTTCCCGCTACTATTTGAGATAAAAAATAACTTATAATTGTAAAGTAGTAATACTATTAAAAATAAAAATCCTTTATTTGAAATATTATTTTATAAAACCAACTGTTTTTGAGCTATAAGCAAATATATTTACTTTTTAATTCATCTCTTTGAAAATGAATTTGATTCTTATGCTCTTTGGTGGATAAAGATGTTTCTCTTTATTAAATTTTTCTGTAACGGTGTATACTATTTCATTTATGATCTTTGGTGCAATCTTTCTACAATTTACACCAATGTATACATCTATTATTTCGCTTCACAAATCTCTTAAGTTTTTATTAAGTAAATGTATAGTTTATGGTAAAAGAGGGAGCAAGTCTGTGCGCTGTGTCGTTTATTTATTTAAATTCTGCTAATATTATTTTTATCAACTATTTCGATTAATTCTCCGGCATACATTTTGTAAAATGCACAAGAGAAGTGTGCATTCCGTTTACCTTGACCGATTCCACTATAATCTCAGAGGTGGGCAACATAGTCTTCAATGTAGCCACAGGTGTGGCGAATGAAAAGTGAAATTCGCCACACAATTTAAAGAAACTGAGAAAATATTTGATATAACAAAAATTTAAAATAGCACACATACACTTTGCTAGAACACTATGACTACTCAGTTAAAAATGATGAAAGTTGTTTGTATCGAAAACTTTAAATAATGTAGTGCTAAATTAGACAGTAATTTTTTCTGAAGGCAGAGATGAAACTGAGTGTTGGTGAAGGGTAATGGAGAGGAATATAGGATGACAGTGTCGCGTCAATAACTCAATCAAAAAAGCGGAATGAAGCATTGATATGCAGGAAATATCAAGTTACAAATAGCACACCAGGAAAAGTATATTTTACTGTGATAGCTGGCGAACTCAAATTCTCCACATTTTTTATTACCGATTCGCCACAGAGTTTTCTACGCTGGAACTATACAATATTGGATCAATGCAAGGTAAGATTGCTACGTTATAGCCTTTAGGTTAAACGAAGGCTACCTTACAACCTAGACATGAACTTTTTTTTTCTTCTTTAATAATCCAAGCGTTTCGGAGTAGAAAATTAAAGAATAAAACATTGTTTGAAACTTTGTTAGTAAATGTAATTTTTTTTAATCTACCTAAATAACAGATTAATTCCAACTTCAACAGTTAAACTAACCATCGAGAATTCCATTTTCTTAACTGACGTGAACTTTACGAACGTCTTAACGCAACTTACACGTATATAAAATTGATGCCGTAAATTTCCGGTGAAAATGATCCAAAACTCCTACCCCACCCCTAGAACCCATCTCTCACCTCCTGAAGCCCCATCTAACTTAACTTTACTGACGAGACGTTGAGAGAGCCAAGTCTCCTGTAATGCTGAAAATGTTTAACAACTCCAATGACTTCAGATGTTTTAAGGGGGCACTTAACCCCTGCGTGTCTTAAACTGACAGAGCGGCAAGTTGAAAATGGTGGAAGAGTGGGGGGGGGGGAGGCTTGTAGAAGATATGGGAGGGAAAGGGGGAGGGAGAGGTATCAGAGTATAGTGAAAAGGTAAAGGCGACATCTAATTATAGACAGCTAAGGCATAGAACAATGTTATAGGGTCCATCAGTGTAAAACTGTTGGGAATTAGCGACTTTATCGAGAGTAGATAAACTCAAACTCAGCGTAGTCAAAACATTATAGACATTTCTTTGAAATAAAATTAATAAGTATAATTGGTAGAGAGGTGTACAGAATTTAGCTAAAAAAAAGTCAAAGATTATCACAAATAAATATTGTAGACTCTATGAAACCACAGTTTGAAACAAAACTTTCCAAAATCGCTCGCCAGTAAATGAACTTTAAATTATTTTTTCTACAAAAACAAGTTTTATAGTGTTATTTACCATTTTAAATACTCTCCAGATATATATTTTGATCCAAAGCGTTAAAGCCATTTTCAAAAAATTTATGAACACCATTCATTGGTAAAATATCCTTAAGATTAGAACTAGAACTGAAATCAAAATTGCATCTTGAGGTGTAACCATAAAACATATAAATATCGAGTTTTAAAGAAATAATAATGGGTGACCTGGTGGTCTAGGGTAAGGTGTCGGACTTCTGTGCTGGGGTCCAGGGTTCAATCCTCGAACCCGGCACACATTTATCTGATTACCAAACCCTTCCTTCACCTCTGACAAGACGTGTATTAATCACAACTTGTGAATGTGTGTAATGCCAGACCTCCACCGTGGTTCGGATCCACGTTAAACTGTAGGTCCTCCATTTCATCTCACAATCACTCTACCATTACACTTTAGCGTAAGTGCATATAACCCGAACGGGTAGTAAGACGTGGTGCTAATAATAATAATTTAATGAAATATATTTATCAATTTCAACAATAACCCTAAATACAAACAGGCAGACAGAATTGTAAAACTCACTTTTTTTTAGCTTGGGGACAGATACAATTTAAAGATCCATCATTATATGGATTTTAACTTAATTTTTTATCATCACGTCTTACTACCCGTCGGGTTATACACTTAAATACTAATTACTCTAATGGGTTAGGAATTGGTAAGTTTGAATTTAGAGAAAGTGAACTCACATCTACGTGGAGGGAGGATAGAAAAACTATTTAGGATAAACTACCCCAGCTCACCCGATCGAGATTCGAACCTCGATCTCCCCGTCCTTGGCAGTCTAGTTCAACACGAAACATGCACGTTAGCTAACTACTCCACCGAGCTGGGTATGGAGGTAGACAATTTTATTGATTACAATATTTCCTCTATATTAGAAAGTAAAAATTTTTTATTTAGATTTAAGAATAAAAAACAGATACTAGATCCAACAAATTAGCTTAAATTTATTTAATAATCTTAAACCATGCTTTAACCACCAGTTTTTTTTCAAAGAAAAAACTGTTCCTTAAGGTTCTACGTGTTTCTGTGCATGATTAAGGATAAGTAATTGTTTTATTAAAGGTATTTAACTTGCACTTTCTATATAAAAAAATTGTATCAGTATACATATTTAATACAATAAGTTAGTTCTACCGCAAACATAACACTCGAACCCCCATTCCCGAAGGCCAGTTTATCAGTTATGACGTGTTTTAGGAGTGTAGTTTTGGATTAAAAAGATTAAAACACAATACACATCCCCCAATTTTCATATAGTCTTTTAAAAATTACGTTATTTTTTGCAGGTTAAATTTATTTAAAAATTTTTATTTAACGGGTATTACTAATTTATATCAAAAGCGACAGCATGAAATGACGTATGAATACGTGAAAGTATATCTAGTAACTTTTCCAGATTCTAGTTAAAGGCCTTCATTTGAAAATTGGACTGTTCTTTCTAACTAACATAAAACAATATCGTTAATTTTTTGTTGATAAAAATATTTTCACTTTAATCACCCGTGACAGCCGAGGGAGAACTTTTTTATAATATGGGGTTTGTTTAAAATCTAAAAACAAAAATTGGTTTTTGGTTAAATTTTGAAATAAATAAAATAAACTGGTGCTTTTTTTATTACCGGTTTCCTTGCGTTTATCCTTCATGAAGAATATAAAAAGAGAAATGGGAAAGAATGAATAAAAAAAAAACTAAAGAAATAATTTAACGCTGCCATTACGGCCAGGGTGATGGGAGAGAGAAGAAGGGGGAGGGGGGTTGTTTCTTCGTAGATGTATTTTTTTTACGACTTTATGGACGTCTAGCGTCGGGACGAACCAGTATAACTATTCGTAGCCTGCCTGTGTGCGTCGTTCAAGCTGAAAGGGCACACTGACAACTTTTACTGACGAAAAAAAAAAGTTGTTGGCTGGGGGTTGGCAGAAGTGCGAGGATACATTCTGCCAACCGTTTGATGGCAATGTTTGGGTGTGGACATTGGGGCACTTTTAGAAAGGACTTTTATTTTCAAAGGTGCATTATTAGAATAGATCAATAGGGGAGGGTTAACGTAAACCTTTTTTGAAGTTTTTTATAACTATAAAACCATTTATTATAGTAAATAAAATATTGTTTTAGTAGATAGGCTTAGTATAATTATCTGAATTTTCATGGTCATGGTGAATTTGTACAAGATATTTTCAAATGACGAGCAAAAGTTCTGGTAAAATTAATAAATTTTCATGACAGTTATTCAATAACTGTTGATGTTATCGTGCCCATAAAATCAAACTTTGTGTTTATACTGGTTGTTTAAAATTCAAACAAAAAATATTTAAAAAAAAGCTGTTTTCAAAAATTCTAGATAGTAAATATTTTATAACATTGATAAACGCTGCCTGTTAGTCAAGTGGAACGCCGTCATCATAACAACGTAGATTATTTGTTTAGCATTACTGTTTAAATAATAGTATCATAATATATACAGGGGTTAACGGTTGAAAATCTATTATTATGAAAAGTTTATCATGAACATTGCGTGATATCTACCGCACGCTGAGGTCTGAGAATTTAAAAATTAGTAGCCCCTGTACACGAACATTTTGCACCACAAAGCTGGAATTTTAATTTTTTTTAGTGTATCTAAAATAATTAATTCAAAAACTGGGTCTGAAATAAAAAAGGTTATGGCCAACGCAGAGCTTGTAAAGGCACTAATTTTAAAGTTACCTTCTACGTACAGTCATTAAACCACAAACATCTCTACCAGGTACCGCTGGTACTCTAACAATTGAACAATATTTGAGTAAGTAATCTAACTATATTTGTGTTTGGAGTCTCACCACTCATTCAGTCTTTACGCATTTAATTCCCCTTATGTAAAAGGTAAGAAGATTTGGTTGTAATCATCGCGTCTCACTATCTGTTCACACTATACATTATATATATATATATATATAATTACTATAATGGGGTAGTACCTCTAACAAGAAGTGTATTAATCAACACTTGTGAATGTGTGGGATGCCAGGCCTCCACCGTGGTTCGGATTCCACGTTAAACTGTAGGTCCTCCATTCCATCTCACAATCACCCTACCATTACACATTAGCGTAAGTGCGTATAACCTGAACGGGTAGTAAGACGCGGTGCTAATAATAATAATAATAATGTAATGGGATAGGGATGTATAAGGAATCATTTTAGAGGTAATCTACCCGCTTTTGCGTGGAAGGAGAGTTGGAAACCATTTAGGAATAAACCACCCTCATTAGAACCAACCGGGACACGAACCCTGATCTCCCCGTCTACAGCAGGCCAGTCTAACACGAAAGTGATGTTCTAAAACATTCGGCCATTGGAGCGGGCAAGAAGGAGGTTGAATTTTGAATAGTTGTACCCACATTAACACATCCAGAAGCGATTTAAGCCCCGACTTCACATTCACCGAAAAAGCAGACTAGATGACCTTTTCTACCAGTGTGGATTATCGCGAGATTCTAATCGGACAGTTTAAAAGGTGATATATCTTCTTTCGGGTGTTTATTTAAGGTAGAGGTGCTTTCTGCTGGTGTCAGTTTTGGCACATTTAGTCAAACTCAGTGTAATAAACAAACTCAGCTACTTAGTATTAATATTGGTTCCCTTTATAGATGCTTTAAAGAAACGACTTAAGTGGGTTTAGGCATGTTGAGAGGATGAGTGTGGATCGAGTGACGAAGCAAATATATGAAGGTAGAGTGTGTGGATCAAAAGGAATGGGTAGGCCATATAAGACGTGGCTAAATGTTGGAGACGAATGTGTGAAAAAGAGAAACATTAATAGTTTTAAGAATAAAGGAGCATTTATGACTCGGTGTATGGATATTGTTGAATAGAAGGGATTAGGCAAGGATAAGGAAGTATGTATGCGTGTGCACGCGCGTATGTGTGTGTGTATGTATGTATGTAGGGGAAGCTCGACTCCTCGATTACTCAAATTCATTGCCGAGAGAATCGAGATCCGTAAAATCACACCAAAATAAGTTACTCGAATAAAATAATGAAGACCTTGAATTGATACATATATTTTTAGTTATTGATAAACGGAATTATATAAATTTATTTAGCTGGGAAGGTAACAAAGTAACAAAAAAAATGATAAAACTTTAGTTATATAAATCATTTAAAAAAGTGTCATCTTTTAGATGAAAAATATGATAAACGGAATGGAAGTTGTCGGTAGCACCAAGCCTTAAAGAGCCTATTTTTTTTAAATTAAATTTTAAATATTCTTACTTTAAATAAAATTGTACATTTCTAAGGTTTCAAAAGAAAATTTAAAATTTGGTTTTGACAAATATAGGTTTCAACCCATATCTGATTTCCTTACACTTTATTTTTATTTGTTCTAAAATATGGTGACCCGATTATTAACACAGATATGTTGCATATAAAAATCCTTCCTCCTCCTTTAGCTACGTGCCACTTTTAAGGGGTATTAATTGTTATGGACGTGACAAATTAAATATAATCAAGCGTGAAAGGGAGTTTCTAGCTTCCTTTTAAAAAAAACAACTATTTCACTCGCATTTTAATTTGTAATTCAAGGTTTCTTCTCGATGGTGTGTTGACAGGGTCAGGGAATGCAGAACTTGTTTTAAGGTGGGAATGCAGAGGACTCGAGCTAAGGGCTTAATTTTTGCTGTTTTTATAGCAAAACATAATTTTTTGGACAAAATAAATAAAAACTGAAGATTATAAACAGAAAGTATAAATTTTTTTTCACGTGGTGATGTAAACAAGTTGTCGAAGGAGTCCTGGAATTTTAATGACAAATTTTTATCTTCATTTAGAATGTTTCCCATCTAATGCTGCTATGCTCATGACATATTTAACAATTACTGTTGATATCACCTGGGAAGAAAATTAAACTCTTATGTTTCTACAGAAGAATTTTTTTTTTTTTTAAAGTGTTAAGGGCAGAATTTTTGCAATTTTTATTTTAACTCTCGTTCCATACACTCTCACCTTAAACTCTACCTGTTATCCGTTCTTCCCAAATTGATCCCTATTTGACCAATCAAACGTGATGTCTACTTTACATATCTCATCAGTCAGTGGGCTCTTGTCGAAAAGTCATCCCCCACCAATCCTTCCCGTCATGAGCGGATCTGACGAACTATCTCTCACTCACTCTCTCTTTCTCTCTATACTGAGCATGAAGGGTTATTCTCACAGAGGACGACAGGCGTGAAATGAACCAACGCGCACAGGGTTGGGGGGGTCTGAGAAGAGACGCGGATGATAAAGTGAACGAGGATCGCTTCATCTCAAAGAGTCCCCGACGCACATCACGGGACTACGTGCACAGATGAACGTGAGGGCTATTCATCCTGATCCACGTCCTCTTTAGTAAGGATATTTCTCTCTCTCTCTCTCTCAAAATGTCCTTTTTCGATCACCGCGTCTTGTTTCCCGTTCGGGCTATTGTACATATAATTAATTCTAATGGGGTAGAGATGAGAAAGTTAAATTTAGATCAAGTGCATCAGCATTTTCGTGAATAAAGCGTGGCAAAACATTTAGGAGATAAACATCATCAATACGCCTAACCGGGATTAAAAACCCCAATCTCCACGTCATCGGCAGTCTAGTCTATTGCGAGAGTGACGCCTTAGACAATTCGACCACTGAAGAGGGTGCACCTCGTATTACTACCCAACCTAGCTGTTCGCATATCAACACTAATGTTGTAGTGATGAGAAAGGTAGAATTTATATATAGTATATCCGCATTTGCGTAGAAAGGGACGGTAAAAACATATTTTATAAAAAACACCCTCAATACAACCCAACCGGATTTAAATCCCAACCTCCATCATTAACAAACTAGACTAGAGAATGGGTATGTTGGGGCTTGAATCCTGTCCAAGTGCTGTGAGAGTGTTTTTACCTACATGGTTTACCACTCTCCTTCCACGCAAACTTCCCAATAATGTTATATTTTTTTCCCAACTTTATTACCCATCCAAGCTATTCGGTATTATGATAATTAAAAGGCTTTTAGCCCGATTGGATGTTACGACTCGGTGGAAGACAAGAAAGCCACGTAGACTTCTAAAAGTCATCTTTGTAAGTGATCAAAATATTCTTAGCTGTAAATAGTAAACAAAAACAAAAAAACATGAATGGTAAGATAACACATTAGGATAAACATTAATATTTGTGCCGTTATTCATAAATATACACATTAATATTTGTGCCGTTATTCATCAATATACACATTAATATTTGTGTCGTTATTCATCAATATACACATTAATATTTGTGCCGTTATTCATCAATATACACATTAATATTTGTGCCGTTATTCATCAATATACACATTAATATTTGTGCCGTTATTCATCAATATACACATTAATATTTGTGCCGTTATTCATCAATATACACATTAATATTTGTGCCGTTATTCATCAATATACACATTAATATTTGTGCCGTTATTCATCAGTATACACATTACACTTTGTGATGATCTTCGTCAGTAGTTTCTAGTTTTGTTGTGTTTTCAAAACGCTTATTTATAGAAAACTCACCGAGTAAAAGGGTAAATGTAATAAAAAGTTAAGCTTAATTGAAGTTACTTGACTTATTGTAAACATCTTTTGCATGCACACACATAAAAATAAATCTGAAACATCCGAAAGAGGAAGTGTCCAACAGTTTCTTTCTCAAGAATTGTCCAATTAAAGCACCGTTCATACGCATGGTAATGTTCTCCCAGGTCACAAAAAAAAAAACTCTCTCTCAACATAAGGACACAAAATATCATCCCTCCCTTTCCTCTTTTACAAGAAAGCTATGTGGTTTGTTGTGACCTAAAGGGACGATCCACCTCCCCCCCTCATAAACCCCCGGGCAGAGCCAAATCACAGCGCTTATGTCCCAGGGACATCGTCAACAAAACTCTCCTGGTCAAATGGGTAATGGATGATTCCTCGTGTTCTACCGGGCACATATCTTCCTCTTCTACCTTCCCTTCCCTTCCCCTCCCCTCCTCTCACCCCCCACCCTTACACATCACTCTTAACAGTCCTAGCTTCATGCCTCTTCAACAACGTTACCAACTTAACTTATCTCTCTCCCGCTAAATCTAGATGGATTTTAGACTGGGATTTGGCAGGTTACATACAACTTGTCTTTTTTTCATTCAACAAAAAATACTTTGTATTTTTTTTAAACAATTTTATTAATTTTAAAATAAAATTCCTAAATGAAAATATAGTTTTTTTATAGTGGAGATACTGATTTTTTTTCAAGTGGGTTCTAAAAATATTCTATGAATTATGATCTTATATGGTAGTCACAATAAATTTGATATAACTTGACATGTTAATACGCCAAGTAATCTGATCTGCATTTGACGCTTTTGATATATATTATTAATGAATATAAAATAACTATAATAATATAGCAAAAAATATTTAATATTGACATCTAAAAAAATGTGTTTATGGTTTTTTAAAGGGTTTTCAAATGAAAATATGACTTAAGAATAGCCTATTAGTTTTGGAATATTATTTATTTAAAGTTAGGGATTTTGGCAAGTAAATTTATTTTGAATATTTATTGAAGACAATAATTCAAACTTGACTAAACTCTTACTTTATTTGCTAATAGAGATTATTACTATTAGCACTGCGTCTTACTACCCGTTCGGGTTATAAATACTTACGCTAATGTGTAATGGTAGGGTGATTGTGATACGAGATGGAGGACCTACAGTTTAACGTGGGATCCGAACCACGGTGAAGGCCTGGCCTTACACAATATACCTTATTCCCTAAGTTTAAAAAAATATAACGGGACATTAAAAAATAAAACTAACTTTATCCAGTGCAAATCTAGTGGGATTTTGGTGAAAAAGGTTGGTAGCGCTGTTCACTGACCCGTCGTTGTGTCCTCTGGATGGGAGGCCGCCTCATGGAGAATACGTGACCGGAATCATACAACGTGACCTAGAAGAGTTATTCCGGGAAATTGAGCTGATATTAGGGGAGGGAATCAAGAAGATTATGCTCCAGTCCAACCAGAGCTAGAAACAAACCTAACCTCCAAATGGTAGCAGGTTAGGTTGAGTAAGCTAGTAGCTATTAGCATATATCCCGCATCGGTGGTCGCATGGTCGAACGCGGTACTCTTGCAGTATACTAGACTTCTGATGACTCGGAGATCGAGTTTCGAATCTCGGTCGGACGTATGTGGGGGGTTTTCAAAATGGTTTCTCACTCTCTCTACACGCAAATGTAGGTACACTTCCTATAAATATGACATTCTAGATCCCTAAAACCATCACCGTGATTAGTACATAAGCATAAAACTCGAACGGGTAGTAAGACGTAGCAATAAAAAACTATATATATAAACGAATTTAGACCTCAGAGTGCTTGCCTTATTACCCGATGTTCATGAGTTCAAAACCAGCTGAGGTTGACGGATTTTTATGGAACGATAACAATCTGTAGCACAACTTCCTTCGGAGGGGAATTAAAGCCATTGGTCCCTCATGTCGATTGTAGCGTGTAAAAGAACCCTGGAAGGTATGTTAAAATAGCTTTCCCTACAAAATTGGTAGGCCCTTTAAAGCTCGCTCATAGAAATTCATTTTAGAAGGCAACAGGGAAAACCACACTTTTTGAACTCCCTTAGTATATGAGATTTCTACCAGATGGTGTAGGTAACACTTAGACTATTCGAACACCGAAGTGGGTAGTTATAATTAAAAAAAGTAAATGTTTAATTAATAAAGATTACTGTAACTTAAGGACGTTTTGCCTGGACTACTACTTTTTTTTTTTGCTAAAAATATTAAAAATCACATACATTTTTTAAAAGATATGATTCGTTTAGATAGTCACGTACGCCAATTTCTTGATTAACTGTAACTTTCTTTCATGCTCCTCCATCCCCCCCCCCCCTTCTCCCATTTTCTCCCCAACAACTTTTCACGTTCATTTAAAATGAAGATTTAAAACGAACGCATGTATTTTCTTATGTTTCGTTATCTTATGTTTCAAAGAAATAGTTAGAGAGAGAGAGAAAAAATGGAATAAAGGAACTTTCCGTCTAGCATTCATTTACATGGAGCAACTGGTAGAAGAGTTTACAATTCAAACCATCGCATCACCGAGCCAACATAACCACATGGTGGCCACGTGGTCTAACGCGCTACTCTCGCAGTAGACTAGACTGCCAATGATGGGGAGATCGAGGTTCGAATTTAAATCGGTAGTAATGAGAATGGTTTTAACAAAATGGTTTTCCACTCTCCCTCCAAGCGAATACATGTACACTTTCTCTAAATATAACCATGCTAATCCTTAGAACCGTTATCATAATGATACATAAGTGTATAACCTGAACGGGTAGTAAGAATTAGGAAGGCTCATTTTAGAGGAAATATACCCCATTTGTGAGGAGGGAGAGTGGAAAACCGTTTAGGAAAAACCACCCTCAGTGCAGCAGACTGGGATCGAACCCCTATATCCTCGTCTTTGCCAGTCTAGTCCAACACGATAGTAGCGCGTTAGACTACGTGGCCAATGAAACGGGTGTTACTATATTATTAGTGTTATCTTATTGATATTGATAATATCTACCAAATGTGACAGCTGCAGATCACGTGGCTTGACGTATGAATACGTGAAATGACATCTAGATAAGGTAACCATGGAATTGGAATGTAGATATGGTGCAACCAGGTTCGATCGTCCCTGGAGACGTACAAGATCCCAGCTTTATTCATCTCTGCCTTGGAGCAGTCAGTGTAGATAAGGGTATATAAGCTACCCCTTTCAACCCTCTCCCGACAAACCAACCCCTTCTCACTACCCGGCGAGGAAAAGTCGCCTCGTCGTCTTCAAGTCGCTGTCGACTTTGTTGGCTTACTCAAAGATTTATGTTTGAAAGGGGCGGGGGTGTTTGAGGGGGGAAAGGGGGGGGCTGCATCTGCAGAAGAGGATGCTCTCCTTGAACACCCCCTCCTCGTGGAAAGGTTCGAATTGTAGAGGGTGACAGGGGGTGAAGAGTAGTTTTACACAGACAGTAAAACGAAGGCGAGGAAGGAATCGTCTTTACGTATTCATAAAAGGCAAGAAGGGGGGTCCTACTCTTTTCTCAAGTATCAGGGAAGCATAAGATGACTTGAGGGACCTCATACAAATGGATTTCTTGTTTCGGTTCTTTATCCATATCTCTCGATCCCTCTGTCCTTATTTTATGTGAACACATTCAGAGTTATTTCCTCCTTTCATGTGTATTTTTTTTAAAGAGAGTAAGTTGACAAGAGAATAAATTAAATGTTGATTGACTTCTTTTTTGGATGGGAAAACATTTATCGTTCACAAGAAAACTAAGAAAAAGCTTCGAAAAATACATTTTCCTCTTTCTTGTACTTATTTTCTTATCACCGCGTCTTACTACCCGTTCGGGTTTTACACACTTACGCTAATGTGTAATGGTAGGGTGATTGTGAGATGAAATGGAGGACCTACAGTTTAACGTGGAATCCGAACCACGGTGGAGGCCTGGCATTCTACACATTCACAAGTTGTGATTAATACACGTCTTGTCAGAGATGAAGGAATGAGGAGGAATGTTGAATTTAGAGAAATTGTACCCGAATTTGCGTGGAGGAACAATGTAACACTGTTTTGGAAAAATCACCCTCAGTACACCCAACCAAGATTCTAACCTCGATATCTCCGTTGTCAATAGTCTAGTCTCCTGTGAGAATAACGCCTTAGACCATGCGGCCATTGAAATGGGTTCACGACTTATTAACCGACTTAAAAATTTAAAAAAAACACCCATTCCCTGGCCGTTAATTCGTCACTGTGAGAGGGTATACCCACCCTTAATACACCCAGCCGGGATTTGAGCTCTGACCTCTCCCGTCACCAGCAAACCAGACAAGACGATATCCACGCTAGGTCCACGTGTGCTCTGACACAGGTATTAGATATAATATTTAAAAAACCAATAATACACTATATAATATTACAAATGGTTTGTTGTAATTAAAAATAATTTAAAAAAATGATAATTGGTTATTAATAAACTACTTTTAAATAATGTTTACGCTTTCTTTTATAATTATTTGAAACAATTTAACAGATATCAATTTTGAACAGTAGGACATTTAAAAAGTAAAAATAAAATTTATATTTTCGACAAACTAAATTACATTCATATTTATCAAATAAAACACTCCACAGATATGCATTTTGAATAAAATTGTTAAAACTATTTTCTTTGAATCAAATTTTCAAAAAGTAATAATTAAATAACAATACAAATTTTAGGGAAGAATATAAAGTTTGAACGATTTCAATAAACCCGTTTCATATCAAGGTCAAACATTTTTCCCGATTACAATCAATATTTTCTCCATATGAGAAAATAAAAACCATTAACCTAATCCTCCTCTCCTACAAAATGTGTAAGTAGTTGTGTGAGGCAGGAAAGATGACAAGTTCCTGTCCCCAAGGTCATTCCAAGGCCCCCACCCCCCCGCCCCCCTCCCCACTACTTCTATTCAGATATATGTCCTTGGTTAACTTCTCAGGAAGTTCCTCGTGAGTGACGTCATAGGGACCTTTACGTCCTGAGGAGCGGCGATAAATAACTGGGCAAAAGGAGAACATGAACTCGAAGGTAACTTGACTTCAACCAAAGAGAAACCAAAAGAAATTTCTTAGCGACGGCGGGAGGGGAAAACATACAAAATAGCACTCTTTTAAAGAAAGAGAGAGAGAGAGAGAAATAAAACTTTAAAAAAGAAATTGTTTGGAGAGTACCATGAAGGGTGAATATTTGACATTCTGAAGGGGGAAATTTATACACTTTATACTTTTAAAATTGCCCAACAATAATATATCTATTTTTTTTATAGGTTTATCCATTTTGCTGGTCAAATAGTCTTGAGGCGTCACCCTCGCAATAGACTGGGTCACCGATGTGGGGATATCGGAGTCCGAATTCCTATCGGATGTTCTAAGAGTATTTTCAATCCATGCAAATGCTGGTACACTTATACAACGTTACTCATCCCTACCCCCTTAGAGTAATATAATGTCTGTGTACAACCCGAACAGGTGGTAAGACGCGATGACGAAACAAAAAAAACACCTAAATATTGGTTTGTTTAAAAACAATGTTGTTAACATACTTTTATTTGTGGGTGTGCTATGCCTTACTACCATCCGGGATTGCCGCATATTTTCATTTAATGACGGTAATAACACATAAGAGGGAGATACGAGGAAATATACCCGCATTTTCGTGGAATAAATAATAGTAAAGCCGTTTTAGGAGGAAAAACTACTAAGGACCCCCAGATTGTATTCAAACTCACCTAGTCACCGGAAAAACAACTAAGACCCCAGATTGTATTCAAACTCACCTAGTCACCGGAAAAACAACTAAGGACCCCAGATTGTATTCAAACTCACCTAGTCACTGGAAAAACAACTAAGGACCCCCAGATTGTATTCAAACTCACCTAGTCACCGGAAAACAACTAAGGACCCCCAGATTGTATTCAAACTCACCTAGTCACCGGAAACAACTAAGGACCCCCAGATTGTATTCAAACTCACCTAGTCACCGGAAAACAATAAGGACCCCAGATTGTATTCAAACTCACCTAGTCACGGAAAACAACTAAGGACCCCAGATTGTATTCAAACTCACCTAGTCACCGGAAAACAACTAAGGACCCCCAGATTGTATTCAAACTCACCTAGTCACCGAAACAACTAAGGACCCCCAGATTGTATTCAAACTCACCTAGTCACCGGAAAACAACTAAGGACCCCCAGATTGTATTCAAACTCACCTAGTCACCGGAAAACAACTAAGGACCCCAGATTGTATTCAAACTCACCTTGTCACCGGAAAACTAGACAAAACGAACTGACGCCTTGTACTCGTGGCTACTGTGTGTGCCAAAGTAATATTGGAAGAGATACCGGCAATTATTATTAATTTATTGATAAGTGGACGGAGACAAAAAAAATCCCTTAAAAATTATCGACCTTGCCGGTGATACTCTTTCAGATTAACAAGCTTCCTAAGTAAATGAAATATCGCCATTTAGATGTTGCGCTCAGGTTAAATACAGGCAAAACCTTTAATAGTAAGCCTACACGAGTTTGGCGTTAACTGGAATGAACATAAAACTTGATGGATTAATTAGTCACGATACTGTAAGTGCTAGTTCCGGTTAGAGCCGCATCTAAATATCATATTCTTTAATCTGAAAAATGACACCACGATAGGAGAATCGAACCCGGGACCTTTGGTTTATTATGCTAACGATTTCCGCACGTCAATCACAGACTATGCCTTAAAAAAAATACGGTTCCTGGATAGCTCGGTAGTCATAGCATTGGTGTAATAAAACAAAGGACCCGAGTTTGATACCCGTGACCAGGTGTTATTTTTCAATTTTAAGATTACTTCATATAGACTTGTAAACATAGTTTAAAAGATGAAATTTTCCAATCTTAAAAAAATCAAAATTCCTCATTTCTTTTGATCACTAAGAGCTAAATGCCCGGGAAATAAAGTAAAATCTGGTATATGAGGGTAGAATGTATCTTTGTGAATCGAATTAATTAATTTAATACGGGAGGGAAATCACAACACATTTTATCGGCATTTGTATTTCCCTCCTTTCCTGATTGTTCTCCTACCGCCGGATATCTCCACTCAGGAACGTTATAAACCCATTTTAGTTTCTAGCGTTTATCTATTTCTGCTCGACTAATCTAGCGCCTTAAAACTGTCAAGACTAGTATGATATCGGAATATAAGTCTGTCCTTCATGGGCAGACGCGACATGGCCTTGAATTCGGTCAAAAGCGTTGGGTCGTTTCACCTTAAATAGCTGGGCAATATGCTGTGGAGAGAAAGATATACTCTACTTCGAATCACGGTGGGGTCGGAAATTGATATTCACGCTATGCGAAAGCAGTGGGCGTGTTATTCTGAGTTTACTACAATTTAGTGAGGTCAAAAATGTATCACTCTGAAATCAGATTCATTCCTATTCTGTATGAATTGAAACTCAAACCCAAGGGTGTTAAATGTATGTAATAAAAAATATAATAAATGATAAAACAAAATGCGTGATAAAATAACTACATAGAGTTCTACCAACCGAACGGCCACTGTCATTAATGATAATAGTGCCATCATTTGCGGATATAGGGTGTCATGTGGTCATCACAACGAGCCCTCCAATCGTTGATCTCAATTTTCTAGACCAGATATGTTACTTTTTTCATCCAATTAGCTCCTTATTTGTCCTCATGGGGCTGATTTTTATCCCGTTACAGACCCCATCGCTTTGACATAGAAACATTATAGACACTCTGGGGATCGAGCCCAAGACCTCTGCATCTGTAGCCAGGAGATCTTTGGCTTTCGAAACCCAAATTCTATGGTGTTAAATGAACCAAAATGCCTGGTAAGTAGGGTCTAAAACAAATTTCCTTTTGGCAAGATTTGGAATGATGTCAAGTCGTTTCCTTAACGAAAACTTTTCTCGGGGCTTAATGATCTGTTTTATTTGAAGTGCTCGAGACAGTGTGTTCGGGGCGTTGGGTGGGGGTTACTTTTTGAAACAATTTAACAACGAGGACAATTAGAGAATGAAACAGTAACTGCTCAACAACTGAAAAAGAGAGAGAGAAAAAAAAGAAGTTTATTTTAAGTTTAGCCTACTTTCGGAATAATTATAGGCGAGATAAAATGATATTAATGTTCCTTCGGGGTAAGTTTTGTAAATGCTCGCCGTAAAAGACATGTGTTTTGTTAACGACGATGCAACTAATGTACCAAATATTTGGGAAACTATAAGATACTTCGGGTAGAAACCTTTCTATCTAAAGTTAAAAAAAAGGATTCACGAATCTAAGTTTCCATATGCATACTCAATTTACCTTGAAAAGTAAGTCTTACTTTGACTTATTACACTATGGATCTATATTATAAGTTACACCATAATGTACAAAGCAAGCTATAGACCAATTATGGCTTCTTTGGTGCTGCCTGACAGTTAGTACAAGTTACCAGACCAAATTATGTATCCCTACGCCAAATTATATGATCTGCAAAAACAAATATTAAGCAGCTGTTATTTTTGAAAGTCAAAACTTAGGTCTATACAAGAAACATAATAAGTTTTATTTATGTTTTAAATTTTTATTTATTGTTGAACTTGATATGTTGATGTTAGGCCTAGTATTAATTTTTTTTTATAAATAATCAATGAATAATTATACATCTAATAATGTTAAAATTGCTAGGGTTAAGTAATTTATTGTAGCCTACTCCTTGAATAAGGGTTGGATTAGAACATAGCCTGCCAACAAAAGGGGAGGTAGTTTCAAATCTTGTACATAGGCTATAAGAGATTGTTTTTAAATAAAGTATCGAATAATGAATAGTTTTAAATTGTCATTTTACTCACAAGGACACGAAAAATATAACTTACCAACATTATGATAATTTGAAACTTTTCTTAATTTACACAATTAAAAAAAATAGTGGAAAAAATTGACGAATATGTGTTTTTACTTTTGCTCCATCATATTGTTTGTTTGGTTAGTTTGTTTATGCATGAAAAGTCAACTTTATTTATATGTAGGTTATAAAGCAGTTATCCTTTTTTAGTAGAAACTATCGCAAACTATCAAAACCTAACCTTTCAAGAACCAACAGGGAGAAAACAATACAAATTGACCTTCGTGATACATTCTGTAGATGACCTGTCAAATCAAGAGTTTCTACAGATACTCCAGAGTCGGTTGTTTCTTTATGATCTTAGCACGAGTTTCATTCAACTTCATCCATTTTGTTGTTATAATAACTGCACTTCACAATTTTTTCGAATACTTAAAAAATACAAAAACTTGAGGTTTAGCCTAATGGTCAACACAACACAATCTTGAGGTTAAAATATATATTTTATAGTCTTGATACAAATATTTTAAATTTTATAATAATGTATATTGATCACTGAGAAACACTCGCTATTTTTTTTTTATCACGCGCTTCAATATTAAATTGGAAAAATAAATATTTAAAGATCATTAAAAACAATATTTTTTCCCAGAATAACATGTTCACACACCGAACTAATCTTCAGAAAAGAACACGCGGAATACTAGGTAGTAGGTAGCCGAGTTAATATTAAAAACAGACACTGCATTATTAAAATTTGTAATAAAATTACTAACAGTAACTCGGATACGCCTACACACTCAAACAATAAAGTATTTTGTTCGCTTAAACTTGTGGACAAATGCACATGGTTTTATTAATTGTGTTTTATATGATAATTCACTGTTATAATGTATATTTAAAATTGTTAGATTTTTGTTAAAGGAAAACCGTTGATCATTTGTTTTCTTTTGAAAGTAGCTTTTGCTGTTTAATAAAAAAAAATCAATTATCAAATTCAAGAGCTCGTTAAAAGCGGCCTTATTTTCATAAACAAATATGGCGCACTGAAATTAAATGATACTGATGGTTTATGACGTGGGCGATCTGTTGGTGGAGAATGACCTTTGGTATCTCTCGGGTTTTACAAAATTTAAATTTTATATTATTTTAAATATTTTGTATGTCTTTTTCTCTTTATTATCACAAACCATTTATTAATGTTAAAGATATGCGAGGCCAGTTATAAAAATATAAATAACTGAATATAATACAATTAAATTTATAATTTCACGCACTATTTAAACTTGAGTTGCCACAAAAGTTAAAAGAAAAAACTGGAATGTATTTATTAGAATATTTTTTCTTTAATTTGATTATGGAAAATACAATTCTACTGTAATCCTCAGGGAAGTATTGATAATATTTTTTAGTGATAATAATAGTAATACTTAGCAAATAATAATTATTTCCAATATATTGACAAAAGTGACTTTCAGACAATGTTGGCATTAATGATAGCTTCTGCTAGCTGTCATGTAAAACCAAAAAAGTGGTAACGGCACTGTAGCAGTCATACCATAGCCGATTACACTATGGACCTATCTATAAGATAGGCCATAGTGGAATTAAGCAAAGTAGCAATCATACCTTGACTGATTCCACTATGAACCTATTTTATGAATTACACCAAGTGAAACCAAGTAAGGTAGAAATATTACCTTGACCGATTGCATTATGGCCCTATCCTATAAGCTACACAAGCTACGGTGCAGCATAAACTATGGGGTCATAGTGTAATCAATAACGGTAAGACTACCATCTTTCAGGGTGAAAGGAGTGTACCTAGTAGCGGCATTTCGCAAAACAGACCTTCTAACAATGTTTCAAATAGGAAGGACTAGTAGTGTCTATATTGTGTATACACACACACACACACACACACACACACACACACACACACACAGTGCCAGGCCATGGTGTGACGTCATGCGAGCAATTGACACGCGCTGCGATCTGCGGCGAAGAACAAGTGAAAATAAAGACAAGAGATGTCGAATGAGCGGAATAAAAACAAAGTTGTATTAAAGACATATCCCGGAACAAATAAGAATCTTTTTACCTTTCATAAAGATAGAGAGGGTTGGAAGTTAGAGGGGTAAACTGCACACCGGATTGTGTTGCGAACGTCCTGAAATCCCGAATCATTTAAGGCGCTATTAACCCGCTTCTAGGGCCACATGGTCTAATTCACTACTCTTGTGTTGGACTAGACTGCCGATGACGGGGAGATTGGGATTCAATTCTGGTCGGGTGCACTTTTTTTTCCACTCTTTCTCCAAACAAATACGGGTGCACTTCCTTTTAATTAAACCTTCCTAATCCCTAAAACATTAATGTAATTAGTATAAAGGCGTACAACCCGAATGGGTAGTAGGATGTGGTGCTACAAAATGGAGGCTAGTAAAGTCAACCAAAAATTCCTAGACGCCGGAAACTAAGTGGATTTATAACGTCACTGTGTGAAGCTGTCCGGCATTAGGAGAACGAACAGGGAAGAAGGAAAATACAATTGGTCATACAATTTGTGTTGATTTTCCCTGTTGAAGTACATCATTCGATTCATGAAAATCCATTCTACGCTCCTAGACCAGTTACTTTTCGTATACCGGTCATTTAGGCCTTAATGATCAAATTGTTATAGACTATACAGAGTGGAAAATTACAGTTCTTAAACTAAGTTTAAAAGTCTATAATTGTTTAAGGTCATAATAATCTTAGAGTCAACACCAAACTAATGTACTGCCAAATATTTTTTTCACCATCCCGGATGCCCTTAAGGTGTGAGTGAAGGGAAAACGATTTAGTGGCAGATTTTTAGCAGTTTTTAAAACAAAACTATTTTTGGTCATAATAAATAATATTTTTCCAGTAGAAATAAGAGTTTAATTTCCTTCACATGTTGATATCAACAGTTGTTGAATATCTGTAATGAGCATAGCAGCGTTAGACGAGAAACTTTTTAAATGAAGAGAAAAAGTTATCATTAAATTTCAAGACATCGTTGACAGATATTCAACAACTGTTGATATCACCTTGTGAGGAAAATTAAACTGTATGTTAGTACTAGAGAAATAAATTGATTTCTTTTTCGGTTAAAATGTTTTGCTATAACAAATACTGACCTATTTTTCGCGTCCCCTAAACCCCTAACTTTAAGGCTGCAGATACGGAGAGCGATTTACAAGTATTTCATTGTCGGGAGGTAAAGAGGCGTTCTACAATAAGGTGACAAATTAATTGGTCTTGAAGATATTATATAGTTATCTTGTCTTCGGATCATGAATCTTTCATCGTATACTCAAGGACATGGTAAATATTACATTTTGGAAATTAGAACCTTGTAAGTAGAGAGAAGAACAAGATAATGGCTCCAACACACGAAACAAACGCTACAATAACGTTAGCATCCATTTTCTTTCTTCTTCCCCTCTTCTGTTTCCATGATCCTATTTACCAGTAAATTTAATGAAATGTTTATGACAAATATTTGATCGTGGTGAATGACTTCTTACTACCCGTCCAATATATCTTCATGTATACAATAAAGGGAGAGGAATAAGGAACCGTGTTTGTACTTGCGTCGTTGGAAGCCGTTTAGAAAACAGCAAATAAATAAATCTAGCTGGGATAAGAACTCCAGACCTCCTCGTTACTGACAATCTAAATCTCAGTTGGGTGTACTAAGGTTCTTTTTTTCTTAAATGGTTTCTTCTACGCAAGTGTTCGTACATTTCTTATCAATTTTAACCTCCCCATACATACAATATTAATATAACCGGCTTCTGTGGTCACATGGCTCCAAGGCGTCGCGCTCGCAATATACAGGACTACCCATAAAGTAGATATTGGGGTTCAAATCCCGGTTGGGTGCACTGAGGGGGTTATTTAATAAATATTTTCCCACCCTCCCTCTACGGAAATGTGGGTAAAATTACTCTTAATTTAACCGTCCTTATTCCTAACACCTTCACTAATCTCCACACAATGGTCTAACGCGCTACTCTCGTGTTGGACTATAATGCCAAAGACGGGCAGATCGGGGTTCGATTCCAGTTAGGTGCACTGAGGGTAGTTTTCTCTAAATGGTTTTCCAATCTACCTCCACGCAAATACGGGTGCGCTTCCTCTAGATTAAATCGTCCTGATCCCTAACACATAAGAGTTACTAGTTCATAAGCTTATAACCCGAACGGGTAGTAAGACGCGATGCTTAAAACAAAAAAAGTTCTCAAACACTTACTTTGATCTCAGAAATGCAACATTTCTCTTGACGTCCTTAAAAATTTGCTCATTTTTATCTTTCCTTGATATTTTTAGAAAAGTTATAAAACTTAAAAAAATTGAGGTTTAAATGTCTTCTTAATATTCTAATTAATTGACAAATGACAGCTGGACACGGGAATCAAACCCTGGACTTCTGGCCTAGTGTGTCTATGAGGTATCCAAGGATCGTCCCGTGCTCACGATCATTCTTCTTTCACACCTATTTTAAGGCAGATTCTGTGATGGACGTGTTGAGCGCCATACAATTAGTAGACCTAGTTATGTTATACAGGGTGCTTCGCTTGCTCCCGGCCCCTGAATGCTTTTGACTACTTCCATTAGTAGTTTGAAGAAAGGATGCCAAAGAAAATGTTGGGAGTGAAGTATTTAGGGGAAAAACCATAAGAGAAGCCAAGAAAGAGATGTGGGGGGAGCAGATAACAGAAAATATTCAAGTGAGAGGATAATAATGGAAGAAATTAAAGGAGGAAGAATGGTGGAAGGATAGACGAAGATGGAAGCATGTTACTAAACCGAATTGGCCACAAACTGGCAACAGAGATGATGATGATGATGATGATGATCTTGAAAGTTATAGGGGAAACTTAGGGGTCTGGAGCGAGCGGAACGTCCTGTACCTAAATGTAAAGCGCCGCTTCCCCCCATCTTGATTCTCTTGGAATGTACAATGTTTTCTACCGTTGTCAGCATAAAGACAATGGCTGTGATATCAATGTTAGCTCTTTGTAGCCGATGATAATCCAACGTCCATCACAGACTCTGCATAAAAATATGATTTAAGAATTACCCCGATCATGGGACGATTCTTAGCTATCTCATTGGTAGAGCATTTTCGTGTTAAGCTTAAGGTCCCGGGTTCGATCCCTGATATAGGTGTAATTTTTCAATTTATTTGAATATTAATAAACTATGTCTGATTTTCATAAGAATTATAATCATTCATCCCCCAAAGCTTCGCCTTTCATATATATTTAATTATATGGTGTTGGCTAATTCTATGTTTATGAGCACGTTGATATCTTTCACCTCTTATTTTGGGGTGGGCCCTATTTTGAGTCGACAAACTACTTACAGCGTGGTATTTCTGAACATCTGAACAGCGCTCCATTTGATGATCATAAATGGAACTATAGAGTGGTAATAATAAAAAATAATGGGTAAAACTCTTTCCTTATTATAGTTTCGTAGGATATAATTAAACAGCTTAACCCCCCCACACCCCAATTTTTTTAAAAGGGTGGGGGCATTCATACTTTCATTTAGGAATAAATAACTAAAGAGCGTCCATGGAAGAGGGTGAAGGCTAGGAAACGAATGAAAGACCTGATATCGTGATAGCTGAACATTAAAGATAAAGGCGCACGCTATCAATTCTGTTCCCTACCCCACACCCCAATATTCCCTCTTTCAGAGTTCTTTTTTTGTTACTAGCGTCCCTCCCTCCCCCAACCCCTTCTTACTGGAAAACAATGAGAACAAGATAAGGTTGGTATGATGCGTGAGCAAGATATTACCGAACGGTAAAGTTGGTAGTAGTGGGCGTCGAGATCTGCTTAGGAATATAATCACGGGAGATATCAAAAAAGGGCGGATGGACGAGATTTAGCCATATTTGTTTTGGATTAAAGCGATACCCGCCTCGTTGGTAGAATCGTCTAAACGGCGTGACTCGCATTAGACTGGGACTGTTGTTAACGGGAGATTGGGGTTCGAATCCGAAGTCGGTTTAAATGAGGGTACTATTTATAAAACTATTTTAAATTATCTTTGATTTTACGCAAATGTTGGTGCACTTTCTCTAAATCCAACCTTCTTCGTACATTACGTACCAGCGTAATTAGTATATATGTATGTATCAAGAACAGATAGTAAGACGCGGCGAAAAAAATATTTCAGACGTCTCTCTCTTTAATCTTAATATTTATAGAGACATTAACTAAAAACTAGTGAAACAAAATAATATACATTGATGCAGAAACATTCCACCAAAGTGCAGAAATGAAATAATATACACAATAATATACAATTTTACATAAACATTGAGAAAAGAAAAATATATCTGTCCACCAAAGAACAGAAATTGGATAATATACACTGTTACAGAAACATTGAGAAACGAGCAACATCTCTATCCATCAAAGAGCATAACAATGAATTTAAATTTTCAGACTTATATATTATATATATTTGACCATAGCTCAGAAACTGATCGTTTTATAAAAATATATTTCAATAAAAGTCATATCTTTAATATTTCCATCCCTTTACAATGACAAGTTATTTCGTATCCCAAGGAGTTATCGGAGATATTATCAAAGTTGAAAATTTACGCTCATGTAAAGTACCTCCAAAGTAATTTTCATGGGAAAATGAGAATTACCGTTTTGTTTGTGATGCCAAACAATGGATACAAAATATTTTAATCAAACTGTAAGAGCAGGTTTCGAGAAATTCTCTTTCACCCCTACACTAAACTACCCTTAATTTTAAAGTTGGATATCTCAATCGGTAAAATGGTTTCTAAGATACTGACAGATTTCATCGCCAAAACAACTTCTTTGGGTTTCAGGAGGTGAAACGACGACAGTTATCAAAATCGCGAGTGTTTTTTTTTTACTATCACAATGATTCTCTTTCCGAGAGGTCTCTGGAAAGTAACAAAAGCAATATGTATCTATAGATTTTCAAGAACAATCATCTTTGTGCTCTAGCATTTACAGAAAGTATTTTATTCGTGAAACTTTTAGACATCGAAATTATGATGGATTTTGACATTTTATGTATCTCCATTCTCCAAACTAGGGGGGAGGGGGGGGAGTTGAAGTTACTGTGGATTCACACGTTCACAAAAAACAAGCACAGAACAGAAACGTGGTCACGTGACGAGTTCTAAACCAATCACAAGATCTCCGCCTCAAAGTCGCGAGCTGTTCCGCAAAAGTTCAACTCATCTCTAGTTCGTCAGCTCTCTGAGAGATATTCGGCAAAGGTAGAACCAATAAAATCTCAAAAACAACATCCTCAAATCGGTGTGCATGTGCATCTGACAGCGCATGCGCTGTAGAGCTAGAAGAAAGCAGACAGCTTCGTTGGGTGTTGTGGGGATATTTGAAATAACCTGTCAATGTGAAGCGTGTGTATTGTAATGTCCCAACTTGTGAACCCTATGTTGTTTCGAAAAGGAAGGACGAGACAGCAGTTTTGAATATTTTATTTATATTTAGTATTTTAAATTAGGAAATTCTCTTTATTTTATAATATTATTTTAAATATCCATTTCTTATTTTAGAACATTTAAGCCCTTCAGGCAGTTTAAAAATATATACATTTATTTTATATTACATGTGCTTACTGGATGCGTTGGACGATGAAACCATAATAAGAGCTGATACAGCACAGAGCTTTCGTTCAAAGAGGAATACACCTTTTACTCAGTACAGAGTGGTTGCATTGTCCAACCAACCATAAAGTTAGGATTTAAACTACACTCATGTGATAGGTCGAGACAGTCAGGCCAAATGGGTGCAATCTACGATGCCATCGGAATTTGAAAAAGACGTGAGGAAGAAACGAACTCTCACTAATATCCGATAGGAGACGCGCAGTGACCAGTGAGGCGACAAGACGTGTGTTGTGCGTCGTCACATATTTTAATAATGATATAGTATGTTTAGTGAACAGCGTAGAAACGGGTCGGTTGTACAAGCTGAAATTGTTAATGATTATAGTAATAACGTATAAAAGAATATGTTCCAAAATTAAATCAATATAAAAGTGATGAAGATATATATATATATATATATATATATAAGTATAAGTGGTCTTAACGAGTCTTACAATTGTTGCCCAACTAAGGGGCATTACATCGTTGTTGGTGGAAGAGGAGGAATTCTTCAATTGGCGCCCAACGTGGGGCATTTATCATATAAGTCATTCTAAGAACTCTTCAAATGGCCACCCAACGAGGGGACTATAGGAAGAATCTTTTCAGTATCAATATATTGAATTGTGCCACAACACAGCGTTATAATTTGAAAACATCCATAGGGAGAATGATCTAAAATACATGTGTATCCACTATAAAATAAAATATGTTGTTACTCAGCTGTTTTAAGTTTGCGTTGCAATGCATCATGGTTCTGCATACAACGTGTCAATTGCTGCGTTACCCAAGCAGATTCTGCAGCTCTCTATTTTCGGCGATCGTGTGAATAAAGCTTTAGAGTTGTCTGGTTGCCCCTCTATCTCTTTGTTTGTACTTAGAAATACATTCTAAATGGTTAGATGGATTGATTTCAAATTTGATTATTAGATGTTACATGGTCATAGCTCGAGGAGAGATCTATTACTTGGGGTAATTCACATATGACTGGTTTTTGTTTTAACCGCTTCTTACTAACTGTTCAGGTTATACCCCTATGTACTAATTACAATTATTTGTTAGGGATTAGGAAGGTTCAATTTAGAGGAAGTGTACCCAAGTTTGCGTGAAAGGGGATGGAAAACCCGACCGGGATTCAAACCTAGATATCCCGGTCTTAAGCAGTCTAGTATATTGTGAGAGTAGTGCCTTAGACCATGCGGCCATGAAAGCGGGTGACTGATGTTTGAAAACTAGAAATTTCCAAAATTTGGTTTTAACTATTTGTTCAAAATGGGTATTTGGGTATTATTTTGCATTATAAATAATATTATACTAATATGTTTGGTGAAAAACTGATTAAAGGATAGTTTAGTGATGAGTGATTAGTTATTATATGACAAAGTCTACCGTGGGCTGTGACAATCTTACCTTGACTAGCTACACTATGGCCTTACCTTATAAGTTACACCATAGTAGAACCAAGCAAGGTAAGCTTGGAACCTTAATATCGTTTATAAGTTCTCCGTGTTTAAATGACAACCCGGCTGTCTGCACGTTTATACTGATAGGTTAAGGATAAGTAAGGTATATTTTATAGAAAATATACCAATATTTGCGTTAAAGTGGAGCTGGAAACCATTTAAAGAAACAATAACTCAATTTATATCGATTTATATTCGAATTATTGACCTCACAATCATCGCCCAGTTATAAAAGACAATATTTAAGCTCTTTTCCGCAATATATAAAATTAATCTCAAACAATCGGATAAGTGATATACAGACACTTGTTTCTTTCATGCTTCAAGTTCGTCTAGCATGTTCATCTGCTGCACTTTATCCTCCAAGGTTTGGATGTTTTAATAATATCCGACCTTCAGCTTCATGTTTGTCTTGCCAGTCCATCTCCACCACTATATCTTCCAAGGTTTGGATTTTGGAACAAAATCAGAGCGCCAACCCCAGACCCATTTAGGTGTTATTACCAGGATCGTGTATTGTCAGGTTATATGTATAGGCCTATACATATACATATATATGTATCACTTATCCCCCTCCCACATTCCCAAAGTTCAGGGTTTCTATTCACACACCCCTCCACTCCCCGCCTCAACAATATAGATTGAACTAGTCCAGTTTAGGTAGTAACTACCTCCCCCCGCTCAAGCTTCACCCCCTTGAAATTTTCCAAATGAGCGCGCCAGGGGGTTGAATGAGGGTTGGCCCGGGAGGGGAGGCGATGATGTGCGTGGATGCGTGTGTCTATTTCCCCCAGGTGGAGTCCTTGTTGCTAATATCCCACGACCGCCGTGATGGGGAAAGACCTCTTCCATTGATTCTCTAGCGAAGAACTGGATTAGATGGTGTCGCTCCTCCCACGGGATAACGAACAGGATTATAAAACGACGATACTTTCTACTCCCTCTCGACATCTCGGATCGTCAAAAAAGCTCGAACTCGAGATTTTGGTAAATGTCGACGTTTCATTACACCCTGAAATGGAAAAAGTGGTTTTCGTGTTGCCGTCTGTCTGTCTGTACCTCGGGATAGAGACGAGACTATTTGACCGATTGCGTTAAAACTTGATATTTATGGTTTTCATAAGATCTTCCTGAAGGATATTTGGAATTAAATATCTAACCCTTAAATAAGCATTGCTCTTTTTTTAATCTATAGAATATATTGCATTAATTTATTTAACACTCCTTCATTGGTACAAATCATGGTCTCACCCCTATTTGTACAAACCATGGACTGACCCTATTGAACAAACCATGGACTGACCCCTATTGAACAAACCATGGACTGACCCCCTATTGAACAAACCATGGACTGACCCCCTATTGAACAAACCATGGACTGACCCCCTATTGAACAAACCATGGACTGACCCCCTATTGAACAAACCATGGACTGACCTCCTAGATTTGTAAAGTCGACTTGCATTACCCCTAATGGAAAAAATGGTTCTGGACCTCTCTATTGAACATACACTGGATAGACCGAGCTATTGAATCGTTAAACTGGTATATTGATTCAAAACCCTGGATTTTTGGAATTTTAAAAACCTAATAGGATGCCCCTTTTAATTGAAAATATTCATATTTATAACCCCTATTGGGACAAATCCATGGTCTCGACCCCTTTTTGTAACAAACCATGGACTGACCCCTATTGAACAAACCATGGACTGCCCCCCTATTGAACAAACCATGGACTGACCCCTATTGAACAAACCATGGACTGACCCCCTATTGAACAAACCATGGACTGACCCCCTATTGAACAAACCATGGACTGACCCCTATTGAACAAACCATGGACTGACCCCCTATTGAACAAACCATGGACTGACCCCTATTGAACAAACCATGGACTGACCCCCTATTGAACAAACCATGGACTGACCCCTATTGAACAAACAATGGACTGACCCCTATTGAACAAACCATGGACTGACCCCCTATTGAACAAACCATGGACTGACCCCCTATTGAACAAACATGGACTCACCCCTATTGAACAAACCATGACTCACCTCCATTTGTACAACACGTAGACTCACCCCTATTAAACAAACCATAGACTCACCTCTATTTTTACAAATCATTTTAAAAATAAAGAAGGATTTGAACTGGTTATCACGTCAACAAAGAAATCATTCTCATCGTGTTTTATTTTCCTGTAACGTAGATATGTTTTTTCTCCTCTCATCCTCCCCTCGTATCAAAACAACTGAGGTATAACATATTATTTATTTATTCATTTCACTTTACTTATTTTGTATGTCTCTTAGGATGAGCATGTGTGTAGTGAGTAAATATACATACGTGTGTCTAATTGTGGATATTCAACACCCACTTCTACTTCTCACCATTCTTTGCATGGCTCGTTATTTATCGAGCACTGAATGAATGGATATATATATATATAACTCATCAACACACACACAGAGGGATGTCTGAACTGTTTTATCAGCTAGGCCATTGTGTTACCCAGTTCAACAATATACATTTCTGCAGCCCTTAACCGCTAATATGACAAATAGGAGACATCTAGGAAATTCGTTAAATACCAGTCCGGAATACCGGAGCGCAGTGGTAGTTTACTAGTGTGACGTCAATAAAACTAAATTATGGAATTATTGTAAATAAATATGGAATAAGACGGAGACAAATTGACTGGTAACTATAATCCTGGGTCCAATAAATGTATCATTGGTGAAATGCAAGTTTCCCTATTCACAGTGATAAATTAACGGCCGGGACTTGATGTTGTGTATTATTATTATATATTATTATTTATTATCACTCGTCTTACTACGCGTTCGGGTTATACGCACTTACGCTAATGTGTAATGGTAGGTGATTGTGAGATGAAATGAAGAACCTACAGTTTAACGTGGAATCCGAACCACGGTGGAGGCCTGGCATTCCACACATTCATTCATTATAAACATTTCCGTACGAATTTATTTAGTTTAATTTTGTTTGTTTGTGTATTCAACGTGTGATTTTTTAAATTAATAAATGGTTTACCTGCCTCAGTGGCCGCATGGTCTAGGAGAGGTGTCACTCTCGCAATAGATAGGGCTTTCGATGACAGGGATATCAGGGTTCGAATGCCGGTCGGGTGTAATGAGGATGGTTTTACTAAATGGTTTTCTACCCTACCTCCACACAAATATGGGTTCACTTCCTCTAATATATATAGGCTTCCTCATCCCTAAAACAATGAGTATAATTAGTTAAGCGTATAGTAATACTTAGCACCACAACTTACTACCTGTCCGGGTTACATTATAAAGTACTAATTACTCTAATTGGTTATGAATTGGGAAGGTTGAATATAGAGGAAATGAACCCGTATTTGCGTGGAGGGAGGGTGGGAAACCATTAAAGGAAAACGACCCCAGTTCACCCGAGCGAGATTTGAAGCTTGATCTACAAGTACTTGGTAGTCTAGCTCATCACGAAACTAGCGCGTTAGCTAACTGCGGCACTAAGGTGGGTCCTTAAGGGTATAACCCGAATAAGTAATAAGACGCGATGCTAAAGATAAATAAATATGTTTCTTTTACCGGTGGCCCACCAGGGTTTATGTCCGGTAGATGTTGGTTATTTGGGTGGAGGGGAAGGTGCTATTTATAGTGGCGAGTTTTGTGCATGAGGGGTTGTAGAAGGGGGTAAAAGGGGATGCTATTTATCGCCGTGGTGGGGTTAGATCAAGCGAGGATTCTCTATCATACCCCTTCCTAACCCACCTATTTGGTATTGTTCTGGGCAGAAACAGTTTCGGTTACAATTTAGACACACGTAATAACACAGGTGTGAAGTATTTGCAAGATAATCAAAAGGAACTGCACCGATAAGAAGTGACTGAGTGGTGGGAAGTCTGTAATATTATAACTATGAATGTTTCATCTCGCGTCTAACTGACGATTCGGGCAAAGGAGATACACCCGCATTTGATTGGAAGGAGAGTGGGAAAACTATCCAGCCTTGGTGCTCAGAACGACCGAGAGGTTCAAACCTTGACCTCCACGTGGTCGATCGAAGCAAGCAAGACCACGTCCGAGGACAAGGGGTTTCAGAAGGGGGAGTTCTCTGTACAAAAATTAAGTTTCAAGTTCTGGGAGCTTGGGGCTCGAATCCCAGTTGGATGCACCTAGGGTGGTTTCCCCCTATTTTTCCCCCCTTACAAATGCGGGTACACTTCCTCTAAATTCCAGCTTTCTCATACCTAACATATTAGCGTAATTAGTACATGCTGCGTATAACCCGAACGGGTAGTAATATGCGGTACTAAAAATATAATTAAATTAATCGAAATTTCAAGTTAATTTTTGTATTTAATACTTTATTTAGAGGTAGAATAAAAATTGTATGACTATATAATATATTAATATGAGATTTTAATGAAATCCGACCCTTTAGGCTGTAACCCCGAGTACTGTCCCACATTTTTGAGTTCATTGGAACATAATCTCGAATTTTTCAAGTTCACACACAGTAACGTACAATACTTTCTGTGCACGAGTAAGAAAAATCAAGGTATATTTTGGTTTTGTTGTCAAGGCAACACTGCTATTCGTCTAGTGAATTATGCTCTTGAGAACCACATGTAAGTACTATGCTGTATCGACATGTGTCATAAAGCATGTTAGTCCTACATGCCAGACCACTGTACACAGAATAGATAGACAAACAAAAACCTTATGTACCTTTCTCGTTGAGGCGCCCGAAACAAAAGTGGGTGGTTTATTTATTGGCGGAACTGTCCGGCAGTAGGAGAACAAACGGGGAGCAGGAAAATATAAATGACAATATTTATTTGTATGATGTATTTAACGTGCACTTTCTGAACCGACTGATTATATCCACACACGAGAATGGTTATGATCAAGCACTATAGGGCCTACATATTTTGCCGGGAAAGGTATTTTCACACGTCTTCCAGGTTTATTTTACATACCACAATCGACATGGGACCGACAGCTTTACTTCATCTCCAAAGGGAGCTGTTTTACGGATCTTTTTATCGCCACCAAAAAATATGTCTATACCATCGATGGTTTTTAACTCTCACTCCAAGAAAATGTGAGTACACTTTCTTTAAATTGAACCTTTCTCATCCCTAGCTCAATAGTGTAATTAGTACATGAGCATATAACCCGAACAGGTAGTAAAACGTGGTGTTATCTAAGATATATATGGCAGAGTGAGAACAGGTTAGGTTAGGTTAGCAGTGTACAGTCCATCTATGCCTCTATTTAGGAGTTCACTATAACTTTAGACCCACAGTCTATTATGCCAGTTCACGTTCAGTGCCGTAATATATTTTACCTTTTACACTCAAGTGCAAATAATGGCAATCGGCGGAATCTAAAGGTTCGATTTCCAGCATGAATATAATATCTTATTATTGTACTGTCGACCCAGGAGGTGTTCATTTTGATAATAGGCCAGTTTGTAAGTCGTATATATTTATATATTAAATATGTTCAAAAAATGAAAGTTTAAATCACTCAAATACGAGTTATATTTTTATCACAAGAGGAGATGAAAAAATACATTTTTATTTACACTCCTGGAAGTAAGGACTGATTTTAGATGAAACATATTTTTCTTCCACAAGTTCAATTTTAGACTCTTGATATTTCATCGAATATAATAAATGATATATAATCATTAATTTAAAAAACTAACTAAACAGACAAATAGTGAAGTCCTGATATAAATAAAATTGTTAGTTTAAAATTACAAATTTATATTGACTAGTAACACAGAAACGACACCTATCAGATCGTTTACCTATTTCAAGGACTTTGGTTTAAAAAAATTCAAAATATAAATATTTAACCAATTTTTATTTGCTCAAGACTTTCACTATTTGACTGTTTAATTCTCTCTTCTAAATTATTATCACTATCATACGTTTGATAATATTACCAAGTCAGTAATATCTTACCCTATTCTTCCTCCCCCTCCCTCTTCCCACCCTTAGTTTTTAAAAGTCACTGTCACAGCCGTCTCTTAACCAGCGCAAATGTTGAGTGTTTTTTTTTGTCAAGGTATTTTATTTTAACACAAGAGCTTGAGAGCTCACTTCAGCGAGACCTCAAAGTCCAACCTTCCTATGAAGAGTTTTATCTGATATTTATAAAAACTACTAGCTCTATTTTAACATACTCATACGCCAAGTCATGTGATCTGCAGCTGTCACTTTTGATAGGTACTATCACTACCCTTAAAATAACAATAATAATATAATACAATTGTATCAATGTTGATAGCAAGATAATACGTTTGTATTTTCTAAAAGGCTTTCCATATGAAAATTGAACTGTACGCCAATTCCTTTTCGGAGGAGGATCAAGGATGTTGAAGAAGATTGAGCGGAAGGTGGAAAGGGGGAGGGGGTTGAAAGCACTCACTCTCTTTTTAGAAGACGTATTTAACGGCTCTAATGTTCGGGGGTGGGGGGTTAAACACATGCTTCAATCGACTTTCCCGACGTTGAGGTATATCTCAAATAGAAGGTATTTGTGTATGTGTGTATGTATATATACACAAGGACGTCATTGTAGAGTCAAGCGTGAAAATAAATATTTCAACATCCAACACCAAAATAAAAATAAAATCATTTAATATCCGCTTCGTTGGTCACATGGTATCTGGCATCATTCTCGCAAAAGAGTAGACTGGCTGATGACATGGAGATTGCAGTTCGAATACTGGTTGGGTTTACTGAAGTTTTTTTCCCCCAAAATTGTTTTCCAACATCCCTCCACACAAATTCGGGTACATTTTCTATCAATTCAACCTTACTAATCCTTAACCCATTAGCGTAATTAGTACATATGTGTACATCCCGAATGGGTTGTAATCCGTAGTGCTAAAAAAAATGTAATAAGTATTATTTTCAAACTTTTATCAAACTAAACTGAGGTAGAGCTCTACGGATTCAGACATAAATAAATGATAATTATGACAACTTGAAATAAAACAATATTGATATAATATCTGATCTAAAAACAATACAAAATATAAATAAAATACTAACACACTAGCTAGCATACTCTGCATAAAACCTGAAACTAATTTAGATTCAACTTTTCATCAAACTCAAAAGGAGTAGGATTAGTTCCTGCTAAACAATATCCTTGCGCGTGTGTGTTTAACTTTCTCCGACGCCTCGAAAGAGATGTAATGCTATCGTAAAAAGTAGTTTTCATGATACCGTCTGTTGTTGTCTGTCTGTCTGTAGCTCACATTAGAACCGAAATAATTTCACCGATCGGGATAATAGTTGGTTTCTAGGGTCTTAAAAAGTCTCTCCCGAGGAATTTTTGGAATTATATATCTATCCCTAAAATTAAGAGTAGTTTACGTGAGGTATAAAATATATAAAATCGAGTCCCTTTAAATCCGCAATAAAGAGTTTAATCAACATTTGTATCCACGCACTGTTTAACATTATTAACAAAACGGCAGCTCTCCTTTTCCCATGAAATTTACTTTAATGGTACTTTAAATTCCCGGAAATTTCAAAATTTTCGCCATTTTTCCGAAACTATTTGAAATATGATATAAATTATCGTTGTAAAGTTGTAATACTATTAAAAATACATTTATTTAATCAGAAATATAATTTTTATAAAACCAATAGTTTCTGAGCTATAATCAAACATACACACATACACATATAAATAATGGAACACTTCGAGATAGAAATTGATCGGTATGCCTTTAGTGGACAAATATATTCCTATTTTTCACGGTTTCTGTAACAATATATATTATTTCATTTATGCACTTTGGTAAAGTGTTCCTGCCATTATTATTTAGTTTCACAAATCTTAAAAAGATTCTCATATATGTCTCTATTTTAATATAACAGAGAGAGAAAGTTTTTACGGTTCTTCGTACCATTTATTTTTTATGAAGACCCGGAAGAGGTTACTTTGGATGACCCCGAAAGCGGTACGTAACCGACGAGAGTTTGGAAAATATCTCATCCTATATTTCATATAATTTATTAATTTTCGGTGTTTATTTGTTCAATTTTATAAATTCACTGGGGGTATTTGTGTTGCTCCTTATGTTCACAAAGATCTATGTATTTTGGTTTTCGAACAAATAAAACTAAACTAAAACTAAAATAAGCTATCCTGGTGGAGAAATAGACGTACTTTGCCTTTAAAAATCGTCAGTTGGTGAATTATTGTTTTGTATCTATATTCAAGGGTTGCTGTGACCACTTACAGCGTGAGGGGACGCAAATACCCCGATTATTTGAGTTAGAGGTTTGGGGACGTTAAGGCAGGGTTTGGGGGGTTTAGAGGGTGGTGGGTAAGTTTTAAATTAAGGCCGTGTACCGCGAAGACTTTGATGGATTACTGTTCTATCTGCGCCACCGAGCCATCAGGGCGGTCGTGAAGCGTTCAAGGATGAGCGACTCTCACTTGGGAACACGGATTACTTTCTAAAGTGGAAGCAAAAAAAAAATTAAAAAAATGAGCTGATAATATAGGATAATAGTTTCTTTAAATTACTACACCGTAGTGTTAGGACAACTTACAGTGAATAAACTAGGGGATAGGATGAAGAGTGTGAATACAGGCAGTGTTTTAGCTCCTGCAAGAGCTATCAACATCTCACAGTGAATCGGATAGTTCGAAGAGGGTTATTAACGATGTATAATGATGTACATTATTATCTATAGAGGGGCAGGGATAGGGGGGGATGATTTTAAGATATTCCCGCATTCACATCGAATAGAGGGAGCTAGAACTACTTTAGGGGCTGGGGACTGTAACCAAAAACCGAGTATTGAGCCCATATACGCTAAAAAGTTATGTTGATTTGTCACTTTTTAGTATTTTTAATTTTTAATAATAAGAAGCCGTTTCAAATTCCATTAATTCAAAGAAAATCTGAAAGCACCTGGAATCGAACATGGGACCTCTGTATCTGTATCCAGGAGCCCTCACAGCTAGACTACAAAAAAGGTGTATGCATTAATTGGATCGTTTAAAATTAAATCAAGTGCTATGTGATGATAACAAAACACTTAGCTTTGACTTCGCTACCCATGTTTTAAAGATTGGCTTTTTCATTTAAAAAGTGAAATTTGCACACTTTGCTTTAATAAATTTTGATTTTAGTCCCACATCAAGGGAGTGGTAAGTCAACGATATGGCGTCTGGTTGTTGTTGTTGTTGTTGTTGTAATGTCATCCTATAAATTATCCAGGATAATCCTCCAAAAAACCAACAGAATAACATTACTTTGGTGTGTGCGTTTCGGCAATGACAGGAGAAATTAATTAGTGTGAGAATAATTGATTTGTTTGACGAAGCTCGTTACGAGCTCTGTAATATGGAAGGAGAATTGTTCCCTGAACCGTAATTATGGTCACGAGTGTATAGACACAAATACAGGTACAGTCGCTGGCACGAAACAATGGATCATGATAGCGTGCAACGATCGCGTTTGTTTCGTGTTTTTTTTAGTTAAGAGCTCACTTTAGGTTGTGTTGCTCTTCTGACAGTGTAGCTAGCCCCCCTTTTGAAAGAACTGGGGGTCAAGAACCAGAGAGAGCTGAATTTATATATATAAGGTTCACAGTAGTTACAGTAGCCCCATGGCTTCTTTGGTGCTGACTGACAGCTCACATATGACAGCTGATGGCTTTGAAAGTTACCAGATCAAATAATGTATCCCTATGCTGAACCATATGATCTGCAAAAACATGTGTTTAGCATCTGTCACTTCAGACGGTCAAAATTTAGGTATATACCTAAATGTTGACTGGCAGAAGTCAGCTGTGAGCTGTCAGTCAGCACCAAAGAAGCCATGGGGCTACTATAGTGTGTATGTATACGTACATTATAAACTCTACATATAAATGAATACACTAAAATTATACACATGCTCTATATATCATATTTGACACACACTATACACACACTATACATATTAGATATACACATAATTATACATAATATCTTCATTATATTTATATATACCTAGTCACGCAGTTCCCTTAAGGGGTAGGCAATAAACTGCGCATATAGCTCAAAAAACCACAACTCCGTACTTAATCCATCCTCACTAACCTTCTCCACACTTCCCTATCCTTGAATACTCCCTTCTCTTCCTCAACATCCATACACAGAGTCATACAAGCTCTTTTATTATTAAAACTATTAATGTTTCTCTTGTTTGCACTGTTAACAGTTTAAAATAGCTCATTAAGCTCTTTATTAATATAATAAGGATTAGTAAGGTTTAATGGTTTAATCTGTTTGTTTAGTCTGAAGTCACAAAGAGTGATCCAGCCGCTTTGTTAACCAATAGAGGAGCTCTTTAAGCTCTTTATTATTATATTAACGATTTTTGATTATTATTGGGTCTCTTCCAGACTAATTCATATAAGTAAATAATTTATGTTAGTACTTGTTTGTTTTAAACGTAGTCTTCGTCAAGTACTGCTATTAGACCTACTTTGGATTGTGAAATATATCCTTAAATGTAGTCTCTTCCATATTTATATGTTTTTCAACACTCTCCAGTTTTCCTTGTTACATTAAATTGCTTATAGATACCGCCCACCTTCTTCCCGGCTATTGTGGCCTCTAGCGGTTAGAGTTGGAGGTGGTGAACGGTACAAAACTGCCATATTTGCCTCTTTCGACACTATTTAATACTTTGTAATAGTTCACATACATCTAATATATACATAATAACATGCTAACATATGTATACATAATACACATGCTCACAATATGTATACTTTTTTTGCAGTCCATAATAGCATTTTATTATTTTAATTGTATCATTATATTATTGAGAATATCCATAAAAAATTAGAATGCAAGTAATATGACTTGAAGTAGGAATACGTGAAATTAGATCTAGTAGCTTTACTAGCTATCAAATAAGGCTATTTCCACGAAAATTAGACTTAACATATTTCAACTCAGAAATGCTTCCACGTGCCATCTTAGGTACAAGATAATATAAATGTGAAAAAATTAAATGAATCTTGTCTAATAGACTTGAACCAATATTTCTTTGAATGTGAATAACAGACCACGTCAATGGTAACAACAACAAAAGATTGTAATTCATTGTGTTATCTTGATAATTTTTCTAAGGTGACGTTATGTGGAAAGTGTTGGGTAGAGAGGAGGGGGGGATAGAGGGGTACCGTTAATATGTAGCCACAGAAAGTAGAATATATACATCGTGTTTCTCCAGGTATGTAATTTATGGTATTGAATTTTTAGGGAATTATTCTTTCTGTGTCACTAATGGTCTCGGCGCGTGTCAGTGTGTGTTAGTGTTGGTGCGTTGAATTATGGGATGTTCGTAGGTACAATTACATATTTTGTACAGTCGGAGACGAACAACAAATAATGTAATATATTTTGTTTCTATAACTTTTCGATTTGCATCCAACCGAATTAAGGAGTAAAGGAAGAAAAGAGGGACCGTTAATTAAAACTTAAATAGAGTTAGTGCTGCCATTTGTTAGACAATCAAGATACATTTATAATGAACTTTAGAATATGATTAAAAGAAGTGTCTGTCATATTTAAATTAATTAGAAATAGTAATTTCTGAGGTCCTTTATGAGGTTTGAGATATAAATTATGTTGTCCTGAAAATTGGTTGTAATGTGTCCTTCGGCCGTTAATAAGCCTACCAGAGGCGTAACTAGGCAGTAATGGGCCCGTCTCAAGACTTTCATGGTCTCCCCCCCCCATCCTCCCCCACCTTCCACAACCCTTAAGAAAAGAAAGCCCACTTTAAAAAATCTTATAATTAATAATATTGTAGATTATAATAAAATACACTGGCATTTATTATTGGAATTATTTTATAAGTTTTGCATGCAAAATTGTGAGATAAATTATTTATTGGCATTTTTTTTATTTGCTTATGTGTTGTTAAATATTGATCTTACAAAAAAAAATACACAATTTTTTTTGTTGGGCATGAATGTATTCACAATAAAGTGACTATTAAGTGAACTTTGATTGAATATTGAGATCTGTACGAAACAAAAACAGGGTTAATAGACAACACTAGCATCTCTTACCCAATTAATTTTTGGTGGGTGGGCTCACGTGGTCACCCAGATTTTGGGCGTGGACCTGCGTCATTTATCCACCGAAGCCACTCTATAGCTATGCCACTGAAGTTGAAACATTAGCTTTGTCTGTAGAACTTTTTTTTAATTGAGCTCGGGAATTCCCCTCTTCCCAGTAATGATTCGCCAGAAGGTAGACTGGAATGCTTTGTCTGTAGAATTAGGTTAGTTTGTAAGCCATGTGTTTATATATTCAGTCGTATCAGAAAGTGCACGTTAAATATCCCAAAACTAAAAAAAAAAAAAACTTTGAGATGAAAGGTCTTAGGGTGCCACTATCGTAAATTGACTGGGACTGTCGATTACAGGGACAGCTAGGTTCGAATCCCGCTAGGATGTAGTGAGGTTTTTTATTTCCTTATTTGTTTTCCACTATTTCTCTATGCAAATGCGGCTAAACACCCTCTAAATTTAACCTTTCTCATTCATTACAAATTAGCGTGATCAGTACTTAGGCGTGTAACCCAAACGGGTAGTAAGACGCGTTGCTATAAATGAATAATAAATAATAAAATATTTATGTCGCTGCCCCTCCCCCCATCCCTCCCCATTAACTACATGTCAATCTGTCAAGATAGCCAATCAAATGGTGAGGATGGTCGGTTAGGAGCGTTTAAAATAGTCAAACTCGTGTTGATGGATTTATTATAGACTAAATAGTAAAATAGAACGAAAGTTATAGCCTCAGTCTTTCTAGCAAATAGTCCTTGAATACGTGTCTATTAGTGAACTACTCCACCTCGTCCAGAACAAGAACTACATAAGTCCTACCTCGATGGTCCTTGCCAGTTGCCGTCGACTGTCAAAAACCTCTCAACACTCTCCAAAGACTCCGAAAAACAAGGAGCCCTTTGTCCTCGTTTCGAACCTACTTATAGCTTTAAAAAAACTGTGATGTTTTGCTAAATGTAAGTTACTGGTTTGTAACTACACACAAGCAGAGCTGACTTTCAAACATGTGTGTAAACTTATTGTGGACTGTTCTGAATACCTTGGCTGATTTAGGCTTTTATTATTACGAGGGAACTATGTCTCTTATGGAACATTCATATCTCCCAATGTTACTTGACACGGAAATTCATATATATATATATATACATATATATATATAATATATATATATATATATATATATATATATTTGCAAGGTACAATATATATTTACACACAAATACTTCGATCAATACGTTCGATGTTTGGTGTGACCGCCACTTGCGTCTTGATTCTCCAGAGACAAAACCAACTCGTGCTATCCCCCCCCCCCCCCTCACCCTTCTACAACAACGAAAAATCCCCCTTTTATCTCTCCCACACGCCCATGTTTTATTCGCGGGGGAAATGTCCCAATGCCTCTTTTGCAAGTTCCCCCACCTTAACAATCTACGAACGTAGTGAATAGCATCGCATCGAATTTACATTTTTTTTAAAACCTGTGGCGGTACCATCCTCGACGTTTATTCTAAACAACTATTTCGGTTGTTTTGTTCTATCTCAACATGAAATACAACAACGTTTCATTGTGTTCCTTTAAAAAAAAAACTCGTCTGACAGGTAGAAGAACAACTAGATCTACTTTCACGTATTCATACGTCAAATCATGTGATCCACAGCCGACACTTGATATTATGAATACCTGTAACCGCATCGGTGGCCGCGTGGTCTAACGCACTAATCTAAGAGTAGACTATTCTGCCGATGACGGGGAGATAGAGGTTCGAATCTTGATCAGGTGTACTGACGGTGGTTTTTATAAACTAGTTTTCCACTCTTCCTCCACTCAAATGCGGGTACTCTTCCTACAAATATAACCTTCTTCGTCCCTAGAACCATCAACTTAGTACATTGGCTTGTAACACTAATGGTTAGTAAGACACGGTGATAATAAAACTAATATTAATACCCGTAAATTAAGATTAAAATCATGGTAAAATGCTGTTGGTGTCGATTGCAAAAATATTTGTTTTGAAGGCTTTCGCGGCTGGTGTTTGAATTGAAATGAATGTTTTCTAAGTTTTTATGTGCGCTGTGTAGATGTTAACTTCCTAAGTTTCAGCTGTTGTTACAACATACATCATGTGGGTCATTGGATGTTGTAACTACATCCGAAACTTAGGAAGTTATCATTTACACAACACGTCTCAAGTTCGAAAACTATTTCAATGCAAAAGTATTGTTTGTGATTTTATCCAAAAAAAAATCTTTGTAAAGTTTCTTTAAATTATACCTCTTTTTCATTCCTATACACAAAAAAAACCCACCAAAAACTGTTATATTAAAATAGACTATATAATAATTAAACTCTTAGGGATACAGTCTATAGCAGCGTTTTTCAACTTGTGTGTCGTGACCCCCGGTTCACCCCCTTAAACCTTGTTTAACCCCCTCCCCTCCACTAACCCCGCTTTTCATATGTAATTTTTTTTTAAATCTAAGGCGATTCTTATTCAAAGAGATTTTTAGGGTTCTGATCAACTGAATTTATTTTATACTTAAAAAAATAAAAAACTTATACAGTAAGAATGTGTCCCAAAAAATTGTAATTCAAAAAATATCAAAGAAGGGAGTTTTTAATTTGTGAATAAAAATTAGGACAGGAATATTTATTCTATCAAAATTAATTGAATTTCCAGTTTTACATTTTCTAGAATCCAAACGTTACAGTTGATAACTGCCATTTACAAAAATGGACACGTCAACGGCCCAGATACATATTTATATGTTACTAAATCTACTTTCATGTATTCATGCGTCAAGTCATGTGATCTGAAGCTGTCACTTTTGATAAAATATTAACAATACTAAATGAAATAATAATAATAAGGTAAAATGTTAATATTGACCACTAAGAATACGTTTGTATGTTCTTAAGGTTCCTTCCTGTGAAAATTCTACTGAAGCTACGATAATAATGAAACACTCATGTGTGGACACGTGGACTGAATGCTAGACTCGCCTCGTTTCACTGGTAAGTAAAGGAACATTTTACTAGATGTTTTTACATTTTCCCTTCATACAAATTATTGATACATTACTTCTTGTATACACTTTAATTATAATTAACCCTCCGACACCTTATCTCAACCGGTAGCCTGTCTGCCTACTGAGCTAAGGGTCCTAGATTCCATTTCTGGTAGGGCCGGAAAATTTATCATTGATGAAAATATGGGTTTACCCTTTCACATTGATAAATTAACGGTTGGGGACTGGATGTTGTGCCTGTCCTAGTCTTAAGTTAGATTATAAGGAATATAAAACCAGGGGAGGCCTAGCAAGCCGGTAGTGGAGAATATATGGCTTGAATAAAAAACTGACCCAGGCTGGAAACAGTAATGGAGGTAAAGTAAAATTTATCATAAATCAGTTAGCGTGATCAAAATAACTAGGGCTTAGAGCGTGTGGTAAGATTCTGGTAGTAAGGATATTTTATTTTAAAAAATAAGCATACACCGTCTATGGCTTGGGTCCAAGTCCAGGAATACATAAGTGTTTTCTACAAGGGTTGGGTTTAGAAAAGATTTTCAGAAAACTGAGTGCAAGTTAAAAGATAACTATTATCTTAACTAGGTCGCATAGTTTTAGAAATGTAAAATGAGCAGTTTCCCACCGTCCTATGACATGAACAAGATTGGGGCCGAAATTTAAAAAAAAACCTTCATGGGGTTATAGTCATATAACATCTAAATATAAGTTTGAAGAAAGTCTGTTTTAAAATATGTGGCCAGAGACAAAAAGACAGATTTAAGGATAGAGCTAGTAATAAAATTAATCTTTTATTTTGTTTTGGGAGCATATTAAACGTAAATATTCATAATAATCTCTAGATAGGAATTTTTCTCGATTACAATACTTTATCTTTGGATGAGAAAGTAAAAAAGTGATTTTAATGTCTATTCATGGACTTCCTAGTCAATAGGGAAGCCATAAAAATCCAAGATGTATTTTAAAATTAGTCACACATGTGGTTTGAATTAAAATAAATATATGATCGTTTACCCTTAACCTTGGAAATAAATTCGGAAGTAGCCTTCGAGATGTTTTTATTCACAAACGTTGTCTCTCATTTATTTAATTTAAAACGTTTTGTTAAAGACCTTCACTTTTTTTCTCTCTCTTAGCACTCCATTATAGATATCTACAAAGGAACGCTATAGCCTTGGAAATCTTGCCAACTTTGAGAAATGTAATTCATTGTGCATCTCATTTAAAATGTATATATATTTCAATGTTTATAACTTGCAGACACTCTTTTATTTCGAACGTTTTATTAAAAGGGTCATTTAACTGTTAATATATAGTGCTAGAATGAGGTGGATATTTATTGTAAAAACACTCGGACTTGGGATGTGGAAAAATATAAATAATAAATGCCCCCCCCCCCCACCCACATCCTCTCGAATCACTCAACAGAGATATTTTTTTAGTTTTTTTTATCGCCGCGTCTTACTACTTGTTCAGGTTATACGCCTATATTATAATTATTATAATTGGATATAGATGAGGAAGGAAGCATTTTAGAGGTAATATACCTGCATTTGTATAGAAGGAGAGTGGGAAACCCTTCAGGTAAAAAGCCCCTTCATTAGACCTGATTAGAATTTGAACCCCGATCTCCCCGTCTTCCGCAGATCAGTCTAACACGAGACTGATGCCTTAGACCGTTTGGTCACTGAAATGGGCCATGAGCAGAGATATTGACTAATTCGGTTATGACGGGGATATTGGGGTCTGTGCCGATGTACCGGTTGTACTGAGGGTGTTATTTTTATCTAAAGGTGTTTCTACTCACCCTTCAAGGAAATTCTGGATACGCTTCCGCCAAATTCAACTTTCCTCGTGACTAACGCACCCCTTCTAGCGTAAATATGTGAATATCCCCGCTCGGATGGAAGATAAGGTGGGAATGTAGGGAACGCGAGATAAGGTCAGTGTTTTTGTAGTTTTTATATCGAAACATTCTTTTGGTCAAAATAAATCAAATATTTCTCCATTAGGAACAAAGAGTTTAATTTTCTTCATGTGATGATATCAACAGTTGTTGAATATCTGTCAAGAGCATAGCGGCATTAGATGAGAAACTTTTTAAATGAAGAGCAAAAGTTTTCATTAAATTCCAGGACACCCTTGACAGATATTCAACAAATGTTGATATCACCGCGTGAAGAAAATTAAACTATATGTTTATACTCGAGGAATATTTGATTTATTCGACCAAAATTTTTTTATATAAAATGTGCAAATAACCTTTTTTATAGATGATTTTAGAATTAGTGGAATATTACTTCTTCTTTCTCATAAAATGATGAATAATAATACTACGATTAAATAAATTAATTATCTTACGTGGGACGTGGATCCAGGTTTCTCTAGACACCTTGTAGACTCAGATCAGAACCCCTCACCGCATTCGTTTCTAATGGTTGGTCAGCCAGCATTGTCGGGGAAGATGATTAAGTTGGGAGACTTGAAGAACCATCGATCTAGTAGCAGAACCGAGATCCCTAAAGTTCGATCCAAGTAACTATCGATCTAGTAGCAGAACCGATATTCCCAAAGTTCGATCTAAGAAACTATCGATATGAACAAAGTTCGATGTAAAGATAAACACACTCGTGCCAACATCTCTAAAGCTAAACTTCAAAATGACTAGGTGTTGTGCAACAGTAACAGGGCCAAACATGTTGCCAACTTTTGTACAAAACTACGCTTTATACAAGAAACAACGAATTAAAACAAGTTCGGATATCGTTTAAGCTGTTTAGAAACGCCCTCAAAACAAGCCACGAATACTTAATACGTTTTCACAAAAACTTCATTCTTCTGTTTAATTGAAATTAGTTAAAAAAATTACACCTGGACACGGGAATGGAACGCTGGACTTGTGTCTTAGTATGCCAATGCTCTTGACACTGAACCAGTGAGGATTAATCCCGTGTTCAGGGTCATTCTTCTCTAATAGTTTAAAGCTGAGTCTGAAGACTCGTATTCGCAAATTATTTGGTATTGTATAGAGTTGAGAGAGCGAACAGGTCTTTGAGTGAACGTTATGTTGGTATAATTATTCTACTCCACCAGATCACCAAAATGTCGATTTCAACCCGCGTCTCTGACAACCTTTATAACCCAATCCCCCACCCCTCCCCTCCCAAAACGGCAACATTCGTAACTTAGTAAACCACATAATACCCGATCCACACAGAAAAGGGGAAGGGGAGTTATGCTAGTATAAGACCGTCTCCCCTTTCCCCAACTTCTAGCAATGAAGAGAAGATGATTTGTTATTGACGGGAAATTGAACCGTCTCATACGTCATAAGGAAAAGGGAAGGGAGGATCTTCAACACGCTCACCTAGGGGCAGAGGTGTGAAAAATGGAAAGAAAAAAAAAATCTATGCTGGGGCGTAGCGGAAATTGTACTCGGGTTAACGTACCGGTTGATTGAATTTTGGAAACCCTCCTTCAAATCTGAAGATACACCTTAAAAAATGTTTATACAAGAGAAAATATTTGGTTGTAGAGACCAAATATGCCTTAGATCAAATTTACGGCCATGAAAATGACACTACTATGAAATTTTCAAAAAAATCGAACCAGGCGTCCTAAATTTCTGTCCGACTCTTATTCTAACTTAGGTAGGTGATACAGCTTGAACCAGACGTCTTAAGAGCCAGTCTCATCCCACAGATAACACATAACTTAGGTAGGTAATATAGCTAGAACCAGGCGTCTTAAGAGCCCTTCTCACCCCACAGATAATACCTAACTTAGGTAGGTAATACAGCTAGAACCAGACGTCTTAAGAGCCCGTCTCATCCCACAGATAACACATAACTTAGGTAGGTAATACAGCTAGAACCAGACGTCTTAAGAGCCCGTCTCACTCCACAATAACACCTAACTTAGGTAGGTAATACAGCTAGAACCAGACGTCTTAAGAGCCCGTCTCACCCCACAGATAACACCTAACTTAGGTAGGTAATACAGCTGGAACCATTCTGGATTCTATCTAAAAGAATGGAGTAGATACTAGATAAATGGTTTTACCATATTATAAAGATTGCAATAAAATTTAAAAATAAGTATTTTAAACGAAAAACCCTATTTAACTGATCCCAATGTTTCTGTTGTCAAATGAAGAAATAAGAAAATCGCACCTAGAAACGTTTTCTGGTTCGAGTATAATCTTGTATCCGATTCACCGGTTAATCGGGAGTGAGATGTTATATGCTAATGTACTAATTACACTAATAATATTAGGGATTTGGAAAGTTATATTTGTATGAAGTGTACCCGGATTTGTTTGGAGGAAGAGTAGCAACCAATTTTGGAAAGACCACCCTCATCACACCCAACCGAAATTCGAACCTCGGTCTACCCGTCATCGACAGTCTTGTGTACTGCGAGAATAGCGTGTTAGACCACGCGACCACCTAAGCGGATATTATTTTATTAAAAACATACGTAAATATTAAGAGAAAAGTAAGAAAATAAGGGGTAATGTTACTGTACGTATTGAATGAGGGGGTGGGGGTGACGCTTGGTATATGGTGGCCTGGTATTGGTCCACGTAGTCCTAGCTTGGAGCTGTAAGATGGTGCAATTGACATTTATTTGACGCCTCAACAACTGAAATAAACAACAAACCTTTTACATGAATGCGAAACCTAAGAGGCATTTGAAAAAACCAACTGAATCACGTGAGTTGGCAAACAACACATGAGCATCCCCAGCTTTTTGAAATGGAGAAACGAATTAGAAGAAACTTTCGGACCTCCCCTGATCTGAGCATGGAACTATCCCTGGATATCTGAGTGCTATAGTATCAGCGTACTAATTCATAGGTCATTGGTTCTATTCCCGAGTCTTATGTGTCATTTTCCCAATCCATTCGAGTCTTGTCTTATGAAAGCTTGCAAGTCTATCACGTACAACTGGACTCTTTGCGTGACTTTACAGAACACTTTCTCAAGAAATACAGTAAAAACTAAAACTAATATTAAACATAACAGTTTCTATGACGGCCATTGTAGTCTACTTCTTTTTTATTAATCACTTCCTGGAAGTCGGCCACACAATGCCTCTCTTGGTGTTCCTTTAGAGTGCCCCGCTTGCTTTTCAACAACAACCACCACTAACTCTACGTAGTCCACGATGCGTCATCCCCGTCAATACAACACCGTGAATACGTTGTTCCCGGGCCTTTTGTTCGAACGCATCGGTCATAATTTTCCAGCCTGGAAGGGGATGAAGTTGTCCCGAGAAACTTCTATTGTAGTCACTGGAGGAAGACGAAAATTGACGATTTTCTCTTGATTTATCGTTGGTTTTCAGGAAAATATGAGATTAATAAATGTTTCGCTCAATAGATCAAAGATGTTTACAGGCGGTAAGAGAAAAGGCGTGGCTAGTAAATAATTAAACATGATATCAAAAGATGTATTAATTAAAAAATTCCTATGTAGCAAAAATTGAGTTACCATGGAGGTGTATTGCTATGTATTTATTTTTTATTTTTGAAAGATGGGTGTTGAAGCACTTTTCAATCTCAATTTAAGAGCGTGCATCACACGCCAATCACTGTGATTCAGTCGGTTAGAAATCGTAAATTTACACCAACAATATTGCACGTGGATCATTTCTGATTGAACATTAATGGAGATAAAAAGCGTTAATAAAAGTTCCTAATACTGAACATTGTCGAAATATTAAATATTTTGATAAAAACTGCATTGAAAAGACAGTTTTTTTGACCATTTTAAAATGGCTTCTGGCAAAGCGTTGTGCAAAAATCTTCATTCTGTCTTACAGCTATTTACAAGAAACCTTGTCGTACGGACAGGTAGAAAGATATGGAGCAAAAAAAGAATCCATTGTGCTAATAATAAATCTTCAATTAGACTTAGCTTAAAGCTTTGAATGGTAGTTTCAAGCCTAGCAGTCAAATACACGTAGGCGAGGGATATCAGGTACCGTAACTCAAACGGTAAGTACGTCTGTATACTGAGATAAGGATACCGAGTTCGATTCTAGACGCAGCGTAAAATTTACCTTTGGTGAAAGTGTGGCTTCTTCCTTTCACAACAATGGGATTACGAAATCAACAGGCGTTGTGTATTTTTTTTATAGAGTTAAGCTAGTTTGTAAGGTGTATACTGGTGTAATGAGTTAAAAAAAACACTTTAAATATCCTTGATAAAAAACAATAAATATACAAAACAAGATCTAACATTTGGCTTCATCGTATATCATTAACGATTTGATAAAGCAGAAGATAACAAGATGACTTTGAGAGGGAAGGAGGGGGGGGGGAGAAGGCTCCAGCCTTGGTCGGATCTTTGTCAAGGAGAACTGGGTTTGTTGCCAAGTGGGATCGGTGAGGCGGGTTTTATTGGCGCGGTTCTTACACCCGGATGGCCAAATATTGATCAGCTGGACATAAAAGGAAGCACTACAATCAGATGTTGACAATTCAAATCTCGGTACCTCAGTATCTGGGGTGTTGGATTATAACCAGGAACCTGGGGGGTGGGGGGCTGATGTTAGAGGCTATAGCCCATTGCCCATTCGTTTTGGTAGAATTAAAAAAAATTTGTTCTTTTTGCACTTGTGTTATTTTGACAAAATGTGTTCAAGCGCTATGTGAATACACAATACACAATACACAATACATACTAATATAGTTTGGGACAACATTTTCAAAAATTTTCCATAATTTAAATACCATTAAATATGTTTTCCTCAGAAACGAAAAGTTTTTTTACTCATATGAAAAACTATCTTTATATACATTTTTAACACAATTCTTACATATAATTTTTTTTTTTTAAATTTTGAAATATCTCTCTTAACTAATTCTTTATTTTAGAACTAGAACTATAATTACAATTTGTACTCATTTAATGACCTTATGACATATACATTCTAAGTCTTGACGACATTTATCAAAAGCGTGACTTAGCCCCAGGTAGGAGACTAAGACTAACAAAATACTTTCCAAGCTAATTTTTTATAGTTCAAGGGTAAATTAAAAGTTAAGAAGCCGCTTAGGTGGCCGCATCGTCCAAGGTGTAACTCTCACAATATCTTTGACTTTGAAATATATTTTTATAAAACCAATATCTTCTGAGCTACACTCAAATATATATTTATATTATTCAAGTGTTGTAAATGTGAAACTAATTGTTATGTTCTTTGCTGGACAGAGATATTCCACTTTTATCAATGTTTCTGTAACATGGAGTATTATTTCTTTTTTCTCTCAGGCGAAGTGTTTCTGCAACAACGTATATAATTTATTTTCACAGATCTGAAGATAAAAGATAGGAAAAATATGTGCGGGGTTTATTTTCTTTCGCATCTCACAGGAAAATTTCAAAATATTGCTTAGATATAATTAATATAGTAAACTAAACTATATATAAAATTCTGGTTAATAATGGGGAAAAAATGTAACCGCTAAATGGGTTTTTGAAAATATTTAATATTACAGTATTTTAGTTAGGCCTATTACTAAAATAAGTTGGAGGTGAGTAAATGGACCAGTAACGAGGCGATCCAGGTTTGAATCCCAAACGCGTGTAGTGAAGTGTGTCCCCCAACCCCTCAAATTGTAACTCTTTTCCTTCATGCAAATGAGGGAACACATACTCTAAAATACTACCTTTCTCATCCTTTTACAAGTTGTATAAAATGTGTGTGTGTGACCTTGTGGGTTTTAAATTAATACTTGATGTTTTATATTCATCTTTTCCCAATTTTTTCCAAAAGCGAAATTTTACCGATTCAAAACAAAAATTGATCAAATGTTGCGTCGCTTTGGTGTACCCTCCTAGTGCCTTCATGTTGAGAGTGGTAGTTATGTTTTTAACTGCGGCGAGGTGTAAGAGGGCGAGACTTGAGTTAAAAAAAAAACAAAAAAACTTGTCCACCTATCTTTCTTTTTCCCTTCCTACATTTTCTTTTTAGCATCTTATTGCCTCGGTAAGAATTCCTGCGCAAATGAAGGATGTCATTTGGCGCCATAGAGGCGTCATCTCGCTTATATCGGCAGACACATAAATTACAAAATATATAATAAAACCAGGATAAAAATAAAACATTACAATCAATTTATATTCATGCCCGCTGCCATGGCCACATGGTCTTAAGATTCTAAGGCAGTGATTTTCATTATTTTACAGCTCATGGCCATCAGCTTTTTTAAGGAGACATTCTATCATTTAAAAAAAAAACTAGTGCTAAGATTGGGTATAAAAGTTCAATAGTTCAAATTCTAATAATTCTATTGTGTTATATATTTTTTTAAAGTGTCGGCCACAGATTTAAAACAATATTTATTTTTATTCCTCAACTTTTCTCTCTCTTCTATTTGATCCCCCCCCCTTCCACAACTTTCGTGGCACACCGCTTTAAAAACGCCAGTCTGACGCATTACTCTCACATTAGACCGGATTGCTTGATTACGGGGAGATCGGGGTTCGAATCTCAGTAGTGTGTGTACTGAGTGTAATGTTAACTAAATGGTTTTTCACACCTCTCTCTCCACGCAAATACTGGTACTACCCTCTTAAATTAAACCTTATTAATCTCTAACACATGCGCGTATTCAATACATATACTCATAATCCGAACGGGTAGTAAGTCACGGTGGTAAAAAAACACACAAAGAAATCACTTTACTAATACACATCTTACCATCCGTAAGCATTAGCCATATATTTGCATTAATTTGAAAGGGATGATGAAGGTAGAACTTAAAGGAATTGTAGCAACATTTTCGTGAAAATAGTCTTGAGAAAAACTCATTATACCCGGTTGAGATTTGAACCTCAACTCCCCCATTACCTACCAACCAGAGTAATGTTTTAAAATTTATAATTGGAAACAATTAAAATTATTTTTACTGAAACATATCTAATTAAGCATAGGACCTATTTGCTTAGAAAATTGAGTTAACCTACAACATCACAATTTAAACTAATAACCTAACCGTTCTTTAAAAATTAAGATATTTAACGTGCATTTTCTGAACTGACTGAATATATCAGCACACTACTTATAAACTATCTTAAATCTAGAATAGACACAACATCCAGCTCCCCGGTTGTTAATTTATCACCATGAAAGGGGGAAACCCACATTTCACCAATGAGAAATTCTTCGTCCATGTCAGTGTCGTTTCACCATAGTCACCGTCTTGTCCTTCTCAAGAGTTTTATCACCATAGTCACCATGTTGTATTTGTCTTAGCTGTATTACCATAGTCACCATGTTGTATTTGTCTTAGCTGTATCACCATAGTCACCATGTTGTATTTGTCTTAGCTGTATCACCATAGTCACCATGTTGTATTTGTCTTAGCTGTATACCATAGTCACCATCTTGTATTCTCAAGAGTTTTATCACCATAGTCACCATGTTGTATTTGTCTTAGCTGTATTACCATAGTCACCATTTTGTACCTCCTTGGAGTGTGATCACCATATATTGTCACACCGTTCAAAAATGCTGACATCCTCCAACAACGTGGGAGTCTCTGTGAATATTTATAGAACAAGGGTTGTTTGAAAGGGGGTGAAGGGGTAGCAACCCCTAGTTTACTGGTTGTTGATGTGCAGGTACCCCTCTCTACCCCTCCTCTTTCACCCCGACAAGAAAGTGGGGCTCCATCTAATAGGTTTACGTGAGAACCATGATAAATATCTCTTACCCTCGCTGCAAGGGAGGGGGTTGAAATCAGGGTCTAGATGCAAGGGAATCAATAGGGACATCATTACCGACCAAATATCCCCTGAAAATAGCTCCCCTTTCCCCATTTGTATTTGTTCTTCCGTAAAATTACCTTAATTATAAAATCAAAAGAGGAAACGCTTCAATAACAAAAAGGAAAAAAAAAAGTTGAAAAATTAAATTTTTGTTTGTTTGTATTTTTACGGGTGGGTGGAAGAAAACATTAGATAAAGTCCTTTTTATGTGGATTTTATAACAAAAAATAATTTGGGCCAAAACAACTAAAATATTGCGCCATTAGATTCGTTATGTGTAGGCCTAATTTTCTACACGTAGTGACAGCTACAGTTCTTGATTATCTTTCAAGGTCATGGATGAATTTTAACAATAATTTTAAGTTCCTTTTTTTTCTTATGATCACGTCTTACTAACCGTTCAGGTTATACGCTTATGTACTAATTAGGTGATGGTTTTATGGATTATGAAGGTTATATTTAGAGGAAGTGTACCCGCACTTGCGTTTAGGGAGAGTGGAAAACAATTTTGTAATAACCACCCTCAGTACAGCTGACCGAGGTTCGATCCTCGATCTCCCCATCATCGGCAGTCTAGTCTATTTTGAGTGTGACACCTTAAACCAGCGTTTTTCAACCGGTGTGCCGCAGTGCATTGCTGTGGTTCAGTGGGTGTGCCGTGATGCATTGTTGTGGGTTGTAGGTGTGCCGTGGTACATTGGTGTGGGTCAGTAGTTGTGCCGTGGGAGTTTGAGGGAACATAGAAAAAAAAGCAAGAACAAATTTGATGAATGTTTCTCTAATCCATGAACAACATTATTTTTATAAACAGCACAATTATTATAATTTTATCTAATGAACTCTTTAACTCAATCATAATACTCTTCTTAAAAACTGATAGTGTGCCGTGACAACTTGAGTGCCTTGTTCAGTGTGCCGTGAACTGAGAAAGGTTAAAAATGGGTCTTAGAAGATTCGACCACAGAAGAGGGTTTTAAAAATCTTACCCACAAATATATCCTAACGCACCGTCGCGTCGATAGTTTGAAAGACGTCTCGTTTATTAATTTTACATCAATGACATTTCGGTTCAGACAGGTTACGACTAGGAGGTCATTAAATAAACGATTTTAGCCCTGAATGTTTTCTAGGAAAGAAAATGTCTTTCTAGCAGTCGACTTTTTCAACTTTTCCTGTTTGAAGTTGACGGCTTAAGACACAACGAGGTCAAACATTTGTTACAGTTTATAAATTCCTTCTTATCGGTTGAATAAGTAACTGCTTTAAGATTATTTTTAGTTTTTTTTCTTCCGAAATTGAATGGAAACTTCCGTTTTCAAAGGAGTATGACATATTTTTTTAATCTACACACCAAACGAAAAATCGGACGGCTTACAGATAATTCATCGCTCATAAGATTAGTCCTAACTTCTAATTACCCAAAAATGAATTAAGCAACTGTGTGAAACAATAATAGGGATGAGTGAGGTAGAATTTAGACCATATACAGCAACATTTTCTTGGAGGGAGAGTGGTAAACAATTTAGTAATACGCACCCTTGGTACAGTCAACTGGGATTCGAACCTTTATCCCACTGTATACGGCGAGAGTGAGGTTTTATAGATTATACCCAACGATCCTTGATTTGGTTAAATAATTATTGTTTCCAGTCTGTGGGCAGGTTTTTATTCAAGACATATATATACCAATACCGGTTTGCCAAGCCTGTCATAGCTTCATATGCCTTATAATTTAGCCTAAGACCAAGAGAGGCACAACATCCAGTCCCAAGCCGTTAATTTATCACTATTAAAGTGTAAACTCACATTTCACTAATTATAAATTTTTCGGCCATGGTGGGAATTGAACCCGGGACTCTTAACCTAGAAGATATACACGCTACCGACTAAGCTAAGGTGTCGGACTAAATAATTATCTTATAATAATAAATAATAATAATAATAATAATAATAATAATAATAATAAGAAAGAAAGGTTTAGAAAAAACCGGTGAATTAACGAAACCTGACCATGCTATTTGAAAATTACTTTGGACTTGTTTTTATTAGCATTAAAAGGACCATAAGAAATGTAAAAAAAACCTATAAAAATTATTAATGAACTATTCTGTAAAAAAATTAATTTTAGTGGGATTTTAAGAAATAAACTACTAAAACGATCTCTTAAAAAGCTTTACTGTTAAATTTACGTTTAAAAGGAGTATGTAGCAGATCTTTTAACTTATAGAAGGGGAGGGGAAAGGGATTATGAAGGGGGAAGATAGTAAGGTGCGAGAAGGTTGTGTTAAACATTTTAATTATTTTTTTAAGCATTCAGTCATTTTATTTTGTTCTTGTCTGCAGTAAAATTTACTACGGATCATAAAAATTAAATTATACTCATGGTGCGTGAATACCTAAGTTTACTAAACAAAAACGAAAGGATACATTATCTTGTTTTTAATAAATATAATAATACACACATTTGTATTGCCGACAGCGGTTCATACTTCTGTGAGCTAAGTAGTGATAGTATGGCACAAATTATATATATACTGGTATTGAGACTTACTCATTTAGGCTATATGCCTATGTAATAATTACGCCAATGTGTTAGGGATTAGAACGGTTGAATTTAAAGTAAGAGTACCCACATTTGCGTGGAGAGAGTGAAAACCCATTTAGGAAAAAAACCTCAATACACCCGACTGGGATCGAACCACGATCCTCCCGTCACCGGAAGTCTAGTCTATTGCTAGAGTAGTGCCTTAGACCATGCGGTCACTGAAGCGGGTTTTCCTATTTTTATATGCAATGGGTTTACATTTCCTGTAAATTCTTCCCTCCTAATTCCTATTTCATTACTGTAGCTTAAACGCTGACAGCCCAGATGGGTAGTAAGACTCGGATCCAAGCATAGACATCGTATTGCCCGTTACGATTTGGTCTGGCCTCTGCTGAAATGTAAAAACATAGTATTTTTTTAAATACTAATGTAATTAACGACCAGAGAAATAGCACCCTCCCTCCTTGCGTATCTAAATGGACGTTGAAAAACGTTGCGCACGCGCTGTACAAAACTCCCAACAGGTCTAGTAGCCCCTCTATTTTGAAGAAACGCTTGCTCGACCTTAGTGAAACCAATGAGAGTGACAAAGAGTTGAACAAAGATTATATTCTAGTCATATGATTTGATTACCTTTTTTTTTAAAGTAATTATTTACTTTCTTTTTCATCTGTTAATCGTGATAACATAAGTTATTAGAAGTAGGGGCTGGTGCTGCAGCGTTTACCATCCTGCGCAAATGTTTTGTTTTTATTGTCATAGCGTCTTACTACCCTTTCAAGGGGATGAGGAAGGTTGAATCTAGGGAGGGGTATCCGAAAGTGACGCTTTAGACCAGTGGCCGGCTGATTGTTGGATAAATATGCTACGGCCCAAATAAAATCAAAACAGTACTATTGTCATAAAAATAGAAAAATAACTAATGAAGGGAAAAAAATTGAGAATTTTTGCTCAATTTATTTTCCAAACCGGCAAACCAATTATATTTTTTTTATCCTATGGTCCACGATATCAAAAGGGTTACTGGACCCTCCCTGCCTTTGACCATGCGGCCACCGAAGAGGATCAAGTGTACAAAATGTTGATTAGACGCCTCGCCCCTTCTCCGTCTTACGCTCTCTAACCACTATCTCTACAATCACTTGCGTTCACATTTAAAAAAACTTTTGCTAAAACTTCGTTTCTGACAGTCACCGCCTGTCGTTACCTACAATCCGCCTCGGTCGTCATGCGGTCTAACGCGTCATTCTCGTGTTAAGACTGGATTACTGACGACGGGGAGGTCGGAGTTTGACTCCCGGTTGGGTATAGTGAGGTTGGTTTCTCACTAAATGGTTCCCCCACTCTTCCTACATTTACACTAAAATTCGACCTTCCCCATTCCTAACACATTAGCGAACGGTGAGAAACGGTAATTAATAAAGCTCATATGGTAAAGACGAGGAATAAAGCGTTTAGAGGAAATGTACCTGCATTTGCTTGGATATATTATTATTATTATTATTGTTATTATTAGTACCACGTCTTACTACCCGTTCAGGTTATACACACTTACGCTAATGTGATTGTGAGATGAAATGGATGACCAACAGCTTAACGTGGGATCCGAACCACGGTGGAGGCCTGTCATTCGCCACATTCACAATGTCTTGTCAGAGGTGAAGGAAGGGTTTGGTAATCAGATAAATCTGTGCCTGGACTGAGGATTGAACCCCGGACCCCAGCACATAAGTCTGACACCTTACTCCTAGACTGCCAAGTCACCTTTGTAGATAGTAAGAGTAGGAGACAATTTGTAAAAATAGCACCCTAAGAGTACATCCGAGACTGAGATTCGAACACTAAGCCATCCATCCTCCGTCAAACCATACTAAATGAGGTTGACGTTTATACCGCACGTCCACTGGTGTGGGGGTGACATTTCAGTCAAACGTCGTCACTGGAATTTATTTATCTCTATTCCTGTATCTCCGTCGAGGCTCATCAAGTTGAAACTAGTCTCCAAACGAGATCTGAAACATTTCCCGCCAAAAACGGGATAATCACATCAACTGTTTAGTGCGCTCCATTTTCCTCCAAGTCAGCGAAATGATTCTTAATCGAGCATTTTAAGCTGACTAGGAATGTCTAAATTTATTTTTGGATGTTTAGCAAAGATTCGATTTAGTTTGAGCAGTTCTTTTCTCCATTGTTTTTATATATTTTCTTACATAATTATTCTTTCTCCCTTTATTGATTTATTTTTTCTTCCGACTCTTACTATTCGTGAAATCGACAGTAAGTATAAATATAGTGTAGAAAAAACTAAAATAGTATCGATATAATAGTTTGTTTTACTGCGTTTTACTACCCGTTTGAGTTGCAAGCATTTGCTGAACTTGTAAGAAACTACTAATAAAAACTAGTTCAGATTCAGATATCACTGAGGATGAACATGAGTCAAACATTTACAAGAAGGGTTTGTTTTTAAATAAAAAACTATTTTAATAATTAAATTCATGTTTATTTAGGATCTAAAAGAAAATTACATAATAATTGGTTTCATATTAGGATCCCGTGGTACCTTAAGGTAAATATAATAATATAATAATAATAATAATAATACCTGATTTGGTGGCCGCATGATCTAAGCCGTCGTTCTCGTGTTAACTACTAACTGCTGATGACAGGAACGTCAGAGTTCAAATCTGAAGGGGTTTTGTCCAAAATGGTTTTCCACTCTCCCTCCAAGCAACTGCGGGTATACTTCCTCTAAATTCAACCTTCCTCATCCCTAGCTCATTCTTATCCTTAAAACCTGAACAGGTATAATAATAATAATAATAATATATATAATTTATTATTATCACCGCGTCTTACTACTAGTTCGGTTATACGCACTTACGCTAATGTGTAATGGTAGGGTGATTGTGAGATGAAATGAAGGACCTACAGTTTAACGTGGAATCCGAACCACGGTGGTGGCCTGGCATTCCCCACATTCACAAGATGTCTTGTCAGAGGTGAAGGAAGGGTTTGGTAATCAGATAAATCTGTGCCGGGACCGAGGATTGAACCCCGGCCACCAGCACAGAAGTCTGACACCTTACCCCTAGACTACCAGGTCACCCAATAATAATAATAAAAATTAATAATAATAATTATTATTATATTATAATTCACTCTACCAGTTGACTAATGCATACAGTCTCAATCTACATATATGGAGTGTGAAGAGTGGCGGTTGGGCTAGTCTCAATCTTACAGATATGAGTGTGAAGAGTGGCGGGTGGCCAGTCTCGCTCCTCGGCTGCAGTCCAATGTCAGCTCGGCTCAGTCGGTGCGGCGACCCGACCGGTCACGATTCCTCGGCGATAAAAAGTTTGCAAGTGGGGAAGGGGGAGGGGGTAACTGGTCAGCTCCGGGGCTCGCCGGTTCGCCTGGCGTCTCTCGCAACATCCACGCACACCGCTTGCTTTCTTTGTCCTCTCCCCCCCCCTCTTACTTTTTTTGTGTGTCTGTATTCCCTTGCGCATTTTTGCGAGGTGGCAGTGCTACAAGGGCACAAGAGTGTTATTTTCAGTGGATTTTTAAATTAGGCACATATGAACAAATTACAAGGTTGTTTTAGGGGCTAGGAGGGCTGAGATTAGAATAAGTGTATCCCCATTTGCGTGGAGAGTGAGTGAGTGCTAAAACCACCCCTCTTTGGTCTACCGGACATAGCGCTCAGAATCTGCCGGTAGAATACAAGGAGAACACATGGAAGAGGAGGTTTATGCTCGCCTGATACCCGACGACTTCAAAGGTGAGTGTTTCGTGAGTGTAACCCATTATTCGAGCTCCGCGTCCAAACTGGGTTTAAATTCCAAGCTTCCGGTCGTTCTCTCGTCTCTAAGACGACAGCGCGAACATTTGTTTTTAGCTCCGTTGTTTATTTTATAGCTGTTCTGAGTAATCATAATAGTTAGCACCATCCTTTTGTCCCTTATTTATCCACCGACTACCTCTTCAACCCGTTATAATTTACCGGCCTCTTTTACAGGTGTGGTAATTTGTTACTCATCTCGTGTTTTGGCCGCTTCCGAAATTAAACGTTAACACGCTTTATTTAAGAGGCTTAGTAGAGCCCCAAACTTCCTCAAATTTAAGTTGACACCATCCATCTATTTGGGTTTAATATGGTCGGCTACACGTCTAGGGGGAATTGGTTTGAATCCTGATGTTCCCGAAGAATATATTTACTATTTGTATACGTTTTTTTTTTCTGTTCTCCAATTTGCTGACCTGTCACAAAATCTGGTTTGGATGAATTGTTCTAGGCTGAGTTTAGTTAGTGGGTCGTGTTACTGATTTAGTTTACGTTATTGGGGAGTGCATGTCTAATACGAAAGTTCAAATTTGAAATTACATTTTTTAGATTAAATTGGTGCTTTCAAAAAATCTTGACTACTTAATTATAAAGGTACTAATCTAAAGGTCCCAGGTTCGATTTTCGGTGGTACCATGTACGTTCATCTCGTAGGACTGTTCCTTTTGATGCCATGGTCTGGTTATTAATCAGGCTTAAAGCTTGATTCACACGATCGCCGAAAATAGAAAGCAGATTCTGCTTGAGTAGCGCAGCAATTGACACGCTGTATGTTGACCCATGATGCATTGCAACGCAAACTTATAACACCTGACCATCAACATATTATATTTTATAGTGGATACACATATATTTTAGATAATTCTCCCAATGGATGTTTTTAAATTATAACGCTGTGTCGTGGCTCAATCCAATACATTGATACAAGCTTTACATTAACGAGTATGTTCAAATCTCCTCACAACGACCAACGAAGATGTCTGCTTGCAGCTAACGTAGAGTTAGAATGGTTGGTTTTGAGATTTGATTTGTTCTCACGTGCCGAACATACCAGGCAGAGAGGACGAAGTAGAGATGAGTTGAAATTTATCGGAACAGCTCGCGCCGATGAGGTGGAAATCTTGTGATTGAATTATAACTCGTCACGTGACCTCGTTTCTGTTATGCGTTTGTTTTTTTGGCAAACGTGGGAATCCACAGTAAGTTAGGTTTAAGACTTCTACTGGAACCACATAATCATAATCATAATCAATCATCATCATCATCATCATTATCATCTCATCGAGACGAAGTAACCGAACCTACATGGTGACCCGTCCTCAGAAAATGGTTACATATCAGCCACTGCCCGTATTAAACCAGGAATGTATAACCGACAAACTCGGATGGCACACGCTTTAAAAAAAATATTATCGTTTACTCAAAAGAACAGTCAGTATAGTTATAAAACCAGGGTTGCCATACACCTGAAAAACTGGGAGAACCGGAAAATACCCCGTGAAATTTTAGTGTGTGGAAAAAAAAACGGAAAAAACACAGGGAATTTTGCAAAATTTTGTTAATTTGGGTTATTTTACTGAAAGTTTAAAATAATAGGACTTTGGATGGACAAAACTGAAGAAATTAAACACGCTGATTCAAACATGACTTATTGCCTCTTAAAACAAGAGCTATGGAGCGAGAGAAGATATATTTCCCTGTCAATCTTAAGTCATCTTGTTTTAAACATAAGTCACATGACTTCACACTCAGTCACTTTGGTGGAAAAATACATTTTATTAGTAATTTCTTCCACCGAAGCTGCCTGGAAAAATGGGGATTCCCTCTGGAAGACTTTGAAAAAAAAAGGGAATCTGATAGTAAGAAAATAGACACAACGTTGAATAAATCTTGCGTTTTGACCCAATCTTTATAGGCAAGGTGTTCTAAACACCTTCACTGGTGACATGAACCAAACTCAATTATTATTAAGTATTGATTGGTGGAGACCAAATTCCTTCATTATCTATCTATATTCCCTCCCCCCATCAACCTCTCTCAACACCCCTATTATCACTGCGCCTACTAGTTCGCCCTATCAGCGACGGGTACTAAAACAGCTTTAAGCTATTAAGGTATCATTGCATAATTGTATGCGACTAGACCACTCTACTCTGTGGGTCTACCGACTCTGATCTTGATCTGGGCTAGGGCTCTAGTGACCCTGGAATCTATGGGGGTAGAGGAGGGGTAGTAAGGGAGTACCGTATGTGTATCCTACATACTATCATGTGCATTGCGGTTGGATGTTAATTGTACGTTACAAGGGATAGAGTCCTTCATGGCTCATTAGTGGACAAACGTACCGTTCGTGGGCCATGAATTGTAGGTCCCTAACCCCCCTAACCCGCTTTATGCCCCAACCCCTCCTCCGTCACATTCCGCATTGACTTTGCCTCGGATCGGTTTGGTTCCAAAGCGACTGAGCCGCTGTTTGTTTCAGACTATCGTATTCATCATCGGGGAAGGTTGTGTGGTGGGGGTTGTGACTTGTGTCGGCGTTGATAGAATTCCCGACGGGCGCGTTGAACAACAAGTTTCAATGTACTGTACCGCGTGACTCCTTAGAGGTGAATTTACATGGTTCACTTTGGTTGAACCATGCGAGTGATTCGACCAAATTGATAAGATTAAATTGAAAGGCAATTGTTTTAAATAATTTCAATGAAATTTAACAAACTGATTCACTTAAAAATGGTGTCGAATTGTACATGTCTGTGTTGAGAAACATTTTTTTGATTGGAAGTGTGTCAGAAAATTTAAATATATATTATTGGACGTAAAAATGTCCATGCCAAAATAGTTTAGGCACATAAACGTCATCTTTGCCAGTGACGATATTTTTTTCTGATTTGAAGACCTTGTTTAATTTTGCCACTTTCAAATGGCGAACACTTTATTTTTTTAAATTCAATATCACTTTATGTGAGACCTGTAATATTTAAGTCAAAGAAAAATAACTTCATTGCCTTGTCTCTTAAGGTGGCCCTCGGTAAGCGAGAAATTGCCACGCAGATGTTCAGCTCTAACGCAATATCACATAATGAGATGCGTTATTCCAAAATAAGGTCGAAAGATTTTTACGGGGATCTTTTTCCTTAACAAACCTATATTTTGAATGTTATATATAGAAAAAAGAGTGCAAAACCCTGACATTAGCTCATTTTCTACGATTAAATCATATTTCCGGAGCTATTAGACTAGTCTTGATGAAAAAGAGCTCTAGATTTAGAATTCCTCCAACAAATACAGTAATTTTTTGACAGACTCACGACAGAACGTTTCAAGATATTTGAGAAATAGCAGCGAGTTTTATTCTTTACTTTGAGATACAAATTTTCATAGTTTTCGTTCTTCTCTTTTATATACATCACGTTATGTACTAATTACGCTAATGGTTTTAGAGACTAGGAAGGTTATATTTAGAGGGAGTGTACCCGCATTGGCATAGAGGAAGAGTTGAAACCCATTTTGGAAAAACCACTCTCAGTACACCCAACCAAGATTCGAACCTTGATCCCCGTCGTCGGCAGTCTAGTCCAATACGAGAGTAGCGCGCTGCCATTGAAGTGGGTTTCTGTTGAGGGGAATAAACTTAAAAAAGTTTCGACTGGACAATCATTTGATTTCTTTTGAACAAAAAAGTTTTGATATAAAATTTACAAAAATAATGCCTTTAACTTGCCTTTTCTACACCCCTACGTTGAAAAATAAAATGAATCAACTTTTTTCCTTCTTTATTTACTTTCTATCTTGTTCCAAGATTATTGATACATATTCTCAGAGACCTTGAAGTATAAACTACCCGGGACAACGCAGACATCGTGTTCCCATCTCGGGCTGTTACCTACCACGTGACAGTTCGGACTCGGGTCTGCTTGCTATCTGTTACCGCATCACGTTGTAACCTCGCCCTTATTCTCCAAGAACTAATAAAGGCGGGTACACAATATAAGTACAAAAAACAAAAAACAGACAATAATTGCAGAGGAGCCAATAGGATATCATATGACAAATAGGCCGTACTCTGGCATATAGGTCATTCTGTTTCCATGAACTTACTCTACAAACATTATTTGTAGGACTTGGAAGTAAGCCGAGGTACTAGGATAGAGGACGTGATATTTTATAATATATAGGTCCATACCTATAAGAAGGTAGAGATTCACATTTGATATTAAATAGTTTATTTAGATAAACAGTAGATAAATAAACATATGAAAATGTTAAAGTTAAATAGTTGGATAGATTCATGGACATTACTGTATATCATAAGGATATATCCAATCGTTTACAATTAACGATCCCTCATGATTTACAAGGGAGAAATATAATATTGTATATCATAACTATTACAACAATATGCCTCACTCGACATCCCAAGCTAACTGTCAACACGTAGCTACAATTAGAAAATTTACAACAATGGGTCACCCAGTTTTGAATACTAATGTATAACATTAGAAACTTGGCTCTATTGGTCTCACTCGACCGTTCTCGATAGAATTACAGACTTTCATAAAAGTAAACAAATTAGTCATTACGACCATTTACAAAAAGGGATAATTCACGAAATATTGAGAAGTAATAACTTAACTTTACGGCCAGATGGGCTCTAAGTTTCGTATCCTTCCAAAACCTAACATTTATAACATCTAAACAGTTTACACCACACGGGGTATATATTTTATGTGACAAGGAACATGTCCATTACCTATGTTTGATATCAGTTCAAAAATACACATCTAAATTCCCGAGTTCAAATAAATAGAACTATGTTTTCATTTTGCCAACTTAACAACTTGCAAAAAATATTATTTACTATTTCTAATCAAACCAAAGTTAAATATGCTGTCCCTAACCATGATTATATAAATTAATTTTAACTAACAGCAATAATAACCTAAACGTAATTTTGACAGTATAAAGGCCGAAACATGATTTTATATCTTTTGTTCATCCTCGACACCTGATGTGTCCAAGGACGCTATCCTGACAAGAGTAAAAAGCTAATACATGTTACATGATTATATACGATTTCAATTCTAGCTCGGAAAGGGGGAAGAGGGGAAAACCACACATAGGGGAACGTACACAAAGAGGGGTGGGAAGGGGTAGCCAGACGGGCGTGGATTGTTCTAGCATTTTGTGGAAGACTATCGAACAATAGTTTCCGGGCCACATCATCATTTTATACGTCATGCTTTCCCAGCATGCCTCATGATAATTCTTGGTGCGAGTCTCCACACGACTCGCTCGGTTAGTTTAATGTTGTTATTGTTCGCTGAAGGTTGTGCGTGAAGTTCACTGGGGAGGGGCCACTGATGAATGGGGCTTGGTGAGTTGAATCTTTTAGTTACTTCAGTCTTGTAGGTTCATTATTTATTGTAGCTTTATGACGATAAATGCTACAGTGTTACTTCAGTCTTGTAGGTTTTATTATTTATTGTAGCTTAATGTCGATAAATGCTACAGTGTTACTTCAGTCTTGTAGGTTTTATTATTTATTGTAGCTTTATGTCGATAAATGCTACAGTGTTACTTCAGTCTTGTAGGTTTTATTATTTATTGTAGCTTTATGCCGATAAATGCTAGTGTTACTTCAGTCTTGTAGGCTCATTATTTATTGTAGCTTTATGCCGATAAATGCTAGTGTTACTTCAGTCTTGTAGGTTTATTCTTTATTGTAGCCTTATGACGATAAATGCTACAACGTCATTCACCACTCACCACTCTCTTCGACGTAAAAAAAATGGAGACGTCATAGAACAAGAGATGAGAGGTGTATTTGACTACCGGATTTATTTAATTTAATCTGAGATACTAACGAAAGTTGTCTTCAGGAGGATTGAAACGCATTGCAGAACTTTCAACTGTTTCACAAGATTTAATGAGTTGCTTTTTATCACTGCGTCTTACTAAATAATATAATAATAAAATATATTGAATTTAAAGGAAATGTTCCCACATTTGCGTGGAGATAATTTTACATCATTTATGAAAAAAACACCTGAACCCACCTAATTGTGTTTCAAACTCCTATCTCCCCGTCATCATCAACTCTGTTTAGGGCGAGAGAAACGCCTTAGACCATTCGACCACATAAACAGATGATTAGTTTGTTAATTCAAAATATTTATAGCACTATCGGCTTACTATACGAATTTAAATATTCTCGACATTTCATGTTAATGTAGTATTTTATATTATTTTTGGGCGGAAGTTGTTTTCGTATCCACTTCATTGACAACCTATGAAAATAAGGGGCTAAATAAGATTAAAAGTAAAAAAAGTGTATCAGCATTCGCCAATGGAAAATATGGCTCAAGCAATAAGGTACAATGCTTCAACGGTCGAACGGTTTAAGTCGTCTTGTGTTAGAGACCAAGGATCTCCCTAAACGGTTTCCCGCTCTCCTTCTCCGCAAATGCGGCTAGATTACCTCTAAAATGCGTATTTAATCTAATGAGATAGGGATGAGTAAAGACCATAAACTCGTATAACCTGAACAGGTAATAAGACTCGGTGATAAAAAAAAATGAACAAACAATCCCCTCTTCCTCCAAGGGACCTTTTCCAGATTCCTAATTTAATCCCCAACCTTCCTATTCAAATGCTATCAAAAAGGGTCAACTCTTGTTGTATTTGTAGTAAGAATCTAACCGTTTATACCGCTTGACCACCTTTACGTGTAAGTTTGACGACTATTCCTTTTGAGAGTGAAGCTATGTGTATGTGTGTGTGTTTTTTTGTAATGAATAATCTTTATTCTCTTAATCCATGACTGGACCATTATCTGCTCAATGATCCATGTTTCATTCAGTCCGTGGAACTATGACCAACTCTCGTCACGTCAAGTATAAATCAAAACCTTTTTATTTCTCTCAAGTGGAGGGATGATATTTAAAAAAAAAAGTTTATTTAGAACGTGATCATAATTGAAAGCGTCAACAGTACTGTACCATAATAAATGGTGTGCGTGCATAGTACAGGCTTTATCACTCCTTTACCTAAAAATGGAAACATTTACGTAAAACTCGTCGATATGTGAAACTAAATAACATTTTTTTGCAGAAAATAATGGGTAAAAAGAGCACCGTGTTCAACCTAAGACCATAAATTAAATATTATACACTTTTATAAAACGTATTGAGGAAAAAGCAACATACCTGTTCACCAGAGTTCTTAGTAACCATCTCCAGATTTCCTAAACCTCAATTTAAAAAAATTGTTATAGCTCAGAAACTATTAATTTTATAAAAATACATTTCTAATAAGTTTTTTATTTTTAATATTCCTGCAACTTCGCAATGATAAGCTATTTCCTATCATGAATAGTTGCGGAGATCCCCTCATATAAAATACCCTCCAAGCCATTTTATCGGGAAAGTTGAGATGTGCCATCTCGTTTGTGCCTAGACACGAATTTTAATCAAAATCTTTAAAACTGATGTTAGAAAACTTTTTTTTCTTTTCGCCTTTAAGTAAATTACCATTAGTTTTAGGGCTAGACATATAAATCAAAAAACTCCTATGGGGAACATTATTAAAACCCAAATTACCAAGTTTCAGCCTAGCTTGAGACTTCTCCTACTGACAAATCTTAAGCCCGCCACACGCAGGCGAAGAGAATTATTTTTGTAATAGCGTCACGTTAAAATCATCTCACGCAAGCAACCTGCGTCTTGTGACACACCATGTCACCGCTAAAAATCAGCTCACGCAAGCAACCTGCGTCTTGTGACACACCATGTCACCGCTAAAAATCAGCTCACGCAAGCAACCTGCGTCTTGTGACACACCATGTCACCGCTAAAAATCAGCTCACGCAAGCAACCTGCGTCTTGTGACACCATGTCACCGCTAAAATCAGCCCACGCAAGCAACCTGCGTCTTGTGACACCATGTCACCGCTAAAAATCAGCTCACGCAAGCAACCTGCGTCTTGTGACACACCATGTCACCGCTAAAAATCATCTCACGCAAGCAACCTGCGTCTTGTGACACACCATGTCACCGCTAAAAATCAGCTCACGCAAGCAGCTCAATGACGCGTGCAAATACTTGGGGACACAGTGTTCACAGATACCGACAGGTCACTGGGTGGCAAAATCACCCCCGCGTCCCTTATTTGACGGCAAGTCGACACCGGAACTATCGTCCCCTGTGAACTAAGTTCATTCAGGAGAATGTTTTTCTGGGATGTGGCGTCAACTTGGCTGCACAGGATACGACTGCGAAAAAGACTTACGTCGACCGTGGGAACCGGGCCTTATATGGACCTGAAGTTGATCGCTATCCAGCTATTAAATCATTCCAGGCTAAAAAAAAAAACTCTCGTTTCAATTTAAATAGAAACAACCTGCATTCCGGATCATTAATAACCAATAAACAGGCTGTTAATAATACATCCAATTTTTCTTCCCATTTTCGCGTGCACGAAACCATTCCCAAATTTTCAACTGAATCATTTATCGAAAAATACCAAAATATTTTGTAATCATTCAGTGTTTCACTCTAACCTTCCCCACGAATTTTATGAGGGGAAAGGGAAAGGGGGGGGAGGGAGATTGAAACTTGCATAGCAAATTGGGGTATTCCGTCACCAATTTATTGCAATCACGTGGGTTTTCATGAAATATCAATACTTCCATTAGCACAATCAAAACAATTTAAAAGAACAGCGCAACAGAACTATTGTTGTGTTAATTGTAATTAAACTGGAGGGGGTGGGCTAAACCACCCCTCGCTCTCCCCCTACACCCCTCAACCTTACCCAAGAGAGGTAAAACATAGGTAAACGTAATCAAAATCATAATTTATGCCGTTTCATTTAGGAACGTTGCTTTCAACTGTGTTTAATTCAAATGAAAAGTGGAAGAGGGTGGGGGAAAAGGGTGAAGGGGTTGCGAAGATAGGGGTTGTAATACGAAAGGAGCTGCTGCCTGTTTGTTGATTGCTAGGGCGACTTCGAAAACCACTTTCCACCGGTATTCCATTTACCACCCACCGCTCAAAGTAAATTAAGTCGGGGAGTTGTTCAAATGTTCCACAGTGGTTTGACGAAGCGTTCAAACATTTATTGTCTTGTCTTCTAAACGAAAAGGGGGGGTTGCGGGGGATGTGGTCCCTCCCACACCACCCCACCACCATCTTCGCAGACCTAAATGATGATTTTAGGGTGAGATAACTGCAATCATGCACCCAATATATATACCTATTTTTGTTTTGCTTTATATGGCGAAGTTTTTTTTTAAATATCACCGATAAAAATTAAGGATATTTCTGATCGGTCTTTCCTCGGTTCTAGCGGTTTCTTCAGTTCCCGGTTCACCGGTTCTTAGTTTTATAAATTATTAAAGTATATAGTAAGACTGTGGAAGAAAGAGACTTTTTGAAAATACACAAACATATTTTTTTGTAGACAATATTAATAAACGCGACTGTATCGGCAAATTTCTCTTTGTCACCCCATCTTACTACCTGTTCAGGTTATACGAATATGTATTAATTACGCTATTGTGTTCGGGACGAGGAGGGTTGAATAACAAAGTGTACACGCATATACGCGGGAGAAGAGTGGTAAATAATTCACCCCCACCACACCCAGCAGGGATTCGAACCCTTATCTCCCTGTGATCGAAGATCTAGTCTATTGTGAGATACACCTTAGACCATGCGACCACCAAAGCGGGTTGTAACAATGATGACGTGATATTTTCCCATAGGCAAGGCGAGTGTGTTGAAAGGGGGGCCATAACCCCCCTCGGTACACATGTACAGCATCATTCCCTCCCCCCCCACCTACTGTAGCTATATATCGTACTTGTCTCTGTATAAAAAACAAAGTCGCTCTTTTTGTCCACACCGGGACAACGTGTAAACGATAAACTCTAAGGTTTTATGGCACTCGCGGTACCTCGTCACGCACACTTTTCTATTTTTATTATTATTCCTTGCCCCACTCGACGACTTGGCGGCTCATATTATGGTCCTAAACAACCCCCCTGCCCCTTTTCCCCAATCTCCGACCACAAAAACCTAGTGCCGACGCCTACGTCAACGACGCCGGACAATACTCGTGAATCAGACGCCAGGGCCACCAACGCCCCTTGACGGTTCTCTCGCCACACCGTCCTCTAAGCTTTTATTTCCTACCGCCCTCCCCTCCTCATAAATATATCCCTCTCCTCTCTCTCTCTCTCTCTCTCTCTCTCTCTCTCTCTCTCTCTCTCTCCTCTCTCTCTCCCTCACACAACCCTCTGCACACACCGACCACAAATCCTGCTACTTTTTTAAATTTTAGCACTGCGTCTTACTAACCATCCTGGTTGAATGTATATGTACTAATTACGCTAAATTTAAGAAATGAGGAAGTTGCGCGGAGGGAAAGTGGTAAAACCATTTTAGGGAAAACAACCAAATCACCCTCAATATACTTAACTGGGATTCGAACGGCGATTTTCTCGCCATTGGAAGTGTAGTATATTGTGATAGTGACGTCTTAGACCAGCATTTTTTTTTCCCAATCAGTGCTTCGGTTGCTATTGGTGGCCGCATGGTCTAATGCGCTACTCTCGCAGTAGACTAAACGGGAAGATTGAGGCTCGAATCTCGGTCGGATGTAATGAGGGTGGGGTTTCCAAAATGGTTTTACATTCTCCCTTTACGGAAATACTGGTACACTTCCTATTAATATGACTTTCCTAACCCCTAAAATCATTGGCGTGATTAATACAAAACCGTATAGCCCGAACGATTAGTAACACGCTCTGCAAGAAAAAAAACTAACTATTGTTATCGAAACTCAAACGCGAGGAACGTATGTATATTATATTATATAATTATATATATATAATATATATATATCTTGTTTTATTTGAGAATCGAAAGGTAAAACAATTTAAATAAATGGTACAGAACTCCCCATGGACTTTCTCGCTATATTGTTTAAAAATGGAGATATTTACTCAAAATTTGTAATATATAAAATACAATTGCGAACCGGAGAACAAAATTTCGCTATACATACGTAAAACATATTTTGACTCACGGTTTTAAATTTTATATATTCTATTTAAAATAATTAACGTCTTCATTTGTATATTTGGACCAATATGCTACTAAATTTCTATTTTATAAATTTTGACCAATAAAGTAGGTAATTATTGACTATTGAGTCTAAAATTAGAAAGATAGATCATTGATGTATTGGATCTAGGAAGAGTGCATGGGGGGCGCGTGCCCCCCTTCAAGAAATTAAACAAATTAAATCAATGTTAAAGTCACTACTAGTTTTATTGTCACGTAATACTATCTCACTAACTAAATTTAATTTTTTTAATTGTTTTGGGAATATTAAGATCTAAGACAATTACATTAAGTATTAAAGTGGTGAAAATAGACAACAATGAAATTATCTAAATTTAAGTTACTCGCCTCTCACCTCGTTGGAAAAACGTTATTTAGGTTTAAATTTATTTTATCATTTTATTATTACTATTTCAATTATTAATAATAAATAAAGATCTTTAAAATAATTTATTTTTAAATAACGTGTATTAAACAAAATCTTTGAATAATACCACACACATGTGTTAGTATGGTTTAGTGGAAAAATTTCGATTTAGAATGAGAAATAACTAACTGTACTATAGAATCGAAAAATGACACCTGGAAACGGGAATCGAACCATGGAATTTTGGCTTAGTACACCAATACTCTTGCCGCTGAGTCGTCCCCTATCCAATGTAATTCTTGACTCATATTTGAATGCAGAGTCTGTGATGTACGCGTGAGGAAATCGCCAGCGAGTCGAAGGTGGTTGCATTATCTGATAGCTTGCGATCCTAATTGATCGCTCAAATGTATCTGACGATTTCCACACGTTCATCACAGATTCTGTCTTAAAATATGAGTGAAGAATGACTAAAGTATGGGACAACTCATGGATAGCTCAGTGGCTCTAAACCAAAGGTCCTGGGTTCGATTTTCATGTTCAGGTGTCATTTTTCAATCTAGAGGTTTATATATTTAAATATGACTATAACCGTAATTAACAAATATATTAGCTTGGCTGTAGAAGCCATAATGAAACCAACTAATACTTTTATTAATTTATTTTGCCCTACAAACCGTCCCAAGACAGGGGTGGGTAACCTCTTAGCATTGGAAACTCCCGTGTCAATTCACAGACCACCCATAAGGTCACACTATTTATACACAGTGATTGTTTCTAAAGTTCTACAGTGCGCAACCACATGATTTAATTATAAGCGTGGTTAATTCTTTTTACGTTGTGACTTTAAACATTGCAATTTTTTATTTTAATTAGTTAACATATTTTTATTTATTTGGAACCGCGTCTTACTAGACATTCGGGTTATGCGCTCCAGTACTAATTACTCAAATGGATTAGAAATTGGGAAGGTTGATTTTAGAGGAAGTGAACCTGCATTTTCGTGGAGCGAGAGTGGAAAACCATTTAAGGAAAACTACCCCCAGTTCACCCGACCGAGATTTGAACCTCGATCTCCCCGTCCTCAGCAGTCTAGCTCAACATGACTAGCGTGTTAGCCAACTACGCCACCGAGGCGGGTTGATTAAAATACATTCCGTTTGAGAATAAACAGTGTGTTCGGAAACTCATAGCCCAAACTGCATATAGAGTTTGTTTTAGCCAAAAGTAATCCAAAATTACTAAATCCATCCGGAAAATTATGCTATATCATTATAATTGTGTTCATAGTTTTTGCGTACAGCGTCTGGAGAACACAGCTGTTCAAGCATACGTGTACAACAGGTTACATAGTAGTTAGGAGTGCATCACTGCACACCTTGATATCTTTGGAGCACGGCAGCAGAACAGAACATACCACAATTAATGGTAAACAACACATCAGTCCCCGTAGAAATGTGAATACGTTCTGAGGGTCATCATTAACTGTCCTACATCACAGAAAGTGCATACCATTATTACCATTATTACCATTACCATTATTACCATTATTATTGCTAAGCACCCAACTCCTATGCAACTTGTTGTACACGCATGATTGTACAGCTTTGCTCTCCCGACACTATACGCCGAAACTTTGAATACAGTTTAATGGTATTAAAATAGGTTTACGGATGTAAGTGTAGAGAGCTTTCGTATTATGTTTGGTTCAAACAATTTATATGTACAGTTTGAGCTATGAATTTTGAAACACCTGTATGAATTAAAACTATGAAGAAAATGAATTATAAAATATGTGAAAAGTCCCGATCCAGAGGTCTTTAGCCTTTTTTTGTCCAAAATTCAAAGTTTTTGTCTTTTGTTGGCTTGCGGGCCACAATACTGTAAATATAATATTCGGATTGTATAAATATAAATTTAAAAAATTCGTATTAGCTCATTCTTAAACAATTATATTCGTACTAGGGATAAGGATATATCTTTTCTACTAAAAGTTGTCATTTGCTGGTTCAAAGTACATTTGTACTAAAAAGTAATACTTTTCTTCGTGTAAAAATCAATTATTGTTTACAAAATAACGTAAAGTACATAAATAAAATATGGATTCGTTTTAGTAGTTGATTATATAAAATACGTATCTGTATTTGTCATATTTTTTTTCTTGAAATAATTTTATATTGTTCATGAGCCAGTGAGCCGCAAACATCATTATCGCGGGCCACGGGTTTAAGACCCCCTGTCCTAATCGAACACCTAAAAAAAAGTTCACATGAAGCCATAAGGCCGCAGGTTCTCCATCCTTGTCTTAGGATCAGCTTACTTTTGTAAGATCCCTAAACTTCATCTTATTTCCTTGTTTGCGATGATCCATCAGTCACACACGTGGTCTTCCTGGTTGGTCTTCCCCGTTCAACTTTGCCTTCAACGACGACACTCAATAAACCATCTCTTCTCATATTACGACCCATGACGTATAAACATACTAAAATGGTTGTATACTTATTTATTAAATTTGAAAGTTTTCTTTACCATCTAAATTTGAGTGTGAAGTCAGTGCTCGGAAGTAGTCCCACTAGTCATCCGTCAAGGCTTGTGGCGCTGGTATCGATTCTGAGCGTTCGGGCCTCTCTTGAGCGTCAGGACATTCACCTGCCCCCTCCCTCCCCCCCATCCCCCGTTTCAGGTGGGGATGGAAGGGTGCTACAGTACTGGGAAGTGTTGCGGACGTTTAGAAATACTGGATTATTTATTAAGTAGTTTCATATCATTTAATATCGCTTTCACCAAAATCTATGCGAAAGTTCTGTAACTACCTTAACTTACCTGAATCGTGATAAATAATAGTCAAGGAGTTACCAGAGGATAACAGTATTTATTTTATTTGACATATAGGAAATAGAAGATATACAAATAATATTACAAATGCCGAGGTACCGCTCAAGGCAAGCCAAGTCGAAGATTTGTAGTAAATATAATATATAATAAAAATGACTAGAATTTAATATAAGCCCATTATTTAATTAGTATGCGCGTAAAGTCGATTTTAAAGTGAGAGACAACTATAACTACCATTAAGGATAGTCAACAACAAGCTACGACTCAAAGGTCAAAATGAGAATTAAACTCTATTTATTATATATAGTCACCTGGTGACAATAATTTGTACTATCATAATGTATTTTGCGATAAAGTAACAACTTCCAAATATAATAAACCCCGCCGCCTAGCGGCTAAGGTTTTTGGACTGTACAATTAAAGTCCCCAACGGACGCAATATCAGCATCATTAACTAAGCGCCTTACACACTTGCGCTAATAATACGTAATCTAACGTAACTGAAGTTTAGGTACATAATGTATGATATACTTGGAGTTATCTTACAATTCTAACAATGTGCAAATACATCAAAGTTTAATTAGAGCAGTAGTAAAAATATATGTGGTCAGCCCAAACAGGTGTTTAAAGACATTAAGTGATAAGCAATAAGTCTATGGAACAAAATTATTCCGCTTTCCCATAGCAATCTTATGTAATTCAGTGCTCTCGAAGATACAAAGCGCCACGCTAAAGTTTAAGAGCTTGCTTCTCGTCCAATAAAACATTATTCTACAAAACAATAATTGTAATAAGCATTATCGCTCATAGTTAGAGACCTTGATTTCCACATGATTAAATGTAAATTTAGACTATCAAGGAATTATTTACTCACATAAAACCTATTTGGTTTTATCACCATAACACAGCATAAGTTAGAAAGAGTTAAAGATAAAGCACATATCTGAAAGTTAAAGTGCTTGGTTCCCACATAACCATATGTTAATTTAAACTGTCTAAGTAAAACATACTCAAAATATTCACAACAAACGTCAACTGCTAATCAGACAGTCGGCAAGAGCGCAAATAGACGCAAGCCGCCGAGTGGCGAAACAGAGGTTACGTTCCATAGGAGAACGGAATGTTCCCTTAGTAGGAAAAATACAAAAGGATACGTGGCTACAAATCAACCACGCTGATACAAAAAAAAAAAAAAACATCCCGAAATAGAAATTTAAGTTAATAAGTGCGAAATTAATAATTTTGAAAGGTTCCCCATAATATAACCGAAAGAGAATTTTGAAGAATATAATTAAGTATAAGCTTAATTGCCGTTCTCACCTAGTAAGCCAGTGATACAATGAGTAACCATGTAAAAGAAACATCGCAATATATAGCCAACACAATGCCCACAGAGAGAGGGAAAAAGGGAGGGAAAACATGGAGGGGAAGAGGGGAGGCAAGCAGCGCTTAAGAAGGATCGCGGTGACTCTAGCAACTCGTAGAAAGTCCTGGAACCATCCAGGCGGCGGAAACGGAAACTAAACTGGTGGTGTTGCCGTCACTCGTTTGTTTCTGCGCGGGGCTTCCTTCACGAGTGGACCGTTGGATCGTATCTCTATTTAGTCAGTGGGATTGAGTTTTAGAGAGAAGAGGTCGCGGCACATGTGCTCCAGTGTTTATGTTCAACAGGGCAGAGAGTGAGTGTTCTCCCATTTGATTGAGCTTGTTGTTTTCTTTTTGTAACATCGATACAGTTCTGACTAATTAAAAAGTTTTAAATAAATTGTTTTTAAAATATTATTTATGTGTTATAAATCACTCACATAAAACCTTATATAATAATTCTACATTAGCTTAAAATGTTCTGTTGTGACCGTTTCAAATTATTTGAATTATATTATTATATTATTTGACAGAGGAATGCTAAATCTAGGTTTATAACTTTTGGCTTTAATATCAAAAGTACATATTTTAGTGTAAAGCGTATTTAAAAAAAAAATTCAAACTCAAAATTTAAACTTTTTCTCTTTTCCTAAACCCTTTTTGCGGTTTTTATAGCAAACAATAAGTTATTTTTCACCTTAATAAATTAGATATTGCTAGAATAGGAATATTGATTTTAATTTTCTACACATGATAATATCAACAGTTGAATGGAGGCATTTGATGAGAAATAATTAATAAATTAGGAAAATTAGTTGTCATTAAATTCCAGGACACCCTGGACAGATATCCAAGAATTGTTGATATCATCAGGTGAAGAAAATTAAACTATATTATTGTATTGAAGATTTGATTTATTTTGTTCAACAAATTTAAAAAAAGACAATATATGAATATGAAAGAAGCACCTTACGTTGGTTAGGAAATGTTGAAAGGATGAGTGTGGATCGAGTGACGAAGCAAATATATGAAGGTAGAGCGTGGTGATCAAAATGAAGGGGTAGGCCATGTGAGACGTGTATAAATGTTGTAGACGAATGTGTTAAAAAGAGAAATATTAAAGAGTTTTAAGAATAAACAAGCATATATGACTCGGTGTATGAATGTTGTTGAAGCAAAGGGAAAGGATAGGGAAGTATGGAGAAAGTTAGTGAAAATGTATTAGGTACGGAGTTGTGGTTTTTTGAGCTATATGCGCAGTTTATTGCCTACCCTGTAAGGAATGACACACATGTATCCATTTTGTATGCATTATGTATGTAAGTATGTATGCCTATGTATGTATTAATTTTATTTTGCTATAAAAACTAAAAAAATACTGCCTAAGCTTGAGTTCCCTACCATCCCGGCTTAAAGAAGAATCAATTCGTCGCAACGTTAAAAAATCACTTTATTTTCCTCCGACATAAATATGAAATAACAAACAAACAAAAAAGTTTTCATCAGTTTCGTTTACGATGTTAGGCTTTATCTGCGTCTCTCAGGGAATTATTAATGCACTTCACATCGTTTATATCTGTCAAGCAACTAGCGGGAATTTAGAAAAAGGAACGGATCTAAAAAAGATACTCGTCCACTTAGCAAAATAAACTTAAGTTTACAAGAAAGAAAGACCAAAGAAAAAAATGAATATAAAAAACTTTAGAAAAGTAGGAAAACTAAGTTTGTGTATGTGTGTTTGTGTGTCTTTGATCAGAAAGTCTAAGGATCATAAATTACGCAAAAGCTTTAAGCCATCAGGCGGAAAAATAGTGAGGAGAGGGGTAGGGGGGGTTATATCGTAAAAATGTACTCGAAATTGTCTTGTAGCTTCGTATTTTATGGATAATTTTAATAATCTATGTCGAAAAAAAGGGAATTTTGGTTTTTATGTTACGTGACGCACCGGTGTGCGTGTGGTCCAAGTGAACAAGCTCACTTAGGTTTGCTGATGATGGGGCTATCCCGGTTTGTATCTCGGGGGAGTTTAATTTTAATTATTGTGCTATAAGCTAAACTATTTTTAACTCAGACTCCCGCAAGTGCGAGTACATTTTCCCTAAATCATAGCTTCCCCTTAAAAAGAGAAGAAACTTTTTTTTAAATCTGCTCTTACGATTTTGATTAAACTAAAAACAAAATGGCAATTCTCATTAATTTTCAATTAAAATGGCTTTGAGGGTACTTAACATTTAGGGAAATTTCCAATTTTTATCATGTCTCCACAACTATTTAAGACAAGAAATTAGTTTGACATTGCAAAGTTGTAATATCATTAAAAAATTTAAAAATATTTACTTGATTATTTTTAATATGTTTTTGTAACAATGTATATTATTTCATTTATGCTCTTTGGTGGAATGTTTCTGCAAACGTGTGTATTACTTATTTCATATATCTTACGAGTTTTGAGTTGATCCCATCATAAGTGAGAAGTATCTGCGGTGCAACGTTCCCAATTTATTCTATTTTCTCTGTATGCTTTATAAATAGTGTATAGTTTTCTCAAGAGGGTCGCCTAACGAAGTGCTGAGATTCGCTAAAGAGGCCACCCAGAAATTAAACATTATTCAAGAAGTGATTAGTAATTTTAAAATATGGTTCACGCCAAATTGTAGATAAATGTTTTAAACATGTTCGTAAGCGATTACAACCTTTGCATCCTAAGTTTAATTAGTTTGGAAAAATGAGTGAAAATATGGACGAGTTCATCTTCATCTCAACGATACTTCACGTGAAATGTCTCAATTCTAGGATCCAAGTAAATGTTTAGAAACAATAAAAAAAGTTTTTTTTAACAGGCTCACAGCAGAACATTCTAAGGTGATTTTTATAGATGTTTTGAAGCCTAGAAATGTAATTATCATAAAGAATGAAGCATTGTGCTAGTATTTTCCATCAAGTAAGCGGCGCCCTTAACATATATGCTATGTGTCTCTGTGTGTTGTATGTATGTATGTATGTATGTGTGTATGTATATACGTACTATGTATGTATGTATGCCTATATTTTATGTGTGTATGTGTTTGTATATTTGTGTATATGTGTATGTGTGTGGGGTTGAGAACGTAGTGATAAGAACTTCAATTCCAAAGAAAGATTACTAGTGGATTATATTCCCCCACCATTTTACTTTTTCAATTTGATCTCCCACCTCCACCCCCGACTGAATATAATCATCCCTTCACCTGACTTAAGCCACCAACATATTATTCCCATCCCCTTCTAAACACCTACCCCAATGTTATGTTTGTCCCCCATCCCACTACTACAGATGAGGTGTGAAAAATAACATTTTTAAAAGTGTGCGAGGGATAATGGGGGGGGGGGGGACTGAGCTGACGGTTGTAACGACTGATGAGTAAACTGAAATTCCTTAACGTTCCAGTCCTCGTTTTTGTCCTCTTTATTAGCTCCGGGAGTACCCCTGACTTGCGGAATGTGTTCTCCACGTCTTCATCTCATTCGTGTTATTTTGTGTTTATTAAGAAAGAAACTCACAGTTTTATATTTCACGAGAATGAGACTGCTTGTAAGCTAGGACAGGAAAGGTACGTCCCATTTTATCTAACAACTAAAAATGTTACTAGCTCTACTTTCACGTACACCTATTCATACGTCAAGTCATGTGATATGAAGATGTCTCTTTTGATAGACATTTTCATTATCAATAAAATAGTATAAATAATATTCGTAATAAAATTCTATCACTGTAGAACGTAAAATAAATATGGTTTTTTCTTTATTCTAAAAATTCCAATCTATGAAAATTGGAGTGCGCCTATTAATTTACGAAGAGAACCATTTTAGATGTGATTCTTCGGTATAAAGCAAACTGGATACATCCTTAGGAGGAACTGTCTTCTGCATGACGTGATAGAAGGAAAGGTTGAGGGAAAGAGGAGCTTAGGAAGGAGGAGGATTCAAATATTAATAGACTTGAAGGAAAGAATAAAATTCTGGGAGCTGAAGGAGGAAACAAGAGGACAGGGGCATTGGCGGTCAAAGTTCAATGACAAAAGGAATGAACCTGTCGTAAGACAGAACACCTGATAATAATAATGACGATGATGATATGATAATGATGATGACAATGATTAATGATGATGACAATGATGATAATGATTGACAATGATGATAAGATAGACATGATGATAATATGATATATGATTACTAGTGATACTGATGATACTGATGTTTCTCACAAAAAATAATCAACTTATATCAAAACTGTAAAGCACCGGCTTTTTAGTTATTTTCAAAATATTTGATCAATTTTCAAATTTATTTTGACCCCATCGGCGGACACGTGAAATGAGGCTTTAACATCGTCTGGTTTGGTTTTAAGAATAACCATGAGATCAGGGTTTGAATCCCCGACAGATGAACCGTAGTGTTTTGTTATGCACTTGTCTTTTTAATACGTTTCTATTGAATAACTCGATGCGTTTCATCCAAGCTTACCCAAGGATCACCAACATGGACATTTTGTAATTATATATTTATCTTATAGTCACCCGCGCAGGGCATACACACATATAATATTTACTATAATAGGATAGGGGTGAGGAAATCATCATTGAAGAGGTAGTCAATTGGTACTAGCGTGGAAGGAGAGTGGTAAACCGTTTAGGAAAAACAACCTAATCGGGATTAGAACCCCGATCTCCCCATCAACAGCAGCCCAGCCCAACACGAGAGTGACTGACGCCTTAGACCATTAGGCCATTGAAGTGGGTCTCGCCACATTAAATCACGCTAATGAAGTAGGGATGAGGAAGTTAGCGTAACATTTAGAAAAATAAATAAAAAACACCCTTAATATCCAACCGGATTTCAAACCCCGATTTTCTCTAGCATTAATAAACCAAGCTAGATGAGGTTTGTGCCTCAGTTCACCGATGTTGGTCAAAATATTCATTTAAAATGTCTTAATTATGTCAAACTCTTACAAAAGAAAACTTTTTATAAATATTAAAATAATAATGTTGTGATACTGTAATACTGTTTTTATAATTATTTAACAATTTATGATTTTTGTTTAAACGATGTAGGCTATCTTTAAAACTTTCTGAATAGAACGTAAATTCAATGGAAAATTTTATCTTAACTTGCCGTGACGTCACAGGTAGGCGACGTCTTTAAGAACACAATAGGTACAGTAGCCCCATGACTTCTTTGGTGCTGACTGACAGCTCACAGCTGACGGCTTTGAAAAGTTACCAGACCAAATTATGTATCCCTACGCCGAACCATATGATCTGCAAAAACATGTGTTTAGCAGCTGTCACTTCTGACAGTCAACATTTAGGTATATACCTAAATGTTGACTGTCAGAAGTCAGCTGTGAGCTGTCAGTCAGCACCAAAGAAGCCACGAGGCTATTGTATTTTAACTTGATTATATGAGATTAAAAATAATGTAAGAAACATTATAAATGTATTAGACTACCCCCTGCCATAAATTGACCATCATTTTATTTGGTGTTTTTTTGAAACAGAATTTTCTAAGCTGAATTTGAATGGGTTTATTTGAATAGAAAGGCGAGCCGTGTTGTTCCCTCTTAATGTATCTTAAAGAAAATGGCAGGCAGGTTTTAATACAAAGCTGTCACCCAAAAAAAAAATATTTTGATAAAGATTTACTCGTGAAAATGTCATTCCCATCGGGTTTAATATTCCTTGTACTGACAGCAAGAACTCGCTGTGTATTCCCCTCTCCCCCCCTCCCCCAAAGATCCCTCCTCCTTTCATTTCCTCCAGGAATATTTATATTTTATTTCTTGTCAAGTTTTCATATTATTATTTTTATTTTTGCTAAAAATTAATTTCACACGTACGTGTCTTAAAACTACCCTTTTACACTTGGGATAAATTTACCAAGTTGTTAGTAAACTACGTACTATTTTGGTTTTGTTTCATAACTTTATTCTTTCTAGGTTATTAATTATATGTTTTTCTTTCTAGATTATTAATTATTTATTTTTATTTGTATATCATTAATTGGGTTTTTAGGGTACAGTAAGCCTAATTAATAATCATGGGAACGAAAGGGATAAACTACGCCATTAATTTTGTATTTTAGCTCACTAATGCATGATATGCTAAAAGTATGTTTTTTAAAAAAGTATTCTATTATTTGAAACCCGCCTTGGTGGCCACATGATCTAAGGCTCTACTCTTACAGTAGGCTTGAACTGCAGATGAAGTAGATCGAATCTTGGTCAGGTCTACTAAGGGTGGTTTTCCCTTAAGTGTTTCCCACTCTCCTTCCACGCAAATAAGGGTAGATTACCTCTAAAATGCTTCCTTCCTCATCCCTGCCCCATTAGAGTATTTTTCATATATAATTTACGTATAACCTGAACAAGTAGTAAGACATAGCGATTAAAAAAACTATTGTACTTTTGGCTTTGTTTGTATTTAACCTAATTTTAATATCGTATTAGAACTATCTTGGCTACCTAGGTGAGACCTTTATCTTAAATAGTTAAGTTAAATAGTGATAGTTAAAACTTAACAGAACTAAATACTCGTAAAATCACCCCATTCAAAATAATTCTTAACCAATTTAAAAAAATATGGCGGCAGTGGTTAGGTAAGGGAACTCATTTTTTAAGACGCCTGGCTAATTTCCAAACCTTTGCGGGTTCAATCGTTTTTTTCCACTTAAAAAAGGGGGTAAACGGTTTTGTAAATGCTAAAAAAAAAGTTCATTTAAAAGAAAAAAAAATGACAAAAAGGACATGAATCTTTTTCCGACTATGTAAGAATATATTCATCTCTGAATCTCTTCCCTTCTCTTAAATCCCTCCTCCCCCCCATTTTCAACCCTCCCTTCTAGTCCGCAGTGCGGTGGCAGCCATTTGTCCCCTCTTTCCCCTCCCATTCTAGTAGCAACTACTTCCCTCCAACCTTTTTTTTTCTCCCTAACAAATCACAACTTGTCACTTCCCTTCCCCTACTTTCCGAGTGCTAAGGAAAGCTAACAACCGGATATTACTACACTTCTTTCTCATTATTTCTACAAGTTTCTGCCAAGAAAGACACAGAGAGAGAGAGAACTAGTGTGTTGCCAACTTGAACGCTTCTTTACGTAAATGTCAAGCTAGAATTTATTATTTATATTTCTGTTTTATTGTGTTACGTTGAGACACTAAGATGCTTTTGACAAGCGGATTATACGTTTTGCCAAACCAAGTCAAGCGTACCGGGTGTGTGGGTACAGTCTGTTAGCAGAACCATCAAAATCCCTAAATAAGCACCAAACACCCAGTCGCCATTATTACAAATATGAAGAATAACCACAAGGGGTTTTATTTGGATATTCGCTACAAGCCCAATTATTCCCTGTCTCACCTGAGAAGTATCAACTATGCCCATGGGAAGATTCAGTAAATAAAATTATGTATAAACAAGAACGAAGTACAGGTAACTAACATTGCCCAACGGCTAATTTATTGAAGTGGTAATTTACATGGAACCATATATTAATCATACTCTAATAAACATGGGAGACTCATCACTTCTCCTATTCAACTAACATAACAATGTCTAAGACCAGGCTAAACGAGGAATAGTAAACGACCAGCATCCCCGTCAATACATTATTACAATGTCAACAATAGGTAAATTTAACCTCACGCTAGCTATCGCAAAAGATTACAATGTTAGATATATTTCCCAAAACCCAGTTTACAACAGTTAGCTCGCTAACGCCTGAAACCATTAACATATTCTTAGGTTCTTATTTTTGATAGATTTATCTATACACCTCATAAAACCACATGTAAAGAAACATAGGGATATAAGATAATTGAAATTTATCACTTGCCGTTGATAAACAAACTAATATGCAAAAATGTCCTACTAGACTGAGAGCATAAAAAAGGAGCATTAATTTTCTATGAGAGATAACCTTAAATACCAATCAATATTTACTAAATCCCGCAAGATTGTAATAACAACAACCAGGAATTACAGCCATCTACTGATCGCTAACTGTATTTTCCAATAAACAATCAAACTAATAATGGCATCTAACAAATAGTTTCCCTGGCCTTTGCACCAAGAATACAACCCTAACCTGAATATTACAATAATTTGGCATATCTGCACCAAGATAACAACCCTAACCTGAATATTATAATAATATGGCATATCTGCACCAAATTACAACCCTAACCTGAATATTATAATAATATGGCATATCTGCGCCAAGATTACAACCCTAACCCGAATATTATAATAATATGGCATATCTGCACCAAGATTACAACCCTAACCTGAATATTATAATGACGTGGTCTAAGATTAATTTCCTGTCATCCTAGGCAGACTTACGTTCTATTAGTCCAAGGGCCCTACATATCGCCCATGTGAGCCTAACGTCTATCATGCACCAAAGAGTGACTTCCTTAGCAAAACATAAGCTTATATCTGATCTTACTCAGTGGAGGAAACAGGGAAGGAGAGAATTACATCATAATGCGGTCACTATAATCCAATCATGAAGTCTATAGCTGCCCAAGCGCGTGTGCATAGCGCTGGTTGGACGGACACACAGTCAAGGGGGGCGGGAGTCACTTCGGGCCGCGGGAGACAGAGAGCCTTTCTTCTAACAGTCTTTTCGCGCATGAGTGCTTTTGATAGATGTATCAGTTCACAAAAGCACTAGAGCGCGTTAACTGTCACTTTCTCACACAGAGTTCGATGTTTGTTGATGTGTTGTTGATGTGGCGTGATCATTGTCGTTGTACGAGAATCCAGCCGGTCCGTTGAATAGGGTGAGTAAGATATGTAGTTTGTGCCGGGTTAGTCTCTCCACGGTACACAAGGACGTACCACTATTTTCAAAAAAGTGTTTGTTACATGGTGGAGCGCTTAGGCATTTTGCAGACATTTAGAAATTGCGAATTATTTATTAAGTCCTTTGACATTTTTTGATATTGTTTCCACCAAAATGTAGAAGAAAGTCTTGACCAGTAAATAAATTTAAACTTTGAGTTGAAAGTTTAATTTATTTAAGCATTTAAACGCCTTGCGTGAAAATTTGTGCCTCTGAAGTTAAGGTTTTCCTTCATCAAATAAAGTCAGTCATGTTTCAACAGGGTCAAAACAGAACATTTTAAAATAATGTGTGACTATTTCCAACACACACGCCGGGATTCGAACCTCAATCTCCCCATCATTGGTTGTCTAGCCTACTGCGAGAGTGACACCCTAGACCATGCGGCCACCGAGGCTGGTATGAACATTCACTTCATATAGGCCTAAGTAAGAGAGAGTCAGTGTAACAACTAATTATCGGTGGCCAAACAGTCTAAGACGTCAGGCTCGTGGTTAGACTGGATTGCCGGTGAAGGAGGTTCGAGTCTCGAGACGGGTCCAATCGAGGATAATTTTCCACACATGATTTATAGCTGTGGTTTTTCCCAACCCCTCTCTACAATTCTTGCAAACCACCCTTAAAAAGTGTCGTTCATAATCGTGTTATTAAAACATGCAAAATCGCAAAAGACTAAACGGCCGATGACGAGTATATTGGGTTTTGAAACCTGGTCGGGTGTATTAATTTGAAATTTTTAACGTGCACTTTCTAAACGGACTGATTATATCATAACACAATAATGTCTATGAGCAAGTGCTAATGAGCCCACCAATTTTGCGTGAAAGGTATTTTCACATACCTTCCAGGGTTCTTTCACATACCACAATCGACACGGGACCGATGGCTTTACTTCCTATCCGAAATAAATTGTGCTACGGATTTGTATCGCTCAAGAAAAGTCCGTTGACCCCAACTAGGTTTGAACCCACAAAATATCGAGTCCTGAGACGAACACTTTACCGAAAGTCCACTGAGGTTGACTGATCGGGTGAACTCAAGATGGTTTATTCAAAATAGTTTTCCACTCTCCTTCGACGCAAATGCAGGTGCACTTAGTCTAAACTCAACCGTCCTCATTCCTAGCCCATAACAATAATTAGTACATATGCATGTAACCAGAATGGGTAGTGAAACACGCTACTTTAAAAACAAACTCACAAAAAAAAAAGAAATTATTTACCTCGTCCCAACTACGTTATTTATAAATATTATTTCTCTTGGGATATTTTTTATTTCACTATTTTTATTCTAACTATATTTTTTATACGATTGGGAGTCACTTGACACAGAGGTTTTATTTTATCGGAGCCCTCAAACGTAAAGCATCAATAACGTCAATATTCCAGAAATACCGCCAAATGATTCGGAAGCTTTCAGATCCCTACGACACAAAAATGCAAGACTGCGTGAAAAATAAATAGGGATTTAGATTGATTTATCAAGCTTAGCGAAAATATCGAAAGGGAATACCCAAGCACAAGAGGAATACCGCTTTTTTTTTAAACTTGTTTTGTTTGTTATAGGTTAGGATTTTTTTCATACCTCCGCCCGTCAATTCTTCCAAATCCATGAGCACTCTATTGTACATATTCTATAGACGGTTTATTTTTATTTCTACATTATTTGCTCTTTAAATTTTTTATTTGACTTTATTTTGCCTAGATCTCTTGAAGGTTTTGTGAGAACGTTTTCTGATATATATATATATATATATATATATATATATATATATATATATATATAATATAGGCCTATATATATAAATATATATATTTATTTGGTTTTGAGTTTATTTAATTATTTCAAATTGCACAATACTCTTTAAAAATAAATATTAAGTTAACTGCTTAGCTTCTTAAAGATTGATAAACGTAATTTAAAGGAAAATATTTTAACCTAATCTTAGCATTATGATTTTTTCTTAGTACTATACTCAACAAATGACATTAATTAAAAACATTCATCTATTTTAACATTTAATGAAATAGCCAAATCTATTGTTATGCATTTTTTTGAGGATTACTCCATCAAAATATCATATTCTGATTTCGCACGTCTATCATAGACTATGCCTTAAAATATGAGTGAAGAGTGAAGAATGACCCTGGGCACGGGACTAATCCTGGATAGCTCAGTGGTTAGAGAGAGCATTGGCGTACTAAGCAAAAGTTCCCGGGTTTGATTCCCGTGTCCAGGTACCATTTTTCAATTTCCAGAATACGATATCAATTTTAACATTGCTTATTCACACGTAAGGAACAATATATATTTAATAGTGAACTATTACGTAAGAAAGATAATTTTCTATGTTAATTTTCACTACACAAAGTTAAATGAACTTAATCATATCTGTTGTTTTAACTCATGCAATAATTAGTTGATTTTTCATCTAATGATAGGCTAAATATATTATACGGTATGTTTTCATTTTACCACTAATTTACACTGAATTAAATTACTATTCTAATTACTGGGTGACCAGCCTTGGTGGTTGAATAGTCTGAGGCGTCACTCCCGCAATAGATTAAATGACGGGGAGATCAGGGTTTGAAAACCATTCGGGTGAAATTAGGGTGGATTTCATAAATGGTTTTCCAATTTCCCTCCAAGACAATGTGGGTACACTTCCTCTAAATTCGACCTTCCTCACCCCTAACACATTTGTGTGATTAGTACACACAAGTATCCTAACGTGTACTGATGCCCGGTGATGAAAACGGTTTTTTTCTGTGTCTTGTAATTTGAACTTAATTAAAGATCAGAACATGATGATGCAATAAACCCGACTTGAGATTCAAACCCCGATCTCCCCATCATTGGTAGTCTAGTCTACTGCGAGATAGCCGTTAGACCATGCTGCCACCGAAGCGGGTATTACCATATTAACTCAAACAAGTGTGATTGTGTGTTAATTACGTTGGTAGCTTTGAATACAATATAAACTTAATCTACTATTCCAGACAAATAATTAGTGCAACCAAACAACAACCTTAATTCATAGAAGCTTAGACAAATTTAATCAGCAACGCTTTTTTTTTTTTTGCTGAAAGTTTCAAACTATTTAAATAATCTTCTTCCGTTTCATGAAAACAAGCGGTAAACTAATAAATAGTTAGATTACTAGACAATAATATTAACAGTTGTCGTTTCAAATCAGTTTTTTTTTCATAAACTGACAAATTACAAAGGGAGTGATAATTATTTGTTTCCGCGCTATACAATCGTGTCAACGAATACATTTTGTTATTAACCGAACGCTAAATTACATTTCCATCTATTTCCATATATTATATGAACCGGTGAGATGTAAAAATGGTCAAACCATTATTAAATATCTGAGAGACAATTAACATCTGTGCACACTTTTTGAGACTAATTGTTTATCGCCGGAGAGCCCGTGAACTAAATTCTAAGCAAATTTTGTCTGGTTTTCTGGTGACGGGGAAGTCAAGGTTCGAATCCCGGCTGTGTAATGAGGTGTTATTTTTAATAGATAGTTTACCACTCCTACTCCACGTAAAACCGGGCACATTTACTACCTTCACCATTTCTACCCTATTTGGTGTAATTAAATGAAAACTGTGAAAAGCAAAGATAAAACGAAAATAATATAAAATTATTTTTGTTTGTCTGTCATGAGAACTGCGCGATATCTACCCCATGCAGAGGTCTGAAATCTTAAAAACAATTAGTAACCATTGTGCACGAACATGTGTACCAAGAAGCCGGAATTTTAAAACAATTAGTAACCATTGTGCACGAACATGTGTACCAAGAGGCCGGAATTTTAAAACAATTAGTAACCATTGTGCACGAACATGTGTACAAGAAGCCGGAATTTTAAAACAATTAGTAACCATTGTGCACGAACATGTGTACCAAGAGGCCGGAATTTTAAAACAATTAGTAACCATTGTGCACGAACATGTGTACCAAGAAGCCGGAATTTTAAAACAATTAGTAACCATTGTGCACGAACATGTGTACCAAGAGGCGGAATTTTAAAACAATTAGTAACCATTGTGCACGAACATGTGTACCAAGAGGCCGGAATTTTAAACATTAGTAACCATTGTGCACGAACATGTGTACCAAGAAGCCGGAATTTTAAAATTTGTACTAGATTGTTTAGATAAATTAAACACTGGGGCTTGAGCTAATTCATAGGCGTTATAGCCTGAACGGGTGATTAAAACGCGATTACAAAATAAAAGTTAAAATTTCATGCAATAGAATTTTTAAAATTTCTATTAAAATCCTCTGCACAACTTTTTTTTATTGTTCACTATTTCCCGAAATGTCTTTCCGAATTTAATCTCACTAATAAGGTAGGAATGAAGAAGGTAGGCTATTAGAGGCAATGCAACCCGCATTTGCGAAGAGGGAAAATGGTAAAGCATTTAGTTGGAAAAAACCACCTACACTACACCTGACTGGGATACTAACGCCAATTTTCCCCATCATCGGTGAGCCTACCTAGATGAGACTGGCGCCTTGTCCTACATGTCCACCAATACTGTTGACCACAAAATAATTATTTAACAAATACAAATGCATGTTATTATTATTATTATTATTTATTATTATAACAACTCTTTATTGTTTGGTCATCAACGGAGTTAACCTTGAGTATAATTTTCGTAGAAAGAACCTTATCTGACAGCTAGAAAAGTTATTAGATATACTTTCACGTATTCATACGTCAAGTCACGTGATCTGCAGCTAACACCTTTGATAGATATTATCAATAACTATAAAATAACAATAATAATAATATAGTAAAATCTAATTAATGAATTTTTTTTAGCACCGTGTCTTACTACCCATTTGAGTTATACGCTTATGTACAAACTAAGATACTGGCTTTAGGGATTAAGAAGGTTAAATTTAGAGGAAAGGTAGCTACACTTGCGTGGTGAGAGGATGGAAAACCATTTAGTAAAAACAACCCTCAGTACACCTGACCTAGAGTCGAACCTTGATCTCCCCGTCATCGGCAGTCCAGTCTAGCACGTTAGACTGTGTAGCCATCGATACGGGCATCAATGTTCTGGGGAAAAAAAGTTCTTTCTGATGAAAACTGGACTGTATCAGGATTGATTCTTTGTATTTAGTCGACCAATAGGGAGACGAAACGATGGCTAGAATTGAGACATGATTGTCTGAACGAAGTGATGGAAGAAGAGTGAGAGAGGGGGGGTAGTAATAACACCGTGTCAAAATGTGACGCAGATCTAGGCTCGGAAGATGAGGGGGAGGGGTGTAGAGGAGGTAGGAGGTAATATCACAGGAGTCACCGCCTCAACTTAATATTGACCTTCCGAAGAGGGAATTACAAAATGACATACGTGGTAGGATTGCCATTCAATGACAGGTACAGATAAATTTTCAAAGAAAGGGCCTTTTAGAAAATAAAAACTTTTATTTTGAGCTCCACATTGATAATATTTCACCGTGTGATTATTCAGTCACCTCAGCTCAATTGGAAGTGTATCTGTCTGCTGAGGTAACGGTCCTGGGTTCGATTCCTGGAGAGGCCTAAGAATCTACCATTTGGTGAAATGTGGGTTTCCCCCTTTCAAAGTAATGGGTTAACGACTCGGGGGCTGGGTGTTGTGCTTTTTCTAGATTTAAGTTGTTTGATAAGTCGTGTATAAGTTTAGAAAGTGCGGGTTAAAAAACTAAAATAAAAAATAATAGGATTTTTATAGGTGTTGATAATATCAATCAAAAGTGAGAGCTACGGATCACATGACTTGACGTATGAATACGTGAAAGTATGTATATAAATTTACGAGCTGGCTTAAGGCTTACAGTCGGATTTTTTTATTAGCACCGCATCTTACTAGCCGTCTGATGTACACGCATATGTAGTGATTTCGATAATGTGTTAGGGATGAAGAATATTGCGTGGAGGGAGAGTGTAAAACCATAGAGGAAAGAACAACCCCCGGTACATCTAACCAGAATTCCAACCGCGATCTCCTTGTCACCGGAAGTCTAGTCTAACGCAAGAGAAGTGCCTTAAGATTATTCGGTTTGATTTAAAGACTTCTTGAAAAGAGTGACGTCAGGCACGCGTCACCAACGAATGAGTTAGCCACGTCCCTTATCACATCCTCTAAACAGGGGTGGGTTGAATTATCACGCGGTGCAACCCGGATAGTTTACTTAGGGTTTCAAGGGCCAAGTGACGGCTCCATAAACTGAAGATAATAAGAATGGCGTGTGTGAGCTACATCACTCGTACTCCACTAGTGGAAAGATTAGCCCGTACTAATGTACCCTGGGGACGCCCGAGTGTACTAATCGTACATCCTTTCCGTGGAGGCGCTTTCCATGTCCCGATAAGATGAATACTTATATTTAGCACCGCGTCTTACTACCCGTTCGGGCTTTACGCTTAATTACAAATTACTTTAATGGGTTAGGAATAGGGAAGGTTGAATATAGACGAAGTAAACCCGCATTTGCGTGGAGGGAGAGTGAAAACTATTTAGGAAAACCCACCCTTAGTTCATCCGAGCGAGATTCGAATCTCGTATCTCGCCATCCTCGGCATTCTAGCTCAACACGAAACTATCGCGTTAGTTAACTTCGCCACTGAGATGGGTGATGAGGGGATGATGATAGCGAATATAATGGGCTAAAGCGAATAAAGATCTTAGCCTAGCTAAAGGTTAATTAATCAAACCCCGGTGACCATGGAAATTATTCCCCTTTTGGGAGAAATCCCCCCGGTACCAGCCAAGAATCGAGTCCGGGATCTCAAGGTGAGCATCCTGGGGCTCTGACCACTATACCATGATGCCGGCTTACAAACTGATTAAGTTGGCTAAGTCTAGTGAAGAAGGTTTTACAAACAAGTCTCCAATTTCGCGGGTCAAACGTAGAAAAGAACCAATTTTCCATCGAAAAAAATCCTATCATTTAATCACTGATGAAAGTGGGATGTATTCGTGAAAACTTTGATTATAATATGAAAGTTGAGTAGGAGGCCGATTATCTGAATCGCTATACTTAAGATGTACTTCTAGCTGAACAAGCCCACGTGGTTGTAATTCAGTCCCATTAATATCATATTTCATGTTTCATCATTCTTTTAGTTAGTTATAATTAATATGTTTTTCGAGAAATTATGTTTTTTATGTTCAGGAATCAATTCAAATATAGTCGCTATACTTAAAGCCTTTTAGTAATAATTGTATTTTTTTTCACCGTGTCCTAGTACCCGTTCTGGATATACCCATACATTATTTACGCTAGTGGAAGAGATATGAAGAAGGTAGAATTTCAGAAGAAATGTACTAGCATTTGCATGGGGAGAGAGAGTGAAAAACAACTTTAAAAATCACTTCGGTTTATCCGGCTAGGATTTAAGCCCGCATACTCATAGATTTGGTTTGAATATTGACTTTTTGTGCAAAGTTTTTTTTATATATTAGTATTGTTACTATTATTAAGGCAAGTAGATAAGGTGTAATGAGGTGGACTGGATAGAACTGGCTCAAGATAAGGATAGGGTGTAATGAGGTGGACTGGATAGAACTGGCTCAAGATAAGGATAGGGTGTAATGAGGTGGACTGGATAGAACTAGCTTAAGATAGGGATAGGGTGTAATTATGTGGACTGGATATATATATAGCTCAAGATAGGGATAGGGTATAAAGAGACGGACTGGATAGAACTAGCTCAAGATATGGGAAGGTGATGTACTTGTGTAAGTGCGGCAATGAACTCTTAAGTTCGTAATGGCATATAATAAGTGTTTTAGTCCAACCGTGCGAATCTGCTATTATCTTGCCTATTTCTAATACCCAACATTAGTTACACATTCAACCACCAAGAGCTGTAGTCGATACTTGAGATTGAGAAAATATCTGGAATCACGTTTATGGCAAATCATTTGAGATTTCTGGTTTTAAATACCTCAGGATGGATCGAAATTGATGCGAAAACTTAAAAACTCGGGTAATCTCGAGTGAGTTAATTCCCAAATAATGTGGGAAGGAATAGAGGTCGAGCATAGACAAATATCTGTGCAGTTTTTCAAGTAAAAAATAATAATTGGATAAACAAAACAAAATATTGCTCCAGTTATACCTTATGTACTAATTACGCGAATTGGTTAGGTATAAGGAAGGCTATATTCATAGAAAATGTACCCACATTAGCGTATAGGGCGGGTAAAACCTATTTTGAGAAAACCACGTCAATACACTCGACCGAGATTCGAACCTCGATCTCTTCCCGGTAATTGGCCTGTCTAGTCTACTTTGCGAGTAGCACTTTAGACCGTACGCCACATAAGTGGGTATAGACTTGTTAAGTGTACAGTGAACATGAAAGTTTTCCGGAACACTGGCGGTTGTCGACGTCCACCCTTCTCATCTCTGATCCTCCGAGACCGGCCGGGGAAGGGTAGAGAGGGGTGGGAGGGGGGACACTGAAAATGGGCTATGGGAACGTGCATGCGAATCTATAATTCAAAAGAGGTACGCACCACCTGGTGGGGAGAAGATGAACCTAGCTCACATTCTGTGGAGACGGACCTGGAGACCAGCGTGTTATGGCTAAGATGGTTCATGGGAAACTAGGGGGGGGGGGGGGGGTAGAGTACTTGTCTTAATTAAGTATTAAAATTACGGTCCTTATAATCTGTACCAAGGTAGTTTTGGGATGTTGTTTATTTCTACATTCTAGTTTAAATTCTAACGTTGACACTAAGTTTTATGTTATCGACGTTAAGCTATTTTATAGTTAAAAATTAAAGAGTGTTTATGCGCTACAAATAAATATATCTATATATAGTAAACGACTTTAAGAATCTATTGACATATGGGCTGAGTTAATTATGTAATTGAATTCAATAGCTACCCGCTTCGGTGGCCGCATGGCCTAATGCATCGTCGATCTCGCAATTTACTGGCCTGCTGATGAGGATATCAAGGTATGAACCCTGGTTGAGTGTACCTAGGGTGAATTTTCCAAAATAATTTTCCACTATCTCTTTCTCTCTCCATGCAAATGCAAGTACAGTACACTAACTCTAAATTAAACCTTCCTACCTTTACACATTTAGAATAATCCGAACATATGCGTACAACCCGAATGGGTAGTAAGACGCGGTGTAAAAAATAAATACATAATAACCTACAGTAAACGTTATTCACTAATCCTGTGATTCTACATATAGACTACCAGGTGATACATGAAGGCATGGCGTGAAGCAGGACTTCCCAGAATCACGGCGAACTTTGTCTGCTCTGAATAATTTCGCATTCATCTGGAAGTATTCAAGCTTAGGTTATATCCGGCCATGTTTGGACTAAACACACTTTTTTTTACAAATCCATACACTCTATAACTTGTTAATATACAAAAACTTTTGGTAATAAAGCTAACTCTGGTCCCGTATATTTTATCGTTCATGCGATAGTTTCACTGGATAGAGTTTGATTGATTACGTATGCATTTGTAAACAATGTTTGACCAGAATTTAAATTTAAAAAATAAAGTATTCGAAGAATGGAAATGGCAAACGTTATAAATACCAAAAATAAAATTTTACATTAATGACGAAAGACTTTCTTGGATTAAAAGTTATATCTGTATATTTGTCTGGAAAAAATATTGTTTACTACATTATATTATACGATTAGTGCTTAACTCAAAATAATAAAATACAATAACTAAGAACGTTCCAAATCTCATTACATACTTTTTTCAACACCACGACGGGTTATAAGCTTATATACTAATTACGCTAATGGTTTAAGGGATTAGGAGGGTTATATTTAGTGGAAGTGTATCACCATTTGCGTGGAGTGGGGGTGGAAAACAATTTTAGAAAAAACCTCAGTACACCCGATTGAGATTCGAACCTTGATCTCCCTGTCATTGGCTGTATAGTCTACTGCGAGAGTATTGCGTTTGACCATGCGGCCACCGAAGTGGGTCGTACATACATACCCTATGTTTCAAGTGCCTTATGACAAGGCACTTGAAACAGCTGACAGACAAAAACAGTGGCATATACAACCAGCGCTTTCTATTGTCAGTAGTGCGAATTAATTCTTAGGCCTATTGGCGCTTGGAACGATCGTAAGCTATGGCACATGGCACATAAAACATGATTACACACAAAAAAAATTGTTATAAAAATAAGAGCATTTAGAAGGTTTGACCGTTCTAGCCGTCATTTATATTTTAAAAGAGTCAAATAAACACGGATTTGGTTTTATAACTAATTGATATCCTTAATTTAAGGCGGGGATATGGGAAACGCGAGAAAAAGCCAGTGTTTTTTGTAGTTTTTACAACAAAACTTTTTTTGGCTAAAATAAAAAAAATATTGCTTCATTAGAAACATAAATTAAGTTTCTTCACACGGTGATTTCAACGTTTGTTGAATACATTTCAAGGGTGTCCTGGATTTAACAAGAGTTACTAAGCTGTCCAAATCTAATCTTTGAATTTTAACTTTAGACCCGCACCGGTGGACACGTGGAAAAAGTCGTTAGTCTGGTATAGTCTTACGGACAGGTGTAAATAGCTGTTTTTCTTTAAGGCGATTGGCCCTTTTCATTTGGTGTGGAGATGCAGAGCTATGGGAACAAACGGTTATCTTGAAGAATTTGTATTGTTTTGCAATTTTCTTTTTGGAGACGATTTGTTAAAGAGTAAAAGCATGTTGATTAAGTTATACTTTTTATATATACACTTACTCTATAATTTTAACAGTGATCAACTATCGATAAAATTGATATTTTTCAAAAGAAAACTGCCGGCTTCATAACAAAAAAATAATAAAATGTAACAATTAATAGACATTGATACAATGTAACAATTAATAAACATTGATACATTATCTTAGAAGAGGTGTTGAAAATATTAACATAAAAATTTCACTCGTTCTCGAGAAAACGGAAATTTCTAAACGTAATCTGTCCTGTATCTAGCGTCATCTACGGTTTCTGTGATCCATCTGTTCTTGTTGCCGTGGAAGGATACTTTGGTCGGTTGTGAAGCCACGTCACACCTTTCAACCTCCCGCCCACCATCCCACAAAATAGGTTTTAGACTTACACTCGACAGAGCCAAGGGTTTTAATTGCTTACCATTCCAGATTCGTGGATAAACTGATAATATTCCTCTAAATTCTACCTTCCTCATCCTTAATCTACATCTAATATTCCTCTAAATTCTACCTTCCTCATCCCTAATCTACATCTAATATTCCTCTAAATTCTACCTTCCTCATCCCTAATCTACATAGATTATCCCGTTGATTTACTATTCCAGGTGTCCGACATTTATTTCAGTCGGTAGCGTGTCTGTTGTCTGAGCTAAGGGGTCTGGGTTTGATTACTAGCAAGGCAGGAAAATATTTTATAGGTGAAATTTGTATCTCTCCTTTCACAGTGATAAATTAATGGGTGGGTTTTGGGTGTTGTGTTTGTGATATATTTAAATTAGTTTATAGGTCATGTGCTGATATTATCAGTAGGTTTAGAAAGTACAAACTAAATATTTCAAATAAAGGCAAAAAAAATATTAAAAATTAACTACTTTATTAGGCTTGTGTGTGTTGAAAGGGATTTCCTTTGTTTGACATGTGTGTCCCAATATCTATAATGACGTAATATGGCATGGGTGCAGATTTAGTCTGTAAAATCATGAACTGGAAAACGAATACGCAAATGACTGACTTATTAAACTATATAAATTAACTGCCCAATTCAGTTACGTTAATAACTTTGTAATATTCCCAACAATGAACAGTTTCTGTCCATCTCTACTCCCAAATTTTGTTTCCTGGTCCTTTGTTTCATGACGTCATACGTGGTGATCCAACCCTCCTTTTTTTACCGCCTCTCTCATGCATACACACACACACAAAACACACACACATACATACCACTACTCACACGCGTGTTACATTCATTTCTCAGGTCACAAGCCACCCTCAAACCTCCTGAGACCCATATGCTTAGAGCAAAAGTGTTCTAACAGTCTCACAGCCGTGTTAGGTAACATATCAAGCTGAAACGGACTCGTTAAAGGTGGGCTGCAGGGGACGCGAAATAAGACAAGTGTTTTAGCCGTTTTAATGGCAACACATTTTTGTATCAGAAATAAATCAAATATTGCTCCAATAAATTCATAGAGTTTAATTTTCCTAACATGTTGATATCAACAGTTGTTGAATATCTGTCATAAGCAGGGTGGCATTATCTAACAAACTTTATAAATTAAGATAAAAAGTTGTCATTAAATTCCAGGACCCCTTTGACAGATTTTCAACAACTGTTGATATCAACATGTTAATAAAATTAAATGTTATGTTTGTACTGAAGCAATATTTTATTTATTTTGTCAAAAAAAAAGTTTTGCCATAAAAACTGCAAAAACACGGGCTTTTCCTCGCCTCCTCTTCCATCACACTTTAAAGGAACAATTTTTTTTGTGACCTTTTCTTTTTTTAGTCTCAAAAATTTAAAATAGATGAAAGTTTTGCGCTCTAATGACTTTAAAATTACATCTAGATTTTTTTCCCCACTGTACGATATGTTTACAGAGGACTACTTTGAGCGCTATCGACCTGACACTTACCTATATAATCATCGTTTTTTAATGTAGTATGGAAAAATACGCTGTTATGCCTGTTTTTTTGTGGTTTTCATAACAATTATACATTTTTTATGTAACAATAAATAAAACATTTCTTCAGTATATACATTCAGTTTAATTTGCCACACATGTTGATATCAACAGTTCTTGACCCGCCTCGGTGGCTTAGTTGGCTAACGCGCTAGTTTCGTGTTGAGCCAGACTACCGAGGACGAGTATATTGAGGTTTGAATCTGTCAGGTAAACTGGGGTGGTTTTTACAAAAATGGTTTTACACTCTCCCTCCATGCAAATGCAGGTTTTACTTCCTCTCAATTATAATTTACTCGTCCTTGAATCATTGTCGTAGTAAATATATATAGTTATAACCTGAACATGTAGTAAGACGCTGTGCTAAAATATAAAAAAAATGTTAAAGAGTAGCACTGGGCGGGGAAGGGCGATGCAACAAAAACACCAAAATAACCACCTCTTTAGTGTTTTAAATAATAAATAACGAGACAAAGTTGTTTTATTTTCTTATTTTACTTAAAATATTCATCTTACGCTCAGCGTCATGTACTGTAAAACTCGAAATAAAAAACTTTACTTCCCCTTTTCCCTTCAAAGTAAAACACCCCCCGTAAAAATATTTTATATTCTCCAAGAAACGTAATTTCCATAATCTGCGGGGACCGAGGGAATAAAAATAAAAACACACCGTAATATAGACGAGACGTCTATCTCGGAGGATAGCACTTCACTCCCCGAGTGAAGTGCTATCACGGGTGTTTTCCCCCTTGTTTGATAAGCAGGTGAACCCGCTTCGCACGTGGACTTACAGCTTGTTGCCACCACTTCACCGTGATATGTCCGTTGTCTGCTTCTTATGAAACCAAATGGCGCAATGTCCACTTCAGTGCGGTGCGTCACAAAGCGTGGAAGCGGCTTATGGAAATTCCAGGCCAAAAGTCTCAAAAGGTTTCTTGAGTAGATTTTTTTTGTTTTCATTTATCTGCGCCGCGCGTATATGTGTCGAGGTAGACGAAAGGAATTTGTTGGAGGAAAGTGCTCTCGTGTCATTCCGACACACCTCGGGTGTATCATTATTATTATTATTATATTATTATTAGTCGTCGTAGTAGTAGTAGTAGTAGTAGTAGTAGAAGTAGTACCGCGTCTTACTACCCGTTCAGGTTATACGCACTTACGCTAATGTGTAATGGTAGGGTGATTATGAGATGAGATAGAGGACCTACAGTTTAACATGGAATCCGAACCACGGTGGAGGCCTGGCATTCCACACATTCACAAGATGTCTTGTCAGAGGTGAAGGAAGGGTTTGGAAATCAGATAAATCTGTGCCGGGACCGAGGATTGAACTTCGGACTCCCAGCACAGAAGTCTGACATCTTACCCTTTGACCACCAGGTGACCTTAGGTGTATCGGTTTAGCGCTGGCCTGTCTCGTACTACAATACGTGTTCATTTGTGTTTGTAAATTATGAGTGTTCTATCTTCTATTCTCTCGGTTCTCGTTGGTTAGTAAAATGCACTAAATAATCGCCAACCCGCTTCAGTGACTGCTGCTGAAGATGGGGGGATAGGGGTTCGATCCCAGTCGACTGCACTTAGGGTGGTTTTCCCTAAACACTTTTCCACTCTCCTTCCACGCAAATGCGGATACACTTCCTCTGAATTAAACCTTACTCATTTAAATACCATTAGTGTAATAGTACATATGCTTACAACCCGAACGGGTAGTAAGACACGGTACTGAAAACACAACATAATCACCATCGAACACTATATTTTCATTGTGTATTTCTGTACGCGCTTCTCTATTAAAAAATATCCGGGGGGGGGGGGGGGTTCGGGGGGGTTGCACCAATAGAATTTAAAAACCAACCTACTAAATCATTGTGCATGCTTCTAAAACAACTGATTTGATACGCGCATATACCTACGAAGCTTGATACAAGTAGACAGCTGCGTCTATTGTTGTGAGAGAATTTGAAATAACTCGTTAAGGTGGGGATGTAAGGAACACGAGGTAAGGGCGGTGTTTTTGCAGTTTATATAGTAAGATTTTTTTTGTCAAAATAAATAAAATATTTCTCTAGTAAAAACAAAGAATTTAATTTTCTTCACAAGGTGATATCAACATTTGTTGAATATCTGTCTAAGGGTGTCCTGGAATTTAATGACAACTTTTTTCTCTTCATTTAAAAAGAGTGACATCTAATGCTTCTATTACAGATATTCAACAATTACTGTTGATATCACCTTGCGAAGAAAATTAAACTCTTGAGTTTTTACTGGAGAAATATTTTATTTCTTACTATTAACAAAGTTTTCCTATAAAAACAACAAAAAACATTGACCTTTTCTCACGTCCCCTACATCCCCCACTTAAAACCAAGGGTTCATGAATCAGGGTCTGGAGACGGGATAAAGTTTAAGGGATGAGTGAGATTTATGTGACCCTTGGGAAGAATACTGCCCTTCTAAAGCGATATATCATCGTGTATGATAAACGACCCCACACACACACACACACACACACTTGCAAGACAAATTTGAGAGAGCGGGGGACGGTGGAGAACACGTAGGGGGGGGGAGATCTCGATGTATTGATAGGGGAGGGTTATTTGGATAAATGGTGTCGATAAGATTACGATAGGGAAATTGTTTTCAAAGGCTGTGGGTAAGGACCATGAACCATTAGTACTAAAGGGACTCCTTAGCCCTATTTTCCAAATTATAGAGGAAGCACTTCATTCGATAGTGGTTTGGTTTGTGAAACATTAATTCATATTTTATCTATTGAAAATACAAGCGCGTTTTCTTAAGTTTAAAATTTAAAAGTGTTTTTATCGCCGCATTTTTACTATCCGTTCAGGTAAAACAATCAAACGACTAACAACTACACTCAAACGCCTCGGTGACGTAGTTGGCTAACGCGCTTGTCGTGTTGAGCTCGACTGCCGAGGACGGGGAGATCGAGGTTCGAATCTTGGTCAGATTAACTGGGGGTGGTTTTCCCTAAATGGTTTTCCACTATCCCTCCACGCAAATGCGGGTTCACTTCCTCTAATTCGACCTTACCAATTCCTAATCCATTAGCGTAATTAGTACTTAAAGCGTATAACCCGAACGGGTAGTAAGACGCGGTGACTAAATAATAATAAAACATAATAACTATGCTTATGTGTTAGCTATGAGGAAGGTTGAACTTAGAGGATATGTGCCGGCATTTTCGTAGAGGGAGAGTCGAAAGCCTTAAAGAAAAAAACACCCGAGTACACTTGTTGGGGATTCAAACCACAACCTTTACATCCACATGGAACCCAAATTAGACGTTATCAACGCTTTAATCAGCTGCATTCACATTCGCTGATTAGAACTATTAACGGCGACATCGTCTGTCAAGTGGGACAGCTGAAAACAAAGAGTTGTTTTGGCGTATGGATATATCATAGAATATCCACTACATAATTTTAATAGAAAATACCATCTAGTAAATATAATATATATTTCCGGTCAAAATTGATAGCATATTAGTGTATTATTATTATTGTTATTTTATAGTTATTGATAATATTTATCAAAAGTGATAGCTGCAGGTAACATCACTTGACGTATATACACATAAAAGTAGATCCAGTAAAAATGTAGCTATAATACAAAGTTCTTCCTATGAAAATTTGACTGCAGTTTTCTAACCTCCTTCCACATGAATGAGGGTACACTTGCTCTAAATAATATACCTTTCTCATAACTAATACACTAACGTAATTAACACGTATATTCTTTATCGGTGGCTGTTTGGTCTAAGGCATCTTTTCTCGTAATAGACTCGACTGCCGATGGCTTCGAGATCAGGACTTTGAATCCCGGTCAGGTGTAATGAGGGTTGTTTTTTCTATATAGTTTTCCACTTTCTCTCCCTAATATGAGGGTACAACTTCATTTAAATTCAACCCTCCTCGTCCTTAACTCATTAGCGTGAACAGTAGATTACTCTTGGCTTACATATGTCTATAATCTGAACAAATTATGAGACACGTGATAAAAAAAATCCGTATTATAGAACGAGAGCGGTGGAATAAAAACTCTATTGTTTATTGCAAGGTGTATTTTTTACTTGGGTTAAGTTATTTTTGGTCGCACTCTCCATACCAATGTGTTCAGGGGCGCATAATAAATCACACGGGGAAAAAAGTTTTACCTTTTCGCCTTACCTGTGGGAGATATGTTACGTGCCGCGCCGCGGGCGGGTGGTCTGCGAGTCGCAAAGCGAGATGTGAGAAGGAGTGGGAGTGTTACTCCTCCTGCGTGCAGCAAGCACGCCTTTCAGAGCTACCAACATTTCAATACCCCAACTCCCTTTCCCTATCAACGTACCTGTGATCTCTTCATATCCACAGGGAAACTTCCTAGACAGAGCTAGCTGTGTTTCGGCGAGATACTGCGACCCGCAGAATAACGACACACGTGACAAAGTAAGAGAACTGCGTGATATTGCGAACGTTCGCTTTAAATTAGGAGGGGAAGTAAGGGTAGTAACTACTACTGGAGTCGAAACAATTATACAATTAATAACTTGAAAATTAACACTTAAATTAAAAAGTAAATATTCACTATCTAAGTAAAAGCAAACAACATACTACATTTTTTCACTTTTTTGAGGATAATATCACTCAAGAGAGCTCCAGACAAACCTCAGCACGTCGTCCATACTTCCCTCAGCACAGATCACCAAGATGCTACCTTCCCACCCTGTAGAGACACTGACTTCAACTTAAGTGGTTTAGAAAAAAATTACGTCATAGAAAATAGCTGATCACATTTCTGAAATCAGCAAACAAAAATTCAGCTAAAAGATAAACTAGTTAACATGCGGAGATCAATGTAATGGCTTTAAAAAAAACCTACATAGGCCTACATGGTTAAGTTTCAATCACAACCAAATAGAAGGTTAACGTCCGAGGAAAATTAAGACATCATAAAAACAAAACTCCCCCCTTTCTCTCCCCACCAAAAAGGCATTCTTATAAACAACAAAAGAGTTAACGAATTTTGACCCTCAAATTGTTTTTCCTCGAGATTTCATTCCACAGCTAACGACAACGAGTACTTTGCTATTTCCACTTCATTCGAGTTTTATTGTCAAGAAACGTGGTCAGAATAAATTAAAGAAAAACTCTTTTTCACCTTCCAAACAAAAAACAAACTGTTGTGCACATATTTGAAGAACCTCCACCCCTTTGCAATTTGACACAAGCGCAGAAAATAAGCTTATCCTACAAACTGTTAACATTAAATAAAGAGAAATTTCAAGGGGAAAGTGGGTGGGGGTTGTTGGAATAGGAAAATAGTGGGGAGGGGAGAAGGTTGGACCCCTCCGTATAGTCCAAAGCACACAAGTAAAGCATACAGTCTAGTAAGTAGAAGAAGTGAGACTGTTTGAACATTTTACACGCAGAGGTCTTAAAACTAAACTCTCCAGTTTTCTCTGCGAGACGCCCTAGTCTCTAAGTTTGTACCACACCAGCCCCCCTACATTTCCACCCCCTCTCTCTCACACACACACAGAGAAAGACTTCCTATTACCCTCCACTTCCCACCTCCCCTCTCTTCTTCAACGAACCCGACTAGAATTTTCGTCTTTACAACAGAAACTTTGCGAATACGAGGAGAGAGCAAGTTGACTTAAACGTTACTGTATAAATTCACACACACACACACACAAGACTAGGGGTGTAATAATGAAAAGGAGGTGGTCCCGGGATTGAGGACTGCTACAGACATAGAGCGAGAGAGAGAGAGAGATAGGGGAATCTGGGAAGGAAAGGTCGTGGGGAGTGAGCGCCCCCTAGAGCCAAACAAAGCAGAGGGGTAGGAGTGAAAGGGAGAAGAGGTGCTTTACTTAGAAGGATCTCACAAGATGCTTACAATATTCCTGAAATGGAGACTGATGAAACAGGTCCTCTTTCAGTCTCACGTTGCGCGAATACCAAGATGGGTGTGTGGATCCTCTTGGATGCATATTCACGGGGATAGAAAGAGACAGGGGAGAAAAGCCTTACCGACAACCCCTCCCTCGTCTTACAAAATGGAGGAAAAACACCCCACAGGTGAATAATAAATAGTTAGAACAAAGAGGAGTATATTTTCAGCGAAATAAGAAGAAAGCTTAGGAAGAGCTTAAGAGGGGAAAAAACGCGTTTCGCTAGGAATGCGTTCATCAGAGAATCATCCCCCATTCCCGATGTAAATAGAATAAAAGTCAGTGCCAGAGCTTGTGACGTCATACAGTTTACAAGCCAACGTGTTACATACACAAAGCTAAATGGAAGACAAGCCAAGTTGTTATACTTGGCTCACATTTTTGGAACTTTTAATAATAAATAAACCTTTAAAATCCATACCAATATTTTATCAACGTCATTATTCTCTTGGTTAAAAATAGCACGTATGTTTGGTTGTTTTATAGTTAATATAACTATTGTATACTCGGTGACGTAATCAATGACAAAATAAAATTACTCCAACAGTGCTACTTTTCTATTCTCTTTACATTATTCCATACACCCCTGGAAAGGTGACACAAAAATACAATATAGTCTCATTCTCATTGAAAGAGACTTTTAGAAAATACAAACCTATTTCTTTGCGGTAACATTGATATAATTTTACTTAGTGTTATTTTATAAATATTTATATTATCCATAAAAAGTGACAACTATAGATTACATGACTTGACGTGTAAACAAAAATATGGTGTCAACCCTCAATCGAGCTACAAAGACCGAGCGGCCGCCGTCTGCTGGTGAAGATGGTGCCAGCTTTTGCATTTATAGGGTTCATTAAAGTAACACTATTAAATCTTCCATCATGTAAATTCTTATCTAATCTCAAACACATTAACGTAATTATTATTAAAGCGTACAACCCGAATGGGTATTAAAGAGTGGCTCTAAGAAAATAATTAAAACATTAATAGAAATCATTCTATAAACATTCGAGAAAAAAAAAGTTCCAACATATAAAGGCAAAACTATGTTACCTATAGTTTATTTTAGTACCATGTCTTACTACCCGTCTGGTTTATACTAACTATGCTAATGGTTTTAGGGATTAGAAATGTTATATTTATAGGAAGTTTACCTGCATTTTCATGGAAGGAGAGTGGAAAACCATTTTGGAAAACCACCCTCAGTACACCTGACAGAGATTCGAAATTCATCTCCCAGTCATAGGCAGTGTAGTCTACTGTGAGAGCAACGCCTTAGACCATGCTGCCACCGAAGCGGGTTCAAGTAAAATTAATCCAAACTCATTTCGAAACCCTCTTGATTCAATCAGCCATACCCTTTTCCCCTCAAGAACATTTTGTGTTCCGTGACGTTGCAACCACTACGGAGAAGCTTAAAGTCAAAAGGGGTAGCGCGAGATCAAAGCGCAACCGCGCGCGTGCGCGCACCCACACACACACATTGCAAAAAAGAAAGGGAGTTCAAATTCCATTCCTTGAAATTGAAGCCTTGCGTGGGTTGTTTCCCACCCCTCTCTCCAAATAATACGGCACGTAGGCACTGACTTTCATCTCTACTCTACTCTACTCTTAACCTCATTACACGAACGCGACGCAGTATGGATGATAAACCTATTAATAAACCCCTCTAGCTTTCCATTCCGCCCTATCAAGTCTCGAGTCTTGACTACGATTTTAGTGGTATAACCTCCAGGGGTAGCTCATCTGAAATATCTCGAATATGACTTGGGAATACTCAAACAACCCCGCACCACATTAGAATTTTATTTCACAAATGCCGCATACGTGTTAATCTGATCCAACAAATTTCCAACCGACACGCTTCGGTGGTCGCATGGTCTAAGGCGCTACTCTCGCAGTAGAATATACTTCCGATAACGGGGAGATCGAGGTTAGAATTTAGATAGGATGAACTGAAAGTGATGTTTTTCCAAAAGTGTTTTAAGCTATCCTTCTATGCAAATGTGGGTACATTCCTTATAAATTTAACCTTCTTCATCCCTAGATCATTAGCGTAGTTGGTACATATGCGTACAACCTGAATGGATAGTAAAACGCGGCGCTGAAAAAATAATATATTCTGCTTGTAAAATATGCCCGGGGCTTACTTATTGTCTGGAAACTTTGAGCCGAGGGTCGAGCAAGGAAGTTATTTCAGCAACAGAGAACTACCCCTCCCCCCCCCCCCCCCAAACATACACACGCCACCCGTACATTTTAAACTGCTCTCGTGTTAAATAATTCAACAAGATTCGCAAACATTGCGGTGGTCTCCACGACCTTCTAAACTTTCCTCTTCATGGGCTTGGCCCACATTTAAAAAAAAAAGGTATAAACGTACTTTTCTAAGGAAAAAAATAGGGAGACGAAACACTAAGATATTTTATTTACTAAAAATAAAATAAACTGGTGGAAATATGAGTATCATTCTTGATACCCTGATTAAAGTTAGATAAAATGATTGGATTTGGTTTGATTAAACAAATCTATTTCAGTGTCTTTTGTTTTCATCACCGCGTTTTACTATGTCAGGTTATAAGTATATATGATCATTATTTTAATTAGTGGGGATGAGGAAATAAGCATTTTAGAGGTAATATACCCGCATTTGCGTGGAACGAGAGCGGTAAACCATTTAGGGAAAAAACAACCCTCGTTAGACCCAACCGGGATTCGAACCTCGATCTCCCCGCCAGTCTTCCTGTCTCCTTGGACCATTTGACCTAAGAAGTGCATTAGTAAATTATTAATTTAGTTAAAAACAGTGATAAATCAACTCAGGTTTTGGCCGAGATAGCAACCATTGTGAAATGTAAAAATAAAAACCTAATTTAAGCTAATATCTATCAAATCAAGTTTGATACATGTTACTAAATATGGAAAATGAATATTTAAAAAAAAGTTTCGGTGGCAGCATGGTATAAGGTGCCACTCTCATAATACACTAGGCTTCTTATGACGGGAGGGAGAAAGGGTTCGAATTCCAGATGTTTTTTCCCCTAAATAGTTTTCCAATCTTCCTCCACGCAAATGAGGGTAAACTTTCTTTAAAATAAACCTTCCATATGCTTAATAAACTAGTGCAATTTATACATATATGCGTACAACCCAAACTGTTAGTAAGACGTGGTGGTAAAAAAAAAATATGCTAAAATCAATTCATAAATACTTTACAAATTGGATGAATTAAATTGTTTTAGAAAGATTTTGAGATTAGTTGCATCACCGCCCTGCACGCTGAAGCTCCGACAAATTTATTGCCCGGGAATCTGATAGGTTAGAGAGAGAGAGAGGAGAACGGTTGACTAAGGGTTTGGGTGGTATGAGGTGGAGAGACGCGAATAGCCGGGTAGTTTAAGTCCTAATCTCAGGCCCAATTTGACCGTCTCCCCTCCCTTTCGTCAGCACCACAAATCTGTTTCCGAGCAAAACGCTTGGACAAACCGGAGATTGAGAGAGGGTTAGGGGGGAGGGGGGTCAGAAGGGTGGTGGTTTGGTGGTTGGGACCGGTTGGGTGGGGGGTGAATAGGAGGTATTATAAAACCTCCACGGTCGCAGCGATTACTGGAGCAAGATTTTGGTCGGTGTTGATCCGGATATCAAAAAATATCGTCACGTTTTTTTCAACATAACTTACTGGTCTTATTACTTATATAGAAATTGCCTCTAGTATATATATATATATTTTACATTTATATATGGTGTTTCCTAAACTATAAGTACAAAATAATAGTTCAATTAATTTTTTTCATTTATTTAAGGTGCTTTTTCTGAACCGACGATTAGTATCAACACACGAGAATTTCTATGAGCGAGAGCGAAAGGGCCTATAAATTTTGCCGTTGAAAGGTATTTTAACATACATTCCAGGGTTATTTTATTTGCCACAATCGACAAGAGACAGACAGTTTTACTTCTCTTTCGAAGGAAGTTGTGCTATGAATTATTATCGCTCAGATAAATTATGGTTCAACTTATAGAAACCAGCATTATGAACTTGGTGCCAGGCGTCCATGCAAAGAATTCCATCAAAAATGGAAATTCTGAACGCTGGTAATGACGTAATTTTGATATATATTGGATTTTGTAAACTCATAACCCAAAATGTGCATGTAGCTTGTTTGAATAAAAAGTATTACAAAATCCCTATACACTTACATTCGGAAAACTATGCTGATACCAATAAATTGTGTTAAAAATTTCGGAGCACAGTGCCGGGAGAGCAAAGCTGTTCAATCTTACGTGTACAACAGGTTGCATAGGAACTAGGCGCGTAGCACTGCATTGCCTCAACATATTTGAGCACGGCAGCAGAACATACCATAATTAATAGTAAACAGCAAACCAGTCAGTCTAGAAATGCGAATACGTTCTGAGGGTCATCATTAACGGTCCGACATCACAGAAAGTGCATACCATTATTAAATGTGCAGTGCTAAGCACCCAACTCCTATGAACTTGTTGTACACGCATGCTTGTACAGCTTTGCTGTATTGTTCGCCGAAACTTTGAACACAATTTATTAGCATTACATAGTTGGCCGGATGTAAGTGTATGGTTATTTTGAATTACTTTTGGTTCAAACAAACTATATATGCAGTTTGGGCTATGAGTTTCTGAACACCTGTATAGGCCTACCTCTTTTAAAAAAAATTTAAGCTAGAATTTATATTTTAGTTGAAGAGTAAGACTTATATTTCATAACGAGTTAATTTATTTTTTGTATCCACAATATACAAGATATTTAAACACCATTACATATCAAAATATTTGTTTGAATATTATGCAAATATTTATTTCGAAAATTAAAATGACATGGTATATTATTTTATAGGTTGATATCCATGTAATTTTATTGTATGTAAAGTTTCTCAAATTAATTTGTTTGGTTTCACTATGGAGTAGTTTATAGGATATACCCATATGTAATGTTAATTATCTCAACAGATGTGCTTTACCTGTTCTCACAGCGTTCATTATGTTTTCAAATAGAGTCTTACCTGAAACAAAAGGACAAAAAAAAAATTAATTCACACGTATCAATGTCATTATATAACTGAATGTGCACCACATGTTTACTTTTTAGCACTAAATAAAGGACCTAGATTGTATTAATATAATTATTAACATACGGAAAAAAGTTTCCATATTGTTGGATGAAATAAAAAATATAACTTTTTAGTTGCACCAAGCAGTAAACGACTTTTTTGTATTAAATTTTAATTGTTCTCACTTTTAGTAAAAAAATTAATTTTAAAGATTGGAAAATTTGAAATAAAGTTTAAGATTTGGATTTGAGAAGTATAGAATTTAATCCATCTCTAATATATATATATATATATATATATATATATATATATATATATATATATATATATATATATTATATTATCGCCGCATCTTACTACCTGTTCAGGCTATACGCATTAGGGTGGTCCTTATTTTTAAAGGTTTGAAATGTTTTTGTCTGACCCTCCTATGTTGTTCTACTATGGGCCAGTTTCATAGTCAAATTTAGTACGCCTCAAGTGCGGCGCTACACTAAGTACATGACGACACCTACCTAAACCAGAATTGAATGGGCCAGTTTCCAATGCGAGAACGGCCCATTCCATTCGAGTTTAGGTAGGTGTCGTCATGTACTTAGTGTAGCGCCGCACTTGAGGCGTACTAAATTTGACAATGAAACTGGCCATATATATATATATATATATATATTTAAAGTTGTATATGCAGATCCTACTATATTTATAGGTCGATCAAGTCAGTTGAAATTTCAACTTACTTTAATTATCTGTTTACCAAAATTTAGTTTGAGTTTACTCTTTGTATCTGCTAGAACTATACCGTTTGTGTGTTTATCGTCGTGTTCGCTTTGTAACTTGTTCGAGTACTGACAGTTTTATGTTATTGATTTACTTATGCTTACCTGATTTATTATTGATTTATTCAAGTACACACTATGATAATCGTAACAATATTGTCTATTGCAATTTTTTTTTTAAAGCTGAACAGTAAAAATGGCAACAGTAGCTGACACAAGACGAGTTTTCACAATTTGGTAAGTTGGCTCTGAAGAAAATAAACTGAAAGGATCCAAATTATCTTCAAATAAACAAGTGTTGAGTGTCTTTTTATACCACCAGAGAACCTTGAAGAAGACAATTCGTGAGAGTTGTAGGGCGTTGTCAAGGAAACTTTTCGGGGGGTGGGGGAGGGGGGTAAGGCTTGTATTTCCATTTGTCATGAACAGGATTGTATCAAGAAGTTGAAGAGACTTCATGAAAAGTGGCTCAAGCTGAAAAAAAATCCCAATAGGAAAACAACTGTTCAGCAGGTCAATGAGTCTCAATTTTCAAGAGATCTTGACAACCTATTTGATATTGCTCATCAAGAAACCTGCATATTATGAATACCCAAGAGGACAAGGATTTCCTTCTCGCACAGAGAGAACCTGGTCACTGTGGTTGCTTTGGTAAAATTGATAAAGTGTTGGCATCCAAAGAAGTAAGGGCCAAACAACGAAAACGAAAAAGAAAAAAAAGAGTTCAGGCATAAGTATGAAGAGAAACAAATGGTTCAGAACGAAAGTGGCTCTTCATTTACTCAGTGATGTAAATAGTGAAAGTAACAGTGATGGATCTTGAAGAGGAGAAAGCACATGCAAGCATTGATCAAGAAATGGCAATACACTCCACTTCCATTGCTGCCGGCCGTAAAATGGCACGAATGAACATTATCACACCATCTGTTGCTTTGGCTTTAGATGGAGCAAAGTTAAGTGATATAAAAGCCACATATATGTTGGCAGCAACTTCTGAGGGCCTCAGTCACAAAGTAAATGATCTTAATATTAACAGGTCTTCTATTGGGATATATCGAGAAAAGTACGTGAAGAACTTGCAACAAATTTAAAAGAAGAATTTCAGACAAAATGTTACCTGGTTGTTCACTAGGATGAAAAACTTCTATCAGACCTGACTAGGAATGAAAAGGTAAATCGACTGCCGGTGATTGTGTCCGGACTAGGCATGAATCAGTTGCTTGGGGTTCCAAAGTTACAGACAGGCACAGGAGAAGCACAGGCTCAACCATTGTCTACTTTGCTCTGAGAGTGAGGGATATTCAACAAGTATAACGCAATGTGTTTTGACACTATTGCCAGCAACACAGATCACAGAAATGGAGCTTGCCAACTTTTGGAACAAAAGTTACAAAAGGACCTCCACCACCCAGCATGTCGTCACCACAAATTAGAACTCATTCTCGCAAGTGTGATCAACTATCTATGCGATGTACATCATCTGGCCCTGATATAGCCATTTTTAAACGCTTTAAACAATATTGAAATAGAATCGATCAATCAGCTTATGAAAGTGCACCAGTAATGCAACAGCTATGACAGATTTGGGAGATGAGGACATTGTGAGTCAATTTGCAGTTAACCAGCTCCAAGAAACTCAAGTCAAAGATGATTACAAAGAATTTCTAGAGCTTGCAATTCTCTTCTTGGGAGGTGTTCCTCAACGTGGAGTACGATTTGTATATCCTAGGGCTCTTTAGCATGCTAGATGGATGGTAAAGCCATTGTATTATATCAAGATATGGATGTTTCGTGGCCAATTAAAACTCACTTAATTGGAAGAAGATGGATTGTGTAACATTTGCATTTTTCTTCTGAGTATTTATCTTAGATCGTGTTTTACTGCTTATCTTCCAATTTCAGCACCTTATAACGCCCTCAGTTTACTGCTGCAGCTTAGTGCTTATGAAAAGGTAAATGCTGCTATCTCTAAAGTTGCCAGCAAGAAACTAAAAGGGAAACTGTGGTATCTAAGTGAGGAGCTTGTAGGTTTGGCATTTTTTGATAAAAACGTGTCTACAAGTTAAAAAAAAGCTCTACTTTGATCTCTTAGTGAAAGGGATGGGGTCGACGAACCTCTTAAGAAAATCCAACTAAGTGGTAAGATTTTTCATGATATGAAGATTGAAAATTTTGTGAAAAAAAAACACTATGCATTTCTTTCATCGCCTAATATCTCAACAGATTATTTATATTTTCATCCTGAAACATGTCATCTCAAAGATGACTTAAAGCAAGCAAGGAAGACAGTTTAACATTTAAGAGTTGTTAATGTCAAGGGGTGTGCCACCTATGAAAGAATACAATGCCCTTATAACGAAAGATGAAATAAATAATAAAGCAATTATTTATGCAGTAATTGCCGTATAATTGTATAATGTAAAATATATGGAATTACATTTAAAACTTTGAGCGCATTGAGCTACCACTAAATGTTAATTAAAATGGTTCAAATTTTACAAACTTTTTTTTTTACATCAAGGAACATTTTTGGGAGGTCAGAGCATATCAATTGCCGGGGAAAAAAATTCTTAGTGTAATAAGGACCACCCTAATACCCATTTATACTAATTGCGCTATTAACTTAAGGATGAGGAATGTTGAATATATAGGAAGTTTACCCACATTTGTCTGCAAGGAGAGTGTAAAAACACATTAATGAAAAAACAGTACCACAATCAGGTTTTGAACCCTGATTTCCCCGTTATCATCAGTCCAATCTATTTCGAGGGTAACGACCATACGACCACCGAAACGGGTAGCAATGGTGTTAAAAGTGACAAAAAAAAACCACCAAGTTGATAAATATTTATCGCATTTCACGCGTCTGAGAATAAACGTCCTTTGTAGTGAAACTTTAAATAAATATTCACCACAACTATTGTATAAGCTCTTTGTATGTATATAATTCTGGTCTTCTATTGAAATAATTACTGTAATTTATCTTACATAAAAGGATCTATAATGGAAGGCTTTTAACATCAACACACGTCAACCAGTGCATTATTATTAGTCTGTGGAAACACATAAGTTTACTATAAAATAGTTTACTAAGGTTTGAATGTTTGAAATAAGGCAGTTAAGCTAAAAAAAAAATCTTTCAAAAGAAGATTTTAACACCTGTGCATGCCCAAACACAGTCTATTTGAAAATAAAACACTTTCCCTACCCTTTTATTCATCTTTCAGCACCGAACAAAGATAACTAAATTTGCTCATGAAGTAGAAAGAAAAGAGATTTCAACTTATTTTGAGTCGACTCGAGATTTTATCTGGTACCTTTCTCTCAAAATGAAGGCCTTGGTATTATCAACCACTCTTGGCTAGACTATGGAAGAGCTTTTACTAAAGAAAACATAAATTTTGTATGTGTACTCAATGCCGTTAAGAGGATGAATACCTTCGTCAAAAAAAAAAAAAAATTGTACGTAACAGAGCAATGAGCAAACTTACCCCCTCCTTCCCGTAACAGCCCCTCGTTACATTTTCAGCTGCTAAGGGGTCGAAGAGGGGAAGGATGGGAGGAATGTTGGCTAAAGATCAAAATCAGGTCTTGACGAGGATATTCACAGTTTTGAAAAAGAAACGAAGAGGGGGGGAGGGAAAAGTGAAGCTATAACGTTGTGTAAAGAGGCTTGGTCTATGACTATACTTTGTGTAGCAATGTAGACACTTTCTAAAAAAAAATTATGTATAAGATAAGATTTGGATTAAAAAAAGTTAAATTTATTAGGTATTAGATTTACAAAAAGGTTTGGATAAATATGATTATAAAATATATTTTAAATTTGAAAATGGTTAAACAAAATAAAGAAATAATAAATTTGACACAGCTTAAACGAATAAAAAAAACTTTTTTACACAAACAATGTAAGATTTTTTAAAAATGGTAAAAATCAAGATAAATTGGATATATTAAATTATTATTGTTATACTACATAAAAAATGAAGAGTTTAATAATACAATTATTTTATTAGATTATAATTATAAGATAAGCATGTATGAAATAATAAACATTATTGGTGACAATATATATTAGGATATTTCAGTATATCAAGTAAAACAACACATTTTTAATTATATATATATATATATATATACATATATAAAATTTGTTTAATATTATTTTAACTTTGTCATTTATTTTTTTTAACCACTTTCATATTTATAAAAATCTATTTATTTATATTGATTTAAATCTTTTGTGAATCTAATAACTAATTATTGTAATTATTTATCATCCAAGTCTTATCTCACATAAAGTAATGTAGTAGCTTAGACAAAAAACACTTTATAACTACTGGTTCATAAGATGGAGCAAAACAGAACTAAGTCAACCCTCTTTACGTCTAACTTGGTTCGGTTTTGGTTCATACGTAAGTTAATGGATGTGTTTGATGGTATTCCCCTTTTTAAGGGGACAAAGAAACTCTTGAACAAATTTAAAAAAATAGTCCATAACATGTCGGGAAAGCGAATAGCGTATTTTATTAAGTTTACTCATCTGCTCATGAGAAAATAAAACATAATTTCAATGAATTTTTTAAATCAATTGTTCTAAAACTTTTTCTAACTAACAGAGAAGCTAATTAATTTCTTTCCTTACGAAGGCCTTGTATGGTTAAAGTCCAATTTACATAGGGAGATCCTAATCTGACAGCTAGAAAAGCTACTAGATCTACTTTCACGTATTCATTCGCCAAATGGTGTGATCTGAAGCCTTCATATCTTATATTATCAATTGGCTCTTATTAAGTAACACTAACAGTGTCGATACAAACTGTACTTTAATTTTTCCTTGACTTTTCCAGAGTCAATATGTTTTTGTGGCCATAATATTATAATAAGTATATATATATATATATATGTATTTTTTTAGCACCAGTCTTACTACCCGTTCGGGTTATACACTTGAGTACCAATCACGCTAATGGGTTAGGAATTGGAAAGGTTGAATTTAGAGGAAGTGAACCCGCATTTACGTGGAGGAATAGTAAAAACCCTTTAGGAAAAACGACCCCAGTTCACCCGACCAAGATTCGAACCTCGATCTCCCCGTCCTCGGCAGTCTAGCTCAACATGAAACAAGCGCGTTAGCTAACTATGCCACCAAGGTGGGTGTTAGGAATCTCAGATCCCATAATGCACATATAGTTTGTTTGAACCAAAGGAGGTACAAAATCCCTATACACTTATTATCCGAAAAACTACGCTAGTGCCATTAAATTGTGTTCAAAGTTTCGTCGTACAGCGCCGGGAGAGCAAAGCTGTTCAATCATGCGTGTACAATAGGTTGCATATGAGTTAGGCACGTAAATAATAGTAAACTGTTATACATTTTGAACACAAACCGTTTTTATTTTAAAGTCCCTACCTACAAAAAATTGGATTACAGTTGAAGGGCTTTTGTTATAGGTATATCTTAAGAGCGTTCATCATAGCGGGCCCAACTCGGCTTCTAGATCGCGTGAGGTAACAAGCAAAAGGGAATTAAAAGACCAAGATATGCCAGAAATGTGTGCAATGCATTCGTATATGAATGATTACTCGAAATTTTTGGCGGTGACGATGGGGGACAAGGCGACAAAGTTTCTTGTTAATAACTACACTATGTCTCAATTATGATAGAATTAAGATTTGTGTACTGTGATTATTTTTGGAGACATTCTAAAATGGTCAAAAACTGTATTGTCAATGCCGTTTTCATCCAACTATAATTTAATATTTCAACAATGTTCAGTATTAGGAAATTCTATTAACTCTTAATCTTCATTAATGTTTAATTAGAAATGATCCACGTGTGAGGATTTTCGTGTAAATTTATAATTTCTGGCCACCTGTATCAGAGTTGATGGTATTTTATGGCTACTGATCACTCTTAATAAATCAAGTAAGGGTGTAAGTCGTGTGTCAAAATATGTAATCTAAACAAGACGACCGAAAATGTTTCGAAAAATCGACCTCACTACAACAATAACTTGGGTACTCCCAATTTGACCTTACTACCCCTTCCTCTTTAATACCCAGGACTGAATCCAACCCTGCGTCGATACTATACTCTCCACAATACGATCAACCCCAGCACGGACCCACCATCCCTTAGTTGTCCAAGAGGAACAAACATAGAGACATAAAAGTTCACGAGCGACCATATTGGAGGTTTATGGGTGTTGGAAACTCTAAGAGATCTACTGACTCGCTAAGGAGAACGTCGTAACTACAGATATATATTTTGTGCTCCACGTTTTATTATCCACGTGGAATATCATCATATCCACATCCATAGGGTAGAACCGATAAAGGTACAAATTTAGAAAAATGTAACCGTATTTGCGTGGCAATAAATCTGGAAACTATTTAAGACTGCTACATGGGAGAGTACAAAGTGTTGCAGACATTTAAATTCCCAGATTATTTATTAAGTGGTTTTATATATATTTACCGACCGAGCGGCCACCACCAGTTTCAATGATAGTGCCAACGTTTGCGGATTGAGGGTGTCATTTAGTCGGAGAGCTGCGTCTTCTGTTGTGAGATGATTTGAAATAACGCGTCAAGATGGAGATGTAAGACACGCGAGTCAAAGAAATTGTGTTTACAATTATTATATGAAAACAATTTTTTGGTCAATATAAAGCAAATGTTATCCGTTAGAAACAGAGAGTTTAGTTTTCTTCACACGGTGATATCAACAATTGTTGAATATCTGTTATGAGCATAGCGGCATTTAATGAGAAACTTTTTAAATGAAGAGAAAAATCATTAAATTCCAGGACACCCTTGACAGATATTCAACAACTGTTGATATCATCGTCTGAAGAAAATTAAACTATGTTTTTAAGGGAGCGATATTTTATTTATTTTGACCAAAAAATTATTTGACATAATGTCGTCAGGAAAATTGCGCCTTCCAGAAAAAGAGGAAAACCGCGCCCTCGCATGAATCCTCACACTCATAGGAGGGTAAAGTACGTCCACATAACCTTGTCTGTCTCACCTAAATAATTTTAACAAGGTATTGTGGGCGTACTTTTATAACTTCCCTCACACCTTACCATTTTCACCGGCGTAGATCGGTTCATTGCATTCTTTTGTTTAGGAGGGGGGTATTTCAAATCGACTCATCGCACATCATGAGGTCTTGAGGAGGTCCAAGTACATCGATTCATCTCACCTGTCTCTTTGCCTGTTGTTTAGGTTAGGTTAGTAAGTTAGGTTTTTAAATTAAATAAATATTAGTGTGTATCTGTAAGCATGTGATATGAACGTATAAATTAAAGTTACCAAACTAATTATTGACGACCTTTTAGTCCATTTTTTAAATCTAGGCTATATTCTTCAAACACTTTGTTAGGTCCTTGGGCGTGCTTGTTTTGTAAGTGTGTAAAACAGTGTGTGGGGCGCGATTTTCCCACCTAATGGTGTGATGATTGATACGAGGGCGCGATTTTTCCATTTTTTCCCGGGTGAAATTTCCCCTAATCCGACATAATAGCTGCAAGAAAGAACACTGACCTTGGTTCGCGTCTTCTATATCTCCACCTTAAGATGAGGCAGAAGGGAACGCAAGTATTTTTACAGTTTTTACGGAGCTGAAATTTGTTGCCAAAACAAATCAAATATTTCTCCAGTAGTAACATAGAATTTAGTTTATCTGCACATGCTAATATCGACAGATCTTAAATATCTGTCAAAGGTGACCAGAAATTTTGTCAAAACTTTTTTCTTTATTTAAAAGTTTTGACAACATTCTATAAGACACCCTTGACAGATATTTAAGATCTGTCGATATTAGCATGTGCAGATAACTAAATTCTCTGTTGCTAGTGAAGAAATATTTGATTTATTTTGGCCAAAAAAATGTAATGCTATAAAAACTGTAAAATTACTCGCGCTCCCTTCTACCGCACCTTAAGGTTCAACTTGTTTTTTTTTACTCGATTCTAAACAAAATAAACTACTAGCTTAGTAGAAGTAAAAAAAAAAGTGGACATAAGGTTGTTATTTTACTTGGTGTGGCAAATATAGCTCGAAAGTGAGGGAGGGAGAATAGAAGGGTTGTGGGCTTAGGAAGAAAAATGTAATATTTTTGGAAGGCCGAAGGAAATTCAAGAGATTTTTTCCCCTACAAAGAAGCCATGAAAGTAAGAGGAAAGTAAACTACTATGTACGGTTTCAAGGGAAAATCATTCCCGTGGTTTCTTGTATATTTTTTTTATCGATTTCAATTTTTTTTTCTGTCACCTTAGCACAGTCGTTGGCGTGTCTGTCTACTAAGCTAAGGGTTATGGGCTCGATTCATGGCTTGTCCAAAAAATGTACCATTAGTGAGATGTGGTTTTCCCATTTTAAATTGATGAATTAACGGGCGGGGGTATTAGGTGTTGTGTCTGTTCTATATTTAAGTTAGTTTATAAGTCGTGGGCTGATATAATCAGTCGTATCGAAAGTGAACTTAAATACCTTGAATAAATTAAATAAATGAGAAGTAATGAATTTCTTTAAGGAACTGTCACGTGTCATAAATAGGCCCATATTGTAATTCATTGAGGTGGGATGTATTGTTCGCTGGTTATGGTAAGTATTTCTACAGTTTTATATAAGAATAAACTTATTTGGTAAATTTAAATTAAGAATTGCTTCACTAGACTGATTTTAGTTTAATCTTCTACGCCTAGTAAGATTAACCGTACTTGGATATCTGTCATTTAAAATTGTTTGTCCAAATTCCGCTTTGCTCTTGTCAGATATTCAACAAATGTTGAGATTACCTTGTGTAAAAACTTAAACTCGTATGTTTCTACTACCCGCTTCTGTGGCGTAGTTATCTAACGCGCTTGTAATGTTTAGCTCGACTGCTGAGGACGGGGAGATCGAGGTTCGAATCTCGGTCGGGTGAACTGGGGGTGGTTTTTCCTAAACGATTTTCCACTCTCCTTCCATGCAAATGCGGGTTCCCTTCCTCTAATTCTACCTTCCCAATTCCTAATCCATTAGCGTAATTATTACTTAAAGCGTATAACCCGAACGGGTAGTAAGATGCGGCGCTAAATAAAATAGGTTTCTACTGGATAAATATTTTATTTATTTTGAAAAAAAAAAAAAAATGTGAAAATGGAAAAAAAATTGTCCTTAGCTCGCAATCCATACACCACCTCACCTTAACGACTTAATCTAATGAATAAGGATAAGGATGGGTCCCATTTAGTGACGTCAAAGAAGTCAAAGTGGACCAGGAAAGAGATGGATGACTTCCAACAAGGAAACAATCTGAAGTTTCGGGATCTTAAAATAAACTAATATGCTGATAAGACATGCTGGATGACTCAATTTGAGGCAAGGTAACGAAACTGTCGAAAGACAGAACACCTGTTAGTAGTAAAAAACAAGAAATTCAACTGCGTTAGCGCTAAGAGAGAGAATGGGAAGATGAAACCACATTCGTAATACCAACTGAAATGTACCCCGATTAAGATTAGAACCTCAACCTCTATCGTCAACAATCTGGTTTATTGAAAGACTGATGGTGCATTAGGCCAGGGGTTTCCAACTGGCGGCCCACGGGCCACATGCGACCCATGAAGTTTATAGGGAAAGTAATCTGCCTTAGTAAAATTTATGTTTCTAGCCGAGAAAAAAGGAAAGTTTAGACTTGCATGAGGAAAAAATCCATAAAAACTCAAACTGATGTTCTATTTTTTATAATAACTTGTGTAGCCATGTGAGTCCTATTTCCTTCACCTTCTAACCCCCCACCCCCACGCCCCTTTTAAGTTGGAAACCCCTGCCTTAGAGCGCGCAACCACCGTTCGGTGGAGGATTGGAGTTTTCAATTAAAAAGTAGCGAGAGAAAAAATAAATATATCTTACTATGTCTTTTGAAAGAATATAAGAAAATCAGCTCCAAGCGGTTTTATTTCGTTCGGTTTTTTTTTTTTTAAAAAGAAGCAAACCTTGCCACTATGATCCTCATTCCCTACAACTTCACAGAAAATCTCCGAAGAGACGGATAACTGAGAGTGGGGAAAAGGGTGAAGGGTGTAAGGGGGGCGATGTATATGCATTTATATCGTGAACGGTGTGTGTGTGTGTGTGTTGTGTGTGTGTGCGTGTGTGCAAAAGGGTATGGGGGGGGGGGAGAGAGGACGAGAAATGGGAATACAGGTACCGGAGGGTGAAAAAAAATGATAATACCAGAGAGAAAAAGAGAAACAGTAGTTCTTATTTATTTAAGAAAAAGTTTTGTTGACGCTCATAACCAGGAGGAGGAGAAGAAAAAAAAATATTCGTCCTGGCATAAGGACACAAAAGCGGATAAGGATTTCGGGTGGTTAAGGTGGAGATGTTAAGTTGAAAGCGGACGACTGTAAGCAGTAGATCAAGGAACAAAGTCGACAGAGGATCAAGGACATCCAGGCTTGCAGGACAACACACACACACACACCTACAACAGGATCAAGGACACGTGTGTCAAGGTCAGAATAGAGATGAAAGAGGAAGCAAGGTAAAGTGGTAAGATACAAAAACGTATTTTACATTTAGGGTGGATGAAAAATATAAGGGTGAGATTCATAACCAAATCATTTGAAGAAAATGTCGGAAAAAAAAACCTAGATAAATTTGAAATAATAAACATTTTGCTTATCATAAAATCTTTTAAAATTATAGTAGGATTTTGAAGAAAATACACTTTTTTTACAGTTAAACATTTATTGTATAATGTTTCACGTATTCATACGCCGATTCACGTTATTATGAGCTGTCACTTTTGATAGACATTAATAAATACAAGCATTTTCCTGTGGTTTAGATATAATTAAATAATCAATAAATTTGACATCTTGAAATGCTAGAAAAGAATTAATCCTAGACGGTAGCAGTATTTTATGCGCATACGAATATTCACGAAGAAAAATGGACTCGCCTCCTTTTCTTCCCTTTCCACACCCAACTCACATCACGTGCCGTCTTATGCACCCGCAACACCAGCCTCGACGTATTTCCATTGCTTACGCCCACAGACAATCAAATGTGCTAACAGACCTTAGATTTGTATTATATTATGTATATGGACACGTGTATATGAATTAAAATTATATTGTGATTTAATTTTGTAAAGACCTAAATATTGCAACAAACATAGATATTTTTATATAAAGAAATATAAATCATTGAATATAATTAGTATAAAAAATATTAGTTAACATTTTTTATTATTATATTATTTTGCGTGATCCTGAAAAATTATTTTGAAACCTTGTTAACTTTTCGACAATAAACGCTGTTCGCAACTTTTCCGTGTAAAAATAAATGAAAGTGATGGTTTTGATAATATCTACAGTACAAGCTAATGTTCATTTGACATGAAGGTATTCTTTGATATTCTACAAGAAATACAATATTATTATTATTTTTAGGACCACGTTTTACTAACCGTTCGTGTTATACGCTTATGCACTAATTACGCTAGTGGTTTTAAGGATTAGGAAGGTCATATTTAGATAAATTATAGCAGCATTTGCGTGGAGGAAGAGTGGAAAACATTTGGTTAAAAAACCTCAGTACAACCAACCAATATTTGAACCTCAATCTTCCCGTCATTGGCAGTCTAGCGCATTAGACCATGCGGCCACTCATGTAGGTGAAAGTTAGAATATTTCAAGGAATACATCCAAACAAACATTTATAAGGGGTAAACCATCATTATTAAACATTGTATGTAGGTTAAAGTTCTGACGTGTGTATTAAAAAATTATCTGCAATATTTTAAACAGGTTTTATTTTTTCACTGTTTATTAGTAAATTAGAGCATATATTTTAAGAGACACCAAAGTTTTTTTACCATTATTATCAAAAGTTAAAAAAAATCCATACAACTAATAGCTTACCGGCACAGAATAGCTTAGATTTTTGTATCATAAGAATCAAAATAGTAAAAAAAAAAAATCGTGAGTATTTAAAAAAAAAATCCTTTGGGGACTAATCACGTATTACTTTGAGAAGCGTTGGATCATCGCTAGCGTGTTTGATTTTGATCTAGGGAGCCGGGTAAACTGAAATTGGTGGTGAAGGTTAATTTAGCATCATCCCACCACCACCACTATGATAAATACATTGTGTTTCCTTAAAATTCTCATCTATAATCCTGTGTGATTTTTAGATAGTTCATTCTGGTATCGCGATTTAAGAGGAAAACCGAATAATTTTGATTAATCAGTACACATTAAAACTAAACTCATGTATCTCAATTACGACAATGTGGTGTAGAACCGGGGAATGTACAGTCTGTTCACGATAGGTTTTTATCTGGATGACAGTTCGAAAATCATATGTTTGGGTTTTGAGTTGCCAACACTTGAAAAAGATCACAGTTTTGTTATAAATGTAAAGATCTTTAATTATCTGTTATATATTACATTTAAAATAATGAAAACTTAAGTTTTCTCATACTATTTCATTTTTTTAAATAATTTCTTTTTATCCAACTTGAAACAATATTTTAAACATAATTAAAAGTACTTATTTTTTGTTTTGGAACGTCACTGATTTTGTGTAATATAGTGCACACATAAATACCTTTTAATAAAGGCATTGTATTTACTTGGAAAAGATAAAATTGTTAATTTTTTTACATACAATAAATGATTTTATGATTATTTTATCGTATTTTGAAATATTTAACTGAATAAAATATTTTCATCAACTGCGTGTCTGCATCATTGTAAAAAACTTGTTTACCGTTATGTTCAATCATATGGTTTAGATTCGTCAGTCGCCATTTTGAAGTTATGTTCGTTAGAAGTTTTTGTGGAAGTGGTGCGAATATTTTTTTAAGTGGAAAAAATGACAAATAAACTTTGTGCCCGACCTCAAATAAATATATAAATAATATTGGCCTAAATTACTGTGGTTAACTATCACATTAATATATTACCGTATGTTTTCATTACAGTCATACAAAGTGATAGATATCAGCTGTTGGCGTAGTGATATATTTGGGATTACTTCTAGTAACATTTCGAGCTGTCATCCAGGTAAACTTAGGTCGTGAATGAATTGTATAGAATCTCTTGTTATTTCTCCTTGGATTTGAAGTTTAAACATCGCCTGTATTTTCTCCTTGGTGATAAAGTTGGATAGTAAATAAATTATACATATATATGTGTGTGTGTGTCATTCCCTGTGGGTGAGGGTGGATTGGACACTTTTCATGTAAGAGATTGGTGGATTGGGCACCGTCGACTCAACCAGAAGAGATTGTAAACAGGGGAATTGTGGCCTTCATGGTATAATGTAGCAGAGTACAGTTCAGTATAGGCCATCCAGCTGAACGCTAGCTACTAAGTAAAATATGTCCACGGTAAAATTGATTCTTAGTTAGAGGGAGAGAAAGGTTATATTAGGTTGGGCTGAATCCCCTTTGAGAGGGGAATCTTGGTGCAAGGTAACAATACCCAATACACCCTGAGAGGGGAATCTTGGTGCAAGGTAACAATACCAATACACCCTGAGAGGGGAATCTTGGTGCACGGTAACAATACCCAATACACCCTGAGAGGGAAATCTTGGTGGAAGGTAACAATACCCATTACACCTTGAAAGGGGAATCTTGGTGCACGGTAACAATACCTAATACACCCTGAGAGGGAAATCTTGGTCCAAGGTAACAATACCCAATACACCCTGAGAGGGGAATCTTGGTGCACGGTAACAATACCCAATACACCCTGAGAGGGGAATCTTGGTGCAAGGTAACAATACCCAATACACCCTGAGAGGGGAATCTTGGTGCACGGTAACAATACCCAATACACCCTGAGAGGGGAATCTTGGTGCAAGGTAACAATACCCAATACACCCTGAGAGGGGAATCTTGGTGCAAGGTAACAATACCAAATACACCCTGAGAGGGAAATCTTGGTGCAAGGTAACAATACCCAATACACCCTGAGAGGGGAATCTTGGTGCAAGGTAACAATAACCAATACACCCTGAGAGGGGAATCTTGGTGCAAGGTAACAATACCCAATACACCCTGAAAGGGAAATCTTGGTGCAAGGTAACAATACCCAATACACCCTGAGAGGGAAATCTTGGTGCACGGTAACAATACCCAATACACCCTGAGAGGGGAATATTGGTGCAAGGTAACAATACCGAATACACCCTGAGAGGGAAATCTTGGTGCAAGGTAACAATACCCAATACACCCTGAGAGGGGAATCTTGGTGCAAGGTAACAATACCCAATACACCCTGAGAGGGAAATCTTGGTGCAAGGTAACAATACCCAATACACCCTGAGAGGGAAATCTTGGTGCACGGTAACAATACCCAATACACCCTGAGAGGGGAATCTTGGTGCAAGGTAACAATACCCAATACACCCTGAGAGGGGAATCTTGGTGCAAGGTAACAATACCCAATACACCTTGAAAGGGGAATCTTGGTGCGAGGTAACAATACCCAATACACCTTGAAAGGGGAATCTTGGTGCAAGGTAACAATACCCAACCTGAGAGGGAAATCTTGGTGCACGGTAACAATACCCAATACACCCTGAGAGGGGAATCTTGTTGCAAGGTAACAATACCCAATACACCCTGAGAGGGAAATCTTGGTGCATGGTAACAATACCCAATACACCCCGAGAGGGGAATCTTGGTGCAAGGTAACAATACCCAATACACCTTGAGAGGGGAATCTTGGTGCAAGGTAACAATACCCAATACACCTTGAGAGGGGAATCTTGGTGCAAGGTAACAATACCCAATACACCCTGAGAGGGAAATCTTGGTGCACGGTAACAATACCCAATACACCCTGAGAGGGGAATCTTGGTGCAAGGTAACAATACCCAATACACCCTGAGAGGGGAATCTTGGTGCAAGGTAACAATACCCAATACACCCTGAGAGGGAAATCTTGGTGCAAGGTAACAATACCCAATACACCCTGAGAGGGGAATCTTGGTGCAAGGTAACAATACCCAATACACCTTGAGAGGGGAATCTTGGTGCAAGGTAACAATACCCAATACACCCTGAGAGGGGAATCTTGGTGCACGGTAACAATACCCAATACACTTTGAGGTGTGGCAGGGAATATTGATGGTAAGTAGCCTGATGTCATTAGTGGTATCCAGTCCTCTTTTATTAGAGGGTGTGACTCTCACCCCGACGCTGTGACAAATTGTGTAGCTCTTTGCACACATGTATTTTAAATAGTATATTGGCAATTGGCCTTAGCTGCAAGTAATAAAAGTAATCAGAAATCAAGAACGTACTTTTTTTTAATTACAAAATGTGTACATCCACTATACTATCAAATCCGATCTTTTGAGCGCGAGAAATGTCGTGTTACTCACTACTATCTTTTCCAGAATAACCCTCTAATATGTTTCCTACGCGCACAAAACACACGGTTCTGTTTTGTTGTTGTTGTTGTTAGGTTCATTTCCTTGTGTATTACTCCTCGTTCTCGCTAAGGTAGAAAACCTATAGGTAGAAGGTCGTTACTGGGGATTTTATGTAACCGCTCGACCATTGTTAGGTGATAAAGGCTTTGATAGGTGCCGCTTAGAGTACTTATGGAGAACGGAAGTAGGTCTTGCAACTTGGTGGGGCCCGCTGCCGTTCTTACCTTCTGAAGCCGGCGCAGAGATTAGTGATAATAAACGGAAGAATGGCTTTTCCACTCCATTTCCTCTTATACAAACCCTACCTCCCACACTATTCCCTCCTCTCCCTCGTCCCCACCCTCTCATGGTACCGGCAAGAGGCTTCACCACCGTTCCATTTTAAGCTGATCGGAATCCTTAATCGGATCAAGATTTGAAACGCATTTCCTTCTCTAAACACACACTGTTTTCTTTCTTCCATTTTTTTTTCTCTCTAACTTTCTCTTTCATTCCTCCTACGTTTGTCTTCTTTATACGTTCTTACTTTTATTCTTATTTTGTTCCCTATTTTCCAAATTTCTAGCGATATTCAACCCTTTTAGAGGTTCCTTTTTTTTAAAGTTTTGTTTCACTTTCCTGTAAATCTCATTTTCTCTTTATTTAATACAGTCCAATTTCCATACAAATGAGCCTTTTATAGAATACAAATCTAATTTTTAATGCACAGCATTGATAACATTTTATCATATTATTAGTGTTATTCAATAGGAATTGATAATATCTATCAAAAAAGACAGTTGTAGATCACATGACTTGATGTAAGCATACGGGAAAGTAGATCCAGTAACTTTTCTAGCTGTCAGATAAAGTTCTTTCTATGAACATTGGATTTTACGTTATCTATATTCTCTTTTTATTCCGTTATGTTCTGTTCCTCTATATCCCGCTTGCTTTAACATCATTTTCTCACATTTTACCCGTGTCCCTTCCCCTTCAACTACATTTTTTCTCTCCTCTTCCTCACATATTCTATTTTCAGTCTTTAATTTTTCTTCTGCTTTTATTATTATCTTGTCTCCCATTTACAGCGAAAACTTCAAATAATACAGCTCGCTTATCGTTATTTTTTTTTCTTGGCGTGGAATTCGTCAATTAAAGGATAAACCGTTTAATCGGACCACTTACACAATTAACAAAAAAGTTTACAGAGAAGGTTTTTTTTTAAATTCGTTTCTGAAAAGTAGAGAAAAGTCAGATTTAAACCGGAGAGAACTTCACAAAAAAATTTAACGAATTTCTCACTATTTTTTTCTGGTATTAATGATGTCCAAGATTTAAAAACAAAGTAATCCGGAGTATGGCCATGTTAAAATCTGATAAAGCTTTTGGTAATACTTACCAAAGCTAGGTTTTAATATAACTACTCAAATCGTGCCTAAAGTATTTTTAGCATAAACAAAAGGTATTCAATGATTACTAAATACATATAAATAAATTAAATTTAATTCAATTCAATTCCTGCTTTGCACATTAACTTCCTCTTGGTTGATTTTTTTTTTCAAATTTGGCTCACCTAATGTACCCCAAAAATAGTAACAAATCAATATTTTCATATTTTTTATCTGCAGTAGTAAAAATCTAAAAAAATGCCATTTTACGCTGATATGCAATTGTAAAATAAATTGTATCGCCATTTCTCCTATCTAATAGAAGAAGTGACGAATGCATGTATATAGATATTTTTTAAAAAGGATGGGAAGTAACAAGCATAAGAGAGATAAACAAGTTTAACAAATCAGTTTAATTAAATCTAAACAAGTTTATAGAATTACATATAGTTTAACGAGATATTAAACAAGACAGTCCTTTGTTTATTTAGAGAGATTAAATCAGCCCCTATTGACATAGTTATCCCAATAGGGATAATTTGAGTGAAACAACTAGGCTATACCTACAATCAACCCTGGTAAGATAGTCTGTATTACTAAAGTGTGTAACACCTTTAAGTAGAACTAACACACATTCTACTACGAAGGTGCATCTGCCTCAGCACAACGGCTATGTAAATTGGAAGCAATTACTAATTTAAGGCTAAGCAACCATACATACCACTACTCTTGCTTTACGGCTACTAGACTTTATCCTAATGAACATTCAAAAGAATAATAGTTAATAATACCTAACTCTAGAAAGTCCTAGTTTAAAATGTTACAACGTTGGTAGTTAAATGAGCTAGCTAGCATGAGACAACTCCAAATTGAGTCACGAGTTACAAAGGTTAGATTCTTAGAAAAGGAACTATATGTTTACAAATAATTAATGGCGAGCTACCAGGAATCTAGGCTGTAAATATACTATGGCTGGTCTATTCCTAATTAGTACTGCCTGGTCATTCAATAGTATATTTAACATTCTACTCATGTCTGGGCACACTATATCTAGTGCAAACAGTTAAACATTAACAAATACAAATGGCGCCTGAAGGGAGCAGAACCAAATGAACTATACCCAGCGGGCCACTAATCTAGACTAGTAGCGTACCCACAGGTTGAATACCGTAGAAAAGTACACCATTAAAAATATTAGACTGTTTTCAGTCAAAGACTCGACTAGGTCATGGAACAACTAGATAACCTGATTTCCATCAATATCAAATATAAATATTTAAACTAGGCCAAACATGGCCGTACAGTAAAGGGCTTTAGGATATTGCCCAGGTATTTAAGATCAAACCTTATGGACATATAAAAACAAGTCATAAACTCTGACGTACAAAACTATGTCTTATGGACACATGAAAATAGAGAACGACGACCCTAACAAAGATTACTAATCCAAATACTCATAGTGACAGACGTTGCAACGTCTCCGACGAGGAGGAGAGACCGACGCCTCACACATCGTGGTCACCAGCTGCTTAGTTCGCTGATCCTCCGACGAATCGTTACAATAGATTACAAAATGTGAAGCGAGGGATTGCTGTTTTATACAAGATGGACTGACGTATTCGGGAAGGGCGTCCACCAGGGTCAAAAGGGGGAGAGGGGGATTTTGCAGAACTGAGAAGACTACAACAAGCGCTAGTAGACGCGTCATTCAAGCGTTCAAGATGTAATTGTGTTGAACCTCCAGGAACAATCATCTGGGTCACTTTCCTCAAGTTTGAGCGTTCCTAGCAACACGATTTCACCGTGAGTAAATATCTGCCACACATTATTAGAATTTATTAGTTCTTGTATTCATTGTGTTGATAATATATATGGTATTTTGAGTGTACGTGTTAGTGGGTTATTTAACACGTTACAAAATTAGTATTCTTACCTGTTTCGGTGGCCACGTGGTCTAAGGTGCTGCTCTCACAGTAGACTGGACTGCCGATGACTAGGAGATCGAGGTTCGAATCTCGGTAGGGTATACTGAGAGTGGTTTTTACTAAATGATTTTACACTCTCTTTTTACGCTAATGTGGGTCACTTCCTATAAATATAAACTTCCCTATCCCTCTAACTATTAGCGTAATTAGTGTATAAGCGTACAACCCGATCGGGTAGTAGGACTCGGTGATATGAAAATATTACTCACGCTAGAAATGAGATGGAGATAGGGAGAAAAAGCCTAGTAGCTTATTTTATAAGCTTTCATATGTTATATAGAATCTTCGGTTTTTGACAGTTTATAAATTCAAGGTCATGTTATAAAATATTTGACCTTAATTTCTCAAACAGAATGTTGACATTAAAAATAATCATACACGAACAGCGTATTTTAGCATCGTCTTTGAAAAGTTCCATCATGGGTTCAAAATTATTAAAATGTTGGATCATTTTTGACACTGAATGAACCAGATGTCAAAATTTGACCAACATTTCAAGTTTTTCTTGCCATCTTTATCAACCAGTTTAAGGCTAGCAACAGTAAAATCATGAAAATTTGATTTTAAAAATTATCAGTTCATAAATTACTAAACAAAGTCAATTCCTATTTTAATAAAATGTGCAGATTTATGAAAGGGACACATTATAAAAAAAAATTGGAATACAGTAATTTAAAAAAAAGTTATCACCCAGGTAATATTATTATATCATATTAAAAACTTTAATTTTATTTTATGGGAAATTCCTGAATAAAACACTTTTTTTTTATCCCTCACGATGTTGTTATTGCTATATAAACAACTATTATAAAGCTGTTCTACTAAAACCTTTAAACTTTAATTCACAATTAATTAAAATTATGTTTTATAACCACAAAAAACTTCTAAAAATCCAGTAGCATTAATATTCTTTTATAAACTATGAACAGTATATTTATGAAGCAATTTAGATTTCGAATAAAATGTCAAAATAAATAAAAACTTGTAAGCGTGGCTTTTAGTAATGGAATTACTTTTTTGACATGTTAAAAAAAATCAATATATAGCGTACATCAATGCTTAGTTTTTATGACTATATATTTTTCAAGTGCGTTTGAATGTAATTGAAGCTCTCTAAAAGGTTAGCAATCCGATTAAAAATCTACTTAAAAAACTATAATTTATTTTAATTAATAAATCCTTTTTAAAATATAAACTCAAAGAGATGGATATTAATGGATGTTGTACCAACGTATTTCGTGTAATGCATAGTTAATAAAAATAACTAATCGAGTATCTTAAGTTATTCATGGAAATTAAGTTGGGATTACAGACTACGCGAGAAAACAAGTGTTTCTGCAGGTTTTATATCAAAACTTTTTTTGGTCAAAATAAATAAAATATTTCTGAGGTACAGTCATAGAGTTTAATTTTCTTCACATTATGATATCAACAGGTGCTATAACCACGTGAAGAAAATTAAACTCTTTAGCTATACTGGAAAAGCATTTGATTTATTTTATTCAAAAATATGTTTTGATATAAAAACTGCAAAAACACTGTTCTTAACTTGTGTTCCCTTCACCCCCACCCTAAGAGCTTAAAATATAAATGTCGGTCTAAAAAAAATAACACCTCAGCTGTGATTACATACGGGTATTCAATAAAATCGATAACGTATGATTTTTTGACTTTTTACAATAAAAATAATATTTTGAAAAGTGATCAAGGTTAAAATTAATCAGTTACAACACAAATTATTTAAAGTTCACCACAAATTATATGATATAAAAATATCGTGTTTTATGAAGGGAAATGTAGGAATACACAATTGTTTAGTCTGGATTTTCATGGAAATGTAGCCTACTAAATTCAAATCAAATTTTCAATTCGGTTAAATAAATTTAAAAATAAAATTAAACAAAAAAAATCATGTTTAGTCCCACAAACGAGAGTTAGTAAATAAAAAAAGTTGACATGTGTTTTTAATATACATTTTGCATCAGCCAATACTAGCGACTATGCCTAGTGATCCAAGAGCTTGCAAGAAGGGTCTATGTCTCAGCAATAACATCCCAAAATTTATTATTTTTTTTACTTTCTCACATAAATAAATTGTTGACCACGGGGATCTCTGGTGCTAAGTGCTCGCCTCAGGTCCAAATTTTTTTTTTCTAGCACCGCGTCTTACTACCCGTTCGGGTTATATGCCTATTAAGAAGGTTTTAATTGAGAGGAAGTGCACCCGCATTTGCGTTGAAGGAGACTGGAAAAACATTTATGTAAAACCACCCTTAGTGCACCTGAATGGGATTTGAATCCCGATCTCCCCGTCTTAAACCCCGTCAACCCGAGTTAGACGACGTGGCCAATGAAGTGGGTGATTTATTTATCAGTACGTCAAGAAACAAGAGAGAAAAGAAAAGTGTAAAAAAGAGAAATATACGCCTTGTTTTAGAACACTAGGGGACACAGAGTTTTGATAAAATAAAAACATATACACGGTTGAGCACAATCCGGTGAAGTTAATACTAAATTTAATATAAAATCATGCAATATGACTAAGGTAAGCGGCAGCCTTAAGGTAAAATATTTATAAAGTTAGATTGCAAATTATTGGCAAAGAAAAACCGCTACAGTTAAATATATTGAGACGATATGCGTTTGATTAAAGCTTTTGGTTCAAAATATAGGGAAAAAATCATCCTCGCTCGTGGGGCCTCCTATGCTTGGGGGCCCTGGGGACACTATCCCACTGCCCCGGTGGTAGTTACGGCCCTGGACTTGAGCAAACACTAAAAGGCAAAAAGATTTGGAATTCAATGGGGGGTGGAGGAAACCGATACGATAGTGGATACCACGTGCTGAGCATCCCTCTCGATATCTTAAGGGACGTTAGTCCTTGAGAGGAAAGGACAAGGGTCCTTGATGGAAGTGGCCCTTCTCTGGTATCATGAGAGTTTGGCAGAAGACAAACCCTCGACACCCCCCCCCCCCCCCACCTTCGTATAGACGCGTCGTTTGGGGTTTAGTAAGGAAATGATCTATAGCCGGCTTTATCTTAATTTAAAATAAAATTGACTTCAGGTAATCAATCTTGTGATTTGTTTGATGCAGATCTTCACATCTGTGCACCGTAGTTTGCCAACATCGTTATATCATTCAAGTAGTTCCATTCTTGGTCTCTCTTAATTCCTCCCTTCCACATCTCCTTCAATATCTATCTACGTCAAACTATCATAGCTTAGTATATGTCCTACCACGTTAACTCTTCTTGGTTGTATACCTTTCCAAAGTTTCCTTTATTCATTTTCTTTTCTTAGCCATTCTACATTTGATACCATCTCTATACATGATATTTACAACTTTCTTCTGTCACACCACGTTTCAAATGCTTCTAATCATTTCTCGTACCATCTGGAGAAAAGCACACCTTTTAAGGCCCTAGCTCTGTGGAGTGCTACCGGACAGGGCTCGAGGAAGAATCATACGTTTGGAAATGTAAGTTTCCTCAGATCGAGTGAAATTTGTATGTTAATATTTTCAACAGCTCTTCTAAGATAATGTATCAATGTTTGTTAATTGTTACATTTTCTTTTCTTTTTTTTATGAAGCCGGAAGTTTTCTATTGAAAAATGCCAATTTTATCTATATCTAATCACTATTAAAACTATAGAGAAGGTGTATATATAAAAAGTATAACTTAATCGTCATGTTTTTATTCTTGAACAAACAGTTTCCTGAAAAAATTAAAAAACAATAAAAATTATTGAAGATAATTGTCTGTTTCCATGGCTCTGCATTTCCACGCCAAATGAAAAGGGCCAATCACCTTAAGGAAGTACTGAAAGTGCTCTCTCGTTGATTTCCACATTGAATTTCTATGATCCAGAGCGAAAGGGTCTACCAACTTTACCGGGAAAGGTATTTCCACATACCTTCCAGGGTTCTGTTACAGGCCACAGTCTACATGGGACCAACGGCTCTATTTTCACTCCGAAGGAAGCTGTGCTACGGATTGTTATAGCTCAAGAAAAAAACCGTCTATCGTTGGCTGGATTTGAACCCACGATCGTTGGGTCCTGGGACTTTAACACAAGACCACCGAGGGTTACATAATTTGATAAAGATAAAGTTTGTTTTAAAATAATATGCATAACATTATTGCCACAATATTAAAATAAAAGAAAATAAATAATTTTTTTTATGAAAAGAAAGCGGGAAATCAATTTAAAACCACCAAGTTGAGGCTCTAACTCAGGTATTGGGGGAAAAAAACACATTATAAAATGCCGGCCTGACAGCTCTAACCACAGCTCCACCGGCGTGGTGTTTGTTCCTCAGAAAGAAAGAGGAGACTTAGGCGGTTCTCGCATGGTTCACACGGGACATCTCCGTGAAGAGCTGTCGATCTGATTCGCACTTGAACCCGGTGTCAAGACACTGGCAAGAAACTACTTCTGACGTCCTTCTAGGGAATCCCTTCCAGTCTTGTTTCGTTTTATTTCTCTCCTTCCTCTTTCTAAAATTCGATTGAGTGGCAAGAGGTCATAAGGTCAAATAAGACACTGAGCAGACACAGTTCCTCGTAGGGTCTAAAAGGGCACAGGGTTAATAGTTCTTATTTTTTATTTATTTTTTACTTTCTTGCTACTTTACGGTTAGAGAAAGTATTGTGATCGTAAAAAAAAAATTTAAACTAGAGTTTTTTATGAGTGTTGATGTTTCATGACCCCCAAATCTGAAAAAGTGGATTTTTTGTTTGTTTTTTTGAAATTCCATCTGTCTGTTTGTGCCTTGGAAAAGAGCCGAAACTATTTTACCGATCGGGTTAAATCTTCGTACAGTAGCTCCATGGCTTCTTTGGTGCTGACTGACAGCTTTGAAAAGTTACCAGCTCAAATTATGTATCCCTACGCCGAACCATATGATCTGCAAAAACATATGTTTAGCAGCTGTCACTTCTGACGGTCAAATGTTAGGTATATACCTAAATGTTGACTGTCAGAAGTCAGCTGTGAGCTATCAGTCAGCACCAAAGAAGCCATGGGGTACTGTATATATACACTAAATTTCAGCTCCACATATAAATTAGATAGTTTACCTTAACAATGGTAAGTAATAAAGCATAAAATAGCAATTTGACCCCTTATAACTCGTGAAGTGTAAAGATTTGAAACCACTAAATGACTAATTATAACTTATAATTAATTATACACTTCTTAAAATGTCAGAATAAATTTTTAACTGTCCAATGACCTTAAGTGCATTGTGAACTATACATGTATCCAAGCCCAGTCTTATATTCATGATTCTGCCTCCACAGAGACAGCGCTAAGTGATTATAATTAATTAAAGATTATAAGATTAATTATTATTTTTATTATAATTTGTCTTGAGGCAAAATCTAGTTTGGCCTGTATGTTAACATGCTGAATGTATTTTATCCTTACAATTCATATGATAGGATTCTGGTAAAAAAAACATAGCTGACAATTACTTTCACGTATTCATACGTCAAGTCATGTGATCTACAGTTGTCACTTTTGATAGATATTATCAATAACTATAAAATATCACTGATAATAGATTAAAATAGCGACGTTGACTGAAAAAAACTTGTTTGCATTTCATTAAAAGGTACTTTTTTTAACCAGAATGCTAATAATTATTGATATGTGTGTGTGTGTTTATTTGGCTCAAGTCCATCAAACCTTTTCCCTGTGACCATATTCTTCTCTCAAACATTATCTCAGGGATGAAGAGTCCCCCCCCTCCTCCCTTCTACGGATTTTTTGGGACCCAAAGTTCCTGGGATATTATGACAATGAAAACGTAGTCCTCTGAAAGCTTTTCGTTGTTTCGTTCCTTTGAAAAGTGTTAGCCACACACACATTCACTATACGTATTTCAACCGGCAGCTTTGTTACCCACGTGACCGACCGACGTTCATTCCTCAGACCACAACTATTATCAGCACCACTAACGGCACAAATTCTGAGACCTATGCCAATATTTAGTGCTGAATTTGTGCCACAAGAATATCTTATCCCCATAATTTGTGCCTCCATAGTTTTTGTGAAAACTTAAAAAACTGTGGGTTTTACTGTAACCGGACCACGTGGTATAGTGGTCAATACACCTGGCTACGAGCTTAGAGTTTCCGGGCTCGATTCCCGGCTGGTACCTTGGGTATCTTTCACTTAAGAGGAATGATTCCAACGATCACCAGGGTTTGGTTAGTTAAACTTAAGTTAGGTTAAGAATCACACCGACTCCACAACTTTAGAATCATCTAATTGTGGGTACGACGTGTAGACAACGCTCTGTGCCTTCAGAGCGACAAGTAGTCTACAATTAGGAGAACAAACTTTGATATGTTTTTCCCTGTTGTATATGCTACAAGATCGAGGGCGATACCGAACAGCCATCGGTAACTTTCGCCCGGGTTCACGAGACGCCCATTCACGTTCTTTTGTTCTCAGACTATTGTTTGTTTTTCATCAAAGGACATTCGTGTTTTATTACGGTGTGCCCTGTTACTAAGTACAGTTCACATCAACCGGTTGAGTTCAGTTGTATCTTAACCTAGTTCCATTCTTACTGTGCGTGGAAAAAAGTTTTAATTAAGTTTAGTAGAATTGAGTGGAATGATGAAACGGCAGCTTAACTTCTTCGTCATCTTTCTTACACCCTTTTGCCGTGTTCCAAACTTTATTAACACAACTACCATATCTGACTCGGTGGAGTAGTAGTCAGTGAACTTGACCATGAACCTAGGGGTCTAGCGTTCGATTCCCGACTTGTAGCTAGGTATATCTTTCTTAAGGGGAATAATCCCAGACAGGGTTGGTGAATTAGGCTTAAGACTCCCATTGGCTTCACCTTCATAATAACTATTCACATCATCTCATTGCTGGTACGTGTCGACAACCTCCTTTGGTGTATCCTGGGTAATGTTATGTGACACAAGAGAGGCTAATAGTCTACATATAGGGGACCGAACTAGAGGTTATGTCCCTTCATTCAGTAATGCATACGCTAGAAAAATACTAGATCAATCCACCGCATATCCTGCGAGCTCACGGACAAGTAATAGATGCGTCTGATCCGGAGCTGTTCCCACTTGATCTGTCAATTGTAACCACTCTTGTTCAGTGCTGTTCCCACTTGATCTGTCAATTGTAACCACTCTTGTTCAGTGCTGTTCCCACTTGATCTGTCAATTGTAACCACTCTTGTTCAGTGCTGTTCCCACTTGATCTGACAATTGTAACCACGCTTGTTCAGTGCTGTTCCCACTTGATCTGTCAATTGTAACCACTCTTGTTCAGTGCTGTTCCCACTTGATCTGTCAATTGTAACCACTCTTGTTCAGTGCTGTTCCCACTTGATCTGTCAATTGTAACCACTCTTGTTCAGTGCTGTTCCCACTTGATCTGTCAATTGTAACCACGCTTGTTCAGTGCTGTTCCCACTTGATATGTCAATTGTAACCACGCTTGTTCAGTGCTGTTCCCACTTGATCTGTCAATTGTAACCACTCTTGTTCAGTGCTGTTCCCACTTGATCTGTCAATTGTAACCACTCTTGTTCAGTGCTGTTCCCACTTGATCTGTCAATTGTAACCACTCTTGTTCAGTGCTGTTCCCACTTGATCTGATAATTGTAACCACTCTTGTTCAGTGCTGTTCCCACTTGATCTGACAATTGTAACCACTCTTGTTCAGTGCTGTTCCCACTTGATCTGTCAATTGTAACCACTCTTGTTCAGTGCTGTTCTCACTTGTTCTATTAAAATGTATTATTATTATTAGCACCGCGTCTTACTACCCGTTCGGGTTATACGCATATTAAAATGTAGACCAAAGTTTTGTATATAGGAATATATATATATAATGTATATATAAATACATAGGAATATACATAAAATTATACATATATACATAAATTTTATTTTAGATTATCATAAAAAAGTAGCATTTTGTGCTTGTGAGGAACAATGCAATTTCATACTTGCAGCTTTTTGTACCCAAGATACTACGATTATTATAAATTATATTATTGCATTAGGAAAATTATGTATACTGATATTTTACACTCATATTCATAGCTTTTTTTTTTTACAATAATAATGCCTGAAACATCGCAATTGAGATTATTTTTCTATAAAATTATGTACAATAATATTTTAATATCATATTTGCAGCACTTTGTGGCTAGGAAAATGTTTGTAAAATTATAATTCAAATTAATGAATTATAAATTTAAATAAAATGGGGATTTACTATAGTATTTGATTGTTGTGTAAAGTCTCTGACTGTTCAGTAGTTTATACTATAAGATACATACCCATAATTATGTTGTTTTTGAAAAAAAAACCACATGTTTAAAATGCTCTCCCTAAACCAACAAACAAGGAAAATATTTCTTATAGCAAATTTGGTGGTTGTGCCAAGATAAGGGTTAAATAGTAAACTGAAGTTTCTCTTACCTGAACTGAGAGAGAAACTATAGCCAAAATATATCATCACATAATCGAATTCTATGTTTCCTAAAATATATCCAGAAAATTCTCATAAAATGATTAAAATATATTCCTGGCATACCAACATATTTAATATATAAATTTATGACAAGACATCTTGTGAATGTGGGGAATGCCAGGTCTCCACCGTGGTTCGGATTCCACGTTAAACTGAAGGTCCTTCATTTCATCTCATCACCCTACCATTACACATTAGCGTAAGTGCAAATAACCCGAATGGGTAGTAAGACGCGGTGCTAATAATAATATAATAATAATAATAATAATATATATAATTAGAGATGGAAAATTCGATTCTTCGATACCTATCGATTCTTGAAGCTATCGAAAGAATTGAGAATCGAGAAGCTACCGCGATTCTTGATGCCTCGATCCCTAAAAGATTCATGAAGATGATCGTCAATGCTTTATTAAGAGATGAAGGAATATCGGATGTTACAGGCCATTCATACGCGTAAACTATTTTTTCGTTATTTACTCAATATATTTTTCTAATAAAATTTATAAAAGTAGCCTACTAGTCAAAATAAAAAATCTAAAAATTGATTTTTTTTCTTTAATTTGTAAATATGTTACCCACTGCATTCCAGAAACAAAAACAAACCTCCATATTAACAGATGCCAACCCTGTTTTAAGAAATATATTGCGATTGTTTTGCAGATTTACTGTCACAAAGTAAATAATAATATAGGTGAAGTTTATTTTAAAGTTTTAAAGTCTGAATAAAAATCATCCCTGTAATTTGTAAAGACAAATATGTTTCAAAAGTCTAATTGATTAAAAATAGTTTTTAATTTTATATTGTAGGCCTATTCCAGTAAGAATCGAAAAGCTGGTATCATCCATCTCTAATATAAATCCCACGTTTTATATCTAGAGAAAAACATATTTATTTTTCTCCATCGAAAATAACTTTCAATTCGTTAACCCTTGACCCCATTTAATTTAAAATTTTTCTTAAAACTCGTCAAAATCCTTTCTAAAAAGATAAATAAAGTCAGTAAAATAAAAAATGTCACACCTATCGCACCCCATAGACTGATGTCATGACACACTTATAGAAAGAAAGAAAGAATAAGAAGAAAATCCACTCGATCTAAACCTTGCATATTATGTAGTAGCAGAGAACATTCAAACGCACTCTGATTTGAAAAAGGTAGGATCAGGGTTGGGGGGGAGGGGGGGGGGTAAAAACCCGTTACCAGAACATCGCATTTCCCTTCCTCCCATCTTTTCATATGTATAAAAAGAAAAAAAACAGCAACATAAGAATTTCGTTCACCTCATTTTCAACAATACCAATCTTCTAGTTTGCAATACGTGGCACGTAAGAGAGCTAATAATCTTATTGGTAAAGTCTTAGACACCATTGTTAGTGGATTTGGGAAGGGTGGAGGGTGGGGGGGATTGAAATGAACTGTGGGCGTGGGAGGGGGGTGGAGTGGAATGATTTTCTGACTTTACAATGACAGAAGAAAATAAAAAAAATAAAAGATGCACAAAAAATATGCATAGGTACTTCATGATTACTAAGCCTCTTCATTTTTTTTAAACCAGAGTTAGTAAGGCATTGAGTTAAAATTGATCTATGTCACACTTTGATTAATTTTGAGAAAATGTTTGACCGCCCGTTCAATATATCCGTATATAAGGTGGGAGTGCACGGAACATTGGTTTTTATAGCAAAAAAAAAAAAAAAAACTTTGGTCAAAATCAAACATCGCTTCAGTAAAAACCTAAAGCGTAATTCTAAAATTAGGTGACCTGGCGGTCTAGGGGTAAGGTGTCAGACTTCTATGCTGGCGGCCGGGGTTCGATCCTCGGTCCCGGCACAGATTTATCTGATTACCAAACCCTTCCTTCACCTCTGACAAGACATCTTGTGAATGTGGGGAATGCCAGGCCTCCACCGTGGTTCGGATTCCACGTTAAACTGTAGGTCCTTCATTTCGTCTCACAATCACCCTACCATTACACATTAGCGTAAGTGCGTATAACCCGAACGGGTAGTAAGACGCGGTGCTAAAATAATAATAATTATAATAATAATATACTAATCAAATAGAAAGGGATTTTGCAGATTTCATATTGAAACTTTTTCAGCTAAATAAGTCAAATAATTCTCCAGTACAAACCTGGAGTTTAATTTTCTCCTCACGTGGTGATATCAAAAGTTGTTGAATATGTTTCAAAGGTATCCTGGAATTTAATGACAATTTTTTCTCTTCGTTTAAAATGTTTGTCCTATAATTCCACCAAGTTCATGTCATATACTCAACGATTGTTGATATCAACACGTGAATCATTTTTTTTATTCACCGAGTCTTACAACCCATCCGGGTTATATAAGTTATTGTACTGATTATGAAAATTGTTTTAGGAAATAAGAAGTTTAATTAATAGGAAGGTGCGCCCGAATTTGCGTAGAGGGAAAGTGGAAAAAACATTATTGAAAAAATAAACTACTCTCAGTACACCCGACTGAGATTTGAAACTCAATCTCTCCGTCATTGAGTCTAGCCTACCGCAAGAGTAGCGCCTTAGACCACGTGGCCACCGAAACGGTGTGTGTAGAAAATTAAACTCCATGTACTGGAGAAATGTTTGATTTATTTGACAAAAAGAAAAGTTTTGCAATAATAACTTTAAAAATATCGAAGCAGTGTTTTGTCAGCTAAACATTCCTGATATTCTACTGACAGTGGCTGACATGTAACCCTCTTCTGAGGTTGGAGGTTACTTCATCCTGATGACATGAAATCATGATGATGATCATTATGATGCGGTGTCGTAAGAGTCTCAAACATAACTTAAAAGCCTAAATAACAAGAAATGGCTAGCATAGGAACTATATCCCTTTCTGAAAAATACCTTTGGTACCAATGTGAATCGAACCCAGACATCTGGATCAGTAGTCATGAATACCGACATCTATACCATGAGACCAGTCAGTGGAGGAGAAGAATACAATGATACATTTTTTTTTTAAACTTCATAGCGCGCGGTGACCTGGTGGTCTAGGTGTAAGGTTTTGGTCGGACTTCTGTGTTGGGGGTCCGGGGTTCAATCCTCGGTACCAGCACAGGTTTATCTGATTGCCAAACTCTTCCTTCACCTCTGACAAGACGTGTATTAATCACAACTTGTGAATGTGTGGAATGCCAGGCCTCCACCGTGGTTCGGATCCCACGTTAAACTGTAGGTCCTCCATTTATCTCACAATCACCCTACATTACACATTAGCGTAAGTGCGTATAACCTGAACGGGTAGTAAGACGCGGTGCTTAGATAAAAAAAATAATAATAATAATAATAATTTATAGAGCGTGTTTGGGATTCGAACACCCATTTACAGATCCAGATAAGATATGACTGGTGTATTTAAGGGGTAGCTAGTTAGATAGGCAAGTAGTTTGGGTGATCAACCTCAAATCTCTCTAAATTTGGCCCCACCCGCGAGAGAACTAACGACCAAAACTGATGTAATCGTTAGTGCTACGTTAGTTAGTGCGGCTCAGTAAACACAAAGTTCCCGTCAGTACTATTTTTCGTGCGAGCCATAAACTAAAATCAGTGGTACTGACCAAGTTGGCGTCAATCTGACACATCTGCCGGTGTAGCACTAACCGTTAGTGCTGGTCAGAACAGATGAACTTGATGTTTCATCTGTTGCCCCACTGAAACGGGTTGTTGTGTTAGAAATGATGTCTTATATTCAGGTACTTTCATCTTATTCGTGCCAAAATGTATTCCTCAGAGGAATAGAATTCAAAGGGAAAATAAACAAAACAAAACCAAAAGCAACACCAGAAAGACTGGTTTAATCATCGTCGTGTATTATTTCGTTAGAGAGATTGCAAATTAAAATTTACATATTCATCTAGTCCCTCACCCCCTAACCCCCCCTCCCTTCCCAAATGTTTAATTGAATGTCTTCTTTCTATTCTCTTCCTGGCTCAATATTTTTATTGGTTTGGTTTTAATTGACAAGACTCATTCGAGGTTTTTTTTTCAATGCATACTATAACAAGCAAAAAATATAAAAATTTAACAAAAATAAAAATAAAATAGCGAACATGTTTGTAAATTTCTTTCTTCATTTGCAAACTTTGGAAGGGGAACAATGTGGATAGCTTCAAAAACAATTACAATAGAAAATTTCTTAAATTAATATGTTTCATGTTTGTAAAATGTGATCTGTGTTAAATATAATTTGATTACCCTAATTTCTTCTTTTAAACGCCATTAATAATTTTCAAAACTTAATTTGAAAATCTCTAACTATATTTTAACAGAAAAGCTATCAGCTTTTTTCCATAAGTAGATAATTTATAATCTGATTTAAATGTAAAGAAACTGTTTTGATAGTTAAATCTTGTTCTGTAATTAATTTAAATATAGTCATACACCATATCTTGTTATCTGCAGCTATCATATTTGATGAATATTATCAATACCTATAAAATAACAATAATTATATAGTAAAATGTTATTAATTTTGACTGAAATTATTATTATTATTATTATTATTATTATTATTATTATTATTATTATTATTATTAGCACCACGTCTTACTACCCGTTCGGGTTGTACGCACTTATGCTAATTTGTAATGGTAGGATGATTGTGAGATGAAATGGAGGACCTACAGTTTAACGTGGGATCCGAACCATGGTGGAGGCCTAGAATTCCCCACATTCACAAGTTGTGATTAATACACGTCTTGTCAAAGGTGAAGGAAGGGTTTGGCAATCAGATAAATCTGTGCCGGGACCGAGGATTGAACCCCGTACCCCCAGAACAGAAGTCCAACACCTCACCCCTAGACCGCCAGGTCATCTTTGACTGAAATTATTCAGATGATTAAAGTTTCTTTTTAACAGAATCTTAATATATCTCAGATATTTGCTTAGAGCTAAGTAATTCTTAGTTTTTTTAAAATATATTTCAAATAAAAGATTTTTATCTCCATTAATAATACTACAACTTTATAATGATAAGTTATTTTGTGTCTCAAATAGTTGTGAAAAAATTATGAAAATTTGGAAAATTTTCTTCATGTAAAGTTCCCTCTGAGTCATTTTCATCTATAGTGATAAAGAGTGTCTAGAGCTTTCAAAATCATTTTAGCGAATTTCGAGAAAATCAATTTTTTTATCTCTTTTTTCCCCCTTTTAATAAACTACCCTTAGGTTTAGGGGTGGACATATAATTTTTAAATACCTCTGGTGGATATTATGAACACCCCAGATATCAAGTTTTAGCCCCCCCTGTAAAATATGTTCGGCTCTAGCCCGAGGTTGGTTCGGATTCCACGTTAAACTGTAGGTCCTTCATTTCATCTCACAATCACACTACCATTACACATTGGCGTAAGTGCGTGTAACCCGAACGGGTAGTAAGACGCGGTGCTAATAATAATAATAATAATAATAATAATAATAATAATAATAATAATATATAATAATAATAAATAATAATCTAGCCCGAGGTAAAGACGGACAGACAGACAGCATCGCGAAAACAACTTTTTTATTTCAGGGGTCATGAAACGTCGACATTTACCAAAATCTCGATTATAATTTTTCGACGATCACAATACTTTCTCCCCGAATCGTCGAGAGAAATTAAAAAGTAGTAATTAAAATACCAACCGTTTTATAAATCTCCAACTACTAAATTTACACCTGACATTGGATTTTTTTTTAAAGATATGTAAAAATTGATTTTATTAAGTTGTGTTTTATTGGAGAATCACTATTTTTATATCTTTTCTCTACTTATTTTATCCTACTTGGTGGACTATTCATATATTTAAATTCAAAATTATGTCCCACTCAGCCCAAAAATTTCAAACAGGCTTTCTTTTAGAGAATAGTATAGAGAAGTGTTTTATTCAACCTGGGGCACGCGAAGATAACTTAGGGGGTACGTAACATTTAATACATATATTTCTCATTTAAAACATAATATTTATTTTAGATATAGATTATAGACAAAAGTATAACTTGAATTATATACCAAAAACGTTGGAAGGTACTTTTTTTTTCACCCTCGCGTCTTACTAACTGTTCGGGTTATACCTCTGTCCTAATTACACTATTGTGTTAGGGATGTGTAAGGTTGAATTTGGAGAAAGTGTACCTGCATTTGAGTGGAAGAAGATTGAAAAACTACTTAGGAAAACCCTCCCTCGCCAGGAATCGAAGCCCAATATATCCATCACAAGCAGTATATTCTGTTGCGATAGTGACGCCTTAGACCATGTGGCCACCAAAGGGGATTTTTGCTTTTAGGGCACAAATGTAAGAGTATTTATGTCTAGGGATACGTGAACAAAGAAAAAAAAAAGTTCAATACCACTGGTACAAAGAGGAATTAGAATCAATTTTTTATAAATATTTCCCAGTGTGAAGAAATATTTGTTTGAATCAACTTGTTTATTTTTCAAAGTCACTTTTTCTATATAAAGACCTAGACTACTATTTAAAGATTTAATTCAATATTCCATATTTGAAAAAAAAATCGAGTTTTTTTTAACTGCCCTGTGTTTTCCCGGGTTTTTTTTCATACACAAAAAAACAACCTTATTTTCCCTGTTTTCCAGGTGTCTTGTGGTAAATTATTATTATTATTAGCACCGCGTCTTACTACCCGTTCGGGTTATACGCACTTACGCTAATGTGTAATGGTAGGGTGATTGTGAGATGAAATGAAGAACCTACAGTTTAACGTGGAATCCGAACCACGGTGGAGGCCTGGAATTCCCCACATTCACAAGATGTCTTGTCAGAGGTGAAGGAAGGGTTTAGAAATCAGATAAATCTGTGCCGGGACCGAGATTGAGCCCCGGCTGCCAGCACAGAAGTCTAACACCTTACCCCCAAGACCACCATGTCACCGTCTTGTGATAAAGAAGTTAGTGGTCGACGTCACACTATCACATCTGTCGACTCTTTTGATCGTAAACAGACTGTACTAAACGGAGCAAGTATCGGAGGGACGTAACTCAGGAGTCAACCACTCCTCTTGATTGCTGCGGGAAACAAGAGAAGGCGGTTAGGGGTGCGCGCGCATTCAAGCGCTATATCTAGTACCAAACAGCGAAATATTCATAACGGCTCTTCTCATAATTGCTTACAACATTATAAAGTCCAATGTTCATAGGAAATACTGAGTCTGATATCTAGGAAAGCTACTAGATCTCCTTTCGCGTATTCATACGTCAAGTCATGTGATCTACAGCTTCCAATAACTAAACCTCGCGCGGTCTTCTCCCTCTTTCGTCAAAAAATAGACATAAACTAAAAACTCTTTTAAGATTTGTGAAACTAAATAATAGGTCTATACATTGTTGTAGAAGCACAACACCAAAGATAATAAATGAAATAATATACACTGTTACTTACTCTATGGCTTTAGGAGCTAGGAGCAATGTTACAGAAAAATTGAGAAAAGAGAAACATCTTTGTCCACCAAAGAGCATAAGAATCCAAATCATTTTCAATGATCTAAATTAAAAGGTATATATATTTTATTATAGCTGAGAAATTATTGGTTCTATAAAAATATATCTCGAATAATTTTTTTTATCTTTAATAGTACTACGACTTTACAACGATAAGTTATTTCGTATTTCAAATAGTTGTGGAGAAATATCGGTAAGTTGGAGGATTTCCCTCGAGTAAAGTACCCTCAAAATCATTTTCTTGAGAAAATGAGAATAGCCGTCTTGTTTATAATTATAAACAATTTCTAGATATAAAATTTAATCAAAATCGTTAGGTGTGAATTTTGAGATTATTTTTCTTGTTTTTTGCCCTTCAGTAAACTACACTGAAATTTAGGGTTAGAAATATAATTCCAAAAAACTCATCTGGGGGGCCTGATGAGCACCCCAGATACCATGTTTTAGTCCGATTGGTAAAATAGTTTCCTCTCTAGCCTGAGTTTACAGATAGACAGACAGACAGACAGGGCATAGCGGATACCACTTGGTCGGGTTTGGGGTGTGATGAAATATGTAGGCATCCAGCAAAATCTAGATATATTTTTAATACTGTGTCGTACTACCCATTTGGGTTATACGTTTATGTACTAATTATGCTAATGGTTCTAGGAAGTAGGAAGGCTATATTTATAAGAAATGTACCCGTATTTGAGTGGAGGAAGAGTGAAAAATATTTTTTGGAAAAACCAACCGACCGAGATTCGAACCTCGATCTTCTCGTCATCGGCAGCTTAGTCTACTGCGAGAGTAGCGCGTTAGACCATGCGGCCACCGAATAGTGTTTATTTTAATATCACAATAATTCTTCTCTCCGAAAGGTCGAGAGAAAGTAATAACTAAAAACAATGTACTTAGTAGAAAAATAACCTTTTTTTAAAAAAAAAAACAATTTTCATAAAAATATATTCTCGTGTGTGTGTGTGTTGTGTGCGCGTGTGCGCGCGCGCGCTACTTGGGTCTCTCTCCACTGAACCTTGAAGTTAAAAACCCTTAGGCAGCAGATATGCGCCATTTAGATATCAGCCGCAGACATACATACAGCTTGTACGCAAATAAGTCCGTGTGTGTGTGTGTGTGTGTGCTTGAAACACATGTTTAATGGAGGATATGTTTTCAAATGTTGCCACCGCCTACTTCACCTCCCCTTCACTTAAACCCCTGAACCCCCGTAGGCAAATTAGCGGGGGTATGGAGGGAGAGGGCTTTCGACTACCCTCTCTTGGAGATATATTCCCTCCCCCTTCTACAGTATCTGTGTGTGTGTGTGTGTGTGTCTTATGGCATCGCATGTTAGTTACAGTGGGATTGTATTTGGACAATCTACCACCCAAAGGCGGAAACTCCTGTTTGATGTACTACACAATATATGTTTTATATATATATATATTATTTAACATACAACCCTAACATAACGTATACAATATTTTTGTCCACTGCGTGGGTGCATAATTGTAAAGAACTTGTTTATCGTCATGTTCAACCACGTGGTTTAAATTCGTCGGTCGCCATTTCGAACCTATATTCGTTAGACCTTTTGTGAAAGTGATATAAATAATAATTTTTTTAAGTGGAATAAAACGATAAATAAGCTTTGTGCCCGTCCTCAAATAAAGATATAAATAATATTGACCTACATTACGGTGGTTAACTATCACATTCATACATTACCGTATGTTTTCATTACAGCTATCCAAAGTTATAGATGTCATCTGTTGGCGTAGGGATATATTAGGGACTATATTTTAGTAACTGTATGAGCTATCATCCAAGTAAACTAAGGTCGTGAATGAACTATACATAACTATCTCATCACGCCGTTCTTGCACGGAGTAGGTAAGAAACTGAATATAGCTATAAAAAAACTTCATACGTAACCCATCTTCACTTAAAAAATATATTAACAAGTAACAAAATTGTTATCGCTATTCCCATTAGAGCTTAAATAGATTAGTAGGCCTACTTAATAAAAAAAATAAGTTTGGATTAAAAGTAATCAATATTGATCTGAAAACAAGCCAAACTTTATGACAAAAGTTCAAAACTAATTTCGAACTTAGAAATAATTTACATATCTGAATTAACGATTGTAGTTTTCAAGAAGCGTTCAATATCCGGTTTTTTGGAAATTTTAGGTAATAATTCATTCAGTGTTAGCTCGCTGGTGGCATGAAATTAAGTTTCCGGTGGATTTAATAATAATAATAATAATAATAATAATAATAATAATCCAATAGCTCAGATGGTATGGTGGGTTTTCTTATCCTCCAGATTAAAAAAAAATTAACTTTAATTTGTTTATAGTGTGAACATTTAAAGATGAGTTAAGTATATGATTAAATTTAAAATGCGTTTGTTTTTTATGATAATGCTTTAAACATGGTTACATCTACAAAAAATATTGTAATTTTGACAATTTTTTAGAAAATAGTGGCAAGAGGGATGGGGATGGACCCTTTTATGAAAAACAAAAAAAACACCTCGTACATACAGCAGAGATTCGAACCCTGGCTTTACCAGCTCCGGCAATTAAGATAGGACTAGATTGACGTCTTAGGCTAATTTCACACCAACCAATTCTAATATAGACAAGTGCATTGCATTCAAATCACACCAGTTAAGGGGGGAGGGGGGTTTCGCATTAAATCAGTCGTTAACTTGACTATGTAGACTGTGTAAATGATACAATTATTTTATTAAGTGAACTTGATTTTCACCTGATGGATATGAATATACTTATGCTTATTATTCTTCATAGGATAATTAACAGAAATATAATAAAACAGAAACCCGCCTCTGTGACGTAGTTAGCTAACGCGTCAGTTTCGTGTTGAACTAGACTCCTGAGGACGGGGAAATTGAGGTTCGAATCTCGGTCGGATGAATTGGAGGGGAGGGTTCCTTAAATTGTTTTCCACTCACCCTCCACGCAAATGCGGGTTCACTTTCTCTAAATTCAACCTTCCCGATTCCTAATCCATTAGAGTAATTATTATTTAAGCGCATAACCCGAACGGGTAGTAAGACGCGGTGCTAAATAAATATTATTATTTAAGAAGACACAAGTTCGGTTCTTTCAAACCATCTGTTTTCTAATTTTTTTATTCCTTTATTTCCAATCACCTCTTTATTTCGATGATTCCCATGTTTTACATCGTATATTTCACTATGATCCCTAACAAAACAATAAGCCTTTTAACATCCAGCATTAAAAACGTATGAAATCCTTAACTAAAATGAAACATAAAACAGTAGTGATGTAAACACAGGAGATACAAAGACTGACAGGATTTCAACCGGTTGAGTCGAGACCAATCTTATTATTATTATCACCGCGTCTTACTACCCGTTCGGGTTATACGCACTTACGCTAATATGTAATGGTAGGGTGAGTGTGAGATGAAATGGAGGACCTACAGTTTAACGTGGGATCCGAACCACGGTGGAGGCCTGGCATTCCACACATTCACAAGTTGTTATTAATACACGTCTTGTCAGAGGTGAAGGAAGGGTTTGGTAATCAGATAAATATGTGCCGGGACCGAGGATTGAACCCCGGAACCCGAGCACAGAAGTCTGACACATTACCCCTAGACCACCAGGTCGCCGAGACCAATCTGGACTTGATCTGATTGGATTGGACGTGACGTATGAAAGCATTCGGCGCCCCTTCGTTTAAAACAATGTTGAACCAATAGTTGAATAATGGAGTGTCTGATGTGACGGGACTGGACTTTTTTGGTGTGTTATGTTTTTATAAGTGAACATCTACTTGAGACTATTTGTTTTTATCACCGCGTCTTACTACCCGTTCGCGTTATATGCCTACGTACTAATTATGCTAATGTGTTAGGTATGAGGAAAGTTAAATCTATATTAATTGAATCCATATTTGCGTGAAGTAAGAGTGGGATAAACATTTAGTATTATTTATTATTATTATTATTTTTATTATTATATTTAGCACCGCGTCTTACTCCGTTGGGTTATACGCTTAAGTACTAATTGCTAATGGAATAGTAATTGGGAAGGTTGAATTAAAGTAAGTGACCCTAATTTGAGTGGAGGAAGAGTGGAAAACAAATCGAGGAAAAAAAGAAAAACCTCAGTTCACCTGACCGAGATTCGAACCTTGATCTCCCCGTCCTCAGTAGTCGGGATCAACAGACTAGCGCGTTAGCCAACTACGCCACCGAGGCGGGTAGCATTTAGTAAACCTCCCTCAGTGCACCTAACTGGAATCGAACACCGATCTCCCTGTCATCGGCAGTCTAGTCTTATTTCGAGGGTAGCGCGTTAGACCTTGCGGCCACTTAATCTCGTTTGATGATGTATCTGGTGTTAACGCTCTCAGGCGAAATTAATATCAATATAAACGTTGACATTTGGGATATATATATCTCGATTAAATTAGTTCCATATAAACCGTTGAAATTATTTTACAGAAATAATAAATTGCAAATTTTCGGTCCCACATGTTTAGGTCAAGGTTCTATCCTAGGCCAGTTGCGCCAAGGATGGATTTTTCCCCATCCGCTCCTCACCCTAATGCTGATGCGTTTACTCTAAAACCCCACCTCCTCCCTAATTATCTCCCAAGCTCCTATTATATAAATAATCTCGTTGATATAACGAGGATCAGATATCAGATATTAGTGAGCAGAGTCATCCCTTGCGGAGTATCAAGGTTTTATTCGATAAGGGTGGGGGGATTGTGAGCGTAGGGGATGTACGCGAGGGGATAGTGGGGAGGAGAGGAGGTGAACATATGGAGAACAGGATGATGACATATCACATATTGAAATGTCTCGAGCGGCCAATCCCCATCCCCCCTTATAAACACACTCGATGCTGTGTAACCGATGATTACAATGTCAGCGATATTCGCGGCCGGTCTGGGATGATAGTGGGGGAGGGGGGGGGGTCGTAAATAATTTGCGCGAACGTCCACCACGCTCGGTCCGGGTCCGCTGAAAAGTGAAGGGCTGTATATGTGTGTGTGTGTATGTGTATGTGTGTGTGTGTGTGTGTCTACGGACCACGAGGATGCTACAGACATACATAAACGAGGAGGGAAACATCCCTTCCTGCCCCAATTACACTTTGTGTGATTACTCACTGCAGAACTTTATGGTTTTTACACGGGAACTTGATATTCCTTATCCTCTCAGAAGGTGCAGGATTAAATCCTCATAAGGTGAGGATAATATCTTAATAAAGTGAGGACTATACCCTCAGAAGGTGAGGGATATACTACCCTCAGAAGGTAAGGGTTATACCCTCAGAAGGTGAAGGGATATATCCTCATAAGGCAAGGACCATATTTTTCATTGTAATTAATTAATTCCAAGCAAAAGTTAACTCACCATTCTCTGTAAGAAAAAATATGCTAAATTAGGTTGCTCGCATATTTAAAACACATACACACACAAACACACCGTTAGAACAAGTTTATTCAAGACATGATCACTTTGAACGCTCAGTTACAACTGCCTAAGACGAAAATGATGAAAACTATTCAAATTGGAAAAAAAAAATCATTAACTGTAAGAGCAGACAACTCAAAAACTACACTTTAACGGTCAATTCACCTCTTGTGGTGATTGGTGACAGTGTTTCTCACCCCTTGTGTAGGCTATTACTTATAAGATAGTCATAGTGTAATACGTCGAGGTAAGACTGACACTTTTAAAGGTACACTGAGTGTACATATAAAACACTAACATAATTCAGAGAAAAATAAACTAATGCAGGAAACTGAAGTGTGTAATAATGGTTGAGAATTAAACCATCACTACTGGAATGTATTGCTAGTAATTCCACTAATTAGTGGTCACTTCTGACTATATTATTTAAAAAAAACTAAAAAAACTATTTAGTAGATTAGTTTTCAAAAATTGCCATTAGCTAAATCACATAATAATTTAATAACGAAATCTGGTATTTAAAAAAACTGAATGTCTATGGGGATAAATTATTGTTTTACATGTGAATTAAAATTTTGATTTGAATTAATTCTCATTTGTACAAACTGTTTAAATAAGATAATCTATCGTGCAGTTTGAAGTTGCTCTTGTAGATTATAGATTCAATAGGAATACTACCCGCTTTGGTAGCCACGTGGTCTAACTAACGCACCAAACTAGATGGCCTATGACGTCGAGATCGAGGTTCGAATCTTGGTGAGGTGTACTGAGGGTGGTTTTTCCAAAATGATTGCCCTAAAATAGTTTTATTACACTCTCCATCCACGCAAATTAGGGTACATCTCTTCTAAATATAACCTTTCTAATCCCTAAAACTACAGTACATAAGCCTATAAGCGTACAGCCCAAATGGATAGTAAAACGTGGTGGTAAAAAAAAGGAATACTCTTAAATATATAAATAATATATATATATACCTACACCTGACCTACTTTCAAATTTATAAGGATGATCTCAAGCTCTGTTGTTTCATACATGCTCGTGTCATACTACCCGTCCATTGTATTTGTTTTTTTAATATTATTTTTCTTATCACCGCGTATCATTACTCATTTGGGTTATACGCATGTATACTAATTACACTAATGTGTTAGGGACGAGAAAGATTTTAGTTTAAAGGAGGTGTACCCTAATTTTCATGGATTTGAACCCCAATCTCCCCGAAATTGGCATTCCCATTCTATTGAGAGAGTGACGCCTTAGACCATTCGTCCACCGAGGCGAGTTTTACGTATATTCAATATTGATAGAGATAGGGTTGACAAAAGTATAATTTAGTATGAGTGTATACGCATTTGCGTTGAATGAGAGTGGACAAACATTTAAGTAGAACCTTACTTTGATGTATTCAGCTAGGATTCAAACCCCGATATCCACGTCACTTTAAAGCTAGACGAGACTGACACTTTTGTCAAAGTGTCCATCAGTACAGGTCCAAACACATTACCCTCTAACTTTGTTGTTTCCTAGTGGTCTATATTTCATTGAAATAGAGCATTCAATCAGATTCCTGATAAAGACTCCTCTATAGGGCAAATCTGGGAAATAGTGCTATTTTTTTTTTACGTTGTCGACTGCAATATTAAATAAAAAAACGAAAGTAGAATTAAATTAGTAATGAGTTCAAAAATGACAAGAACTTTTTTTTGTAAACAAAAAAAAAGTGTTTACGCTATCAAAACGTTAAGTTGGAAAAAAAAATGGAGCTATGAAATGACACATCATACAATTACTCGTAACCTGGACAGAAAAAACAACAAAAAACAGAAAAAGTCCTGTAAAACTGTTCCACGGTACTAGAATTCCTGTAATTAAATGACAGATTCCGTCAGTTAACTAATAATGTAAAGTGGTTACGTGGCTTTTTTATTATGCTATTTTTTTTTCTACTTTCAAAAAAAATATAAAAACGCTAATCAGTTTTGAAAAGTATACTCGTGTACGATGCGTAACAAAACAAAAGGTACGAAGCGACATTAATTACCAACACTTTCCTCTCTTTTTATAATCTTTTTTCTATTTTTCACCAGCAGTAATTCCTCTCTCTCCCTGAAACCAAAAGAGATGACGAAGGAAAGAGAGATGGAGGAATAATAGATAGCTACAAACACCAACAGATACAGAAACAATTGAACTAACTAGTTAATTCGGTGATGGGTGCTATATTTTTCAAACTCGCTATGGTAGGTAACGAGCCCCCGCCAACCCTCCGACCCCCCCTTCATCCCACCCCCTCAAATCGATTCACCCCAGATATAATATACAAACCAAGACAACTACTCCTGTCCACACACGCGTAAAGAGGCGTGAGTTTCGTCTTGTCTGGTTCGGGGGTGTGTGGATTCGTATCCCGGTTCGGGTCTACTAAAGGTGTTTATTCTATTTTCACTTAAATACGCTTACACTTCTCCTATAAATTCTAATTTATTATTGTAAATAACCAAAATTCAAGAAGGGTGGAATCATAACTATCACTTGAGGTTAGGCCATATTACTGATTACTTATTTTTTTTTAATGTCTCAAACTATAATAAACTATTTGAGTAAACAAATACGATTGTGTAAAGCCATTCATTTTCCTGTTGTACCTTGTACGGGACACCTGGTACAATGCCCAAGGACCACAGTTTCAGAACCACTGTTTTAAAGGGTGTTTATATATATATACATTATAGCTACGAGTATCCGGTCTGTGACTATCCGACTCTCCGTATTATCCAGTCCGGTTCTAGGTGTTAACAAGTGCGTTTTAAAATAAACAAACTGGGATAATATACCACGATGTTTTTAAATAAAAACTAGTATCACCACCCTGCAACACGTATGCATATACATATTATAAAAAAAAGTATAAACTTAGGTTAAATGGGTTCCGGTTAGTAAAAGGGTATAGGTAAAATGGGTTCCGGTAGTAAAAGGGTATGGTAAAATGGGTTCCGTTAGTAAAAGGGTATAGGTAAAATGGTTCCGGTTAGTAAAAGGGTATAGGTAAAATGGGTTCCGGTAGTAAAAGGTATAGGTAAAATGGGTTCCGGTTAGTAAAAGGTATAGGTAAAATGGGTTCCGGTTAGTAAAAGGGTATAGGTAAAATGGGTTCCGGTTAGTAAAAGGGTATAGGTAAAATGGGTTCCGGTTAGTAAAAGGGTATTGGTAAAATGGGTTCCGGTTAGTAAAAGGGTATAGGTAAAATGGGTTCCGGTTAGTAAAAGGGTATTGGTAAAATGGGTTCCGGTTAGTAAAAGGTATAGGTAAAATGGGTTCCGGTTAGTAAAAGGGTATTGGTAAAATGGTTCCGGTTAGTAAAAGGGTATAGGTAAAATGGGTTCCGGTTAGTAAAAGGGTATAGGTAAAATGGGTTCCGGTTAGTAAAAGGTATAGGTAAAATGGTTTCGGTTAGTAAAAGGTATAGGTAAAATGGGTTCCGGTTAGTAAAAGGGTATAGGTAAAATGGGTTCCGGTTAGTAAAAGGGTATAGGTAAAATGGGTCCCGTCTTCCGTCAGCCTATTAGCGTTACCCAGGATACACCACGTGGATGTTGACTGAATAGTCGCCCGAAAATTTGTTTTATTTTCTTCTAAACACTTTAGAATATTGACAACTCTTGTTGCACGTCAGAATACCTTATTAATTTACTGGTAAAAGGGTGACCTGGTGGTCTAGAATAAGGTGTCGGACTTCCGTGCTGGGGTCCGGGGTTCAATCCTCAGTCCCGGCATGGATTTATCTTATTACCAAACCCTTCCTTCACCTCTGACAAGACGTGTATTAATCACAACTTATGAATGTGGGGAATGCCAGGCCTCCACCGTGGTTCGGATCCCACGTTAAACTGTAGGTTCTCCATTTCATCTCACAATCACCCTACCATTACACATTAGCGTAAGTGCGTATAACCTGAACGGGTAGTAAGACGCGGTGCTAATAAGTATAACGGGTATAAACCTAAAAACACGCTGTTTCGATAAAAGTAGATCTTGTGATTTCTCCAATCTTAAACTCATTCATTTTTTATCTCAGAATAATACTTAGATTCAGCAAGTATAGTGATACTTTTCAAACTACAGCCAGGTATAACACATGGACAGATTTTATCTATCCGTTTAAAAATATTGGGACCCTTTTACGTATCCATTTAAAAGCAGTGGGTCCCATTTTTGAATTGGTGAAAGGGGGCACAAATTTTGGGAACCAATTTATGTTGCCCCTTGCATTATACGCTTATATCCTAATTACGCTAATGGTTTTAGGGACTAAGAAGGTTATACTTCGAGGAAGTGTACCCGGAATATTCGTGAAGCGAGACAATTTTGGAAAATTTCCTCCCTCAGTACACCCGCCTTGATCTCCCCGTCATCGTCAGTCTAGTCTATTGCGAGAGTAGCGTGTTAGACCTTGCTGTCACAGACTTAATGTAATGTTAAAGTGAGTAAATAAGAAAGAGAAAAAAAACACTAAATTATTGATCCTAATGCCTTTTCAACTATCGTAACACCTGCTTCAGTGTTCGAATCCCAGTCAGGTTTACAGAGGGAGGCTTTCCATAATGATTTTCCACTCTCTTTCCACTCAAATACGGGTATATTACCTCTAACATTGTTCCTTCCTCATCCTGCCCCGTTAGAGTAATTATCATATATAACTCACATATAACCTGAACAGGTAGTAAGATGTGGTGATACAAACTGCACCTAGACTTATCTTTCCGTAAAAGTTCTGTTACAACCGAGAGTTCTTATTTCAATATGGCCGGGGAGAGAGGGAGGGGGAATAGGGGGAGTCCCACCCCCCTTCCTACAAACCCATGGCGTAACACACACGGTAAAACCTTTTTAAAAGTAACGATATGAAACAAAATCTCCATTCGTCATAATCCTACTTTACCTAGTGTAGAAGGGAATGGGGGGGGACCATCAGTGCGTTAACGCTGTACATATATATATATATATTTACTATTTCCACAGTCCATCATTTTTTTTGTGGGGGGAGGGGGGGTAAGGCAGGGACGAGGAGTTTCCCAAAATGTAAAGCTTGCTACAATTATTATGCCAGAAGCCGCGGTGTGTGACGTATGCTTAGAGATTAAATTTCCAAGCCAGAGAGACGGAATAAGGCAATTAGATAGCTACGTTTGTTAAATTTTTCTTTATTATTATTATTGTTGTTATTTTATGTAAAGGGAAGGTTTGTATGGATCCATTTATTTCGCAGTGTTAAATATCATCCGTCGACTAACATTAGAAACATAATAATGAATGAAAAATATATATATATTTGGCAGAGATGTTCCGTCACTGTATGGATTTTGTCACATTCTTTTCGTGAATTATACATTTTTTTAAACTATAAATGATTCATTTAAGAAAAAAAATTAGATTAGACCTACTTCTGTGGCTACATGGTCTTGGAGCGTCACTCTCGTGTTAAGACTGAACTGCTGATAACAAGAAGTTCGGGGTTTGAATCTCTGCCGGGGGTACTGAGGGTTCTTTTATTTTAGGTATTTTTTCCGCTCTCCCTCCACGCAAATGCTGTTACACTTATTTTAAATTCGACCTTCCTCATCTCTATCTCCTTATCGTAACTAGTACATAAGCGGATAACCCGAACGGGTAGTAAGACGCGGTGCAAATGAAAAATAAATAGATTAAAAATAAAAATTGTTGCATGGTTTCATGTTCCAAAGCCAGATACAAAAAAATTGATATTAAGAGAGGAATTGAACAAGAAGGGAATTTTTCAGTTGCTTCACTAGTAGGTGAAGGGATAGGTATAAAAAAATCAAATTTTAACAAGAAGAACATTTTAGAAAAGAACTTTTTTTGTTGAGGCCAACATTAATAATATTTTATTATATTATGACTGTTATTTTATAGGTATTGATAATATCTAACAAAAATTACAGCTGCAGATCACGTGACTTGACGTATGAGCATATGAAAGTATATCTAATTACTTTCTAGTTGATGCCCTTCATCTGAAAATTGGACTGTTAACTCTCGTGGTAGATTAACAAACGAGAGGAAATTAAAAACCAAAAACTTGCTAGAAATAATTTTAAAATGCAAATATATATAAAAAAAACGGTATAATTATTATTTTTCTGCGTTCAAAAAACGGACAAATGTTTGTCACGACAATTTCTAGATTAAATTTCAAACACTTGTGAGAGAAAAAGTTTGTTAAGCATGAGGGTGGGTCTATCTACATTTTTATGTGCAGCTTTTTCAAAATTAGGTATTTTAAAATAATAGGGGATTATTTCAACACTTTAGATAAATAAATAGCTGATGAACCTGAGGTCATGGCCGATGAATTATTGTCGGTGGGTGTTATTCGAATAATATATGAGAACTGGGTGATGTGTCATTTCTAGTATCAGGCTAACTTGTAAGTCATCTGTTTATAAAAATAAATACTTAAGTATACCTAGTCAGGAAACAAACCCCAACCTTTGCCTTAGTTGGTAATTCAGTATCTTTTGAGATTGACGTCTTATACGGTGCAATCATCGATATGGGTAGTTAAAGTTATATACACAAATATGTTTGTGTTTTCTTAGTTATATTTATTCTACAAAATCAACTAATCATTACCTGCTTCAGTGATCTAAAGATATAGGAGGGCATCCCAGTAACAATAAACTGGACTACCAATGAAGGGGAAATTGATATTCGAATTCCGGTCGGTTGTACCAAAGAAAATATTTTCTAAATTGTTTCCCAACTCTCCCTCTACGCAAATAAGTTCATACTTTCTCTAAATAATATTTTCTCTCATCCTAAACAAATCATTAAAAAGACAACGCGTATGGTCTAGTTACGTAACTAATTTATGGCGTGAAAAAAAAAGTCAACTCGTTTTCGTTCGAAATCCACTCTTAACTTATTCGAACCACATTCAGTCTTAAAGAGGAGTGACCTTGTGACGTACCTTCCTGTGACGCTGGGCGTCACGTGACTGGAGATCACGCTTCCGTGATTCACGCACCTTCCGCTCTTTTTTTGTTACCCCCTTGGTTCTCTGCAACCCCTTTCCCCCCACCTTCTTCTACCCCTTCAATCATGCGGCTTGCCAACATACTATTTCTCGCTTTTCCCCCTCGCAGTTTTTTTTTTTAAGGAATAAAGTGAATACAAATAGCCGACATAAAGAACGTAACATAAAGGTGGATTTTGTGCGCTGTATACTTTGGACTCAATTTTTAAGATAAGATTGTTCACCAGTTGCAAACAGTCTAACATTTATATTTAGACAGTTTTTTTTTAAATAATTTGAATAGATGTGAAAACAAGATTTAAAAAAAAACTAGTGCTTAGTTTCGTATTGAAAACCAGAGGTGCATTTGGGTATATTAACTATCAAACCCTTAATGAACTTATCTATAGAATTTTGTACAGCTGTAGAGTTAGGGTTCAATCCTTGGCACCAACAGATTTTCTGTTAAGAATTAGATATTGAACGAGGTCAACTCTATCTCGTGAGGACAGATGAGAAACTCGAATAAAAAAAGGAGTTACTTCTTATCTAGGTTCAAAAAATAGTTACAAGTTTTTTTATAACTTGTGGTGGCCAGTTATAAGACGATACAAGTGTGAAATTAATACTATGAGATGGACTGGATATAACTAGCTCAAGATAGAGATAGGGTGTAATGAGGTGGACTGGGTAGAACTAGCTCAAGATAGGGATAGAGTGTAATGAGGTGGAATGGATAGAACTAGCTCAAGATAGGGATAGGGTGTAATGAGGTGGACTGGGTAGAACTAGCTCAAGATAGGGATAGAGTGTAATGAGGTGGAATGGATAGAACTAGCTCAAGATAGGGATAGGGTGTAATGAGGTGGACTGGATAGAACTAGCTCAAGATAGAGAAAACAAAAACGGGATTCCTACCAAGATCATGATATCAGTTTAAGAGTTTGGGAAATATGTTTTCTATCAGACATATTACTCTGGGTAATTTGTGAGCTTATATATATATCAGATGCACAATTATTAAATAGCGTGCTGACATGATTACAAATCACTCTTTAAACAAATTTATAATTATTACAATGATTATGTTGGCTCACAATAATCAACGTCATTTATAAGCAAGCACGTAACTTTGTATGGAATTCCTCTAATACTGTGAGAGCGCCTTGTCAATAGTATTGCGGATAGAAGGGTAGTAGAGGTTGTTGGGGGGTGTCAAGAGGGTTGCACAGTCAGTGTTTTCCCAGGGTATCAAAAGGCGAAGCATCGTCCCTTTTAAGTCCCTCCCTCCCTGCAGGGATAAATCAGGGATATGTTTACTTTATCCTAGTCTCGGTGGCACGTACTAAAAGTATATATAGCCTCATCTCTGACAATCCAGACCTCTACATGGGTGCCCATAAATGGGTGATAATGGGGACTTCAGCCCCTATTATTATTCTGTACTATCTACCTTTTTTTTTTGTTAATTTTTATGAAAAAAAATGTATTTTGGATTTGGCCTCAATTTACTATTAACAACTTTGAACCATCAGTGATACAAATGATAAAATATATATTTCCTCCCATTCCCTCTTCAACAATTATTTTTATTTTTTTCTGTTCAATAAATTTTGTGAAATATATTGTTTCTTTTCAATGGGTTCAGCTACAACTAAATTTTAATTTTTGTACATTTTTTCAGAACTTTTTTTTTTTTTAGGAAAATTGACTGTTGAAACTCATATTATTAGCTCAGAATTATGTTCAGATGGTCTAAAGCTCCCTCCCGAAAGGAGGTTAAATTTCTGAAATTTTCGCCCTGAACTCCAATCAGCCCCTTCATTTGAAAAACCCATATGAGCGCCCTTGAACTTCTAGCAACCAGTGATACCCCAATTTTCTCTTTTTTTTATTTAATTATCTAATAACCAAATCTTACAACCTATTCAAGTTAGACGCTTATACATAATTAATCTAACGTGGGAGGGATGAGGAAGGAGGAATTTTAGAGGTAATCTACCCGCATTCGCGTGGAAGGAGAGTGGGAGACCATCTAGTAAAAACCACCCTCAGAAGTCCCAACAGGGGCTTGAACCTGGATCTACCCGTTACCAGTGAGCCAGTCTAACTCGAGAGTGACGCCTTAGACTGTTCTGCCACTGAAGTGGCTTTAAAAAAATATTACTGGCATTATTCTTTTCATCATTTTCGCGTTATTAGGATGATTTAATAAATTAAATTCCACCCCTGTGGTCTTGGGGTAAGATTCTCATCTAATGATCCGATGGTCGTGGGTTCAAATTCGGGTGAGGTCATTGGAATTTTTTGAGCGATAAATATTCATAGTAAATAAGGTAAATAGTTGTTTCTTGTGTTGGAGTGTACTGATAAAAAGACTAACAAAAAACGCGCCTTTTTAATTTATTTTTTTGTGTTACTGTACCCACATTGTAAATCCCGCAGAGGATGGCGGCGTCATGGCAGCCCAGGCCTACTCGTCGTACTTGCTGCTTAGAGTTTTACGACTTGGAGTATAAAGTTGCGCATGCCAAAATTGCTCTGGTGTATATTATGTATATGTGTATGTGTTAGGGCAAGGACACATAACAAAAGACCCTCCCTCACCCCCCTCCCCGAACAAAAACCTAACAAAAAACACGCACCTCTGGACACGCTACGTCACACGCGGGCCGGTGCTGCCAACGTTCCGCGAAGAAAAGTCCCCTCTGCCTTTTTGGACCCTTGAAGAGGGATCAACGCAAGCGTCGTATTCTCCCCAGCGAGATCATCGGTTCGACTCCAGTACCCGGACCGGTGATCACGTGGCCTAAGGCGTCAGTCACGCTTGCAATACGCGATCGTCATACATCACCGTTGACTTCATAGCCCAGACCGGTGGCTTAGCGATATGGGTAGAACATATTATCCGGCGAGATATATTAAGACTAAAAAAAAACTCGGGTTGATGGTCACAAAGGCTAAGGCGTTATTCTTGCAATAGTAAGAACTTTCGATGATAAGGATATCGGGGTATAAACCACGATCTGGTGTATTTAAGATTTTCTAAATGGTGGCCCACTCTTTCTTCTAAGTAACTTTGGAGTATACCTCCTCAATATTCAACCTATATAATTCCTAAAACATTAGCGTATTAACGACATAATGATCTTGAGGAAACCCAGTTGTGTGGAAATCACCAAGTCTGGTTACAAATCTCCGTAGTTGGCGACAACCACTCACAGCACGTGTGGAAGGTAAGGGGCAGGAGAAGAGGGGAGGGGGAAAGGTGGTTGGAAGAACTCTGCATGATTTAGTTTTGGCTAACAGTTTCTCTGTGTAAATTGTTTTTGTCACGAGATACTATATGGATCAACCAACATCGGAGGTGGGGTTGCTCGCTCTCTGTGGGTCGGGGGTGGGGTTGCTCGCTCTCTGTGGGTCGGGGGTGGGGTTGCTTGCTCTCTGTTGGTCAGGGGTGGGGTTGTTTTCTCTCTGTGGGTCGGGGGTGGGGTTTCTCGCTCTCTGTGGGTCGGGGGTGGGGTTGCTTGCTCTCTGTTGGTCAGGGGTGGGGTTGTTTTCTCTCTGTGGGTCGGGGTGGGGTTTCTCGCTCTCTGTGGGTTGGGGGTGGGGTTGCTTGCTCTCTGTGGGTCGGGGGTGGGGTTGCTCGCTCTCTGTGGGTCGGGGGTGGGGTTGCTTGCTCTCTGTTGGTCAGGGGTGGGGTTGTTTTCTCTCTGTGGGTCGGGGGTGGGGTTTCTCGCTCTCTGTGGGTTGGGGGTGGGGTTACGTGCTCTCTGCGGGTCGGGGGTGGGGTTGCTTGCTCTCTGTGGGTTGGGGGTGGGGTTGGGGAAAGAGGGATGTCGGACCATTTCCACCATAGTTTTTCCTCCCGAGATGAGTGATGGATAATTTCTTTTAAAATTCACCCTCCTCACCCTGTGGGGTGCCTAAAATAGATTGTGTCAAGCTGCGGGAAGCAGGAGGCATATAACCTAAAGAGTAAATAAGATATAAAACCAATTTTCTTTCGGCTTGGGAAAGCTCATCCTGCTGCCCGTCCAGCGATCCGATTATTTAAACTAGTGTGTTTGGGATGGATAAGGTAGGATCTAGAGCTAGGGTGGCCGCATTTTCATGGTGCTTAGTAATTAAAAAAAAAATCTCTGTAAACTCATCTCGGAATTCCAACTCTTGACATCAATCTGTCTTCTGTGACTAGAAAAAAATACGATACTGATGTCTTAGTCCATATGCCTCCGGCTTTATTTTTAAACAACATCATGCTTTTAACTTAATTACCAATAATGAAACAAAGGTAGAGCAAGTATATTTTTACAACCGCTACACCTCCCCCCCCCCCCCTTTATGCTTCTCGATATCCAAGAAAACCCTTTCATATAGCATACGAGTAAGAGTCATTTAATATTAACATGTTTATTAGGGGGGGGGCTAAACACACTTGGTCCCCCCTCCCTCTATCACCATCTTCAAACACACATACAATCCCACAGCCCCCTCGTCCCATTAGTAGAATTTTTTCCCCTAAGCCCTTGGGATACTAAGTTTTGAATACAAATATCAAGTTCAATAACTTAAATGCTCTCAAAAAATATATATAGTATATATTTAAAACAATTTTCATCTGTTTTCATACAAACAATTTTGCAATTATTATTATCATTTATGTTAAATTGTTCTTAGCTTAAACCAAATATTAAAATATATAACACTTAGAGCAGTACTTGAAAAACAAAACTCCCCCAAAACCGTCTTGCCTCCCTCGCCCCCCCTCAGACCCTATTTCAAAACATTATTCTCGCTAGTCAAGCTTAAGGAAGGATTGAAGGAGACGTGAGAAAAGTCAATGTTTTTGCAGTTTTTATAGCAATTTTTTTCCCAAATAAAAAAATAGTGCTCCATTATAAAACTAGAGTTTAATTACCTTCCCACGGTGATATCAACAGTTGTTGAATATCTGTCAAGGGTGTCCTGGAATTTAATGACAACTTTTTATCTTCATTTAAAAAGTCGCACATCTAATGCCGATATGCTCATGACAGGTATTCAACAACTTTCGATATTAACATGTGAAGAAAATTAAACTCGTTTATACTGGAGTATTATATTTGATTTCTTCAGACCAAAAAAGGTTAAGCTGTAAAAACTGCAAAAAACACTGACATTAACTCACGTTCCATAAATCCCCCCCTCCTCCCCCCACCTTAAGAAACATAAACAGTGTATTACACTACGGAAACTAAGCGATCTGGAGAAATATACAAAAAACAAGTATTGGATGGAGAGCGGTCTAGGACAACTGGACGTTAAAAAACACTTTTTTTATTTAATCTTTTTATTAACTTTTTTCTAGTATAATGCAATGCACTTTTTTCAGAATGTAAACAATTGCACCATTTCTTTCATATATTTTTCAATTAAAATAAAAAAGTGATGGGTAAAAACTAAATATTAGCTTTTTTTTAACTAATCATATTTTTCAAAGCAACGCCATATATTTTTCAATTACGTAAATATTCATTTTTACAGTTGTTTGGAAAAATCTTAGTAGAGGAAACTTAATTAATTCATATTTATAAAGTTAAACTAACCTGACCTAACCTATCTATTGCAATGCATTAATACAAAACAAAGAACTTTTAAATAAAATATTATGTTGCGCATGAACATGTGCATCTTTTGCTTTTATTCATCAATTTTTAATTAAAAAGAAAAAAAAGTGCATTGCATTATGCTAGGAAAAAAGTTAAAAAAAATTTTAAAGAAAAAAAGTTGAGTTACTTTTGGCACCCAGTTGGCCGCGCCCAGATGGTGGTGCCCAGATGGCGGCACCCAGTTGTTCGGATCCGCCCGGAGGGAGACTTGGACTGACTTAGTTATAAAATTCCACTATAATTTACGTTGAAATCCTACTGACTCAATTTACTAAAGAAAAATACATAAGACGATTCCTTTGGGAATATCAAATTATGTTTTTATTGCTCAAATACATTTTTGACATATGATAGGTTTGTACAACATATTTATTTTATTTTTTTGTTTATCTTGTTTGCACTTTTTTTTCCAAATTTAATTTTGAGATTTCCAGTATAAGAGGTAAGTGACGAGAGATATTTTAAATATTTTTGTACGAAAGAAACCCAAATTAATAATATTGAAATGATTAGACTAAAGGCAAGATTTTTCCTGTTGAATACCAAAGTTATAAAAAGAGAAAGGTTTCGTTTGATTGCGACGTATATTTGACCATAATTTGGTGATGAGACCACAAATTTCATCAGGCTGAGGTATTTTAGGGGAAGGTAATTCAACATAAAATGTATTCATGATTTTAAGGAGTGTGTGGTAAGTTATTAATGGTTTATTCATTAGGTTTTTGATCAAAGGGGTTCCTATATATGTCAAAGAAAGCACAACATATATTTATTCATAGAAACATTTCAATTACACGCAGTCTCGTCTATTAGTTTCGAAATTATTAAACTTTCATACTCGAATATTAATTTTTTGTTTGTGTTTGTTTTGAAACGCGTCATAATACCAATCCGGTCTACCCGCATATTTTTAAGAGGATAATTTATGAGATAGGTATGATCTAGACCAAATGTGTCATTATTTGCGTAGAAGGAGAAAGGTAAATTATTAAATACATCAGTGTACCCCGCAATGAATTGAACTTGCAAACTAATTTAAGACGAGACTGACGCCTTGTCAACGTGACCACTGGTGCACATTAAATTAGTAATTTTAATGAAAACCAATTTTATTAATTTGATTCCTAATAGTTCAAAGCGTTTCTCTCGTGGTAGACCTGCCTGCTAAAGATGGGGAGATCTGGGTTCGAATTTCATTCGGGTCTATTGAGGGTGATTCCCCCCCCCCCTTGAATAGTTCCCCCCTCTCCTTCCACGCAAATATATATAACCTTGAAAATGCTTCCTTCCTCATCCCTACCAATATGTTTAGAGTTATTTTGGTTCTGTTCACAAATAATCGTGAAAGCACCTTAAGTCCACTTTAGAGAAATTTGTCTTGTTCTGGATACGCGTATTTTATCATGGCCTTGAAACAAGTTGGATCACTTACACGGCTTACAAACGCATACACTAAGTGCTTACAATTAATTTCACCCACCGCCACGATAAAATCACAAATTACCCAACCATTGAAGTTGATGGAGACGAGGTGCATAACATGCACAGAGTCCTTGTAATTGTCGCCTTCGCGTTTATATCACCTCTTTATCATTTAGCAACTTTTTGAGAAACTATTAAACTAGGAATTTATTTAAAAATAACGAGTAGATGAATTTTCTACACTTCAACATTATTTGAAATTTAGCTTACTTAAAGTAATGCTCTCGGGGGGTGGGGGGGATGTTACCAATGTAAACAGGACTAACTTTTGTATGGATCTATAATTTATAACCTAAGTTTATTTTTTATTACTATTTAACACTTTTTAATCTCAAAATGGATTTTACAAATTTTGTTCAAAATGGGCATATGATGTTTTACCTTATATAGACAGCACTGTATTTGTATTTAGAGTGATTTAATATAAACATATTTTTGAAAATTTTGTTCCAAACTATAATAGAATATTCGATAAAATATGTACCAATGTGTCGAACCATTTATTTAACATAATTATAGCTTTTTTATTTTATTTTTTAATCGCCGCATCTTACTACCTGTTCAGGTTAAACGCAAAGATGATTACTCTAATAGGGTAGGGATGAAGAAGGAAACATTTTAGAGGTAATCTAACGGTATTTGCGTGTAAGGAGAGTGGGAAACCATTTATGAAAAATACACGCTCAGTAGATCCGACCTGGTTTAGAACCCCGATTTCCCCGCCATCAAGAGGCCATTCTAACACGAGAGTGACGGCTTAGACCAGTGGTCACCAAATGGCGGACCGTGGACCGCATCCGGACAGCAGAGACATTTTAAGGGATCTTGACGAGAACGCGATAAACAGAAGAAATGATGCTATCTCGGTGGTGGGCGGGTAGTGGACATGGAAGGCCAGCAATGATAAACGAGTAAAATAACTAAAAGGAAAGAAAATCACGTTTTTGAATTAGTATAGTCCTATAGGGCTTGAACCTGAGTCACTGTTAAAATTTTGCCGGACTGCGAAAGTATATCGAGTTTTTAAAACTTACCTCCATCAAAAAATAATTGGGGACCCCTGCCTTAAACCATTCGGCCACCGAAGAGGATTTAGATCAAATGAGAGTAAAAAGGAACCACCCTTCATTTCCCAGCATCCTGTGTCATGACCTTCACCTTTGTGGGAGTCTCGCGAGGGAGGAACCCAGCCATTGTGATGACGTTGTTAACTGTAAGCCATGTATCAGAGTTTGCGCAGGCGAGCACCCTCTCTTAGCGGCTTTTGGAAAAGTCAACAGATTAGCACACTGACGGTTTATGACATCAACCTCTAAAGAGGTGCGCAGAACCTCCGGATAGGAGAATTTCAACCCTAGCGGCCGAAAATATAAACTAACAAGCGAGTACTTATATGAGGGGGGGATATATAATTTATTTTATAGATTAAGACATTCACTGGATGGTGAACATTTTCTCCGGTGCACGTATATAAACGTTCAAGATGCGCCCTTTTTTATTTGCTCTGCTTCAATAAAAAACAATGTCCTGCTTCAGTGGTCGCATACTCTAAAGAGTCACTCTTTCAATATACTAGGCTGCCGATGAATAGGAGATCGGTGTTCGAATTCCAGTAGGGTGCAGTGAGAGTTTTTTTTTTCCTAAAATAGTTTTTCCATTTTCCCTCCACGCAAATCTGGGTACCCTTGTTGTAAACTAAACCTGGCTCATCCCTATCCCATTATCGTAATTATTATGCATGCGTATAACCTGAACACGGTGATAAAAAAAAAAGAGCGATTTGTTGACAAGAACTGTGGTGACGTCACCGTAACGTCATCATTTGAGATTTTTTATTTTTTACCAACACGTTTGAAGAAACTACTTCCAAATTCAATTGCACTTTATTAAAAATCTCCAATGAAAATAGGGGTTCGAATCCTAGTCAGTTGGACTGAGGGTGGTTTACTATATATGGTTCATCCCACATTTCCACGCGGAAATGAGGGGTACATTTCCGCAAAATTCAACCTCTCTCATACCTACTCTATCACTGTAAGCATATGAATAGCCAGGACGGGTAGTAAGGCACGGTGAGCAAAAAAAAAATATCCGTGTATACATTTTTAGCGCGAATATGAAATCCGGGGGTCAAAGTATTTTTGGGAGGGGATTTCCCTCTGCGGGGAAGTGTGTATTAAGGGAGTATCTGAAGTGTTATGGATTCAAGGGGGCTATAGGGTGCAGAATAGGAGGGAGGGGGGAGTGTAAAGGTAAGAAACGCTGTTGGTGGGATGAGCCGTAGGAGGGGGGGGGGGGCGAAGCAACGGGGATCCGATATTGAATTCCTATTCGTTCTTTACAGTGCGACACCCGACGAACGGGACGATCTTCAAGAATAAAAAAGTGTAGATATAATAAAAAAAATCACACTCCTTTGCATGATAATCGCTAGAGTTGAATTTTAAAATTTTACTATTTTCGGGGAGGAAAAATGACATAAAACGCAAATCTCTCTTTTTTTAAAAACATTATTTAAATAAAGGAAACGGGTAAAATATTAACATCGGCAATTCTAGTACGTGTGTAGAGACGCGTTGGCCTTGTGGTCAACATAATTGACCTTTAACTGGAAGAGTGGAGTTCGAACCCGAATAAGTTAACTTGGGGAATAAGTTATCTCCATGGTGGGAACCCAGCAGTAATCCACACCGACCAAGTGACCGCCACTGTTACCGATGATAGTACCAACATTTGCGGGTATAGGGTGTCATGTAGTCAGCAGAACGATCAGTCCGGATGTTAATCTCTGTTTCCTAAACCGGAGCTGCTACTTCTTTATTCAAGTGGCTCCTCATTTGAGATCACGAGGCTGAGGTTGACCCCGTTCCAAAATAACTGTCCACTGTCCAAAATAACTGTCCATAGTCCAAAACTACCGTCGATTGTCCAAAAAACTAATGATGTTAAGTATCATATGGAGAATAAGCTACAAAACGTTTTCCACCCCATCTTTGAGTAATCATTTATTTTATAATTGTATGTCAACGGAAATCTGCGATTTTTGAGATTTCAGAGGGCCGTAACTTAAAAATACTGCAGTTAAAAATCTAAAAATTTAATTTTTTTAATATCTATAGGGGTACATTAGATGAGCCAAGTTTAAAAGAAAAAAAACCTAGATGGTGCGGTTCGAAATTGTTAAAATATTAGCTCACTCGATATGGCAGAGAATTGAAGGGTGATTCTCCACATAAAGGAATTAAGGGAAAATAATGTACTAGCTTCAGCTTAATTTTGTTAAATTTTATTAAAAATCAAGATTCTACGTGGTCTATAAATAGCCATAAAATTTGATCTAGTTTTTTCTTCTAAATTATTAAATGAATGTCTTTGTTTTATTTCTAATCCACGATTAAAAAAATAATTTTGGGTTGCTACTTTCTACAATCTCAATAAAGTAAGATCAAACAAAAAAACAATAATTCAAAAATACATTAAACACAATAAGAATTTTTTTTAAATGTCCTCTTTATATAGTAAACTTTGTTTATTGAAAGGGGGATCGGATGAACTCTACTTTCTAGACCCCGTTAAGGTAGAGAGGGTTAGGGGGATTAAAAAAACCTCTTCATCAAAAGAATGATGGAGTTCGTCCACATGGTCATAGCTCTGGAAAACATATTACCCCCCAATTACTTTCACTACTTTTCTACTACAAGCATCCACACAATATTACTTTCTCTCCTTTTCTATTACTTCTCTGTATATCGTTCCTATCTCTCTCTTTCCTCATTCAACTTCACCTCTCTCTATATTCAGCCCTCAAAAAAAATCAATTTGTTGAGAAGGTATAAAGCGGATGTTCGGGAATTACTTCTTTGTAACAGAAGTCAAGATTCAATGAAGACAGCCTTCAAGGGTTGGAGGGGGAGGAAAGGGGAAGGACACGGATGGAGCTAGTTCCTTTATTCTTCTCTCTTTTCATCGTTTTCTCTTCTTCGTCATCATCGTCGACGACGTCTCCTTGGCGGACGCGGACGATAAGAGAACCGACGCCGCGCGTCGAGAACTCAATTACGTCCAGTTCGCTGGGATGGAAATAATTCTATCCTCCTCGGGCACAGACAACAACTTCTAACCTTTCCCTTCCCTTTTCGCTTTTTTTTTTGTCTTCTCCCTCATCCTTTCCTCCCTCCTCACACATACAAACTTCTGGTACTGACTGGCAACCTCTTCTCCCGCCCATTTCCTTCTCGATCCTTGGTCAGACCGGACAACTAACCTCGGGATCAACTTGTCCGCATTTTCCGTGGGGGTCAAGGTTCGAATCTTGACTACTGTCAGATTTTTATAAGAACAGTTTAAAAAATCAATTTTTTGTGGTCAATATTGATAATTTTTTACTATATTAGTAGTGTTATCTTATAGGTGTTGACAATATACATCAAAGGTGACAGCTGCAGAGCACATGACTTGACGTATGAATAGGTAAAAGTAGATCTAGTAACTTTTTTAGCTTTCTTACTATGAAAATTGGACTGTTAAGTGTATTATTTTGAACGGTTTTTCATTTCCCTCAACGCAAATGTAGGTACCTTTATTCAAAATTGTAATTTTATACATCCCAACCTTATTAGTGTTATTAAATGTAGATGGGTAGTAAGTCACGGTGAAAAAAGAAAGACGCCGTAGCTTGGTGGTGAGTTGAGGCGGAACTTTTTTTTTTAAATGGTTTCCGTCAAAACTGGATCTTCAAATGCCTCTTTTAAAACACTTATTTGGCCACCAAAGGCTTAATAATTCAAGTCTAAGCCGAAAAGCATTAAATTATTTTAAACCTTTTAGTTTCTTATATTAAGAGAAAGTATTGTAATCGTAGAAAAAATCTATCTCGAAATTACAACAAATTCATTATTATTTATGTAACACAACACAAAAAAGTGAATTTTACAATTCTGTCTGTCCCCAATCATTAGTGCTAATTTTCAAATACTTAAAGTTTTTGTAAAAACAATCATCAGTAAACTACGTATAAATGAGTTTTTGGCTCAAAAACAAGTATACGTTGTTATGTCATACCACGCAACCAGATAAGGCCTACTTTTAAACAAAATTCATCAGAGGAATTTTCAAAGTGATTTGAATTTTCGAAAAATTCCTATCAGTAAACTGCCTCTAAATGAATTTTTATCCAAAAACTAACGATACAATGCTTTTGGTCATGCCAATTGAATCTTGGATATGTATTTAAATCTAAATCATTAGAGCCATTTAAAAAAAAATTGAATAAAAAATTCACTCGCTAGTAAACTATCCTTAAATTAATATATTAGATTAATATATAATGTTCAAGATTCAATTGACATGACCAATAGCATTGAATCGTTAGTTTTTTGATAAAAAAATCATTTAAGGGCAGTTTACTGATGAAAATAATTTTTGAAAATTCCTCTAATGATTGTGTTTAAAATGTATATCTTGGGATTGCGTGTATGACAAATAACAATGTATACTTGTTTTTGAGCTAAAAACTTATTTATACGTTGTTTACTAATGACTGTTTTTACAAAAATTAGAAGTATTTGAAAATTAGCACTAATGATTTCGTTCCAGATGGGTATCTTGGGAGTATTTTATATTACAAGTAGACCTTATAACTTAGTTTTGCGTATAAATTCAATAAAGGCTGGTTTATTGACGAGTGATTTTTTCAAATCAAATTATTTTGAAAAGGGCTCCAAAGACTTTGCTTAAAATGTGTATCTGGGGAAATACTTGACATGATCATGTCAAAAGGCTGTGTACTTGTTTTTGGGGGGAAAATTCTGCTATGGGTAGCTTACTGCTCTTGACAGCTCTTAAGACACCTGATTCTAGCTGTATTACCTACCTAAGTTAGGTGTTATTGTGGGTGAGACGGCTATTTATATGTGGTTCTAGCTGTATACCTACAATAAGTTAGGTGTATCTGTGGAGTGAACTGGCTCTTAAGACGTCTGGTTCTTGCTTATTACCTACCTAAGTTAGGTGTTATCTGTGAGTGAGACGGGCTCTTAAGACGTCTGGTTCTAGCTGTATTACCTACCTAAGTTAGGTGTTATCTGTGGGGTGAGACGGGCTCTTAAGACATCTGGTTCTACTGTATTACCTACCTAAGTTAGGTGTTATCTGTGGGTGAGACGGGCTCTTAAGACTCTGTTCTAGCTCTATTACCTACCTAAGTTAGGTGTTATCTGTGTGGTGAGACGGGCTCTTAAGACGTCTGGTTCTAGCTGTATTACCTACCTAAGTTAGGTGTTATCTGTGGGGTGAAACGGGCTCTTATAATTAACAAGCTTTTTGCCTGCTCGCATCAAATGCATCCAATATAAAATACAGATTTCGAGAGCTTTGTAACACTTATGCACTTAGCCAACAACTTCACCTATCGCCCTTCAAATTAGATGAAGTATTATATGCCCGAAGGAACCCAATTTAATTAATTAAACTAAAACTGGAGATACTTTTTTCATCGTGACTGTACAGAGCTTTACACACACACACAACACACACAACACACACACACACACAAACACACGAGATGGTATTATGAAATTCGTAGGAAGTAACTAATTAACTAAAACTTGCATGTAGAGTTTAGTACAACATACAAACAACACTATATACAGACAACAGGCCTCTGCCGTGGGAGAGGGTGCCTAGATGTTTTGCCAGAATACGACCTCATTCCCTCACTTGAAATAATATAGTGTGATGTCTACCTCAGTGGTCTTATGGATGAATGCTCGCCTCAGGTATCAGTGTTCGTGGATTCCAAACCAGCTGGGGTCACAGTTTTTTTTTCTAGCGATAAACATCCGTAGTAAAGCTTGCTTCGGAGGGAAAGTAAAGTCCATCGGTGCCCATGTAGATTGTAGCATGTAAAAAAAACCTGGAAGGTATGTTGGAATACATTACCTTGTAAAATTTGTAAGACCGTTTACTCTCACGCTTAGAAATTCTCGTCTGATTATATAATCAGTCGGTTCAGAAAGTGCACTTTAAATATCTCAATATATATATATATATATATATATATATATATATATATATTATATATATATATATATTATATATATTGATTTCCCAGCTGTGTACAAGTTACTAGTTACTAGTTAACAAATAGATCTTGGGATTTTCTATTGGTTGTGTTTTATTATTTTACAAGGTCTTCTTTTAAAACTTAAAATGTTAGTACATCAATTATACTAACATTTTAAGGTGGGGTTAAAAGGGAATCCGAGTTAAGATCATTATTGTTGCAGGTATTTGTTAAGTTATTTTTCTAGCCAAAATATTATATTATTACTATTATTATCACCGCGTCTTACTACCCGTTCGGGTTATACGCACTTACGCTAATGTGTAATGGTAGGTGATTGTGAGATGAAATGGAGGACCTACAGTTTAACGTGGGATCCGAACCACGGTGGAGGCCTGTCATTCCCCACATTCACAAGTTGTGATTAATACATGTCTTGTCAGAGGTGAAGGAAGGGTTTGGTAAACAGATAAATCTGTGCCGGGACCAGGATTGAACCCCGGCCCCAGCACAGAAGTCCGACACCTTACCCCTAGACCGCCAGGTCACCTTTTGACAAATTAAATAATATATTGCTCCAGAAGATATGTTTATTTTAATTTTCTACATATGGTAATATTAACATATGTTGAATACCTGTCATGAGCATAGATATTTAAAAAATGAATGGATAAGTCCTGGTCAAATTTCGTGATGCTCGTGTCAGGTATTCAAGAAATGTTTGAATCGTCAGGTGTAGAAAATTAAACTCTTATGTTCGTACTGGAGAAATACGTTATTTATTTTAGCAAAAAAAAAGTGAACTCTTTAATTGAAAATCGGCATCCAAAATGTGGAATCGAAACTGGGGCCTTTGGCTTTGAATGCCAACACATTAACCACTGATCTATCCAGGAATCATCCCGTGCTCAAGGTCGTTCTTCTCTCGTATTTTAAGGCAGCATTTTTCAATTTAAGGAATATGATATTTAGATATGGCTATAGTTGTAATTAACATATATAATATCTTTGCTATTTAATCCATAAATAAATGCTAAAAAAAACTTCAAAAACACTTACCTTAACTTGCTTTCCCAACACCCTCACAATAAACTGATATTGTTTATCACTGCATTCAGGCTACACGCATATATGATCACTACTTTAATGGGATAAGGAGGAGTAAGCAAACAACGTTTTGAGGTAATCTACTCGCATTCGTGTGGAAGGAGAGTGTAAAACCATTTAGGGGAGGGGGGGAACCACCCTCAGCATATCCGACCGGGATTCAAACCTGATTTCCCCATCTTCAGTAGGTCGGTTCTGATGCGAGAGTGATGCCATAGACCATTTTCGCCACTGAAGTAGGTTTTTTAAGGCTGTTCAACCAATTTAAAAATGTTTTTTATAATTTCATTTAGTGGTTGATGAAACCAGTTATTTATACAGGGTGGGTCAGAAACAGACATCTATGTTGAGGAAAGTGATGGACAACGTGTTGAAGTTTGTCTGACGTTCGATAGAGCTCACTTAAGAGAAACTTCAAAAAGTTTTAAAGTGTTTTATTTAGCTTGCTTTTATTTAGATAGTGAATATTTACTGTTCAATAAAAGTGTTAGTTTTCAAGTTATTAATTGTATAATTGTTTCGTCTCCATTCTGTATTTTTATGACCGGTAAACTTTTGTTCTAAATACAGATAGTTGTATACTTTCCTTAAACTTTTGGTTGCTATGAAAAAGCAATATTACCCGCTTCGATGGCCGTGTGGTCTAACGCGCTACTCTCGTGTTACATTAGACTACCGAAGACGGGAAGATCGGGGTTCAAGACCAGTCGTGTCCACCCACTAAGGATGGTTTTCCACTCTCCCTTCATGCATATACGGGTGAATTTTCTCTAAATTAAACCTTCCTAATCTATTTCCAATTAGTGTAATTAGCGTAAGTGCGTATATCCCGAACGGGTAGTAAGACGCGGTGCTAAAAAAATGAAAATATTTATTTAAATATATTGAAGTTTGGCTGATAAATGATCAAAGCTGCAATAAATTTGATACTTTATTTATATAAACTAAAATATCAGAGGGTGTTCTTAACAACATTAATTTTGTAACAGTAAAACAATTTATCTCAGTCGGTAGCGTGTCTGTCTACGTAATTAAGGGTCCCGGGTTCGATTCCCGGCCTGACCGAAACAGTTATCACTGATAAAATGTAGGTTCCACTTTAACAGTGATGAATTAACGGCCGGGGACTGGGTGTTGTGTCTGTTATAGATCTAAGCTAGTTTATAAGTTGTGTGCTGATATAATCAGTCTGTTCAGAAAGTGGACGTTAAATTACCTCAAATAATAATACAAAAATTTAAACAAAAGAAGTTCGTATTACGTGAGTATTTTTTATAAAAATGTTAAAATAATTCAAAGCTCTATAGAACATCGTTAAAGGTATGAATGGAAAAGTTGATATCGCAATTCTTGTAGGCCTATGTGTTAGTAGCAAGACCATATAATATAATCTCAACCTTTAACCAATTAGACTATTTTTTAAATTTTGTCGTAAAAAAATCTTCCCATATTACACAACCTCCAAATTTTTAATCCCTGTTATTACAAATCGAGTAACCTAACTTTTCACCTCTAGAATTACTATATTAACAGGCTACAAATTAATATGAAATAATCCTGCCCTTTTTTTTTTTTTTTTTGCCAGATAGTTCCATTAACTTAATGCACGGGTTAATCCATCGTTTGCATGCCTGGCGGAGCGATATTCTCTTTGTTATTATGGTACACCTGCGCTGGTCAACGATAGCCCGGTGAAATGAAACTAACGTTGTCTGAAGCTTCCGACCAGCATGCGAGAGCCAAATTAAGACAGTTGGTCCCCCCCCCCCCCTCACCTCCATCCCTATCCCTGCTTGGGATTTCTCTGAACAAACTATGTTACTGGATAGGAATGCGTGTAATGATTTAATATTCGTGGTCGAATCTCTTGAGTTACTAAAACTACTTTCACTCGCCAATTAATGTGATACTACAGCCATAACATTTGATAGATATCATCCCATGGTCCCATGGTCTAAGGCGTCTCTCTCACAACAGATTAGACCGCCGATGACAGGGGATCGGGGTTTGAATCCTGGTCGAGTGTATCGAGGAATGGTTTTTGTTTACTAAATGGTTCTCCCCTCTCCCTCCACGCAAATGTGGGTATACTTTTTTCTAAATTCATCCTTTCTCATCCCTAACTCACTAGCGTTAATTAGTAAATAATGGTGACCTGGCGGTCTAGGGTAAGGTGTCAGACTTCTGTGCTGGCGGCCGGGGTTCAATCCTCGGTCCCGGCAGAGATTTATCTGATTACCAAACCCTTCCTTCACCTCTGACAAGACGTGTATTAATCACAACTTGTGAATGTGGGTAATGCCAGGCCTCCACCGTGGTTCGGATCCCAAGGTAAACTGTAGGTCCTCCATTTCATCTCACAATCACCCTACCATTACACATTAGCGTAAGTGCGTATAACCCGAACGGGTAGTAAGACGCGGTGCTAATAATAATAATAATAATAATAATAATAATAATATGCGTACAGCCTGAACATGTAGTAGGACACGATGATAAAAAAAACCACACGGTAAATAACAAATAAAATTTTATTATTATTGATAGCAAAAAAAGTACAGTCAACTCTCGATTCTACGACCCCGGAAATAGGTCCCTCTCGAAGTAACGACCCTTTTTTTGGGGAACAGTGAAAAATGTGGGAAAAAAGGTTGAAAAGTTTAAGGAAATCGGCTGTAAAATGTGTTTGTTGCATTTTGTTTAGGTCACTGCGTTGCAATTATCTTTGTGAGCGCTGTATTACTAGTAACTGGGGTGGATCAGGTATAAAAATAGACACAACCTCATCAATGCCAGCCAATAGCGCTTGACTCTGTCCACCCCCTCCCATAAGCAAGACAATGTTTCCCCGCGCGCAACTGCTGCTACATCACGCGCCAGGCTTGCTTTTGGCACTGTTATTTCGATTCTCGATTTGGTTACTATTTTGGTTTGATTTTGTGAACGATTTTTGATGACCCATGCTATTTGTTTTCTAAAAAATGCAATTTTTTCGTATGAAGGTCAGGGGTGGAACAAAATCTGTTAAAATTCCAATAACGACCCCTGCGAAACAACGACCCTTTTCCAGGGAACCGTGAAAGGTCTTAGAATCGAGAGTTGACTGTATCTGTATTTTTCAAAAGGTCCTTTTTTAAATTAATATTGTGATGAGTTCACACTTAGCTCATAAGTCATAGACTGATAAAATATATGTGCTTCGAACGTACACTTTATTTAAATACTCCGAACAAATAACACACGTGATCTCAATTTATGAGCGCACCAGTCTCTAAGACGACCGTCCACTTTGTTAGTGTGATGCCACACGCATAATGATATCGTCAGGTTTTGAGACACCAAGAGTGTCTGCCCCCTCTCCCCCTCCCCTCCCTGAATATATTCAAGAGACACGTAGGAATGCGGACCTATAAAACGTTCACATTCCTCGCCCAAAGAGATGTCCATTGATGTTACCAATTCTTGTGGATAGATAGCGCGTCCGCCCATTAGTAGTTCAGTTTGAGATCACCAATACAGATAGCAACGTTCCGTCCTTCCGTGTTCACATACTTAAAAAAAAGAAGTAATAAACTGGTTTCTACTTTCTCATAGATTTGCCTGATTTTCCAACTTCAGGTGGGCACACACATTATTATTAATTTGCCCTTCAATTATTATTTTCTTTGCTGACCTGGTGGTCTAGGGGTAAGGTGTCAGCAATTATTATTTCTCTTGGTGATCTGGCGGTTTGGGGTAAGGTGTCGGAATTCTGTGTTGAAGGTCCGGGTTCGATCCTCGGTCCCGACACAGATTTATCTGATTACCAAACCCTTCCTTCACCTCTGACAAGATGTGTATTAATCACAAGTAGTAGGACGCGGTGATGATGATAATAGTAGTAATAATAGTACTAATAGTTTTTATTTTTTTAAACCGTATCAGGAGTACATATTTTTAATCTCTAACTATGGTCCAGCTAAGCACAACGTGCTTGTCAGTTGGTGCCTCACCATACATGTAATAAATACATTTCATTCCTTTAAGTCTATTCTTACAACTAACATAATTCTAACACTTAATTTATTCCCTTAAATCTATTACATTTTATATTTTAATTAATATTCGAAGACCTGTCTTGAGTCCATTTCATAGCTTAATTGTCAGATTAGTCACTCCAGTATTATTATTTCATTAGGTCTGTGAGCCAGTAAACTATTTTTTTATTTCTCTTTTTATATTTGATATTCTATCTATTCCCAAAAGGGTGTCCAGTATTATGTTAAAAAGTGTTGGTATTATTATTTTCATGTATTGTTTTCCATATTTATTTATATATAAAGGTATTTTGTTCTGTCGTTTTCTGGTATTGTGGTTATGAGCCTGCCTTACTTTGTTTCCGAGTAGTATTGAATTATTATTTTATAGTTATACATTTTTTTACTGTCAATGGTTTCCACTCATTATTCATGACTTTTTGAAATATTGTTGTTTTCACTCATCTCAAGAACTTTAATTTGAATATTTCTTAATTGATTTAAATATAGATCACTTGTCTTTCCCCAGAAAGTAGTACCATAGCCTATATGTGATTCTATTAGCGCGTGATACTCTATTTTTAGAATATCAAATGTAACAATGTTTTATCATACATATATTAATCATGACCGCTATTATTAATAATAATAATTAGCACTGCGTCTTACTACCCGTTCGGGTTATACACTTTAAGTACTAGCCTAATTACGCTAATGGATTAGGAATTGGGAAGGTTGAATTAGAGGAAGTGAACCCGCATTTGCGTGGAGGGAGAGTGGAAAACCATTTAGGAAACACCACCCCCAGTTCACCTGATCGAGATTCGAACCTCGATCTTTCCGTCCTCAGCAGTCGAGCTCAACGCGACAAGCGCGTTAGCTAACTACGCCACCGAGGCGGGTGTGATGATGATGATGATGACCGCTATTGTCTTCCTACTCATTATGTCTATGTAAGTATTCCATTTCATATGAGAATCAATCATTAGCCCAAAATAGTTATATATCTCAAATTGCGTAGATGTTAAACAATTACACAGCTTTATATTATGTAAATAATCTAAGCAGTGACCTTTTATATCTAATTTATACTTTATAACATGCGGTAGTCTGATATGTATGAACCATCCTTAAGGGAAGGATGCTCAAATAATACAAATAGTAATATAAAAAAAGGGACACCAATAGAAGTGAGTGCTATGGAGTTCAAGGCTTTGAATGTTTTACCCAAAACATTCCAATACCGAAGCTCGCAACTCAAACCTGTTGCTGGGTTATTCAAAAGGGGGCCGTCTACCTCTAGAAAGCAGTGAGATACTGCAACCTGCCTATCGGTTCACCATAAATTAATAGAAATATATTAGATCTAATACCTAGGGTATGGAGAGGCATATATAGAAAATATTAGTATAAGTCATGATAAGTCGATATTTATTTGCAATCGCGCAATTAGATATTTAACAGTTCTATTCAACGTTAACATAGTTGTAGTGAAAATGTATATAAAAATATAAACGAAATTCATATACCACAACGAATTGTAGCCAAAGTTAGGGAGTCTGAGGTGAAACATATATCAGTTTAATTAAACGTTAACATAAGATATTGATAAAAGGAATAAATGTAAATTAGACTCATTAAAACTTATGAACATAGCCAGGCGGCATTACAACAAGAAAATTTAGTTAAACGTAGTTAATTCTAAGTCCACTTGATAGGACGCCTTTCTTATATGCAAAAAATAACAAGATAATATGTATTCAATTATTAAATATTCGTCCATGAGAACTAGCATGTTGCAAAACAACAACAAGAAATATAAATTCAAATATTAAATATCTGCCCATCAGAACTGGCATATTGCAAAACAACAATAAAAAATCTAAATTCAAATATTTAATATCTGCCCATCAGAACTGGCATGTTGCAAAACAATAAAAAATCTAAATTCAAACATTTAATATCTGCCCATTAGAACTGGCATGTTGAAAAACAACAATAAAAAATCTAAATTCAAACATTAAATATCTGCCTATCAGAACTGGCATGTTGCAAAAATGCAATAAAATATCTAAATTAAAATATTAAATATCTACCCATCAGAACTGGCATGTTGCAAAACAACAATAAAAAATCTAAATTCAAATATTAAATATCTGCCCATCAGAACTGGCATGTTGCAAAACAACAACAAGAAATATAAATTCAAATATTAAATATCTGCCCATCAGAACTGGCATGTTGCAAAACAATAAAAATCTAAGTATTTTATAGTTCACGTAAACATTATTTAAATATAGCTATTCGTGGAAACGATACCCATTAAAAATACTTATCGATACAATCGATTAATTATAACTCAACTGGCGATAAGACGCCATCACCTAGCAACGAAGCGACATCTAAAGAACAATAAAGTAATTTTCCAACAGTCTGATTTATTTCTAAATTATTTTGAATCTTAGGAAAATAGGCCGAAAAGAAATTTTGGTAACGTCTTACAATAAAAAAAAAAGTTAAATTTGCCTAGAGTGAATTTTGAACTTACATTTTTAAGTAGAAGAAAGCCGGAGCTTATCCTATCTCAGTACGACTTAGGCCCAATTGTAAATTCTGTTGGCACAGACGCCAGTATATATACTATAAAGCACAGAAGAGGGAGAGATGGGAAAATTAAGGGGAGGTCACATTCTAGAACATCAAGGAATACATAGATAGCGCATGCCAAAACAGCTCCGGGAAGGTCCGTGGCCGTTCTGGAACATTATCGAAGCGGATATCTTCACTGCGCATGCCAACACAGCTCCGGGAAGGTCCGTGGCCGTTCTGGAACATTATCGAAGCGGATATCTTCACTGCGCATGCCAACACAGCTCCGGGAAGGTCCGTGGCCGTTCGGGAACATTATCGAAGGGGATATCTTCACTGCGCATGTCAACACAGCTCTGGGAAGGTCCGTGGCCGTTCTGGAACATTATCGAAGCGGATATCTTCACTGCGCATGTCAAATCAACTCAAGATGTTCGTTGCACTCACGTCACATTTTACCCTGCCAGTGTTCTATTTTACCGGTACCGCGAAGGTGTGTCCGACGGTTTTGTGTCGTTCTTCCACGCAGCCCCAGTCAGCAATCTAATGGGGTAAGTCTCGTCTATTTTTGTTTAGTGTATTTCAAAAACCATCCGATGCTACATGTATTGTTTGCGTTTTTTAATGTTAATCATTAATTTATTATCGTGAGTCCAGTTTTGTATCCTATTAAAGTCTTCCTGCAACATTTGTTTAGCTCTATCTACATTTTTGTGCACCGCATACAGAATTGTGCCGTCAGCAAACATAAATAGACCGCAGTTCTATACACAGTTTGACAATGTTCTCGTATAGATAAGTATAGTATTGGCCCAAGAATAGAGCCTCGTGGTACGCCAATAGGCTATTTATACTTAATTCTTCACTTTCTATATTTATTTTAACTATTATTTTCCTATTTGTTAAGTAATCTTTAAACCATTGATAAATATTACTTCTGATACCAATTTTATAAAATGATTCTAGTAAAATATCTTTATCTAACGTATCAAACGCTTTTGACATGTCTATAAATGCTATAGCTATCTGTTTGTTTTAGTTTAATTTCTCTAGCATTTTATTAGTAAAAATGTGTACAACTATTCACGTACCTTTTGTTTTTTTTAAATCCGTATTGTCTTTGGTCAATTATTTTATATTTATATAAATAATTAATCAAGTAGTTGGCAACGTATCTTTCCATTATTTTGTCTAAATCTGGTAGAATTGCTATAGGTCTGTAATTTCCATAATCTAAGTGCTTCTCTATTTTATAAATTTGTCTAATATTACGATTTTAAGTTTTTGCGGTATTTCACACTGTTGTATACTTTAATTAATTAGTTTTGTTATCAATAGTAGTAATAGTAGTAATAATAATAATAATAATAATAAACTTACTCTTAGTCAACAACCTGAATGTTGGCCTACTGTGATTTAAATCCAACCGCATGCGCTTAGTCCTTCAGCTTGTTAGTGTTATCTGCACTGTCTGGTAGAAATCTTATGTACTGGGGGAGTTATGTGAGCGTGGGGGAACCCCATTGCCTTCCACGCTAAGCTTCAATGAGCTTCCAGGGTTCTTTCACACGCCACAATCGACATGGGACCGACGGCTTTACTTTACCTCCGAAATAAATTGTGCTACGGACTTGTATCAATCAAGAAAAATAAGTCGGTCTCAGCTGGATTTGAACCCACGAACATCGGGGACGTGGTGAGCACTTTACCCCCAAGACCACTGATGTCAACCCTCATTAATTATGTAAAATAAATTTATACTAATCATTAAAATACTAAGCTTCGTATTAAAAATATTTTGTTTCACCATCACTTTAATATTAATCAGAAATTTTCATTGCATTCCCAGATTAAAATAGGTCCAATAATTGTATCGATAATTGGTTTAATACTTACAAAAAGGTCTAATTATAAGAGACCTATCCATTTTATATTAATTATTAATATTGATCAGGGCTTGAATCCTGGTCGGGTGTAATGACGGTAGAATTTTTTCCTGGATTATACTCTCTCCTTCCGTGAAAATGTGGGTACACTTTCTCTTAAATCCAACCTTTCTAATCTCTGGCTCATTAGCGTAATTAGTACATAAGCGTACATCCCGAACGAGTATTAAGACGTGGTGATTTTAAAAAAAAATTACAAAATGTAACACAAACTCTATTTTTTGTTTATAGTGGGCCTCCCGTGAAAATAGATTTGTACGACGATATGTAAAGAACTAAACGAGCAGTGGTGCCAAAATGCTGAAACAATATTTCTCTACCTGGAGTAATAATCCACTGATATTCAGCCTATGATGCTGGAGATACACAAACATGGAGGCTTAATCCCCGCTTTCCGGTCGCCAGGCAGATTTTGGCACCTCCCTTGTCAATGGGGGAGTGGAAGGGGCTGGTAATCCCCCTGTTTGTGATATCCCCGTGAATAGGGGTCACCGCCCTATGAGATTCTTTCAGGCAAGTTTGTTCAGATCTCAGGTCTACTGTTGGATTATTTCTCGTCAGATTATATTCGTTCGCGAAAGAACTTTTATTTCCCTTTAATAAATTTATTTTTACTTTACTTTACATTCAATACTGTTTTTTTTTTATTCAAGCAATATGTTTTCCACTACCGGCTTGCTAGGACTGTCGTAGCATCATATTCCTTATAATCTAATTTAAGACTAGGACAGGCACAACATCCAGTCCCCGTCCGTTAATTCATCACCTATAAAGAGGTAACTCACATTTCGTCAAAGACACATTTTTTGGCCATACCGGGAATCGAACCCGTTAGCCTTATTTCAGTATACAGACATGCTACTGACAGATAAAGTGTCAGACCATATTTAATTTTACTATCGGTGACCTGGCGGTCTAGGGTAAGGTGTCAGACCTCTGTGCTGGGAGTCCGGGGTTCAATCCTCGATCCCGGCACAGATTTATCTGATAACCAAACCCTTCCTTCACCTCTGAAGAGACGTGTATTAATCACAACTTGTGAATGTGTGGAATGACAGGGCTCCACCGTGGTTCGGATCCCACGTTAAACTGTAGGTCCTCCATTTCATCTCACAATCACCCTACCATTACACATTAGCGTAAGTGTGTATAACCCGAATGGGTAGTGAGACGCGGTGCTAATAATAATAGTATCAGAGGGAGAAGTGCTTTGCCTAATAACTAATAATAGATTTGCATTGTTCTAGAAATAAATATTTAAAGACGAGTTTATTAATGACTGGTTTTAGAAACTTTTTTTTCCTTTCAAAACTGCTACAACAATTTTGTTCAAAACGTATATCTTAAAAAGAGTGTCTATCAAAAAAATTGTTTTATAAGAATAATTTACTATTAACAATTTTTATGTCACTACTCACTTCAGTGGCCGAATGGTCTAAGGCGTCACTCTCGTGTTAACCTGGCCTGCTGACTTTGGGTAGATTGAGGTTCAAATTTCGGTTAAGTCTATTGAGGATGATTTTTCCTAAATGGTTTCCCACTCTATATACACACGTAGATTACCTCCAAAATGCTTCCTTCTTCGTCCCTACCTCATTAGAGGAATCTTCAAATATGCGTATAGCTAGAACAGGTAGTAAGACGCGCTGGTAAAAAAATGCCGTTCTTAATTATGTTATAGGCCTAATACATGAGAACCAAACATTCCTTTCTGTTATCCTCAGTTCATACTTTAAACTTTTATCAGATACTAAAATTATTATTATTATTAGCAGCACCGCGTCATACTACCCGTTCGGGTTATACGCACTTACGCTAATCTGTAATGGTAGGATGATTGTGAGATGAAATGGACGACCTACAGTTTAACGTGGGATCCGAACCACGGTGGAGGCCTGGCATTCCCCACACTCACAAGTTGTGATTAATACACGTCTTGTCAAGAGGTGAAGGAAGGGTTTGGTAATCAGATAAATCTGTGCCGGTACCGAGGATTGAACCCCGGACCCCCAGCACAGAAGTCCGATACCTTACCCCTAGACCACCAGGTCACCTCATAGTTACAGATTACAGAATGAACATTTTTTATGAGCACAACATATTTTTTCTAATTGAGAAACAAAAGTCTTGTTTTATCTAGACGGTTTCGAGGTTTGTTTCTACTGTGTATGTTTTTTTAATCACAAATGAGTATTTGTTGAAATGGCATGTGTCCCTAGTGAAAAAAAAAAAGGTTAAGAACTTTGGCAAAGAGGAATGCACTTGCATCAGCTTGTAAAGAGAAAGGGAATATCAGGATTGCAAAAATAGATTGAGAAAAATACTCACCCCTTATTTATGTGCCAGGGGAGACCAGGGCTTGAATTTCAGTTGTATTAACCACTTTTTTTTTTACTAAATTGTTTTTTCACTCTTAGCTCAATGAAAATGAGAGTACACTTCCTCTAAATTAAATATTTATCCTCTTTTAACACATTAGAGTTATCACTACATATGCAACATTCTTCAGTGGCCGCATGGTCTAAGACACTATCTCAGTAGACTAGACTGACGATGACGGTGAGATCGTGGTTCGAATCTCGGTCGGGTGTACTAAGGGTGATTTTTTTCCAAATGGTTTTTCACTCTCCCTCCATGCAAAGTGGGTAACCTTTTTTATATAAAACTTTCCTAATTCCTATAATCATCGGCGTAATTAGTACATAATCGCATAGGCCGAACGGTTAGTAAGACGTGGTGCTAAATAATAATAATATAAAAGTCCAATTCATCACAATTATGGCCTGCTTCACTGGTAATAATTCTTATTTTTTTAAATCATACATTAAAGAAGACATTATAATTGCCATCCCTCATTTTACGTTTCACCCTAAATAATCACCTGGGGGATAGTATTATTTAATATGGGGACGCGTTGAATGGGGGGGTCCCCCCCTCCCCCCCCACACACATTTGTTCCCACTTCCTTGACATGTCCTCATTAGAAGGACACACTCGGGAGTGAATATTATTCACGGATATGAATTACACGCGGATAGTAATCTTCATGAGAAGGTGGTTCTAATGGCGGACAGCCGATAACAGGGGTCGCTTTCACTCCCCAAGACGATAAGGTAAAAGACCTCAGGTGCACTTGCTAATTACTCGACAAGGAGAGAATCTGTCTTACCCCTCCCCTTTATCCCTCTCAACCCTTTCTTCCCCTTAACGTACCCCCCCCCCTCGCCCTTAGCCCATTCTCACACCTGGTAGTGAAATCTTCCATCATGTTTGTAATTTTTTCTCTGACGCGTCTTCACCAAATTCTTATTTTCAGAGAGACCCCCCCCCCCCCTTTTTTTCTAGTGCCACGGCTTACTACCCTTTTAGGTTTATACTTCTATGTAATAATTACGCTAATGGTTCTAGGGATTGGGATTTTTTTAAAGTGCACCCGCATTGGCGTGGAAAGAAAAAAAACCACCCTCGGTACACACGAACGAGATTCAAACCCCAATCTTCCCGTCTTCTACTGACCAGTACAACATGAGTGACGCCTTAGGACATGTGACCACGAAAGCGGGTGAGTCCCCTTTCATCCACCAACTTTGAATGAATGTCACCAGAGCTTGGAATTCTAGAAATATATCGTATTTGATTTATTGATAATTATAAAGTGGCCTCCAGATTGCGAACATGAGATTTTTTATACATGGGAAGGAGTGTATACGGTGGGCACGCCATATCGATATATGCCATCCTGACCCTAGTTTGAGAGTAGGGGTGGCCCGCGGGGGGCCCAGCAGTCGTGCCTTCCTTCAGCCTCGTCGGTCTTAATTTAACTAAACTACATACACGAGTATTTCAAAGTTAGGTTAGGCTAAGTTAGGTTAGGGGAAGCTTGGTCAGAAGGAAGGTGGGTGCTGCCAGTAACCCCTTCCACCCGTGTCACCATCCTCAATTAGGAATTCTCGCGAGTTGCTCTTTCACTTTTTCGCAATTTGAACTTATTTTGCACTATTCTCAATGAGGACACAGTCAATTAAGAAGTTAATCTAAAGTGTTATCAAAAGATTAATATAATACTTCTTTATGGATTATTGTATAATTTCGCCAAACATTACTAAATAAACGGACCAAAAATATTAGTACCTATAATAAAATGTTATTATGTCTATCTCCGCCATTTTGGCAGCCTGACTTTTCAGGTAAGGTTTCCTAAGAAAATCAAACTCTACTTGTTCAGGAAATATTACTACTAATTTTAACCACGGGAATGAGGCAGGGATAAAGAAGGGATATCTAAGAGGAAATGCACAAAAAACTGCCTGAAAGAGTGGTAATACGAAAATAAAACACAACCTGCTTCACCCAACTCCACTTCGGTGATTAGAAGGTCTGAGAACCGATTCGGTAGTCGCATGATTGAACGCGCTACTCTCGTGTTGGACTAGACTGCCGATGAAGGGGAAACCGAGGTTTGAATCTCGGTCAGGTGTACTGAAGGTTTTTTCAAAACAGTTTTTCACTCTCTCCTTCTAAGCAAATGCAGATGCACTTGATTTAAATATAACTTTCCTAATCCCTAAAAACAATTACTGTAATTAGTACATAAGCGTATAACCAGAACGGGTAGTAAGACGCGGTGTTAAAAAAACAAAAGCTTTTCTATAGTTAAAATAAGGTTCTTCCTATGAAAATAAGAACGTATAAAATAGTACTAATAAACTTTTTTTTTATGGTTTTTATAAAAGTTTCCGTTTACCAGAATACTACCAATGCCAATGAAAGCGTCTTTTATCGGTTGTTACGACTCTTCATCTTAGCTAGAAGGCCCTTTTCCTTGTACTACCGCGTAAGTCTGAATAATCAAAGGCCTTTTCACGTGGTCAGTTAGCCCCTTAACAGAAGGCATTAGCGCTCATCAAAATGACGTATACAACTCAATCATATTAACAAACTACTACAAACAAAGATTATTAACAAAACACTATTCCTTTGTCCTTGAACCCACCATATTCGTTCAAATGGTCTAGCACAGCCATTTTCAAACTTTTTCAACTAACGGCACGCTTTAAATTTAAATTAAATTATAGCACCGCGTTTTACTACCCGTTCGGATTATACGCTTAAGTACTAATTACTATAATTATTAGGAATTGGGCATGTAGAATTTAGAGTAAGTGAACCCACATTTGCGTGGAGGGAGAGTGGAAAACCATTTAGGAAAACCCCCTCCCAGTTCACCCGACCAAAATTCGAACCTCGATCTCCCCGTCCTCGGCAGTCTATCTCAACATCAAACTAGCGCGTTAGCTATTTACACCACCGAGGCACTCTAATCAAGGCATACCATTTTTTTTTTCTTATCACCGTGTCTTTCTATCCTTTCGGTTTGAACGCCTATGTTCTAAGTCCACTAATGGGTTAGGGATTAAGAAGGCTTGAAGAGTAATTAATAATGGATTCTAATGGTTTGATTGGATGTGTATTTGTCAATCTGTCATAACAATATTTACGTACCAAAACATTTGGTCGAATCTATTTAATACCGGTGGATTCTCGGTATCACATTAATGCAAACTCGATACTGAAACGACAAGGCATATAGGAAAGGCTTGTAAACAGTACTTTCTGATAATGGGGTAATTTAGTAGATAAATGTCAATAGACTGGTTTTTAAAATTCTTGGGATATGACCTCACAAATAATTTATCTGTGCTATATTATTTAAAAAAAAATGCTTTTATTGGTCAAGTTTTCAAACCTGCGCAAAGAAAACTATACAGTCACTTCCAAGAAAATTAAAAAAACAAATGGAAAAAATACTTTTATTCATTCTCATCTTGCGGCCTACGGGCCGCATTTGGCTCGATCCACGATCCTGTGCGGCCAACAGACCCTTGCCCGCCTCGGTGGCTATTGCGTTAGTTTCATGTTGAGCTAGACTGCCAAGGATGGGGAGATCAAGGTTCATATCTCGGTCGGATAAACTGTGGAATTTTTCTAAATGGTTTTCCACTCTCCCTCCACGCAAATGTGGGTTCACTTACTCTAAATTCTACATGCCCAATTCCTAATAATTATAGTAATTAGTACTTAAGCGTATAATCCGAACGGGTTGTAAAACGCGGTGCTAACGAATAATAATAAACATCGATATCCCCGTCATAAGCGAATCAGTTTATTTTCAGACAGACACAGACAGACGCCTTATATCACCCAACCGCCGATGTGAATGTGAATTCAGTCTTTCGTTGGCCCACATTTATCTGAATGTATTATTTAAATGTATAAACAGCAACAACTTGTATAACAACTATTTTACACCTGCCCATAAATATTTATTGATCAAGAATTATGGGATGATCATTAAATGGCTTCGATTAGGTAAAAAAAAAACTTACACAAAGTAATATGGTTGAAACTATATATATTTCAAATACTAACCCATTCGACACCCCTTTCTACTATTATAAAAGGTTGAAAGTATCCGAGATTGTAAAATGAAAATATCGGCTTTAAGCCTTCATTGGTTTGTTTCGCGAAAATTCAAACATCCTTTGATCCACTTCAGTCGGGGAGTAATGGAAACAAATAGTCGACCCCCACCCACCCCTTATTATCTTCTATCTCTCATATTCCCCTAACGACACACATATTGCCAATGTGTGTTTACTGATCAAATATGTGATATTGTTTATCAGGGTGTTCCTCCCCAACCATTCCTTCCCCCCCCCTTCCTAATGCTCTTACCCCCTCTCTAGTTCCGTGTGTGTGTGTGATCCAAACAGTTCATCACTCTCATAATGGATTGTTTGCCTCCCTCATGTTCAAATATTCATGTATTCATAAATAACATTAAATTAAGGACAAATGCGTTCACAAAGCTGGTACAGTCATTAGCGGCGATACCTTCAACTGATGGGTCAATAAGAGACGTTACCAGAGGTTGTTTGTTTTTATTTCGTGTGTGTAACGCATCTTACTACTCGTCCGGATTGTCCACCCATTCACACTAATGGTGCTAAGGTAAGGTAGAGCTGAGAAGAAATGCACCTGAATTTAACGCAGAGAGTGAGAAACTATTTAGAAAAAAACCCCACCCTCGGTAGGTCTACACCCGTTCGGGATTTGAAACCCGATCTCTATTTAATCTATGTTCAAGATTATTGCGAGATTGATGTCTTTATTTTATTACTAGGTTTAATATAAGGTTAATTTAGGGGTAAGGATGAGGAATAAAGTTTAGAGGAAGTGCAGCTGAATTATCGTGGCAAGGGCATGGGAAAACCGCAGAGATAAATCCCACGTGTAAAACTGCAGTGATAAATAGCACGTGGAAAACCTCAGTGATAAATCCCACGTTTAAAACTACAGTGATAAATTCCACGTGTAAAACTGCCGTGATAAATCCCACGTTTAAAATTACAGTGATAAATTCCACGTGTAAAACTGCAGTGATAAATAGCACGTGGAAAACCTCAGTGATAAATCTCACGTTTAAAACTACAGTGATAAATTCCACGTGTAAAAATGCAGCGATAAATAACACGTGGAAAACTAGTGATAATTTGCACGTGAAAAACCTAAGTGATAAAATCAAAAATCGAAAAAACTCAGTGATAGAAAATTAACAACACGTGGAAAAGCGCAGTGATACATCATAGTTATGAAACAACCCTGAAAACCCATGGATTAAATTCATACATTGATTTCCCGGTCTCCGCAAAATACAGTTCATTTGTTTTTGACATCATTGACCACAAGTGTGGCACAAAAAAAAAGTCTCCAGTCTTCGCACGGGATGCGTTTTATAAGATGTTAAAAGTAATTTTATTTGTGATGTTATTTCTTTTACAGAAAATATATAAACAATTTTTAAATATAATAACAATTATAACAATATTATTATGAATACTGGCTTCCCATTATTAGTCTTCCCATAGATTAAGTTTTTTCAAGATGGCCATCAGTTCTACTTTAAATCAAGGAAATTTTAACAAAATTGGTCCAATGAAAATCCAATCAGCAGAAGTTGAGAAAAAGTCAAATAAGTGATTTTTTCATAGCAAACATCTTCCAAAAAAATGGCGGAAGTAAATTTTAAATAGCTTATATATGAATGGGACGTCCAAGTTAAGTCAGTTAGAGATTTCAGCACAATCGGTTGAGTGATCTTTTGCGTGAAAGAGTCATAGACAGACAGACACAAATTCATTATTATATATTAATAGGATATTTGCATATTTTAATATATTCATGCGTGGATTCCTCCCCCTAACCCCCACCGTGCTTAATTTTTATTGTTAGTATTTTATTTTCAATATAGCTAGACGGTTCATAAGCCACTGTTACCCGTACAAAGGATGTTATCTAAGGTGAACTAACGTGACTACCAACTATTTTGAAGGAAAGTTCATTCAAGTATGTCGTTCGTAATTTATGTTACTGGATTTTTTTTTCTCCCTTCCTCCCACTGACCCCACCACGCTTGTTATTTTCTATCGGATTAAAATGCTTTCCACTCGATGGTACGCCTGTAGAATTTTCAATCAAGCTACCCCGCGTCATTAGGTTAAATTCAAGAGCGAAAGTCAAGAAAGAATCTACTATATATATGTATATAATCTTTTCCTTTCCAGACCGAAGCATAGATATGGGTTTTTAATTGGGGAAACATTATCGTTTGATCTGGGATTCAGGCAGGAATAGTTATTTGTCTTATAGGGTCTTGTTATTAAATATACTCGATGTAAGTTTTGGTAAATGATACACAAAATAAATGTTAAAAACTTATACTCGATCTCCCCGTCATCAACCACTGATAGTGGGTAAATAAGGGTGGTTTTTTTAAATGGTTTCCCGCTCTCCTTCCATGCAAATTCCCTCTAGACTACCTCTAGATTACCTCTAGGATTCTTCTTTCCTCATCCCTACCCCAATAAATTAACTATCATATTACATGCTTATAGCCTGAACAGATAGTAAGACGCAGTGATAAAAAAAACTGGTGTTGGTTAAATTATTATTATTATTATTATTATTAGCACAGTCTTACTACCCGTTCGGGTTGTACGCACTTATGCTAATGTGTAATGGTAGGGTGATTGTGAAATGAAATGGAGGACCTACAGTTTAACGTGGGATCCGAACCACGGTGGAGGCCTGACATTCCCCACATTCACAAGTTGTGATTAATACACGTGTTGTCAGAAGTGAAGGAAGGGTTTGGTAATCAGATAAATCTGTGCCGGGACCGAGGATTGAACCCCGGTCCCCCAACACAGAAGTCCGACACCTTACCACTAGACCGCCAGGTCGCTATGTGGTGATCAAAAATAGTGGTCTTTCCTTCTTTGGAGAGCCTTTTATATATTTAAAGATACAAATATAGATAGCTGGATATATATTTTCAATTTACGTCCAGCATAAGAAAAGAGTAAACCTATTTATCTGAATCAAAACTCAACGCGAGATATTATCGATATGCTTTTTATTTGTTATAACCGTTATTTATATGTTTTATTTCCGTCTTAACGTTCTTTCGTATCTTACCTACTATTTTCCTCGAAAAACATTCATCGCATGCTGAATTCTTTCTCTTTCACTCTTCTATTTTTTTTTTTTGTGGCATGGTTTATTTTATATTTTTTAGTCCTAGTTCTTGATCTATCGCGCCCTCTTAGGTTTGAATGAATCCATTCCAAGTAGAAAGGCCTCCTCACATACATTCAGAACAAAAATGCTGTTTTTCTTCGCCCCCTCCCCCATTTATTCCACTCTACCCCTCTACCCCAACCCCCCACCCTCACGATATGAAACGGAAGATTTGAGAAGATATGTAAAGAGGACTGATTGATAGCGTGACGCCTGCGCATTATAGGTTTCTCATTTGTCATTTTCCTTTATCGTTCCTTGTGCATGTGTGTCTACTTTCTACATCCCTTCCTCCACCCACATTTTGTTTCTTCACCTCTTACCACCCAATTTGGTTAAACGCAAATTAACTGATTATACGATCATGTGTTTGGGGTGCGGACGATTGAGTTAAGAGAGGAAATGTACGAGCATTTTCGTCGAGGGAGGGAAAGTGGAAAACTATTTAGAGAAAAAACCAACCTCGTTACACTTGAACAAGATTCGAACCCCTATCTCCCCGTTATCTTCAGTCTAGTTTATTGCGAGAGCAACACCTTATACCAGAGGTTAGCAACTCTCTTATTTTTACTCCGATCGAGTTATAAACTTATCAAAGATCTCCCACCACTTTTATACTCTACTTAGCCTTTTATTGTTTGTCCACACCTCTGTAGAGTCATCAATTCAAATTGTTGTATTTGTATGGACGAGCAAGAAATGGTCACATACTTGTAGTCTATGAACCCTAGTTGGAATGCACTTGTGCGGTAAAATAAATGTACAGTCTTGTTAGAGAATAGTCTTGTTATAATCTTGTTACAGTATTGTTAGAGGCTAGTCTTTTTACATTCTTGTTAGTCTTAATGATAAACTTATTGAAAGTTACCAGGGAATAACCTCGGCATGTTTTTCATGACTATCCATGTTGGTAAAGAGTGTTAAGATTTCCGGGCTACCACTCATATAGGGTCAAAGGGCCAGGGAAAGGACTTATGGGACTGTAGGGTGGGGCACTACTTAGTTACTGTACAACTTGTAATTAATATCCATTTAGAGTTCATAGTCGTTTTTATAATAAAAGTCCAAAGAAAATATCACATTGCCTTCTATCATATTTTACGAAATTGCTAGTCATCAATCCTTATCCTGGAGTTGGGCTGGCAAGCATCACTAGTTCGAACTCAGACAGTGACACCACTTAATGTATTCCTTAAATTTAATATTTCCTCAAATACATATTATGTCTTCTCCTTTCTAGGAAAAAAAAATTAAACTATTTAATTTACTTATTACACTATCGATTGTATCTGAAAAAGGTAATTATGTCACACTCAAATATTATTTGAAACTATTTGATAAAAAAAATGTACGTAACTTCATTTTTCTGGTAGCTACTAAAATTACCTTAAGCAAGAACATTTTTTTTTTCTATTATGGTTTGAAATGACGAATACAACAAAATAAACTTGTAAAGTTTGTTCTAGTATTATATCGAGAAAAGTTTTGTTTTTTCAAGTTAATACGTGAAGTCCAACCGCAGCAAACGAAGAAGAAAATACATATAATGGTATAAAAAGAATGTACATTATAGAATCTACTTCCTCATCCCATTGTGCGCCATTTCAGAAATGCGTCCCTTGATACCCATCCTTTACATTAAAAAAAATAAATATTTTCTTCGCTTCTCCTTATATATTTTTTTTTACTCCCCTCCTCCTCTTATCTCCTTTACTTCTTCCCACCGTACTTTTCCGTTCTTATCCGTCCCTTATATTTATTCCTTATTTTCTGTCACAAGTCCGCTTACATTCCACTCAGGTTTTGTTTAAGGCTCTTATTGCATGATATATCCCTATCCTCTCCAAGCATATATCCCTATCCTCTTCAAGCATTATTCATTTTAGTTGTCGTTTTTTATTTTTATTTTATTATTCAACGTCTTCAAAGGTTTTTTTCTTCTTTTCTAGAAGGTTGTGGGTAAGCGGTGGAAAAAATCCATTTCATGGGGTCTTGCTTTTTACTTTAGCTGCTGTACGTCATAGTCGTGAAATCTGTTTCGCTCTGTACGAATTGAACTGTAATATAAAACAAGCAAAGCAGAAAATAAGGGTCTGTTGCGTTTTAAGATGATTCTTTTTATTTATAACGAATAATATATATATATATATATAATATTTTCTCTAATGTCACGGCATAACTGTTAGGTTTTTGAAATGGCTTAGTTTTATTATTGATTATTAGCACCGCGTCTTACTACCCGTTCGGGTTATACGCACTTACACTAATGTGTAATGGTAGGGTGATTGTGAGATGAAATGGAGGACCTACAGTTTAACGTGGGATCCGAACCACGGTGGAGGCTTGGCATTCCACTCATTCACAATTTGTGATTAATGCACGCCTTGTCAGGGGTGAAGGGAAGGGTTTGGTAATCAGATAAATCTGTGCCGGGACCGAGGATTGAACCTCGGACCCCCAGCACAGAAGTCTGACACCTTACCCCTAGACCACCAGGTCATCGGTTTAGTTTTAAAACTATCATTTCATAATGTATGTATAGTTTATATTTGTTTTAGCATCACATCTATCTATCCGTTCAGGTAATGAGATAATCTTGGATCTACAATTTCCCTAGTAAATAACTTAATAATATAAACACAATTGCTTTGGTGGTCGCATGATCTAAGGTGTCACCCTCGTGTTGGACCAGACCACCGATGACAGGAAGATCGGAGTTCGAATCTTTTAAATTTAAACCTTCCTCGTGCCTAACTAATTAATGTAATTAGTACGTCAGCGTATAAGACGAACGGGTAGTAAGACGCGGTGATAAAAAAATATTTGTGTAAAACCGATATAACCCTCTTTATTTGGCCTTTAAATTTAAAAAAATTAACCCCAATTAAAACACAAATTGTTAAATTAATTTACCCCAAATCAGAACAACTTTATCATAATTTACATAAACGTTATACTATGTGTAATATATAATCATATTAAGAGATTATAAAAACATCAAACTTCATATTACATATAAAGAAAATTTATATACATTATTTTTAATTACTCAATAAATACCCTCTTTGGTGGTCGCATGGTTTAAGGTGCTACTATCATAATATTCTATACGGCTGATTTCGGGTGTACTGAGCGTTTTTTTTTTTTTCACTCTCACTCTTAGAAAATGTGGCTACAATTCCTCTAAATTCAACCTTACTCATCCCTAACACATTAGATTAATTAGTGCATAGGAGTAAGCCCGAACGGATAGTAAGACGCGGCGCTAACGAAAAACAAAAATAGTTTGGGAATTCTATTTAAACTTTGATGAATAAATACTACTAAGAATTTATATGTGGACCGAATTTAAATTTAGAAATTAAATTAAAGGCGTGCTCTTTTATACCTGGATCACGATCAACTTAATGATAATAACTTAAAGTTAACTTAACGTAACTTAATGTAAAGGTTCTCCTCATGTTTTTAAATGGAAGCGATCACAATGCAGTTAACTTAACGTTCATTTGCAGTTCACTTAACGTAAGATATGTCCTGGGAGTTCTTTCCGTTAAGTGAACGTCACACGAAGGTTATCACGTGATCTAGCCAGCCAATCATTCGCAGTGACGTCAACGGGGATATTTATTAATTCATTTGTTGGTCCAACTATAAATATACAAAATATTTCCCAACTCATGGTATTATTAAGCTAACGTTTATTTAAGATTAAACTAAAAAAAAGAAAAGTTAAGTTTATCGAAAAAACTCAATGATAAATAGTTATTATATCGATATAAAACAGTTAACACTCACAGATCATAAACACTTTAGAAATACGGTAGTACAAATCACAGATTAACATACATACTCTAGAATGCACATGTTCGGCTTGAATTAAACTAAGTGAATCGTGATCACACATCTGTTTTCTTAAGTTAAGTGAACCTTAAGTGAAACGCTACGTTAAGTTAAAGTTAATTCGATAGTGATCCCGGAATTATTGACCTCACGTGTGTGGAGAAATTTTACCAAAACCTTTATCTCTTTCCCGCTGATTTCATTGGTCCGTTTCATCCCATAAGATTTAATTAACAACCTTTTTTATCAGTCGGTTAATACTTTCTCGATTACCTGTAAGGGAAAAAAAAACTTTCCTCGTTATAACAGATTTGTGTTTGTGTTCTCAGTTCGAGATTGAAACCGAAAATGTTCCTCCCGATTGCTATTTTTCAAATGATAATAAATTGTAAGCTGTTTTGTTCTTTACTCTCTATTCACTTCTCGGAGAGAGTAGTACTGTAATCGTCCAAAAAAATAAATTGAACTTGAGATTTTGATAGATGTCGACATTCCACGTCCCTTGAAATCTAAAAAGTATTTTTTTTAAAAGCACCGTGTCTTACTACCCGTTCAGTGTATATGTTTATGTACTAATTACGCTAATGGTGTTAGGGATTATGAAAGATATATTTATAAAAAGTGTACCCACATATGCAAGGAGGTAGCCCTCAGTACAACCAACCAATATTCGAACCTCGATTCCCCCGTCGTCGGCAGTTTAGTATACTGCGAGAGTAGCGCGTTACACCACGCGGCCACCAAAGCGGTAAGTGGGTTTAGTGATGACGCCTGTCTGTCTGTCTTTCTGTACCTCGGCTTAGAGCCTAAACCATTTTACCGATCAAGCTGAAACTCTGTATTTAGGTTTTTAATTAGGGTTTACTCAAGGTAATTTTGGAATTATATATCCAACCTTAAAATTAAGAATCCGTTTTAACGATTTCGATTAAACTTTGTATTAAGATATTGTTTAACAAAACAAAATGGACACTTATTTTTCTATGAAAAGGCTCTAAGCAGAAATTTACAATATTTTCATGATTTATTCACAACTATTTGAAATATGAAATAACTCATCATTGTAAAGTTGTAGTACTATTCAAAATTAAAATATTTTATTTGAAATAAATGTTTGTAAAATCTATAATTTTTGAGTTAGAATCAAATATATATTTATGAAGCGCTTACAAGTTTTAGTAAATGTCTGTATATCAAGATTAAGAGAGAGTCTACGTGGCACGCCGTACAGCTAACTTTTTTTTAAATAATTTTATATTTTGAACTTTCAATTATGCTTTTCATAATATGAGGATTATTTTCTATGATTGACGGATACAACACCTTAGATGTTTTCTTTTAATTGTGAATTTTGATTTATTAAATTTTTATATATTAACTTCCAAAGAGTTTTTTTTTCCGTGCCATGTCCTACACAGACTTTCCTTCTCTTTGTTCTTAAAATAGTAATTTACTAAAAACTCGTAAATTTGTGCAACTAAATATTCTTCACTAACTTTTATTACAATATTTTTAACTATTGATTTTTTTTTTCGACTTTAGGTTAAACCACTAACCTTATTTTAATTAGTTATACGCTTATGTGTTAAATACGCTAGTGAGTTAAGGATGATAAAGGGTTAATCTTAGAGGGAGTGTACACGCATTTTCATGGAAAGCCATTTTGACAAAAAAAAACACTCTCAATGCCCCCAACGCGGGTTCAAACCCCAATCCCCAAACCCCAATTCCTCTACTATCTCATGTACTCCAACATCCTCATTACATGTCCATACCATCTTAGTCTTGCTTCCTCTACTATCTCATGTACTCCAACATCCTCATTACATGACCATACCATCTCACCCTTGCTTCCTCTACTATCTCATGTACTCCAACATCCTCATTACATGTCCATACCATCTCAGCCTTGCTTCCTCTACTATCTCGTGTACTCCAACATCCTCATTACATGTCCATACCATCTTAGTCTTGCTTCCTCTACTATCTCATGTACTCCAACATCTCTTACATGTCCATACCATCTTAGTCTTGCTTCCTCCACTATCTCATGTACTCCAAACATTCCTCATTACATGACCAATACCATCTCAGTCTTGCTTCCTCTACTATCTCATGTACTCCAACATCCTCATTTACATGACCATACCATCTCACCCTTTGCTTCCTCTACTATCTCATGTACTCCATATACCCCTCTTTCCCCGGATAACATCAATAATACTCGTAATATAGCAACATTTCATCAATTATGAACGCAATAAAATATTTTTTTTTTTCTAAGGGTAAATTTACTACCGAAATTATACTTTATTTTCAGCAACAAACTTGGCTACGAACATAGACTTAGTTGTTAACGCTTTTTATTTATTTTTAATTTTTCAAATCAGGTTGGCATTTGGGATGTTGCGCCAATTATCACCTGTTTTGTTTTTGCAGATTGTTCGTTCGAAACTGCCGCCCTCCTTTGTTTTTGTATCCACGCACAGTTCCTATTCACTATATCAACTGCTGTTGTGAGCATTTGACTTGTTGATATTGTTCACTACAGCCTTTTTCGGTGAGTCCAACGTTCGAAACTCAGTTAAAAGTTTTATAGATGGTTATTTCTGTTTTATCTGATATCTGAATTTAAAATATGTGGTATTTATCCACTTACATGGATTAAATATATAACCTTAGTATTAAAAATTGATTTGTATTATTTATCTAATTACTTTATAGCAGTGATATTCAAAATGGGGTACTCAAATACGTTTTAGGGAGTACGTAAATTTAATTTAAATTAAACCCAGCAATGTTTTATTTAATTTTACCAAAAAGTATTTGGTATAAAGACCGCTGAAATACTGGCATAAGCTCGCGTCCCATACACACCCGCAATAACAGAAGATACGTCCTTTATCTCAATGGAAAAACTAAATATCTTATCCCCTCTACTGCTCCCAATTCCCCCCCCCCCTTTTGTGAGCTGTTACAAGTGTGGTTTATAGGACCCCTTCATCTCAGAACGCCGGGAATATATAATGTCGACTATAGTTTGTGTTGTCAGACCTACTACACGCTCCTCCCCCTAACACACCATCTCCCACTTGAGAGGTAAGACCTGAGATCGAACTCCGTACAACCTCCCTGCAAACATTACCACACATCCTGTCTCGCGATATGGGACAGTCGGTGCACTAAAATAAAAGGTGTTCATGGTGTGATTGATTTTTTTTTAATACCCTGTGCTCTACTTTTTATTATCCATCCGGGCTTTTTTCTCATACCTTACTGGGTTTGAGGTAAGGATTATTTAAGTGGAATTTAGAGGAATTGTAACCACATCTGGTGAGATAAGAAAGCTGAAAAACCAATACGGGGGAGTATAAAGCTCACGCGAGTTAAGGGTTTTTGCAATTTTCATAGCAAAAAAAAATGTTTTGACCAAAATAAATAAAATATTGTTTCGGTAAAAACGTTTAGTTTAATATTCTTCACACGGTGATAACAACGCTTGTTAAATATCTGTCAAGGGTGTCCTGAAATTTAATGATAACTTTTCCCCTTCATTAAAAAGTTTATCATCTAATGTCGCCATACTTCTGACAGATATTCAACAACTGTTGATACCACCACGCGAAGAAAATTAAAATATTATGTTTCTACTTTGCAATAGTTTATTTTTTTGACCAAACAAGTGTTTTAATTTTTTTAAACCTGCAAAAACACTTTTTATCACGTACTCTACTTCCCCACCTTAAGATAGATACAAGTCAGGGCTTAAATTGCTAAATGAACTGTGATCTTTGTTTTTTTCTAGCTAGGGCTTGTTCACAATATAATAATATACCAAAACTCACTGAAGATGTCATATGTGTGACCTAGTAGCCGTGCATTGTAGTTTCTACTATGCTTTGCACGCTTAAAGCTTAGTTTCTACTTTGTTTCACAGGCTTAAAGAAGTTTCGCTTCGACACAGCTTTGCACTTTTCAATGCTGCTTCACACACTTCAAACCAACTAATAATCTACTTCGTACACTTCAGCTCTGCTTAGCACACTTTAGGCCTCACTTAAACTCTTCTTCGTACACTTCAAGATTTTCTTGATTCGCTCCACATTCTTAAAGCTTTGCTTCGACTTTTCTTCACGCATTTCAAGCTTCGCCTTGTCTTAGATTTGCACCCATCAAGCTTCGTTTTGGTTCTGCTCCGCAAGATCCCTCTTAGCTACTGCTTTGCTTCTGATCTTCTCCACACGCTTCAAGCTTCACCTCGACTCTTCTTAGCACAATTCAATCTTTGCTTTGACTCTGCTTCACACACACACTTCAAGAATTTGTTTCTACTTGGCTTTGCACGCTCCAAGCTTCGCTTTGGTTTGGCTTCGCACGCCTTCAGTTTAGTGCATACTCTGTCTGCTTTACAAGTCCTGAGCTTCGCTTCTACTTTGCTGCGCATATATCAAGCTTAGCTTCGCTTCAACTTCACTTGGCGTTTAAAAAGTGGCCTTTGCACACCTTTGAGAATAATACCCACCCTCCTCTAGAATCGAACTAAGTACTCCTAGAAGTCTACCTAATCGTGAGCACGCATCCTTGGGGCACACTCATACTAGTGGGTATGAGAGAGAGAGAGAGAGATAGAGGAATGGGGAATTATGGGAAGGGAAGGGAATACAACATTATTCAAGGTTGTAAAGTGGTGGTATGTGCTAGACAGGCACAAATACTTTGCAATGCAAATTTAAAAACTCGGTGTAAGAGTGGATCAACTGCACGTGCAACATCCATCCGAGGACACTTTTTGTGTGTGTATGCTTTACCTTCTCATAAAGATAATGTACTGTGATGATGAGGAACCTTTGACACCTTTATTACTATAGCTCTTGACGTTTTATTTGCCCCAAACTAAAAGATGTGTGTCTGTCCTCATGTACGTACGTCTGTACCCGTGACTGTAGTTCTTTACCCGTGACTGTATGTCTGTCCCCGTGACTGTATGTCTGTCCCCGTGACTGTATGTCTGTCCCCGTGACTGTATGTCTGTCCCCGTGACTGTATGTCTGTACCCGTGACTATGTCTGTACCCGTGACTGTACGTCTGTCTGGTTTTCGCATCCCAACCTTCTGTCAAAATAAACAAGATAAGGATTACGCCTTCGTCCATGTGTTCATCGTCGTGTGTAATGTGCTAATTAATAAGCTTAAGTTTTAACCATTCATTTTTCAAACGTTTAATCTACTTCTTTTTTCTAATTCAAAGAACACTTGCGTTCTAAAACACTTTTATATTTGATAATGAAGAGTTATCTTGTCTATTTTCTTGATGGAAACTTAAGAGTAATTTTTCTTTTAAGAACAATTTAATTCAATTGATTTCTTGAAACTTTAATAATTGAAACCTTGTTAATTTGTTCATGTGTGAAGGGAAGATAAAACATTTACATTAAAAAAAAAGCTTCGAGTCTTCACGATGAGATGTAATTAATAATATACAGAAATCAAAATGATAGAAGCGGGGATTTTTGTTTTCATATTCACTATGATTTTAAAAATGTTAGTAAAATTAGGAAAATTTTATGGGTTTATTTACAATCTATAATTATTTTGAGATTATTGATCAAGCGTAGTAAGTCCCGTTTTAACTTAATCATTTAACATTTTGCCTGTTTGTCCGAATGTTGGTTCCAAGATAACTATCAAATGCATTGGCCAATTTTGGAAAGGATATTCCTCGAAACTAGGCCGAGAAACATATGTGCAATGTTTTTAGATCTGGTTATACGTTTCAAGATATTTCTGTTGGTTCCACGATAAAATGATCCCTATGAATATAATTAACTATAAATGAATATGGTAATAGTTTGTTTTATGTTTAATTCCATGACTAAGAAAAAAACATAAACTTCAAACCCAATTATAAACTAACTATAGGAGAAATTTCAATTTGAAATCCAAGGAGAAATATGAAGTCTCTAGCAATGATAATAACTTGATTTAATTCCTTAACATTATATAATTATCAATTTTTGAATGGAGACAATGAGGTCTACTGTTATCAGAACTACTAATATTTTGTTAAATCTGATTTTAATAGGAAGTCCATATTGATTGAACAAACATATTTTATTCCCAACCTCAGTACTCTTAAAACTGTTTACTATTTATTTATTATTTTGGCCCTCTGTAAATTATATTTACTTAATTAAAATATTGGTGACCTGGTGGTCTAGGGGTAAGGTGTCAGACTTCTGTGCTGGCGGCCGGGGTTCAATCCTCGGTCCCGGCACAAATTTATCTGATTACCAAACCCTTCCTTCACCTCTGACAAGACTTGTATTAATCACAACTTGTGAATGTGTGGAATGCCAGGCCTCCACCGTGGTTCGGATTCCACGTTAAACTGTAGGTCCTCCATTTCATCTCACAATCATCCTACCATTACACATTAGCGTAAGTGCGTATAACCTGAACGGATAGTAAGACGCGGTGCTAATAATAATAATAATAATAATAATAATAATAATAATAATAATAATAAAAATATTCAGACATCCAAATATAGGGTATTTTTTTAAAATAAAACCTTCAACACATTTTTCTTATTTTCTCGTCTTCTTAAAAATTATACTTTCACTCTAGTCAAGAGAAACAAAGCGAAACTGAACAAAACGAGATTGACACAAAAACAATAAGCTATCATCAACTCTTCTTTATTTAAATTTCACCTCCAATACTCCACCCCTCATCCGTAAAGTTCTATCAAACTTGTTCCTCTCTTACCTCTTCTACGTCACTCCCTAAAAAAAGAGGGGGTTGGGGGACACTTTATTTTAATAGAGTGCAAAGTCTTCTCCTGTTAATACACTTATTTTTCCACCACGTCAATACACAAGTTTTGAATGTGTACTTGTTTGTGAACTTGCGCGGCGTTTTCATAACTTTGTAGCGAAGAGTTTCGGCGGCGGGGGTTTGAAAAGAGTGAGTCGGTAGATTTCAAAGGAGGGGAAGAGGTATTGTAGAAAGGGCTGAGGTCTGAAAAATAAGCGTAACCTCGTTAAAACTGCTATATATAAACAAAGAGGGAAGTTATAAAACCTCCAAGCCCTAAGCACACAGTACCAGTGATGCTCTGATATATATATATATATATATATATATATATATATAATATCGTTAATTACAGACTAAAACCTTATTAAAAAAAAGGTCGTATGAAAAAAAAGGTTAAAACCCTTATTATATACACCATTGTGAAATAAAAATATATAGAAAATCTGTCTCCGTCGTATAACTCGAACATAACTTATATACAGGCTGTATACGAGCTTGGGAAGTAGTAAATTGGGCACTTTTTTATATGTGAGAGATTGGTGGGCTGGGCACTTGATTGTAGAATATTTATTGGAAATACATACAATAAATCTTCAGCAGACTTCAGTTCGGTACAAGCCATTCATAGTCCATAACTCGTCAGAGGTAAAGTTAATTTTTAGTGAGAGGTGGAGCAGGGTTAGGCTACGTTAGGTTAGGCTAACATTGCTCAATCCACCCTTGTAAGGGGATCATGGTGCGAGGTAACAATGCCCAATACACATTAGGAGGGAAATCTTGGTGCTAGGTAGCAGTGCCCAACCTACTTTGGGTGCATTTATTCTAAAGTGTACCTTAATAATCTGTGTAAATAATTGGATAGTCCAGGTGGATAGTAATAGTGAATCAATGGGATGAGGGTGGCACTAGGTGGTGTTCTTCACCCCAATTTTTGTAGAAAGGGCCTTTTAGAAAATACAAACATATTTTTATGGCCTAGATTGATAAAATCTTACCATATCATCAGTGTTATTTTATATATTGATAATATATATCAAAAGTGACAGCTGCATATCATATGACTTGGCGTAAGAATACGTTAAAAATATATCTAGTAGTTTTTATATGTGTCAAATAAGGTTCTGCTTATAAAAATTGAACTATAGTTTTAAGTCCAAAGGAATAAAATTAAGAAAGGACAATATAATATGTGAAAAATTACAATCGGGTAGTAATTTATGGTAATGCCAAGAAGCAAAAACAAAAAGTGTTTTTTTTAGGTGTCGTTCAGTAAACTAATGAGATGATAAAAAGGAGTTTCTAGCCGCCCGTAATCTCTCTTATTCTTTGAATGAGAACCTACACATCCATTATGTTATTATGTTAAGTGAAGTTAGCTACGCTGCAGCGGGCAAGGTCTCTGAATACAAATAAGGTGGAAGCCGCCTTTATCTCATGAAACCAGCAGCTGTAGGAAAAACATAGTGTCTAGGGCTTACATCCGAAAGGGTCTGTTTGACGAGGCGCAGTAAGTTCTATTTTAGCTTGACCATTTGGCATCTTTCCTGTCTGGATTTTTGTCACTCGACAACAGTTGTCAAAGGCTTCGACCCATTCTAACAAAATTTGACAAGGACATTCCTTGAATCTACAGTAGCCCCGTGCTTCTTTGGTGCTGACTGACAGCTCACAGCTAACTTCTCATTTAGGTATATCCTAAATGTTGACTGTCAGAAGTGACAGCTGCTAAACACATGTTTTTGCAAGATCATATGGTTCGGCGTAGGGATATATATAATTTGGTCTGGTAGCTTTTCAAAGCTGTCAGTCAGCACCAAAGAAGCCATGGGGCTACTGTAGGCCAAACAATGTATGAACATATTTTTACAATATAAATATTCGTTTCAATATGACTTCTATTAAAAAAAAGTTTAGCTTACTATCTCATATCAAGTGATTTGAATTTAAAATTATAAGCAATCGATCGATTACCTAAGGCTTTTTTTTTTACATTCTGATATAAAATTACGAGATTACGTCTTAAACAGCGAGAACAAAGAATATAATGTATTGTTGAGTACAGTGTTAGTTTTTTTAAATTATTTAACTTGATCTTCAAGGGGAAAAATATCATCTTTAAATCCAAGGAGAAATTATAAGAGATATTTCAAACTTGAAATACAAAGATAAATCTTAAGGCCGTGTTAGTGATAAGAACATGACATATTAACGTAACATGATATGCTAGCATTTTTTGAATGGAAGGAGTGAGGTAAACAGTTTTCAGAACTATTAGTTACTTTCCTTATTATTTTAATGTACTACACCCGATATAATACGTTCTCACAAAATTATAAAAAGGTGTGTTTTACATTCCTGTACAACCCAACGTCCATATTAACAGGAGCTACAGCAGAATTGCTTAAAATTATTTCTTTTAAGGTGGGGATGGAGGGAACGCGAGATAAGGTTTTTTGCAGTTTTTATAGCAACACTATTTTGGTCAAAATAAATAATTATCCAGTAGAAACCTATAGTTTAATTTTCTTCCCCTGGTGATATCAACAGTTGTTGAATATCTGTCAAGGTTGTCCTTGAATTTAATGACAACTTTTCCTCTTCATTTAAAAAAGTTCCTCATCAAATGCCGCCATGCTCATCACATATATTAAATAACTGTTGATATCAACATGTGAAGAAAATTAAACTATTTGTTTCTACTGGAGACATATTGATTTATTTTGACCAAAAAAAGTGTTTGCTATAAAAACCGCCAAAACACCTTATCTCGCGTTCCTTACATCCTCGCCCTAAGCTTGACATTTAGTTAATATAGCCTAACTCAAGTTCTGATATTAACTACTAATTTTAAAGTAAGCATTAAGAATAATAATAAGTTTAAAAAAACCAATTAGTATAATTTTCATGATTTTTTTGTAATTGTAAATTTATTAAAATATCATATATTTTGAGTTGAAAATGATACGGGATCGAAGGTCGGACCTTTCCACACGTTTAACAAATCGTTAAGAGAGTAAAATAAAGTCTATTAAAAGCCCATGATTACGTCATAAGATACTGTTATTTTTTTGTATCATTATTTCTATTATTGAAAAAAACAAAAAACTCTGTGGAATGTCGCGTACCCTTTTAAATACTGTACGTACCCCATGGGTACGCGTATCACAGTTTAGGAAAAGCGGCTCTACTGAAAATGGATTTAATATATTATCATCATTTCTCAAGATGAAGATTTAACGTGTTTAATTAATGTATATTTTATCTAAAAATTCACAACTTTTAGAATACTAATACATTTTTATTTAGCACCAGTCTATACTACCTGTTTTGGTTTGTACGCTTAGGTATTAATTACTTTAATGACCTTAGGGATTAGGAAGGATATATTTAGAGGAAGTTTACCCCCATTTGAGTGGAGGGAGAGGGGAAACCATTCAAGAAATACCACCCTCACTACACCCAACTGAGATTTGAACCTTGATCTCCTCGTCATAGGTCTAGTCTAATGTAAGAATGACTCCTTAGACCACGCGGCCACCAACACGGGAGAATTCAAATACTAAAACAAAGTAATCTCTGACCGATGAATGTAACCAAAATTCTAAATAAACATCACGATGTAACTTATTTTGTTCTTTTTGTAACTGAGTGTACGTTGCTAAATGATAAATGACCTACCAAGGTACGGAGAGTTAAATTACAGAGTATAGGTCGTAACACCATTTTACCCTCTTACTGCCCCACAACCCTTAAAAAATATTTCTCACTGTGACCAACTGTCTGTCTAGCGCAGAGTTTTTCAACCGGTGGGCCGTAACATATTGGTGTGCCACGATTGTTTGAGGAACATCCAATTAGTATTATTATTAGCATTGCATCTTACTAACCGTTCGGGTTACACGCACTTATACTAATTTGTAATGGTAGAGTGATTGTGAGATGAAATGGAGGACTTACAGTTTAACGTGGAATCCGAACCACGGTGGCGGCCTGACATTCCACACATTCACAAGTTGTGATTAATAAACGTCTTGTCAGAGGTGAAGGAAGGGTTTGGTAATCAGATAAATCTGTGTCGGGACCGAGGATTGAACCCCGGACCCCCAGCACAGAAGTCTGACACGTTACCCCTAGACCGTCAGGTCACCTTCAGGAACATCCAAGAGAAGTTAAAAATTTTTTTTAAATGTTTGGAGTAAAAATAAATTTTTAAAATACATGAAAAACTTTTTTTTTAATAATACCAAATAATTAGATTTTTAACCGTAGGAATTTTAAACACAATCTTATTACTAATTTTTTTTTAAATACTAAAATTGCTCCTTAAGAAACTGATGGAGTGTTTCGACAATTTTAGCGTCGTGTTCAATGTGCCGTGAGTTGGGGGGAGGGGGGGGGGAAGAGCTGAAAATCGCTTGCCTAGTGCCTTTAAGAGTGAAAATCTCTGGCCGGAGTAGTCTCAAAAATATATTATAACGCTTTATTTTTATCGCCGCGTCTTATTACTCGTCCGGTTTTTACGCTTACGTGCTAATCACACTAATTTGTTAGAGATGAGGACAGTTGAATTTAGAGGAATATATACCCGCATTCGTGTGTAGATAAAGTGAAAAGCCAACTTAGGAAAAGCAGACATGGCCGGGAATCGAGCCTGGGACTTTTCACTTAGCACACCAATGCTTTCGACAACTGAGCTATCCCAGGATTCGTCACGTATTAAGGGTCATTATACACTCAAAGAATAAGACAGTCTGTGATGGATATCTCCAGGTCTTTTTAATCATGTTTTGTTGTTAAGCATATAAAACACGTTGCTAGGATCTGTTATTAATATGAGCTACTTATTAATTGAAAGAATATTTAAAAAAATTAAAAACCAAAAAACGATTTAGTTACAATTCATGTTGACAATATTTTTAAACTGTAATAACGGGTATTTGGTATATTAACATTTTTTTCTAAAAAATTAGGAAATGTATTTTTCGCACACATCAAAATAGTAAATAAAACTTGAGTTGAATTTTAAAGCAAAAAAAAAACAAAACACCTGTACTTATCAAACAGCCTCTAGATAAGTTTGTTAGCGAGGGTTTTCTACCCCCTCAAAGAAACCTCACCGGACCATTTTACGATCCCACCCTCCACCTCACCCTTTCATCCCTCTGACAACTCTGTCGCGTGGAGGGTGTTCAAGGGGGGTGGATTAAGGCCCCATTAAGCGGTAAATTAAAGTCAAGTTCCTCTTCTTACAACGTGAAGGAATGGAGAGTGGGTTAGGGAGGGTTGGGGTGGGGGGGGGGGGAGGGGAGGTAGTGCATGTTAGCTTCAGTCTTCGCTAACGTTAAGAAAATTTACGATCGACCATTCGAAAATTTACGGGGCACAAGCGCTAGTTTTAGGTCTTTAGAACGGGGAGGAGGGAGGGGTGTTTCTTTCTCACCCCTTTAACATTCGCTCTCAGGGGAGGAAAAAAAATCATCCCCCCCACAGGGTGAGGAGTGAAGGTTGCCAATTTTACAGTCCTAATTTTTCTTCCTTTTTTTTTAAGTACCGCCATTTTGAAGTGTTGAAAAGTTGACGTGAGTACTTAAAATAAAAAGTCTTGAGGAGGGTTCGAGGTTTAAATTCATAGGAGATGGATTTGACTTAGTTATGTTTGCGCTCCTTGAACATGACAGCACAATGATTTGTACCGAATAAATCAATTCAAATAAACAAGAATGATTGGTATTTGTGTGATAATGTGCAAGTGTCAAATAGATGTAAACCTATTTATAGATTAACTTCCTCCTATCGATCATGGTTCGAGTTGCCTTGATTTGAAACCGCACCCCTAATGATTATACTCTGGATATGTAAATAACTAACAGTTTCTTAGTAACTAAACATTTTGCAGATGAGCTTTAGGACTAAAGTAACCTATATTGTTACTGTAACCTGATTATAGATATAATAAACATAATGATTTCTCAACATTTCATAAAAAAAGCTCTGATCTAGAGAAACCTCTGGTTATTGCATTCTGGATACATACATGATCAGCCTTTTATAGTGGCCAAGCAATAATCAGAGGAATTTTTAGACTAAAAGCCGCCCCTCTGGTTATTGTAACCTGGCTAAATATATTATCTCCCTTCTCACAATGGTCAAGAAATGATCAGGTGTAATTTGAGACTAGGAGTCACCCCTCTGGTTATTGTATCCTGACTACATATATGATTAGTTTCCTCAAAATAGTCAAGAAATGATCAGATGTAGTTAGAGACTAGGAGCCACCCCTCTGGTTATTGTAGCTTGGCTACATATATGATCAGTTTCTTCAAAATAGTCAAGAAATGATCAGGTGTAGTTAGAGACTAGGAGCCACCCCTCTGGTTATTGTAGCTTGGCTACATATATGATCAGTTTCTTCAAAATAGTCAAGAAATGATCAGGTGTAGTTAGAGACTAGGAGCCACCCCTCTGGTTATTGTACCCTGGCTACATATAAGATCAGTTTCCTTACAATGGCCGAGTTACTGCACAGGTGGAGACTTCAGACCAGAAGCTTGTGGTCTCTTAAGTACCTCATCAACAGAAAGTTTCAGCCGGTCGCAAGATGCCTCTTCTCAAAGTTTAAATCTCTCTCCTAAGGTAAACCACCCCATATTTCCAAAACTATCTCTTACCTCTCCAATATCAACATCATTATTCCCCCATCAAAATGGCGTTAGACAAAATGTGTGTGTGTCTGTGTGTGTCCGCTTTGCAAAACGTTCCTACGGTTTTTTGTCACGACATTGCATTAAGGTAATGTTTTTGTACAAAAATAAATACGATACAGATTTCTTGTACGCCTAAAGAGAAACACGAAGACTCTGTTCTAATCCCTTATAAATGTTGGAAGTTGAACGAAGCGTTATTAAGGTTGTTTTTACTAGATAAACTTTGTAGGTTCAAAACACCGACTGTTATGTTTTAGTGGATGCTTTATTGAAGAACAATTAAGGGGGAAGTGCATAGAACGCTAGTTAAGGCCAATTTTTTTATTGCAAAACATTTTGTTTGGCCAAAATAAATCAAATATTGCTCCAATAGTAACCTATAGTTTAAAATTCTTCACGGGATGATATCAACAGTTGTTGAATATTTGTCACGAGCATAGCGGTATTAGATGATAAACTTTTTAAATGAAGAGAAAAAGTTGTAATTAAATTACAGGACCCCTTGACAGATATTCAACAACTGTTGATATCACCATAATTATGAAGAAAATTAATATATATGTTTCTACTGGAGAATAATTTGATTTCTTTTGGCAAAAAAAAAGTTTTGCTATAAAAACCACAGAAACACTGACCTTATCTCGCTTTCCTTACATCTTCACCCTGTCTACGTTGCCTACTTTCGTGAATTCGAAGCTCTGCTGTGAAGCGGGTTGCATACGCATCTAAACACTAGGTACGCCAATGTAAGACAGAAAGATAAGGTAGAAAAATTAGTGGCGCACCCTACTAGACCTCTTGTTTACCTGCTGACAACCACTGGGATATATTACGTGTTTTTTTAAAACTCCATCCGCATCGTCAATAATCGAATCTCTCCCCCCCCCCCCCCCCCCCGTTTCCCTTAAAACCATCCTCAACAAACCAAGCCGCTGCAAACCCAACGCTTTACACTGCGCGACCATCAGTGATTTGTATGGAAAAAAATTAGCAACACGTCTTACTACTAGACTGGGCTAAACGCGTATGTACTAAATTATTTATTACACTAGCGTGTTAGGAATGAGAAAGTAGCGCCTAGTAGGGCGAGTGGAATAAAACATTTATGAAAAACTACCCTCGATACACCCAAACCCCGAACCGAACCCTTGATCTCCCCATCGTCGGTAATTCCACTCTATTTCTGTAATGTGGCCCCCGCCTCGGTGGCGTAGTTGGCTAACGCGCCTGTCGTGTTGAGCTCGACTGCTGAGGACGGAGAGATCGAGGTTCGAATCTCGGTCGGGTGAACTGGGGGAGGCTTTTCTTAAATGGTTTTCCACTCTCCCTCCACGAATATGCGGGTTCACTTCCTCTAATTAAACCTTCCCAATTCCTAATCCATTAGCGTAACTAGTACTTAAAGCGTATAACCCGAACGGGTAGTAAGACGCGGTGCTAAATAATAATAATAATGTAATGTGGCGCTTTAGACCAGTCGGCCACAAAATATTGCGTGCCGTGTAAATAGATATGTGATTTGAAAATAGGAAAAAATCAATAATCTTGAATACCCCATTTCACCTCGCCAACAGCCCCCCCCCCCCCTCCTGATCAATGTTGACCCATGAAATTTATTACCACTTTTAAGGGCATCAACAGTTTTATTGGTTTTAGAAGAGGGGGGGTAGGGGTGATACGACGTCTCATGGCAGCGGATACATCTGTTGTACGAACCAGCCTCTCTTCTTGACTCATTTTACTAGAGACAAGGATATTCACACTTAAAAAAAACAACTTTTATCCTTGCTTAACATGCTACTAAAACAATATATTTAGGACGCTTTTACACTGTTTGTGTAGTTTCATAGTTATTACGATGCTTTCCTTTTTTTATATGTCGTTAAAAAGAGAAAACGGCAAGTTAAGGGATGAGATGGGTTTGGGTGGGGGGGGGGGAGAGGAAATGCTTAGAGACTCCAAGTCTTACGAATGGAACATGATAATTATTATTTCATGTAAGACTGAATGCTGAGTAACTGCTTCTTTATGTATTGGGATGCTTTAAGTTTTACAGGCGTAGTTATATTGTCTGTGATAAAAAACAAAACAAACGGAAAATGGTTTGTAATACGTTAAAAGCTCGTCAGAAATAAATATTTAACTATAAGCGATACATTAGAGATACTCGCTACATATATGCGATAAATATAAACAACAGTGACTTGTTTTAGGAGATAGATATATTTGGTTCGCTGTAAATATAAACTTGGCGATGTTTTAAAAGCGACAAACTAGATTTATATGGTGAATATAAATCAGATGATTTAAATAAGGGTGTAGTGTATTATATGCAGTCTAATTTTCTTTAGAAGAACCGTATCCAACAACTCGAAAAGCTACTATACATAATTTTACGTATGTATACGTCAAGTCATGTAATTTCAGTGGTCACTTTTTATACATAATATCAATACTAATAAAATAAAACTAATAATTTTGTAGAATGTTAGCAGTATTGGACTAGAACTAAAATGTTTGGGTTTTAGAAAAGGTCCTTTATATAAAACTCTTGTCACCCATGTCGTAGGTTCCCGACCCCTGGCTTAGGGGATGGCCAGACTGAGTGAGCGACTAAAATATGAAATAGAACACATTGGTTGTGATGAGAGGTGGCCAGATTGGAGCGAGTGAGCGACTAAAATATAGAATAGAACACATTGGTTGTGATGAGAGGTGGCCAGACTGGAGCGAGTGAGCGACTAAAATATAGAATAGAACACATTGGTTATAATGAGAGGTGGCCAGACTGAAGCAAGTGAGAGACTAAAATATAGAATAGAACACATTGGTTATAATGATATGTGACCAGACTGGGCGAGTGACTAAAATGTAAAATAGAACACATTGGTTATAATGAGAGGTGGCCAGACTGAAGCGAGTGAGCGACTAAAATATAGAATAGAACACATTGGTTATAATGAGAGGTGGCTAGACTGAAGCAAGTGAGCGACTAAAATATAGAATAGAACACATTGGTTATAATGAGAGTTGGCCAGACTGGGCGAGTGACTAAAATGTAAAATAGAACACATTGGTTATAATGAGAGGTGGCCAGACTGGGCGAGGACTTAAATGTAAAATAGAACACATGGGTTATAATGAGAGGTGGCCAGACTGAAGCAAGTGAGCGACTAAAATATAGAATAGAACACATTGGTTATAATGATATGTGACCAGACTGGGCGAGTGACTAAAATGTAAAATAGAACACATTGGTTATAATGAGAGGTGGCCAGACTGAAGCAAGTGAGAGACTAAAATATAGAATAGAACACATTGGTTATAATGATATGTGACCAGACTGGGCGAGTGACTAAAATGTAAAATAGAACACATTGGTTATAATGAGAGGTGGCCAGACTGAAGCAAGTGAGAGACTAAAATATAGAATAGAACACATTGGTTATAATGAGAGTTGGCCAGACTGGGCGAGTGACTAAAATGTAAAATAGAACACATGGGTTATAATGAGAGGTGGCCAGACTGAAGCAAGTGAGAGACTAAAATATAGAATAGAACACATTGGTTATAATGATATGTGACCAGACTGGGCGAGTGACTAAAATGTAAAATAGAACACATTGGTTATAATGAGAGGTGGCCAGACTGAAGCGAGTGAGCGACTAAAATATAGAATAGAACATATTGGTTATAATGAGAGGTGGCTAGACTGAAGCAAGTGAGCGACTAAAATATAGAATAGAACACATTGGTTATAATGAGAGTTGGCCAGACTGGGCGAGTGACTAAAATGTAAAATAGAACACATTGGTTATAATGAGAGGTGGCCAGACTGAAGCAAGTGAGAGACTAAAATATAGAATAGAACACATTGGTTATAATGATATGTGACCAGACTGGGCGAGTGACTAAAATGTAAAATAGAACACATGGGTTATAATGAGAGGTGGCCAGACTGAAGCAAGTGAGAGACTAAAATATAGAATAGAACACATTGGTTATAATGATATGTGACCAGACTGGGCGAGTGACTAAAATGTAAAATAGAACACATTGGTTATAATGAGAGGTGGCCAGACTGAAGCGAGTGAGCGACTAAAATATAGAATAGAACACATTGGTTATAATGAGAGGTGGCTAGACTGAAGCAAGTGAGCGACTAAAATATAGAATAGAACACATTGGTTATAATGAGAGTTGGCCAGACTGGGCGAGTGACTAAAATGTAAAATAGAACACATTGGTTATAATGAGAGGTGGCCAGACTGGGCGAGGGACTTAAATGTAAAATAGAACACATGGGTTATAATGAGAGGTGGCCAGACTGAAGCAAGTGAGCGACTAAAATATAGAATAGAACACATTGGTTATAATGATATGTGACCAGACTGGGCGAGTGACTAAAATGTAAAATAGAACACATTGGTTATAATGAGAGGTGGCCAGACTGAAGCGAGTGAGCGACTAAAATATAGAATAGAACATATTGGTTATAATGAGAGGTGGCTAGACTGAAGCAAGTGAGCGACTAAAATATAGAATAGAACACATTGGTTATAATGAGAGTTGGCCAGACTGGGCGAGTGACTAAAATGTAAAATAGAACACATTGGTTATAATGAGAGGTGGCCGGACTGAAGCAAGTGAGCGACTAAAATATAGAATAGAACACATTGGTTATAATGATATGTGACCAGACTGGGCGAGCGACTAAAATGTAAAATATAACACATTGGTTATAATGAGAGGTGGCCAGACTGAAGCGAGTGAGCGACTAAAATATAGAATAGAACACATTGGTTATAATGAGAGGTGGCTAGACTGAAGCAAGTGAGCGACTAAAATATAGAATAGAACACATTGGTTATAATGAGAGTTGGCCAGACTGGGCGAGTGACTAAAATGTAAAATAGAACACATTGGTTATAATGAGAGGTGGCCAGACTGGGCGAGGGACTTAAATGTAAAATAGAACACATTGGTTATAATGAGAGGTGGCCAGACTGGAGCGAGCTCTATCCGGTACAGTCTAGTTTACAGGCGCTAGGCAATATATTGTATGTTGGTTTATTGAGTGATAGGAAAACTTCTCAGTTTGACATTTTTATTATTATCGATAGGTTTAGCACACTTGCTACTAACGGCCTAATTTAACTGGTAAGACCATAAACTATATATAATATATATATATATATATATATATATATATATACATGTACAAGTTATATGTTAAAATACTTCAATATTATAATCAAAGTAAGCCTTTACAAATAAGAATCACCATTAGCATGGAGAGAGGATGAGAAAACCACAACAATAAATCACTTGTCAAAAACCACCCTCAGTTCACTGAGCCAAGATTCGAACCTTTGCCTCTTTGTCAACAACTATCGATAGCTATCTGCTAATCACGCGCTCGCTCGCACGCTTGTCAGTCTGGCCGACCTCGTTACAAGCTATGTGGACCACAGTCAAATCTAAAATTATCGTTTTGTGTCCTGAAAGTTGTCAAAATTACCCTGAGTAGCTCTATTATGGTGTGGCCTACAAGAGAGGGTCAAGGTGAGATTCTACCTTGCAGGATCAGCCAAGTGTACCAACTATATTTTATTGTAGGCCTAAATTATTTAGAGATAAAGAAAGAGAAAATAGAGAAGGAAAAAAAAAATAGAACACAAGAAAGAGGGAGGGGAATATCGATAGTAAAAGATAAAAAAAAAAGAATGTGAAAAAATAAATATGTATAAAGAAAGATGGATGAAGAAAGAGAGAGATATGCACTTCATCCTTTACAATGGCAAGAACAAAACGAGCGTGCTTTGTTCTGTTTCGGGTCTTGTCTGTCTGTCTCTGTCACTCCCCTTTGGCCGTCGGGGGACCTTGATGTGTGCCTAATATGGAGGAGACATTGTGACCTCATGTAGGTGAGCCCGCTAGAGGAGTCGTACTCTCCTCTGACCCTAACAGAGATGTGAGGTGTTGGAGGGGGGGAGAAGTGAAGGTGGAGGTAGAGGTTGGTTAGGAAAGGAGTAGAGGTTGGGTTAGGAGAGAGGTAGGGGTTGAGTTAGGGAGAGGAGGTAGGGGTTGGTAGGAGAGGAGGTAGAGGTTGGTTAGGGAGAGAGGTGTGGTTGGGTTAGGGAGAGAAGTAGAGGGTTGAGTTAGGAGAGGAGTAGAGGTTGGTTAGGGAGAGGAGTAGAGGGTTGATTAGGAAGAGGAGGTAGAGGGTTGGTTAGGAGAGGAGTAGAGGTTGGGTTAGGAGAGGAGTGAGGGTGGTTGGGAGGAGGTAGAGTTGGTAGGAAGGAGTAGAGGGTTGGGTTAGGAGAGGAGTAGAGGTGAGTTAGGGAGAGAGTAGAGGTTGGTAGGAGAGGAGTAGAGGGTTGGGTTAGGAGAGGAGGTAGAGGGTTGGTTAGGGAGAGGTAGAGGTGGGTTAGGAGAGAGGTAGAGGTGAGTTGACAACTAGGCCATCTTTTTAAGTATGGGGTTCGAATCTACGCTGGTTTGAGCTTACGCTATCCACGCAAATGCCGGTGTCTTGGTTTTATAAATACCTCCTCTTCTCTACTCTTTAGAAAGAAAATAGTTCGGGCATGTAGCTGTATTAATTATTTCTAGAAGATTAATTACCCGAGTTTTTTGTTGTAGTTGTTCTGTTGTTCCGTGTGGTTGAGAAACCACAGAAATAAAAATGGTATTTAATGGTAGCAGAGCGTGACTTAGATACAAGGACCTTTTCTTTATGGCTCCAGCACGCTTACAAATTCTTCCAAAGAAAACTGAACTATAGAAAACAAATTCTATCCATTCAGCCGCGAAAAAAAAAGTCAAGAGTAATTTCAACACCTCTATTTGCGGTATTTTTTAAAAAGATTTTTATTTATTTATTTACAGACAGGATTATTTTATGGTCACACATGTGGGCAGTGAAGGATTCGTGCGTGAGACAAAGAGATTAGTCCAATCAGAAACTATTGTACCCCATGCCCCTTCACCTCTCCTACCCTACGGCCAAATATTACCTGTCCCCTTCCTCCCCGCCCTCCTAAACATTCATGAAGGAGTTGCCATACCTGTTGCATTATTTATCAATCTTAGATATTTTTGTTTAGTTTAAATTTACATAGCACTGTGTTGGACCTCCTCAGAAATTGTAAACAGTTACCCGCCTAGGTGGCGTAGTTAATTAACGCGCTAGTTTCGTGTTGATATAGACTTTCAAAGACGGGAAGATCCAGGTTCGAATATCGGTTGGGGGAACTGGGGTGGGGTGGTGTTCCTAAATGGTTTTCCGCTCTCCCTCCACGCAAATGTGGATTTATTTCTCCTAAATTCAACCTTCCCCATCGCTATCCCATTAGCGTAATTAGTAGTTAATCGTTTAACCCGAATGGGTAGTAAGACGCGATGCTAAATAATAATAATAATTTATTGCGTAAAGAGGTATTGGTTCGACCATGAGTTGGGTCTCTGTGTGTGTGTAAGTGTGTGTTATATATATATATATATATTATCCACCCGCAGTCCAATTTTCATAGGAACTACTCCGAGCTAGGAAGGACCCTCTATAACAGCTAGAAAGGTTAGCCTAATATATCTATTTTCACGCCTTCATACGTCAAGCCATATGATCTGCAGCTGTCATATACTATCAATATCTATTAAATAACAATAATAATACACTAAAATTCTATCAATATTAATCGTAAAAAAATTGTTTATATTTTTTAAAAAAGCCTTTCTTATTAAAATTGGACCTAAAGTGTGCAGTATTAGGAGTACTGTTCTAAGTGAATCTGAACGTAAGGGATGTGCTGATTTAATCTGCGTGTTTAGAAAGTGCACATTATCTACCTAAATAATAGTGTCAGACAAGACAAAAAAAAATTAAGAAAATCATTAACAATTATCATCGAAAAATAATTCATGAGCTTATATTTTACAAAATACCTATTTTATTATAGCTAAACTAAAAGGAACATTTTTAAAAGAAATGTATTTTCATTCCTTTAAGGAATGAAGAGTAAAAAAAATTAATTTGCTGGATTAAAAGCCCACTCTTAATGCGAGGATATGGGGGACGCGGTAAGTGGTTTTAAGTTTTTATGCAAAAACTTTTTTTTTGCCAAAATAAGTCAAATATTGCTTCAGTATGAACCTGAAGTTTAATTTTCTTCGTCTGGTGATATCAACAGTTGTTGAATATCTGTCAAGGGTGTCCTGGAATTCAATGTCAACTTTTCCTCTTCATTTAAAAAGTTTGTTAGACAATGACACTATGCTCGTGATAGATATTCAGGAACTGTTGATATCACGTGTGAAGAAAATTATACTCTTATGTTTGTTCTGAAGCAATATTTGACTTATTTTTAGGTGACCTGGTGGTCTAGGGGTAAGGTGTCAGACTTCTGTGCTGGGGGTCCAGAGTTCAATACTCGGTCCAGGCACAAATTTATCCGATTGACAAACCCTTCCTTCACCTCTGACAAACAACTTGTGAATGTGGGGAATGCCAGGCCTCCGCCGTGGTTCGGATCCCTCGTTAAAATGTAGGTCTTCATTTCATCTCACAATCACCCTACCATTACACATTAGCGTAAGTGAGTATAACCCGAACGGGTAGTAAGACGCGGTGCTAATAGTAATAATAATAATTATTATTACTATTATTTATTTTGGCCAAAACAAAGTTTTGATATAAAGACTGCCAAAAAAGTGGCCTTTTCTCTCATTGCCTATATTCTCAACTTAATGCGCCATTTCGGAACAAAGTGCCGGAGTTATGGAATCTATCGTGTGACCGCACGCCTAAATCCCCCTTGATACAAAACACATATTGACTTATCAATCATAATGATGTGTGTAATTGGAGGGAAAATGTTAATCAGCTCTTAAAAAAGTAGAGGATGAAAAAAAACTTAAACATTTAGCACTTCATTTTTATGCGTTTTTCTACACGCTAGGATAATATAAAGAATCTGAATTTTTTTTACACAAGAAAATAACCTTTAAGGAAGATAAAAGAATAAGAAATGTTAAAAAAATAAAAAATATATTACAAGACTTTCAAGATGAAAGGGCGTGGAAGCAATTGTTGAGTCACAGAAAACAATGGGTCGTCGTCATCTTGTGTAAAACGAGGCAAGAGGAGGGGAGGGAAGGAGTGGAGAAAAAAATATCAAGTTTTTTTTATAAAAAATGTCAAGAGAACATAAGAGAAAGGGAAGGAATAAGGGGGATAGGCGCTAAAGAAAGAGAAAGGTTTAAGGTCAAGGAGATAAGGTTAAGTGGTTATAGACGCCCCTTAAAGCCGTGAAGTTGCAACGCTTCGGTTTCTAATTCGGGACAGCGGTCGACTAAAAAAAAAAAAAAATAGGGGATGACCTTGATTCAGCTAGTACCTGCTGCCCGCCATTGTGTAGGTGTGACGTCAATGTTTACGATCTAAATCCTAGGTTCGGATCAAGCAACTCGATTCTATGGTGTGTGTTGAGTGTGTGTGAGTGAGTGTCGTGAATTGGTATGCTTTGTGTGTTGTTGTGTTGTGTGTGTGTGTATGAATAGATGAAAACCTTGAGTAGTGGTGACTTGCGACCAGCTAGGTAGGTAAGTGAGGGGGGGGGGGGCCTGGGTTGAGGAGACGAACAGGACATGCAGAGTTAATGGGAGAATCTAGAACCGTGTTCAGGGTTTGGCTGACAGAACGATGGGAAGACCCAGACCTAGTGAGAGGTAGCATTAGAATGAACTGAGAGAAATAGGGTGTATGGGGTGGACTGGATAGAACTAGCTCAAGATAGAAATAGCGTGTAATGAGGTGGACTGGATAGAACTAGCTCAAGATAGAGATAGGGTGTAATGGGGTGGACTGGATAGAACTAGCTCAAGACAGGGATGGGTGGTGTGCTTTAGTAAGTGCGGCAATGAACTTTCGAGTTCCAAGTGCCATAAACTAGGCCTAAGTACCTAGAGGTAAGCCTGAAACCACAATACCTCCAAAATGGCACCTTGAATTTTCCTACTTGATTGATAACTCTCTTATATGCCGAGAGTACTCGGTCAAGGAGTAATCCGAGGCTATTCTACGACAGACGGACAGACACGAGGCGCCGCCGCAAGTATAGGGCGTGGTGGAGTCAAATATATATAGCACGGCGTAGCGCTTAGAGAGCTAGGTTTGTATTAATTCTGTCCATATTAGTGGGGGAGCCCGGACAAAGGCATTAGTCTCGTCTTGATCAGTTTGCTGGAGACGGAGAAGGTCGGTTCTGGGATCCCGGTCAAATGTTTATCGAAGATATAAATGTGTTATCAAGTTGCTACATAAATAACCAATTTGATATATATAAATGGATTTAACTATATACATATCTCAACTTGATTATTATATATATAACTAATTGATTATATTATGAAGCAAATTAAATTAAACTAGGTAAATTAGATAAGTGTTATATCCATGTAGATCAAGAAAAAAGCAGTCTGACCTAGGCTGTGAAATGTCAATAACAATTAGAAAGTGTACCCTCGTCTTGTTATAATTTAAACCAACCACACACAAAATAATTTTAAAAAAACGAACATAAGGCCAATTAGTTCATTAAAATCAATACAAAGATATTTTTCCTGTAACAAAACATTTTGTTCCTGTGAGCCCGAATGTTTTCTAAGGTCTAAATAAACCTCTTTATTACTAAAATGTAAATAAATAAATATTTTTTATACTACTTTCCTCTGATTGTTATGTATCCCACTTTATATTTTGGTCTGTCGAGTTTACAATGCTAATTGTGTTGCGAAATCTAGTCAGAACTTTTTTTAAACTAAAAAGCAACAAGCTTCTTTTCTGGAAAATAAAAATATTTCAGTTTTTTTTTGTACTTCCTTTAAAGTCAAAAATATAAAACATTTAATTATTCACTTATCTCTTTTTTATATAAAAACAATTTAATCTAGTTAAATTTAGATTGTGTTGTACCTCGTGATGTGTATACATTCTACTGCATCTAGTTGACATCAGAAATTACCTGGAAAGAAAAGAAAAACTCATTAATGGTAGAAAAACCGTATTTATTCTAAGATCATATTCATTAAATATATAATATATTTTTTTCTCTCTGATGTGTGGTAAGTATATACAAATAATTGTGATACAGACACAAAATAATATAACTGCAGATAGTTTAATCCTTTTTAACTCAACAAGGCAATAAAATGGCCAATGTACATACCAACAAACTTTATTAATGACTTTACCTACATTGTAATTAAGAAGTTTTTTTGTATCAAAGCGGGTTACATCTTAACTTGTCGCACCCAAACGTTCTAAGCGCTATCTCACTTAAGACACCAATATACGAAATAGAAAGAAATGGAATATTATTTCCAAGCACCGCATCTTACTACTCGTTCGGGTTATACGCTCATGTACTAGTTACACTGATGGTTTTAGGGATTAGAGAGGTTATATTTATAGAACATGTACCCGCATTTGCGTGAAGGGAGAGTCTAAAACATTTTGTAAAAATCATCCTCAATACACCCGACTGAGACTCGAACCTTGATCTCCCCGTCATCGGCAATCCAGTCTACTGCTAGAGTAACACCTTAGACCACGCGGCCACCAAAGCGGGTTGGAAGAAAATTACCAATTAACTCTGCGAAGCCTTTTGTTTATCTGCAGATTACCCTCCCCCTATTCCTCTGAGTAGTTTACACACTCACAATATTTTTTGCTCCTTGAAAACATTTACTTGCTTTATAAAATTACCTTTTTCACGAATCTTGTTCTATATGAACCTATGGTACCTAGGACGTTTTTAATCTACATCCCGGCAGGAAGACTCCTTAAGTACAGATCTTGACCAAGCCAAATAACCTAAGTTTTAGATGTTTTGGTAAAAATACGTTTACATAAAACTATTGAAATATAAAAATAATCATTTTTTGACGCTTAATGCTATTTTTTAGAATTTTAAAAGAGTTAATAATTTTGTGTTTAGACGTTAAATCTTTTAAACTCGCTGATTAAACCGTACATTCATTAACTGGCAAGTTCTTTTCTTGGCCTGTCATGACGTCACAGCTAGGTAACTTCCTTAAAGAGGGATTTTATCATTTAAAAATGCATATCAAGATTGTGTTTAAAAAATTCAATAGGCGTAGATAAAATTCTAATCAAATTTAAAAAATAATTGAGTCACGTACTTAAAAAGGATTTGTTTTTACTCCTAAAATTTTTTCTCGTTTCTTTTTTTTTTATCTTCCCCCAAAATTGGTATTAAAGCAACTGCTTATATCAATACACAAATTACAAACCAGCTTAAATCAAGAAAAGATACAGCCCCTAGTCTCCCTCCCCATCGGGCAGATAATTAATTCGTCGTTGTGAGAGTAAACCCCAACTTCACTCATGAGACATATTTTGGCCATGTACTGAATCGAACTGGGACCCTTGACTCTGTAGCCACACACGCTACGACTGAGCGTTGATTAAAATAAACTTTTGTGCCCTTGAATGTGAGAAACTTGTTGAAAAACCACCCCCAATACATCCAACTGGGTTCGAACACCAATCTCTCCATATCCCTGTCTTTGGCAGTTGTGAGAGAAGCACCTAAGACCACGCGGCCATCAATGTGGGTAAAATCGTTATTAAAGACCCTCCTCTAAACACTCGTACTTAATAGAACTTAATAGAACAAGGTAAGGTGCACAAATTATTTGGTTTATTCACGAAAATGGCCTGTAGGAATCTTTCTGACAGGATTTAGATTAAAAATGTCTGTGGAAGCATAAGAATTATATTGAATAAGAAACAAGGAGAAAGTAAATTTGAATACACGAACACTAAACTGCCGAAGATCAGGGTTCAATATCTGTCACATGTACTGAAGTGTTTTTCCTAAATTGTTTTCCACTCTCCCTCTCGCAAATGCGGGTACACTTTCTTAAATTCAACCTTCCTAATCACTAACATATTAGTGTAAATTACTACATAGGCGTATAAATAATTACAATAAAAAAATTCAATTTTCTAAATGTAAGTCGGTACTGTCCAGGCGTAAATAGTAGAGTGAGTGTGTGTTGTCGTCAGTGGAAGCGGGGAAATGCTATCAACAAATTGAGAAGAGGGCTTACGAGTGGGGGAGGGGGAGACTGCTAATTTTCTTCCCTCTCTTTCTATTTCGTACATCGGCAAGTATGATAGCGCTCAGAGTTTAGGCGCGTCAAGTTAAGACGCAACCCTCTTCGCGACGTCGTCCATATTATTTGTTTCTCTGAGCAGTGTGAGATGTGACGCTCTGCTTCTGACGAGTTATCCCCGGACCAAGGAGGGTTGCCGGTGATCCCATTTGAACACGTTAGCCGTCTTCTCCCTGCGTACCGGAAAGAGGGGTAGATGTGGACCGTTGGGTGCGGCACGGAGGGGGTGGGGAGGGGTGGATAAAGGGTGAAGTAGTCCAATTGATTTCTCCCGAGATTTGAACTCCATCACTCTGCGGAGGCCTCGCAAACACTGGGTCGCTTCCCCTCCCCCACTACCCATTTTCAACCCCTCCCACACGTAGAATCCCCTCAGACCTTTCTGACAAGCCCATCCTTCCAATTTTAGACCTTTCTTTCAGGACCTCAGTAAAGTATATATTATATAACTCGTGGTAGAAATAGACAATGTCCTCCTTGGTATAAGGATAAGATTCCAATTAGGTTTCCAAAAGATAAATTGTAATAACAATACTAAAATATTTACGTATACTTTCTAAGGACACATTGGTGTGTGATTAGCACGTCAACGCATACCATACAATCGAACAACCACTCGGTTGAAGATTTCTTTGGCGAGCTTCTCAAGAGTCTGAAATGTAAATCAAAGGGGTTTATTTATTTGAGGTATTTAACATGAACTTTCTGATTCGACTGATTATATCGGCATATGAGAATTTCTAAGAGTGAGAACGAAAGGGCCTACCAATTCAGGGAAAAGTACTTTTACATACTTACATGGCACTTTTACATGTCACACTCGCCGTGGGACTGACGGGATTTAACTTCTCCCAAGGAAAATGCGCTACGGGATTTTATCGATCAAGAAAAATACGTCGACCCCGGCTGGGTTTGAACCCATAATCATCGGGTTCCTAGGGGAGAACTTTATCCCAAGAGCACCGAAGTCGACTCTTAGATCCTAATAGATGGAGCCTGATCTGTCGTAATTAATGTAATCTCCCTCTGACAAGATATCTTGTGAATGTGGGGAATGCCAGGCCTCCACCGTGGTTCGGATCCCACGTTAAACTGTAGGTCCTCCATCTCATCTTACAATCACCCTACCATTACACATTAGGTACGTGCGTATAACCCGAACGGGTAGTAAGACGCGGTGATATTATATAATAATAATAATAATACTTCCCATTTGAAGGAAATTGTGCAATGGATTTTCATCGCTCGGTAAATAAATATTCCGTTGACCTAGAGCGAGTTTGAGCTCACGAAATTCTGGTCTTGAGGAGAGCATAAGACCTCCCCTTAGGCTTATATATTGATATTATTTTATTACATCTTATCCCGCTCGTGGGGGATCTAATGTCTGTTCACGGTAGGAATTGACTTCTGAAAGGCCTTTTTCCCTACCATAAATCTATTATATAGTAGGATATTGGTAGGAAAAAAGACCTTTCAGAGAGTAATTCCTACCGTGAATGGAGTTTGTTTCCATCCTATGGCAAAACACAAGAACTTGCCAAATTTGTTTTGGCGGGTCTGTTTTTACAGCCCAATATCCTTCCTGACGCCAACCTCCAGTATTTTCTCCAAGAAACAAAGTGAGTTCTACGAGTGAACGCGAAAGGGCCTACCAATTTTTTCGCGAAGGATATTTTCGCATATCTTCCAGGGTTCTTTTACAAACCACAGTCCACATGGGACCGACAGATTTACTTCCCCTCCGAAGGAAATTGTGCTACCGATTTTTATTGTTTGGGGGAAAAATTTCGTCTCCCGCCTCTGTGGCGTAGTTGGCTAACGCGCTTATCGCTTGTTGCTTTGAGCTCGACTGCTGAGGACGGGGAGATCGAGGTTCGAATATCGTCGGGTGAACTGGGGGTGGTTTTTCCTAAATGGTTTTCCACTGTCCTTCCACGCAAATGCGGGTTCACTTCCTATAATTCAACCTTCCCAATTCCTAATCCATTAGCGTAATTAGTACTTAAAGCGTATAACCCGAACGGGTAGTAAGACGCGGTGCTAATATTATATTATTATTATTATTATTATTATTAAAAAATCCGTCGACCTTGGCTGGGATTAAAACCAATGAACATCGGGTCTTGAGGTGAGCACTTTCCACAATAGCACCGGGTAGACTAGGCCTATGTATTGATATATTTTATTAATACAAATATGTGTTAAATAAAATATATCCTTTTAACTTTATCTAAAACTCAAAATAATTTAAATATATAATCTAGTTACTAAGCCAATTTGAATAGTAAGTACTTTGTTTGTAAAATAGTTAAGGGGAAGTTTCTGCGTCAACATATGTTTAGTAACGTACGTAGTATGTAATATGTGATGTACTCCAGTTGCCGATGGCAAGAACGAATATTAGGACTCAAAATATGAAGTAAAAAAAAACACCCTGTCACTAAAATGGTGTAACACATTATTTTTTATTCATAGCAAAAATAAGTGTAGGAGTTTTTTTTTTGTTACGAGACGAAAAGAACCCCTTCCAGGCACTTCTCAGCTCATTCTTTCTTTCATTCTTTTTTTTTTTTTTTGTGTCCCGTCAATTCCAGTATGAAAGTTCTATTCTCACCTCCCCTTTCCCCCCTACCTATAAAGTTTCTTTATCCCACTTTCTCTCTTTGTCTGTTTATTTAACACTCTTGCCTGCCTACCCTCTATCAAAAGTCGTCAGCTGTTTCCTAGTGACGTTTTCCCACAATCCCTTTCGGCACATCACGTGTGACGTCAGTGCTTTGAAAATACTTCTCGTTACGGAACGGAGTTCCTTTAGAGGTAGTGGGGTGAGAGGGGACCAAAAAAGGGCTACTTTCATGTCTACATGTTATCGATTAAAATAACTTTGTTTAATAGCCCATGGATAAAACGATACTATTAATATTATTATTAGGTGTTCTGTCTTACGACAGGTCCATTCCTTTTGTCAACGAATTTAGATCGTCAATCCGCTCTGTACTCTGCTTCCTCCTTCATGACGTTGCCAACTGGGAGATCTCGAAGCTATTTTACGAAGCAGGTTGAATCTTGATTTGACACACCTAAGCAGTCTAAGCACTATCACACCTAGACACCAATATACGAAATAGAAAGAGAGGGAATAAAATGAGAAGTTCGCCCTGAGAGGGCTCTTGTTTATGTGGTTATAACCCTTTCCCTTTTCCTCTGACGAGTTTACACAGTCATTTTTAAATTTCCACCTTTAAAACATTGACTATCTCTTTAATTTTACCTTTGTGTTGTTTCTTATTTTAGATAGACATTTGCTAACACAGCCTTTCTTTGATGTACATCCTGGAAGGAAGATTCCGACAGGACATTTTAGCTTAAGGGTTAGAGGATTTATAAAAAAATACGTTTACAAAAAATCTACTTAATAATAAAAATAAAAAATGTTGCTACATTGTAGGACAATTTTAGAATTAATTAAGAATTTATGGCTCTTGTTTTTAACGTTACGTATGTCTTTAAAACTCGCTGAGAAAAAAGTGAATTCATTAACAGGGGAAATACTATCTTGACCTGCCGTGACGTCACAGATAGGCAACGCCGTTTAGTGCCCAAAAACAATATTAGAAAGTAAAAATAATGTTAGATGTTAATAAGGAATTTTTTTGATGACAGCGTTGTGTGACTAGTGTTACCAACATTTCCAGTAATTTTTTAAATAATCTCCAGCGAAGATAATCTCGTATGCATTTGAATTTTTGAATATTATTATTTCCTCTTTGAGCTCAGGTCAAGAATTTAACTCTTGTTACAGTGAATAGATTTATTTGGAATATTAGCACTTGAAAAGCGTCAAGCGAACTTTTCATCGTTTGTGCCCTACCTGCTTTCCTACCCTATGAAGAATAAATTCCACACTCTACCTGCTTTCCCAACCCATGAAGAATAAATTCCATATTGTACTTTCTTCCCTACCCTGTGAAAACTAATAATTTCACAAGCAATCTTTCTTATTATACTGAAATCTAAATTTCAAGCTTCACCTGCTTTTCCACCTTTTGAAGACTAAATTCTACGCTATCTGCTTTCCAACTCCGTGAATACTAGATTCCACGATATCTACTTACCTACACCACGAAGACTAAATTTCATACTCTATCTGCTTTCCCACCTGGTGAAAACTATATTCAACGCTATCTGCTTTCCCAAGCCGTGAAGACTAAATTCCACGTTAAATGTATTCTCACCCCGTGAAGACTAAATTCTACACTATCTTCTTTCCCAACTTGTAAACTAAATTCCATATCACCTAGTTGTGAACCAAAGTCTCTCAGCAGCGGATGGGTAAAGTCTGAGATCTAAAACCCCCTAACCCCCCGCAATCTCCCCCTTGATTGTAACCTTTAAAGGTCTAAGGCGTCAGGTTTGTAATAAACTAGATGGCCGGGGACGGTGAAATCAAGGTTCGAGTCTTGGACGAATACCATAGAGGTGATATTTTTCCACGGGTTATCAATTACGGTTTTATTTCCTCTTCATCCCATATTTACGCTAATGCAGGTGCATTTCCTCTGTTAACCCTCCAAACTTCCATCCTCTAGTAAGTATTTAACAAACTTTGTGCTCATACGAACCGATTTAAAATAAAATGTACGACACAATCGCACAAACTTTTCAACATTGTGTATTATAACTTGTAATAAAATGTTTATAAGCATGTTTTCATTAAACTATCCTTGATTAAATTTTTCTCATGAACAACAAACACATCATCCTGTTAATCACAATAAAAAATCGTGTATAAATTTCAAAACAAATTGTTTCAATATATTTAACAAATTTCAAATTTTCAGAAAGAAGCTATTTGTGAACTATCTTAAAATTAATTTTAGTTTGTAAAAATAAAATCCTGTTCTTATTTATAAGGAATAACTATTCTTAGATACGCATTTTGAGCTCGGTCTTAAAGGAAAATTTCGAAATATTTCAATTTTTCTCTAATTTTTCTAAAGCAAACTACATTTATATTATTTTATTCAGAAAAATAAACATAAATTACTAGTGATCATGTAAAATGGTTCTATGATACAAATTTTGAAGAAAATCGTTAGAACTATATTTTTTTGATCAAATTTTACAAAAATCAACCATTCAGTATCCTACCATAAAAAATTTTAGAAAAAATATAATGTATATATACACATATATAATCATTATTTTAATATAAATGATTTAGCAGATACACATTTTAAACCAAATCACTAGTAATTTTTTTTAAATACTCAAATTTTTAATAAAACCTATCATCGGTAAATTACCCTTAAACGAATTTCCCCCAAAAAACAAGTATGTTACACAGTTTTATGTGTCATGTCAAACACTGACCGGATATACATTTTAAACAAAATCATTATAGCCATTTTCAAAATATTAAATGTTAAAAAATCACTTATCAGTGAACTATACCTTTAATTTTAGGATAAACGTCAAAATCATAAAAAAGAAATTCCGACATATCCATATAAAATCCAAATTTAAAGTTTTAACCGAAATGACATCAAACCTTTTTGGTTCTGTGTCCAGGGAAAGACAGGAGTGAAAATCCTTTTTTTAGCGGGGGGTGGCGGGAGGGGGGGGGGGGTTGGACACACATAAAACGTAAAGATACATCATAATATCGAGGTCAAAATTTTTTCGCGATTACAATACTTTCTCTTGATATGATATAAGGTCATCGTGTGACCTTATCATATAAGGATCGGAACACCCATTGTTTTTAAAACTGGGAAGATTACATCCACTGTAAAACTTTTAAAAAAAAACCTACACCATTTTGATGATAAAAATGAGTTGTTTAAATTATCCCCGCTTTATTACCCACCCCCACAACCATATCCAACCACTAACATCCTCTACTTCATTGTAATACTCGATGTTAAACAAAAAATAGATTTTTGTGTCCTCTTTTGCCCATTTTTTGTTATTTACGACCCATTATTGTGATTATTATTAATATTATAATTAACCCCGCGACTTACTACCCGTTCGGGTTATACGCACTTACGCTAATGTGTAATGGTAGGGTGATTGTGAGATGAAATGAAGGACCTACAGTTTAACGTGGGATCTGAACCACCGTGGAGGCCTGGCATTCCACACATTCACAAGATGTGATTAATACACGTCTTGTCAGAGGTGAAGGAAGGGTTTGGTGATCAGATAAATCTGTGTCGGGACCGAGGATTGAACCCCGGACTCCCGGTACAGAAGTCTGACATCTGACACCAGGTCACCTCATTATTATTAGATTACTATAAAGCCACAATGCTGATTCATTCTCTGACATTGTTTACCCACTTACAGATGAGCTAGAAACTTTAAATTTGGCAAACTTATATCTTCTAGCCTGTAACCGACGGGAGAATTCCAAAAATGGCAAACATTTTAATTTTTAACCCCCGAAAAAATTCAAAATTTCGGAGAAACGTTAAAGTTGGTGTGGACTTTCTTTGGAGGTATCTTGTGGCTAAACGGTAAGATCTATCAAAAAGGCTCTGGAATTACATTAGTTAACATCCACTTGCGAAGAAAACTCACGAGGGTTAGGGGAGGGGGTAGCCCCCAAGGAGCAAAACGAGTGTATACATATATAACAGGAGCCTTATATAATAGTTTTCTATGATAAAAATACACATTTTCCAATCATATAGGGCCTATGCTATATGAAGCACGGTATACCAAATCTGACAGGTGATACTTTTAAGTAAATTTACCCACTTCAGTGGCCGAATGGATTAAGGCGACGATTCCCAATCATTTTGTTTGAAGGAACTCTTAAAATATTTCCCTGGCTGAGATATTAGGTTTGGCAGGGGTAAATTACCAAATTTTGTAATTTACCCCTGCCAAACCTATTATATACGTGTAAGCCAGTAGAGTTGGTAAACAATATTTATTATCTAGTAGTTTTGAGTAAAAGAATTCAAGAGTATTTTTTGCCTATTTATATTTACCCATTACTGTCCCTCGGTACTTGAACTTAACCTATAATTCTTACCAACCTAACTTTTAACATTATTAACAGCCACTTCGGTGACCACATGGTATAAGGCGCTGCTACTCACACAATAGACTAAGACTGCCAAAGACGGGAAAATTAGGGTTCAATTCCAGCCGGGTGTACAGGGATGGTTTTCCCTAAATGGTTTACTTCTCTACCTCCACGCAAATGCAGGTATACTTCATCTAAATTAAACCTCTTTAATCCCTAGCACATTAGTGTTAATTAGTGCACATTGGTTACAACCCTAACATGTAGTAAGATGCAGTGATAAAAAATAAAAAGGAAATAAATAAAAGGGGAACGTACTTGTGTCGTTTTAGCGCTCGAGAAAGACAGAGGAGGTGAAGGACAACATCGTCGAGAAAGACAGATGGAGGAACTTGAGCGATTGTCATCAGGTAGTGGTTTAATAATTATTGATGAACAACAAACAGGTTAGTTCCGTAACTCGCCACACACTTGGTCAGCGCACAAAGCAGTCCGTGCGTGTGACTGTGTCTGCACATAATTATCTAGGAACACTCGGTTCACATTGAAAGATAGCTAGCTGTACTCTCCTTTACCAATTTGGAGTAATCCATAATCCACGTTACTATTGAGAAGGGGGAGGGGATCTCTGAGTACATGTTACATGAGGTAGCTCTAATCTCTACATGGTGTTACATGGGGAGCTCTAATGTCTACATGGTGTTATAGGGGGAGAGCTCTAATGTCTATATGGCGTTACATGGGGGTTAGAGTAAGAAAAATCATGGTTTATGGATGACCCCTTACACTTTGACACTTTTATAAGCTACGTCCTAGTGGTAACGTTAAAGTTAAGTCTCTAACATTCGGGGTGCACGAAGTAAGATACGGAGCTAAGAAATGTTTTTTGAGTAAATTAATTTTTTAGTTTACTTTAGTTCACAAGTATAATTTAACGGCAAAATCAAAATTATATGGTTTAGGAGGGTGCTTAATTAAAATACAACCACATTGGCGTGAAAAGGAGAGGTGAGAACCCAAAGAGAGATTGCGTTAAAAAAAAATCTGGTGCACTATGCAAAGAATCGAAAATATACTTATCCGCTAACCCCCTCGTAACGCGAGCCTGACGCCGTAATCCACTTGATCACCGCGAGGAATATTATTCAAAATTCAAAAATTTAGAAAAAAAAAATATTAATTTTTCGCAAAATTATAATTTAAACCTATTTATATGGAATCCAGCCCGCTGCGGGATAAGGCGTCCCTCTCGCAATTGATTAGACTGCCGATAGAGGGGAGGTCAGGGGTTTAATCCTGATCGTGAAGACCAAATGTGTTTTTTTTTCCTTTAGTTTTTCAGCAATATTTCTACGCAAATTCGTGTATACTTCATATGAATTCAAGCTTCCTCTTCCCTAACATATTAGCGTAAATATTACTTGTGCTTAAAACCCGAATGGGTAGTGAGATTCGGTGACCAAAAAAATAATAATTTATATTCCAATTTTGAGAGAAGAGTCACATGAAATAAACTTACAATATTGAAATATAATATTTATCTCGTAAGGTTTTTTTTTTGTATTCTCTCTCTTCTATTAAATATGAATTTGTTTTAGGAATACAAAATAATGTAAAAGAACAGATGTAAGAAAATGAGATTTGAGAAAATAACTTAAAAAAAAAAGAAAGGAGTGTGATGGAAACAATTCTCATTTTGTGAATGGTTTGAGTCGTAACGAAACGAGAAAACGATGTTGATGATTGATAGACGTGTTCGTCAGAAACGTTCACCCCCCCTCCCCCCTCCTGTCACCTGCACTTTGCGGAGAAAGTGTCAAGGGCATTCAAATTTGTCTATCCGCGACCTTCTAAAAAAAATAGCTTGACTTCATTTTGACTACGCTGCTCTCAATAAAAAACACTTTATGGCTTATGCATTTTTATTAACAAGGGTTTTATAGATTTTTTTAAATGGTACGATTGAATCGCACATATTTTCAAGTATATTCTTAATTATAAAAGGTTATATTATCGACAATGTGTTAAAAAAAAACCCTTTAAGGCGATTGGGCCTTTTCATTTGGCGTGGAAATGCAGAGCCATAGGAACAAACGGTTATTTTCAAGAATTTTTATTGTTTTGCAATATTTTTTTTCTTCCGGAAACAGTTTGATCAAGAATAGAAGCGTGTTGGTTAAGTTATACTTTTTTATATACACACCTCCTCTATGATTTTAAGTGATCAAATATCGATAAAATTGACATTTTTCAATAGAAATCTGCCGGCTTTATAACAAAAAATAAAAATTGTAACAATTAATAAACATCGATATATTATCTTAGAAGAGGTGTTTAAAATATTAACATAAATTGTTTACTCGTTCTCGAGAAAACTTACATTTCCAAACGTATGATTTTTCCGTAAGACCTGTCCGGTAGCTAGCGCTATCTACGGTTTCCGTGATCTATCTGTTCTTGTTGGGCGCGGAAGGATACTTTGGTCGGTTGTGAAGCAACCTCCCGCCCACCATCCCACAAAATAGGTTTTAGACGTGCACTCGACAGGTCCAAGGGCCCTAAGAAAATTTCCTAAAAACAACAAACATAATATTTTGATAATAAAATTTAAAAAAACTCAGATATAAATTTTGAGCAAGATTGTTATAACGATGTTCAAATAAATGTATTTAAAAATATCAGTTATTAGTAAATTACCCTGCCGTTTTTCACTAGAATCAAAATCATGACGTAGTATCAAGGTATAAACATAAACAAAACTCCATGTCGTGAGCCTGTACGCGAAATTGACCGACCAAGTTTCCACGTTCATTAATGATCACAGTGCTAACATTTCCGTATAGAGGGTGTCATGTGGTCAATACGATACCCTTCAGGCCGTTAATATCAGTTTTCTAAACTGGAGATCTATATCTAAATATAGAGTTTGTATGAAATCCATTATACCGTTTTGACTCAATCCCCAAGTACCGATAGACAGAGGAGCATACAAAGGGGCAGACAGAAAGACAAACTTACAGAGGGGCAGAAAGAAAGACAAACATACATAGGGCAGACAGATATACAGAGGGGCAGAAAGAAAGACAACATACAGAGGGGCAGAAAGATAGATATACAGAGGGGCAGAATAAAGAAACATACAGAGGGGCAGAAAGATAGACATACAAAGGGGCAGACAGAAGACAACATACAGAGGGGCAGACAGAAAGACAAACATACAGAGGGGCAGAAAGATAGATATACAGAGGGGCAGACATAAAGACAAACATACAGAGGGGCAGACAGAAAGACAAACATACAGAGGGGCAGAAGATAGATACAGAGGGGCAGACATAAAGACAAACATACAGAGGGGCAGAAAGATAGACATACAAAGGGGCAGACAGAAAGACAAACATACAGAGGGGCAGAAGATAGACATACAAAGGCAGACAAAGACTACAGAGGGCAGCAGAAAGACAAACATACAGAGGGGCAGACAGAAAGACAAACATACAGAGGGGCAGACAGAAAGACAAACATACAGAGGGGCAGACAGAAACAGAATTTTTTTTAGATCGGGGTTAGTTCAAATATCCTTTATAATCTCAAGATAAGTTTACATGATTTAAACATTGTGTGAGAGAGTAAAATACTTTCAGAAGAAAAATATATTTTAGGCCTACATAAATGTACAAAAATGAAGTTTTTGATGGTTTCCTACCTTAACTTCATTGGTGGGCCATTAGACTAAATATAAAAACCTACTAAGGGTCAGTTCCTGAAGACATTTCCCATTTGTTCTCCCCATTCGACTTTGCAAGGAAAACTACTTGAGATGGTCAAGAATACACCCAGAACATCGGGTTTGGTATGTTATGTTTTGCAGGTGGTGGGGAGTTTGGGGTTTGAATACCACCGGGGTATTCTAAGAGTTATTTTTCACACCCTTCCTCCACGCAAACAAAGTCCTATCTTCCTTATTTGTGTAATTAAATGCAGAAGGGGGGGAATACCACCACCAAAACTTACTATTAAAATGTTCACTGTTTGAACACATATTAATTCAAGTGGCATCTTTTTTTTTAATGATAGATTAATTGTTGACCACATCTGGCTACCGATCCTGAGGCCCTGGGTTTGATCCCCGGTGCTTTCAAATTTATTGTGAAGCAGTGGGTCTGGAACGGGGACAACTCAGCTACGTGAGGACAGAATGAGGAGCTACTTGAAAAAAATAATTATCGACTTTGGTCTAGAAAACTGAGATTAATAGCTGAAGGAATCATTGTGCTGACCAAATGACACTCTCTATTCACACAAAAATAAATATTTATAACAAGTTTATACACATCTCCCTTATATTTTAATTTCCATAGAAACGAATAACACTTGTAATTTGTGGTTCTAAAATAAGCGCCATGTGATACTACAATTTCAACACAACTGTAAAACAAATTGCATCTGAATGTGTGTAGGGGCTATGGAATTAAAATATAGTTGCCCCTCTCCCAACAACTAGCACGTACAGTAGCAGAGATTTACAAATTATTATAGTTAATCATCAAGTTGTCATCTAAAACATAAAAAGAAGTCCGTAAATTTCTTGCTCAAAAATTTCAAAAGGAGCCTTTATTACGATGATAAGCAATTAATATGCTTAATATATATTTTGTTGACGTTTTCATAATTACACTAACGTGACAACATAATTCGTTTGTGTGCTCTTTCATAGCTTAGTTACAACAAACTATCTTAAGTGATAAATAAAGGTATTTTAAAATGTAGAGTACTCTAATTTAACCAATTTAAAGAATGAAAATATATATATATATATATATATATATATATATATATATATTTCGTTCGTAACAACGCAAATATTTTTGAGTGATAGAGAGAAATAATCACATTGACTTATGTGCTATGTCTATGCAACGTAATACCAACTGTTCTATTCCAAGAAAATATTTACCTACGAATAGGGAGGGATGGAAACAAATGGACTATTATATATGTAAAAAAAAAAATCCCTCCTTTTTCCTCTTCTCCAATGACGTGTCTTTTTAGGTGGTTGTCAAAAAAAAAAAAACCTATGGTGCTATGTATGTAGAGCAAGCAGTGTCTGAACTGTCATACAGCGTGATATGTGTATGTCGTAGTAGGGACACATGTCTGAAAGGAGGTATGCGATGTTGGGATTTTATAGCTATCGTGTGTGCTCTCTGTCTCTCTCTGCCCCTTCCCTTCACGTCAAGATGGCGGCTACGTACTGTATCCTCGGTGAGGTATGATCCTTCTCAACTCTGCGACCGGATATGTTTGGTGGAAAATAGTTCAATTGAAGGATTACACTAGAACCTCGTTAATCTGACCTAATTTGGACTGAGCTTGTTTGGATTGGCGAAAATTTAGATTAAACGAGAGAATACAGAGATACAGTACGATCACGAATTTTAAATTACAGTTGAATGAGTTTAATCAAATTTTCATTTATTTAACTGATGTATATAACACGTGATATGTTCTGAAATTATTTTAATTTACAGTAAAACACATAGTTTTGACGACAACATGTAAATACTAAGCATTTATTGTCAGATATCAACTGTTTCTTACAATTCTCTTTTAACTTTGAGCTTGTTAACTAATAAAATATATTTCATTTGACTTGATTTTATCTCCCCATTTTTTGAATTTAAGACTACTGGAGTTCAGTCAAACGTGGTTTTACTGTACTATTATAATTATTATTACTATGTGTTCTGTCTTACGACAGGTCCGTTCCTTTTGTCAGTAAACTTAAACCGTCAATGTGTCCTGTCCTCTGCTTCCTCCTTCAGCTCTCAGAATTCTCTTCTTCCCTTCAAGTCATCCAATATTTGAATCCTCCCCCTTCCTAAGCTCCTCTTTCCCTCAACTTTGCCTTCTGTGAAGTATTGCAAAAGACAATTGAAGGATATAGATGTAAATGGGCGAAAAATCAGACTATACACATTTTCCAGGACAACTTTTATGTCTAGGTCCCCAAAAATATCCCAGAAAAAAACATTTTTTTATTATATAATAAATATGACCTAATGCGAACAGTAACCACGAAATAATTAATGAGTGTTAAAAGAAGATACCTGAGGTCCAACTCGTGCCGTGCCAACAGTAACTGTTAATAAAAAAAAATCCCTGAGGTACAACTCGTGCTTCGGTCACAGTAGTTCAGAAGTGATTCCTCAGTGTTCAATCGTGAATGGGATATTTATTGTTCGCGTCAAGGAGTGAGTGAACATTGTTATTCAAATGTTGGCTCTACTGTAGCTACTCTCGAGACTCCAAGAACGGCAACAAATAAATTTAAAGAAAAAATAGGGTGGGGGTGGGGGTTAGTGAGATAAGGAAGGGCGAGTATAGGATGTGGGAGGTCATACCCACGAAAGGAATCTTGAAAAAAAAAGATAAAATACTGCGGCAACATTTTATAACCGAGGAGAAAGAGCTCACCTATAAGTTATTTCCCCCCTCCCCCTTTTTATTTATTGGTAGTTTACATGCTCGACCACCAGTGGAGTCACAGAATGGGTAAGAATAATACAGGAATGTCAGGTAGTCAGAACATTCTTCAAAGGAACGGCACCATTACTTTTAACTTGGAATTATAACAGACACTTGGAGAGGTTTCTGCTGTCAAACGAGAAAAAGAAGTGTCGAGAATAAAATAATAACTTCATTTTTACTGATACCGTAAGTGAACATTGTTTCTCGTTTGAAAGGAAGACGGACTCGAGTCCTCTTCAGGTGAATAACTGGCCTTTCGACGTATCGTGCGTCAATTTGGAAGTGGTGTATCTCAAATATAGGCTGCAGAAGGTGGAAATCCAATTAATATTTTGAGGGAATACTTTTTCACCCCTGGGTGGGGTTGTAGGGAGGGAGAGAAACCAGTGTTTTTGCGGTTTTTATAGCAAACATTTTGTTGGTCAAAATAAATCAAATATTGTTCCAATAGAAACATAAGAGTTTAATTTTCTTCACACGGTGATATCAACAGTTGTTGAATATCTGTCATAAGTATAGTGACATTAGATGAGAAACTTTTTAAATGAAAAGAAAAAGTTGTCATTAAATTCCAGAACATCCTCGACAGATATTCAACAACTGTTGATCAAACCACGTGAAGAAAATTAAATTCTTGTGTTTCTATTGGAATAATATTTGATTTATTTTGAGCAAAAAAAAAGTTTTCCTTTATAAACTGCAAAAAACATTGACCTTTTTACACGTCCGCTAATCCTCACCTTAATTAAGCTACCCTTAACCTTAAGGCTAGATAGATGATTTCAAAAAACTCTTCGGGGGGAGGGGGGCGACTTTATAGGAACCCTAGATACTAAGTTTTAGCCGATTGATAAAAAGGTTTCTATTCTATTCCAAGATAGAGATAGACAGACAGATGGTATCGTGAAAACCACTTTTTATGGTTTTAGGGGGTGATGAAACTTTCACTTCCATTAAAAACTCAAACTAGATTTTCTTTTTTCGACAATCACAATACTCCCTCTCTACAAAGGATCAAGAAAGTAAAGATTCAACACCACGTCTTACTCGTTTGGGCTATACTCGTATGTACTGACTAGATAGCTTTTGCCCGCGGCTTTGCTCGCGTGGAAGTTGATTATATACAAATACGAAAATATACATGTATTTACAGATTAATTTAAAATATTACGTTACGTTGATGACCATAACTTGACCTCAGATCAAAAATAATGCAAGTCCGATACAAACTTTCACCCCCTTTTTCATCCCTTATTAAAAAAAAAATCCAAAATTCCTGAAACACGTATTTATTTGTTTTACGTCAATAACCGAAATAATGTGTGGAATACCAGGTCGCCACCGTGGTTCGGATTCCACGTTAAACTGTAGGTCCTTCATTTCATCTCACAATCACCCTACCATTACACATTAGCATAAGTGCGTATAACCCGAACGGATAGTAAGACGCGGTGCTAATAATAATAATAATAATAATAACCGAAATACAAAATTTTGTTTATGTAACTTTCAAAATGACGGACTTTCATACATATTATCATACATATTATCATCCCCTATTTTGACCCCTTTGGGGTGGAATTTTCTAAAATCCTTTCTTAGTGGGTGCCTACATAACAAAATGATTATTCAGTCCGAATTTCATGCTTGTAGCCGTGATAGTTTGCGCTCGGCGATGATGAATCAGTCAGTCAGTCAGGACATGTTATTTTATAAGTATAGATTACAAGAATATTTTTAAAGATAAAGAGGTTTAATTTGGACGCAGTGCACCTGAATCAGCATGGAGGGAGTGTGGAAAAAACTGTAGGAACCCTTCCCCCGCCAAGTACACCCAACTGGGTCTAAAATCCTTATCTAGTCATTGGTAGTCCAGTTTATTGTGGGAGTGACACCTTAGAACATGCGGCCACCGAAGAAGATATAAAAAATATCGTTACAAAGTATATTTAATTTTAATTTTACTTTAAAAATAACTCTTTTCGAATATTTAAAAAAATTATAATTTTGGTGAAAAAACTTTCTTTAAAAAAAATTATGAAAATTGGTTGGATTAAACTCCTAGAAATATTTTCGAAAGTTAGTACTTTGGGCTATACTTACACTAATGTAGGATAATTTAGAGAAAATGCACCAGCATCGTTGTGAGGGTAAAATGAGGAACCAATTTAGTAAAAAAAAAGCTCAATACACCTAACCGGGATCTTAAATCTGATATTCTCATCATCGGAAATTAATTATATTCCATATAAACTAAACATTCATTTAACAAATAGAGGATAAAAATCAGTTATGAGCATTAGTTTTTATTTTCGGGGTTTGTCCCACGAAAATTACGAACCATCGTTTTAGATAACGCACCCTATTCTCTTGGATGACGCAACCAGCCTACTAGTGAAGTTGCACTAAATTTCTCCTATTGTTTATTTCCTGACGCATGCGCGCTCTCTTCAGGTTTTTACAGGGTTCACATTTTACGGTGACAAAGCACAAATATATTGCTTATTTACTTCCATCTATAAATATTAAAACTGTTTAACGTTACAGTGTCAGTTCATTTATCAATGTTTGTGGCACATTATCTGCTGTGCCATGCCCGATGTGTTTGCGATCATAAATCAACGTCAAATATCAACGGTTTGAAAATAATTATAAACGTTATGCAAATTGAACAACATAGTTATTGATAACGCTCCGGGGTGATAATATGACTGATAAAAATGACCTAAACTGAGTGGAATATCGAGATAGGTCATTAAATGTCGTTCTACTTTTCCACGTGTGATTGAACACATTTTTAGATCGTAGAAAAAACTTAGAATATGTCATCTTTTAAAATTTTATTTTAGATATTTAATGTGCACTTTCTGAACCGACTAATTACATCAGCACAAAACTTATAAACTAACTTAAACTTAGAACAGACACAACACCCAGCCCCCAGGCTGTTAATTTATCACTGTGAAGAGGTAAATCCCTGTCTCACAAAAACTATATACATGCATTCTGAATTTTGATTATACTCATGCTGGTACTTAACCAACATGGTCACAACAACCCAGTTTATTTGCCTATTTGTGACGTCATAGCAGGTCAAGTTAGGGTTTTTTTCATGTAAGCGTTTCTTAGGATATAACGTTAAAACAAAAACCATAAATTCTTAAATAATAATAAGACATATTTCTACAATGTTACTAAATTATAATTTTTTCTCGAATTCTTTTTTTTAAACGTATTTTTTTTACTAACCATCAATAACTGAATCTATTTGGCATAGTCATTAAAATGATCTACAGGATTCTTCCTGCCAGGATGTAGATTAAAAAATCATGTACCATTGGTGAAATGTAGGTTTCAACTAGGGATGGACATTGAACATCGATTTTTTCAAAAAATCGATATTGAACATTCGATATTTTCATAACATCGATGTACAGCGTTCGATGTTTACTGATCGATTAGGTGTGTGCCATAAATGCCCGATGTTAATTCCTACCAGTATTTGCTGGTGGTTAAAACTAAGACAAACTTTGACAAAGACAAACAAACTTTTAGAAAAAAATATGGTTTCGAAATTAGTGTTTTTTACAAATAATAGGATTGTGGTTATCATAGTTATTGAACAGTCATAATCATGTAATGCTATTTTCAAAATAGTTTTTTTTATTTGATGTGTATGTATATATTTTATGGACATGTAGTTGGTTTTAATTGAAAGTAATATTTTAGATTGATTGAATATAAATGTACTTCAGATACAGTTATTTACTTATTTGAAAATAAATAAATTTACAAACACTGGTTTTATTTATAAAAGATAGATTTAAAAAAATTAAAAACATTAAATTTTTAGTTGTTATGAATTAACGGCCGGGGACTGGATGTTGTGACTGATCTAAATTTAAGTTAGTTTATAGGTCATATGCTTGTATAATTAGTCTGTTTAAAAAGTGCACGTTAAATACCTGAAAAAAAATTATTATCTAAAATATGAGATCAATGCTACAAAGAATCTGGCTATGTCATACCTTCAAGCTTTAGTCAGAGGCGCAATTTTTTGAAAATTTATTTTAGAATATTAATAAGTAAGTAAAATAAAGTTAAATTTTAATTGTCATAGTCTCATGGCTTTGAAATTAAAAAAAATTGTTCCAAAGAAAGTAAAGATTTAATAACATATTTAAAAGAGAGTTATCAGAATAAAAGATCTATGTGTAGCGGATGCATTAAGATTATAATATACGCGGTTTCAAGGCCATATATTTCTTAGTTTTGTCTGACAAGTCACCGAATATTAAGATTATAATAAACACTGTTTCAAGGCCTTGTATTTCTTAGTTTTGTCTGACAAGTCACCGAATATCTGGTTGAGACAGGCGCACACTTATAATGGAAAGTAATAAGCTTCTAAGAAGCTTATTAAAATGTTAATAACTTCTCCTCCTCCTCCCGTATTTCTTCCTCAACCCCTTCAAACCCCTCATTTTCTACTTCAAACCTTTATTTTCTTGAACACTAGAGGGTAATTACGTCTCGTTCTAAGCCACAAGGTGTTAAAACTTAGAAGCAAGGTGAAGCCAAGCACTCTATGGTCTCATTTTAAAAATAACCTAAAGACTATCCAAAGCTATGAAGTCTCTTACATGTTCCAAATAAACCTATCTCTAAAAGTGTGAGGTAGGGTTAGAAGGAGCCTACCAGAGCGCTGAGAGACGAGTTTACAGACTTCCATAAATCCCTCGTTATTCAAGAAGTGTTTTGTTATTTCAAAATATAGTTCATGCAAAAATGAAGGTGAAAGGTATAAACATGTTTATATAGGATTAAAAACCTGTACGTTTAAAGTTTTACCATTTAAAAATAATAAAAATAATGAAAATATCAAATTATCTCATTTTCAGTTAAATTTCACAAGAAACGTCGCAATTAAAAGTAGGCTTATATGGCCTTACTAAAACAAAATAGTTTTTTTTCCCCCTAGAAACCCAACAGAGCATTCTAAGATAATTCAGGATTATTTTGACGATTTTGAAAGTTCGGTACTGTCATTATAAAAATAAATTAGATAGTGTAGAAATATTCTTTTTGAGTAGGTTATGACCTTGAAAACTTAGATTCTTTCCTAAGTTAATTATTTATATAGATCAATTTGAAAGTCTGCCATAATTTTAATGATAGCAGTTTATGTTACAACACTCAACTCTACTAGTAATTAAGATTAGAAGTGAAGACTTTATTATATTATGTGTGTTCTTGGCAATAATTACAACCCACCCACCCACCTCACGCCTTCGCTCACTCCTTTCAAAAAGTCTCTAATTAGCAAGCAAAATTAATTACCGAAATACTTGAAGGGATTTAATAAAGATATGTATCCAAGGGGTAACGAAAACCCGGTGATCCGCTTTACGACCGTGTTCAAATGTTGTAAGGATAGGTATAATTTATTGGTTTATCAACTACGCTGTTTTGTTCATGCTAATTAGGAGTCTCATTAGACGTCAAACTAATTAAAATACTAAAACTGATTTATTGCGAATCAACACGCGATTTAATTTGTAAACAAAGATAACTTTTGACTCTGGTCACAAGTTGTAAAGCTAACACGGTTTTTAAACTACCGTACTTAACCTAAAAGAACAGAATGAAATAGTTCAATTCAAAGGCGCTACTTTGTTATTCACCTGATTATACAATAGAAAATATCGCAAAATAAAATACTATTTGCGCTATACTCATGACGAATATTCAACAACTGTGGATATAAACATGTGAATAAAATTAAACTCTGTTTCTACTGGAGAAATAATTGATTTATTATATCCAAATAAATGTTTTGCTATAAAAAACTGAAAACACTTAATTTTTCTCACATTCCTTGCAGTCTCACCTTAAGACGGCTAGAATAGTCGAGCAGAAATTCCTAAACGCCAGAAACCAAGTGGGTTATAACGTATCTGGGTAGCTGTCCAGCAGTAGAGAACAAACAGGAGAAGAGTAAAAATACAAATGACAATACAGCTGGTACTGTGAACACCCCCCTCCCCCCACCCCCACTTTATTAAATTACATCATTAGATTCATAAAGATACATTTTACGCTCCTATATCGGTTACCTTTCGTTTCCAGGACATTTAGCTATCAGTTATCAAACAAAATATGAGGAATTTTGGACTTTTCATAGCGGAAAATTTCAACTTTGAAACTTCGTTTATATGTATATATATGTATAGGGTCATAGAAAATAGTTTTTTATAATTACAGTAAGTACCAAACTAGAGTACTATTTTTTTCATCACCGTGTCCTACTATCCGATCATGTGATAAGTATTTATGATAGTTACAATAATGGGGTATAGATGAGTAAGGCAACCCCTTTTAGAAGTAATCTACAAGCATTTGCGTGGAAGGAGAGTGGGAAACCATTTTAAGATAAACCACCCTCACTAGATCCGACCGAGATTATACCCCGAACTCCATCATCACACTAATACAAGGGAAAGTGCGTCCACATGACCTTGTCTGTCTCACCTAAATAATTTTAACAAGGCATTGTGGGCGCACTTTTATCACTTCCCTCACGGCCTTACCATTTTCACCGGCGTGATCGGTTCATCGCATTCTTTTGTTTAGGAGGGGGGTATTTAAAATCGACTCATCGCACATAATGAGGTCTTGAGGAGGTCCAAGTACATCGATTCATCTCACCTGTCTCTTTGCCTGTTATTTAGGTTAGGTTAGGTTAGGTTTTTCAATTAAATAAACATTAGTATATTTCTGTAAGCATGTGATGTGAACGTATAAATTAAAGTTACTAAACTAATTATTAACGACCTTTTACTCAAGTTTTTAAATATACGTTAGACTTTTTCAAACACTTGTTAGGTCCTTGGGTGGACTTGTTTTGTAAGTGTGTAAAACAGTTGTGGGGAGCACTTTTACCACCTAATGATGTGATGATTGATACGAGGACGCAGTTTTCCTCTTTTTGGGGGGAAGGCGCAGTTTTCCTGGCGCGCAATTTTCTCTGATCCGTGGACACCAAGAAAGAGAGTTCCTAAATATACGTAATTAAAATATACTTTAGTTAAATATAAATAATTGTCTTTAACATTATTTGGAAAGAAGATTATTTTTAAATTCATACACACTGCATTTAACTTGTTTTAAATATTCTCAAGCTATTAAATTTTCAACCTTTATTTTATTTTTAATATTAGTATACAAGGTCGTTGTCAATCAATTCTTTGGAATTATTAACGTTATAGAAAAATTCAAATGTATAAACGTTTGCACACCACCACATTATAAATGGTAGCAAATGAAAAATAAAAATATTTATAAATTGTATAACTCGCATCACATTCTTTTTTGACAATTTTCAAGATGGCACCCTTCTTCGACTCAATAAAAACCACTATTTTATGTCCCATCACGTGATTCACCTGTGGGGTGAGGGGAGAGGAGAAATGGAAGGGGGTAAAAGAGCCATATTGACAAAACTATATAAGAAGAACTTTTTATTTTTTCTAAATCCAGTAAACAATAACTTGGGAGTATTTGATATGGCATGACATGTGTGAATAACCCAACATCTTGGAGACGACCGTCACGCTAGCGGCGACAAAAAGGGGAAATTATTCACCGCACGACAAGTTTATAAAGTGGACCTTCCAGGACAGCGTTGTGTGTGTTCGCGCGCACGTGCGTGGATTCGCTTCGTCTTTGTTTTATTTGCGAGAGATTTGTTTGTTTGCCCTGCATTATTATATATATATATATGTGTGTGCGTGTGCGTGTGTGTGTACCCTATAGCCAACAGTATTGTCAACAATTCCGCTGCTAGATTTACAATATATGGACAAATATTATATATATATATATATATATATATATATATATATATATATATAATATATATATATATATATATGCCCCAGTAGTAGAATGATCTACTTCAGCGTTTTATGCACAAAAGTTTGTATAAACCCTCGAAAAAATGTGTGGAATGATATTTATGTGATAAAAAGGAATATTTATCAATTTTATATAGCTATGGAACAATATTTTCACTAAATGACTAACAATGTTCATTTTTCACGTTTTTTTTGTTGCATATAAACATAAACAAAGGTTAAGGTAATATAATCATAATAATAAAAGGGTTAAAATTAAAATAAACTTTAAAGGAACAAATAAAATTTAATTTTGAGTGATTAATTAGATTATTTTTAAGAATATTTAGAGGTCAGTGTAGTGACCGTTAGTAAATTAAATATTTATCTTAGGTTAAGGGATTGGGATGGTAAAATAGAAATGTACTCGCATTAGCAGGGAGTGTGGATGAGAAAGCTAAAGTGAAAGATAACTCCAGTGCACCAGGTCCAAATTCGAATCTTTGCCCCGGCAGACCAGTTTATTGCCATCCTGACTCCCTATACCATACACCCACCTGTGCGCGTTCTATTACCCGTCTGTGATAATATATGTACTTTAATTAATATAACATGGTAGGACTTATAAAGGAAATATTTAGAAGAAATGTACCTGCATTTGAGTGGAGAGAGTGGAAAATAATTTACGAAGAACTCTTTCTCTCTCTCAGTACATCCGACCAGGATTCAAACCCTGATCTCTCCGTCACAAGCCAATCCAGTCTCTTGTGGAAGTGACTCCCTAAAACATGCGACCACCGTCGTGGTTTCCGTCATAGCTCCCATAAAGATTTCCGTGCATGTGTCTCTACTGAATTAGGCCTATATGGAAAATTTCTCCATTGAAAAGGGGAAGAATAATAATAATAATAATAAATATTACTGTACACCACAAGACTTTCTCTCTAGTTTATCTTAAAATAAAAACATTTACCAAAAACTCGTAAGATTTGTAAAACAAAATAATTTACATTGTTACAGAAACACTCAACCAAATAGCATAAATGAAATAATATACTCTGTCACAGAAACAGTGAGAAAAAAGGAACATCTCTGTCCCCAAAAGAACACGACAATCAATTACACATTTCAAAATTCTGCATAAAAATATTGATATTTGCTTAAAGCTCAGAAACTACCGCTTCTATAAAATAAATTCCAAATAAAAAATGTTAATTCAATCTAATTTCTGTGGAAGGAGAGTGGGAAACCATTTAGGGAAAACCACCCTCAGCATACCTAATCGGGACTCAAACCTCGATTTATTAAACATTATCAGACGAGTTTAACACTAGGGTGACGCCTTAGACCGTTCGGCCACTGAAATACTCGCAGCTATCTGTAAGTAGTATGAGCACATTGAATGATGATCAATATTGGGACTTTGGTCTCTAAGAGTCTTAAGTCAAGCACACTAACCGTGCGTCTGTCCCTTCTAGTCGCGTACATAAAAAATAAAAAAGAGGGGGGTAGTAAGATGGCTGCTTCAGGGTTGTGAAATATTCTCCGCAGAATTAAATCAAGGTACCAGACGATCCGAGAAGCAAGTGTGTTAAATCGACGGAAGCACTGGAAAAAAATCACCTCTTTTTTTCCTCCCCTCTAAAGATATTTCATTTGTCGTCATGGTAGAGAGAGGGTGTGTTAGGTGAGGGGAGAGGTGGTAGGGTGAAGGGTTAGCTAGCTAAAGATTCTCATCCCTAAACCTCCAGGGATTGTAAAATGTTGAGAAATGGGAGCCAGGGAACGATGGCAGGATATTTGAGCTGGACTCCAGAGACGTGACTGGAATGTAGAGAAGTTTCCTTGGGACTGGATGAGGGGTTTAAAGGGGGAAATTAAAGGATGGAAGAGGTTTTTTTTTCTCACAGAAATTTCTGGACGAGTCATATCGTATGCATCATCGGTACATATGATGTATATATATTTTACTTTCCTTAAACCCCTCGAATATAGTAGTATTGTGATCTTAAAAAAAATCGAACTCCAGATTGTGATAAATGTTGACATTTCATGACATCCTGAAACCGAAAAAAGGGGTTTTCTTGATGCCGTCTGTCTGTCTGTCTGTATCTCGGACTAGAGACTAACCTATTTTACCGTTCACTTGGTATCTAGGGTTTTCATAAGGTTTCCCGGAGGGACTTTTGGAATTAGATTTCCAACTCTAATATTAAGGGTAGGGTACTGGAAGACAAAGTGAGATAACATCTATTTTCACCAAATCATGTTTCATAATTTCGATTAATTTTTTGCTCCAGTTATTGTTTAACACTACAAACAAAATGGAAACTCATTTTCCCATGAAAATGACTTAAAGGGTAATTTAGATTAGCTGAAATTTAAAATTAGCTGAATATTTAAGATAAGAAAACGCTTAACATAAAAAAAATTGTAGTAGGCCTTACTATTAAAAACACAAATATTTTATTTTAAATAATAAAAGGAAGTGTTTATGTGCGATGCTCAGCCAACTCTACGGCACGCAGAGAAATGAATTTTTTTTTATGGAGGGTGGTCCGAGTGCACCTCCCAACCGGATTTTTAAATTTTTAATTAAGCTATTTTTAACAAATTTTGAAGAAAATATTCTTAATCTGGTTTAGAATTACGTTTCAGAGAAAACTGTGATAAAAATATGCCGCGTCCTCCTCGGGGGAAAAAATGTACAAAATCGACAAATTAATTCTAAACCATTTTGTGTGTGTGGTGGTGGGGAGGGGGGAGATGTATATAATTCTTATACCACAATGGGTCAGGGGCAATACCGTGCGGGATTGCTAGTTTTAGATAAATGATTATAAAATCATCAGTTTCCGGCAAATATATATATTTTTTCTATGGAGATCTTTGAAAATCAAATTGGTTGTTAAGTTCTTTGCAAAAGAAAGATTTTCTCTTTTCTCAATCTTTCTATAACAATGTATATTATTCATTTATGCTGAAACGATCTATATTATTTCGTTTCGCAAATCTTACGAGTTTTTAGTAAATGTATATCTTAAGATAAAAGAGAGGAAAAAGTCTTGTGCGGTGTACCTTATTATTTATTTTTAAAGGTTTGTTCCAATAAAAATCTTTCCGAAGATAAGTTTGTCTCAAATGTTTTGGCATGATGCGGATAACTTTATATGGATTGAAAAAAAAAACCAAGATAAATATTATGACACCATCAACCCTACACCTCAATATCTCTCTTCCTTTAAAAAATAAAAATAAAAAATGCTATAATAACGTTGTATTGTGGCTACAATTTACAAAGGTGATTATAATTTATAACAAAAAATGTTTTAGTTCCCATTAAAATATTTTGAATGGGCTATGACAGTGGGGGTTATTTTGTTTGAGCAGCTAACCAAATACCTACGTACCTACCCCATTTTTTTTTAATGATCAAACGAGAAGCAATAATGTTGTGGTTGTGAAAGCCTCTGGCAGATTCTAGCTGTGTGATCTGTGATTCGTGATGTTGGTCGGTCATATTTCCAGTAGGACGCAGAGTGGTTCAATTATTTATTAATTCCTATTGATTACAGGTATTTGAAGTATTGCAATACATATCAGTTACGTTGATAAGAGAAGATAAAAAAAAACTGATCCTGTTACACACATCATATTATAGGCTTTAAGTTATGTGTTGGTTCCAAAATGTTAGAGTTTCCGGTACTTTGTTTCAAATTACACTTGATTACACAAACTGGATCATTTGTTTCCCTAAATGTATTTAAATGTGACATCTCTAATTACTAGCTAGTCATATGTAAATGTGACATTAAATACAAACATATCATATGAAAGTGTGACAACACTTTCTTCTAGGCCTTACTCATTTATTTTTAAAGTTGATAAAATATTTATATTTTTAACTCCCTATATACTTTAACTTGTATAACTATGAAACAAAAAACACACTTGAGAACAGCATTTTAAGGAACTGAAACCAATTCTTGTTCTTAAGTGAAGAACCGGTGTGACCAGTCACCGAACCAATTTATCTATTATATATGACCACATAATATAAATGATGGCAATATATCTGCCCAAATCCTCTCTAGTGTTTAATTATCAAATATAAATACACAGGTATGATATAAAATGCATCAGCATTCGCATGGTGATAGATAAAAAAAAGCTGTACAAATCAGAGAAATAACCAATCTCAATGACCAATGTTTATGATTCATGATTTAAGAGCTCATACTGTCAAGTGTTCTGAGTCAGCAGATACGTAACCGAGATTGTTTTGCCAATTAGCATAGCACAGAGTATTGGAAAAAATAATAACTCAGGGGAAACACCACTCATTTGTTGACACTAAACGTCAAGTTTTAGACCTTTTTAGGATTGGGGGGGTTAGGGAAGGATGCCAGTTGTTAAGGGGCTACTTCGAAGTGCTCTAAAAATTCAGCTAACAAGTTACAGTAACTTGTGGGGAAAATATCCTACAGATTGAGTCCCTGTTCAGTACGGAGGATGACACCTCAAGCCATCTTGAAAGTCTGAGCTAGATAACAATCGCGCAATGCCGGGTGGTCGTGTGTTCGGAACCAGTTAAGAGTTATAACACCGAGGGGACATTGATAGAACCTACATCACATTAATGCATTCCTATAGTAATTAGTCTTATTTCAATAAACAAGATCACAACGATCCCTACAGCCTACCCATCCCACGAGTTGTGGAGAGTGGCGACATAGTATTTCATTTATCAACGGTTCACTATCAAATTATCTTGCATGGTTTAAAAAAAAATTGTCTATTTTTTTGTTTATTTTCGCCATCCTTTTGGTAGTGTATAAGCATAAACAAAACTAAACGACAAAGAGAATAATAATTACAAATGTAGAATCAAATGGGTTTATCTCTATGCTCTAGTACCTCGTCTATAATTAGATGCTACTATTCACACACGCACGTTTGTGAAGCTTATCTTTTATGAATGAGCTTAGATTGTTTTTTAAAAAGAAAACTTTTTAGCGATGCTTGGTGTGAGGAAATATCTCACTAGCTATATACTCGTGTGTGTTTAAAAAAAATTAATTGGCACGTTTCACGCAAGCGTTATTAAATAATGTTTTCATCTGAGGTATTAATATTATTATTATTATTATTATTATTATCATCATCATCACCGCGTCTTACTACCCGTTCGGGTTATACGCACTTACGCTAATGTGTAATGGTAGGGTGATTGTGAGATGAAATGAAGGACCTACAGTTTAACGTGGAATCCGAACCACGGTGGAGGCCTGGCATGCCCCACAAGATGTCTTGTCAGAGGTGGGTATTAATAATAATAATAATAATAATATTTAGCACCACGTCTTACTACCCGTTCGGGTTATACGCTTTAAGTACTAATTACGCTAATGGATTAGGAATTGGGAAGGTTGAATTAGAGGAAGTGAACCTGCATTTGCTGGAGGGAGATCGGAAACATATTTAAGGAACCCCCCCCCCCTCCCCAGTTCACCCGACCGAGATTCGAACCTCGATCTCCCCGTCCTCAGCAGTCGAGCTCAACACGACTAGCGCGTTAGCCAACTACGCCACCGAGGCGGGTATCTGAGGTATTAAACGTGAACTTTCTGAACCGGCTGATTATTTTAATACATGACTTATAAAGTGACCTTAGTTCTAAAACAGACACAACATCCACCCTCAGAACGTTGATTAATCACACTGAAAAGAGGGGAGGGCCAGAAGAACGCTTTTCACTAATGGTACATTTTTTTTGCACAAGTCGGGATTCAAAACTATGTCCCTTTGCCCAATATAAAAACCCACTACCAACTGAGCTAAGGGTGACCTGGTGGTCTAGGGGTAAGGTGTTGGACTTCTATGCTGGCGGCCGGGTTCAATCCTCGGTCCCGGCACAGATTTATCTGATTGCCAAACCTTTCCTTCACCTCTAACAAGACGTGTATTAATCACAACTTGTGAATGTGGGGAATGCCAGGCCTCCACCGTGGTTCGGATTCCACGTTAAACTGTAGGTCCTTCATTTAATCTCACAATCACTTTACCATTACACATTAGCGTAAGTGCGTATAACCCGAACGGGTAGTAAGACGCGGTGCTAATAATAATAATAATAATAATAATAATAACTGAGCTAAGTTTTCGGACCGTTATTGACGACTTCGTTTAAGGCGAGAATGGAAGAGGATAAAGTTAAGGTGTCTTTTTTTTTTCAGATGAATATGGATCAAATATTTCTTCAGTATACAGTATATATGTTGATACACGTGTTCATCTCAAACAGTTTTTGAATACTGCCATGGAAATTGCGTAATTTGACCAAACCTTTTTCTCTTAGCTCAGATATCTGGTCAAATGCCGCTATGTGCAAGACAGATATTCAACAACTGTTGATAATATCATGTGAAGAAAATTAAACTAAACGAATATATACTGAATAAATATTCTATTTTATGTGGTCAACTTTTTTTTTGTCACTGCGTCTTACTACCCGTTCGGGCTATAAGCCTATGTGCGAATTATGTTGAATTCAAGCTGCTTTGGTGGCCACATGGTGTAGGCAAGGCCGTAGCCAGCCAATAATTTCAGGGGAGGGGGGGGGTGGGCACGTCCCACAATTGCTGGAAGCTAGAAAAAATTCTAAATGATAAACAGTTCTAATAGCTCCCTGAAGTGTTTGTTTTTTTCATGGTAAAATAACCTCTTAGCTGCCAAAGGCTTGGAAAATTTCTAAATATTTAACACCTCTAGAAGTTCTATGAAGTACTTTTTATGGTAACACAGCCCTCTAATTCGTATTTGTGTCTTAATTCTGATATTGTTTGAACCATACATAAAGCTATATATATTTTGCTCATAAAATTTCTGGTTCGAATCTTAGTTGGGTGTACTGAGAGCGATTTTCCTAAATGGTTTCCCACTCTCCTTTCACGCAAATGTGGTTAGATTACCTATAAAATGCTTCCTTCCTCATCCCTACATCATTAGATTAAATTATCATTTATTCTTATAATCTGAACCGGTTGTAAAAAATATTTATTATAAAATCTTAGTGTTCTTTATACCCTTATTACTCTCTTCAGACCTGATAGAAATTCAAGAGGGGTGTGTGTTCCTAGTGAGGTGGTAATTAGCTTGGTTTCCAGAGGGGTAGTTATCACCCTTAAATCTTCATTAGAAAGGATAATCCATAAGTACCTTCGTCCGGGATTTTATCCAGGAAGATAAAAACATTCCTTTTCATTGTGAGGCAAAGAGATTTTTTTTATACATACACGACCAAAATAATCTAAGGTTCTTTGTCAATTAGCTCAAAAAAAAAGTTTTTAAAATAAAATTTAAAAATTCCTCGTCGATAAAAAAAAGTCACATGCTGAATCTTATTTTTTTATAAATAATCGTATTAAAATATTAAAACACTAATACTTAAAAAAATTAAGGCTTACAAATAAATTTAACGTTTTTTTTAGCGACAAAAGAGTTTCCTGAGAAAAGAAAAAAATTATGATCAACAAACTTTTGCCCTGAAAACAAAGAGTTTGTAAACCTTCTCTAATAAGTTCGTGGGTATATAAAACACCTCTGACAAGTCGTGTATTAATCACATCTTGTGAATGTGGGGAGTGCCAGGCCTCCATCGTGGTTCGGATCCCACGTTAAACTGTAGGTCCTTCATTTCATCTCCCAATCACCCTACCATTACACATTAGCGTAAGTGCATATAACCCGAACGGTTTGTAAGATGCGATGCTAATAATAATAATAATAAAAATATATAACAGCATTATTGAAGTTTTAAAAATTAATTAATAAAAGGTCCTATAAATCTCAATAAAAACGGTAACAATGAATGATATATTCAGGAATGTTCTAAACAATATTTATCAAGAGATAAAAAATAATTTCCCAACATAGAAAAAGTAAAAAATAACTAAAGACTTTATTGAGAACCCTTAAGCCATTATCATAATCATCATCATCATCACGAACAGTTTCCAGCCAATGTCCAGGTCTGTTTGTAACATAAACGTTTCCAACGTATTATTTCTCCTCCACCACTTCTCCTCTCTCCTCTACACTTCCTTCAGCCACCTGTCCCTCGGTGTCCTGCCCTCCCACTTGAATATCCAACATCCTCTTTGGTATCTCCTCCACCACTTCTCCTCTCTCCTCTACACTTCCTTCAGCCACCTGTCCCTTGGTGTCCTGTCCTCTTACTTGAATATCCACCATCTGGTATCTTCTTCTCCTCCATTCTTCTCACATGACTGTACCACCTTAGTCCCTTCTCTATCTTCTGCACTGGTTCCTCCTTAACTATCCCTCCATCCTCTCACTCCTCATCCTATCCATTCTTGTCACTCCTATTGTACTAATAAGAAATTTCATTTCACCTGAATTCTACTTCCATCCTGCTCCTTCATTAAGTCATTTAAGACAAAAACCATATTATTTTTTTCATTCAGATGTTAGCAAACTGTATTTTTACCATCCCTCGATCCCTCGGAGAAAGAAGTATTGTGATCGTCAAAAATCCAACTTGATATTTTGATAAATGTCGATGTTTCATAAGGTCTCTCCGAGGAGTTTTCGGAATTTTATATCCAACTCAAAACTTGAGGGTATTCTATTGACTGTGAAAAAGAGATAAATCGATTTTATCGAAATCTACTCAAAGTTTTTTTTATTATTAAATTTTGCATCTACTAAGCATTGTTTAGCATTAAAAACAAAATGAATATTCCCGTTTTCCCATAAATGACTTTTAAGGGTAATTTAAATTTGCAGGAATCTTCAATTTTTATAATATATTCACAACTGTTTCAGATACGAAATCTCATCATTGTAAATGTGTAGTACTATTAAAAAAAGCTTTTAACTGAAATATATTTTTTATAAAACCAATGGTTTGAGATACACGCAAACATTATATATATTATGGAGCAATTTGAAAAAGAAATTGATTGCAATGCTCTTTGGTGGCAGAAAATGTTCTTTTTTCCTCACTTTTTCTGTAATATTATTATATTGATGTTCTATGGTGAGGTGTTTCTGCCACCACGTTGTCATGGTCTCTATTTTAAGATAAAATGGCGATAAAATTCTGTGTGGTGCACCGTACCATTCATTTAATATTAATTAATACATATTTGTTTTGTGCGACTGCAAACGACGCTTTCAAGTAGCACGCTAAGAAACCTGCACATTACAGGAACCCCTGTTATCAATCTGATTATTTCTAGCCATAAATTTAAACCTTGTAAAGGAAAAGCTTGTAGCATTTTAAGAGTGAGTCTTATCAAGGGGATTAATTAGAGTGATAATTCAGCACGAACACGCCATAGTTTTTTGTATTATATGTACAAAAAAAATCATGTACCGGTACATTAAAATTATATTCGATCGAGAGAATTTACTTAGGCCTATAAATAATTAGTACGCCTGACAAAATGTTACTAAGAATCAAATACCCAAAATTATTATTTATGCTTTTAGTGAGGATTACTCCATCTAGATATGCATAAATAATAGCTTTGGCTATTTGAGTCTTAAATATGCAATTCCTTACAAATATAATAATTGTACAAATGGCAGCAATAAGCCAACTATCGAGTCGAAGGGGGCTGCGTTATCAGATAGCTCGTGATCTTAATAAAATCACACAGTTTCAGCCGACGATTTCCGCACGTCCATCATAGACTCTGCCTTAAAAATGTGAGTGAAGAATGACCCTGGGCGTGGGACGATTCCTGGATAGCTCAGTGGTTAGAGCATTGGCGTACTAAGGCAATGCTCCTGGGTTCGATTCCCTTTAAAAGTGTCATTTTTCAATTTTTAGAAAATGTTATTAGCGTTCAATTTAAGTTCTTACCCGCACTATTGGGTAAGTGGTTTAAATGGCAGTCTCATTATGTCTGGTTTGTTGGTTACGGGAAGGTCTGGGTTCGACTCCAAACCTGGTGTACTGAGAATTGGTTTTACCCCCTACGTCTTGTCAGAGGTGAAGGAAGGGTTTGGTAATCAGATAAATCTGTGCCGGGACCGAGGATTGAACCCCGGACCCCCAGCACACAAGTCCGACACCTTACCCCTAGACCACCAGGTCACCCTTCCCAAAGTTGTTCCTCCGATGGTCATCGCCGCAAATTGCAAGATAAAGGTTCCTCTCGTTCAATTGTTAAATACGGGCATGTAGGGGACGCGAGAAAAGGCCAGTATTTTTTTTTTTGCCGTATTTATAGTAAAATATATTAGTATTTTTTTTTCGCCAAAACAAATAAAATATGTATCCAATAGAAACAAAGAGTTTAATTTTCTCCACATGTTGATATCAACAGTTGTTGAATATTTGTCGAGGGTGTCCTGGAATTTAATGACAACTTTTTCTCTCCATTTAAAAAGTTTCTCATCTAATGCTGCTCTTGACAGATATTCAACAACTGTTGACATCAACATATGAAGAAAATTAAACTAAACGTTGATCGTGAAGCAATATGTGAGTCATTTTGACGAAAAAAAGTTAATATAAAAACTGCAAAAAAACTGACCTTTTCTCTCCTTCCTTACACCTACAACCTTAACGCCATATGCCGATAAGAAAGTTTGCATAATTTAAAAAATAATTTAGTCATAAGATAAATATAGTGATTCAATGATTTCAAAATATTAAGGGTCACGCTTGCTATTTATGCTTTTTTGCGTACCATTGTTAAGGTAAATAAATAATGTATGCGGCTGAAATTTAGTTAATCTAGACATTCATATGAGGTTTACACACACACAAAAATATTATAATACGTTAAATAAAAATAAATGTTAATGTATAAAACAGTTTAAAAGTGATAAAATTATTTAATTTTTAATCATGCATATCTATTGTTCCTTTTGTACGACGATAATTTGATTTCATCTCATTTTGTAGTGCACAATGTCATTATTTAAAATTAATTAGTTTTTAAACCTAGCTCTAATCTTTAATTTTATTTTTGTGTCCGAATTGACCATTGCAAAAATAGATTTGAAATGTATATTGTATGAGTTCTGGTTTTGACTGTACCGATTGTAAAGACAACACCGACTAACAGAACATAGATAATATGCAAGGCCGGGGCAAAGGGTCAACTAATCCACACATCTGGCGGTCTAGGGGTAAGGTGTCAGACCTCTGTGCTGGGGGTCCGGGGTTCAATCCTCGGTACCGGCCCAGATTTATCAGATTACCAAACACTTACTTCACCTCTGACAAGACGTGTATTAATCACAACTTGTGAATGTGGGGAATGCCAGGCCTCCACCGTGGTTCGGATCCCACGTTAAACTGTAGGTCCTCCATTTCATCTCACAATCATCCTACCATTACACATTAGCGTAAGTGCGTGTAACCCGAACGGTTAGTAAGACGCGGTGTTAATAATAATAATAATACACAGGTAAAGAGGTCACTGGCTTTCTTACCTGGAGGGTGTTGCTATAATGGGCTCATATATAGCAACGTGCTATCTTTTACAGGATTAACCATGCCCTGCTTTGGTGGCCGCATGTTCTAAGGCGTCACTCTCGCCATAGACTATATTGCTGATGACGGGGCAATCGGGTTTTAGAATATCGGTAGGATGCTCTGAGGTTGGTTTTCCTTAAATAGTTTTCCACTCTATCTACATGCAGATGTGGGTACACTTTTTAAAATTCAACCCTCCTCATCCTCATCTCATTAGTGTAATTAGTAAATGTATCTATTTTAGTTTAAAAGAAAGAGTTTGACTGTTATATTCATCGTAATACTTTTTTTTTGTAAAGTTTCCTTTCGGGTTTTACGCATATTTACTAATAACATTAATATGTTCGGGATAAGGAAGGTTTAATTTAAAGGAAGTGTACCAGCATTTTTCGCGAAGGGAAATTGGAAAATCATTAAGGGAAAAATAAACGCTCAGTATATCGACCAAATGGAATTTAAAAAAATGTAGACAATAAATTTTAAAAAAGTTGTTTAGTAATTAAGTACTCTAATAAATTAGAAAATACAAGAATACATATTATAATGTCGTTGGATCTTTGTTTTGTTGTTGTTGTTGTTGTTGTTTCTATACATTTCCCACTTCACACTCCGTCAGTTCTTTCAGCACAATTTTTTGTTTTACTATTATTTTTTATTTGTAACTTGTGAAAGCTCATTTTCCTGTCGACTGATCCGCGACCAAATGACAAAGTTGTTTTGATTGGTAGATATTGAAAATACACGACCGGACACAAAACCGGACTAAACCAGACCAATCCGGCGCAAAAAAAAACAACTTCCATCTCTGCGGTCATGAGTATGACTGTCATGAATTACAGTGTTTTTCCAAACGGTTTTATATATCACTTTTTTTTGTTTTTGTAGTTGTTACAAAACAGTGAGCAAAAGGATTAGACCTGGTCAGCAAAACATGGTTATCTGTAATTTACATTCACACACACACACACACATATGGATACATATGCAATCGGTGATTCACGAACTACAGATCGACGGTGCGTTGATTTAAATTATTTTTTTTTACAAAAATTTTTTACCCGCCTCAGTGGTCGAACTCTCTGAAACATCATTCTCGCAATAGACTGGAACCAACGATTACAGGTAGATCGGTGGTCCGAATCCCCAGTCATGTGTACTGAGTTTTGTTTTTTAAATAAATGGTTTCCAACTTTCTTTCAAAAATTGGAGGCTTTAGCGACCGACTAAAAATAAACAGTAAATGTTCGCGCCCGTCGGCTGGTCAAAGCTTCGATTCTAACAACTGGGAGTGATTAAGAGGACTTTTATTTTTCGCTCGATCTTATTTCAGAACTGCTAGTACGTAGGAATGATGCTAGGTTAGGTTAGGTTAGGTTAGGTTAGATTTGTCATTGACCTGATATCTCTATTCTTCCTGGGGGAATATAAAGCAAAAATCAAATGTTTTTATACCGGTTTGGTGGGGGGTGCGGATTTAACTAAAATTAAATGTTTTAGCGAGTAAATAATATTTAAAAAAATTGAATAAACAGACAAGGGCGTAACCGAGACGTAGGCATTTCTTCTAAATCTATCGTCCTCTCCCCAAACCACTAGAGTATAACTATGGGGATAGCCCAAACGTTGCTCATAAAAAATAAAAAGTTCATTTTAAAACTTTATCAGGATTACCATGAGAAAAAGTATTATCCTATATATTATGTCTGTTTTCAACCTCCCTTTGTCTCAACTAATACAAAGCCTACAGCGATTAATAAGGTATCAGTGGACAGGATTATTTACAGACTCCTGACATAACATACTCAGTTTACGTTAAACATATTGTTTGTTTAAAATTTAAGTAAAAAGAAAAATCTAACAATATTTTTGTATCAATTACTGAAAATAAACTCTCATTGCTATTGCTAACAAAAGATTTAATCTTTTTTTTGGGGTGGGGGGAGGGGGGGAGTAATGTTGAATGTGTGAAAGTTTCGCAAAGGTTTACTGGTTATTTATTATTTTAACTACTTCTTACTACCTGTTGGGGTTATAAGTGTAGCAAGTTACATGTGACGCTACAGTAGGTGATGTTAGACCCACTTTCAGACCCATTTGAACTTGTAGTTTCCAATCCGCCGCCTCCTCAATGACACTCACGATATGAGATAGACTGAAGCGGGGACTGAACCGACCACCCCAGCCCGTGAAGAAAGGCCACGCAAGGTCGCTCAACGAACTATTTATTCGCTATTGTCCTAAATTCTATTTGGCGTAAATATTTATTTTCTTCAAAATTATTAATTGGGGCTTATTAAATAATCTACTTTTCGGATATTTTTGGCTCGTATGAAGCCATGATCAAACTCAGTTTTGGTTTTTCTCGCGGTTTTTATACCAGGGCTTTAAGTGATTTTTGGATTTCACTTTTTGACAGTTTTAAACTAATTTTTGAGGCTACCGCCATGTTTTATTTTTAAATTTAGCACCAAGTCTTACTACCCGTTTGGGTTATACGCTAATGGATTAAGAATTGGGAAATGTTGAATTTAGAGGAATTGAACCCGAATTTGAGTGGAGGGAGAGTGGAAAACCATTTAACAAGAACCAACACCCTCCGGTTCACCCGACTGAGATTTTAACCTCGATCTCACCTTACTCGAGCATTGCTATCGGACTGATTATCTCCATAGAGTAACTCGACCATTGCTATCGGACTAATTATCTCCGTGGAGGAATGCGACCATTGCTATCGGACTAATTATCCCCATGGAGGAACTCTACATCCCCTTATCAAAGGATAGACTGGCGTCGACTCTCATTCCTAATACGGCACTATCCACCTACCGGCGCTACGCTAAGCTTTGTACTTGTATTATTATTTTGTTGTAAAATAAATCACTTTTCTATTGTTATCACCTTGTTATTTATAATGGAAAGGGGGGTATATAAGCAAATGTACTGATCACTCTGATAAACTGGGGATGATTAAGGTTGAGTTTTAGAGGAAGTATACTCGCATTTGCGTGGAGGAGAGTGGAAAATCATTTAGGGAAAACCACCCTCAGTACATTCGACTGCGACTTGAAACCCCGATCTCCCATCATTGGCAGTTTAGTCTACTTCGAGAGTGACGCCTTAGATCAGGGATTTGCAACCTTACTTACAGAAGTTGGTAACCTGGCGGTCTAGGGGTAAGGTTTTGGACTTCTGTGCTGGGGTCCGGGGTTCAATCCTCGGTCCCAGCACTAGTTTATCTGATTGCCAAACCCTTCCTTCACCTCTGACAAGACGTGTATTAATCACAACTTGTGAATGTGTGGAATGTCAGGCCTCCACCGTGGTTCGGATTCCACGTTAAGCTGTAGGTCCTCCATTTCATCTCACAATCACCCTACCATCATACATTAGCGTAAGTGTGTATAACCCGAACGGGTAGTAAGACGTGGTGACAATAATAATAATAATAATAACAAAAGGGCCAAATAACAAATTTAAAAACATTTATGGATCAAATACTTTTTATTAATTAATTTTTTAAGTTCATTGAGAATGTATGACAATCATATAAATACCATAGTGGTATGTTTGGTATGATTTTAAGTTCGCCCAAAGATTTATATGGTGGTGTGTGATACTAGTGAAATTGTGAGGAGGTAATTCTCAAAAGGAAAGACAGAAGTTCATCATTAAGTCAATATTTTCAAAACAACTTTTCCTAAGTTTCTTGGCTGAAAACATCTGTTCGCATAAATATAAGTATTTAAACATTGCCATATATTTTAGTGCATGACCTACCAAGTTTGTAAATGTTTATTTTAGCATCTTTTTTGTAAAAAAAAACTGTTTTGTATTTAAAAAAAACCTGATTCACAATGCAACACATTTAAATTAACAGGTTGGAGTGAATAAACTGGTGTGCCGTATTTTGTCATCCCTGCCTTAGACCATATGTGACCATCATATCAGGTATGACAACATTTCTCAAACTAAGCATTTCAATCAAATTAACGCAAAGAAAAAAATTCAAACGAATTTCAGGCGTTATATAGTTTTATGTATCACATAGATAATAATTAATTTATGACCGTTTTTTATTTCAATTGTTTCCCACGTCAAGCCCTCTACTAATTTTTTTTGTAATTTTTTTTACTATTATAAATAATTCAGTACGTAACCAAAAAAAACCTTTACTCTACCCAGAAAAAAAAAAGTATATTCATTGCCGATAAAAACGTGACGCAAAATTATCCGATGGTATTCATTGGGTGAAATTGCGCGTATGAAAAAGATGTGTTTAGAATGTATCCGCCATACGAGTAAACCGATACACGTCATTAAACTACATTTGGAATAATATTTTTGACAGTCGACCGCTTTGAATAGCGTGGTAAACAGTATGCTAACTAAAAAAAAAAATTAATAACCCTCTTTTTCATCCACCTACCCCCATACCCCCGCCACACAAATTTTTTCAAAATAACTTTATTATTCAGTAAACTTTAATTTAAGCAAAAAAATAAAATCAATGGGAGGAAGCAACTAATTTATTTTTAAAGTTTTTTTAAAATTCGTGATTTTTTATCATTTGAAACACAGAAGTAATTTTTAATGGTAATTTAATTTAAAACGTTAAACATTCATTAGAAAGTGTTTTGTGAAAATATAGTTACTGCCCTTTAGCTTTATTGGGTGTGATTAAAGTGCGTTTTATGAGCAGAATATTTATATCAACACACGACTTACAAACTAACTTAATGTGGGGAATACCAGGCCTCCACCGTGGTTCGGATTCCACGTTAAACTGTAGGTCCTTCATTTCATCTCACAATCACTAACCATTACACATTAGCGTAAGTGCGTACAACCCGAATGGGTAGTAAGACGCGGTGCTAATAATAATAATAATAATAATAATACAAACTAACTTATGTCTAGAATAGATAGATACAACACGAAGACGATCCGCTTTGGCGGCCGCTTGTTCTAAGGCGTTATTCTCTCAATAAACTAGAATGCAGAAGATAAGGAGATCGTGGTTCGATCCCGGTCGGGTGTTTTCTCCCTAAATGCGAATACCTTTCCTCTAATTTAAACTTTCTTCATTAATATATATAGTACAAAACCCTACCCCTACCCTAACGGATAGTAAAATATAGTGTCAAAGTGTTTTGTTTTTTACTAATGCTATTATTAATTTAAAAAAAATCATGATGTGATTTGTGAGGTACATGGCTCTCACCACGAGATTGCTCTGCGCCCTATATTACGTCACCGGTCAGGTGCTTAGAGCATCAGTGGTTTGTTCATCCGGATGGTCACAATCACACGTGTTTGCAGTTTCGAATGGGACAGTACTTGAGACTGAAACTAGTATTGTGCATGGAAGTATGTGAACTAGTGTTGTGTATAGAAGAAGTATGTGAACTAGTGGACCAATGACACAAGGTACGATATTGTGACTATTTCATATATTTTTCCTTAATCACCTCGTCTTACTACCAGTTCGGGCTATACGCACTTACGCTGATGTGTAATGGTAGGGTGATTGTGAGATGAAATGGAGGACCTGCCATTTAACGTGGGATCCGAACCACGGTGGAGGCCTGGAATTTCCCACATTCACAAGTTGTGATTAATACACGTCTTGTTAGAGGTGAGGAAGGGTTTGGTAATCAGATAAATCCGTGCCGGGATCGAGGAATGAACCCCGGACCACCAGCACAGAAGTCAGACACCTAAGCCCTATATCACCAGGTCACCGTTATATTTATAGGAAGTGTACCGGCACTGTTTTACTTGTTTAGTGTCAGTGGCGAGTTTTGGAGAGTTGATAGGGTCGGCGTGGCACGCTATCCACTCACACTACATAGTAGAATTATATATATAACAGCTTGTCGCGTATTCGAATCAAAACAAATTATGTAAACAGTGCAGATGGTAGTGCAATAATCTGAGTGTCACGGGGTATGACACCTATTTTATATTAAAAAAATAGTTTTCGGATGATTTTTTAAAATGTATATTCTTAAAGCATGCTTTTATTTTATTCTCAATAGAAGTGTTTTAATAGAGGTTTGTTTTGTTTTGATTTAAACTTTTTGTATTTTTTCTGATGTTATCTAACCACAAAAACCTCCCTCTAGCTCAAACTCAAGAATTAAATAAATATTATACCAAAAAGATGCATATAGGCTTTATATATAATTTTTTTACAATTTTTCGCAGAGTGAAGAATATAGTTAGGTTAGGTTGTATATTTGGTATGGAGTTGTATGTCAGAAAAAGGTTTACCATCCCTAACATCCAAACTACTTAATATTGTAAATAATAATCTTGATTTAAACTACCATTAAATCTTCAATACACCATTAACTCTATTTTATAACCATTTTATAACCATATATTATATATATAAATATATATATATAATATGTTAATAAATGGTTATAAAATAGAGTTAATGGTGTATTGAAGATTTAATGGTAGTTTAAATCAAGATTATTATTTACAATATTAAGTAGTTTGGATGAAATCCTTAAATATTATTGCTTACACCTTTTAATAAAGGAAAAATATCATATAAAGTAAATTATTTTTTTATAAATATTAAATGGAGTACATTCGTCCTTTTTGTCTTCCCAAACACACGCACACATCTCCCGGCATCACATATGAAGCAGTGCAGAGATACTCATTGTTACAGCAACTCAACGGCCCAATAACAAACCAGAGGGATAATACTGGAGTCTTAATATGTCATGACACTGGGAATAATACTGTAGTCTTAGGATGTCATGACACTGGGATTAATACTGGAGTCTTAAGATGTCATGACACTGGATTAATACTGTAGTTTTTGGATATTATGACACTCATTATCATCACATCATCTCATCGGATTGAAGTAATCACAAATACATGGTGGCCCAACCTCAGACGATGGTTACATAACCGCCAATGCCAGGAGAAGACTAGAAATGTCTAAACTATAAATCCAAGTGACGTACAGCGTATGTTAAAAATAAAAATAAAATAAATGAGCTTTTTTTAACGATACACAGTTGAGCCACATTTATGCAATCAATATCAGAAAAAATATTCAAAAATAATGCATATTTTGAGTAAAAACTAAAAACCCTAATAATTATAATTCACTAAAAATTTTAAAAACCGGCAAAAATCACGTGTTTTTTTATGTGTGTGTAGAATAAAATATAGACCTAAATTTTTCTCATACTTATAAAATAACTCTATTTATGAATGTCTACTGCGTAGCTTGATTTCGGACTTAAGTCAGATCATCTTGCAACTACTCTATATCAGTTGAAGTACAAGTCCTAGCTTGCATTTGTGATGGGATGAGGGGTGAACAGAGAGAAGGGAGAAGGGTAAAATAACAAAACGAATGAATGGAAATAGAAAGTAAATTACCCGTCATTTGCTTTTTTTTTATGAAGAGATTGGAAAAATATAAACCTAGTAGCAATATCTAGAAACGAGGGAACAAAAAAATTTTTTTTGTTTGTTTTAATATCTGAAACATTAAAGGCGAACATCTGCTACAAGAACTGAAACAAAAAGTAATTGAAACCTCAAAATCACTAAATGTTTCCAAGTTGGTTTATTTTATGTCTTAAGGTGCGATAGGAGGAAAGGTGATATTAAGGTCCGTATTTTTGAAGTTTTTATGCTCAAAAAACTTTTTCCGGCTAAAATAAATAAAATATTGCTCCAGTACAAACAAATGGTTTAATTTTCTTCACACGGTGATATCAACAGTTGTTAAATATCTGTCAAGGATGTCCTGGAATTTAATGACAACTTTTTCTCTCCATTTAAAATTATCATCTAATGCCGCCATGATCTTGACGATATACAACAACTGTTGATATCACCGTGTGAAGGAAATTAAGCTCTGGTTTCTACTGGAGCAATATTTTATTTATTTTGGCCAAATATAATGTACAGTTATAAAAATAACAATGCCCTTAGCTCGTATTCCCTACATCCACATATCAATAAAGACTGATTAAATTTTAAACGTGTTTCTCCAATCAATCAACCAACTAACTTAATTAAACAATTCAACTATAATAAGCTAGTAAATAATTAGTACACACAAAACAAACGCACACACAAAATAAATAAAATACAGAAGACCCCCTCTCTCCCCTGTTAACGTAATTTATTTCGCTGTCGACCGGAAATGCTATCGTTGAGGTAAAATAGAGTGATGGGTGATCACTAGATTAAGAGCTAATTATGACGGGTCTATAGGGGGTGACTTTATCAGACACAACATCTATTGGGAGAGAGTAACCTCCTCCCTTTATTCTCTCCCCCCCACCCCACAAAAAAAAAGTCGACAATTAGTATCAAACTTCTGACCCTCAATTTACTTATGCGGCCGACCGCACAGTGACAGTTTCATTGTGTGACAAACAGGACACAACCCCCCCCCCCCCCCCCCACATCTACAACGTGATTGATTGAGTTAGACCTGCCCCATCAGACCGAAGGGGGAAGGGGGGGGGGTGTTGAGGGAACAACTGAGTAATCTTTTTCCCATCCTCGCTGATCACATCCGGAATGAACCATATAACCCTCGCACAGCGTTAAGATATTATTTTAGCACCGCGTCTTACTACCCGTTCGGGTTATACGCATATATACGATGATGTATTAGGGATAGTAAAGGTTAACTTTAGATTACATGTTCCCAGATTTGCGTAGTGGGAGAGGGGAAAACATGTATAAATAACCTACCCCAACAAAATAGACTGGAAAGCTGATTCACATGTTCGTCGAGAATGGAGAGCTGCAGAATTTAACTGAGTGGTGCAGTAATCCACACGCTGTATGTTGACCCATGATGCATTGCAACGTCAACACTAAACAGCTAGCGTATAACCCGAACGGGTAGTAAGACGCGGTGCTAAATATTATTCTAAACAGCTGATTATTATCAACACATTTTATTTTCCAGTGGATACACATATATTTTAGATAATTCTCCCGATGGTTGTTTTCAAATATAACGCTGTGTCGTGGCTCAATCCAATACATCGATACAAGCTTTACATTAACAGGTTATTTCAAATCTCTTCACAACGACCAACGAAGATGTCTACTTGCTTCTGGCCCTACAGCGCATGCGCTGTCATATACACATACACACCGATTTGAGATGGTTGGTTCTAAAATGTTATTGGTTCTCTCGTACCTAACATCTCGGGTAGAGCGGACGAAGTAGAGAAAAGTCGGACTTTAGCAGAACACCTTGCGCCAAATAGGCGGAAATTTTGTGATTGGCTTAGACCGCGTCACGTGTCCCCGTTTCTGTTCTGTCTTTTTTTTTTTTTTTCGAACGTGTGAGTATTCAGGTATTCTAATCTCCCCGTCATATGTGGTCCAGTCTATTGCGAGAGTGACGCACTATTAGATCAGATATGTCCAACTCTTTCCCATAAGTTCCTGGGAGCATACATGTCATTTATAATACCTGTTGCCCAAAAAATACAGGGTGGCCCACGGAAAAGTAGCCCACCTCCTATATTCAGCAAGCGCCTCACTTTTAATTGGAGAAGGTCAATCCCCTTCCACCCATGTTGTGACTTGAAGAATGAGTCAATAAAGCTGTAGACAAGCAGTTCACTTGCTCATTCTTCATGTCACAATATGGTTGGAGGGGATTGACCTCCTCCAATTGAGAGAGGCACTTGCTGGATATAGGAGGTGGGATTCTTTCCCGTGGGCCACCCTGTAGAACACATACTCATCCATCCATTAATACAAACACAAGTAACATTAGACTTAAGATTCAGGAAGTTACATGGATGTTAGCGAGCGTTTACGTCAGCACCAAGAGTCTAACTTTTTGTTTCGTTGTGCAATTTGAACTTTTATTTAAATTTGTTCTGGTGGAACGTACAAAATGAAATAGGGGGCCATGGCATGGACATGCCTTCCTTAGACTATGCGGCCACCGAAGCGGGTCACCGGCTAATTAATCTGCCATATATTTTATCCACACAAAAACAACGAATTAGCTTACGCAACAAAACAAATATTATTACTCTGGTACCCTCCTCCCTTTCTCTCTAATGACCCCTTATTCTAGCTCCCACAAAACACCCCTAGTTTCCTAAAAAAAAAAACACCCTAAAAAGTTTCATTTCAAAATAACAAATTAGCCCTGTTGCAGCCCAGTGTGTATATCGGTGAAGCGAGCTAATTGACTTGAAGGGAGGGTTTGGGGTGTGTTGGGTGGTTAGAGGGGTCGAGGGTAGGAAGCCATCTGTCCATTAGGCTGTCCATGAGGGCTCGGAGAAAAGGGGGGGACTGGGGGGCATTGTACAACGCGCAGCGCTGCGCAACAACAGCTGTTTGTCCGCGAATGACGTCATCAGCCTGTTACACCCGCGCGCTTCCTGACGGGTTATGGCAGAATGAGGGGGGGGGGGGTCTACTATTCCGTTACACATCAAGGAACGCACAAATTTTAATTAAATTGCTTTATTTATGATGGCACCATCTTTTTGGGACATTATACAATATACAAAAAAAAAATCCAGACTTTTTTAAATATACAGTGCAAAAAAAAAACAATAGGTCTATATATAACATCTATTTTTATTTTTTTAAACTAATTAATAGTGAAGTTATTTTAATTAAAAGCATAATACCATATTCTGACCAAAACTTGAGGGGTTTTAATACTTGGTTTAAAGTTAATTTAAAGTCGATTTAGCTACTTTTTTGGACAGTAGAAATTGTTTTAAAAATACTTTTTTAAGTTTGGTTTTTATTTTTAACTAAATAAAGCTATGAATATAGTTACATAACAAAATATTAATAGCATACACATATAATGATATATAATGTTTAATATTATAAACAAATTAATAGTGAATATATATATATTAAATTTATAGTAACTAGCGACATTTTGTTTGATATATGTTTCAGGCAATGAATTATATGCATTGTTTATATTTATATATATATACATAACTATATATATACATAACTATATTTATACATAAATATATAAAAATAAACTATTTAATATATGTATTTTTGTTTAGATAATATGTATATTTTTATATAGCTATAAATAGATATGAAATAAAAATAATATGTATCACTAATTATTTGTTTAAATAAAGGCTAACTAACATAAGAGTATCGAACTATAAATAGAAAACACATGGTTAATGTATCAATTAATACTGGTAGAGAATAATTGATTGTTTTCCGCAATCCACGATTGTTCGCAACTCTGTAATTAAAGAGTTGGATCTATTGTTAATAACACACCGCAAACTGTTGTAGCGTTTTAAATAGAAGCGAGCTTTAGTGTGTCAATATCAATACCACCGGAGCTCAATTAATGGACACGATACATCCTACTCCGAATAAGTGGTTGACCAGAAAGGGGGGGGGGGAAGGGGTTGTCAATACACAAATACAATATTAATTACCTTTATACCTTAAATAGAGATTTAATTAGCAGTAGTCTCGAGTGAACGATATATGTACACACGATATCAACATTGAAAGAAAGATAACTACAATATAATGTAAAGTTCCATTTTCATTTGGAAGAACCTTATCTTACAACTAGTAGCTCAGTGAGTAGCGTGTCTGACTACTGAGTTAAGGGTCCAAGGTTCGAATCGCGGTATGGTCGAAAAACGTATCATTGGTGAAATGTGGTTTTACCCTTTCACAGCGATGAATTAATGGTCGGGGAATGGGTGTTGTGTTTGTTCTAGATTTACGTTTGTTTGTAAGTCGTGTGTTGATACCCTTATGATTAATCAGTCTGTTGAAAAAGTGCATGATAAATACCTTAAATAGATTTTTTATAATATATGAGGAATCGTGCTCTATTTAACAGCTTATCGATTTATCATATATAAAATAGTGATTAATAATGTGCTAAGTGCAAATATTTATATAAATCACAATTAGGTATATAAATAGATCAATTAAATTAATAAATGTAATATTCATTTTAAATTTATTAATAACCTCATCATAAAAAGTCGGTAGGATGCGGAACTATCTGGCGTCCGAACAAGACAATATAATCCAGTGTCCACTAATTAATACACGCGTATCAAGCCGTATATTGAACCAGTCAGGAGCTGAACAGGGAACATCTGGTTCAGTAGTACAGTGAATCCTCCCTTAACGGACACCTTTGAATAGCGGACAGTTTAAAATAGATAGCATGGGCTCTTACGGCGAAACAACCTCTGAATAACGGAAACTTATAAAGATGCATATTTATGTATAGCAATCTCTAAACAACGGACCAAAATTGGGTTGGAAAAATAGTAAATTTTTAATATTTTACTGTAGGAATGTCAGGAATTCCATTATGTTGCGTGAAATGTGAGCATTGCTGTCTTCCTCCTCTAGGGACAGTTTCTAAAATACTCTACGTAGTAATGACTACGGTACTTCAGGCTCTTACCTCCCACTCCTTCCAGGCTCTTATTTTCCACTCCTTCCAGGGTCTTACCTTCCCACTCCTTACAGTGTCTTACCTTCCACCCCTTACAGTGTCTTACCTTTCACTCCTTCCAGGGTCTTACCTTCCACTCCTTACAGGTCTTACTTCACTCCTTCCAGGCTCTTACCTCCCACTCCTTCCAGGCTCTTACCTCCCACTCCTTCCAGGCTCTTACCTCCCTCTCCTTCCAGGCTCTTACCTCCCACTCCTTCCAGGCTCTTACCTCCCACTCCTTCCAGGGTCTTACCTTCCACCCCTTCCAGGCTCTTACCTTCCACCCCTTCCAGGGTCTTACCTTCCACCCCTTCCAGGGTCCTACCTTCCATCCCTTCCAGGGTCTTACCTTCCACCCCTTCCAGGGTCTTACCTTCCACTCCTTCCAGGGTCTTACCTTCCATCCCTTCCAGGGTCTTACTTCCACCCTTCCAGGGTCTTACCTTCCACTCCTTCCAGGGTCCTACCTTCCATCCCTTCCAGGTCTTACCTTCCACCCCTTCCAGGCTCTTACCTTCCACTCCTTCCAGGGTCTTACCTTCCATCCCTTCCAGGGTCTTACCTTCCACCCCTTCCAGGGTCCTACCTTCCACTCCTTCCAGGGTCTTACCTTCCACTCCTTCCAGGCTCTTACCTTCCACCCCTTCCAGGGTCCTACTTTCCACCCCTTCCAGTGGTCGTGCCCACTGTTTACATTTAGTTTTATTTGCATATTGTTCTGTGTATTATGCAATCTGTATGGTAAGCTACGTATTCATAACTCCTTCATATAATGTTGCATAGTGCAGTCATTCGATTGTATTGGCTTATGTTCAAAGTATATAGGTTCCCATAGATTACACTTTGTTCAAGAAGTATAATGAACATCCACTACTTGCTGATCAATATAACTTCACAGGAGGATTGACGTTCAGTGAGAAAGTTCCTTAATTTCCTTCAAAATTATATTATTTTCTGTTAAACATTCTTTGATAAATTTACATAATTTTTTTTTTGTCTTTCACTTGAATATTAAAGCTCAACTTAAAAATTGCAAACCTTTTTATAGTGCTTTTTTTAAACGTGAGCGTTAGGAGTAAACAAATATTATGTCATGTTTGCATTAATATTAATATTAATCGATAAAAAATAAGCTATGATGGTAAAGAAAGGCGTAAGGGTGCCATAAAATAAGAATAAAGGACTAACCTTCTTAAAAAAACGGTGAAGTAGAAAGTAGCACAGGAAAAAAGAGACTTAAATAAACTTGGAAGTCTAAATGAAATGTATAGAAAAGAGATGGTATTGAATGTGACAAAAGAGGGATAAAAGTGTGTGGAGGGGTGGAGGGGTGAATAGTGCCACCATCTTTTTCTCCTCCAACCTTCTAACCCTCCCCTTCTTCAACCCCCCCACAGCCAGCCACTTCAGTTCAACCAAATTAATGGTATCTTAAACATCTTCAATAATGCAACAACTATAAAAGTGAACCAATTTTCTCCTTCCCTTTGAATTCGTCTGAAAAAGGAAGAGAAAAACAAATAAAATAAAACGAACTGTAAAATGTAAATAAGCATAGATGGAAAAATAAGCTAATTTAGAAGAAGGAAAAAAGATGAAAGTTAAAAATAAAGATTATTTTGTGTTTAGGTACAAATTAAAACTTTTGTTAAGTTTACGAGTTATTGTCAATTTCTAAAATGGTGTAATTAAAAATATGTATGGCTTGATGGTGACGGGCAGGCCGGGATTCGAATCCTGGTTGAGTATATAATATTATTTTATATGAAAATATTTTCAGTATGTGTGTTTGTGTCTGTCTTCAAACAAATGAGGATACATTTCCTCAAAATTCTACTCTTCGCATCCTTGTTACATTAGTGTGAAAACAAGGATAAACCGGACGGGTAGTAAGACACAAACACACACAAAAAGTTAAGCCAATGACAAAAATTGAAAAATAACTCACAATGAACTTTGTAAACTTGACCTCATACAGCCAAAAAGTTACACCGGTGTCTTTTTCCTCAGTTTTTTATTTCTTTTTTTTTCTTTTTAAAGGAATACTATTTTTGATTAATGATCGTACGGACAATAATTCATCTCTCGGAAGTCTCTAGAAAGGAGACCTCATTCAAACAGTTCTAGAGAGAAGTATGACTTGACTTCCTTAGAACTTTTTTTTTTTAAATAGAGGACTCTTCAAAATTGTTAAGGACTGGCATATCCCCCTCCCCCTTTTCACCTTGATAAACTGACTTAAATAGAATCGAACCACCACTCGCTCTCTACAAATCACCCGACCACCACGATGTAATCTAATAAACTGAATTATCATCCCCATCATCATCACCACCACGTCTTACTACCCGCTCAGATTATACGTATAAAGAAATACCTCGTTATACCAAACCCCAGTGGCCCGAAATTACGGATTAGCGAAACACGTTTGGAAAAAAGGGGGGGGGGGGGGCACGGAAAGTCAAACAGTTTATATCTATACTAATATTATAAGGAGGAAAGATTTGATTTTTTTGTTTTTTTGTTTGTAATGGATAAACTCAAAAACTACTGGACCGATTTTAAAAATTCTTTCACCAATATAAAGCTAATTATCAGCGAGTATCATAGGCTATATTTTATTTTGAAAATTTAATTTATTCCTCATAAAAATGTCGATAGTATATTATATAGTCGTTGGGAAAAAAAAGTTGTTGAAGGGAAAGTGGGGTTGGTGAAGGGGGTGGGGGGAGGAAAGAGGAATGAGATGAAAATAGGAGGGAGAATAAAAATAGGGAAGGGGCTATACAGTGATGGTAGGACTGTATTTTCATAAAATTAAGTAAAAAAGTTTTGTTTTTATATTGACATGATGGATGATTTGAAGCTTTGTTTTACAGGATTCTTTACTATATTTTTTTGCGGGTAAGGGGGCTAGTCTGTTAATAAATGCTTAATATTTACATGTTATAGTCAACATAGCATGTTTTCCTGTAATTAAATAATACAGTACCGTACATATTACGTGTCGAACATCAGTTAAATAATAAAACTAAACATTCATCTGTAATTTAAAATTCGTGAAACTCAAACTTGTTCCCAATTTTCACTAATCTGAACCCACTTCGGTCCCAATTAGTTCGGATTAACGCGGTTCTAGGGTATAAGATAGGTTCTCTAATGGTGTAGGCATGAGGAAGGAATCATTTTAGAGGTAATCTACTCGCATTTGCATGGAAGGAGAGTGGGAAAACCATTTAATAAATCACCACACTTGGTATACCCTAACGAGATCGTAACCAGATAACCCCCCTCCACCCCCCCCCCCCCACACACATCTTAAGCAGTCTAGCTTATTGCGAGAGCAGCACCTTGACCATGCAGTCACCGAAGTGGGTTAGAACTAGAATTAAAATCACAATTTATCCTCGAGAAATTAAATTTGGACGAAATCCATTTAACCTTTACCTAAGGACAGACACAAATTTAAGACACTATTAATAGTACAATAAAACGCCAACTCCAAAAATATTTCGGGGTTGAAAATTGTCAGGTTACAATAATTTATGTTTCCTATATGGTAAAAATAATAGATAATTATATTATACTGTACCATCAATTATTGTTCTCATCTTTGTTTTACGCTATCCACGTGTTAATACACCTCCAAGCGTTTTAACAAAATTTAAATAATAAAATAAGGATGAAAAAAATCCGATTTTAAATTAAATTTGTACGCATTTAGATGGAGGGTGTGAGAAATCGTCTAGGAAAATAAACACAGCAATACACTTGACCTGGATTCGAATACCAATCTTTCTGTTACCGGCAAACTAGACAACACAATAACGCCTTTTACCACGTGCTAAACCAGGCGGGCTATTTTCTTTATTATAAAGTATAATTGGTATTACATCCAAAAATTAACCCCAGTAATATTCTACGTTTTAATTTCACCGGCCATTCAGTGTTCTTTGCAAACTAATATAAACAATGAGACAGATGGATAGTTGTACATTTAAAGACCCACCAGCATTGGTTTGGGGAGAGTAATTGAAACTCTCATGAAGTGTTTCTCTCAGAGATATATGAGGTATTTTAGAGTTGCCAGGTCTCCACCATGGTTCGGATCCCACGTTAAACTGTAGGTCCTCCATTTCATCTCACAATCACCCTACCATTACACATTAGCGTAAGTGCGTATAACCCGAACGGGTAGTAAGACGCGGTGCTAATAATAATAAAAAATATTTTAGAGTTTATACAAAGTACCAGCGAGTTTTATTAATGTGTGGATGTAGGGAACGCGAGAAAAGTTAAGTGTTTTTTTGCAGTTTTTATAGCAAAACACTTTTAGGCCAAAGTAAATAAAATATCGCTCCAGTAGAATCATACAGTTTAATTTTCTTCACAGGTTGATATTATCAACAGCTGTTGAATATTTGTCAAGGGTGTCCTGGAATTTAATGACAACTTTTTCTCATCAATTAAAAAGTTTCTCATCTAATCCGCTATAGTCATGACAAATATTCAACAACTGTTGATATCACCGTGTGAAGAAAATTAAACTCTTGTTCCTACTGGAGATTCATTTAGTTAATTTTTGACAACAACAAAATGTTGATATAAACAGTGAAAAAATTAACTTTTCTCGCCTCCCCTACAATATCAATTGGAGTATCCAGCGTTTCCAGGAGAAAAGTTTTTAGTTTAGTACGTAGAAGCTAACTTTAAAGCTAGTTCCTTTAAGCGATTCGTTGTCCTTGGCCTTTTACTTACGATCTTGCCTTTGATTAATTTAAAAAAAATGTAATCAAAATTTTTAATTTCCGGCTTCGAGATGAACACGTTCGTGAACAAGGGCTACTAACTAATAAAATGGCACACCTCTACGTCCGGTAGATACCGTGAACTGCTCATGAAAAACAAATTCTCTTAATCTTATTAACAAAGATAAAACATTCGTTGGTAACAGTAAGCAAGCATTTACAAAGTTAGTTTTTCTAGAGAAGGTCCGCTATAACATTTTATTATATCTTTGGCCAATACAGATTTTCATCTGTAGGGATCCACCAAAAACTAGGGGGTTCGGACTCCCTTGATTCCCCCACCCCTTTCTCGGCCCTTGATAGCAAGTCTAATAATAAAGCAGATGTTGACGTAATATGATGGAATTCTATCAGCCTTTCTTTCTCCATTCCACGGCTTTGTATAGCGTACAAATGAAGATTTATTAGCATTTAGTATCACTGATTGTATTTTAGAATCCCTATAGGAGATACTTTATTCCTTTTATTATTGAAAAAAACCACCTCGGTGGCGTAGTTATCTAACGCGCTAGATTCGTGTTGAACTAAACTGTCGAGGATAGGGAATAGAAGGTTCGAATCTCGTTCGGGTGAACTGGTAGTTTTTTTTTTCCTAAATGGTTTTCCATTCTCCCTCCACATCTAGCTTCCTCTTTACTCAACCTTCCCAATTCCTAACCAATTAGTGTAAATAGTGCACAAGCGTATAACCCGAATGGGTAGTAAGACGCGGTGCTAAGTATTATTATTGAAAATATGAAAGATGTCCATTTTCAAGGTCATGAGCTAGGGGTAAACGACTGGTGAAAGTTTGGGAATCCATAGTCTACCCTAACGTGTTAACAAAAACTTAACATAGAACAGCACTGTAAAGAGTCAACTGTGAGAATGTAGGTGACATTTATTTATAAGGAGCTTCTTTATTACAAACATTGGCTGGAAGTGACCTCCATCCAATGTTTTATTTGCTTCGTAAAAGGCGACTATAAATTATCAATAAAAAGTGTTATCACACGCTTCTGATAATAATTCCAGGCAATGTTTGCAATAAATAAACTTCTGTCACTTACCTTAACAGGGCTGGTTTAAGGCAAAAGTTTTGTGTGTGCAAAACTCACATTTTGTGTTTCCCTCCCGCTCCCCTCTTCCCGCCCCCCCCCCCCCCATCTGAAAAAAACTGGAGAGTACTATATAGGGCCATTTTAAATATAGACCCTATGTAAAGTATTTTTAGTGGCGAACTTTTTTTTAGTAAATTAAAAAACCACTATACTTTATAATAGACGATGACGTCATTGTCTTTTCATCCTTAACATCCTCTAGGGTTTTCCTTTTTTTTTTTTAAGCTCAATTTGTTTTCTACTATAAAGTGAGGTATACTTTACACTTACAAGAACTATAAAAACCCAAATTTTCATAAATATTCTTTAATTATATTTATATTTTCCGGAAAAAAATAAATATTTATTTTTGGGCCATTTTGGCACCCCCCTGAGTTTTTTGTGTATGCGGCTACACACGTTGCACAATATGTAATACGTAATGTGTCAAGGTAAGACCTTTCAGGATAAATGGAGTGTTCATCAACGGCTATTTAAAAACAAATACTGAATTATTAATTCAGGTTACACATATTAAAATACACTAAACATAAGGATTGATACCCCCTCCCCCAACCCGTACCTGATCAAGAATTTACTATAGAATTAGGTGGGGGAAGGGGGGAGTGAATATAAATTATGGGACAGCATCGTAGGTCAAACTAATGTTCTCTAACCACCAGAGTCTAAAGCCTGCAGCTTTAGATATAGACTACCCGCTTCGGTGGCCGCGTGGTCTAACGCGCTGATCTCGTGTTGGACTAGACTGCCAAACACGAGTAGATCGGGGTTAGAATCTCGGTTGGATACACTGAGAGTGGTCTTTCCTAAAGGTTTTTCCCAATCTCCCTCGCAAATGGGGGTGCATTTAATCTAAATTAAGCCTTTTTTAAACCCTAACTCATTAGTGTAATTATTACATAGGCGTATAAACTAAACAGGTAGTAAGACGCGATGATATGTATATATATATATATATATATATGTGTGTGTGTGTGTGTGTGTGTGTGTGTGTGTGTGTGTGTGTGTGTAAACCGGTACCAGTGATAACGTGGCTGAAAAGGAATCCATTTTGAAATATACCTAGATTGTCGACTACCGAGATTCATGCCCCGGTTGTGTTCACTGGTGTGTGCTTACACATGTTTAGAAAGTTCACAGATACCTCTTCTCTATTGAATTAAAAACCTTACATTTTAGGTTTGTAAGATTTTCTTAAACTAGCATATTAGATGAAACAAACCTTATCTTTAACAACGTTTTACGTGAAATTACAGTAGATGTTTAGAAACCTAGATCTAACATTCCTAGAAAAAATATAGTCAAAATTAACAAGGTCATAAGATAGAATTTTAAGGTAGTTGAGGAATGTTTAAGAGGATTTCAAGCTCCAAAATTAGTACATAACCATAAGCGTAAGGAGGGTATCTCCTTTAAAATAGCCGGTGCCCTTAAATCCAAACATGAATAATTACATGAGTAGAAATCAGTAAGTCTAACAGAAACTTCTTTAAAAAAAAGATTTATAAACTTTCCATTTCTTTAATTCAAATGATAACCTTTCCTACATTTATGTATTTAATTACTTTGACTTTTAACTTTCCATTTATTTTTATTTAACAAAAAAAAACTTACAATCTCCTGAGATTAAAACTTTTCAAATATAAGCGAGTTGATTTTTTTTTTAAACCTTTAGTCAAACTTTTTTTTTACTGGAAAGTTACCACGAACCAGGATATAGGTTTAAGTCGGAACAGCTAATTTAAATATAGTTCCATGAATAGCCTCGACTACATGTTTGAGATAAGAAGGATCCAAAAATAATAATCTAGTAATGAATGAAAAGGGCAAAAATATCAAAACTTTGATGTAGTTTCTTAAAAAAAAATTGTAGCGTATACATGAAGTTTTCAAGTTAAATAAAGAATCACAACATTTTGTGATCACATAAAATGTAGCTCTTATTTAGTTAAGTTGTCAGAGTAGGGCTGCTATATGGTATGGTACACACAAGCGCGCAGATAAATTATCATAAACCACACATATATAACATTGTTAGGATTGTCAAGTCCCGTAGATTACGGTGGGCAGGACATGCAGTACGAAGGGGAGATTCTAAAACCTTGTTTAGGATACTGACCGACAAACCCAACGGGAAGAGACTATTGAGGAAACCTAAACGCAAATGGGAGAATAACATCAGCATTGATCTGAAAGAAATAGGGTGTAATGAGGTGGACTGGATAGAACTAGCTCAAGATAGGGATAAGGTGTAATGAGGTGGACTGGATAGAACTAGCTCAAGATAGGGATAAGGTGTAATGAGGTGGACTGGATAGAACTAGCTCAAGATAGGGATAAGGTGTAATGAGATGGACTGGATAGAACTAGCTCAAGATAGAGATAGGGTGTAATGATGTGGACTGGATAGAACTATCTCAAAATAGGGATAAGGTGTAATGAGGTGGACTGGATAGAACTAGCTCAAGATAGGGATAAGGTGTAATGAGGTGGACTGGATAGAACTAGCTCAAGATAGGGATAAGGTGTAATGAGGTGGACTGGATAGAACTAGCTCAAGATAGGGATAAGGTGTAATGAGATGGACTGGATAGAACTAGCTCAAGATAGAGATAGGGTGTAATGATGTGGACTGGATAGAACTATCTCAAAATAGGGATAAGGTGTAATGAGGTGGACTGGATAGAACTATCTCAAAATAGGGATAGGCTGTAATGAGGTGGACTCGATATAATTAGATCAAGATAGGAATAGGTGACGTATTTTTGTAAGTGTGGCAATTAACTTTCTTGTTCTTAAATGCCATTAAGTAAGAAATTATGTTTAAATATTATATATTTAAAATAATACATGCTTTATAATATAAATACTATATATATAAATAAGAATTCAGCTGCAGTTATCTCAATCTGTCAGAAGGAGAGAGACTCGAGTAGATAATAGAAACAGGTAGAAGACGAGAAAATATTATAGGAATAGATTGTTTTTAAAGAATAAGAAAAGTATAAATATGATTATTTGATTTGATGTATTGAGTTCTTGAACAAAAGAGGTGTAATCATTGATGACGTAAATTATAATTAGCACCGCATCTTACTACCCGTTCGGCTTGTACGCACTTACGCAAATGTGTGATGGTAGGGTGATTGTGAGATGAAATGGAGGACCTACAGTTTAACGTGGGATCCGAACCACGGTGGAGGCCTGGCATTCCACACATTCACAAGTTGTGATTAATACACGTCTTGTCAGAGGTGAAGGAAGGGTTTGGTAATCAGATAAATCTGTGCCGAGACTGAGGATTGAACCCCGGACCTCCTACATAGAAGTTTGATACCATACCCCTAGACCGCCAGGTCACCTTGACGTAAAACTATACGACGAATTTTGCAACCAGATTTCATCCATAAATTCTGAAAGTATATGGACTATATTCGTCGAAGATCATAGGCTGCATGAACAATTTTTTTTAAATCCTCCCCCAATATCGATTGTTTTTTGAAACTGCTAATGGTTTGCAGGGATTATGGTGGCTATATTTAAAGTAAGTTTACCTGTATTCGCTTGGAGGGAAAGTGGAAAACCATTCTGGAAAAAATCCTCCCAGTACACCTGACTAAGATTCGAACCTTGATCTCCTCGTCATCAGAACTCTAGTCTACTGCGATAGTAGAACGTTAGACCACGTGGGCACTGAGGGGGTAGTTATTTGTTGTAATAAAAGGCAGCTATCAAAAGTATGTCTAAATAGGTGGTATAGGCAATATTTTATAAGATTATTTCAACTTTGACACCCGCCTCGGTGGCGTTGTTGGCTAACGCGCTTGTCGTGTTGAGCTCGACTGCTGAGGACGGGGAGATCGAGGTTCGAATCTCGGTCGGGTGAACTGGGAGTGGTTTTTCTTAAATGGTTTTCCACTCTCCCTCCACGCAAATGCGGGTTCACTTCCTCTAATTCAACCTTCCCAATTCCTAATCCATTAGAGTAATTAGTACTTAAAGCGTATAACCCAAACGGGTAGTAAGACGCGGTGCTAAGTATTTTTATTCAACTTTGACGTTAATTTTCTCTTTCGCAAAGTTTGTCTCTTAAATTTTGTTTTTATTTGGAAGTGTCCTCCGTTTAAATGGATTACAAACAAGATTGTATTCCTTTTCCTTTTTTTGCATCTAGTAATCTAAGGTTAGATGGGTAGATATGTGGTCATTGCGGCAGATATATGATTGTAGGGGCAGATATATGATTATAAGGACATACATGTGTGTTCAGAGAGGCATATGAGGTCAGGTGGTATACAGGCCAAACAATAGTTTCATGAGACCTTTGATTAATCCAAATGAGTTCCTAAAATAACCTAATATGTTCAGTACAAATGAGTTCTTGTTGTAGTCATACTGTATACTATTTAAATGTTCTCGGACAAGTTTGGGTAAGTTACCCAAGTCCAATTTTTATCCGACACCTGGAAAAGTTACTAAATCTACTTTGACGTATTCATATGTTAAGTAATGTTATTTGCAGTTATCACTTTTTATAGATTATAGCGATACCTAAAAAAAAGTAACATTGACGATAATTTAAACAATTTTTAATGTTGACTGCAAAAAGGCTAGTATTTTTTAAAAGGCTCTTCCTATGAAAATTGGTCTCTAGCTGGGTCTTATTTATTTAGCAACAAGTCATAGCACCTCTATAAGGCATATCTACATGTATAACTAAACCAAGTAGGGATGAGAGTATAATTTACAAGAAACACACCCCACTTACGTGGAGATATAGTGTGATATATGGTGTGGGTAGGTCAGGTCTGGGATTGTATAAATATTGAAAAAAGCAAAGCTATACAATTAAGTTTATAAAAGAAAGATGAAGCTTGACGGATGAATTATTAAAAATTATAGAAATCAGCCGTATCTGAATCATATTCGAATAAATTGAAAAATGATAGTTGGACTTGGGAGTCAAAGCCGGGGCCTTTGGCTTAGCATGTCAATGTTCTACCTGGTTCGATTCCCACAGGTTCAAGTATAGTTTTCAATATATTCGATGGTATTAATGAAAGTTTAAAAAAAAAATCACTTAAATAATTTTTCTAAAACTACTAGCTACAAGGATGGCAAAGGTTTTTTTTCTAGCACCACTTTATTCATCTCTATCCTGTTAGCACAATTAAAAGGCGTATATAGTAGATTCACGGACCTTAGTTTACTTGAATGACAGCTCAAAAGCTGCTAGAAAAAGTCTCTAATGTATCCCTCCGCCAACAGCTGACATCTGTCACTTTGGATAACTGTAATGAAAACGGATGGTAATATATGAATGTGATAGTTAACCACAGTAATTTAGGACAATATTATTTATATTTATTTGAGGTCGAGCAAAAAGCTAATTTATAGTTTCAATCCACTAAAAAAAATTACTATTCACAGCACTTTTACAAAAGGTCTAACAACTTCAAAATGGCGACCGACGAATTTAAATCATGTGGTTGAACGTGACAGAAACAAGTTAATAACAATGGTGCACCCACGCGGTTTTATTTTATTCAATTGGATATTTCGAAATACGATATAATAATCATAACTTAATGTATTCCATATCCAAAAAATTACAATTATTTTTTCTTTTCCAAGTAAATACGATTCCTGCAATATAAGGTATTAATATGTGCACTATATTTCACATCATAGATAACATTCCAAAACGTAGAATAACTACTTTTAATTATGTTTAAAATATTGTTTTGGATTGGTTAAAAAGAAATTATTAAAATTAATGAAAGATTGTGAGAAAACTTAGACTTACGTTATTTTAAATGTAAACTATAACGTATAATTAAAAAACTGAACATTGATAACAAAACAGTGATCTTTTAAAAGTGTTGACAATCTAATACCTAAACATATTATTTTTGAACTGTCATCCGGGTAAAAAAAACCTATCATGAAAAGACTCTAGTTCAATTACAACACATTAGCGTAGTTAATAGTCTAAATAATATGTGTACATCCTAGATCAATACTATTATTAACTGTTTAAATGCCAGGCCTCCACCGTGGTTCGGATTCCACGTTAAACTGTAGGTCCTCCATTTTATCTCACAATCACCCTACCATTACACATTAGCGTAAGTGCGTATAACCCGAACGGGTAGTAAGACGCGGTGCTAATAATAATAACAATAATAACTGTTTAAAAAATAGTTTTTTTCATTTTACGCTGCTCAATCACCTCAAATAACAAGTGGACCAACCACAAACTTCAAGTTTAAACAAACCAGTGAACACGCTAAGTGGAGCCAATAATAATAATAATAATAATAGAGATGAAAGTGCTCCTTCTCAGACGTTATATAAAGAAGAGTTGTTTAATTGAATAGTTAAATATTCATCAACCCTCATAATAACAAAAGACTCGTCTTGTTTGATATCCAATTTTTCTTTCATACTTTTCTTCAAAAAGATTAACTCGTACGTTTAAAAGAAATGCTGGGAAGAATCGTTTGTGAATAATAAGGGGTGGAAGTTCTGGCTTTCAAGTTTGTGGTTGGTTGTTTTCATTTATTCGTGCTTTCCAATCCCAATTCGTAAGTTTATATTTTAGTTGGTTAACTAATGTTCTTAGGAAAGGATAGCAGTTTCATTGATGATGAGAAGAGATTATATCCATATGTTCGCTTCTAAGCGGTGATGTTGCCAGGTTAAGCAGAGCTTGTTGAAACTGTACCCGTGATATGTTCTCCCCCACTATGTCCCCATTTGACCAATCATACATAGACTCTGCTCTACACACCTCACATGGGAATGGTTCGGTGTCGTGTCATGTCGTGTTTCCAGGGTAAGCAGAGCTACGGCTATATGAATTAATTTGTGACAATCGAACATTTGGATGGTTGAATTTAGGGGAAAAAATCTTGCCACAAAAATACTACTAGACTATACTAATTACAACTTAAAATAATTTAAAATTTAATTTATTCTAAGATGAATAAAGGTAATTATAAATGTAACGGTATTGGAAAAGAATAACGATTACATGGTCTGATTTGGAAGTTAGAGGGGAGGGGATATTACGTCTGGGTTGTGACGATAAAGTTATTGTGGATTCATATGGTTGGGAATAGAATAAAGGGATTCGTATATGAATAAGATGAAGGGATTCGTATAGTCGTGATTGGTATGAAGGGATTCAGATAGTCGTGAATGGGATGAAAGGATTCAGATATTCATGATTGGGATGAAAGGATTCGTATAGTCGTGATTAGTATTAAGGGGTTCGTATAGTTGTTATTAGGATGAAGGGATTTGGATAGTTATGATTGGTATGAATGTATTCGAGTGGTCGTGATTAGTTTGAAAAGATTTAGATAGTTGGTATTAGGATGAAAGGGTTCAGATGGTTGGGATTATGATATGGGAACTAGAGTGGTTGGGATTTGGATGGAGGGATTCGGATAGTCTGCAATAGGATAAACTGATTCGGATGGTAGTGATTCTAATATCCAGGATTATAAAAGGTGGGATTCGTATTGTTAGAATTATAAAATTCAAGATTTTGCGTTTTATTGCATTCAATTAAAAATAGTTTTGAGCCATTTTTTCTTCTGAGGAGCCGCAAATTCCCACGCGAGTAGTGCCAATAGATGTCGCGACAAAAGCTTACGCGGCCGGCAGAGTTACCAAACTGATGGGACTAAGATTTCTTCACGTCTGGTTGATTCGTCAGTAAACACAGCGTTAAAATATTCATTAACTGCTCCATTCCTCTTATGGGCGATCTATCTGTTGGGGGTCGGAGGGCTGGTAAGGTAATAATGTAGTGAAGTACATTGTAACCACTGGTTCGCAGAGCTAGAAATGTTTCTACGTATCTGAGAGTTAGTTTGCTCAGCCATTTAGTGAATATAAAATTTATGATGATATAAGAGAGCATCAAAAATAAACGTAAATGCATTAAGTGTTTGCTTTAAGATGGGAGTTTAGAGGACTCAAGTAAAGGTCAGTGAGTGCTTTTTGCAGTTCTTTTTATAAACACCTTTTTTTGGTCAAAATAAATAGAATATTTCTCAAGTATAAGCCTATAGCGTGATTGTCTTTACATAATGATATCAATAGTTGTTGAATATCTGTCTCATATGTCCTGGCATTTAGTGATCGTATTTTCTACTCACTTAAAAAAATGTATCATATAACGCCGCCATGCTCAGGACATATATTCAACAAATGGTTGATATCACCAGGTGAATAAAACTAAACTCTGTTTACACTTGAGCACTATTTTATTAATTTTGACCAGAAAAAAATATTTAGCTATAAAAACTGCAAAAAACACTATCCTTTTTCTCGCGTTACCTTCATACTCACCTTAAGTTACCCACGCTTTCGAAGGAGATGAAGAAAACAAAATTAAATATGAATGATTGTTGTGGTTGTTGTGACATAGCCCATTATTACCCCAAGTCTTTAATATATAATTCAAAGTGTTCGTAGTTAAATGTCACAGGCACATTATTCTACCATCAATAACCATTTGACTTGACATTATTATTATATTATTATTATTATTATTATTATTATTATTATTATATTATAAAACAAATAAAAATTTAGTAAGGTATAAATCAATTTTCTTTTTTGTCAGTCACAGGGCTACCCAACGTAGACACAGACATTCATAATTTTTTTTGTGGAAATTGACAGCTCACTACTTTATTCTTTTTCTTTTCTTTTACTCTCTATCGAGCCTTCGAAGAGAGAAATATTGTGATCGTTCGACTTTTCACGTCTCCCCAAAACAGAAAAAGTTGTTTCAGTGGTACCGTTTGTATGTATCTTGGCCAACAGGCGAAACCATTTTATCGATCAGGATCAAATTTGGTATAGAGAGCTTTTAAAGGGTTACCCCTAGGGAATTTTGTATTTAGATATTTAATCTAAAATTAGGGGCCAAAAAAAGAGGTTAAATCTATTATTATTAAATTTTATATATAGACACTGTTTAACATCACAAACAAAATGGAGTATCTAATTTTCACATGAAAATTACTAAAAGATAGGTGGAAATTTTCAATTTTGATTATATCTCTGCAACTCTTTAAAGATATGAAATAACATTATCAATGCAATTTGGAATTCAAAAAAACCTATCATAAGTAAACTATCCTTAATTTTAGAGCTAGATTAAAAATTAAAAAATAATTCCCTAGGTAATGTCCTTTTAAAATTTCGATATCAAGTTTGAACAAAACCAATCAAACCATTTCAGATCCGTGGCCAGGGACAGACGTAAAGATTCGTCACTATCTCGAGGTTAAAAATTTTAACGATCACAATACTTTCTCTTGTTATGAAAAAACAATACATACTTTTAAACTTACACCCACCGACCACAAAGTTTCTGGGTCCATGCCTATCTGCATCGTTGGACACGCGAACTAGATCTCAAGATCATAATCTAGTCTCGCTTGCCGATAACTGTAAGGTTAGGGGTTAAATACCAGCAAATAGTCATAGCTTTCAACCTTAATATTAAAAGTATGACGTAAGCCTAAGAACTCATACTGTAAACTGTTCTGAATAAGCAGTTGCGTATTCGTACCAGGCCATGTTTTTAAAAACAGAGATTGTTTTGCCAATTAGCATAACACAGAGTATTGACAAAACTAGTAACTCAGGGAAATACTCCTCCTTTTTTTGGGGGGGGTAAATAACCACGAGTTTTAGACCTTTTTGGGAGAGGGTTGGGGGGCTGAGGAAGGACGCCAGTTAAGGGGCTACTTCGAAGTGCTCTATATACCAATCTACCAAATTACAGTAACTTGTGGGGAAAATATCCTACAGCTTGAGTCCTGTTCTATACAGAGGAGGACGCACCATCTATAAAGTCAGAGATAAACAACAACCGTACAACTCTAGGCAGTCGTGTGTTTGAGACCAGTTAAGAGTCACTGTGGATTCACATGTTCGCTGAAAAAAATAAGTGCAGGACAGAAACGTGGTCACGTGATGAACTTTAAACCAATCACAGATTTTCGTCTCATTGGCGCGAGCTGTTCATTTTTAACAAACTCTGCTTACCTTGTCAACATTCCACGACACGGTACTGATACATTACCATTTCAGGTATGTAAAGTATAACCTATGTATAATTGGTCAAATGGGGACAGAGTGGTGGAGAGAATATCACAGGTGCAGTTATAGCTCTGTTCTCCCTCTGATTACTCTGGCAACACTGCGACACGCCACTGTCCTAAAAAAATAAAAGTCTAAACGCTAACATCAGAATGAAACGAGTGAATGTTAGGTTCACACATTAAATGCTACTGTCAAATAGAATCCAATAACGTGTCCTCCAGTAAACTTCCGGTGGGACAAATGGGGCGATATTTTGTGGCACAGCCCAAACGGGCTTCAGTAGAAATGAATGCGCCCCCCCTTGTCCCCCACCTGATGGATCACATTGAGTTAGGATAGAGGGGTGCGTGTGGTCAACCAATAGTAAACCGAGTAGTCCAATCCCTCCCCCCACCACTACTATTTCGTTTCGACCAAACACAACCATCACGTGACACCAGAGTCGTCCACATATTAAACCACTTCAACGAACCAATTTGACGCGTCTGGTTAACACGCACACAAAATGCGTCCGGGTGAGAAAGGGGTGGAGGTGGGTCAGTATTCTACCGGTTTGGAGCAACACATTGATCCGCGTCCAGACTAGAACAGAACAACGAGCGCGTAACATTTCCACTAACATATTCGTCGTTCTGTTCGCTGTGGCCGAGTATCAAGACTTGAGCAGAATATGTTCGCGAACATGTTTGAAACGTGTTCCCATAGCTCGCAACTGCATAATTATTTCCATCTAGGTCATTTGTATTTCGATATCGGGGGTGTGATGAGTAACTGCGTGTGCAAATAGTAGCGGCAGCATAAAGATTTATTTATTACTACCAAAGCAAAGAAAAAAAAATCCTGCCGATGGTGCTTTCAGGCCATTGACAGTATTTTCGGGGAAAAGTTCGCGGAGGCGTCCAGATTAAAACAGGACCGAACACAAACATACTTTGATGCAACGGTTGAAAAAACGACATCTTGTGGATCTGTGCCGAACAGAGCAACTAACAAATTTTGTTACAGCGTTATTGGGTGACCTGGTGGTCTAGGGGTAAGGTGTCAGACTTCTGTGCTGGCGGCCGGGGTTCGATCCTCGGTCCCGGCACAGATTTATCTGATTACCAAACCCTTCCTTCACCTCTGACAAGACATCTTGTGAATGTGGGGAATGCCAGGCCTCCACCGTGGTTCGGATCCCACGTTAAACTGTAGGTCCTCCATTTCATCTCACAATCACCCTACTATTACAAATTAGCGTAAGTGCGTACAACCCGAACGGGTAGTAAGACGCGGTGCTAATAATAATAATAATAATAATAATAGTTACAACGTTCTGTTCGGAAAACCGTCCACACTTGTCGTGAACATGTTGGTTATTCTGTTCTAGTCTGGACGGGGCTCAGTCATGTGAACAGTGTAAACTAGCTACACATTTACGAAAAACAAGTTTACGTTTTGCGGACTCAAACTTGTGTCTAAAAAACCAAAGGGAAAGGCAAAAAAAAAAAAAGTAGTCACGTTACGAACTCAAATCAATCTCAAGTTTTCTGCTATATCCGATTGATTCCCATTCTACTATGACTTATAATAGTTTCAGCTTCATCAGTTCTGCTAGACGTCTGCTCTAGAGAGCAAATAATACTTCAAATACTAACAGACTCAAAAAACAAAGCTGTCAGCTGATAAGAGATTTTGTATAAGAATCCATCGTGAAATTAATACAACTGTCAACTTCGTATAGGCCGAGTTTCCCGATGATGGGGAGGATATGGTACGAATCCTGACTGGATGTATCAAGGGTGGCTTTTTCACTATCCCCAAGCAAATGGGATTACATTTCTTACACTATACCTTTCTCAGCCCTACTAGAGTATTGTAGCCAATATATGCGAATATTAGGTTTTCCAGGAAAACTATAGGCATATTTTGGTAGGAAGAGCTCGATAGCTGTTAGTTCTTAAAGTTACCAACATAATTTTAATATATTCATACATCAATTCATGCTACCTGCATCCGGCACTTTTGATAGATATAATTAATACTTATAAAAAACACCCGCCTCGGTGGCGTAGTTGGCTAATGCGCTAGTCGTGTTGAGCTCGACTGCTGAGGACGGGGAGATCGAGGTTCGAATCTCGATCAGGTGAACTGGGGGTGGTTTTTCCTAAATGGCTTTCCACTCTCCATCCACGCAAATTCGGGTTCACTTCCTCCAATTAAACCTGCCTAATTCCTAATCCATTAGCGTAATTAGTACTTAAAGTGAATAACCCGAACGGGTAGTAAGACGCGGTGCTAAATAATAATGATAATAATTATAAAATGGCACAAATAATTTAATAAAATGTTATCAATGTTGGCCACAAAGATATATGTTTGAATTTTATTGACTGTTCCTCCAACCAAAATCAGGGTATATATATATATATATTAGCACCAAGTCTTTACTACCGGGTCGGGTCAGTATTGTACGCTTATGTACTAATTACACCAATGATTTTAGGGATTAGAAAGGTTATATTTAGAGGAAGTGTACCATTATTTGCATAGGTAGAAAATAGAAAATTATTTTGGAAAAACCTCCCTTAATACACTGGACTGAGATTCGAACCTCGATCTCCACCGTCATCAGCAGTCTAGTGTACTGCAAGAGTAGCGCGTTAGACCAAGCGACCACCGAAGCGGGTACCACTTTATTTTTTCAGTGATTATTTATATATTTAAATACATACATAATATTACAGACGTTATTTTATTAAGCTCGTAGCTTGCTGTAATCATATTTTTAAACACATTTTGAAACTGTCACTCGATTAAAGGGTTAAAGAATTTCAGGCTAAAGCGATGGTCTCGTGGGTAGTTATATTTCGGTAATATCATATCGAGACAGTAAAAGTTCGCCCTAAATCAATACAATTTAAACTTGTTCTGAGAAACATTCATCTTTAATTTATTCCTTCTAGAACGTAATTGAATTCTCACGCATGCTCGCAAAAAAATTACTCTAAATTGCTCCTATCTTTTTTTTTTTTTTTTCGCTTTTCGCTTTAAGTAAACCTCCCTGAACTTCAAGGTTACACACTTCATGGTCCGTATGGTTCAAGGTACTACTTTCACAGTGGATTAGACTGTCGATAGATCCAGGTTCGAATCTAGATCGGGTGTACTGAGGGTGTTTACCCCGAATAGTTTTTTTTTCTTTTAAAAAATTGTTTTATACCTGCTATAAATGTAAACAATTAAATCCCTAAAACCATTATCATAATTAGTAAAAAAGCGTATAACACAAATGGGTAGTAAGACATGGTGCTTAAGGAAACTTAATGTTAAATATATAATTCCGAAAACCCCTCTGAGTAGCCCTAGATACCGATTTTGAGCCTGATCGGTAAAATGGTTTAGAGTCTAGTCCCAGAAACTGTCAGAAAGGCATCGTGAAAACCACTTTTTCAGGGTTTAGGGTCATGAAACGTTTACATCCATTAATATCTATAATTCTATCATGTGTGTTTTTACGATCACAGAACTTTCTCTAACTGAAGGGTATCAACAAGTAAAAATCAAATCTAATGCAGTGTTGCGAATCTTCAAATCCAGCCATTTTTAAGACAATGGCAATTCGATACGCATGCAAAGGCCACCCAAGTCGAAGGTTTGATGTGAAACGCGGGGGATTGGAAACGGTCAATTCTAAAGATGATTCAAGGTAAAAGTCACGTACGAAAACACAACGTTTTAAATTTTCTCGCATAAACATTATTTTAACGTGACATGAAGCACAACAAAGCACGATCCTCTTCCATAGCGAATTTAAGAACTATTAATTTTAACTTCCGTGAAAAGTTTATTCACACAATCGGTAACAAAAGAGAATCGTTAATTCAACAAAACAATAACATGTTATTACACATCCATAACATTACACCTATGTGGATATACAGTCAAATTTTAAAGTAAGGGTTTAAAAAAATACACACACTTTAAGGTTTTCCCATGAAAGTTGGATTGTAATTATAATATGTGGAAATGAAACATTATTTATATGTAATGTTAATATTGTGGAGCTGGTGAAACTCGCTCAAATTCTTAACTAAATATAATCGGATTACAGCAGTCAATTGTTTAAATTAGTACAAAATATTATTTTTTAGCACTACCTGTTGGGTTTTAAGCTTATGTACTAAGTAATCTAGTGGTTTTAAGGATTAGGAAGGCTATATTTATAAGAAGTGTACTTCATTTGTGTAGATAGAGTGCAACAACTTTCACATCTCAAATCCCACAAGGACCCCAGAAAACTTTTTTTTTATTAATTTAAATATGGAAGATAACTTTTTTTAACCATTGTATAAAGTACATTCGCTTTGCTCATTGCCAACCCCCAGTGAGTTTTATTTTCAATTGAATGTAAACTAATGTAATTCCAGAGCAGTTTTTTGATATGTCTTACCGTTTAGCCAAAAGAGACCTCCAAAGAAAGGTCCACACCGACTTTAAAGTTGCTCCGCCATTTTGAATTTTTATTTTACTTTTTTTTTTACTTTTTGGAATTTCCCCGTCGGTTAAGGCTATAGGCAGCAAGTTTTGCCAAATTTCAAGTTTCTAGCTCATCTGGAAGTGGGTAAACATTAATGTCAGTGAGTTAGTCAGCGATGTGGTTTTAGAGTAGTATAATTAGATAGATCTCATGATTGTCTAACAGATGGCAGCATTGACTCAAATTGAGTTAAAATTGGACTTTCTCCCATTTCCCCTTGTAAAATACCCTTCATCCGTTGAATTAAAAAGTTTGTCTTGAATTTGAAGTTTTGGAATTACATATACAGCTTTGTGATTTACAATAATCAACTTTGCTCGCACCAGTTTCGGTGGCCGAGTGGTCAACGCGCTACTTTCGTAGTAGATTGGACTACCTATGACTGGGAGATCGAGGTTCTAATCTCACTCGGGTGTACTGAGATTTTTTTTTCTCAAACTGACTTTCCACTTTCCCTCCACGCAAATGAGTGTATTCTTCGTGTAAAATAGCCTTTATAATCCCTAAAAACCATTAGCGTAATTAGTAGATAAGCGTATAACCCAAATGGGTAGTAAGACGTATTGCAAAAAAAAAAATTTCTATTTTTTTTTTTAACTTCAACAGGTGTATTTAAAATGATCCGGTAATCTCTTCGCACTTAACAAATGAATAATTTAACACGTATTGGACAAAATGCAAAGCTGTAGCTTTTATACTAAAAACAAACGCAACCAAATGGTGAAGTGTATGTACTTTTTTTTTTGCGTCATATGTGAAAGCCATTATTTTAATTCGTAAGCTTATCTTTATGATTTGTAAATATATACTTCTGATAAATTTCACTTTTCAACCGACATAAAGAAATCAATAATTTAAGTGTAAAAATGTTTCAAACCAAAATAAAATCTAGTTGGATGATATTAAACACATCTATTATTTTTATTAAGATATATATTTTGAATAATTTTATTAGTTGTTAAATTAGGTTCGAAAATAAAAAGGGGTAGAAATTAATTATGACAAACTAGCAAATATACATTAATAAAAGATCTTCTTGTTTATTCAATTATTAATTTATATTTATTTTGATGCGTGTTTTTTTTTTAACAAATGCGTTGTATATTTTAATGAAGCGTGTTTCAGCCAACGATATTCCATGGTGTTGATAAGACATTAATTTATAGTGGTTTTTGCTCCGAAATATGCTCCAATTAGTGTTATTAATGGTTTCTGTGAACCCAGGAGCTCGAAAATAAAACTAACGGGAATGAGGAATGTGAAAAACAATAAGTTGATCACGATTAATTTGTTTTCCACTGCATTAACGTTTCATCTACAGAATGTTTATATTATCACATTAACTACTTTTTTTTAAGTGAATCTATTTAAAGTGTTTTTAAAATTTTATACCACACAGCTTATGATGTCCCGCATGTTCCTCTTGGAGTTCGCTGTATTGAGAGTGATGGTAAGATGGATCGAGTCTTGGTTGGGTTCATGCTCTTAGATCAACCGTTTGTCATTTCATTTGTTTGTCTGTTTGTCCCATGATTATGACCGAATGCTTTGACAAATTTTAACAAAATTTGGCTGGGATATTCTGTGAAGCTAGGCCGAATTACGTACTTGAGTTTTTTTAATTGTTATATATATTACGAGAGTGATGTCTTAAGCCACGATTGTTCCCTGTAAATATAATGCGCTACTGAATATAGTATTCATTGTTTATCTGTCTAACTCGATCACAAGGAAAGATATTGCCTTAAAATCCAAGGAGAAATTATAGGAGATGTTTCAACTTTAAATCCAAAGAAAAGTAATAGGTGATATTTATTATTGAGATCCAAATATAAATTATAGACTATATTTCAACTTTAAATCCAAAAAGAAATTAGAGACGATATTTCAACTTGAAATATAAAGAACAGCTATAGGGCGATATTTCAACTTGTAAGCCAAACATTAATGATAGATGATATCTACACTTTAAATCCAAAGAGAAGTGTAAGGAGATATTTCAATTTGAAATCCAAAGAGAAATTATAGAAGATATTTCATCTTGAAATCCAAAGAAAAATTATAGAAGATATTTCATCTTGAAATCCAAAGAGAAATTCAAGGCGATATCTCAACTTTATATCTAAAGAGAAATATAAGGAAATATTTCAACAGAAAATAAAAACATAAATTATAGGAGATATTTCAACTTAATATCTAAAAAGAAATTATAGGAGATATACTTCAACTTGAAATACAAAGATAAAGCTTAAGACTGTTTCAATGATAATAACATTAAATACAAATTTACATTATGCTTCTAGCATTGTTTTGAGTGGAGGTCAATTGTCCTTTTTTTAATGGAGGGAACGAGTTCTGCTATCCATATAACTAGTTACCACTCTAAAATTATACCTTCTTCGTCCCTATTCCAATAGTATAATTAACGTATGCGAAAAACCTGAACGGTTACTGAGAAGGGGTGGAAATCAAACAAACAAAAACAGGCACTTTATGAAATGTCTCATTGTGTGCTCTATTTAAAAAAAAATATCGATAGGTGTGATGAAAGAGGGGGTATTTTCTAAGCTAGAAATAAATTTCACTTGTGATGAGTTTATAGTAATTAAAATGCTTAAACGACGTTGCCCGCTTGCGGATTTTTAAGCTATTTTGCAGCTTAACTTGAGCATTATCACATTTAGACATCAATGCACCAAAATGAGCATTTCACCATAATATGAGACCTCTAGTTTACCTTCTGAAAACAATTTCACTCTTTCGTTGACGAGTATAAGCATCCACTATATTATTTCCATCCGGACAACATTGACATGCATTTTAAAATTAACTTTACCCTGTTTCCTACTATAGATACATATTTGCTTCCATGGACTTTCTCAATCTAAATCCTTCTTACAGGAAGTAACAGTAACAAAGTAATTGAAAGAAAAGATAAATCTACATATAACTGCCACCTAATTCCCTAATATCATATAAGAAATTACAAGTCTTAAAAGACGGTGACTAATAGTTAGTTAATATTTCGTTGAAATGACATATTACCACTGTTCTCACACAAAAAAAGTTTAAATTCCATCAATTCAAAATATTTCACGAGACCATAAGTGACGGAGAAAAACATTAGTATGGTTGACACAAACATTCTCACATAAACAAAGTCGCTAACGCTTTTTATGTAATCGTAACATAAGGTCATAAATTACAAAACTTCAATAAATCTCTATCGTTTTAAAAAAAAAAAATATTATATAAATAATAAAGTATTATTCCAATATATAATTTCGACTGAAAGATTCCAAATATGAACAAGTGGTGTTTTGTAAATTTTAGGTTGAAACTCCATTTAGTTGCATTAGAGATTTATACATAAATAAATTATTCTTACATTATATTTAACGTACGAGCTTATGAATTAGCTCCTCCTCGAATTAAATATCCGTCAAGAGTGGCTACACATTGCTATTCTCAAGGATTTAAATACAATAGTTGCCCAAGAAGTGGTTAGAGGGGACCTTAGGTGAGGGGAACAAAGGAGGAAAACGTATGTCGACTGTCGGGTGGCGGTTCTACACAACAGGCAACCATGTAATCCAAATTAAACATTCTGAGTCAGGATGTATCATCGCATCCTTCTCAAACATAGGCGCATTTTACCGACTGCTCTTTAGTTCACTCTTTATCCACTTTATCAACACTTGTGTAGGCTGGTGTGCTTGGATTGTCTTTAGGTAAAGTGGTCGTAGAGAGAGGATTGAATGGAGTACGTGGTGAGTGACAATCTAAGTATATGGTTCCAGTTTAGTGATATTTTTATATTTGTTGTTAATTGTAAATCAATTAATGCCACGATAGGAATACATGATTGATGTAACTTACACCCAAAAGGAAGAAATGGTAGACTGTAGACTCAATTGATAGAATATAACCCCATTGATCCCAACATTTTGTTTTTCTATTTGAATTTTATTTTCTCTCATAAATTGATAATAATACTTTAGGTATGTAATTTGTAGGAAATCAAATTTAAATGAAGAGGAAAAGTTGTCATTAAATTCCAGGACATCCTTGACAAATATTCAAAAACTGTTATCATCGTGTGAAGAAAATTAAACTCTCTGTTTCTACTGGAGAATAATTATATTTACTTTGAGCAAAAAAAATTGCTACAAAAACTGGAAAATAATCTGCTTTTTTTCACGTCCCCTAAGTCCCCACTCTCATAATAGAATGGACTGCTGATGGCGGGGATATTGGGTTTCGAATCCCGATCGAGAGTATATGGGAGGATTTTTTCCTCCAAATGGTTTTCCACTCATTTTCAGGCAAAAGTGGCTACACTTATTCTAGATTCATCGATACTTATTCTTAACACATACTCATAATTATTACATATGCGTATTACATGAACTGGTAGTAAGATTTTGTGCTAGAAAAAAAAAGAGATTTGTGTCTTGAGCTTGGAGAAAAGTATTTGACATAACCTTCAAGGTTTACTTGATTTTTCGGCTTTGGGCCGATGTGAGTTAATAAAGTTTACTTACAACCAATAAATATGTGTGAATCAGTCATTAAAACTATTTCTGGTTGTCTTCGAATTGTTTTTACCTCAACCCCATTTACGGCGCTAAATGCGGTGAAATTCTGAAACAAAACATTCACCGTTAGCTGACAAACAACTACAAGATATTTATGACCCCGTCAGTTTTATTCTTTCAAACAACAAAAAAATCAATATAATTTTTTTAAATTCACAAACACACACACACAAAGTGTGTTTGAAAGTTCCACGACATTGATACGGTTTAGAAACCAGTTAACAATGACGTGACACTTTTCAAATATTCATAGAGAGAATAAATAAACCGGTAACCATGCCAACCTAAACTTTATTTGTAAACTTGTGTGATGGGTAATTATGTTAAGGGGTGGGGGTAAAATATTCCCAATAAATCCCCATTAATAATTTAATCAATTCATCCGGTGGTCTTCAAAATAATGTTCAATGAGCCCCGATCGTGATCTCTTGTTATTATAAGTTGATTAAAAAGCGTGGCTTCTTATTATTTTTGACTCTACATACCCCTTCCTCCGATTTTCATTCTTCCCTTCTTTAGCCCTTCTACGCCCTCTTTAAACTGTTTGAATTAGAGGAGAAATGGAGGAAACACGAAGTTTAATGTAGTTTTAGTAGTAGACCATATAAAATAACAATGTTTTCTCTCAATATTGACAAAATGTAATTATTCCCATATTGTCATATGAATTGACATGTATTACAGATAAAATACATGTCTAGGTCTATTTTCATACATTCATAGGTCAATTTATGCTATTATTTGAAGCTGTAACTTTCGATACATATTATTATTATTATTATTATTAGCACCGCGTCTTACTACCCGTTCGGGTTGTACGCACTTACGCTAATGTGTAATGGTAGGGTGATTTGAGATGAAATGAAGGACCTACAGTTTAACGTGGAATCCGAATCACGGTGGAGGCCTGGCATTCCCCACATTCACAAGATGATAAATATTACCAGTACCTATAAAATAACACAAATAATATAGTAAAATGTTATCAATGTTGGCAGCAAATAAATATGTTTGTATTGTCCAAAGCTGCACCAAATATACATACGTAAAAAAATCAAAGTGTAGAGTCCGATTCAGGTTAGAAAACACTTTAGTAATTTACAAAATTTAACAAAACATTTCTACAAGTCATGTGATCTAAAACTTTATTTTGACAGATAATACAAATATCTAAAAAAACAGCAATATCTGTCATGATGATTATGGCGTACAGACAGGTGATATTTTTTAGCATAGCTTCTTACTACCCGTTCGGGTTATACGCCTATGAACTAATTATTAAAGACAAGGGCGAATGAATTTAATGAAAGTGTACCCACAACTTAATAGAGGGAGAGTGGAAAAACATTAATTAAAAAGTTATCATCAGTATACCCGACATCTGGATTCAAACCCCAATCTCCCGTCATCCGCGGCCCCAGTCTATTGCAAGAGTGACGCCTTAGACAAGTTTAACAATGAATCGTGACAAAATTAAACTAAACATATCTAATGAAGACATCCAATGCATTTTTACAACAACAAAAAGGGTTGTTGAAAAAATTGTAAATTAATACGGAGATTAAGGTAGGGTCTAAGGATAGGGGAGAAAAACCCAGTTCGCGGTTTAAAGTAAAGCTCAATCTCGTGGACTGGCCTACTGAAGATGGGAATATAGGAGTTCAAATCCCGGCAAGGTCTATTGAGGGTGGTTTTTCATCAATTATTTCCCATTCTCCCTCCACGCAAATTCAGGTATATTACCTCTAAAATTCTTTCTTTCTTATTCTTACCCTATTAGAGTAATTATCATATTATATGCGTTAGCAGGGAGTAAACGCAGTGATAAGAATATAGCAAAACCTTGTTGATATTAATTAGTCCAGTTGAATAATAGATTTTAATTTTCTTCACACGTTGATATCAACAGTTGTTGAATATCCGTCATGATCATATCAGCACTAGATGAGAAAAATTTTAAAACGAAGAAGGTGACCTGCTGGAACAGGGGTAAGGTGTCAGACTTCTGTGCTGGGAGTCCGGGGTTCAATCCTTGGTCCAGTACAGATTTATCTGATCACCAAACCCTTCCTTCACATCTGACAAGACGTGTATTAATAACTTGTGAATGTGTGGAATGCCAGGCTCCACCGTGGTTCGGATCCCACGTTAAACTGTAGGTCCTCTATTTCATCTCACAATCACATTAGCGTAAGTGCGTGGGTAGTAAGACGCAGTGCTAATAATAATAATAATTATTAATAATACGAAGAGAATAAGTTGTCATTAACTTCTAGGACACTCCTGGAAGATATTCAACCTGTTGTTATAATCATGAGAAGAAAATTAAACTGTTTTTACTGAAGAAATATTTGGTTTATTTTGACCCAAAACAAATGTTTTGCTATAAAAATTGCAAAGATATTGCCTTTTTCTCGTAATCTCTTCCACCCTCCCTCTAAGTCACGTTACCTTTTACTAATCCCCCATCCCCCGTTAATCCCATTCTCGTAATTACTCCACACCATCATCCCCCCCCCCTCCTATATTTCGCCCTATATCAGCTATATTCAATTGTTACCTTCACGTTGTAAGCATGCAAAGTGTTTCATCACATGTCAAGGCATGCAGAATCTGAAAACTTCTCTCGTGGAGTATTGGAATTTTAGAGAGCGAGGGATCGTTTGTAACTTTAGACAAGAAAGACATGATCGTGAAGTTTGGAGATCAAACTCTCCCCAAAGTGACGTTCCAAAACTTAACCCCCTCTTTCTTCACAAGAGGGATAACCAACTTGTTTCTTTAGTTAAATGAGATTTTTCATTTATTGAATTACATAAGTCGTTTTCAAAAAATTGCCTTTAATTATGTACATATTACGATAGATATTTTTACCACCGTGTCTTACTACCTGTTCTGGTTGGATACGTATATAATAATTAATCTAATAGAGTAAGGACGAGGAAAGAAGCATTTTAGAGGTAATATATCATTTGCGTGGGAAGAGAGTGGGATAACATTAAAAGAAAACTATCCCTAATAGACTCGACTGGTATTCAAACCCCGATCTCAGCGTCTATGGCACGCCAAAATTAAAGTTCGGATGTAGGGGACGTGGGAAAAGTTCAGGGTTTGTGGAGTGTTTTTTTTTTGTCAAAAGAAATAAAATAGTTCTCCAGTAGAAACATAGTGTTTAATTTTCTTCACATGGTAATATCAACAATTGTTGAATATCTGTGGAGGTTGTCCTGGAATTTAATGACAACTTTTTCTCTTATTTAAAAGTTTCTCATCTAATGCAGCTATTCTCATGACAGATATTCAACAACTGTTATTACCACGTGAAGAAAATTAAACTCTAAATTTTACTTTATCAATATTTTATTTATTTTGGTCAGAAATAAAAGTTTTTCTGTAAAAACACTTCTTTCTTCGCGTCCGCTACATCCTACTCAAAACTACAAACTATCGAATATAGCTACAAATTACTGGCAAGGCCAGATTGTCAAAACCTTTAGGCAAACCTATAGTTTGATTTCATAGCAAGGTTTTTTTTTAGTAAATACAAACATATTTTTTGAGTAAACATTAGTAATAATATTTTACTTTATTAGTATTATAACTTTATAGGTATTTATAATATTTATCAAAAAATACATGACTTGAATAAATACGTGAAATCAGATCTAGTAACTTTTTTAGTTGCCAAAAGGTGTTCCTTCTGTGGAAATTGAACTGAAAAACACCCTGTCAGAATAGTTATTGTTTTTAGATTTACTGGTAGGGTTTGTACTACAAACTGTGCATTGATAGTCAATTATGGGTTCATAACACTATAAATAAATTGTTGATAAATATCGGAGCGAAAAAACTCTTGGTTTGGAGTACCCGATTCTCACCTTATTCTAAGGGCACAAGATGAGTAAGTAGAATTTAAAGTAGAGGCACCTCTGGATAAAGGTTTTGAAAGCCACCAAGAGGTAAATCAAGAGAGCTCAATAAACCCACCATCCTCTCCCAACACGCGAGGAAGTCTGTCGAACCCCTTGGCCGTAAATCGCATCTCATTATCAACAGCTTAGCCGTAACCCTCTCCATTATTGGAGCATCAATGGTCGGTTAAGATAAATTATCCCCAAAAGTCTGGCTTATCCGCTCTGAGGAGGTACGCAATTTTCCCGCAGACATTAAACTGCATCCAAACTAATTAGCGTTTGAACTTAAATCGTTGGTGATACTTAAAACCCACTCGTATCCCCCACGAATTCACCCCTTGCGGTGTATTTCGTGTGGAGTATCCCTTTTCTAAGTCGGTAAGCCCAATCTTCTATTCAGCCCCTCTGACCCTTCTAGTCCCTGCAAGGCTTATTAACTAGGGACAGTTACAGAAACTTACCCGAGGGCAGCATAAAGTTATGTCCTCTAAATCCGGAGACGGTAAATAACTTTACTAGTATTTCTGTGAACAGAACTCACAAGCCTCACGATAAAAAACACTTTTTTTTTGTCTTTGTAACTATTGTGAAATACAGCCATAAGCACACATATATATTATACTTTATTTATCTGACAAACTTGGAGTTTCACGAGTTAAAATAATTGTTTGGATTAAAATAAAATTTTCACGTTTTTTTGTATTATGTTTAATAACTTCCACAGTCTTAAAATGTCTCTTTGTATTTCAAGTTAAAATATTTACTTTAATTTCTTCTTTGATTTTAAATTGATATATTTTCTTCTTGGTGATCAATTTAAAAAAAACAAATTAATACTTTATACAATTATTGCACATTATATTTCATTTAACCGTTGCTCACATGGCTTAAGATGTCAGTCTCACCATTTATTATTTCAAAAAATAAAATATACGTCCGAGATATTCGGTAGAATAATTAAGAGCTATTATTTCAAATCACTTTAGATGAGTTAATAAATGGATCACTTTTAAAGCGGATCGCATCTGTAAAAAAAAAAAAAAAAAAAAAAAACATGTCGTATGGAAAAAAACAGGTGCATACGTTGTTCAATCTAGTTTCAAAAATTGTCGTTGACAAATTTCGTTAAAATTATTCCACGAATTTGGCAGTAATCACGGGAAAAATATTCGGAAAAAACTAAATGCCAAATGGTAGAGTTAAAACAAGGCCACACTCCACTCGATTAGTGATGTTTTGTGGGATATGGATGCAAGGACTTCAATGATCTCTGCCATTTTGTTTTGTTTCAGTCTTTTTCATTTGAGTCTTACAATCCGTCCCAGGCTATACAAGCACTTATTCATGTGTATTGGATTCAGGAATTAGGAATGAGGAATTTACAATGTAATGTACCCGAATTGGCGTGAGATAGAGATAGTAAGGTAATAAATTTAATACAGCAACAGATAATATCAATTCATCTGGACGAGCTTCGAAATTACATGCCCTCTCCAGAAAAATATATTATTATTATTAGCACTGCGTCTTACTACCCGTTCGGGTTATACGCACAGAAAAATATACAAGATAGAACTTTTGACGTCTTTATCCATGTGCCCACGAGTGCAGATTTCAGATAGTTTTAAGAATACACAAAGATTTTAAATTAATTGTTTGTTTTTTTGCGTGATTATAATCGTTCAATAGAGGGAAAGGTTCGGTTTTATATTTTGGAGTTAAGGGCTTAGGTCCAAACGTCGTAAGAGCCGTCTCACCCACAGATAACACTGACTTAGTAGGTAATACAGCTAGACCCAGACGCTTTAAGAGCCCGTCTCACCCACAGATAACACCTAACTTAGGTAGGTAATACAGCTAGAACCATACGTCTTAAGAGCCGTCTACCCCACAGATAACACCTGACTTAGGTAGGTAATACAGCTAGAACCAGACGTCTTAAGGGCCCTTCTCACCCCACAGATAACACCTAACCTAGGTAGGTAATACAGCTAGAACCAGACGTCTTAAGAGCCCGTCTCACTCCACAGATAACAACTAACTTAGGTAGGTAATACAGCTAGAACCAGACGTCTTAAGAGCCCGTCTCACCCCACAGATAACACCTGACTTAGGTAGGTAATACAGCTAGAACCAGACGTCACGGTCATGATTGTGAAGTCTTAGTCTCCTTCATAAAAAAAATAATTTTTTAAAAAATATCTCAATTTCGTAGCTGTCAAGTGAAAAAATAAATAATCAGAAAGCAGTATTACAATAAGTTTTCTAGCTCCAGCGTAATCTTGTATCTAATATCTTTGGTTAATCAGCCGTGAGACCGACCCGCTGTGACGGTTGTTTTGTACCCCTCCCCCACTTCACCCCTGAAAAAAAACTTGACTTCATTAAGCATGCTCCTTTGTGGAACGCGTGGGAACTGTAGGGGGAGTGGGAGTGTGGCAGGCTGACGGGGTAATCTTCTCTTGGGAGGTAGAGCAACCGGAAATGAGCGGATATCTTGGTTCGGGTAAGGCTGGGGCTCACCGTGGCACTTCCGGAACTTTGTTCCCCCCCACCTTTATTTGCCTATAGCACGTTTATCTTGTTCTACTACCACCAACTTTCCATCCCTCTCATTCTCTCTTCGCTTGACTTGTCCTCACCCCCTTCTTCTCTATATATCTTTACCGATAGGGTGTGGCTCATGTGTTGTGGAGGGTAAACGAGGGGAAGGGAGACGAGGGGGATTCTATTTTTGAGAAGTCTTTGGGTCTATTTCCATCCGGTAAGATAACTTTTTTTTTCCTCAGGAATAATGGAATGTCCCACTCTCTTTCTGATAGATAAGAAAGGTCCTTTCTAATATACTATCCTTCTCTTAGGTTAGGTTGTAATATGTGAGACCACCTGATTTGGTGGTCGAATGGTCTAAGGCGTCACTATCGCAAAAGATTGGACTGCCGATGGCAAAGAGATCGGGGTTCAAATCCTGGTCGGGTGTATTGAGGCTAGTATTTTCCTAAATTGTTTTCAATTCTCTCTTTCCACGCAAACGTGGGCACACTTCCCGCTAAATTCAATCTTCCACATTCTTAATATGTTAGTCTAATTAGTACATATGTGTATAGCTCTAAGGAGTAGTGAGACGTGATGCTAAAAAATGTATGTGGGACAGTAAAAAAGTAATTTGTAATAATAACAATTATGTACACTTAAACTAACGGGTTACGTAGCAAACTTACCTTGATGGTTTATACTATGCTATAGCTTATAAGATAGTATCCATGGTGTAATCGCTTAGTTTAAGACTTCTGCCCTTCAGGTTAAACGGAGTGTACATAACAGCTTGTTTGGAAAAACATTTAACTTAATCAAGTCAAGTAATTATACTGCTATAAAGCCACACGGCTGACTCACTCACTGACAATAATGTTTACCCACTTCCAGATGAGATAGAAACTTGAAATTTGGCTAACTTATAGCTTCTAGTCTGTAACCAACGGGAAAATTCCAAAAAGTAAAAAAAAAAAATTAACCCCTGAAAAAAACTCAAAATGGTGGAGCAACTTTAAAGTTGGTGCGGACCTTTCTTTGGAGGTCTCTTGTGGCTAAACAGTAAGACCTATCAAAAAACGGCTCTGGAATTACATTAGTTTACATCCACTTGCAAAGAAAACTCACCGGGAGGCTTGGGGAGTGGGGGGGGGGGGGGGGGGCAACGAGCAAAGCGAGTTCTTTGGATACAACCGACTTCACTGTGAAAAGAGATGAAAACATAATTTAGCTATCCGCACCGATTTTAACGTAAACAAAGGCTCAGTCAAAAAATAAAACAAAAAATTATAAATTTAAACAAAAATTTCAAAATTACGACCTCAAATGCACGTATTTGTGCACAGGATCTTCTAATTTTAAAATTTCATATTTCTGTGTGTGGTAGATATCACATCGCTCATGATAGACAAACAAACTCATCATTTCAAGAATGTGTATATACTACTAGGTAGATATATACTTATACATACATATATATAATACTAATATAAAAATAATGGTCGTGACAATGTATACATTTTAGCTGTAACTCAAATTTGTAATTAAATGTGATTTAATGTAACAGGTAAGCTATCTAATTGTACTCAATGTGTGCTATAACAATTTTTCATACACGAATAAATCGATAACAAATGACAGTTACATTATATCTAAGAATAAAGATAACTTGATACTTAAACTCCTTTCATTGTCTAATTAAAGCTTGGTTCACACTTTTGCTGAAATTAAAGAGAAGAATCTGCTTTAGTGGCACAACAATCCATGGTGACCCATAATGCATCGCAACGCAAACTTAAGAGCTGATTATCATCATATTTTATCTTCTTATGGATAAAATTATATTTTATATCATTCCAAGTCACACACAAAAAAAAGTCTACAATACTAAAAACATTAATCTCTTTGGTAGCTAACATAACAAAAAAAACACCAAAAGAATCAGTCCTGCCAGCTTAACATAATAAAAACACTCATATGGTTTCTGGTAGCCTACGACATCAGCGTGTAGCAGTTGAACCAAAGATCACTCCGCCAGATGATGATAGTGAGAAATATCACGTTCTTATGACAGACAGCTGATACATCGATAGACGCGCTTTACATTAACGGGTCATTTCAAATCTCCTCACAACGACAAAAAAAGCTGTCTGCTTGCTTATAGCTCTACAGCGCATGCGCACTAAAATGATATTTGATTGGCTCTCCCGTGTCAACGATCTTAGGCAGAGTGCACTAAGTATAGAGTGAGTTTAACTTTATCAGAACAGCTCGCGCAGATGAGGTGGCAAAATTGTGATTGGTTAGGTTCTCTGCTTTTTGTGTGTGTGGATGCCTGAATCGACAGTAAAACAATCAGTTTTATGAAGCATCAAATTGACACAATCGTTTTTTACAGTAAAATACACTATATAAAACATAATATATACACTTTTTTCTATGATTGTTTTGAATATTTATCAATAAAATTTTTTAAAAATATTTTCGAATATTCTTCTGCTTACCTTGCATGTGGTGTCATTATTTTTATTATTAAGAGAGGTTACCACCAAATCCAAAGAAGTCAACCTAAAAAAAAGAAAAAAGAATTATTTATTTATTTTATTTCGAAGCAACAACAAACTTATTAAAATAAATAATCAACAAACAACCAATTCAGTGGTCACACGGTCTAAGGTCCTCTCTCGCAGTGGAATAGACCTCTGATAACGGATAACGGGGCGATCAAAGTTCAAATCTCGGTTGGGTGTACTAAGGGTATATTTTCCCCTCCCTATCTGAGTACACTTTGTATTGATACTGTTTTGGGTCTCTCTTATTTATTTGAAAAGTCATGGATGAAGTATATTTTTCTTTGAAGAACAGTATACAAGTTTTCCTTTTAATACTTCATCAATGGATGACCAGGCAAATTTGAAAGATTTTATTTTCAGTACAAGATTCTAAATTTAAACTCAACTTTATTATTAATATCACTTTCATTAAATATTATGTATTTTACTGAGTTTACAAGCCCATAAGGCATTTTGAGAAGTATATTAAAATATATTACGTATTAAACTTTCCTTTGTTTAAAAACTTATTTCGTTCTATTTAAAAGTGTGGTGATTAGCTGGCCATTTTTTAGGTCAAACAGTGTTAGGACAACCAATAAGAAGCTAGCCTTCACAACACCAGACTGCCAAGAGCTCTCCTATTGGTTGGTTTTAACACTAAAGACAAGGGGTCAAGAAGCAAGGGGAAGTTTATATATAAAGGGCTGGAGCAGCTTCTGCGTTACTCAGGCTCTCCGCGTAGGTTGGTTATACGAGTAAAATCTGTGTCAATGCGATGTAAAATTTTCAATCATAAAACTTCAACTTAATAAATAGTGCACTAGTGTTGAGCTCAAATACCTTGGAAACTTATTGAACCAATTCTCTAAAAACTCTACTGGATGAGATATAACAAACACAACTATCACCCACCCGTGTGCTGACTTGCGGCAGTACAATAATTTGTAATTAGCACCCCAAGATTGACGAATAGGCTCCCAAATGATAGGCGTAAAATCCGGTAAGAGAATAATTGCCGCCCAACCCTGGGGCACAGTAACGCCATAAATTGGTGCCCAACTGTGAGGCATGCATGCGTCGTCGTCATCATCATAATCATCATCATCATCACAAAATAAACGCCATAGCTTCCTCTAAATATAACCCTCCTAATCCCTAAAACCAGAGAATAACACAAAAGAGTAGTAAGACGTGGTGCTAAAAAACATAATAGCTTTCAATATTTTTAACGTGAACTTACCATCTTTAAATTGCATTACGATACTGAAGTTCATTAGTAAGCTGAATATTAATTTGGTATAGACTAGAATTCAATTTATTTTGACCATTTTTTATAGCAAAAAAATCTTTACTTGCCAAAATAAATAAAATATATCTTCAGTGGATACATTTAAATTAATTAATCTTTTTCTAGCCAATTAAAATTATTATCTTATGACGTTACCATATTATGTATTTAATTTTTTAAATCATTATACGCTTTTTATTTGCACCAATGGTTCCATGGCTTAAGCCGTCTGTCTAGAAATATACTAACTCACCTAAGAGGGGGCGTCTGAAAGTATTGAGGTTAGAATCTCCGACTGAATTTAGTAATTGAAGTGGAGTTTTTTCCCATCCTCTTTCTATACAAATAATGGTGCACTTTCTTTAACATCCCTCATCAACTTCACTCCTTAAGTCATTAATAACCATAAGGTTTAGATGTAGTTGGTCTATTTTTAATAAAATTTAATGCTGTGTTTTTTTTGTTTTTTTTTAGAAATCATCTAACTTTCAATGGAAGGTAAATTTACTAAACCACTTCCACCCTTCCCTTTTCCAAATAAATTCCATGTAAGCACATTAAAAGTAGCTTAAACACTTGGAGTAACAAATAAAGAAACAAAACAATAAGAGCTTCCCCCAGCAGGGAGGAGTAAACAGCTTACTTTACTTTTGTGTAAAGCAGCTGGTTTTAAGAATATAGCAAACAAGAGGGAGGTGACTAAGGAACAGAAGGAGGAAAGCTACTACTTATAAGTCGGGAGAGGGGGGGGGGGGGGGGACTTTTTGCACATTTCCAGAATGGAGATACTTTCGTAGGGTGGAGTTGAGGGGAAGGAATCTACTTTACGAAGTAGCTTTGTTGTAAGGTACATCCCACACTAAAATAAATAAATTTATGTTCCAGATATGTAAATCGTAAAAAAAAAAAAAATCTTATATAGCTTCTTAAGTTATAAGTTAAACATGAAGTAAGCTTATAAATGAAATAATAATTTGGACAGCTGCATTCTCTGAGCGCGCTTTCATAAATTAAGGTCCCAGTAGAGTCCAAAAGGTTTAAGAGTTTAAAAAATTCAAATGATCCGTTTTACTCAGATTTTGGGGGGACGAGGGGAGGTTGAATAAATATTAAAGAAAAAGAAAAAATATATCTCTAATTATTATGTTTTATGTGAGTATAAAACATTATTTTTAAAATAAAAATCTATTTAGTCGTTAAGAGTTATGAGGATAATAGAAAGTTTGAATTTGACCTGGGCAGCTGGGCCTTCATCTGGGTGCATTGATTTTATTTCCAGTACTTTTTATTGTTATTATTTTTTACCCCTCTGTGTCTTACTGCCCATCCAGAACAAGAACAAAAGTAGGTTATTTTATTTTAAAAAGGTGTGTGTACCTAATTTTAAAACATACAATAAAACATAATAACATAAAATAAGTGTGTAAATAAACGCAAGTGTTTGTTTAGTAGAATCTTATTAGTTGATAAAAATAAAAAAATTAAAAAATCATATTTTGTTACCTTACTTGAACAAGAAAATTAATGCTGGGTATTTACACGGGAGTACTTATGGTTTTCTTAGCACCGTGTCTTACTACCCGTTCAGGCTATACGCTTACGTACCAATTATGTTAATGATAATTAGGGATTAAGGAGGCTATATTTATAGGAAGTGTAGCCATATTTGCCTGAAGGGAGAGTGGAAAAACATTATTTTAACTACCCTCAGTACACACGACCGAGATTCGAATCTTGAGTTCCTTGTCATAGGCAGTTAAGTCTACTGCAAGAGTAGCGCCTTGGACTATGTGGCCACCGAAGCGGGTCTTTAATGGTCTTCTTGCTCTTAGTTTCGATATGACTCCCCCCTCCCTACAGTACCCAGGTGTCGGATATCCGCTCTCAGGTATCCGTGCCAGTTGTGTGATCCCGTCAGTTTCAAGTGTTCCAATCAAGTTGTCGTGTCAGTTGTCCGGTTACCCCTCTCACTCCTACCCTATAGGCCTATATAGGTTATCCATGTAAGGAAGGTTGGTGACGGCCAGGAAATATCCAATCGACAAACCGTAATGTTGTTTTATTTCTTTTGTCAGTCAAAACTTTCACAACAAACAATTTAATTCCAAGTATTTAAAAAAAAAAAAAACGTTTTTACAAGAATTAAAACACGAACTTATGAAAATAACCATTTGTATTTTATTTTAACGATGTTCTTGGTTAACCAAGAGCTTATAAAACGCCGCGTTCTATTCATAAATTAAGATGGCGAACCTGCCGAAACAAGGAAGGATACCTTTATGACTTCACACAAACCGTCAAGATGGTTGTGTTCTTTTCTTAAGCTGTTTACTATTTTTTTAAATCTAATATTTTGTAATGGCTAAATTATAAAATATATATATATTTATTTTGGTGGCCAGTCAAAAGAAGATACAAGTGTGAATGTGGTAATTTTTAAATTATTATTTCATGTTCTACAATATATCTTGTTGACACAACCGCGAAACAAAAAACATAGTAGTTTTATTTTATTAATATTTCTTAATCTATATGAAAATAAAAGGAAGTGTTTGTGTGTTTGCGATGCTCAGCCAAATCTACGCCCCGCAGAGGTCTGACATTTTTAACTTAGGTTGACGGAGGGGGGTCCGAATGCACCTCGAAGCCGGATTTTTAAAATTTTAATTAGGCTATTTTTAATAAATTTTTGAAGAAAATATAATTTTTTTAAATCTGGTTTAAAATTACTTTTCATATATAACGTTTCCGTTTCCATTTGAAATCTGGAACCATGAGGGGTAAAGGGAGGGAGGGGGGCTTTTATAATTCTTATACCACAGTGGGTCGCGGGCAGCGCTGTGCTGGATTGCTAGTCTTTTAAGAAGCTACGAAATATCCAATTATACAGTAATCCTTAGTCAAGAAGTGTTTATTAATTATTTATTTTTTGTAATTGATAAATTCATGGTATTAGTCAACAAACAATAATTATTTGTTTATAAGTTGACGTCACTTAAAGACCATTTTTGCAATAAAGAACCTTCTGATATCTGTTACAACCTCTCCTATCGTAAAGCGTGAAGCTGTTGAGGGGCGAGTTCTAATGTCTACATGTGGTGGGTTACGCAACAAAGATCTTTTTACTTAAATTCTCTTTAGAAAATAATATTTAAGTAATGTCTTCACCGTTAGTAAGCATACTTAGATATATTTAAAACTACTTAGAATCATTTAAGTCCCTCTTTTAGGGTCACAAAAGCTTCCTTATAAAATAATCGCATTCACTCTTTATGTGAAAAGTTACGTAACGCAGTTTGGAAGGGTCAGGTTAAATGTTTACTTGGTGTTACATGGAAAATAAGGTCTCAAAAACAAGGGTTACATGGTATATGGATGACCCTCATATATCCTTCGATACTACGTCTAGCAATAAAGCGGCGGGAGAGGGGAGGGGGGGTTGAAAACTATTGGGAATTGTACAGTTAATAATGTGGAGAGATGGTGATAGAACCACAGAAACAATCGCATGTAAAAATATCACACTTAAATTATCCATCTAGTATTTTAACCCTTAACCTCCAGTATGACGTCAACCCAACTCCAATGAAAATAAAACCCGTTGGTTCCTCTCGATTTTCAATCTCCTTCCATTCCATTAGTTAGTTTCATCCACCCCTGTACTTATTCGTGTGTTATAGAAGCCACGCCCCTTTTTTTATTGTGATTGTATGCGCTCCTGCTGTTAAAACAATAAAGTTGTTAATTTTATGAGTATAATGTGTACTTTATATAAACGACGTTAATATTTACTTATTCCTCCCCTTCACCCATTCTATTTTCGAAAATTGGATTATAAAAAAAGTCAAGCCAATCTGTGTTAATGGCTTCAGTTAAACACTAGGTGTTTTAATACCAAATCGATCCAATTATATACTTTCTATTGGTTTAACTACTTTTTATGTCATTATTGTTGTTTTCCCTTAATTCTTTTTATGCGTCTAGACAATTAAAAAAGTAAACTTTTATAATAGATTATGAAATAGTGTGATCTAAAACTAGTTAATAAATTTTTTTTATGTAAGCATTTTATTCAAATAAGCCATTTTCAACGTTTAAAAATAGCCAAGTAAATAGAATCGTTTTACTAAATTCAATGACCGAATGGTCTTGATACCCATTTGGCTTTTACTCATTTCTACGCTAGTCTTTTAGGGATGAGACCGGTTAAATTTGAGGAAGTGTATAGATATTAGCGAGGCGAGAGTGTGGACAGCAATTGTGGAGAGAGGAACAAACCACCTTATATACGCCCGACTGAGATTCGAACCTCGATCTCCCCGTCATTGGCAGTCAGGTCTATTGTGATAGTGACGTCTTAGACAATGAAGTAGGTTTCGAATAAATTTAAGTTGTTATTATTACTATTAGCACCACGTCTTACTACCTGTTCGGGTTATACGCACTTACACTAATGTGTAATGGTAGGGTGATTGTGAGATGAAATGAAGGACCTACAGTTTAACGTAGAATACGAACCACGGTGGAGGCCTGGCATTCCCTATATTCACAAGATGTCTTGTCAGAGGTGAAGGAAGGGTTTGGTAATCAGATAAATCTGTGCCGGGACCGAGGATTGAACCCCGGACCTTCAGAACAGAAGTCTTGACACCTTACCCTTAGACCGCCAGGTTACCGAATAAATTGAAGTTGATCTCGGGGATTAATTTGGTTTCAAGCCAGACCACAAAATGTTTTTATTTCCAGAAGAAGTTCTCTGTCCAATCGTGTGTGTGTGAGAGAGAGAGAGAGAAGAACGCGCAGCTATCAATCATAACTTGTCCCGCGTCAGTCTCTTGCTCATTGTTTATGTTATTGTCCATGATATCACCATCAATATTTCATCAGGAGCGTCAAATGAAACACGCATCGATCCCATAACGCTGCGGTCTTGTTTACTGTCAAGTCAAATGTGAACGTGCCGGGTACATATTGAAGGATCATGGTTCCAATCCGTGTTCCGTAATCAACTATTCTCTAAACTAATTAGTGTTTGATGCGGTTAATTTTTTTAAAATGATATTTCAGGGGATGAAATAAAGAAGGTCAAACCGACTACTCTTATTATATAAATACCAACGTTAAGGTGAGTATATAGACAACGCGAGTTAGGGCCAGTGTTTTCGTGCAGTTTTTTATAACAATTTTTTTTTATCAAATAAATAAATAATTTCTCCAGTAGAAACAAGAGTTTAATTTTCTTCACACAGTGATATCAACCGTTGTTGAATATCTGTCATGAGCATAGCGGTATTATGTGAGAAACTTTTTAAATGAAAAGAAATTATTCAAATTCCAGGACACTCTTGACAGATATTCAACAACTATTGATATCACAACGAGAAGAAAATTATACTCTTTGTTTCTATTAAAGATATTAATTTATCCATTTTGATCCCCAAAAAAATGTTTTGCAATAAAAACTGCAAAATACTGGCCTTTTCTCACGTTCTGTGCATCCCAACCTTAGCATTCGCCAAGATTAGATGCGGTCTTCTTCACAAAAATAGCTTCAAATCTACCAAGTAAGCAACTTTCTTAAAGGAGGACATATTCTGACAATTTAAAAATGACACCTGGACACGGGAATCGAACTCGGGACCTTTGGCCTAGTACGCCAATGCTCTCTCTAACCACTGAGCTATCCAGGAATCGTCCCGTGCCCAGGGTCATTCTTCACTCACGATTCCTGGATAGCTCAGTGGTTAGAGCATTGGCGTACCAAGCCAAAGGTCCCGGGTTCGATTCCCGTGTCCAGGTGTCAATTTTCAGAATATTATATCTTCATGGAGTAATCCTCACTAGCACAAATAACAGCTTTGGCCATTTGATTCTTATATAAAGGAGGGCCACGGTAGGAATGTGGTATTGAAAGAAAAGTATCGATAACTGTAAGTATCGGTATCGAAATTTTAATCTGAAAAAATGTTTTTTATCTAGTAATAATAGTAATAATAATAATAATTTCAACTTTTGATTCATAATTTTATTTCCATATTTTTTTAAACATCGAAAATTATAATGTTTTTAATACTTTATAACATATTTTACGCGATGCCTTTTCGCTATCCAACTTATAAAAAACTTCCATAATTTACTTCTGGGAGGTGCCATTTTTTAGCGACATTGGTCGTTTGTATACTATTATGATAGATTTATTAACTATTGACAAACAATAGGAGAATGGATGCCCTTTTCTGCTTCGTCTGCTTAAACAACTTATATAAACTTTTCTGCTTCGTCTGCTTGGGGCACCTTGAGGCGACAGTTAATTTAGTTCTACAAAAGCTTTTTTGTTTAGTTTAAGCCTAGCATGAGTGATGATAGTAGAAATGTTGTTTCTTTCGATACCGGAGTGTGGGTACTAATATCAATAAGAGTATCGAGTAAAAAAATGCTTGTATCAAAAGGAAAATATCGATATTAGTAAAGTATCGATACTATTTTCACATCCCTAGGACATGGTGTAATCATTCTAGTGGTTTAGTGGTGACCTAAATGTCCCAAGTTAGATTCCCGGTCGGTACCAGGGGATTTTTCTCGAAAGGGGAATAATTCCCATGGTCACCAGGGTTTGATTATTATAAGGCTTAAATTAAGTTAAAATCTTTATTGACTTCACACCGTCATATTCAGCATCACCTTCATACTCACAATCACCCTCATCTCATCGGGACATGTAAAGAGCCTCCACGGAATGGATGTACGATTAGTATATTCGGGCGGGCCCTGGACAACGCATTATTATTATTATTATTATTATTATTATTATATTATTATCATCATCGTCATCATCATCAGCCAAGGTAAGATTACTACTAGTTTGTAATATAAATGGTGTGTTACACTATGGTGCAGCTTAAAATATACCGCCATGTTGTAGTCAGTCGAGGTAAGACCACCAGCTTAGTTAAACGGAGTGTACAAGTATTTACTCCCTCCAACGCGATCCCTCCAGTTGTAAAACATACAACTAACAAGATGCGCCTCCTATTCCCCCGTAAATTAAAATACCTTCACCCTTCCCCCCCCCCCCCCACCCCTGCTTCACTATAGCTACTCCTAAAAGGGAACAAAACGATGCGTAACGGAATGCCATCCGCAACACTTAACCTTGCGTATTTCAACGTCACGTCGAGTCAGCGCAATAAAGTGTAGAATTCCTTTTATTTAAAGAACACAGTCTGGCTTCATCCTATCCCCCTCAAAATCCCCCCTCTTTTTTTTCCCTTCAACCTTGGTCTTTTACTCTTTATAATTCTCTTCCTAACGCTTCCCAATATAAACCTTTACAAGTACCAGGATCGTGCGAAGACGAATAAAAAATTGGTGGATGCCTTACGACTTCTAGAAGCTGGAGGGGGAAGAATTTCTGCACACATACCAGTAACCTTTGCACGGGATAAAGGGTTAGTGAGGGGAAAGAGATGATAAAATTGGAACAGAAAGAGGGAAGTAAAGAGCACGCATGGTGCGCAAACACTACGAATAGATGGGATCTTGCCTATGGTTACAGACCAGATACACCACACCAGACCAACAACCTCCAAGTGTTTGAGACCTTTGCCACTAGGATCGCTACGTGCAGTCCCGATTGATAACATCGCTATCAAGCAGGCATTTTTTTTAGAAACCGTTCATTTTAAAGATGATTTATAGTAAGAACAGACAAAAATTGCTTTATAATGTCAATAAACCGTCTTTAAAAAAAAGCTTGGTTCAGGTAGTTACCCCACCTCCTTCCCATAAACAAACCCCAAACGAGCCTACTCATACTGCAAATTACAAAGAAAACATAGAACACAATGGTACTTTTTTTTGTTCGTTCAAGTGAATGTTTGCAAATTGTCTAATTGTGGTTAATCTTCAAATATCGTCGACTAGTTACATGTCTGAAAAGATTTGTTCATTGAAAGGAGTTGAGCTAGTGTGGGAGGGGGTATTGCTGGCACTTTAATAACTATAGTGCCCGGACACCCCCCCCCCCCTTTACAACGAACAATTTAAAAGTGACCCGCTTCGGTGGACGAATGTTCTAACGCGTCACTCTCGTTTTGGACTAGACTGCTGAAGACCGGGTGATCAGAGTTCGATCCATGTGAGATGCACTGAAGGAGGTTTTCACTAAATATTTTTTCTACTGTCTCTCTCCACGAAAATGAGAGCTCAATTCTTTCTAAATCAAACTTTCCTAATCCTTGACACATTAGCGTAATTGGTACATAAGCGTATAACCCGAACGGATAGTAATAAGCGGTGCAAAAGAAAGAATTTGAAAGTGAGTTGTTTTACTAGGAAGTGTTGTTATTACAGAGAACTAACTGTAACTAGCACTGCCAGTGTCCAAAGACTCAAACTGGCTCAAGAAGCAGTGAAACTCCCGTAAGGTTGAGTGTCTAGTTGTTTGTGTCTATGGTCAAATGGGCGCACTCGAATTGAGGAATAAAGTATACCTGTCCGCCGGTCCACATGAATTGCGGAACAACATGTAATCCCATTCAACTACTAGCCATTAACCTAACCTAACCCAACCTAACCTAACGTAACCGGGGGTTTGAACTCAAATATAACTAGTTTTTTTACATCTTTCGCTTCTTATACGCCCTTCGGGATTTCCAAAATGTACAGTGAATTTGTAGGAATGATTAGAGTATAATATAGAGTAAATGTGCCCACATTTGTGTGGATTGAGCGTGATAAACTTTTTAGGAAAAAATAAATACCCTCAGTAGACCGCAGTGGTGTTGTAGCCCCAATATCACCATCAGCGGCACTCCAGTATATTATATTCATACGTCAAGTTGTAGCATCCAAAAGGGGCAGATGCCAACAAAACACACAGCATAATATAAAAACTAATAAATGGGGGGGGGGGGGGTTACCCAGAGCGAGTGCCGAGGAGTTCTAGGTTGCAAATGTTTAACACAAAACATTACAGTCCCACAACTCGCAACCCTCGAACCAGTTTGTGGATTTTATAAATGTGACCCTCTATCTCAACCAGACAGCAATAGACTGCAGCCTTCCTAAAGTTCATACTAAACAAAATATTAGACGAATTTCCTTGGTAATGATTGGGCATATATCAGAAAGATACAAAACAGGTCAAGAAAGGCCGATTTTTATTAGTAACGCTCAATAGTTGCGTAACAGTTTGATTCAGAGTATACAATATAATATAGGTAAACAACATTATGACTCGAAACCAATGAAAATATTCCATAGAAAAGTTAACATTTGTTTTCAAAACATGTGTATAGTGTACGCGAGACTAATAAGAGACTTAATAAACATAGTCACACGGTATTACATAAAAATGTAACTCAATGAAGTTAACCATAACTCTATCTTGAAGAGGCGCCCTTCTAGTAACACTAAATTATTAAATATTTTATATTTTTAATATCAAATATTTGTTTCCTATTTTTAATATTAAAAGTTCGCTCAGAATAAAAGGAGCTTAGCAAATGACAACAAACAATCTTAACTCAGAATCAAAAAGCATCCCTCAAGAATTAGCGTATTAGAATATGATAAAAATTTAAATATCAAATAGTTAACACTAGAAATGGCGCGTAAAAAGTTTTGCACAAGTTAAAATTCTAATATCAGATAGCAATCCATAATAAATTAACGACAAGACCCAGAAAATGGTTTCCGTGAAAGTTATTAAATATTCCTAAATCCATTATGACCAAAACTATCGGAACTATCGTAATATAAATGACATTACTGTTGATAAGGCGCCATGACCTCGTTATAAAAAAAACAAGGAAATGTTCCTAACCATAAGATATAAATTTAGATGTATTTAAATATATGGCCGAAAAAGAATTTTGAAAAATATCATAGTATATAAAAAATAAGGTTTTATAAGCCAAAACTGAATTTAGATCTTACATTTTAGTCGCAGAAAGCCGGAGCTTATGTTATTCCTGCTATGACACAGGCCCAATTGTGTCGTTATCGATACAGAGAACAGAATATATACAAAACTCAGTAGAGGACGAAAGGAGAAGGGGTGGGATACATTCTGGACTTAAATGGAACAATATGCAAGCATGCTGAGCTTCGAGAACCTTATCGTAACGGGAACTCGTTACTGCGCATGTCCAGCCAGCCCTGGGCGTCGGCTGAGCTTGCCAGTCATTATGCGCTCTTAGTGTCTTGTTCTCCCGGGTCAGTGAAAGTTCGTCCGGAGGTTTTGAGCCGTTCTTCCCCGCAGGCCCAGTCGACAAGCGAATGCAGTAAGTCTCTTTTATTTGTTTTGTTTTAGCGTCTCCCATATAACGTCCAATGCTACAAAGTCTTGTGATCTTCAGCTGATCCTTTTGATAGATATTGCCAAGACGTACAAAATAACACTAAACATTTAGTAAAAACTCACTTCAATGGTCGAGTGGTCTAAGGCGTCACTCTCGTGCTGGCATGGACTGCCAATGACGGGGAGATCTGGGTTTAATCCCCTTCAGGTGTATTGAAGGTGATTTTTCTTGAATTGTTGTATACTCTCTTTCTCTACACGCAAATGCGGGTAAGTTTCCTCTCTCAAATTAAACCCTATTCATCCCTAACACATTAGCCTGAATCAGTTGACATTGTGTAAACCTGAAAGTTTAGTGAGAACGTGGTATAAAAAATAAAAGTTTTATTTCCAGTCATCTTTTTTCTTCTATGCGTGCGCAGACTTACTATTTAAAGCTTGCAGTAGAATGGGCCCAGTCCACCTCTGTGGTCTAATGGTCAGAGTGCCTGGCTACAGATCCAGAGGTCTCGGGTTATATCCCAGGCACTTACAGTTTTTCTGTGAAACAGTGGGTCTGTAATAAGGTCAAACTCAGCCCCTGGAGGACAAAAGAAGAGCTACTGGGGGAAAAAAAAGTAGTGGCTCCGGTCTAGAAAACTCAGAATATCGGCCGGAAGGAGGGCTCTTTGTGCAGACTATATTACACACTATATCCATAGAAGTTAGCACTATTCTAGCCAACAGACAGCGGCCGATATGGCTCAGTTGGGGTTTGACGTCAAAGAAGTTTGGATTGGAGTGCGCCTCAGATTCACAAATATTCCAGTGTATTAGTTTTCCTACCAATTCCTCCGAGTTTTCCCCCTTGTTTTCCAGGAGCGTGGCAGACCCGTGTACCCCATTTTTAGGGTGCACTCTGGCGTTTGTTCAAAGTGAATACCAAAACACAAGAGGCATTAAATAAGTTAGCTGCAATCCCCCTACGGCTCTCAATGAGAATTCTTAACGAGAGGTCACTAAACCAACAGATTTCGCGAGGTTTCTGCGCGACTCTCAAAAAAACTGCTCACTTTTGAGTTTTATCGGTCGTTGAGGTGAAAAATAAATCAAGCCTCCATTTAGTAGAAGATTAAAATCTCTATTGACGTAAATACATATATATATATTGCTGAAAGATCATCTTACAGCTCTTTTTAAACTAACTACGTTAATGTGTTAAGTATGAGGAAGATTTAATTTGTAGGAAATGTACCCGCATTTGCGTGAAGGAATAATGGAAAGCCATTTATTAATAATCACACTCAGTGACCCGTTTTGGTGGTCGAATGGTCCAAGGCTTCGCTCTTGCAATAGATTAGACCGCCGATGACGGGGAGATCAAGGTTCGAATCTTGGTCGTGTGTACTGAGGGTTTTCCCCCCAAAATGTTTTTTACACTCTCCCTCCACGCAAATGTGGGTACAATTTCCTCTTAAATTAACCTTCCTCCTACCTATAACCGTTAGAATAATTAGTACTTAAAAATATAGCCTGAACGGGTAGTAAGATGCGGTGGTAAGCATAAAACACACTCAATACACCTGACTGAACTTTGAACCCCGACCTTATAGTTATTGACAGTATTATATTACCTTAATAGACCAGGGGCTCGCCAACTTTTTAGAACTAAAGAACCCTTGTACAAAAAAGAACTGGAACACTTGTACATAATATTAATTTGAACAAATTTTATATTTTACTTCAAAAAATTTTAATTTGAAAAGTATAGTCCGGCACCTTATTTCAATCAGTAGCGTGTATGTATACTGAGCTAAGGGTCCCAGCATGACTGAGAAGTGTATCATTGGTGGAATGTGGCTTTCACAGTGATGAGTTAACGGCAAGGGGGCTGGATGTTGTGTTATGTTGTAGATTTAAGTCATTTTATAAGTCGTGTGCTGATACAGTTAGTTGCTTCAGAAAATGCACCTTAAATACCTCCATTAAATTAAATATATAAATAGTAAAATTAATATTAGCACCAAGTCTTACTACCCGTTCGGTTTATACGCACTTACGCTAATGTGTAATGGTAGGGTGATTGTGAGATGAAATGAAGGAACTACAGTTTAACGTGGGATCCGAACCACGGTGGAGGCCAGGCATTCCCCACATTCACAAGTTGTGATTAATACACGTCTTGTCAGAGGTGAAGGAAGGGTTCGGTAATCAGATAAATTTGTGCCGGGACCGAGGATTTAACCCCGGACCCCTAGCACAGAAGTCTGACCTTACCCCTAGACCGCCAGGTCACCTATGAATACTTTATTTTAAAAAGAGAGAAAATATCACATGTTCTGGCTTCACCTTTGGCAAATTTTTTCCTTTACTCAGATTTGAACATATCTTCAATCTTAATAAACTAATGCTACTTTATAGTAGTGATGTGTGAAGTCAACCTTTTCAACTAAAAACGAACTCAAATTGAATATATGAAATATTCTTGAAGACGAATCTACGTTCAAATTTTTTTGTCAGTTGTTTAATGAATGAAAAAATGTTACATTGTAGTTATTTATCAATAACTTTATATACCAAAACTATTTGGAATAGATGTATTGCACAATTTTCTTGTAATATTGTGTTTTAATCTGATAATAGTCCATTACTACAGGCCTTTTCATATGAATATTAATTTGTAACGTACATAACAGCTCAGAATGTTATTAATTAAAAATAAATTGAGTAGATCTCTCAATATTTTTATTTGTGAAGCTTCATAATTGTCGAAACCGGATTTTTTTTTCTAAGTCTAAGATGATTTTTATTTCGAAGCCAAGTCGAAGTTTTGAAACTTCGCAAACCCCCTACTTTATAGAATAAAAAAAATATTATAAAATTGTTTCACGGAGCCTGTTATAAATATGGCGAAGCTTAAGGACTACGCAGATAACATTTTGGAAAACGTTTTCATTCGACAACCAAAGCGGGGAGATTTTTTTCACCGCGTCTCACTAACCAACTCTCGGTAAACATATTTTCACTGCATCAACTGGAACAGGGATATATATATATATTTTATCAGCACGTTTTATTAAATATTCAGGTTATACGTACACATGTTAATTACTTTAATGGGTTAAGGATGAGGATGGAAGAATTTAAGAGGTAATTTACTCTCATTTGAGTGGAAGGAGAGTGGGAGACCATCTAGTAAAAAACCACCCTTTGTAGTCCCAACTGAGATTTGAACCCAGATCTCGCCGTCATCAGCAGGCCAGTCTAACACGGGAGTGAAGTAGGCGTGGATTCAGGGGGGTTAAAGGGTCAGTTGACCCCCCCTGTGAAAGTTATAAAATGAGTACAAAAACAAAATTAAAGTTCACAGTTTAGAAAGAAAATACAACATAAATAAATTATACCATTTGTTTTTTATCTTTTTACGCGCTGACACCTCTTAAGCCGGGTCCACATGTGCGTTATTCGTCCACGTTTATTTTACTGTTCGATATGACTCACGAAAGTTTGCAAAAAAAGTTGGTTTTTATGTACAAATATTTGTTGTACATAGCGAGTAGCGAACCTTGTTGCGCATAGAGACGGTAGACTAACTGTCGAAAAGACGAGAAGATCGGGGTTCGATCCAGGTCGGATGCATTGAAGGTGATTTGTACTAAATGGTTTTCTAACGCAGATGTGGGCTCACATTCTCTTTATTAAACTTTACTAATCAATAAACCATTAGTGTAAATAGTATATAGACGTATAACTAAAACAGGTAGTAAGACGCGGTACTAAAAAAAATTATTCTAATCGAAGACACTTTAAAACCAATATAAATTAAATTACTGTCCCTTTTTTACTTTCTCACCGCCGCTTTAATCTTCCTGTACAATTATAAATATTGTTTTAGCACCACGTCTTATAGTACACATGTGGGTTACACGATTACGTTTTAATTACGCTAATTGTTTTATGAATTAGGAAGGTTATATTTATAGGAAGTGTACCAGCAATTGCGTGGCTGGAGAAAGGATAGACATTTTGAAAAAAAAAAAACTCATGACATCCGACCTAGATTCAAACATCGATCTCCCCGTCATCGGCAGTCTAGCTTACTGTGATTGTAGTGCCTTAAACTATGCGGTCATCAAAGTGTGTATGTGTCTTGATAACCAAAGCACAGAAGTGAAAAAATTTGTGCAGTATAATCTTAAATAGATTTTTATAATTCCAGTTGTTGTTTTTTTTTGCCTCAAACACACACATTTAGTAGCTGCCAAAAACAAAACCAGGGTGTCTACCATCCGGGAAAATCCGGGAAAACGGGAATTAGCCGGGAATTTGAAATGGTCGGGAAAAAACGGGAATCAGCCGGGAATTTAGAAAATTACGAAAGAAATCCGGGAAAATGTTGTTTTACTCAAAATATGAAACATAATAATCTTAAAATCCAAGCAGATCAAAACTTAACCCTATCAGATTAAAAATATCCGAGAGCGCGAACTTATTTTAAATATTCCGCGCCAGTTATCTATCGTGATGGTCATCTTGCAGTTATGTCAGGCGCGTATGTGTAGAAGAAAGCGGGGAAGGGAGAAATAGCGGGCTACAGACGATCTAACTCGTTGTCCCGACCAAATCCGGTGTTATTTATTTTAAAGAACACATGTCATGCCGGTGGTTAAATGTTCAAATGCCTGACAACCGTCACAGTGAGGAAAAAATAAATAAATAGTGCAATTTGTCCTTATCGAAACTTTACAAACTATTATTGCATTAAGTAAGTGACGTTTCTAGCTACAAAGTCAGACTGAGATAGCTATAGTTGGATGAGTCCATTATTTGGATCTAGGCGGGGGGTGGGAAGGTAGTCAATCGTCTTCAGTCAACATCGGATTGCCTTTGTTTCTTTTTGTCAGCTTTAACACGTGGTTGCAAAATATTAGTCTGCTACTTCATTTTCATAAATCTGTTTATAGTGTAAATATATTTGTTATATATTATTCTTACTTTAGTATATATATTGTTTAAAACAACCTGAATATCTTGTTTTACTGTTATCGTGCACGGTTAATACGTTATCGTAGTTTATTTACGAGACAGAAGATTGAAAATTAAATAGTTTTGAAAATACACACGAACTGAAGGTAAGAGTTTTGTTTTAACCTAAAAGTATAATATTATTTACTTAAAAAACATACCTTTTCGTAAAAATAAATAAAATATTATATTTTCGTTAATGTTTGAAGGCGCAAACAAAATTTTGACGCTAAAACATTTTCAAAATACAAACTCTAAAATTCATCCATTATCATAAATTAAAAGGTGAGTTTTTAATTTAAACTTAGAATCTTTCCTTGCCCCCTACTCTCTTTTATTAGAATAGTCTTCTAAAAACTATTTTACGATTGGAAAAAAACAAAGTTTCATTATTGCACCAAATTAATATACTTTATTCAAAACAAGAGCGCTATAAAGCCCAACAGAAAAATATAAAATCTAGTAGGTAGCTTTTAGACAAACTAAATTTATTTAAACAAAAAGAAGAATATTTTCACTAAAAAGCCTATTTCCTTGGAAAAACAGGAAAAATCAAAATTAACAATTGTATCTCAACTATTTCAAGAGTATAAAATAATCTCGGATTTTTTTTACAGCTATTTTAAAAAAAGGTGTAATGGTGGTTTACTATGTAGCACAAACGGTTAATTACACATAATTAAATATTGTTACAGATTTTACTAGGCATATTTAGCTTATGCATATTTTTTTTCAGATAAAAATTTGGAGAACCATCATGTCAAAAATACAATTTCAAGAAAGTTGGAAGGAGGATTTTCCATGGTTACAGGATGGACCGAAGAAAGGCTATGCAATTTGCACTTTGTGCAATAAATATAATATTTTATACGAGTCTATGGGTAGGTCTGCAGCAACAAGCCATTCCAAATCACAAAGGCATAAGACAAATGAAGCTAATGTAAAAAAATATGTGCCTCTGAGCACTTATTTCTCTCGTCCACCAACCACCAGCACATGTGCTAGTAGTTTATCTGCTGGTTCATCACATTCTTTGATTTCAGCATCAGCAGACTTACTGAACCCATCTTGTTCTTCGGCTTTAGTTCCAGCAGACATTCCAATCCCTTCTAAAGCTCAAATGTCGTCCCTTCAGAGCACAAATTCCACTAGGCCTACTGTTGAGACCTCCGAACAAGACAAGTGCTAATGTAACTGAATGTGAAACTCTTTGGTGTATTCAAACTACGGTATATCACAATTCTCTGAGAAATGCTGAAAGCAGTGTCCGACTCTTCAAACGAATGTTTCGTGATAGTTCAACAGCCACCGATATGAGACTATGCAAGGATAAGATATCTTACAGCATTGTGTATGGACTTACTCCTTATTTTAAAAACAAACTGGTTTCAGCAGTTAAGAAGTGTGAGTTTTTTGTAGTTGGCTTTGATGAAACCCTGAATAAGTTTGCACAACAACAACAACAGATGGACATTGTTGTTCGTTACTGAGATGAGTCCAAAAACCAGGTCTGTTCTCGTTTCTACACATCTATGTTTTTGAACAAATCAACGGCGGTTGACCTCCTCAGTGCACTAAAGGAGGGACTCAGCGGCCTTGATGTTCACAAAATCATCCAATTATCGATGGACGGTCCAAACGTAAACATAAAACTGCTCCATATGCTAAAAATGGAGTTAGCAGAAGATCCTTACGGTCCACAAATGTTTGACATTGGCAGTTGTGGTCTGCATGTAGTTAATGTTGCCTTCAAAACTGGCATTAAAAAAACCTCTTGGACCTTGTTGGCTTTTTTTCAGAGCATGTTACTACTTATTCAAGGACAGTCTCAGTCGTCGAGGGACCTATATTACTGTGACAGGTTCTTCAACATTCCCAATGAAGTTATGTAATGTAAGGTGGCTGGAAAATGTTGATGTAGCCAAAAGGGCCCTGGAAACACTCGACAATTTGAAAAAGTTTGTTGTTTACATTTCTACACACACGACCATGAAAGCAACTGCATCCTCTGCCAGTTTCAAAGTAATATCTGGTTCCCTTAAAGACAAGCTCCTCCGACCAAAACTAGCTTTCTTCCTGTCTTTGGCAGAAGACTTGGAGCCATTCCTGAAGGAATTTCAGTCAGACTCTCCAATGTCTCCTTTCCTCCATGGCAATCTGCTGAATATCCTAAAAACATGTATGGGGAGAGTTGTGAAAGATGATGTCCTTGGCAGTACACTCCTTCAAAAAATTTATTTGAAGAAGGAAGAAAATCTGAAAGGAGCTCGAGACATTGATATTGGCTATGCGACACGCTCAGCTTTAAGAAAATGTCATGGCGTCAAAGACCTTGATGTTCTTCTCTTCCGGCAGGATTGTAGAAACGGCCTGAAGAATGTAGTGGACAAGCTACTTGAAAGGTCACCCTTGAAGTTTCCCCTGATAGAGGCATTAACCTTCTTGAACCCTTACAAGATTGGATTTAACCAGGATGAAGCAGTGCAGCAGATGACCTCAGCTATGGACATCCTAGTAACATCAAACTTGATTCCCGCGTCTGTGGCCCAAAATGCTGATAGGGAGTACAAGGAGCTTGTCAGCCAGGAAAAAGTGAAACTCACACTAAAAGCATACTTGAGAGAAACCAGACTAGATGATCTTTGGATGTCTCTGCTTAGCAACCAACGAACCAAGAACTTAATGAAAGTTGTACGTATGCTTCTTCCCCTCTCGCATGGAAATGCCACTCTTGAGAGAGGTTTCTCTATAAATGGAGAGGTGATTGTAGAGCACCTGAAAGAAGATTCTATTGTGGCTCAGCGCATTGTTTACGATGCGGTGATGGATGATGGAGGTATTGATAATTTTGTTGTCCCTAGAGACTTGCTCCTCTCTATGCGCAGTGCAAATATGCGATGGAAACAAGCCCTAGAGAACCAGCGATTAAAACAAACCGCAGAAGACAAGGCTAAGGCGGAGAAGAGAAAGGCAAGCTTCCTGGCAAAAGAACTTGAAGCAAAAAAGCAGAGGTTGCTCTTAGAGTCACAAAAGGCCGTAGCAGCAATCGATGAAAAAAAAAAACACTGAAGAAAAATTAAATATTTATTAATTTTATTGAACATCTATCTCATCCTGATATAATTGTATAGGCTCGTATTTATTTATTTACAGTACATAGGATGTTTTAGATGTAATTTATTTCTGTGGTGCATTGTATCGTATGTATTGTAATGTATCAAACTTGTGTTCATAATCTGTTACCATTCATAAACATAATAATTATATTTTGGAAGCAATTAATAAGTTATCATTAATTTCGTAAATATAGTATGTTATATTTTTCTAAATATTTGTTTGATATACTATTAATATTAGCCTACTTATTTAGGAATGAGTATGGGTTTTATTTGCTATATTCCAAGTATTATTATTATTATTATTATTATTATTATTATTATATTATTATTATTATTATTATTATTATTAGCACCGCGTCTTACTACCCGTTCGGGTTATACGCACTTACGCTAATGTGTAATGGTAGGGTGATTGTGAGATGAAATGAAGGACCTACAGTTTAACGTGGAATCCGAACCACGGTGGAGACCTGGCATTCCCCACATTCACAAGATGTCTTGTCAGAGGTGAAGGAAGGGTTTGGTAATCAGATAAATTATATTCCAAGTAAAATTCATTGTGATCCAAAATGTTTTTTTTTAGTTGTGTAATATATGTTTTAATTTTCTAATTCCTAGTAGACTATGTTAATAGAAATAAAAAACAGCATCTTTATTTCAAAGTTTAAAACTTATTATTGATCATACAAAAATCATAACCTGGAAAGGGGGGCGAGAGGGGTTAGAAGGGTGCGACATAATTTTTTTTAGTCGGGAATTTTATAAAATGATCAGGGAAAATCAGGGAAAAAGCCGGGAATTTCATTGGTCAAGTTGAGTAGACACCATGAAAACAAACAAAAGTTACAATCCCAACACTTAACGGTAAGAACAAGACTGTCGTAAGAACAAGAGCTAATCTTCTTTCGTTCTATTTTTTTTTTAAATAAAACTTTTAAGAGCACCACATGTGGAAGAACAAAAGGCATGTTAAGGGGCAAGAAGGGGTTGAGAAGGCGCTTTAACGTGTGTGTGTGTTTTTTTTTATCATTATTTTAGTCGTTTCTTAACTGTCCCGTTGCCAAGACACACACACACACACACACAAACTTGGTGGTGGTGGCCGCGTCGCATCTCTTACATTTGAGTTTTGTGTGTGTGTGGAGGGGGAGAGGGATGCCTTTTGCCTCCGCCACACGTACAGCCGCACTCAACCTTGTAAAAGGCCCCCCCCCCTTTTTTTTCACACACACACAGAGTTTTGTTGCTTTGTTTGTGTACAGTCTCTTAAGTGCCTCCGAATCCCTCCGCGGATTACCCCGTCACTTAGCTAGGTAGTAAAACTTGGGACCAGGCTTCCCGTCGTGATGAGGTAACTTGTAGTTGACCCGTTTCGGTGGTCGCATGGTGTAAGGCGCTTCCCCCCCCTCCCTAGTACTACGTCTTACTAAACCATGTTTATGTTATATGCACATGTACTAATTACGCTTATTAGTTACAGAGAAGGAAAGTTGAATTTAGAAGAAATGTACCCCCCATTTGCGTGTAGGGAGAATAAAAACCCATTTAGAAAAACTACCCTCTTTACACCTGACCGGAATTCAAGCCCCTATCTCATCATCGGCAGTATAGTCTATTGCAATATCGACGCCTTAGGTTATTCAACCAACCGAAGCGGGTTGTATGAAATACAAAAAAAAAACTCGTCCAAAAGCACGCGGGATAAAACGTTATCCTCATTTCGGTCTTGGTTTTTCAATGTTGGGGACGTAGGGGATCGAATCCCGGTCGGGTGAAATGTAGACTCGTTTTCTCTTAATTCTTTCTACTTTCCCTATTCTTACTCCATCAATAGCGTAAATGGGTGGTTGAGACATGGTGGTACCCACCACCCCCTACCCCCATTAAAAAACTTAAACAAATATATATTTTAATTAAAATTAATTTCCGTGTCAAGTAACATTGGGAGATATGAATGTTACATAAGAGACATAGTTCCCTCGTAATAATAAAAGCCTAAATCAGCCAAAGTATTCAGAACAGTCCATAATAAGTTTACACACATGTTTGAAAGTCAGCTCTGCTTGTGTGTAGTTACAAACCAGTAACTTATATTTAGCAAAACATCACAGTTTTTTTAAAGCTATAAGTAGGTTCGAAACGAGGACAAAGGGCTCCTTGTTTTTCGGAGTCTTTAGAGAGTGTTGAGAAGTTTTTGACAGTCGACGGCAACTGGCAAGACTATCGAGGTAGGACTTATGTAGTTCTTGTTCTGGACGAGGTGGAGTAGTTCACTAATAGACACGTATTCAAGGACTGTTTGCTAGAAAGACTGAGGCCTTAACTTTCGTTCTATTTTACTATTTAGTCTATAATAAATCCATCAACACGAGTTTGACTATTTTAAACGCTCCTACCCGACAATCCTCACCATTTGATTGGCTATCCTGACAGATTGACATGTAGCTAATGGGAAGGGGTGGAGGGGGAAGAGACACTAAGATATTTTGTACAGTAGTTCCTGGGATTATTTGGTTCTGACTGACAGCTCACAGCTAACAGCTTTAAAAAGTTACCAGACCAAATTACGTATCCCTACGCCGAACCATATGATCTGCAAAAACATGTGTTTAGCAGATGTCAAAATGTAGGTATATACCTAAATGTTGACTGTCAGAAGTCAGTTGTGAGCTGTCAGTCAGCACCAAAGAAGCCACGGGGCTACTGTAGTTCACCGAGACCGCCTCTGTGGTCTAGTGGTCAAGCGTTTCTGCCTACAGATCCAGAGGTCCTTGGGTTCAATCCCCGGTGCTTATCAAGATTTTCTGTGAAGCGTTGAGTCTGGAACTGGTCAAACTCAACCTCGTGAGGATAAATGAGGAACTATTTGAATGGAAAAAAGTAGCGGCTCCGGTCTAGAAAACTAAGATAAACGGTTGAGGGTGTCGTTTTACCAACCACATGACACCCTTTAGTCACAAAAATTGGCACTATCTTCGCTGACAGACGGCCAACTAAAGGCTTAATTGTGGACTGACGCAATGGAGTTTGTTTTTTTAAGTCGATAACTAAATAAAATATCTACGAGAAAGGTTTAAGACAAAACTATCTGTGATCTTATTTGGTAATATAAAAATAATTGCCCCCCTCTTTCTCCTCCCCCTTATGTTTATTTTTCTTTGTATTTAAAAAAAAAACAAGCAATCCACTTGGAAATGGTCGCTCTATGCGAGGGTTCAGTCAAGAACGAAACAGGGGACGGGACAATTTGTTCGATTGCTCGCTTGGAAAACTCGCATGAGTGACTCCATTTCCCCTGGTGGAGCTCTCATTAGCTATTAGCATGTCTTCAGGGAGCTTGTACGCTCGGTCACAAGTCAATATAGACCCCTTGTTACATATGTTGTCAGTACTGACCATAATCTATTAGCATGTCTTCAGAGAGTTGTACACTCTGTCACAACAAAGTATGAACCAAAGGTTTTTAAACTTTTTTTTTATTCGTGATCTCTTTTCATAAGACAAAATTACTGGCGACCCCGTGCAGTTAAGTTTGATTTAAGTATTTTTATACTCTATTGTCAGTTTTTGAACAGTTTAGGATCAAATGAGAAAACATTGAACATATGTATTGCAACAAGTGAATAAATTAATAACAGAACATTCCTGTTAATAGTCTACAAACTTTATATAAGCATGGTGGCTACATACAGGGAAACATGGAAAAGTCAGGGAATTTTTGGTTGAATGGGAGATGTCAGGAAATTTAAATAAAAATAAAGAAAAGTCATGGAATCAACAAATATTTATAAAACATCCCATTAATTTTGCAACTAAACACTAAAACAATAGTTAAAATGTTATTTTATATTGGTATTATTAATTTTTTAAATAATGATAAAATAGTTTATATTTAGTAGATTACAATTTTTTTAATATGTGATCAATAATAAATAAAACAAAAGTCAGCATCCAACATTAAAACTGGAAAAAAGTAGTCGGGGAAAATTTTAAAATGTTGCCTGTAAAACCTGGAAAAGTCAAGAGAATTTTGTAAAATATGTTTTGTAGTCACCCTACTAAGTATTATTATTATTATTATTATTACACCGTGTCTTACTACCCGTTCGGGTTATACGCACTTACGCTAATGTGTAATGGTAGGGTGATAGTGAGATGAAATGGAGGACCTACAGTTTAACGTGAGATCCGAACCACGGTGGAGGCATGGCATTCCCACATTCACAAATGTCTTGTCAGACCTACTAAGTAGATAACCAATGGAAACTACTTTTAACTATACGCATGATTATTAAAATGGTGTTATACTGGGCGTGATTCATTCCCGCAATGAACTAAAAAACTATATAATGAATGTTTGTAGTGTAATATAATTTCAATAGCTAGGCTATATAGTAAATATTAAATTTATTCATGTTTGTCGATGTTTGCTGTGAGCCCCAAAATCATTGTTGCAACCAAGAGGATGTAACCCACAGTTTTACATCTTATGGCATCCGTATAGACCATTAGTTAAATATAAGTTCTAACCCAAAATATTAAGGCGGCCATCGAGAAAGTATCAATCGCTGTCAGACCACACATCTTAAATCTCACTGCTATCTGTGGTTTTCTAGATCATGTATAATCTTATACTTCATTTCGCCCTTCACCTACAACCACCTTTTGTCGTGTCAATAAGAAAGAGGGGAAAGAAAACTACGAAACTTCTTATCTCAAGGTCAATAACCCTTTTACATCAAGCCTAGGCTCATATCTTTGCAAATATGATAAAAAGTCGTTGAAAAGAAGCTAACGTTATATTTTCACACATTTATTGATATTAACAAAACTCAACTATTGGTCTTAAGGCAAATTTCCTGTCGGAATCTTTCGACTTCTGATTTTGGAGGAACTATATTTTGAACTAATCCCCATATTATAATAAATATTTTTTTTAGATAAACGACTGTTAGGAAATTTCTCGTTTATTGAGGTGCCTCCTTCATCTCAACAATAAAGTAAAATGTATTATTATAAATGCTGAATGAAAACAATTAATAATAATAATTTTTTTTCTCTGTGTTTTCCTCAAGCTACTACCAGAATGCTACTATTACCTACTACCCCTGCTTATAGCTAACGATACGCTGATGAGGTCCACGACTCTTTAATTGTGCTCCAACACTCACAAGATGTTTAGAATTAACCAGAACAGAGTGTACACACCATGCAACAAGTCTTTCGATTCTCCGATACCTGATAAAGTAGTCCAAGGTAACTAGCAACACGTAATCGAGTCGCAATAGTGGTATCTGTTTTATATAAAAAGTTAAATATTAAAAGCCGTTTTTTTTACGTCGCGTTATACCCACCCGTTCGGTCTATACGAATACACTAATAACAGTTATTATTTGTTTATTAAAGTTGTTAAGTGTTTTTGCAGTTTTTATGTCTTAACTTTTTTTTTGTCAAAATAAATAAAATATTTCTCCAGTAATAATAATAATAATAATAATTAGCACCGCGTCTTACTAACCGTTCGGGTTATACGCTAATGGTGGCCTGGCGGTCTAGGGGTAAGGTGTCAGACTTCTATGCTGGCGGCCGGGTTCAATCCTCGGTCCCGGCAAAGATTTATCTGATTACCAAACCCTTCCTTCACCTCTGACAACACATCTTGTGAATGTGGGGAATGCCAGGCCTCCACCGTGGTTCGGATTCCACGTTAAACTGTAGGTCCTCCATTTCATCTCACAATCACCCTACCATTACACATTAGCGTAAGTGCGTATAACCCGAATGGGTAGTAAGACGCGGTGCTAATAATAATAATAATAATAATAATATATTACGCTAATGGATTAGGAATTGGGAAGGTTGAATTAGATGAAGTGAACCCGCATTTGCGTGGAGGGAGAGTGGAAAACCATTTAGGAAAAACCACTCCCAGTTCAGTCGACTGAGATTCGAACCTCGATCTCCCAGTCCTCAGCAGTCGAGCTCAACACGACTAGCGCGTTAGCCAACACGCCACCGAGGCGGGTATTTCTCCAGTAAAAACATAGAGTTTAATTTTCTCACACGGTGATATCAACAATTGTTGAATATCTGTCCAAGAGCATAGCGGCATTAGATGAGAAACTTTTTTAAATAAAGAGGAAAAAGTTGTCATTAAATTCCAGGACAACTTGACAGATATTCAACAATTGTTGATATCACCGTGTGAAAAAATATTAAACTGTTTCTACTGGAGCAATATTTAATTTATTTTGATATAAAAACTGCAAAAACATTTACCTTAACTCAGATCCCATACAATAAAACTTTAAGAAAAAAAAATAGTAATAAGTAAATTAGAATTTTAGAGAAAAGGTATCCGCATTTTCATGCGGGTAGAGTGGGAAACCATTGGTTCCTTCAGCCTTTAATAAATTGTATTTATAATAATGATTATACAATTTAAATACTATCAATGGTATAAAGTTCCCCCAGTGTAACGAACTAATGTTGATAAATAGGATATATTCAGAGCATTAACAAGTAATTTAAATGCTTTTACAATCATGTGCAAGAAAACTATAATAGTTTGTATGTATTTTAATAATAGACTATCTTTTTTTCGTAGTCTTAATATTAAATTATAAGAGAACCATCTTAACTAAAATCATAAAATTAAAGTTTATTGGTTCACATTTCTCTACAATATTTGAACTGCGCGCATGCTAATATGCTAATATGCAGCGATACTAGCGCTCTTTGGCTTAAATGTATGATCATTGGAACTAAGGAGCAGCCAGAGCCATATTTCTTAGACATTGTTAGTAAAACACTCTGCAGAGTTAAAACAGCAGATGTTTCAACGTAAAATAACTAAAAATATACATTTTCTGTAGCCTAGAGATTGAAAATAAATTCTCAAAATCTAAAATCGTCCTATTTGTATTTCAGGTACCTGAAAATTTTATTATTTGTATAAAGGTCCGTATTATGGCAAGCTATTAAATTAACTAACGCTACTAGGATTGTATTGTTGTTGCCTTAGGTTTAAAAAAATATTTTTGAATATCGTAAACCAAATTGAACCTAGGTCTAGAAATTACTCATTTACATAAGTTACTATGCAAAACCCAATCCAAAATGTTTGTAAAGATCAATAACAACTTTCAAAAAAACGTTCTTGTCTGTCTTCTCCTAAAAACTAACAAAGTTCATATCGAAATTTTTCTCCAACTTTTTTGATATGTCCCGCTTTACGTCAATAATAGAAATAAAAAAGTAAAACTTGTACGTTTCGTCTTAGCAGATATGAATATTTTATAAAATCAATACTAGTAAGATTTCTCCGTTAGGTTCAAAGAGGGGTGAAGTAGGTGGGATGGGCTAGGGGGGGGGGGTAAAAAATCGTGTATTTCCCCAAATGCCAATACAGTTTTATTTTTTTTTAGATTCTACCAAACAATCTCCAAAGAAACAAAGAATTATTTTTTTTTAGGATGAAGGTAGATTGTAGGGGTGGGAGGTAAAGGCTGCAAACATAGGGGGGGGGGGGAATAAAAGGGGAGTGTTATCAAAGTTGCAGCAATTTATTGGGGATGACATTCGTGTTGTAGGTCGGGTAGCATATGGCATTGCTCTTTCCCCTTTCCCCTCCAGCGTTCCCAACCCCCTTTCCGTCTCCGGGGTCACATTAAAGGGGATGAGAGGGACCTAAGGGGGGAAGGGGGCTGCACAAAAAACGAAAGTGGGATGGAATGCCCACAGAAGGGAAGTAATTTGTACCGGAAGAAGATGTGGATAGTTACGTTCGATTTCTAACTTTGTAGAACAAGTTATAGATAACGATATTTCTTGGTCGAACTCGGTGGTGGTCTTGGGGTAAAGTGGCTCACTTCAGGACCCGATGTTTATGGGTTCAAACCTAACTGGGGTCAATGGATTTTTCTCTTGAGCGATAAAAAAAATCCGTAGCACAATTTCCTTCGGAGGGGAAATAAAGCTGCTGATCCATATCGATTGTGGAGAAGTAAAAAAACACTGTGGGTAAGTGAAAATACCTTTTCCCGGGAAAATTGGTAGGCTCTTTTGCGCTTGCCCATATACATTCTTGTGTGCCGATTTGATCAGTCGGTTCATAAAGTGCACGTTAAATACCTCATATAAATTAAAGGAAATTTCTAGGCTAGGTGTACTCTATCCAATTTTCATAGAAAATAAAAATAAAAACTTTTAGGCCAAAATTGATAGCATTGTGGTAGTGTTAATTTAGATGCTTGTGGTTATATTTAAGAAACTTTTTTTAAATTATAAAGCTCAAAATTAGTTTAAGGAAAACTAGTATTTTAAATTTCAAAATTTTTCAAAAATGGCTCTTAGTTTATTTTTTTAAATCAACTATTTAGAAGCGCTTTATATAATTATTTTATGGTAGTTTAATGACTGATTTTTGAAAATATATTTTTATCTTTGTGTCTACAAATTTATATTCTAAGATTGTTTCACATGATAGCCAAAATAATTTGTTTGGCTAAGAAATACTTAACTAGTGGGTAGGACAGTTAACTGAGTTTTGAAAAATTATTGTGTCACAAAATATAATAGACAATAATAGAAAAGAATATGACGAATGTATCGTACTATTTAGTATATAGCGTGTATTATTTTTTAAATACGGAATATGTAATCACAAAACTTACAAACTGACTTAACCTATATCAGTACACCTATTTTCACATACCCAGTCCTAGCACCTATATATTTGCTATGGGGATAGAGGATTGGTGACCTGGTGGTCTAGGGGTAAGGTGTCAGACTTCTATGCAGGCGACCGGGGTTCAATCCTCGGTCCCGGCACAGATTTATCTGATTTCCAAACCCTTCCTTCACCTCTGACAAAACATCTTGTGAATGTGGGTAATGCCAGGCCTCCACCGTGGTTCGGATTCCACGTTAAACTGTAGGGCCTTCATTTCATCTCACAATCACCCTACCATTACACATTATACGTGCGTATAACCCGAACGGGTAGTAAGACGCGGTGCTAATAATAATAATGATAGAGGATTAACTTGTATGTAAATAGTAAATATATCCAATAGCCCCCCGTATTTGAACCACTGTTCTCTAGAGCAGTGGTTCTTAGTATTTATTAGAGTTAAGGGCCCTCTTGAGACTCTTACAATAGCCATGGACCTCCCCCCCCCCTTTTACCCTCCCTTACCCCCACCACTCCCTATACTCAAATACACTCCCACAAAATACATAAAATCTATTCGATATCATTGGAAAGTGATTACACGCATGTGAACATAATATAAAAACAAATCTTTTAAAACAATTGTCCCTCACTTTCTCTTTTTAGGCAAAAATTAATAGTTAATTTCTGAAGAAAAGTAAAACTAAAAAGTTAACTTAATTCTGTTCTAAAGTTAAAGTCAACGAGAGGGTTGGTAGGTTTTTTAATCAATCTTATCGACAGCAAATATTATAGATGTCGTTAAATGGCAACTACTGCAATTGCATGATTGTTTTATCGCACGTGATTCATGGACCCTGGTTTAAGAACCCCCTGTTCTCAAGGGCACCATGTGGGTTTTACAAATGGGGGATGATTTGAAGTCCTATTTGTGCTGGGGCTGTAGTGCCCTCTACCCCCTTCCTCGAGAGAAAATTTCAGGAATTTAACCGTTTGGTAGGTGAATTTTAGAGTATCTGAACATAATTATGAGCTAATTATATTGGCTTCAAGAGCCAATTTTTGCAACAATAAAAATTTCTGAAAACAAAATAGTTGTAGCTGAACTCAATTAAAAGAAACATATATTTTTCATAGGTTTCTTGAATAGAACAAAATGAAAAGAAAGTGGTTGAATATGGAAGAGGAGTAAATTCACATTTTATCATTTTAATTCTGTTAATCTGATATTGATGATTCTAAATTGTTAATAGTGAATTGCAGCCAAATCCCAATTAAACCATTTCAATTTATTCATAAAAATTTACAACAAAAAAGGTAAATATTGCAGAGAGATTTTGGCACGCCCATACCTGCCCTAGAGCTGTGGTCAAACATTTCACCCACTTAGCCAGATGCTATATATGCAATTGAAACAGTTTGTATGGTTTATTGAGGAGTTTTGAAACCGTTTAAATGCACCGATCAATTAATAAGATAAAACTTTAACAGGAGGATCATCCCAAATTACGTTGTTTAAACAAGTATAATTTATAAATATAAATATATTTTATTTTATGTATGAACTTGTGAGATGGTACTTACCGTTTAAATAATATACATCTTAAAAGCATGTAGTTACACTCGATCTAAAGTTAACGAGTAATTAATTCGTTAGCACTTTACTAGTCGAATGGGTTTCTAAGGCACTTAAAGACCAGATGAATTTTTAACTAGTCTATAGAGTGTCATTTACCACAGTCTTATTTACGTTCATTAATGAGTATTTAAAAATAAAAGAATGTTAAATATTATGAAATGTAATGAATAGCTCAAATAAAATTGTAAAGATTTTTAAAAAGTCAAGACCCGCCTCGGTGGCGTAGTTGGATAACGCGCTTGACGTGTTGAGCTTCGACTGCTGAGGACGGGGAGATCGAAGTTCGAATCTCGGTCGGGTGAACTGGGGTGGTTTTTCCTAAATGGTTTTCCACTCTCCCTCCACACAAATGCGGGTTCACTTACTCTAATTCAAACCTTCCAATTCCTAATCCATTAGCGTAATTAGTACTTAAAGCGTATTACCCGAACGGGTAGTAAGACGCGGTGCTAAATATTAATATTAATTAATTAAAATGTCCTGATTTTAAGGAAGGAAAATTTATTACGTTTCAAAGTGAGTTATTTAAACAATATTAATTCCATTAACTTAAAGTAAAAAACATTTAAAGTAACGCTGTCATGGGGTGGTGGGGGGAGGGGAATATTAAATTTAATATAAAATGTGAGAATCAAAACTTAAATAATCTTATCCATATATGTATTTGAAATTTGTTTTATTTTTTTAGCCAAGATATTAAATTCTGTTCATAATGCGTTGTTTTCAACAGCACATATGAAGATTTCCAAACCAAGGGTTCCCATAAATAGACGAGAAGGGGGGGCTCTAGCCCTCTTATCTTCTTGCAACTTTTTTTCCTTGATATTTATGAAAAAATAAAATCGAGTATTAATATTTGGCTTTAATTTGCTATTAACATCTTAGAATAGTCAAATATCCGAGTTAACAGAGATTAAAATGATAAAATGTAAATTTTCTTCCATTCCCTCGTCGACAGCTTTCTTTTAATTTCTTTACTTTCAATAAACTTGCTAATAATATAATGTTTCTTTTCAATGGGTTCAACCATAGCTATATTTAATTTTTTTGATAATTTTTCAGAAACTTTTTTTTTTTTTTATGAAAATGTTCTCTTGAAACTCAAATAATTATCTCAGAATTATGTTCAGATGCTCTAAAATTCACCTCTCACAAGGTTAAATTTCTGTGAATTTCTCTCTTGGAGGAAGGGGGTCTCACCTCAGCTTATGGGACTATACCGCCCCCCCTCCCCCCCATTGGAAAACCTACATGGGTGTCCTTGTTTCTAACCATTTAGTCAACAAAGTTTGTTATAACATGTGAATGAGATGGTTGTCGAAGTCATATCAACTTTTTTTTTTAAATATACCACGCTAGAAAATTTTGTATTTAGTGTTCAATTTTTTTTTCATGTCAGCACGCCATTCAGTGGCACGCGTGCCATAGAGCTACCATCCCTAGTTTAAGGCGTCACTCTCGTGTTAGACTGGCCTGCTGATGACGGAGAAATTAGGATCAGAATCCATTTAGGGTTGAATGAAGGTTTATTTTTTCCCCTGAATACTTTCTAGGTGTGTGCGAAGCTTCGAAACCTCAACTTAGTTTCTAGGGGTGTGTGAAGCTTCGAAACCTCAACTTAGTTTCTAGGGGTGTGCGAAGCTTCGAAACCTCAACTTAGTTTCTAGGGTGTGCGAAGCTTCGAAACCTCAACTTAGTTTCTAGGGTGTGTGAAGCTTCGAAACCTCAACTTTTTTAGTTGCGAGCTTCGAAACCTCGATGCTAGTGTGTGAATTCGAACTCAATTAGTTTCTGGGGTGTAATCTCGAAACTCAACTTAGTTTCTAGGGGTGTGCGAACTTCGAAACTCAACTTAGTTTTAGTGTGGTGAAGTTCGAAACCAACTTAGTTTCTGGGTATCGAACCTCAATTATTTCAAAAGGCTTCAAAGCTCGCAATAAAAATAATGATAGCTAAAATACTCGATTTCTGTTCGATTATAGCCATTCTGAGCTGTTTTGTACATTACAGATTAATATACATGTGGTAATAATCTGAAGTAAATTAATTTCATGTTGTGCTTGATTTATCAGATTTAAACCAAATATTACAAACATTGGTGCAATTAAAATTTTCCAACTAATTTTAGTGCATTAAGTTATATAAATAACCACAATATAACTTTTTTTTTCAAGCACAAAACAACTAACAAAAAAATATTCGAACTTCTATTTGGTTTTGGAATATTTCATATATTCGATTTGAGTTTGATTCGAATTTGAAAAAAGTGGACTCCGCACAACCTTAATGGTTTCCCACTTTCTTGGTACGTATGCTTTTATTAAAAATGTAAATAGATTGCTTGGGTAGAGGTCCGAAAAATATGATCTAATGTACTCACGTCTTGTCCGGGCTATCTGCATATTTGCATTAAAATAATTAAAAACTAAAATGTATTTATTTCTGATCAGACTGATTATATTAGCATACGAGAATTTATATCAGAGCGAGAGTAAAAGTGTTTACTAATTTTACCGGGAAAGGTATTTTTTATTTCACATATCTTCCTGGGTTCTTTAACACTCCACAATCGACATGGGGACCGACGGCACTACATCCCCTCCGAAAGAAGTTGTGATACAGATTTTTAATCGCTCGAGAATAATCCGTTGACCTCGGCTGGATATGAACCCTCTAACATCCTATCCTAAGGCGAGTACTTAAACCCAAGACCACCGTGGTCGATATTAAAATAAAATGAATGAGGAGAGTAGAACTAGTAGAAATGTACATGAATTTACATGTAAAGAAAAGGGGAAACAATGATGATATCATCTTAGTTAACCCATCTGGGCCCGAACTAAATGCGTGTCCATCAGTGCGGGTATTTTATTAACTACAATGTTACTAACCAATGCACATTCTCTGAACTGACATCAGCACTCGACTTGCAAACTAAATTAGGTCTAGAGCAATATCAACGCACAGTCTTCTTAACTTTAATTCGACTTTTTGAAAGCAGAAACACAAATATCCGATTGTAATTATTTCGTTACTTCGGGAATAGAAACAAAGAGACAATGTCCCCACGAAATTAGACTTTTTTGCAAAGTTGTCTAAATTTTAAAGCATAAAAAAATGTATTTTACGCACTATTAAAAAACAGACTATTAATTACTCACTGGTATATTTTTAGCACACTGTCTTACTACCCATCTGGACTAAAATCATGTGTTATGGATGAATAAGGTTGAATTTAGAGGAAATGTATCTGTATATGTGTAAAGGGAAAGTGAAAAACAATTTTGGGAAAAAAAAAAACACCCTCGGTACATCCGATTTGGATTCGAACCCTGATTTATCAGTCATTGGCAGTCTAGTAGGCCTATATTTAGATTGTGATGTCGAGCATTGAAGTGGGCTTGTTATTAATTATATTTCACACACTCAGTAAATTGGATTTAAGTTTACTAGAGTAACATCTTGGATCCTAATACTTTTTATATAGGCTTACAGTCTTTATTTTAAACTAAAGGTAGTGATAATATAGCTAATATTATATTATCAATCATGTGGTGATATAATATATACAATCGTGTAAACCGGAGTAGGTTGAATTTCAAAAAGCAATTAACATGTTACGTAAATGTATTATTGAGTGATTTAAAATATTCACTGAATAAATATGTTTGTTTATATATAAGGCATAGTAATAATGTTTTTAGATAAATCTATGACTAGAGAGACTTATAAAAATATTTTCAACACATTTTTCTAAGAAAATAAAACTAAAAATGTAATTTTGATACATTTTAAAGCCCAAATTTTAATATTGATTTACCCATAACTAATATGTATTGAGCTAAGTTGGAACTTATTTATCAAAAGAATAGCTAAAACGCTACTCACTTCTGCCATGCGAACCTATAGATAATTTAACGCCGGTTAAAATATTTTTCCTCTTAATCACAAACCATATTTAAAAAAAACCGCACTCGATACAGTGAATATCACCAACACCCCCTGAAAAAAAAACTAAAAAAAAACTTTCACAGCACTTCACTCGTCTAGTTTAAAAATAAAAGTTTAGGTCCGTCATATAATGCGCCATTTGACGTGAGCCATCGGGGTAGTATTAACTGAGTTAATAAACCTTCCCTTTTTTATGGAACAAGGTTTCAAAATTGTGTTCGTTCACATTCATCCGGTGGTCGATGAGATAAATATATATTTATACTACCAGCCGGTGTCGTCAAATTGGGCATAAAAGTATCGCGTCTTTAAGGCTGGTATAGAGGAGATATTTTCCACTTGAAAATGTTAACCGCTCTAGACCCGCGCAGCTACTGACTGGGTGGGATACAGGCCTGCCAACACGGGCACTGTGCCGCGTTGGACGAGTAGGAGTTTGAGGGGAAAGTAGGGGAGAGATAGAGGAGAAACAAAGTAGGGGGGAAAAGGTACGCCTACGTCACTTGGCCCCGAAGAAGAGTCAGCAGCCGGACCCACCAGTCTAACTCTCCCCTCACTCCCTTTTATTCTTTTTTTTTATTTTTTCTTGAGATGGGATGAACCCTACTTATATAGGTTCCCTTTTTTTCCTCTTCTGTTTCAATCATCTCCACTAGGGAAACAATTGTATTTTTTTTATTTTAGCTATTTGTTTACCTTTGATTTGAGATTCCCTAAGTAAATTTGAAAAATGACAGATAATATTTTTTTTTTAAATCTTAACTTGCTCTAGGGTGTTTTTCACTGACGGTGTTATCGATTGATCTAACCAAACTATTCACCTACTATTGTGCCTTTGATGGAAACTCAAGAAGATCGGCATCAACTGGAGAGACGAACCGAAGGTTGATAGTAAACCTGTACTTGGTACAGAGAGTTAAGGTGAGGATGAATGAGAAGAGATCAACAGAGTAAAGATAGGAAGAAGAGTTAGGCAGATTGATACTTGTATGGAGAGTGGCTTGTCAGGGACGCCCTAAAGGGAAGTGGCAATGTCAGGCTAGGAGGACGCGTTATCAGCACAATAAAATACGCAGATGATTTAGCATTGCTGACCCAAAATGAATAAGAGTTTCAGAAAATGATAGATCAGCTGGTGGAGACAAGTTGAAGATATGGCATGGAGATCAACATTGAGAAGTCAAAAGTTATGGGGATTAAAAAAAAAAACGAATAACCATTGAAAATCCAAATTGGAAAGCATGGAGCAGTTCAAGTATCTGGGGAATCTGCTGACAAAGGATGCCTACTGCACCAAGGACATTAGGTCAAGGATCACCATGGCCAATGAAGCTTTCAACAAGAAGAGGTTACTGTTGACCAACAAGTTGAGTTTGGAACTGAGGAAGAAACTGAGCAAATGTATTGCGCTGAATGGAGCAGAAACCTGGACTCTTAGGAAGATGGTAAGTATGTGCTTTGAGTGTTTTGAGACGTGATTCTGGAGAACACTTGAGAAGCTCAAGTAGACAGAAAGGGTGACAAATGAAGATGTCCTAAGAAAAATGAGCTCACAACATTTTGGATGCGATTTTTATGGACAAAGCTAACTGAATCAAACACATCCTTATGAGGAAATATCTTCTACACGACGCCGTAAAAGGCATGGATGAAGGACTGAGCTTAGAAAGGAGTATTCAAATATTGGGTGACTTGAAGGAAAGAAGAAAATTCTAGAAGCTGAAGGAGACAGAGGACAGGGTGCATTGGTTGTATAAGTTCATTGACAAACATAATGGACCTGTCGTCAGCCATAGCATATTAAATAGTAATAATAATAATGACTACACCAATTAGATTCTGCCTTAGCAAGCCTTACTAATATGAAGGAGCTTTTAAAAAATATAGATATTCTTTTAGTCAACAATGATAATATTTTACAATATTATTAGTTTTATTTTAAATATAGAAAAAATATCTATCATTAGTGACAGCTTCACATCATATGACTTGAGGTATGGATATGAAAAAATAATAAATAAATAAATATTAACTCTTTTAAATTTTCTTTTTATCTAAATCAGATTATACGTTGTCACTTACAGAGAATATTTCCGAATACCAGAAGACAGTGTCGTGTCGTGTCGTGGAAAATTGCCAGGTTGTAATAGCCCATCAATTTTTGTTTGCATTGGTTCTGACTACCCAACTAGTTTATACGCATGTGTTAGGACATAGGAAGGTAAATTAAGAGTTAATGTACTCGCACGCGCGTGTAGGAAGAGTGATAAACCGCTTTGGATAAAAACACCATCAGGAAGGTATTCGAATCACTACCTCCCGGAGGTGACCTGGCGGTCTAGGGGTAAGGTGTTGGACTTCTATTTTAGGGTTCGGGGTTCAATCCTCGGTCCCGGCACAGATTTGTCTGATTACCAAACCCTTCCTTCACCTCTCACAAGTTGTGATTAATACACTTCTTGTTAATGTGTGGAATGCCAGGCCTCCCACCGTGGTTCGGATCCCACGTTAAACTGTAGGTCCTCCATTTCATCTCACAATCACCCTACCATTACACATTAGCGTAAGTGCGTATAACCCAAACGGGTAGTAAGACGCGGTGCTAATAATAATAAACACTACCTTCCCATCATCTTAAGACTATACTAGATGAGCCTGGAATTTAACCCGTGCGTCCACCAATTGTGGGGAAGAAAAAAATAATACAGTCTTGTTAGAATATTGGAAAACATTTATTTCAATTTCACACAAAAAAAAATCTTTTTAGTTTGAGACTTAGAAGAATTTTTGCTATAAATTTAATATTATTGTTGAATAAGAGAAAAAAAAAAATGAAGGGTGGGTGGGGTGAAGGCTGGTTCCGCTGTTCACCCTCCCACAAACTACTTGTTTTCTTCGGAAAGAAAAAAAAAAAGTTCTGATCTTGACTAAGCCGTGCGGCTAGAAGGATGGTTTTACGTTGTGAAATGAAGTAAAGTTTAGGTCAATTTCGAGTTTACCACCACAAGACGGGAAAGTTTGAGAAGAAAAAAACACGGGAACTCTGCGGTCTAGGAAGCAAGAGTAAACTTGGTTTCTTAAATTAACTAAACCACCATCTTGTTTCGGGGGGTTGGGGATGGAAAGAAGGGAATAACTGGGGATAGGGAGAAAAAGGGTAGTTTACACCATCCTTTGGTTAACAGTTAGGTAAAAACTAGTTTTCTTCTTGACAAAGATAACACGTATCTAAGCTATGGCTACATGTTAAGGCCCTTGGCCCTGTCGAGTGCAAGTCTAAAATCTATCTTGTGGGATGGTGGGCGGGAAGGGGAAAGGGGTGGCATTGCGGGGCTTCATAACCGACCCAAGTATCCTTCCGTGCCAAAAAGATTAGATGGATCATGAAAACCGTAAATGGTGCTAGCTACCGGATAGTTCTTGCGGAAAAATCATACGCTTGGAAATGCAAGTATTCTCGAGAACGAGTGAAATGTTTATATTAATATTTTCAACACCTCTTCTAAGATAACGTATCAATGTTTATTAATTGTTATATTTTCTTATTTTTTGTTATGCAGCCGGCAGTTTTCTATTTAAAAATGTCAATTTTTCGATATCTGATCACTGTTAAAATTATAATGGAGGTGTGTATATAAAAGTATCAATAATCAAAATTGACCTATTCTTTAACAAACCATTTCCAAAAAGAAAATTGTAAAAAATAATCTTGAAGTTAGCCGTTTGTTTCCACGGCTCTGCATTTCCACGCCAAATGAAAAGGGCCAATCGCCTTAAGGTAATGAGTATCATTTCAGAATCGCACTAGCCTTTAAAAACAAATAAAAATTAAAAACATATCGCGTCGTAATAACTGTTCAGGTAATACGCTTATGTAGGTACTAATTAAGCTGATGGTTTTAATTACTAGGAAGGTTATATTTAGAAGAAGTGTAACCACATTTGCCTAAACACCCATTTTGATAAAAAAAAAACACATTCTAAGTGTACATCCGACCGAGATTCGAACCTCTATTTCTTTGTCATCGGCAGTCTAGTCTAGTTTACTGCGAGAGTAGCGCTTTAGACCACGTGGCCACTGAAGCAGGCCTCACCTGTACTGATTGCGCTAGGGTGTATGGGATGAGTAATATTAAATCTAGAGGACGTGTATCCGCATTTGTGTGGAGAAAGTGGAAAACCATTTAGAGAGAACCACCTTCGCCACAACCGACAAAGAATCAAACCCCGGTCTCCACGTCATTGGCAGTCCCAGTCTATTGCGAAAATTACAGATTAGACCAGGTTTCAGCAAATGGTCAATCACGATAGAGCGGTCAAATACGCAGCAACTTTCTGTCGATCACGTAAATAAACTGCATTGTCATTATGAAAGAAGATAAGGAGAAACTTCCTATATCATCTAAATTAAATAGCCTATTATTATTATTATTATTATTATTATTATTATATTAGCACCGCGTCTTACTACCCGTTCAGCACTTATGCTAATGTGTAATGGTAGGGTGATTGTGAGATGAAATGGAGGACCTACAGTTTAACGTGTGATCCGAACCAGGTGGGAGGCCTGGAATTCCCACATTCACAAGTTGTGATTAATACACGTCTTGTCGGAGGTGAAGGAAGGGTTTGGTAATCAGATAAATCTATGCCAGGACCGAGGATTGGACCCCGGAACCCACACAGAAGTCCGACACCTTTCCCTAGACCACCAGGTCACCTACAGCCTATAATTAAATTTTCATTGTATTTTGAAAATTGATTTATATGCACATCAAGAGATGGCTTGAAAATAACGAACCTATAAACTTTAGATTTTGATCCAAATCTTAATAATGAGCTCGGCTCGAAGCTCAAAATCCGAGTCATCGCAGATTCCCTTGTCCAACCTGAACAGGTAGTAAGGTGAGAGATAACAAAAATTCAACCTTTTGATATTCCTATGTATTATTCTGGGAGTGTTAATATATATTTTGTTATAATATATAAAAACTGAGCTAATAAGGTAGGTATGAGGCAGGTATAATTATAGGAAGGCCACCCACTTTACGTGAATGGTGAGTGGGAAACGGAGAATAAATATGCCCTTAGTATACCTAGTTGATGCAGAAAACACAACATTTCATCATTTGCTAAACCAAACCAGGTTAACCCAACATTTAGACCACGTGTCCATCAGGGTGGTTTTTTTTTTTTTTTTTTTTTTTATGAAAACGGAAGATTTGTTGTAATTGTTTTGAAGCGTCAGAACTGCCACTCGATTGGGGGGGTGGGGGGGGGGGGTGAATAAATCCCCGCAATGTGAGGATATCTACATTCAAGAATGTGTTTTTCCTTAATAGATTAATGTACGGGGTAAGGGGACGCGGGGGGAGGGGGGGGGGAAAACACTCGCACCGTTATACGCCTCTAATTTTTCCAATTTTCGAACTAAATTGAAACCTCCGCGGATCCGAGGCTATCCACGCCCGCATATTTCAAGGGAGACATCACAACTCAGGAATTTAAAAGATTCAGAAAACGGGTTTAATAATTTTGAAATTCAACTCCCCTCCCCCTCTCTCCTTTTTTTTTTCTCTTGGTAGAGGGTAGTGTTACCCTTAAGGGCGTAACCCCCAAGACCCGCCATCCTTTGTTCGAACCCATCGTTCAATTATTCAGCGGGACCTGTCGTTCGCCTTGTAACACCAAGGGGGAGGGTTGCTCGCTAAATTAGGAGGAAAAGGGGGTGGGGGTGGAAGGAAGTTAAAAAAGACACTGACTCCCACGAGTTGTGCCAAGTTTTCAAACACGAGAATTAAACTTGGATCTATTTTAAGTAAACGTTCATATCCGAATTACTACGGGAATAGTCTAAAGTGACAATTTATATTTATTTTAATCTTTGGTTACAGACATTTTAAGCAGGGGCTGCAATGGAGCCCAAATTGAGATGAATATTTTTACTTTAGTTTTTATGAGAAAAAAAATACTGCCCAAATAAATAAAATATTACCTCACTAGACACTTTTAGTTCGATTTTCTATACCTGATAACATCAACAAGCTTTGAATATTTGGCGCATAATTTGATCAAGACTTTTTATTTTTATTTAAAAAAAAATTAGGCCTACCAATGACGACTTAGAACATACGACTACCATAGTGAGTTCTTGTTACTAGACAGTGTCAACAAATTAGTTATAATAAGAAATGTAGGTGACCTGGCGGTCTAGGGGTAAGGTGTCAGACCTCTGGGTGGGAGTCCGGGGTTCAATCCTCGGATCCCACGTTAAACTGTAGTTCCTCCATTTCATTTCACAATCACCCTACCATTACACATTAGCGTAAGTGCGTACAACCCAAACAGGTAGTAAGACGCGGTGCTAATAATAATAATAAGAAGAAGAAATGTAGATATACATAAAGATTTCCAAATATAAAGGTAAAAGATTATAAAGTTTTTTTTCTGGTGTAACAAGACAAGTATTTCCACTTGCTGAACTTGGGTGTGTGAAACAAAATAGTGGCGCATACACCTTGAACATAGGCAACACATACAGCACGCCACGCGAACCAACACGGGCACCGCCAACACTCCCTCCCCTGACAAATACACACGATGGTGACAGCGTAGCAGAGCGGCATTGTACTGTTAGTAGTGTACTTACACCACACTCCACTTGATATGTGCTAAATATTGATGAGTTGCATACCTTCCAGGTGCATACTGTGACGAATTTTACTCCTAGTAGAACCACCCTAAGTCTTGTTCCCACGACCTGTTATATGGCAAGTCGCGAACGGCTCGTGGTTCATAGATTGACGAGCCTAACCACTCCCACGACGCGTGGTTTGCTCCACTCGTGTCTGTGGATGTGGCACACTACTGGCTCGTCATCAGACGAACCACAGGCCTTTGATGTTTCAACCATTTACCGACAATTCACGAGAACGCCCGAGCCGTAACCAAGCCAACGCGCATCTATCGGTCCCACGACTTGTGATAATGCAATCTATGAGCCGGATCCGTCCAAACACGTGCCGTGGGAACGGGCCTTAAGGCGTCGCAGACCACAAGTTAATTTCGTGGAAATACTTGTCTTCACTCTCCCAACTAATGTATAGTTTTTTTTTTACCTTGAGCTTTGAATAACTTGTACTTATATTGTATACATCTCATGTTGACCTCGGGGGTCTTGGAGTAAACTGCTCGCCTCAGAACCCAATGTTCGTGGGTTCAAACCCAGCTGTGGGTCAAAGGATTTTACTTGAGCGATAAAAATCTGTAGCACAACTTCCTTTGGAGGGGAAGTAAATCCGTCGGTCTCTTGTCGATTGTGGTATATAAAATAACCCTTGAAGGTGTGTTAAAATACCTTTACCGGTAGAATTGATAGGCCCTTTCGCTCTCGCTCATAGAACTTCATTGTGGAAGGCAACGGGGTACGGGAAGATATCACATCAATCTACTTTCGGGTTGTTGATTTTGGAAGTGTGTGTATTATATATATATATATATATATCTTCCGAAATCATATATATAATATATATAAAGGTTAGCACTAACATTGTTTTATGGATGTGAAGTGTGGGTTTGTCGGTAGAAACACAAGAAGAGCAAGGTGAATATTGTTGGAATGAGATATATGAGAAATGTATGTGGGAAAACTTTTATGAAAAGAGTAAGTAAAGAATGGGTGCTGAAGGAGTACAGTTTGAAAGGGAATCCAACAGGTCAATGTGAAAGAAGCGTCTTAAGTTAGTTTGGGCCTGTTGAGAGAATGAGTGTGGATCGAGTGACGAAGCCAATATATGAAGGTAGAGTGTGTAGTCAAAAGGAGGGGGTAGGCATGTAAGATGTGGTAAATGTTGTAGACGAATGTGTAAAAAGAGAAACATGAAGAGTTTTAAGAATGAAAGTGCATGTATGACTCTGTGTATGGATGTTGTTGAATAGAAGGAAGTATTCAAGGATAGGAAGTGTGGAGAAAGGTTAGTGAGGATGGATTAGGTACGGAGTTGTTTGTTTTTTGAGCTATATGCGCAGTTTCTTGCCTACCCCGTAAGGGAACGGACGTGATTATTAATGTATGGTATGTAACTATATGGTACATGAAATGAATGAACTATGCCAAGCACAGTTTATGTTAAAAGTTAGGAAAATAAAGTCAGAATAAGTGAAACACACTTATAATTGAATGAGATGATGTGTAGGGTTGTCAGATTTAACATTTAAAAATTTTTACCAACCGATTTAATAGACATTTTTAATTTGTTCCATTGTATAGATCTACTATGAACTTATACATAGTTTGTTTTTTTCCCTGATGAATTTATAATACGCTAGAAGCTATCCACCTATCTATAATGTTTGAGAATTATATTTGATTGAGTTTTTTACTTCATATAACATTAAATTTAAAATATAGTGTTTCACCCAGAATTTAAATATGTTCCATTCCATCGTTAATTGAACTTTTATTTAAATGGTGTGTAAAATACCTTTTAGTTAATCGAATCATTGAATAAACCATGTGTGTCAAGCTCACAAAAGATATTATATTTACGGTAAACCGGCACAAACGTTAAACAAAATTTAACTACATCATGTGCACACGCTTATATGTGTATACAATGTTTATACTTCATAAAATACATCTAGACTAAACATTTTGATCACGAATAGATACATTTAATATTATTAATATTTTATATTCTAGTTTTATGTAGTAATTTAAGATAGCTTTATTATTATTATTATTTTTATTTTTATTATTAGCACCGTGTCTTACTACCCGTTTGGGTTATACGCACTTACGCTAATGTGTAATGGTAGGGTGATTGTGAGATGAAATGAAGGACCTACAGTTTAACGTGGGATCCGAACCACGGTGGAGGCCTGGCATTCCCCACATTCACAAGATGTCTTGTCAGAGGTGAAGGAAGGGTTTGGAAATCAGATAAATCTGTGCCGGGATCGAGGATTGAACCCCGGCCGCCAGCACAGAAGTCCGACACCTTACCCCTAGACTAAGATAGCTTTAAATAAATTTGTAAAACGTTGTTTTCTAAAGATCATATATTTAGGAACATTATTCTAACTGGTAATAACGATTTTAGAGTGGAAATTAGGAAAAACTTATAGTGTGGAAATGAATACTATTACTAAGTCGCTAACTAAGTTAACATATCGCATGTTGTCAACAAATATGCGAGCAATAATAAGAATATACAAAACAATCGTCTCACTGGTTGCTCTTTATTGTTGTGAAACGTGGTCTATTACCTTAAATGACGGTGACAAATTTAGGGTGTTCGAAAACAAAGTACTTAGAAAAATATTTGGTCTAAAGAGAATAAATATCGTGGGGATTGGAAGAGGATACGTAATGATGAGTTACATAGCCTATACTCATTACCAGACATTGTTAGGGTAATGGAATAAAGCAGGCTACGGTGGGCAGGGCTTTAAGCGTGAATGGGAGGAACTAGAACTGCAAACAAGTGGGAAGAGACAATTGGGAAGAACTAGATGCAGATGGGAGGATAACATTAGTCCGGATCTGAAAGAGATAGGGTGTAATGAGGAGGACTGGATAGAACTATCTTAAGATAAGAATAGAGTGTAATGAGGAGGACTGGATAGAATTAGCTCAAGGTAGGGATAAGGTGTAATGAGGGGGACTGGATAGAACTAGCTCAAGCTAGGGATAAGGTGTAATGAGGAGGACTGGATAGAACTATCTTAAGATAAGAATAGAGTGTAATGAGGTGGACTGGATAGAATTGGCTGGAGATAGGGATAGAACTAGCTTGAGATAGGGATAGAGTGTAATGAGGTGGACTGGATAGAACTAGCTCAATATAGGGATAAGGTGTAATGAGGGGGACTGGATAGAACTAGCTCAAGGTAGGGGTAGTGGGTAACGAGGTTGAATTGAGATATATTATCAAGTCTCAGTCTCTTGCGATAGTGAGTGACGCCTTAGACCTAAGTGGGTATACCTTGTTGTGACAGTGATGTCAGCAAGCTGTCATCATGAGAGGGTAAGGAGGGGGTGTTAGAAGGCGAGAGGATATCATCATTGTGCATGACATGTGTAGTTACAGAGCTGCCGGGAGCCCATTTGACCACAGCACAACGCCCCCCTCCCCCACCCGCGACATCCTGAAACCCATACATTATGAGATCACAGCCACCTTCTGCTATTTTTCCCTCGCCGACCATATCTTGACTGCCAAATAAAACAGGATTTATTCAAGTTTATGTATCACAGTCTCGCGGAATAGATCATTTACGATAAACCTTTTGGCAGAAATCGAGCTTTGTCTAACTATTTACTTTAATTTGACCCCTTGGAGAAAAAGTATCGTGATCTTTGAAAAAATTATAATGGAGATTTTGATAAATGTCGACGTTCTATGACCCCTTGAAACCGAAAAAGTAGTTTTAACGATGCTGTCTGTCTGTCTGTCACTCAGACTAAAGACGAAGCCCTTTTACCCAACCTGCTAAAACTTTGTATCAAGGGTTATATTACTGTTCCCCCCGAGGAGTTTTTGGAATTAAATATCTAGCCCTAAAACTAAGGGTAGTATACTGAAGGGGAAAAATGGAGAAAAAAAATTGTTCTTTAAATCTCCTCTGACGATTTTGATCAAACTTTGTATTTAAACGGTTTTTAATCTCTATAAATAAAATTGCTATTTTTATTTTCGCATGCAAATGATTTTGAATGTACTTTGCATAAGCAGAAATTCTCAATTTTTTTCAAATTTCTGCAAATTCTTGTGATTCAAAACAACTTTTTGTAAAGATGTACTACTATTAAATTTGTTTTTTATTTGGAATATGTTTTTATAAAGTCATTAATTTCTGAGCTATAAACAAACATATTATATAACTTTTTATGGAGATCTTTGAAATTGAGATGGATTTTTATGCTCTTTGGTGGACAGAGATATTCCTCTTTTTTCAATGTTTCTGTAACAATGAATACTATTTCATTTTGGCTCTTTGGTGAAGTGTTTTTATAACAATGTATATTATTTTGTTTCACAAATCTTACAAGTTTTTAGTAAATATATTTTTTAAGACAAATGGCAAAGAAAGTCGGTGCGATGCTCTGTACCATTTATTTTATTTCTTACATTTAATTAGAATATATTTAATTATTTATCTAAAATATTACAGCAACACCCAATCATCCTATTTAAAAAAAAATTTAGCACCCCATCTTACCACCAGTTTGGGTTACACGCCTATCTACTAGTTACGCTAATGTGCTAGGAATGAGGAAGGTTGAATTTAGAATAAATTTACCCGCATTTGCGTGGAGAAATAAAGTGGAAAACTATCAAGGGTAATAAAAACCCACCATCAGTGCACTCAACTGGGATCGAACCCCGATCTTCCGTCTTCGTCAGATTAGTAGAACACGTGAGTAGCGCGTTAGACCATGTGACCACCAAGGTGGGTGATTGATTTGATTCTTGACAAAGGTCGTTAAGATATTTGGATCAAGTTAAAAATATATTCTTATCCACGAAAAAAAAACACAATTAAAATAACGGTTTCCTTTATTTTAGTACTGAAAACAGTCACAAGACCTCTAGCACCTCAGCACTGAAACAAACAGGGCCTCAGGACCCAATGTTCCTGGGTTCAAACCCAGCCGGTATCGACGGATGTTTCTTGAGCGAAAACAACCCGTAGTACAACTTCCTTCGGAGGGGAAATAAATTCGCCTGTCCCATGTCGATTGTGAGATGTAAAAGAACCCTGGAAGGTATGTGAAAATACCTCTCCCGGCAAAATTGGTTGGTTATTTCGCTATCGTTCATGGAAATTCTTATGTGCTGACGTAATCATTCAGTTTATGAATCCACCGTTTAATACTTCAAATATATTTTTTTTTAAAGTAAACGGAGTTTATGAACGACACAATGAAGAACCATAAATAAAATCAATAAACATTATTATAACTTAAATAAAACTTAATGCCCGAAAAATATCTAAGTCGGTAGCTTGTCTGACCACTGAGCTAAGAGTCACGGGTTCATTTCCTGGCATGGCGGAAAAAATTTATAGTTGGTGAAATGTGTGTTTACCCTTTCACGGTGATAAATTAACGTTCGTGGACCGGATGTTGTGCCAGTCCTGGTCCTAAGTTTATTATAAGGTATATAAAGCTAGGACAGGTCTAGCAAGCCAATAGTGGAAAATATATGGCTTGGATAAAAAACTGGAAACATTGATGAATGTAAAAAATAAAACTTGGTAAAGAGAAGTTGTGTAGGGACATTACATTAAGTATATTAATGATAAGGAAGTTGCTTGAACAACTCTCAAAATTTGGCTGTACTTTAGTGATTACGAACTCAAATTTGGCAAATCTGATCTTAGCTGCGGATACGACGTGTTAAGACTGGCCTGCTCATGACGGGGAGATCTGGGCTAGAATCCCGATCAGGTCTACTGAAGGGTGATTTTTCCTAAATGGTTTCCCACTCTCCTTCCACGCAAATTCGGATATATTAACTCTAAAATTCTTCCTTCCTCATCCCAAACTCATTAGAGGAATTATTATATATATGCTTATAACATGGACAGGTAATAGGACGAGGTGATATAAAAAAACAAGACCACAAAAATCGAAAACGTTGTAGTACCTTATTTGAGAAGGGAATAATGGAAAAGGGATGGGGGGGGGGGGGGGGGTGCGGCATTGAGTGGCCACCAAAAACCTTTTGTCGATGATTCTCAAAACCTATCACCCTACCTTAAAAAAAAATAGTCATGTGAGGTTTCTCTTTGAAAAAGGAATAGTGACATGAAATAAATTACATCCGATTCTACGTGTTGGGTTGAGGAGGGGCAGGATGGTGAGGGGAGGGGGGTAGAGGTTCTGAAAGAAGAATAAAATAAACGAGTAAATCCACTCTGGCCCCCGGAACACTCCAAACAATAATTTTTCAAGTATAAAGCTCATTTACTTAGTTGTAAGAAAATATACTCGTGTGGAAATAAGAAGACATTGAGGTTTCAAAGAAATGGGTTTTGAAAATGAAGGGTGTGGACAAAAAATCAAACAAGTCACTGTTTTAAATAAAAATAGTTTAAATATGCTTGGTGGATTAAATAGCAAGGCTATTTATTATATTTAATAACTTGCCTCAACTAAATATTGTTTATTACCCCGTCTAGCAATACCCGTTGGGACTATACGTTTGTGTACTAATTACACTAATGAGTTTAGGGATTAGGAAGGTAATAGTAATAGGAAGTGTACCCACATTTGTGGAGAGTGAGAGTGGAAAACAACACCCGACTGAGAGTCGAACCTCGATCTTACGGTTATAGGTCAGTCAAGTCCAAGGGTGATTCCAGGCCCAATTGTCGAGGGATGGGGTAATTTGCTTTCATAATTTTTCCTAAATTATTAATTTAATAATTTCAATTAATCATGATTTGTATTTATAGTAATTTTGATGGTAATAATATTGTTTGTTTTAAAAATAATTTTAATTCATAGGCTATTATAATAATATAAATAGGACTTATAAGAAAAAAAAATGATTAAGAAAATGTATCTGATAGTTTTTTTGAGGTATTTATCGTGCGCTTTTTGAACCGAATTATTATATCATGACACGATAATTTTCTATGAGCGTAAACGAAAGGGCTGGGAAAGGTATTTTCACATCGCACACTCGAAATGGGACTGATGGTTTTACTTCCCCTCCAAAGAATATTGTGCTGCGGCTATTTATCGCTCAAGAAAAATACCTCAACCCCGGCTGGATTTGAACCCACGGTGAGCCCTGTACCCTGAGATCACCAAGGTCGGCAACTTACTAACCAATTACCTTCATTACTTACATTGTTGTAGAATCTTTAAAATTTTACTTAAAAAAAAGTTTAGGATTAATCCCTCAAAATAAAATTAAATCATGACCTTTTTTAAATAAATACTTTTATTTTTATTATTTTCAGATTTCGACAGAGGATTTCCCTTTAATTTCCCTCCAGAATACTATGAAGGCCACATTTTCAGTGAGCGTGGGCCGCATGGTGGACTACATTGGATTAGAGCATCTAGATTCTAGGTGTTAGTCACTCTTTACAACATTAAGGTATTGTTTTAATTCCTTTTTTATTATTTTATAATATCCGGGGGGGGGGGGTGTAGATTCACACCATCTCCCCCGTCCCTTTCGATCCACCACTGGCAAAGTATATTTGTGAGAGTGATGACGCCTTAGTCTGTTCAACCACCTCGGCAGTTTTGATATTGAAACTCACCACACACACACTATGAAGTAGAGGGAATATATCTCTAATTTTAAACAAAAACAAATATAAATTGATTTATTATAAATGTGATTTAACCGGTTCTCTCCCCACAGGTTAAGCCCAAATAGGTTACACACAAAAGAAGAAAGAATGATAAATTGAGTGCTAAAGGTACGCATGCGCAAGGCGTGAGTTCTAGTAGGTTGAGGGGGGAGGGGGGGTAATAGGAGGAGAGGAGTTCGCCTCGTTTCACCTAGTTTTATTACTGGCCCATGGTCTACCCCGGGATTAGGTAATACCACATACAAAAAAAAAAAAAAAAGTGGTCAAAGTGAGGGGTGAAAGTTCGTGACTCAACAGTTTTTTTTAAATGTTATAAATAAATGAAGAGATAATTAATTTCATTTAAAACAAATGAAGCTTCATTATTTTTTTTACACTTGTAAGGTTGTTTTTATACATTGGTAACTACTGGATCAATATATATTTTATTGTTGCGGGGGTTTTAAGTCTTCATTCACGGCCTGTCAAAATTACTGTATACTGATCCAGAAGGTCCCGGGCTCGATCCACGTTGTTTCTAGATTGTTCTGTGAAGCACTGGATATGGAAACGGGGGGGGGGGGGGGGGTTCAACCTCTTGAGGACAAAATGAGGAACTACTTGATAAAAATAAGTTGCAGTTCCAGTCTAGGGAACAAATATTAACGGCCGCAGGACTGGTTGTGTTGACCACGTGACACCCTCTATTATAAAAGATGTTGGCACTATCTTCACGAACAGATGGCAGCTGCCAAGCCGGTATAGCCTGCTTGCGGGCTGATTCCATGGAGTATGGAGATTTCCTCTATTTTAATCCCCCCTGGAATTGAACCAGTGTTATCTGAGAATTAAATCGGGCTCCCCTTAACCACTCGGTCAGTTGGTTGAGGGTGACCGGTGAATAGTAAATGAAGTCCTATTACGATACCTGTAATCATTCGACACAAACCTGTCAGCGGACGAATGGAATAGTAGAGGAGGTTTAGGGGAATGGGGGGGGGGGGTGAAGCGGTGGACGCCTGCAGCGCAACTAATTTGAATTTGGAACGTGCAGGACTAATGACGTAGCGGAGCGACAGCGGGACGTCACCACTTGTTAATGACGCTGTGTCGTCATAGGTCGTCCGGTTTGGAATGACGGGCGTCGGAGGGTTTGAACACATTTTTTGTGTTTTACCATTCAACCTGACAGAGTGGAGAGCAGTGATGGGGAGATAAATACAGTCTAAGTCTCTTATTAAGGCGGGGGTGTAGGGGACGCGAGTTAAGGAGGGAGTTTTCTTTTACCGGTTTTATAGCACAATACTTACTTTGCTCGTTGGGGGCTCCACCTCCGAACCCCCAATGACCAAACTTGTGGATCTACCTTCAGTATACCTTGTCATGAAACAAACCCCGACCTTTACCTTAGTTGGTAATTCAGTATCTCTCGAGATTGACGTTTTATACGGTGCAACCATCAATATGGGTAGATTTTAAAGTTGTATACACAAACTTTCATTGATCGACCCCACCAATGACTTTTCTTTTCAAGTGGATGTAAACTAATGTAATTCCAGAGCCGTTTTTTGATAGGTCTTACCGTTTAGCCACAAGAGACCTCCAAAGAAAGGTCCGAACCGACTTTAAAGTTGCTCCGCCGTTTTGAACTTTTTTCCGAGGTTAAAAATTACTATTTTTTTAAAAAAATTTTGTAATTTTCCGTCGGTTACAGGCTAGAAGCAGTAAGTTTGTCAAATTTCAAGTTTCTAGCTCATTTGAAAGTGGGTAAACATTAATGTCAGTGAGTGAGTCAGCCATGTGGCTTTATAGTATGGTGATATTTTTTTCAGTGTATTGCTCCAGTAGAAACATGTAAGCTTAATTTCCTCCACATGGTGATATCAACAGTTGTTGAATATCTGTAAAGATGTCCAGAACTTCTGTGCTTGGGTCCGGGGTTCAATCCCAAGTAAAATGAAGAGACAGCCTCAAACCAGCACTAAGTTATGTAAAATTTTGGTTACCTAAACGATAAAATCAAAAACCACCACAAATGAAGGAATAGGAAAGTGATAAAGAATGAAAAAAAATTACAAAGATTAGTACCAATGAAAGTTTAAAGATTAAAATACTTTTCACTGCTCAAGACATCTCGTGTATAACAGATCTGTTTCCATCCAATTCCCGTGTAGTCTTCCGGAAACCGTATATACCTTGAATGCGGAAAAAAGGTTTTCAATAAACAGTAAAACAATATAGTAGGATTTTGGTAGGAGGAGTCTTTTATGGGGTTATTTTTTTTATAATTATTGATAACTAGAAATTCCGAACGGCGTTTCCCACTATGGTACAATAATTATACAAGCCCTCCCCCCCACCCCCCATATGGTGCCCGAATTCAAATGGAAACGTTATCTTTGAAACGTAATTCTAAACTACATTAAAAATATGTTCTTAAAATTTGTTCTTAAAAATTTGTCAAAACTAGCTTAATTAAAAAGCTAATTAAAAATTTTAAAATCCGGCTTCGGGGTGCATTTGGATCCCCTTCCGTCCACCTAAGTTAAGTTATGTTAAAAATGTCAGATCTCTGCGTGCCATAGATTTGGCTGAACATAGTACACATAAAAACACACGAACACTTCCTTTTATCAGTATAGATGTATAGATGTATAGATATCAGTAATATAAGTAATCAAAAGTGACAGCTCCATATCACATGAGTTGACACATTTGTGAATACGTGAGTGTAGATCTTTTCTATCTGCCAGATAAGGTTCTTCCTATGAAAATTGGATTGTAATATAGAGTAAACTACGTGGGATAAAATTCAAACCGTTTCTTTGCCTCCCATTTGTTTGTTCTTTTGTTCTTTTAAGAGGCATAGTTTTTATTGGAAAAGAGTAAGGTGTACCAATGAAGAAAACCCCATAAGTTTTTACCAATATAAGTTTGTATAGATTTAATGGGCAATCTTTGATCATACATCTCGATTATTGACTACAATGAAAATCGGTTACCTGGTGGTCTCGGGGTAAGGTGTCAGACTTCTATGCTGGCGGCCGGGGTTCAATCCTCGGTCCCGGCACAGATTTATCTGATTACTAAACCCTTCCTTCACCTCTGACAAGACGTGTATTAATCACAACTTGTGAATGTGTGGAATGCCAGGCCTCCACCGTGGTTCGGATCCCACGTTAAACTGTAGGTCCTCCATTTCATCTCACATCACCCTACCATTACACATTAGCGTAAGTGCGTATAACCAAATGGGTAGTAAGACGCGGTGATAATAATAATACAATGAATATCATATTGGTAGAAATTCGGAATTACTTCATGTTAATTATTTAGATTAAAATTCTGCACTTTGAATATTTTTGAAAATAAGTTTAGTATAATTCTGGGAATCGTTCCACGTTTTAAATAAATGGATAAAACTATATTTACTTACATCCATTACCGTTTCCAGCCTGTGGTCTGGATCAGTTTTTAATTAAAGCCATATATTTTCCACTGCCGGCTGGCTAGGATACACAACAACCAGTCTCCAGCCGTTAATTTATCATTGTGAAAGGGTAAAACCACATGTCACCAATAATAAATTTTCGGCCATGCCAGGAATCGAACCCGGGGCCCTAACTGAGTAGGCAGACACACTACTGACAGGAGCCAAGGAGTCAAAATGAGATAAAATCATATACAAGATTGAAATTTTTTATTATTTCATTAAAACTCATAAAAAATTCAATTTTTACATACACATATTTAATATTTACAGATATATGTTAAAAAAAATATCACTGCGTCTTACTACCCGTCTGGGTTATACGTTTATGTATTATTTACACTAATGATTTTAGAGATTAGTCCAACGTCTTAGTTTGGTCGGTAGCATGTTTGCCTACTGAGCCAAGGGTCCCGGGTTCGATTCCTGGCATCGTTGAAAATAGATTATTGATGAAATTATGGGCTTACCCTTTCACATTAATACATTGACACCCGCCTCTGTGGCGCAGTTGGCTAACGCGCTAGTCGTATAGAGCTCGACTGCTAAGGATGGGGAGATCGAGGTTCGAATCTCGGTCGGGTGAACTGGGGGTGGTTTTTCCTAAATGGTTTTCCACTCTCTCTCCACGCAAATGCCGGTTCACTTCCTCTAATTCAACCTTCCCAATTCCTAATCCATTAGCGTAATTAATACTTAATGCGTATAACCCGAACGGGTAGTAAGACGCGGTGCTAAATAAAAAAAAAACTATTCCAGCAGAGGTTTGAATGGCCTTATCTCTGGATCCATTGAACATAGGTATGTTCATAGGGACTTTTTATGTTGTTTTGAGGTCCACTATTCACACCCCAGTTACTTCCTACATAAATAGGAACTTCTAGTATACTGAAATAATGTGTAATTACCAAAACAGATGGTGCTATTTACTTCTTAACTTTAACAAGGGGAACTAATGTTGGATGAACATTTTGAACAATTCACATTTATACATGATAACCTATAAGACTTGATTCCAAAAACAATCTAATGTTTTTTTATATAATATTTAACTCTTGTTGTTTAACATCGTAATTTTAGCATATTTAACTAGAATATTATTTGATTTGATAATTATTCAAAATTTCGCGAATAATATTTGCTTCGAGCCAAGATTTAATCCAAAGAAACATATGGTCTGCAGACGTCTAAAGATCACAAATACCCATAAAAAAAAATTAACATTAAAATGTTTCAACTTTTATCAAATATATAAAAAGTTCACTCGCAAAAGGGTTGTTATATAATTTTATATAACTATTTTGCTGCAATGAAAATGAGAGTCAAACTTGCATTCTGTTTACTATAAATCAATTAATTTAAAAGTAAAAAAAGATGGTCAAGGCTGTAGGTATATTATATTGTATCTAACGCTACCAGTCCCATGATATATATTGTATCTAACGCTACCAGTCACGTGTTATATTGTATCTAACGCTACCAGTCACGTGTTATATTGTATTTAACGCTACCAGTCACGTGTTATATTGTATTTAACGCTACCAGTCACGTGTTATATTGTATTTAACGCTACCAGTCACGAGTTATATTGTATCTAACGCTACCAGTCACGTGTTATATTGTATCTAACGCTACCAGTCCCATGATATATATTGTATCTAACGCTACTAGTCACGTGTTATATTGTATCTAACGCCACCAGTCACGTGTTATATTGTATCTAACGCTACCAGTCACGTGTTATATTGTATCTAACGCCACCAGTCACGTGTTATATTGTATCTAACGCTACAGTCACGTGTTATATTGTATCTAACGCCACCAGTCACGTGTTATATTGTATCTAACGCCACCAGTCACGTGTTATATTGTATCTAACGCCACCAGTCACGTGTTATATTGTATCTAACGCTACCAGTTACGTGTTATATTGTATTTAACGCTACCAGTCACGTGTTATATTGTATCTAACGCTACCAGTCACGTGTTATATTGTATCTAACGCTACCAGTCACGTGCTATATTGTATATAACGCTACCAGTCCCATGATATATATTGTATCTAACGCTACCAGTCACGTGTTATATTGTATCTAACGCTACCAGTCACGTGCTATATTGTATATAACGCTACCAGTCCCATGATATATATTGTATCTAACGCTACCAGTCACGTGTTATATTGTATCTAACGCCACCAGTCACGTGTTATATTGTATCTAACGCTACCAGTCACGTGTTATATTGTATCTAACGCCACCAGTCACGTGTTATATTGTATCTAACGCTACCAGTCACGTGTTATATTGTATCTAACGCTACCAGTCACGTGTTATATTGTATCTAACGCAACCTGTCCATGAGGCCAAGCTACCGAGGTATCTGAGGTAAAAATATTCCATCGTGTGTGAATGATTAGAACAACACACGCGAACCACCAAACCTACCTGAATTATTTGTTTTTCTCTCTCGCCATCGGCGGGAACACGAGCTTAAACAAGCAACAAACACGCTATGACATTCGACAGGAAAAACACTAATAATTAATGAAGACATGCGTCTAAAGAAGAAAAAAAAATACCCACATACACACACCAAATAGACGATTATTGATCATCCTGTACATAGGCGGCAAAACAAAAACAAAACGGCGAGCGCTCGATTCAGTAAAGAAGGTTACCCAACAGAAAGTAATCCTTTCACTCAGCGTACATAATTGTTTTTTGTGTTTGTCCGCCATGATGTCATGAATATCTTCGAGATTATTTTTGTTTTAATCTCTCTATCATTCGAGTTACCTGCATAATTATATTATTATTATTATTATTATATTATTATATTATTATTATTATTATTATTATTAGCACCACGTCTTACTACCCGTTCAGGTTATACGCACTTATGCTAATGTGTAATGGTAGGGTGATTGTGAGATGAAATGGAGGACCTACAGTTTAACGTGGAATCCGAACCACGGTGGTGGCCTGGCATTCCCCACATAATTATATTAATGGGTTACAGATGAGAAGTATAAAATCGAGAGAAAGTGTACCAACTATTTGCGCATAAAAGGAAGAGTGGGATAATAAATAAAAAGCCCTTAGTACACCTTACCAGGATTAAAACCGCGATCTTTCTCTTAACGATGCCAGGCCTCCACCGTGGTTCGGATTCCACGTTAAACTGTAGGTCCTCCATTTCATCTCCCACACAATCCCCCTACCATTACACATTTGCGTAAGTGCGTATAACCCGAATGGGTAGTAAGACGCGGTGCTAATAATAATAATAATGATAATAATTTACGAGGGGGGGCGCGTCACTATCGTAGTAGACTTAAATGTTATTATTACTGTTTATTTAAATAAACTTCATAGGGAATCATGGCGAGCTCGAACTATCCAATATTTTAACTAGCCATGTCCTACTGTACAAGCAAAATCTGTAGTGTGACAGTAAATAAGTTTGTGCGCACCTCTAATGTGACCACACCCTTAAAAATCCAACAGCAAGAAATGTAATCTGTTACAAAGACAAAAGGACTCCTGTTCACACGACAATCTATAGTGCGTTCACAGTAAGGTTGATCTTCTACAACAGTTGAAGGAATTAAAACAATAATATTTCATATCCATTCGCCTGTTATATGTAATAATTACGCTAATGTTTTAGAGATGTAGAAGGTTAAATTTAAAGAAAATATACCCTAATTTTCGTGGGTATGGAGTGAGGAAAACCATTTAGAAACAAAATCGGTACACCTGACCGGGATTAAAACCTCAATTTCATCTTTGCTTAGGCCACAATTTATTAAACTTTATTTTATTAACAACCCCTTTTTACTATACAAAATTATTAACGATCCACTTCAGTGACCGGATGGTCTAACGCGCCACTGTCATATTAGATTGGACTGATGATGGCGGGGTGATCGGGTCTCAAATCCCGGTTGGGTGTACTGTGTATGGTTATTAATAAATGATTTTTCACTCTCCCTCCATGCAAATGCGGGCATAAGTCCTAAAAAAATACAACCTTCCTAATCAATAAAACTTATAGCGTGGTTAATACGTTATCGTATTACCCGAACGGTTAGTAAGCTGTTGTGTTAAAGAAACAAGAAAATATATTTATTTTTAATTTAAGCACCCCCTAAGATATCCTCGCGTACCCCAGATTGAATAACACTGCCTTAGACCATGCAGCCACGAGTCTGGGTTACTGTAATGTTAACAGGTATGTTGATGTGTTTTTTTTTAAGAGTTTTAAGTTGCATTGTGTGCTAACAAGATTTCTCTTAGGTTGGCCCCAAGGTCAATCTTGGGGGTGAGTGGTTTGTAAATTAGAGTCCGCGTGGAGAGAAAGGTTAGAAGAAGGGCTTCCCATTGAACTGGACAGAAAGCGTTATCCGACATAAAGGAACCACGTTGAAGATTATTAACATCAAAGTGGTTTGATCCGAGGGCACATCAGAACCAAGGAAAGAACTATTTTATTTTGCTCTCTCTAATATTATTTGTTAGCACCTCCTCTTACTACCTGTTTAGGTTATATGCATATATGATCAGTTACTCTAATGAGGTATTAATAAGGAAGAAAACATTTTATAAGTAACCTACCTGTATTTGTGAGAATGGAGAGTGAGAAACCGCTTAGAAAAAAAAAGGAAGAAGAAAAACCTCAGTAGACTCGATCGGTATTCACACTCCAATCTCCCTGTCATCACCAGGCAAGTCTTAACACGAGAGTGACACCTTAGACCGTTCAACCACTGAAGCGAGCTACTCTGTTCTCGTCTCTAAACTACGGCAGACTCTTCCGAGTAATACTCAACCATGTACGACGTGTGGCATTTTTTTTATAACTGTGTCTTATTACCCGTTCGGGTTATACAATTTTTATTTACTAATTATGCTAATGAGTCATGGATGTGAAAGGCTGAATTTTAACTATGCGTACCCGCAATTACATGAAGGCAGAGTGGTAAACCATTTAGAAGAAACCGCCTTTAGTGCACCAGACTCTGATTTAAGCAACAATCTCTCTGAAAATCGGTAATCTAGTCTATTGTGAGAGTTGACACACTTAGAGCTTAGACCAAGATGGAACTATTTCAATTCTATTTTATCCTTCATAATCTGGTGACTTGGTAGTAAGGTTTATTTAAATATAACATTAGAATGGAACTGAATGAGATAGGGCGTAATGAGGTGGACTGGATGGAACTAGTTCAAGATATGAATAGCAGGAGTTATTTTGTAAGTGCGGCAATTAACTTTAAAGTTCCTAGGGTCATAGAGTAAATCCCTTTAAATCCTTTTTAAATGTGAAGTAAGATAAATTACACGTGATATCCGGCGACCTAGTCGCACAGGAAGTAAAACCAAATAACATAATCATCATAATCACGTTTTTTGGGTGATACAACTTCTCGTCAATCAGAAAAATGTCCAAAGTTACCGTGAATCGACTATATATATAGCCCAAACAAGGCTTAACACTCGGATATGGATGGTATGAATGGGTTTACTACCCCCCCCCCCATTTCTCCCCCCCCCCACCTCCTTCTAATTTGAAATGAGAACGGTAAAAGGGGAGCCAACATTAGCAATTTGTAACTAGTTGTTTGTGGAAAGGAGGAAAACGTTTATTTAGCGAGTAACGCTTTTGTCGCACGCGGTTACAGCGGAGTGTTGTTAGTTGCAGAAATAATTATCAGTATAAATCAGCGGCCGACCTGAGTTCTAAGAGGTGAAAAAGGGTTAAGAAGTTAAAAGTAGAACAGTGCCTTGTGAAGGCACGTCGTAAAATATGGCAAAGAGTTCGGTTAAAATATTACACGAGACCCCATTTAAACACATTTTCTCTTTCTACACGTTTGGTTGAAAAATGATTTCTAATTAACATTTTATATATTAAAAAAATGTACTTTTGATTTATAAATATTTTTGAACATTACATTTATGAGTAATCACTACTGTATCATTGAAATAAATAATTAGCAAGGTTAAATTTTAAATTATTTTCACCGCGTTTTAGTTATAAGCGTAGGCCTGCAGTAATTACACTACTGGAATAGGAATGAGGAAGGTGGGGTACTCGCATTTGCTTGGAAGGAGAGTGGGAAACCATTTAGGAAAATTAACCCTGAGCTGGTTTTGAAACTATTAATCAAAAGAGTGACTGGCGTGTTAGTCCATGTGAACATCGATGCGTGTAAAATAAATAATCAATATTTCCTTTTGTTTAGAACTGAGTCTTACTACCCGTTCGGGCTACATGCTTTAGTACTATTTACATTAAAGTGATACGGATTAGGTAGTTAGAATTTATAAGAAGGGTACCAGCATTTGCGTGAAAGGATAGTGGTAAACCATTAGGCTAATTTCATCCTTAGTACACCCGACAGGATTGAACCCCGATCTCCCCGTCATAGAAAGTTTAATCTTTTGCGATAATGATGCCTTAGACCACGCGACCACCGAATTGGGTTAATATTTCATGATTAATATATTATTTGTGGCAATATTGGTGTTACGTTGTTAAAATTTGTTTAACTAAATAAAAAAATTAATTCTAAAATAAAAACTTTTATCTTACTGTAGGACTACACATACATATTTTTTAAATAATTTCTAACGCATGCCAGTTGTCTCACGGTATAAGGCATCAGTTTCGCAATAGACCGGACTATAGACGACCTAGAGGCCGAGGCTAGAATATTGACCTGATACATAGATGTGATTTTACACTCGTATCACCCGCCTCGGTAGCGTAGTTGGCTAACGCGCTAGTCGTGTTGAGCTCGACTGCTGAGGACGGGGAGATCGAGGTTCGAATCTCGGTCGGGTGAACTGGGGGTGTTTTTTTCCTAAATGGTTTTCCACTCTCCCTCCACGCAAATGTGGGTTCACTTCCTCTAATTCAACCTTCCCAATTCCTAATCCATTATCGTAATTAGTACTTAAAGCCTATAACCCGAACGGGTAGTAAGACGCGGTGCTAATATTATATTATTAATATTATTATATTACACTCGTATCACTTTGTTTATCCCTTTTCTTCACGCAAACGTGGGTACACTTCTTCTAGTTAGAACACCTTCTTATTCCCTCCAATTGAAAAATATTTATAACGCAATTATTAAATTTAAAAATAAATCTAGTTGCTTTATCTGAGCGTGCAATAAAAAAACTCATTTTAAAAAGAGTTTTAAAAAATTAAGTCCTACGTACAACATTTAAAAATGATAATTATACAATTTAAAAACTTTATTTTAAATGTCGCGGTGACCTGGTGCTCTAGGGGTAAGGTGTCGGACTCCTGTACTAAGGTCCGGGGTTCAATCCTAGGTCCCGGCATAGATTTATATGATTACCAAACCCTTCCTTCACCTCTGATAAGACTGTATTATCAAACTTGTGAATGTGGGGAATGCCAGGCTTCCCCGTGGTTCGGATCCCACGTTAAACTGTAGGTCCTCCATTTCATCTCACAATCACCCTACCATTACACATTAGGTAAGTGCGTATAACCCTAACGGGTAGTAAGACGCGTGATGATATAATAATATAATATTTAAATGTCAAACTACTTGACTTAATAATCAGGTATTATTTTAAAATATCCAATTAAATGAATAATAGTTGGGTATTTAAGGATGGAAAAAGAGAGGATGCCAACGAAAATGTTGGAAAAGAAGTATGTAGGGAAAAGACCACAAAGGAGGCCAAGAAAGAGAAGGGAGGAGCAGATAACAGCAAGTGTGCAAGTGAAAAGAAGGAATGGTGGAAGAATAGAGGAAGATGGAAGCATTTAAATAAACTGATCCGTTCACAGACTGGAAATAGTTGATGATGATGAGTACGTATTTATTTAAAATTAAAATGTGTAATTCATGCATGCTTGCATTTAAAATAGATAAAATAGCGCGCTATCCAATTAAACTTGGATGCACGCTAGATTTACCATATTTAATTAGAAATTATCACACTCAGAACCATCACAAACAAGTTAATTATCTCTCATTAAAATACAAATTAATCGTTAACACATATATATTTTCACCACTGAACCTGTACACGTTTTTTTTACGACCCTTATGTCAGTCCGCGGAAAATATACGACTTCAAACTCCTCCCCCCTAATCCCGCTGCTGCCCCTCTACGCCCTTCAACGTTACTCAAGGCCTGTAAAATTATATTTACAAGTGAAATACTTTTTATTATTATTTTGAGAAAAAATAAAATTGTGTATTCAACGAAACGTCATAAAACATAATTATAAGAGAAGGATTTGTTTTATTGCTTTGCTGAGTTTGCAGACAAAATGGCGGGTGGGTAGCTTGCAAAATTACGAAATGGTAAGAAAGTGGGCGAGGTTTCAAATGCAGATATTTCTCCTTCTTAACGAGTAGTGATTTATTTCTTACATCCGTTGTTTAAAAAGTCTCGAATAAGGTTGTAAAAATGATTCTAACATGATTTCTTAAATGTTTTTTTTATTATTTTGGTTGGGGAAAAAAAATTTAGTTAGTTAATTTTGGCTTTGAAGTAGACTTTGTTGGGAAGCTTCTCTATTATTTTCATTTTATATGACTACATGAAAAATAGTCCGCCTCGGTAGTCTTGGGGTAAGTTCTCTTCTCAGGTCCAGATGTTCGTGGGTCAAACACAGTTGAGGTCAGTGGATATTATTTGAATGCATAAAAATACTTAGTACAACTTCCTTCGGAGGGGAAGTAAAGCCGTCGTCGGTCCCCCATGTCGATTGTGTCATGTAAAAAACCCTGATAGGTATGTGTGAATACCTTTGCCGACAGACTTGGTAGGACCTTTCACTCTCGCTCATTAGACACTCATTGTGTAAGGTAACTGGTAGCCACCACAATTCCTGAACTCCTTAGTAACATAGGATTTCTACCAGATAGTGCTGAAGACACTAACCAATCATAGGGCTGAGTGTATACCCAAGTTTGGATGGATGAAAATCACAGCAAACCAAACTTCGGGATGTTAACGAAGAAGATAGTATAAAAATAACATTTCGATATTTATTGAAGATTTAATTATGTTTAGTAAAATAAAAATAAAGTTCGATAGCTTTTGCTAAATTTTTTTTTTTTTTTTTGCTTTCCATGTAAAGATAAATAGAACCTACTTTAATCGTGTAAATTTTCGACCACGAGAGTTTGATGAATTTTGACGTTTTATGTGCCCATGATCTCAAAAACTTGTCTCACATTATGTCTGTCTGTCTGTCTATATGTTCTTGACGCTGCAGCCGAAAGGGTTGATGAATTTATTTGAACTTAATATTTATCTATACTTATAAAATAACATGTCCTGACTGATCTGACTGACTGACTGACTGATTCATCATCGCCGAGCGCAAACTATCAAGGCTACAAATGAAATTCGGACTGTATATTCATTTTGTTATGTAAGGCACCCACTAAGAAAGGATTTTAGAAAATTCCACCCCAAAGGGGTCAAAATAGGGATGATAAATAGATAATATGTATGAAAGTCCGTCATTTTGAAAGTTACATAAACAAAATTTTGTATTTCGGTTATTGACGTAAAACAAATAAATACGTGTTTCAGGAATTTTGGAAATTTTATTTAATAAGGGATGAAAAAGGGGGTGAAAGTTTGTATCGGACTTGCATTATTTTTGATCTGAGGTCAAGTTATGGTCATCAACGTAACGTAATATTTTAAATTAATCTGTAAATACATATGTATATTTTCGTTTTGTATATAATCAACTTCCACGCGAGCAAAGCCGCGGGCAACAGCTATCTAGTATGTTATATGATCAGACCTTGAAGCTCCATTTTAATGTTTACGTAAATTTAGGGCATATTACAAGTGAATTTTTAAATTAAAAATGTTTCGAAATTGGCAAAAAAAAATTAGTTTGCACAAAATAGATACCTGAAGTATCCGTATACTTTTTTGAAGGAGGGCGGAGAAACTAGTTTCGGTGTAATTTACGACGACTAATATTTGAAAATTCGAAATATTTTTAAAATGGCTTTGACCATTTTTGTTAAAAATGGGTAATCTGGGGAGTGTTTTACATGATAAACAATAATTTATATTCGTTTATTTAAAAAAAAGTTTTCCTACTTAACAATTTTTGGAAGTTTTGTCACAAACTATAATAAACTGTATGAGAAAGTGTCTTGCTCAATCACACCACAGCCCCCTTCCCACAAACAAAGACAAGGTGGGCTCAAAAATTCCAGCTTTCCCCCCCTAAAAACAATCAAGACTCAAGCACACCCTAGCCCCACCCCCAAATAAAAACAGACAAATTGATGTTCAAATTCCGTAAACTCTGCCTTTACCATACTTTCCTCAAGAAAATTCTGGTGCACTTTATTTAAACTACCCATCTCATTCTTACCCCCTAAGGTTAAGTAATTAATAAGCTTTATTTTTAAGGTGTAAGTAATATAATGAATTTAATGTTTAATAACTTTATTTAGATAGTTATGAATAAGTACAGAAATTTTTCAAAAAAAAATTGCTTTTGTAGAAAAAATATATATATATATATATTAATATATATATAATTTCGTCTTCCTATAAAAAAATTAAATAGTGTGAGATATGTAGTTTTTTTCTTTGGAAAATAGTTATTTAACTTAAATCCATTGCAAGTCAAAAAACCAGCGTGTTATAGAAAGAGCTTCCTACCGAACTCGTCTCAAAGCGTGTTTCTTCTTCTTATTCTTTATTTTCTCTGCTTACACAGACCTTGTCGACATCTGTTGACGACATCCGTAAAATCACTCTTTTTTCCCTCCCCTCCCCTAACGCTCTATCAACCCCTCTACTTCTTTTCAAACTCACCCCCCCCCATCACTACTTCTTCCCCTTTCCCTCACTCAGTTACACCGCACAACAGACAATCAGGACTAGACCTTTTGTACTCGGCAAGTTTTTTTATTTTTTTATTTCAACCTTACATAAGTGAGAAAGACGAAGTGAGAAATAGTAAAACGCGAGAGAGAGATAGAAAAAAATATTCTGAAAGTTTTACATTTAGGGTGAGAGAGGGAGGAAAAAAGCTCTACATTAAAAATTTAAAAATAATCTTTCACTAAATTCAAAATTTTTGAATTCCCTTTTCTATCTTTTTTAACTGTTTTGCATTTTTTTATTTAAAAGTAATATGTTGGTGAATCCTTTTAATTGTGTTGATTATTATGTATTATATTACGGTAACCATTTATAATAACAAGGTAACACAAAATCTTTTATTGCCCCGAGCAGATAACAGATGGAATATAAATATTATGCCCCGAGCAGATAACAGATGGAATATAATATTATGCCCCGAGGAGATAACAGATGGGAATATAATATTATGCCCCCGAGAGATAACAGATGGGAATATAATATTATGCCCCCGAGCAGATAACAGATGGGAATATAATATTATGCCCCCGAGGAGATAACAGATGGGAATATAATATTATGCCCCGAGCGATAACAGATGGGAATATAATATTATGCCCCCGAGAGATAACAGATGGGAATATAATATTATGCCCCGAGGAGATAACAGATGGGAATATAATATTATGCCCCCGAGCAGATAACAGATGGGAATATAATATTATGCCCCGAGCAATAACAGATGGGAATATAATATTATGCCCCGAGGAGATAACAGATGGGAATATAATATTATGCCCCGAGGAGATAACAGATGGGAATATAATATTATGCCCCCGAGCAGATGATATATGTGAACATACTTTGTTCGCTCTTAGATTTTAAAAATGTTCCGTGAGATTTCATTAAAATTTGTCCATGAGTTTGATAAATATCATGGAATAAAATTAAATATTTTTTTAGCTGTAATCTTGAAAGTGATAATCAGAAAAAAAAATATATTCACATAGGTTGTTTGGTCTAGGATCAAAAAATATTCTAGCCGAGTTCTGTTAAAATGTATCTATACATTCTACAGTTATCACGGAACAAACATCCGGACAGAGGAAATGGCAAAGGGTTCAATTTAAAACAGTATCGCTCGGACAATAAAAATATCAGGACTACCTGTTTTTGTACCCGCTTAAGTGGACGAATGGTCTAAGGTGTCAATCTCATGTGAGACTGGCCTGCTGATGATGGGTAGATTTGGTCCGAATCCCGGTCAGAACTACAAGGGTGGGTCTTTTTAAATTGTTTCCCACTCTGCTTCCACTCAAATGGGGGGCAGATTACCTCTAAAATTCTTCCTTCCTCATCCCAACCTCTTTAGAGTAATTATCATATATGCACATAACCTGAACAGGTTATACGCACTTACGCTAATGTGTAATGGTAGGGTGATTGTGAGATGAAATGGAGGACCTACAGTTTAACGTGGATCCGAACCACGGTGGAGGCCTGGCAATCCCACATTCACAAGATGTCTTGTCAGAGGTGAAGGAAGGGTTTGGTAATCAGATATATCTGTGCCGGGACCGAGGATTTAACCCCGGACCCGCAGCACAGAAGTCTGACACCTTACCCTAGACCACCAGGCTGGATCTTCACGCATCCGTTTCTTTTTATAGTTTGAGATTTTGCTTAGCACCCGTTACTACCCCTTAGGGTATAATCTTATGTACTAATTACGCTAATGGTTCTAGTAATTAGAAAGGTTATATTTATGTTAAGTGTGTCCACATTTACGTGGAGGGTGACTAGTAAGTAAATCCCATTGGTATATCCACCTGACCGACATTTTAACCCCAATCTCCCCGTCATCGGCGGTCTAGTTAGTCAGTCAACTTTGGTGGGCTTAAAATGATATAAAATTTACCCATATTTAGGTAAATAGATATTGAGGAAAAACCATTTTGTATAAAACTATTCTCATCACACCCCTTCAAAAGAGTTCGAACCTCCGACCTCCCCATCACCGAAGGTAAATCGAGCCTGACACTCGCACCATCTACCCCACCGATGCGGGTTGTTTCCTCACAAGTGATTATATAAACGGAAATGGATTTCACATCAGACCACTTTCCCCCCCCCCCTGTACCTACAGGGAACCCAGTGTCGGTATTTGTTCAGAAGAGACCACAAGGTCTACCATCAAATCAAAACACGGAGGGATATCCTCGTTTTACAATAACATAGACCTCCCGAGGTTGATCGGAACACCCCAGGGTGGAGGAGGGGGTAGCCGGTAGAGGAAGGGAGAGAGTGAACATAGAACAACACGTTACGAAACAGATTGTTAGTACAGAGAGGGAGAGAAGGGGACTGAGGAGGGGGAGAGTGTTAAGGGAGGCAAGGGGAAAGTATGGAGAGGTGGACGTGTGTGATGAATATAATGTTAGTTATTGTTTTAACAAAAACTTACAATGTTACGAAACAAGTCTGTGAACACAGATTGAGAGAAAGAGAAGGATTGAAGAGTGGGGGGGGGGTTGGGAGGGGAACATCTATTTATAGGACAGAAGAGCACTCCAGAAAGAAAGCAGAGAGGCTCTTGAAAAAAAAAAACAAGTGGGCAGTAATAGGGCGGGTCGGGTCTTTAACCCGCGCGCTTATTCTCTGCCTCTCCAAGACACCCCAGGTGGCTGTGGCCAAGCTGTGTTAGGCGTCAGATTCACTGTGAAACGTTTTCTTACGAGAGTGGGTAGGGGGGGGGGTCTTGAATCTCCACAAGGTCAACTTATGGAGAGGAGATTTCTGTAAGTAACTTACCACTCTCCAAAAGCTAATGCGGATGCACTTTCCCTCAACTATCCTCCTACCGACTTCGGTGTTATAACAATCCAAGTAAAAACTGAGACTTTCGATGACAGAGGAGATAAGTGTTGAAATACCAGTCGGGTTTACTGAGGGTGTTACGCCCCCCCTCCCCCCAAATAGTTTTTCATTATCTGCCTCCACGAAAATGCAGGTACATTTTTATAAATACAGCCATACTCATCCTTAACACATCAGCGTAACTAGTTCATATGTGTACGACCCGAAAGGGTAGTAGGATACGTAGTTTAAAAAAATTAAATCGGTATTAATTAACTAAAGACAGTGACAGTGATTAATTAACATCCTAAGGGAGTAGGCATTAGTGTCTGTTCTAGAAGTGAGTTAGTTTGTAATTCATGTGCTAATATAATCAAGGTGTTCGGAAAGTGCAAGTTAAATAGCCCCAAAATTAAATTAAATTAAATTGAATTAAATTACTACAAGGCTGAACCCATTTAGAATTCTCTTTTAGGCGTCCTGGATCGGTGGCCGTGTCGAAGGTGTAAGGTTGAGGGGGGAAGGGGAAGAAAGGGTTAGGAGAGTGTAGGGGAGGGGTGGTAAAGCTATCCAATAGGAGACTTCCAAGTAAGGTTAGATCGCAAGGATCTATTGATTTTAGTGCAAACAATAACATGAACAACACACACTGTTAGGTAATGTTTGCCCGAAATCTTCCCCCTGCCCCTCCCCCGTGCCCCCACACACCTCCTGTTATCCGCTTTACACTGCCGCAAAGTGTTGTCAAGTCTATTGTTACAGTAGACCCCTAAAATCTTTCTTTTTTAAACGAAAACACCGTTAAAGAACACAGAACACACAAAATGAGAGCCTCTATTCTCATACCTTTGTGTTAAAAGAGCCGTTATTGTTGTTTTTTTAAAAAAACATGTTGATACTTTTAAAACTATAAAGGGGCAATTAATTTATGTTGCTTCCTAATAACACACATAAGAAATGGTTATATAATATTCAATAAGATTCATGAAACAAAACATCTGTTTACCCTTGTTTGCTACATTGGTGTATATATTAATATTTATATATTATATATTACCCACCTCTGTGAACACTTAATAAACATGGTCAATATTTATATATAAATTGTACTTTTGATTGGTAAAATCTTTCAAATATTACTTCAAAAAAATTATTAATTTTCGAAAAACGTATTATAAAATAATATGAACGTAAACACACTTTCAGAACTTATACTTATAAATATGTATACATATTATTACTAATCAAATAAATGCATGATAAAATGTAATCATTACCTTTTTAATTGAATATTTTTATTTGAATCATTAGATATTTCACATCTACCATTCGAGAGTTTCAATTTAATTTCTCTCCAGGATAGTGTGAGGGCCACATTTTCAGTGAGAGCGGGCCGCATTTGGCCCATGGGCCATCAGTTGTACCACACTGATCCAAGGCATCACTATGGTGGGTAGATCATGGTTCAATCGCGGTCGGTTGTACTGATGGGTTTATTTTTCCTAAATATTTTTCCACTCTTTCTTCTAGCAAATGCAGGTATCATTCCCCTAAATTCAACCTTCCTTGCCCCTAGATCACTAGCGTGATTTGTACATAATCTTATTTTCCGAATAGGTAGTAAGATGTGGTTCAAATATAACGAAATATAATATTTGGCCAAAATACAATACAAAGATTTTGATTTTCTTCATATGTTGATATCAACAGTTGTTGAATATCTGTCATGAGCTTAGCGACATTAGATGACAAATGTTTTAAATGGAGATAAAAAGTTGTCATTACATTTCAGGACACCCTCAAGACATATTTTATTTATTTTGGACAAAAACATAAGTTTTGATATAAAGAATTTTAAAAAAAACCGCCCTTTTCTCACGCTCACTACACTCTAACATAAAGAATAATTTACATTTTCTGTTTCAATATCATATCTTTTAAAACTCCACAAATAAAACGTAAATACATTATCGTGAGAATTTCTATTTGGACTTTGACTTGCCGTTGCGTCAGAGGTAAGCAACTTTTTAGATATAAATATATATATAAAAATTGTTTCCTTGAAACTAGTAAGCCTCCCTTCCAACAAAAAACCAATTCTGTACTTTATTAAAAGTATAAATAATGTCGGGAGGATGATGATGATGATGATGGCAGGTTAAAGGTGACATCAAGACTATGAAAAACATGTCATGCGTTCAATTCTATTTACCAAAACCACTTTGATATGCGCAGTATGAAATTCCTCGAGAGGGGGATGGGGGGGGGGTAAGTATCCGTTATGACGGTAAATAGAACTAGTTGGAGCGTTATAAGACTTATAAAACAAACTGTGAACCTAACTCAGAGGTAAAACTTGGAAGAGCAACTCGTTTGAAATCCAAACATTTCAGAAAAAAAAAAAAAAAGTTATGCAGCTAAAAGAACAGAGACTTCATACCACGCGCGGTTTACCTTTTTCATAAAAAGAAAGAAGAAAAAAAAAGACCAAAGAATAAAACATTCAGTGGAAAGCTATGAGCTATGGTCTATTATTTGATTACCGACTCTTTCCACGCTAAGTGACAAAGAACAAAACCAGTCGTCAGATGATTCGTCTTTTGTTTAAAGATAAAATAAAACTATCTCTACAAAAAAAAAAGTTACCTAACATTATTAATAACTTATTTTAACCCTTTAATAATAATCAGTAGAGTCTTTAACATTAGATACCCGATCATCCAAACTTCCGTATTATCCGAGGTGGTAGCACAATTTATGTCTCGTAAGAAATTGTTTAGGAACTTATCCTAATTCAACTGGTTCAAGTCAGACATTTTAGCTCAGCGTGTCTGTCTAATAAGTTAAGGGTCCCGGGTTCAATTATCAGTATGGCCGAAATTTTTATCATTGGTGGACTGATCGTTTCTCCTTTCACACTGATTAATTAACGGCCAGGGGACTGGTTGTTGTGTCCGTTTTAGATTTTAGTTAAGTTTATAAGCTGTATACTGCTATAATCAGTGCACGTTAAATACTTCAAATATATATATATATATTAATGGGTTTTAACCAGCTTTGGTGACCACATAGTATAAGGCGTCACTCTCGCAATAAACTGGCCTGAAGATGAAGGGATATCGGGGTTCAAATCCCGGTAGGGTTGTTTTGAGTTGTTTTTTTCATAAATGGTTCTACACTTTAATTCCAGGCAAATTCGGTTACATTTCCTCTAAACTAAATCTTCTCAATTCCTAACGTATTAGTGTAATATGTACATATGCGTATTACCCGGATGGGTAGTAAGACGGAGTGCAAAAAATATGGTTCACGTCAAAATGGATTTAAAAAAGGTACATTTCATTTGGTATAATTGAGAGATAAAAAAAATTAAATGTGAAATTAGTAATTAATGACATTTCACACGAAATTTCTGAGATCAAAGCAAACTGCCGGAAACCTATACAAACCTTTAACCATAATGAAACCAATAAAGATTACTTTTTTTAAATAAAGTCACAACAGAACATTCTAAAATAATTGATGTTTAGATAGTTCTAAGCTGTCATCCTCATAAGACATATATAATATTGAGGGTATTCCCTTCAAGTAGATTGTATCCTTAATACAATAAAGTGTTTATGGAATTATAGGGTTAAAACATAAAACTACAACATGAGCGGGAAATCTAATTCCATATTCATAATGCCGTCTCCTTTACAGCGTGGTCTAAGACTGGGTACCCCTTATAAACTGACACAACACTAACCCGCCGTATAGATACGTAATGTGGAGTTGCCTACTCTAAGAATCAAAGGGTGTTTAGATTAGAACACCCTCATATAACCCTATAGCGGGTTGTTTGTGATGGTTTTTTTTAAACTCGTTGCTCTACACATGTTACCATTTGCCCGGGATGATGATATTGATATAAAGAAGGAACAATTCAGAGGACATGTACCTACATTTGTGTGGATAGATATTGAGAACCGTTTAAGAAAACCAACTCAATACATCCGATCGAACAACTGTCTTTTTACTCGAATGACCTTCGAGAAATTGTTCAAGATACCGTAACTGGCTCATACTTAGGGGTTGTATCGATTCTCCTGTCAAAAAATTTGGCATCCATGAATAACTCAAAAATAAATAAAAATATTTTTTTAATGTATGTACTAAATATTCAATGTTGGTGCTATTATGGTGGTTCCCTTGGTTAGCGAGATAGTATCAATCGCTGTCAAGCTACACAGCTAAAAGTATAATAGTCTTTGTCGTTTTCTAAAACTCTTCTGTCTAAGATTATACTCCCTTTCGCCCTTCCCTCACAACCACTCTTTATCATGTCACTAAGAAAGAAAGGCAAGAGAAAACTACGGAACTTTTTGTATCAAGGTAAAGAGGAAAGCTCCTTGCTAGTTATCAGATATCTTAAGAACATTTTATGTTATGAGCCTATCAAAAAATTACTGCATTTATAGGAAGAAGGCTAAATCTAGAGACCTTTTCCATCAAGTCTGGTCTCATAGCTCCGTAAATATAATTAAAAAGTCGTCGAAAATGAGCTAATAAAACATTTTCACACATTTTATAATAATAAAACTCAAACCTATAAGGTTTCTAAGGTAAAAGAGCCCTGTTGGAATATTTTAACTGTATTTTGGTTTGAACCATATTTTGAAGTAACGCATCATATAATTAAATATTGCGTCAGAACTGAACGTCCGCGCGGCAATTTCTCGCTTACCGAAGTGGCCCCCTTAGCGACTTAATTTAAGAGGGCTATTAAAGAAAAGTCGTTGTATACGTCCGGTAGTCAAACCATTCGAATAAATTACCTCCCGATTCAAACTTTTAAAAAAATACTTGTTTCCGTCAACAAAATTGTTTCTTTGCATCTTCCGCATCAGGTAAATACATATATATATATATGCAACCCCGCAGGGATTCGAACCGAACAACAAAGTCTTTGGGATTTGCGTTTTGTCAAGGTTTGAAGGTATAACATCTTGAACACCTTGACCACATCAGAAGCTGAAACAACTGTTATCACGGAGCTTAATCAGGGGAGGCTGGGGAGTGGTTATAACGTCTGACTTCGATCTAAGACTCTTTATTTGATGCATTATCGTATGACGAATACAGGATAGAAGAGGTGGAATTGCAATCTTAACTCCAATTTAGTTAGTGCTGCCATTATTAGACAATCATGATACCGTTCTAATACACTTTAGATTATGGTTAAAAGAGATCGCTGTCATATTTAAATTGAATCACTGCTGCCATCTATTAGACAATCATGAGACCTTTGTAATACACTTATGGTTAAAAGAGATCTCTGTCATATTTAAATTGAACCACTGCTGCCATCTATTAGACAATCATGATACCTTTATAATACACTTTATATTATGGTTAAAAGATATTTCTGTCATATTTAAATCAATAATAAAAATTATTTTTATGTGTCCTTATGTGGTTTGAGATATAAAAGTTGTTGTGGAGGAAAATATGTGTACTGTGATTTTCCTCTTTTCCCCCCCTATACTCTTTATATAGAGGTAGTATTGTAAAGGTAACTTCTGTTTTTCTCCTACAATACTATGATGGATCTGTATGTCCCTCCAAACTCAAAAGTTGGACTTACAACTCTGTCTGTATTTGATGCTACACATGAGAAGGGCTTAAAAAATTTAATTCATTATTATCATCACCGCGTCTTACTACCCGTTCGGGTTATACGCACTTACGCTAATGTGTAATGGTAGGGTGATTGTGAGATGAAATGGAGGACCTACAGTTTAACGTGGGATCCGAACCACGGTGGAGGCCTGGCATTCCACACATTCACAAGATGTCTTGTCAGAGGTGAAGGAAGGGTTTGGTAATCAGATAAATCTGTGCCGGGACCGAGGATTGAGCCCCGGACCCCAGCGTAGAAGTCCGACACCTTACCCCTAGACCGCCAGGTTACCTATAATTTAATTCAAACTCGATGTTTCGATGTTCCAGTAGATGGTCATATATCGAGTTCAAACCAAGATTTTTTTTTATTATATCCCTAAAATTAGCTTATTACTTAATTTTGAATTTTTTTTATACTTTTCGAAAACGGCTCCGTAAATTCCGTTTAAAATTAATACATGGTTAGTGTTTAAAAGGTAAATAATACGGTAAGTACACCTGTTTTTTAAAACCCTTTTTTCTCGAAAGGTAACAGTTCCTATTGTCGCATTGGTGTAGTTAAATAGATTTAACACCCATATCGGTGGCCGCATGGCCTAAGGCACTATCCTCGCAGTTGATTAGACTGTCGATGACGGGGAGATAGAGGTTCGAATCTAAGTCGGGTGTACTGAGGGTTATGTTTCTAAAATGGTTTTACACTCTACCCCAATGTAAATATGGATACACTCTCTCTAAATATAACCTTAGTAATTGATAAAACCACTAGCGTAATTAGTTTATATACGTATAACCTGAACGGCTAGTATGAAGTGGTGCTAAAAAAACGCTAGATTTAAAACTTTTACTGGTAACACATTCATCTTAACAGTTTTTCGCTGCCACCGGTTTTCTGGAAAAAAAAATTTAGTTGCCGTTTAACGTAAAATAATATTTTAATAACAGTGATTAAAGCTATAATAGACTATATGAGAGAGTACATAGACGATTGTATAGTAGCGTATATTTTTACTCATCCCTAGCCGTGTGTATGTGATTTATTATTTGACGAGGTGGATTCTGGGAAAGAATTAAAAATTAACTCTATATAATATACTATTTCTTAACTTGTTGTTGACCAATTACTGGTACTAAACGCAACAAAATAGGATTCTTTATTTCATGTATTTCAAACCAGAAAAAAATAATTAGAAATACTAAAATATATGTATATAAAAGATTTTTTTTAAATGAAAAAAATTTTGAACTTACCACGGACATATTATATTTATTATATTGACGTCATCACAACTTCACCCTAAGGAGAAGGGGAGTGAGAGGGACAGAGAATGAAGGAGAAAGATATTAAAAAGATATTAAATTAAATAATAACAGAAATTGCGCTTCTGTGATAAAAAAAAATATTCAAATAGATCCCTTGACTTAGAAAAGTTAAACCATTTTTAATTTTTTTTTATTTTAATATGTCTAATACACATGATACCCTGAGGGTTAAAAGGTCTTTATATGTTTTTATTGTGTTTTTTATCTAAAAAAAACGAGGCGTGTTCACATGAATTTTCTTTCACCAGAGCTGTAACAGAACGTAGTATTTTATTACATTTTGTTATCTATTTTTAAAATTTAACTTTTGTATGAACCCCAATTTAATAACTGACAAAGAGGCCTCCATATTGTTTCATTTATTTTTTATTTTTAAGCTTCTTCTATGTTTAAATAACGTCAAATAACATGAAAAATTACTGTAATTATTTATGGGGTGTAGTCTCACATTATATTTCATTTGTCTAGACAAAAACAGTAATAATAATACATTATTTAGTTTTTCTTACCTTCAATTATTAAGTTAAGACATACAAGTTTATTTTGTACGGGTAAAAAAAAAAGGTAAATAAAAATTCTTAATTAATTCAAAATACATAAAATAGCTCGTTTTATTTTAATAAAGAAGGGGTCTTTAAATTTTAAAAGAAAAAAATCAGGAGTTGGTCTATTTAAGGATGAAAATGAAGGTTTTGTAAGTATGGGGAAGGAGGGTATGGAGGAAGATACACATTCCTTGTATTATCGTAAAGTTAGTAATAATAATACTTGTATGATAAACTTTGTGCCTTCCTCCTATAGGTTGGCAGCAGTGTTTGTTCCACGGCGGTAGACGGTTCTGACGAACAACTTGTCCAAGTTAATATCTACAATATATCAGGACAAGTTCCAAGGAAGTGATCGTAAGCAGGAACATACCAACTTTGCGATACATGTTTTATAAAATTATTATTATCATTTATGATTTGTTTATTGATATTTCTCTCATGGTTATCATTTATCACTTCATTCTTTTTAGCTGTTTACTCTAATTTTTATTTTCTACCGCTACACTATGATGAATCTTAAAATTCCTAACTGTCCCTTGGATTACAACCGGATTTTTTTTTGGATAGATTTCTTTAAAACTTGAAATCTAGATGTTGTGTGGTAATTCTTCAAGGATAAATTGGGGTTATTATTATATACTTAAAATTAAGAGTAATTTACTGATGAATGGCTTTTGAAAGTTGGAAACTTTTTAAAACTAGCTATAACGATTTGTTTTAAATAGTATCTAGGGATTGTTTGGCATGATATAAAATAATGTGTGTGATTTTTAAAATCATATGAGAAATTTTTGCTGATGAGCATTTATTTTAAATTTCTTAAAAATAGTTATAGAAATTGCTTTTAAAAAAAATTAGATCTAAAGAGAGTTTCATATGATTATTAAAATATATTTTTTTTCTCTAAGTATAACTTATTATAACCGTACTTAGGGTGGGAGTTTAGGGTACGCAAGAAAAGTTCAGTAATTTTCTAGTTTTTATGGCAATTATTTTTTGTCAAAATAAAAAAATAATATTGCTTCAGTATAAACATAAGAGTTTAATTTTCTTCACGTGGTGATATCAACAGTTGTCAAATATCTGTCAAAGGTGTCCTGGAATTTAAGGTTACCTTTTTCTCTTCATTTAAAATGTTTATCAACTAAAGCCACCGTACTCAATACAGATATTCAACAACTGTTGATATCACCGTATAAATAAAATTAAACTCTATTTTCATGGAACAATATTTGTTATATTTTGACCAAAATAATGTTTTTCTATATTATATATATATTTATTATTATATTATTATTATTATATTATATTATTATTATACCGTCTTACTACCGTTCGGCTACACACACGCTAATGTGTAATGGTAGGGTGATTGTGAGATGAAATGAAGGACCTACAGTTTAACGTGGGATCCGAACCACGGTGGAGCCCTGACGTTCCCCACATTCACAAGTTGTGATTAATACACGTCTTGTCAGAGATGAAGGAAGGGTTTGGTGATCAGATAAATCTCTGTCTTTAGCGAGGATTGAACCCTGGATTCCCAGCACAGAAGTCCAACACCTTAAAAATTTGGTCTGTAATAGGTTAAAATTCAAGGTTAATATTTTTTTCTTACAAATTTTACAAACTATAAAACACCCATTATGTGGTAAAAAATATTAAAATATTATTTCAAGTGGATACGTTTAGTATAGTTTATATTTCTGCTATCCCCCCTCTATAAGTGGGCTGATGATCGGTTTTTCCACACGGTCCATGAGCGTTTCGTTACACCTCTCCCTGTTCATATTGACATACACACCATACCGTAAACCGACAGTGAGGGCTGGAACGTATTTTATATCGTAACTTTGTTTGATAGCAGTCAATAAAATATCGATAGCGGCCCATCAAAGTATCGCACTCGCACGCTTCTTGATCACACTATCTATCGTCAATATATGTCTGTCTGTCATGGCCAGGGATCGGATTTTAACTACCTAAAAAGATCCACAAAAATACCTATAAAGTGACTTAAAGATTCTAAAAAAAAAACTTCATTTTTTTTAAATTACCTTAAAATATGAACAAATCCCGCAAGGGACGCACATAGTTAAATCAAACACGCAGTTTATAAATAGAAACTAAAAGATGTCCATCCAATGTAACGTCTAAACTCTTGCATCTTTCTGAATATAACATTAATTCTTTATTAAATCTGATAAATTTCATCGCCTGCATTACCTTCTTATTCTGAAAATTCTCTGTTTGAGTCATAATGCGTTTATAAAATATTGATACTTTTAAAAATTATTTTTATTCAAGGTTACTCAAAAATACCCGAAAAAATTACGCAAACCAAGAAAATATGAACTAAACTTCTTAAATGACAAATAATTACCAAAAATGACCTATAAGATATACATTTTTACAACTAAGGAATCTTGAACGGAGTTTATGTACACACGTGCGTTGTCTTTGATTTAAAAAAAAAAAATGACTTCATCAAAATCCAGGTTATGGTCATGAGCAATGCGCGATGTCTTCCGCACGCAGACACGTGGAACTTAACTATATATATATATATATATATATATTATATATATATATATATATTATATATATATATATAATTAGTTTGTGTACAGCAAACTTGTACACTTCAAAGCATAACTTTAAAATTTTGACTATAGTTTTTAAATTAATTAAAAACTGGGTTATTTTATCAGCATATAAATAATAACAAATTAAAAAAAGTTTTGTCATAAAATGCTGAATGATATTCAACAACTGTTATATCACCATGCGAAGAAAATTAAACTGTTTGTTGTCAATTTGAGCAATATTTTATTTATTTTGGCCAAAAAATATTTTGATGTAAAAAAACTTCAAAAATACTGACCTTTCCTAGCTTTCTATTCCCAATTATTATCTCAAAAATAACCTAACTTATAGACAATGTCAACAAAATAATCTATAAACAGGTAAAATATAATCCAAACATTCAAATTAAGGAGTGTAACTTTTTGTTAATTTTTAATATAACTGTTTGAAATTAATAACAGGGAAATGCATTCAAACACGCACATCCCGTACTTATATTTTCATCATAATAACCCAGTTTTTTTTTCTTTTTGTCTCTACATCGATTTTAATTTTTCATTCTGTTGTTTGTTATTTCAAGTACTAAATTAAACCCTCATTTCAATTTTTAACTATATTTCACTGAAATAACTTCTCAACATATCTCTCTCTCACTTTCTCTTTATTTTACGGCCAGCAAATCGAAACAATATATGAAAACAAAAAGTAAAATTTTGACCCCTCTCCTTCCTTCTTCCCAAGAAAGAGAGAAAAAAAATCTATAGCTCTTTCTATCTTTGTGTATTTTGTACGTCTTCAAAGTCATTAAAACTTGTAGTTGAAGTTTTACGAATGAATGGGCGGGAAATGGTTGAAGACTCCGTGACTATTCGACTTTGGATAGGATCGTTCTTTTAACAAACATAAAAGTACCCCTTTCTCTCCCCCCCCCCTCCCCAAAGGCCTATCGTAATCTTTGCGGCACAGGTGAACATTCCTACGAGAGGGTTGCCATTGTCTTAGCCAAAGAAGAAAGAGCAAGAGACTTTGTCCTTTTAAAGATATAAATAAAGTTCTACTTCCAATTATAGGAAGGTATTCATCCACCAGTGAATTTCATTTTCTATTGTGATCGTAGTATTTTTTTTATTTGTTTGTTTTTAAAACTATTTTCAATTGGGTTTGTGTTTGAATGGATCTAAAAGATTTTCTTAATCATTTTCAGAGTTTTGACAAAACTACGCACGAAAATGGAAAATAAAAGTTTTACGCGAGTTATTTGTTTCAGCGTACAGACACACGCACAAGTAATGGCTCTTGAAAAAACTTTTAGAGAGGTACAGTCACGGCTATAGAAAGTGAGTCAACTTTGTAACGTGTGGCATGTCGAGATTTTATTGGAGTTTATTTATTGCCTGTTAGGATTATACGCATATATATATATATATATATATATATTATATATATAGCTAGCAGTCCCGCACGGCGTTGCCCACGACCCACTGTGGTATAAGAATTATATAATGCCCCTTCCCCTCCCCCCACACCCCCAAGGTGCGCGATTTCAAATGGAAACGTTATCTCTGAAACGTAATTCTAAACCAGACTAAAATATTTTATTAGAAAAATGGTTCAAAATAAGCTAATTAAAAACTTAAAAATTCGGCTTCGACGGGTATTCGGACCCCCTTCCGTCCACCTATTTTAAAAATGTTCATATCTCTGCGTGCCGTAGATTTGGTGGGACATCTCACACAAACAACTCCTTTTATTATTATAGATTACTCTGACGGGGTAGGGCTGAGGAAGACAACATTTTAGATGTAGTTCTACTCGTATTTGCGTGGTAGGAGAGTGAGAAAACAGTTAGGAAAATTCAGTCTTAGCAGACTACCAGGATGTTAGCCCCAATCTCCCTATAATTTGCAGGATAGTTTAACACAATATTGACGCCTTAGAACAGGGATTTATAAACTTATTTACAGGAGTGGTAAAAAAAAAAAGGTGGGCTGAAGACTCTTATTAATTATTTTTTTCAAAATGTTATTTTAAAATTAATCATAAACACACATAATATACCAACATGAATACGTTTAAATAAAGTGAGAATGTATGACAACCATAAATAGCTCAGTTGTTTGGTATGTTATTAGGTTCGTTTAGAAGATTTATACGAAGGGATGTGATATCGGTGAAACTGTGAGGTGATTCTCAAGAGAAAAGACAGAAGCTCATCAGTGAATCGATTTCTAAGATAACTTCTACTCAGTTTCAAGGTTGAAAACACTTGTTCGCATTAATATGAACACACATTTCCATATATTTTTGGACATGATTTACCAAGTTTGGAAAATGTTCAGTGTCAGGTTGGCAACATGGTGAAACACAACGCAAAACATTTCAATCAATTATTTATCACGCGGGGACTAGATTGAACACATCGGCGGACCGTATAGCCCACGGATTGTAGCTTGCTCACCACTCTCTTAGACCATTCTGTCACTGAAGCAGGTAAAGATATATCTTATCAATGCTGGTACACTAGAGGCTGAAACGTAGGGTCACTAGGATATTTAAAGTGCACTTTCTAAAGCGGCATATATCCGTCACCAGATGATTCACAAACTTATTTAAGGACGTTGCTTATCCGTGACGTCACAGCAAATCAAGATAAAATTTACCGTGTTTGTGTATTTACGTTTTATTTAGCGATATGTTTTAGTGACATAACTTTGAAACCAATAAATTATATTTTAAAATGATTATAAAAATAGTCTAATACTGTCAAAAAAAATCTTTGCAAAAAAAAAATAATTAAACAAAGGTATTTTTTTTTATTTCCTTAAACTTAAGTAGGTTCTTATTCACAAGTATGGACTGTAGTAATCTTCCTTCCAAGATGTAAATTGAAAGCATATGTCTATCTAGAACAGGTAACAAGAAAACTATCGTTTTTAAAATAAAGACAATGCTCTCTAGGAACAAATAGTTTAACGGGTATTTATACCTATTAGCGGAAGAGGGGAAGTGCTATCAACCTGATTTACCAGCGGCCAGGTCAGGGATCAAATCCAATCCATGTTCAATGAGGAGAATATTTTCATAACTGTTTCCCACTATCCCTTTACGTAAATGCGGTTACATTTTCTGTACATCCCACCTTTCTAATCCCTATCACTTTGAGTAATAAATATGTATGCGTATATCCCGAACGGGTAGTAAGATGTGGTGAAAAAATAATAATAATAATACGAACTTTTGTGCTCGCATGGTCTAAGACGTCACGCTCACAGTATACTATGTTGGCTATAATGCATAGATCGGGGTTTGATCCTCGGTCACTTGTAATTATATTTTTTTATGTTACTAAATGGTTTTCTATTCTTTCTACACGCAGATGCAGTTACATTTTCTTTAAAACTATCCTTTACTCATCTCTACTCAATTAGCGTACTATTTTATTTATGTTTTTATACCACATCTTACTACCCGTTCGAGCTATACGAATATATACCAATTACTAAAAATATGTTAGGAATGGGTAAGGTTAAATTTTGAGAAGGTTTACCCGCATTTGCATGAAGGTAGTGTGTAAAATCATTTAGTAAATATTATCCTCAATACACCCGAGTGGGACTCGAGACAAAGTCTCCCCATCACTGGAGGTCCAGCCTATTGTGAGAGTGACGCCCTAAGATCATGTGGCCACCGAAGCGGGTAATTAACGTAATGGGTAGGCCTATTATAAATAATGAAACAAAATCTCATCCTTTTCTCCTCATCCTATCTCTCCTCCGCCAACTTTGTTCGTAACTTCGATATACAACATTATATCCCTGTCCCTACTAATCCTCATTCTGTTTTATAAAAAATAAAGCTGTGACGTAATCTCCTTCCCACCATTTATCCACCCCTTACCGTACCACACACCCTTCAATCCTATTGTCTCGACACACCAAAGGAGAGCAGAAACAATGTTTTGGTTCTAAGGATCCTTCCCTCGCATTGTCTTGTTTAAAACACCTCCTGACCCTGTTGGGTGTTTACGCGCGGTGTCGTTAAAGGCTCTAAATACACTCTGCGAGGTGAAGTGTGAAATTTAAAATGGCGGGAAAATGTTTGACAAAAAGCTGGGGCTATCAGTCCGCCTGTGTGGTTTGATCATTACCCAAAAACTGTCGTCACCTTGATCGGGTTTGGACGTTTAAAAATCCAGATAAACGGGGCCTATGACACAATATTATTTGACTATTATTTTGCATCATAATCAACCTTATTTATATATATTTTTTTGTTTAGGTAAACACATCAATCAGGATCTCTTACTGACAAAAGATTTCTAAAAAATTTGAAGAAATAATATTAGTTTCCAAGATAATAAATATATTTATAAGTACAAAAAAAATTCCACCTTCAGGAAAAAGTTTATTTTACTGTGAGAGCTTGAAAACTCATATTTGCCACGTGGCACGTTTTAATGGCCATTTCGCCCCTCGTGGTGATTTACGATAGGAATTCCCAAATCATGTATATAACTAATTGAAACAAAGCTCTATTTTTGATTTTAAATTACATAATTTTATAAAAAAAAAAACAGGATTTATGAATGTTTCATTAAATATATTAAGTACTAGATAGCTGTTGCCCGCGGTTTTGCTCGCGTGGAAGTTGATTATATACAAATACGAAAATATACATATGTATTTACAGATTAATTTAAAATATTACGTTACGTTGATGACCATAACTTGACCTCAGATCAAAAATAATGCAAGTCCGATACAAACTTTCACCCCCTTTTTCATCCCTTATTAAATAAAATTTCCAAAATTCCTGAAACACGTATTTATTTGTTTTACGTCAATAACCGAAATACAAGATTTGTTTATGTAACTTTCAAAATGACGGACTTTCATCCATATTATCATACATATTATCATCCCCTATTTTGACCCCTTTGGTGGAATTTTCTAAAATCTTTTCTTAGTGGGTGCCTACATAACAAAATGAATATACAGTCCGAATTTCATGCTTGTAGCCTTGATAGTTTGCGCTCGGCGATGATGAATCAGTCGGTCAGTCAGTCAGGACATGTTATTTTATAAGTATAGATGAAATGTGTTCTCATAAGTAGTTTAAAATGTATTTATACCAATTTTTTCTTCCTAAACGCATCATATTATTTCATAAAATACTTTTATATTCACAGATTGTATGTCAATGTTGAAATTTTAATAAAATGTTTGGAATGGAAAAAAAAGTAACGTACATTTTGCATTAATAAAACTTGCTCTACTAAAACGGATAAAATTTGATCAATCATTAACCTAATCAACTACGTACAATTTTATGGTTGATAACGAACTAACACCCCCCCTTCACACCCCTCATCAGAGACAACTTTATCTCCGGCGATACAAAAAGAATCTATCACTTGATTTTGGAACGAGGATTAATGGGGGCAGGGGGGTACACGGGGGGAGGATAGGTTGCAACATCTCTCAATTTCATGCTTGAATCTTCCTTTATTATTATTATTATTATTATTCCCCTCTCCGCGCGCTTCAACGCCTACCTTCCCCTCCCCCCCTTGCAATACCCCCTCATTCCCCGAAGTGCGTTATGGGAGAATACGCTTGATCAGGCTCGTAATTCATTCAGGATGATAATAACTCGTCCCACCTATCTCTCATCCCCTTTTCCTCAAAAACCCGGTCTGACCCCTCCCCCTCAACTGTTTGATGGGTCCTACCACCCTCTCACATTCCTGCACCCCCCCTCCCCCTACTCTACCAACTACTGTGTAGTAGCTGTGTGTAGTAGTTTTCATGGTGGAGAGTTTATTAGTCCTATGGTCTTCCCACTGGCTCCCTCAATAAATTCCATCAACTTGTTACGTTTTCATGTTTTGGTTCCAATCGGTGAGCGTAGGGAAGAGGGGGGGGGGCAACAAGCGACTATGTACTACGGTTTTTAAATTTTTAATAAGGAAGTTACCCGCTTTGGTGGCGTATGGTCAAATCGCGTACTTTCGCAGTAGACTAGACTGCCGATGACGGGGAGATAGAGGTTCGAATCTAAGTCGGGTGTACTGTGGGTGGTTTTTCCTGAATGGTTTTCCAATTTTTCCTCCACCCAAATGCGGTTGAACTTCCTCTAAATTAAACCTTCCTAATCACTAACATATTAGTGTAATTAATAGGTAGGTGTTTAATCCGAACGGGTAGTAAGAGGCAAAGGTAAAAAATAAAACGAATACACATCATCTGAATTCTACCTCACTCAAACCTACCCCCATTTGTTCAAATATAGGGACATCTCGGATGGATAGTAAGAAAAGGATTCACGTATTAAATTAAATTCGCTCACTCACGAATATAATTCCATTAAAGATACGATGATATCTTCGAAAGTAATTTTCTTTCATATTCTCGTTTAAAAACGAGGAACGAAGGAAGCTACTACGTTCTCGAATTAGTTTGAACTTTCAAATGACCCAAATGTGATCCGCCATCCCTGGTAGCCGAAAATGTAGGTTTATTAATGGCGTCCGGACATGCCATTTCATCCGCGGTAGTCGTTTTGAACTTTCGCTTCCATTTTTTTTTTAAACAACAGTTTTGCCCGTAGCGGGCATATGCGTAACGTGGGGATATGTAGATAATTAAACAAAGGACCAACCCACTTCGGGGGTCGATTGATCCAAGACATCACTTTCTCGTCATACTGGGATTGCCGATGTCTGGGGGATAGGGGTTGAAAACACAATCGGGTCTTCCGAGGTTGTTTTTTACTAAAGGGTTTACCACTCTCCCTCCACGCAAATACGGGTAGATTACTTCTAAAATACACGCTTCTTCATCCTTACCTCACTGGAGTAATAATTATTATATGTACGTGCGTATAATCTGAACAGGTAGTAAGATGCAGTAAAAAAAACCTATGATATGGTTGTATGGTATTGAAATATTCGGATGTATGTATCTCTCTCTCTCTCTCTCTCTCTTATATATATATATTATATATTATATATATATAATGATAGATGAATTGATTGAGAGAGATGCACATCCGTATATTTATGTATATGTCGACCTTAGTGATCTTGGTGTGAAGCACTCGCCTCAGGGCCCGATGTTCGTGGGTTCAAACCCAGCCGGGATCGATGGATTATTCCGGAGTGATAAAATTAGAATCCATCGCACAACTTCCTTCGGAGGGGAAGTAAAGCTTTCGTCGGTCCCCCATGTCGATTGTGTCAAAGAACCCTGGTAGGTATGTGAAAATAGCTTTCCCGGTAATATTGGTAGGACCTTTCACTCTCACTCATAGAAATTCAGTGCGGAAGGATATGGGGGGGGGGGGGACAACCACATTTTCTGAGCTCCTCTAGTATATGGGATATTTATCAGATGGTGCGGGCAGTACTAACCAGTAAAAAAAAAGGGCTGCGATTATGCCCAATTCCCGAGGGATGGAAATCACATCAAACCAAATTTCGGGTTGTTGACTTAAGAATAAGAACAAGTAGATATATATATTATGTATATAATATATGTATCTTATTGTTTGTATATATATATATATATATATATCGTAGTTTATAAGCTATAAGCCTATACGCATGGATTTCAAATGGGCATAACGATAGAGAATAAATTTGTTGGGTTGATTAATTACTTTTTGACTAATGCAATTTTTTTTTCTTACAACTAATTTTATAATTTTAGCACCACGTATTACTACCCAAATGATTTATACGACTGTGTACTAATTAGGCTAATGATTTTAGAATTTATTAAGCCTATAATAAGGTGGAAGTGTACCCACATTTGCGTGGAAAGAGAATGTAAAACATTTTAGAAAAACTACTCTCAGTACACCCGACCGAGGTTCGAACCACTATCTCCCAGTCATCGATGGTGTATTCTACTGCTAGAGTAGCGCGTTACTATGGAGCCACAAGTTCACCGAAAAACTAGCGCATATAAAAAAAATTGGTCACGTGACGGAGCTCTAAGCCAATCACAAGATTTCCGCCTATTAAGCGCAAGGTGTTCTGCTAAAGTCCAACTTTTCTCTACTTCGTCCGCTCTACCCGAGATGTTCGGTACGAGAGAACCAATAACATTTTAGAACCAACCATCTCAAATTAAAGCGCATGCGCTGTAGAGCTAGAAGCTAGCAGACATCTTCTTTGGCCGTTGTGAGGAGATTTGAAATAACTCGTTAATATAAAGTGTGTATCGATTATTGGATTGAGCCACGACACAGCGTTATATTTTAAAACAACCATCGGGAGAATTATCTAAAATATATATTTATCCACTAGAAATATAAAATATGTTGATAATTAGCTGTTATAAGCTAGTGTTGCAATGCATTATGGGTCAACATGCAGCGTGTGAATTGCTCGCCACTTAGGTAGATTCTGCTTTCTATTTTCGGCGAAAGTGTGAATCAAGCCTTAGACCGTGTGGCCACCAAATCGAGTATCCTAAAACTTTAGGCCTATATGATTTTGGTTTGCTATTATGTATTCCTCAAAACGTTCACTTTGTGTTGATATGTTATATTCCGTGTGTGCTCTTGTTAAATGTTGTTCGTTATAACTATTGGTTCCGATGTGTGTGAAGTTGATCTGTGGTTATTAATGGGTTGTATTGATTTTGAATAAAATTCCAGGAATGCATTCCTTGTTTTTGGAAAACATCGTATGTCAAGCGAGCCTGATTATAAAAACATATTATTGAAAATATGTTTGTAAATAAATATTTCTGTGCGAATATTTTAGGGAAAATATTTTGTATCCGCGAAAATTAAATGCCATTTAGTAATTAATAAAACTTAAATGTAGATATTTCAGAATTTAATTATTCGTATTTATAGGATATGTAGGTTTTATTATTACATTGTGATTTAAAACATATGTTGATTATTTCTGTGAAATTATTTTAGAAAATATTAATACAATAAAAGTATCTTTTTAGCACCACGGCTTACTACCCGTTCACTTATGTACTAATTACGTTAGTGGTGTTAGGGATTATGAAGGATATTCACAGGGAGGGAGAGTGGAAAACCATTTTGGAAAAACCACCCGATTTATTTTCGAACCTCAATCTACCCATCATCATCATTAGTAGTCTAGTCTACTGTGATAATAGCGCCTTAGACCATGCAACCAAATTATTATTATTAGCACCGCGTCTTACTACCCGTTCGGGTTATACGCACTTACGCTAATGTGTAGTGGTAGGGTGATTGCGAGATGAAATGGAGAACCTACAGTTTAAAGTGGAATCCGAACCACGGTGGAGGCCTGGCACTCCACACATTCGCAAGTTGTGATTAATACACTTCTTGTCAGAGATGAAGGAAGTGTTTGGCAATCAGATAAATCTGTGTCGGGACCGAGGATTGAACCCCAGTCGCCAGCACAGAAGTCTGACACCTTTCCCCTAGACCGCCAGGTCACCCCATGCAACCAAAGAAGTGCGTAATATAATTTTTTTTGAGACTAGATTCTACTTGGTACATAAAATTTAATAAGACTGTGAAATGGTATAGCAGTGTTATTTTTTTTAACAGATCAACTGGTTTCAATTAAATTCATTATTTATGTATTACTCCTTAAGACCATGACTAATATAGTATTACTTTGTTCGTGAAGATTATATAAACAGGTCTAAGATGCATAAAATGTAAACCAAAAATTAATTTGATCCTATTCCAAAACCAGTTTAAAATATAAACTGAAATTATTCCTTAATTTTGATGATGTTATTTGATATATATATTTTTTAATATTAATATTCTATTTCAAGTTTTCATTTATGTTTTATTGACGTTTTAGTGTCGATTATTAACAGGACAATATATAAAATCTAAAGGCATATAGAAAGTATAAAGGTTAGATTTGAAATCCATGCATCATAACTAACACGGAGGATAAATAGCAAATAAACGCGATAAAACCCTAATTTTTTGTACCCGCCAGCGTTTCCAAACTCTGACTTCTAAGTAAGAAAACATTTTTATAATAATCTAAAACTTATAAAAACAGCAACGAAAAAACTTCAATGATAACATAATATTGATATTCCCAGTTTAAAGGGGCATATATTATTGTTTCTTTAATTTCCCTATCCTTACACTTATATTTTTAAGAAACAAATAATAAAATCAAATTAAAGAATTAACTTATATAAAAAAGTGTCATATGTGGAGGGGGGAGGGGGATAAGGGTTGTTAAATCACCAGTGATCAAAATTTAGAAAATAACGTGTCGGATTAGCAATCAAATGAAGTTGAATAATTGAAACTAATCCATATTTATATTTAATGAAATATATTAAAATTAATCAGAGGCAAAAATGATGGTTTAGAAAATAGTGTAATATACTATGCGGTTATTTGTTAAGGATACAAACAGCTATTTTATTTTTTAACATTTCAATATTAGCAATGGGATCTATTCATGAAAAAAAAAGCTATTTAATTTTCTTTAGTCAAATTAACAACACAGATTAGGTAGAAATTAGAGGAAGACTGACTTCGGTGGCCGCGTGGTCTAACGCGCTATTCTCGCAGTAGACTAGACTACCGATGACTTGGAGATCAAGGTTCGAATCTCGGCCGGGGGTACTGAGGGTGGTTTTGGCAAAATTGTTTTCCACTCTCCCCCACGCAAATAGGGTATACTCCTCTAAACAAAACCTTCCTAATCCCAAAAACCACTAACGCAATTAATACGTAAGCATATATCCCTAACGGGTAGTAAGAAGCGGCGTTTAGAAAGAATTAGAGGAAGAATTTCTATTAAATATACCTAAATTTGCGAGAAGGAGAAAGGGGAAAACTATTAAGGAAAAACTACCATTAGTGAACAACCGAATAGGACTAGAACTTCAATCTATGCGTGAGGGGTAGGGGAGGATATAAGGAAGAGGGGGGGGGGAGAGTGATTAAAGGAGAGGGGCTCCTCGCTAAAATAGAGGAAACTAGACGCAAATTGCTTCCCCTTGCGATCAGCCATCTCGGTGCAACATGGGCATAAGAGAAAGTCATAAAGTTTACTACTGTCCAAATCAAACCCAAACTTACTGAACGGAGGTCCACACTAAGGGAGTGAAAGGGCTGGGTGGGCCGGATCGGAAAATAGACTTGCACTATTTTATACAATGTGATCGGAAACTCACGGCCCAAACTGCACTACACACTTACATTCAAAAAAACTATGCTAATACCAATAAATTGTGTTCAAAGTTTCGGAGCACAGTGCCGGGAGAGCAAAGCTGTTCAATCATGCGTGTACAACAGGTTGCATAAGAGTTATAAAAAGGTCGTACTGTAACATGTAACCCTATAGCGGGACGGCGATAAAAAATATGTAAAAAAAATTATACTAATATATGTCCCATTTTACATTGTTTCCGAGTTATACAGGATGGGGCAGAAACAATTAGACGATTATTGGAATATTAACACTTTTTTCAAAGCACCGCGTCTTACTACCTGTTCAGGTTATACGCCTATGTACGAAATACACTAATGGTTGGGGATTAAGAATGCTTAATGTAGAGTAACTGCACACGCATTTGCGTGGAATAAGAGTGGAAAACCATCCCCAGTGCACCCAACCAGGATCTAACCCTGATCTCCTCGTCTTGGGCAGTCTATTCCAACACGAGATTAGCGCGTTAGACCACGTAGCCACCGAAGCGGGTATTAACACTTTATTGAGAAGTAAATTTTCACTTTCTAAATAAAAATATGCTACATAATACACTTTGTCACTTTTTGAAGATAATGTCTCTAAGTCAACTCCACCGGACGTCAGACAAAGCTTAGAACTTGTCCATCACTTTTCCCACAGCATTGATCGTCTAATTGTTTCCACCCCACCCTGTATAGTTATGCCTCCAGTAATTTGGAGCTGATCAACATTATATGAAGTGCCCAAAACGGCCACCTTAGGCCTAAACACAAACCTGAATTTGTCGTGTCGTTGGACGCTGCACTCTTTCAAAAAATATATCGGATTGCAATTATTCTTACAAAAATGTTATCCAAGCCGTATAAAACTAGATTTATATTAATTTATTTTAAATATTTGGGACTAAATCGGATACAAAATTAATTCCGGTACATAAGTGTATTACGGGAACGAACGGTCACTTTAATTTAAGCGGATATGATTAATACTTCCTCGTTGATCCTCTTATTTTCATTCGAACTGATATTCAAGAACTCGGTATGCTAAAATAAACATTTAAATGGTTTTTATTGCCTCTAGTCAAACAACACCTGCTTCTGTGGTCGCATAGTCTGAGGTTGCCACTCTCGCTAGTAGACTAGACAGCCGACGAAGGGGAGATTGAAGTCCGTATCTTGATTGGGTGTACTTAGGGTAAGTTTTTTCGAAGTGGTTTTTCAATCTCCCTCAATGCGGATACATTTCTTCTCAATATAACCTACAGATTCCTTAAAACCCTATTGTAATAAGTACATAAATGTATAGCCCGAACGGGTAGTAAGATGTGATGCTAATTATTTATTCTTTAAAAGAGCCTGGGTGAGTCAATGCTATGCTAATATTAATAATATTTAGCACCGCGTCTTACTACCCGTTCGGGTTATACGCTCTAAGTACTAATTACGCTAATGGGCTAGGAATTGGGAAGGTGAATTAGAGGAAGTGAACCCGCATTTGCGTGGAGGAGAGTGGAAAACCATTTAGGAAAAACCACCCCAGTTCACCCGACCGAGATTCGAACCTCGATCTCCCCGTCCTCAGCATTCGAGCTCAACACGACAAGCGCGTTTAGCCAACTACGCCACCGAGGCGGGTGCTATGCTAATGAAGATATATATTATTTGTAAACGGGTCCATTTCAATAACCAAATAGTATACGTGTATCTAGTTGTTAAGCCCGAATGTTTCTATTTTCTTAGTCTATATATTCGCCATTCACGAGCTAAGTTTACCTGGATGACAGCTCTAAATGTTACTAGAAGTAATCCCTAAATATCACTACGCCAACAGCTGACATCTATCACTTTGGATGACTGTAATGAAAACCGATGGTAATATATTAATGTGATAGTTAACCACAGTAATTTAGGCCAATATTATTTATATATTTATTTAAGGTCGGATACAAAGTTTATTTATAGTTTTATTCCCCTTAAAAAAATTTATTAACACCACTTTCACAAAAACTTCTAGCGAACATAGCTTCAAAATGGCGATCTGACGAATCTAAACCATATGGTTGAACATAACAGTGAACAAGTTTTTTACAATGATGCAGACACCCAGTTGATGAAAATATTTTATTCAGTTAAATATTTCAAAATACGATAAAATAATCATTAAATCATTTATTGTTTGTAAAAAAATGACAACAATTCTCTTTTTTCCAAGTAAATACGATGCCTGTATTAAAAGATATTGATGTGTGCACTATATTACACAAAATCAGTAACGTTGCAAAACAAAGAATAAGTACTTTTAATTATGTTTAAAATATTGTTTCAAGTTTGATAAAAAGAAATGATTTAAAAAAATGAAAGAGTGTGAGAAAACATAAGTTTACGTTATTTTAAATGTAATATATAACAGGTAATTAAAGATCTTACATTTATATCAAAACTGTGATCTTTTACAAGTGTTGACAACCCAAAACCTAAACATATGATTCTCGAACTGTCATCCAGGTTAAAACCTATCGTGAATGCTGTATAGTATATATATATATATATATATATGGTAAATTAAACTGAGATAGTCATTTTGTTGGTTTTTATAAGCTATCTAATGAATGAAAAAAAAGTGAATATTTTGATCTAGTATCATGCTTAAAATCGGTCTTGAAATTTTTGTTTAGTGGAAGAAGTATCAGATTCCTGGAATGTTAAACTTTTTCTACTTAAAAGTGAACTTGTAAAACTGATAATAATAACACGGTTGTATCGGACCATTCATTTTCACAATCTTTGCACGTGTGACGTGGTAGACACACATGTTCGAAGCTGGTCTAAACCAAATTAGATATGAAATACTGAAAAAGAGTCCTTTATTGGTTTTTGCAACACAAAAAAAAAAAAAAAATTGCTAGTAAGGCTATGCTGTTAAATATTTTTTTGTTTTGAATAAAATTTACAGTTTCGTCATTAAACTTTTTTTTTCTTCGTTTTACAGAAAACTATGCAAGATGGAATGTTATTCTTCTTCCACTCACCGATTCAAGTAATGTACTGATATGATCATTGTGTTAAGAAAGTTCACGTTAAATAACATGGGTACATTAAGCTGTAGATAATTTGGCTGGATTAATTTCTAAAATTACGCACGTTAACATAAAATTGTTAAGATTATTCAATTAGTTGACGAAAATAAGAACAAACAAAAGTGACAAAATTATCATTATTTGTTTTTGAGATATTTTTTTTAAATAATTACTCTTAAAATGAACAAAATGTTCCTTCAAAGTTTTAAAACGTGAATCGCACCACATTAATTTTTAAAAATAAAATATTTAGCGGTTTATAAACGTATATTTTTAAAATTCCATTATTGGTTTATTTTAAAGCTCGCACATGTAAAACATTAATTTTGAAATGATGTTTTTATATATGATAAAATATTTCCTTCCCCTTTCCCTTTCCCCCCCCACTACTATGTAACTACATATTAAAAATAAAACACATTAAATGTTTCAACAACAAGCCATAAAATTTCCTCGCTATAAAATAAAAACTTCTGAAAGCACAAGGTCCATATCTGTTTATATTTTCTAAAAAGTTCACTGATAACGGCAAAAGCCCCCTCTCACACACAAACTTCATCATTTATAAACACATGAGGGGAGATAGAGAAAGAAAGAGAGAGAATAAAAGGCTGGTTGAGATAGAGGAAAAGGTTTTATTCCCTTTACCACACAGCGCGAAAACTCGATACCGCAGAATGAGGTGGTGATTTCTATTTTCCTTCACTCAGAAATCATTAATACTTCTTTTGTTTCGTAGTAAAGAGAGCGAACGAACCCATTTTCTCGAGAACAACAAGAGTCTAGATGGAAGGACCGAGCTCGGTTAACAAATTGGTAGCTGCTGTTCACGAAAATATTGGACTATTCATCAGGTGCTAGGGGAAAGTGGGGTAAATTGAGGACCTAATGAAACAACTGACCTGGGAAAGACGGAGCGCGCTGTCATCCGGAGATAGAAAGCTCGGTCACTATGGTAAAGGAGGAAATCCCCATTTCTGAAGCAAATGGAATTCATTTAAAGTAATTTGATTATTTTTGAAGAGTGTAGGTTAAAAAAGGGGGCCAGGGGGAAAGTCAAATTTTGTTTGAAATTGAGTTAGTGTTGCCATCTGTTAGATAATCACGAAACCTTCCTAATTAACTTTTATATTATGGTTAAAAGAGGTCTCTGTCATATTTTAAATTAATTTTTAGACAAAAGTATTTGCTGAGGTCCTTATTGGGTTTGAGATATACAAGTTGTTGTTCTGAAAAAATGTTTGTAATTTGACTTTCCCTCTTTTCCCTAGTGTCCTTAATTTATTACCATTGCTTGGTACTGACCCATTTAAAGCGCTAGTGTCGCGAACGCGAGTTAAGAGCAGAGATTTTTCAGTCTTTTATAGCAATAACATTCTGGCCAAAATAAATCAAATGTTACTCCAGTTGAAACAAAGAAATTAATTTTATTTACACGGTGATATCAACACTTGTTGAATACCTGTCATTGAGCATAGCGATATTAGACGAGAAACTTTTTATATGAAGAGGAAAAGTTATCATTAAATTCCAGGACACCCTTGAAGATATTCAACAACTGTTGATATTAACGTGGGAAGAAAATTAAACTTAAGGTTTCTAGTGGAACAATGTTTTATTTATCTTGGCAAAAAAAAAATTTTTATATAAAAATTACCAAAACACTGTACCTGGATTCAAATTATGACTAACTGGACGGTTAGTCCACGTGCCTATCAATGAGAGTTTAAAAAAAACCTTAGTTTCACTTTTTGAGACGATTAATTTTACTATTATTATATTTTGGAGACATAAATTCTTAGATATCCATCCTTCCACGCCAGTGTCACCAAAGCCAAATTACCTGAAAAACAAATAGAGAGGCAATGTATGCTCCCAAATATTGAAACAAGTGAATAAATGTTAAATTAGGATTTTCGTTTGAATACATTTTTTTTTTAAAATTATCCAAATTCCTTGTATGAGAGAAACAGGTCTACAGTATACGATACGGGACAGTCCTTAAACTAAGGCACGGGGGGGGGGGGGGTGAGGAGGGGATTGTAGGGTGGCTGGCCCTCCTCCCTCAACCCTTGAGATATTCATCACTATTCATCACCCAAGACAAGTCGCTAACCACCGGCGTATTAAACCTTGAACGCACGATCACTCATCTATGCACCGTGTGCTACCCTGAACGACTTGAACTATGTGTGAGGGGGGAGTCTCGCGCAATCAGTCTCGAGGAATATCTGTGAGCGTTGCCGTGGTATGGAGGATGAATTACCACTGGTCGCCATGTTTCTTTGTTCGCCACTGCCGCCTAGCGGTGACATTCAGAACATTGTGTCAGATAACGGTAGCTACGGAGGATGACTTACCATGGTCGCCATGTTTCTTTGCTCGCCACTGCCGCCTAGCGGTGACATCCAGAACATTTTGTTAGAGGAACGGTAGCTACGGAGGATGCTTAACACGGTCCGACATGTTTCTTTGTTCGCCACTGCCGCTAGCGGTGACATCCAGAACATTTTGTTAGAGGAACGGTAGCTACGGAGGATGACTTACTACGGTCCGACATGTTTCTTTGTTCGCCACTGCCGCCTAGCGGTGACATCCAGAACATTTTGTTAGAGGAACGGAGCTACGGAGGATGCTTAACCACGGTCGACATGTTTCTTTGTTCGCCACTGCCGCTAGCGGTGACATCCAGAACATTTTGTTAGAGGAACGGTAACTACGGAGGATGACTTACTACGGTCCGACATGTTTCTTTGTTCGCCACTGCCGCCTAGCGGTGACATCCAGAACATTTTGTTAGAGGAACGGTAGCTACGGAGGATGCTTAACCACGGTCCGACATGTTTCTTTGTTCGCCACTGCCGCCTAGCGGTGACATCCAGAACTTTTTGTTAGAGGAACGGTAACTACGGAGGATTTCTAACCACGGTCCGACATGTTTCTTTGTTCGCCACTGCCGCCTAGCGGTGACATCCAGAACATTTTGTTAGAGGAACGGTAGCTACGGAGCTGTAAGCGTTACTAAGGTATAGAGGATGAATTAACAAGGTCCTTCATGTTTTTATTTTGTGTGTTATTAATTGCCGTCTAACTGTGACATCATTAACCTTTAAACTCACGCAAAAATCTTGTGATTGGCTTAAAGCTGATCACCAAACACGTAACCGTAGGTAATTAATAAGTAAGACTAGCGGTTTTAAACAAGAAAAGTCTTTTAGCATTTTTTTAACCCTGGCAGAAGGCAGATAATTACTTAATGCTATCATAAACTGATGCATGATGGCTATTCATATGTATATGTGTGTTTGAGTGTGTGCACCAAGGGATGAGTTCTAATAGTAAATTTTATCACTTTTGACAGATTGTTTAAATTGATTTTGACAGTTTATAGATAGATATAGTCAATTCTTAGCAACGTTAGCATGTTTGGATTTTATTGTAAGATAATCTAATGAATCAATAATCTATTAACGATGTTGGATATTCTACACAATAAAATACTTTTAATTTAAAATGTTTATATAGTTAAGGCTGTGTTTTATTATTCACAGGAAAAGGTAAAAATTGAACAGAATATATTTTTAAAAGAATATTCAACCTCGAGATCACGTTCTATTTCAAAGTACAAAATAATAAGTATAAAATTGTTTCTTTAACTAGCCATATTTTTTTATTTGATGAATGGAATTATAAAAAAAAAGTTACTCTCTTCACCGTAAAATTTGACTTGAAACGTTTTAGGGTTAGATAACATTTCTATTTTCAATAATTTTCAACATAACAAAAGCAAAACCTCGTATATCTGGAATTGAATGCTTCAAGTGCCGTCGGTAGTGGCAACTGTTTTTTTTTCCTCACCCAAATAACATAATATTTTTTATTTTATTTTATGAATAGAAACGTAAAAAACGAGTTTTGTACTGTGTGGGCTTTGTGTGTATGGGGAAGGGGGGGGGGGGGCTTTTTTTTTTCCGGTGCCTCTGGCTAATTTTTGTGGCCAGCGTTTCGTGAAGCGACTCTTTGGAAAGCCAGGCTCAAAAACATAATACCGCTGCTAAAAAAAAAAAGATGGAATACATATCATCATCGTATCAACTCCTTCATACGTGCTACTTTCGCAACGAAATAAAATATAATTTGGCTGTTTATTTTACCTTGTACTCGCTCTATCATTTATTTATTTAAAAGGTACACTAAGAAAAATTTTATAAATTAATTACTGGTGTGTTGAAGTTCACTTTTTGGATGTTTTTTTTTAGGGCCTCTATATACTTTCATATACTCTAGGGCAAGTAATCAACCCTTATAGTTGATGTAGCATTCAAAATATCACACTTTTACGAACATTAATTATTTTAAAAGTTATATGATGGGAAACATAGAGCCGTGATAAATTCATTGATCGTATCAACATTGTCTAACCAACATTGGTGGCCGCGTGGTCTAAGGCGCTAATCTTGCAGTAGACTATACCATTTATTACGAGGAGATCAAGGTTCGACTTTCAGTCGGGTGTAATGAGGTTGTTTTTTTGTTAAAAAATTGTTTTACGTGCTCTCAATCCACGCAAATGCGGGTACACTTACTATTAATATAACCTTCCTAATCCCTAAAACCATTAGCCTAATTAGTACATACGTGTATAACCTGAACGGGTACTAAAATGTGGTGCTAAAAAAATCGTATTTTTCTTTACCCACACAGGTGACCTGGTGGTCTAGGGGTAAGGTGTCGGACTTCTGTGCTGGGGGTCCGGGGTTCAATCCTCGGTCCCGGCACAGATTTATCTGATTGCCAAACCCTTCCTTCACCTCTGACAAGACATCTTGTGAATGTGGAGAACTGCCAGGCCTCCACCGTGGTTCGGATCCCACGTTAAACTGTAGGTCCTCCATTTCATCTCACAATCCCCCTACCATCACACATTAGTGTAAGTGCATATAACCCGAACGGGTAGTAAGACGCGGTGCTAATAATAATATTAACACACATGATAACGCAATTCTGAAAAGGCTATGGCTGAACGTATTTCTAAAATATAAAGGGAGGACTTATTTCTTTAAAAAAAAACTGGAATGTGACTGTTGTTTTAAATAAGGAATCAGTTCTAGAACGTATTTCTTTTTTTAAGTGATAGAGGTTTTTTTAATAAACAAGAGAAGGGTGTATATCTAAACTAAAAACTGGGATGCGACTTATGTTTTAATTAAACATTGATAAGACGTATCTGTCTCGTTTCATCGTCCATTAACGTTCTGTCAAAACATGTTCTTGGGACGTTATTCACATTTGTCTAAATAAAATGCAAACTTTATTATAAAAAATATATATTTTTTCAAATTTAAGAAACACAAATATACCATTTTGGCTGCTGCACCGGACACACAGGCCTATATACCGACATCTACAGTAGCCCCATGGCTTCTTTGGTGCTGACTGACAGCTGACAGTCAACATTTAGGTATAATACCTACATTTTGACAGTCAGAAGTGACAGTTGCTAAACACATGTTTTTGCAGATCATATAGCTCGGCGTAGGGATACATAATTTGGTCTGGTAGCTTTTAAAAGCTTTTAGCTGTCAGTTGTGAGTTGTCAGTCAGCACCAAAGAAGCCATGAGACTACTGTAGATGGAATGAGGCTGGATGTAATAATTGTAAGACTTATTTTTTTTCAGTTCGAGAGCACATTAAACGTCCAGATTTATCATAATCATTATTTCGTAATATTAGCTAGTTAGATGGCTCCCAAAAAGAGAGAGAGTATAGGTAAATAGAGAAAAAATAAGTGGTTGTTTGCTGTTTTTTATTGAAAGTTTACCAGCAAACGATTATTTTCATAAAAATAAAAATAAATATTTCTCCAGTTAATTATTATTATTATTATTATTATTATTATTATTATTATTATTATTATTAGCACCGCGTCTTACTGCCCGTTCGGTTTATACGCACTTCCGCTAATGTAGAATGGTAGTGTGATTGTGAGATGAAATGGAGAACATACAGTTTAACGTGGGATCCGAACCACGGTGAAGGCCTGGCAGTTCTCCAGTAGAAACAGAGAGTTTAATTTTCTTCACACGGTAATATCAACAGTTGTTGAATATCTGTCATGAGCATAGCAACATTAGATGAGAAACTTTTTAAATGAAGATAAAAAGTTGTCATTAAATTCCAGGACACTCTTGACAGATATTCAACAACTGTTGATATCACCGTGTGAAAAAATTTTTTCCTTGAACAACGTCTTACTACCCGTTTGGGTTATAAGCCTTAAGTACTAATTACAATAATAGTTCTAGGGATGAGGAAGGTTATATTTGCAGGAAGTGTAGCGGAATTTACGTGGAAGTAGGGTAGAAAACAATTTTCGTTGAATCATACTTCCACCAAAGCGGGTGTAAAAAAATATATGTTTCTACTGAAGAAATATTTTATTTATTTTACCTAATTTTTTTTTCTTTTATAACTGCAAAAAATACTTCCCTTAGCTTGCAATACTTACCAACACACCTTAGCATAAACAGGAAATGAAGGATGTTTAGTGAGAAGTCTACACTTCACATATAAGGGGCATGTACATATAACACACGTACCCCTGTGTTTATCTCGAGCATATACCACAGTATTCACATAGAAAAAACCTTAGGTTAGAAAAAAAGAAGAGGGGTGTATATATATATATATATATATATATATATATATATATATATATATATATATGTATATGTGTGTGTGTGTGTATATATATATTTTATGCAGTAGGTCGAGCTAACAATGCCGGGACCCGCCCGAACGCACGGGCTATAGGTTAACACGCCTCTGGCTACCAATTCATATTCTACCTTACCTTTCACATCTTGCGCGAAAATAGGGGGGAGGGGGGGCCAAGGTCCCCAAGACAACCGCCACGGAATACCAAACGCACGTGACGTCATCAATCTCCCACTCTTTTTTTTTTCTTCTTTTTTTTGACAAGCAGCATTCCCTCGGTTTGAATCCTAGCCAGAAAATATTCTTCTTCTTCTTCTTATGGAAAACATCCATCATGACGTCATCCTGACGTCATTGTGTATTTTTGTATATCATTTCCCTTCAAACCCCCCCCCCCCCTTTCCCCTCGTCGTCGTGTGTTATATTTGTCTGATACCAGGAAATAATAAATAGAGAAGAGTTTTTTTTTTTTTTGTGATGTGGTGGCCATTTCTGAGCGGTCTTTCGGTTCAAGAAGGGTTTAAATCAATTATTAAATCACACAAGTGGAGCTTTTCAGTGATGGCTTCAGACTATCGCGCTATTATCTATCCGACATTTTTTTTTTGTTAAAAAATGATCTATATAATGAAGTCTCACTCGACTTTTTAGTTAAAGGTTTACTTGTCAAAGGCTATCAACTTTACATAACCCGTATTCGGTGGCCTCGTGGTTTAACGGGCTACTCTCGTGTTAGACTAGACTGCCGATGACTGGGAGATTGGAGATCTAATCTCGGTTAGGTGTACTAAGCGTGGTTTTCCCCAAAATGATTTTCCACTCTCCCTCCACGCAAATACAGGTACATCTAATCTAATTTAACCTTAATAATACCTAAAACTATAAGCGTAATTAGTTAATAAGCGTATAACCCACACGGGTAGTAAGACGTGGTTTATAATTTATATATATATAATTTATAAAATATTTTTATTTATAAAGCAACAAGTTTTCCAAAAATGTCCTTGATATATTTCGTAAAATGTTACAACGATAGTGTTATTTGCAATACATTTGTTTTCACATTTACTACACGTTTTATGTACTAACTAGATAGCTGTTGCCCGCGGCTTTGCTCGCGTGGAAGTTGATCATATACAAATACGAAAATATACATATGTATTTACAGATTATTTTAAAATATTACGTTACGTTTATGACCATAACTTGACCTCAGATCAAAAATAATGCAAGTCCGATACAAACTTTCACCCCTTTTTCATCCCTTATTAAATAAAATTTCCAAAATTCCTGAAACACGTATTTATTTGTTTTACGTCAATAACCGAAATACAAAATTTTGTTTATGTATCTTTCAAAATGACGGACTTTCATACATATTATCATACATATTATCATCCCCTATTTTGACCCCTTTGGGGTGGAATTTTCTAAAATCCTTTCTTAGTGGGTGCCTACATAACAAAATGAATATACAGTCCGAATTTCATGCTTGTAGCCTTGATAGTTTGCGCTCGGCGATAATGAATCAGTCAGTCAGTCCGATACAAACTTTCACCCCCTTTTTCATCCCTTATTAAATAAAATTTCCAAAATTCCTGAAACACGTATTTATTTGTTTTACGTCAATAACCGAAATACCAAATTTTGTTTATGTAACTTTCAAAATGACGGACTTTCATACATATTATCATACATATTATCATCCCCTATTTTGACCCCTTTGGGTTGGAATTTTCTAAAATCCTTTCTTAGTGGGTGCCTACATAACAAAATGAATATACATTCCAAATTGCATGCTTGTAGCCTTGATAGTTTGCGCTCGGCGATGATGAATCAGTCAGTCAGTCAGTCAATCAGGACATGTTATTTTATAAGTATAGATTTCAATATATAATTAAAAATATATATTAAATGCTGCTATCAATTGCAAGTAAAACTAGTTTATTTTTTTTAGTTTCCACTTTAATTGGAATATGTTTTAAATTAGGGCACTTAAGTCCTTTTTTTTTTATCTCAACTCAGATAGCTCCGCTATATTTCCTGATAAACACGGATGATTACGAATTCTTGACACGTTTTTGTTTCCTTTAAAAGAGGGATGAAAAGAGATTTAAAAAACCAAACAGGAAGGAAGCTTCTCTTCCTCTTTGTTTGGAAAAAAAAAATGGCGACTACAATTAAAACTTTATAGACTAATTTGTGTTTTCATTAACCGGTGACTCCCACACTTACTTTGGGCAAAACTCGACCGACAAAAGGAGGAAAAAAGCTTTTATACAACATTTAGAAATAGAAATTTCATTCGCCCCAAAACCTTCTTCACTTAACATTTCAAATTGTTTCCGTTTTACATTTTGTTCCACTAAAACGAAAGTTTTGTCCCCTCACAAAACCACCCCCAATGATTTTTTTTTTCCTCCCTTCCTTTCTTAATATATTTTTTATATTCTTTTTTTTTTCTCCCTGACGTGGTTATATTTCCCTGAGGATGTAGAACAGTTTTTAGATTTCGAACATTCTAAATCAACTTCTTGCAAGATGATGGTCGGGGGGGGGGGGGGGGGAGAAGTAAGGAGGCTTGGCCTCTGGAGGCACACATGGCATGTCGAATATGTGCTTGTATTTTTTTTTTTTTACAGAAATGGGGGGGCTAAAAGAACTGTTTAAATAAAACATATCGCTATTTAAAATTAATGGACCCATTCAGCGTGGTTTTTTTTTCAGTGCTTGTTTCTTCAAGACTCTTCCTATTTTTGCTTAGGATAGAGGTAAAATTTGTGAAGTACTTTAATATATTAACATAATAAATTATTGAAGGGCAATAAATAAATAAATAGTATCGCAGGGGAGAACTACTGTAGCCGGTAGACCTTGTTGCATCTGAAATTCACTTGTCAAAAAAAAAAAATTGAGAATTTTATTGGTGAAGCAGGGTCGGGTTAGTTTTTTAGTACTATGTTATACACTTCTGTACCAATTACGCTAATATTTTTAGGGATGAAGAATGTTGAATTTATTGGAAGTGTACCCGCATTTGCGTGGAGGGAGAGTTACAAACCCTTTAAGCATAACCATCGGCAGTTTACCCTATAGCAAGAGTAACAGCTTAGCTTCCGCGGCCAACGAAGTGGGTGGTAGGTTTTTTAAAAGAAACTTTTAAAATGGAATATAATAATAACACCAGTTTACTTTTTTTTTGTGCCCTTTGTTGACCACCACTTTCATACTATCCACAACTGTACACACTAATGGGGTAGTGGTATGATTAAGGGGTAATTTATAGGAAATATACCCGCATTTTGCATGGAAGGTAAAATGGTGTTTTGTTTAAGACCATGTATTTTTATTCATCACAATATAACCTGCCAAATTCGAACCCCAACTTCTCCGTCATCGGCAAACCAGACAAGAAAAGACTCACGCCTTTAGCCGCGTTTTGATCAGGATGGCCTACACTTTATATATAAATTAATATTGAGAAAGATTTCCCTCAAATTTACAGATCATTAGTTAAAAGTTTTGGTATTTCAATCACAATCGGTCACGTGGTCTATGGCGTCTGGTTCATAATACACATAATTGCTGTAAGCAATGATATTGGGATTTGACTCTTTTTACCTGCACACTAAAGAGGGTTGATTTCCACACACAAAAAATAGTCACTGTAATTTTCTAATCCCCTTTTATTTAAGGTGGGGATGTAGGGGACGCGAGTTAAGGGCAAAATTCTTACATATTTGCTTACTAAAACACTTTTTTTGTCAAAATAAATAAACTGTATCCAGTAGAAAACTAGAGTTTAATTTTCTTCACCTGGTGATATCAACAGTTGTTGAATATCTGTCACGAGCATAGCGGTATTAGATGAGAAACTTTTTAAATGAAGATACAAAGTTGTCATTAAATTCCAGGACACCCTTGACAGATATTCAACAACTGTTGATATCAACATGTGAAGGAAATTAAACTCTATATTTCTACTGGAGAAATATTAGATTAATTTTGATTTAAGATATGTTTTGATATAAAATTTTCAAACACACAGGCCTTAACTCGCGTCCTATACACCCCCCCCCCCCCCCCGCCAAGCAATCTTGACCATCCTTATTCCTTAAATTACGTCTTTAATAATCGTTTGCAGAAAATTGGTCTTTAAAAAACACATCAGCGGTTAAAGGCTATAAGGACAGTCACTATCGCAAAAGGAGGTGGACAGTTTTACTGAGGGTGTTTTTCCAAAGCGGCTTTCCACGTTCTACAAGCAAATTTGGGTACACTTCCTCTAAAATTCTACCTACATCCCTAACAGATTAGCGCAACAATTACAAATGAGGATAGCCTGAACTAGAAGAAGGGTGCGGTGATTAAAACAAAATTAGTGACTAAAATATAAAAATCACTTTAACGTTTCGATATTTTGAAGATAGGAAAAAAACAATATGGATGATGAATGACTTGTGGAAATGAAAATGAAAAGAGGAACGAGAGTCCGAAAAAAATAGAGAGACCATCTATTCGGTTGGAAAGCGGGTAAGAGGTTCTCGTGTGATTGAAAGAGGCATACATCAAACAGTTTATGTGGGTCATATATCATCTCCGCGCCGATCAATGCCTTAACCTGGGACCGACAAAACACATACACAAGGGGAGGATGGGGGTGTCTGAAGCCTTGTACACACGACCAGGCTCAAACCTCCGTCTACAACGTCACTGCGATGATATGGGGGGTCTGAAGCCTTGTACACGGACGGTAACTTTCTAGAGCGTTAGGAAGCCTGTCCCAGGCTCAAACCCACAGTCACTGCGATGATATGGAAGGACGGAACTGCGATTGGACTACGGTCTGGTTTTTCTGAGAGGTTAGGACAGTATGTTTTACTGTCAGGGACTATCACAACCGTCAGGGTCGTATTGATATGAATGATTACTCTGATTTGTCAGGAATGGGGAGGGTCAAATATAGAGTAGATGTACCTCTGTTTGCGTGGTGATTATTATGAGCTCCAGATGTAGCTTACAAAAAAAAAAAATTGCACAGTTATTAAATAAATGTTTACCCCCTCTTTTTCCTTTCCCTATTTTCAAATAAATGTAATTTCTTTTGTATTTCTAAAACAGTCTACGAGTTTATTTATACTATTCCAGTTTTCAGTTAAAGTGGTAAACAGAAAAAAAACGGGTGGATCATATCTCAGCTTGGGATTCTCAGGAATGAAGTTTGTGGGGGTTTTTTTTAATGAAGGAAGGGTTGTGGAACCAGGAAATGGAAAGGGGAGTGGGAGGGGGGTAAGGTGAAGTAGATGCGGAGAAAGAAGAGAGAAGCGAAGTTGGAGACGAGAAAAGTATAGAGAGGGGGTGTGTTTGGGAGGGGGAAAAAATGTGTCTCAACTGGAGGAGATTCAATTACGCGAAGTTAAGGCATTAGATCCGCCTCAATTTAGCATTTCAGCCCAACTACGTCCCGTGGCCGACATCTGCATACCAAGTCTCGTAGTGGAGTAGGCATGGCTGTGTGCTCAGCTGGAGACAGGCTGGTCTCTTATTAATACCATAATATGTAAGGGAGTAGGCATGGCTGTGTGCTCAGCTGGAAGCAGGATAGTCTCTTATTAATATCAAGACCTGTCGAGGAATAGGATGGCTGTGTGCTCAGCTGAAGACAGGCTGGTATCTTATTAATACCATGACTTGTAGGGGACTAGGCATGGCTGTGTGCTCAGCTGGAGACAGGCTAGTCTCTTATTAATATCAAGACCTGTAGGGGACTAGGCATGGCCGTGTGCTCAGCTGGAGGCAGGCTAGTCTCTTATTAATATCAAGACATGTCGAGGAATAGGCATGACTGTGTGATCAGCTGAAGACAGTCTAACCTATTATCAATTACCCTCTTACTCACTGGAACCCGCTGGCCCACTCCCAGGCACACTACTGGACCCGCTGGTCCACTTACTTCATTACCCACAGCTCGGACTGTAGCTCTCTCACTATCACCACCGTGTATATGTATATATATAGGGGTTACAGTTGAAGAGTATGGAATCCTCCATTTCTAGAATACTGGATTAGAGTAAAATCAACTCAAGACTCTCTCTGATGTGTCCCTATACCCTGTTGTCCCCTTGGCAGTGGTACTGGCTGCATACCTGCTGAACAAGGAGGGAGATGAGGTAATAGAGAGCGCAGTTAGGGTAAACAAACGAAAAGGGTGGCGGTCCCGCTGTCGGAAACCAATCTCGCTACAATATTAGATATTTTTCAACATTATAGTATAAGTATAAGATCTGTGTTATGTTAACACTGTGATACATTAGCCCTGCCACAATGTAGACATTAGAGCTACCCTCTTCCCCCAACAGCGTCACGTGGTTTATGTATGACCTGGATGGGGAGATCGGGATGGATGGATTTTTTAAATGATTTTTTTCCACTCTCCCTCCAGGTCAGTTCGGTCACACTTCCTCCAAATTAAAGCTTCCACATTGCTATAACACTATCTAACCATTTCATATGTTTACGACACTAATTATGTAGTAAAATAATATTAATCACGACCGCCAAAAAAAGTTAAAAAATTTCTAACTCATAAGAATCCATTTTAAATCCATTACGGTTTCCAGTCTGTGGCCTGGATCACTTTTCTATTCAAACCATATATTTTCCACTAGCAACCTGTCGTAACTTCATATCTCCTATAATACAACTTAAGACTAGGACAGGCACAACATCCAGTCCCTGGCCGTTAATTTATCAATTTGAAAGGGTAAACCCCACATTTCATCAATGATATATTTTCGGCTATGTCGGGAATTGAACCTGGGGCCCTTAGCTCGGTCAGCAGACACGCTGACCATCTGAGCTAAGGTGTTGGATTTAGAAGCATCCTACCGCACAAAAAATACAATATTACCAATAAGCATTTGGGAAACTTTCGCCCATTCAACCTTCCCCTTCTTCCCCCCCCCCCTCTCTCCCCCCTGAAAAAACAAGATGTGGTCTTTTGTTGGGTTGTTGAAATTAAATACTCAGCGAAGTGTATACACAAAATAGTTAAGAGTTTATTTTCGGTAATTGATACAAAAATATTGTTAGATTTTTCTTTTAACCTAAATTTTAAACAAACAACGTGTTTTAACGTAAACCGAGTATGTTATGTCACAAGTCTGTAAGAAATCCTATCCACTGATACAAAGGCTACAGCATGAATAAGGTATTAGTTGAGACAAAGGGAGGTTGAAAACAGACATAATATATAGGATAATGTATTTAAAAGTTGATGTTTTTCTTTGATGTAAAATTTGAAAAATGTTGTCTTAAACACTTGAGAGCTTTCTGGAATAAATGTAACATAGAACTGTTGTCAAAGAGAGAGAGAGAGAGAGAGAGACTATGAAACTATGCCTTATCTATCTATGGTGAGATTGTAGGTAAGTGATAGCTGAAGGATTTTCTTTTTATCATATAATATTACTACCCATTCGGTTAGAAGTGTATATACTAATTACGCTGAGGGTTTTTAGGGATTAAGAAGGTTATATGTAGAGGAAGTGTACCCGAATTTACTCGGAGGGAGAGCGTAAAACAATTTTGGAGAAAAAAACACCCTTAGTACACCCGATCAAGATTCGAACCTGATCTCCCCGTCATCGGGAGTCTCATTGAAAATATTGGCCGGAAGTATTATTAGAATAGTTCGATAACTCCATGGCGACAGCTCGCAAGCGATTATTTTGCTGGCCATCTTTTGGCGAAGAGAGTGCCAAATTCTGTGTAGTGCGGACATCACATTGAAACCTTCAGCCGTTAATCTCGATTTTCTAAGCCGGAGCCACCACTTCTTTGTTCAAATAACTCCTCTATTGCCCTCACTAAGCTGACTCACTGCTTCAAAGAAGAATTTGGAGGATTGAACCCAGGACTACTAGATCTGTAGCCAGGAACGATTTACCACTAGACTACAGAGGCAGTCATAGTATTACCAAGCAAATAAACTATTCCCAAATATCATTTCAGAAAACATTCTAAGTAATAGTAGAGTAAGGAGTAGTAATGATTATGGTTAAGACTTAGATAAAAATTAATTAAATGTCAAATAATATTAAAAAGTTAAAACTGATATACTTTACTGTTAATAAACCGCTAAGCTGTGCTTACAACAAGCATAAATAATGTCAAGATAAGTTTTAAAAATATATAAAAACATCATAGACAACAATTATTAGATCATAAGTTGACGACTAGTCTAAACATAATATATACAACATATTAAAATTATTAAAAATATTTAGAACAAAAATTTAGGATAACACAAGTTTTTAATTCAAACACTGATGTTGAATAGTTATATACAATTAATCTCGTAGGAATAGCGTCTTTCAAAGTGGTACAAAAGAATTTGATTGTAGAGTCTAAAACTGCGAATAAAGCATGGTAATTAAAATAGATTAGGTGTAGAATCTAGGTCTTATTCTTGTTTGGTCCCATTACTCCTTTTAGCAGGTGATCGGTGATTAAAATAAAACCGATACATTTCTTGCCGACATGTTTCGGTACGATTCTACCATAATCATGGCGCAAAGTCGTCGTACGGATACACTAGTTGCTGTTACGACTGAAATGTTGAGACTCAATTTTAACTTTTTAATATTATTTAACATTTCATTAATTCATCAATACTTTATATTGCTAATCTTAAGTTTATATCTAAGTCTTAACCATATTCCCCAAATAGTTTGACATTAGTTAAGTTTCATCCAATGTTTGCGATGAATAATCTTATGCTGGCTGTCATTTTCCTACATTCCCAACGTAATGAGAACTACACCGGTAGCCATACAAATTGCCTCGTATGTCAACTAATTTAGCCAGTGTCTCATCGACCTGTCGAAGTCTCATTTTAAAATAACCCTTCTCACTCCTCCACAATCCCCCCTCCCCACCTTCTGTTCATGCTTGTAGCGAGTTTTAGAGGCCGCACAACCTCCCCCTCCCCCTCCAGATATATTCTCCTTGTCGACTACATGGAAATGATGTAATCTGCATTGCAAAATGTCCAAGGATTGAGGATTACTGCAAACTAACCTCATAGACCGGAGGGTCCATCCATGCCCGTATAACCCTATATACCTGAACCCTCAAGTTGAAAATGAGGGGGGGGGTGGGGGTATAGACCCCCAACCCCTTCCTTTTCTCCCACTCTTCTCGGTTAAAAGGAGGAAGGGGGGGGGGGGTAAGGGACTACGAGCAATTCAAATCATAGGACTTTGAAATATACAGTTGCTTTAACAAAATTCCACCATTTTGGTTCGCGTATGAAGGGAAAAAAAAATAACGAGAACCATAATGGAATAAAATCTATAATTGAAAAAGTTGTTCAACCTCAACTAGAACCAGATCTTATCCCCTTTCGTTTTTTTTTTTAATATAGATAATTTACAAAATTACATAACAGCAAGCGGGACTAATTTGGTTTTTCTTTTCTTTATTTTATATTTTGAAATGAGGATAAATAACTGTTATAAAATAATTTTTAAAGCTTGATTCATTGAGATTTAAGGAGTTATTATTTTTTAATAAAGAAAAGATATGTTTGGTTTATTTGGTTGGTTAGTAATTATTATTAAGTAATTGGGTACTTTTCTATATTTAGTTGCACCGATTAATACACACATTAGATGCAATTTCTGAATTTGTGTAAAGTTTGTTCGCCGTTTTAATTTCAGATCCATCATAGCAGCAGATAGCGCGATTTGTCTCTATGGCTTTGCTAGGTTATTGGTACAATAGCCACATGGCTTCTATGGTGCTGACTGACAACCGACGGCTTTGAAACGTTACCAGACCAAATTATGTATCCCTACGCCGAACCATATGATCTGCAAAAACATGTGTTTAGCAGTTGTCAATTCTGACAGTTAAATTTTAGGTATATACCTAAATGTTGGGTGTCAGAAGTCAGCTGGGAGCTGTCAGTCAGTACCAAAGAAGCCATGGGGCTACTGTAGGTATGATAGACAAATACAATTTTACTCACTCTAATTTTTTTTAATGAATCGATAAAAGACCTCTTGATCTAGATCGATCCAAAGAATCGATTAAAGGCCTATGAATTGAGTATGCCTACTCTCAAACCTAATATTTCAGTTGAGTTTTTTTTTTTCGTTTAATTTACCGTTTAGTTGTCACCATGTCTCAATCCAGTTAGTTAAACTTCGTATATGTGAGGGTTCTTAGCAAAGGACAAATCTGGGTTGTCATATTTTAATATATATTGTCGGCCTGTGATCTTGGGGTAAAGTGCTCGCCTCGGGACCAGAGGTTTCTTGAGTAATAAAATCCGTAGCACAACTTCCTTCGGAGAGGTTGTAAAGTGGTCTGTTTCACATCGACTGTGGTATGTAAAAGAAACCTGTAAAGTATGTGAAAATACCTTTCCCAACAATATTGATTGGCCCTTTTGCTCTCGCTCATAGAAATTCTCGTTCGGTTCAAAACTCCACCCCTATCGATAGACTATCGATAGCCAATCTCGATAGTATTGAAACTATCGATATTTTCCCAACCCAACGATGCGATTGAACCTTCCTCTTGAAGCGTTTAGTTAATCAGCAACTCACAAGTAAGTTTACACAATGAGGATGGGGTGGCTGGGTGGTTTCAGAGGAGGTTAACTTCCTCCCTCCTCCCTTTTTGTTCCCGTCAGCGTATCGTTTTACTAATGACGGTGCAGTGTTGACCCTGATACACAACAGACATATATATACCCACCTGGACGGACACAGAATTATTGTTCTCTCGGACAGGCGTCCCTTGACTGATTGAATTCCCTTAATAAAACAAGTAGTTTACTTTGGGGAGGTAGTAGGGATTAGTAGTTGGACCAAACCAAGCGTCCGCCCTCCCACCCTCCCTGTCTGCTCCTACGTCAGGGGTTATTATGATCAAGAGCCTTCCCCCCTCCCCCTTCATCCTCACCTCGACAACTAGCAACGGCACACATGTTAACATGGCCTCCCCGCGGAGTATGTGCGCAATACGCCACTGGACATCAACTTAGTAGAGACAAATTAATGGGTGGACCCCTCTCCCTCCGCACTCCTGACCATTATATATATATATATTATACATGTGTTATATCTCTTACAACCACGAATCGTAACATACAGACGGTAAACAATTCTGGACCCGAAAACGATTCCTAGGTTTTAAATTTTCGACTTGTACGAGGAAAAAAAACAACTGCTCTATGGTGGTTCCGGAAAATTTAGTCAGTCGGTGGTTTTATTTTTATTTTTTAGAATGAACATTTGGTACGAGTGATTTATATATTATATATATATATATATTGGTGTATATATGTGTTTGCTATTAGTTACCGAGACGAGCTCGTCCAGAGAAAAATTAGGGCGGCGGAGGTATTTTAAACGCAACAAAAGTTTGTCAGGAGTAGAGAGAGAGAGAGAGGGCGATAAAACCCGAGTTTAGTATGGAACCACCCGCTTCAGTGGGCAAACGGTCTAAGGCGTCACTCTCGTGTTAGACTGGCCTACTGATGACGGATGTATTGGGACTCGAATCCTGATCGGGTGCACCTGCGGTGGTGTTTCCTGGATGGTTTTTCCCACCCTCCTTCCATGCAAATGCTGGTAGATTACCTCTAACATTATTTCTTCCTCATCCCTACTCCATTAGTGTAATTATCATGTATGCTTATTACCTTAAACTGTAGTAATACGGATGATAAAAAAGGAATTGAACCCCGACCTCTCGGGTCATATTCAAGAACATAAGTTCATACTCAACTCTTGTAAGTTAATTAATAATTGACTACAATAAAAAAAAATTTGGCTAGATAGAAGAACTTTACACTAAAATTTAAAAAAAAATTCCACACATTCATTGATAATAAAAATATAAATAAATTGTAGCAATTGTGACAAAGATCTCAAAAATTAGTCAACAGTAAACCACCCTTAAACTAATTACACCCCCACTCCCCACGCTACCCTTCCGCCAAATAAATAAATTCTTATTTTTAGTGTCAACTACCAGCCAGACCACTATTTTAAATAAAATAAAGCCATACAAAACAAATTTTCAAATTTCAATGCTAAGTTACCCTTAATTTAAAGTTGGGAGCGCAGGGGGCGTGAGAAAACGACAATGTTTTGGAAATTTATATCAAAACAAACCAGTAGCAACGTTATAGTTTAATTTTCTCCACACGGTGATATCAACAGTTGTTGAATATTTGTCGAGGGTGTCCTGGAATTTAATGACAATTTTTTCTCTTCATTTAAAAAGTTTCTCATCTAATGTTGCTATGCTCATGACAGATATTCAACAACTGTTGATATCACCGTGGGAATAAAACTAAACTATGTTTCTACTGAAGCAATGTTTGATTTATTTTGGCCAAAAAATGTTTTTGCTTTAAGAACTGCAAAAACATTAGCCTTTTATCGCTTTTCCTACATCCCATTTCAAGAGCTATAATCAAAACATTTTTTAAAAAAATCTCGAGTTATGGTTGGATAATATAACTAACTAATTTAATGGCGTAATATGACATGTACACTTAAATGTACAAATTGTTGGTTTTATGTATTATATATGTATAAGGGTTAAATACCCTATTCCTATAATATTCCTATATTTTGCAGAGGCTCTATTTTAACCTATATCATGATTTTGGTAGGAAGAACAGTAGCTGTTAGTTACTAAAGATGTTAAAACCATTTTAATATATTCATACATCAAGTCTCTGAAGTGTCACTTTTGATAGATATCATCAATAACTTTAAAGTTATACAAATAATAATTGTAGGTTCTCTATAAGTGTGTTCATTAACAGTGAAAACATGAATAATTATATTATTTTGTCAACATTATATTTTAACAGGGTTCGCAAAGGTGGGTTCAACTCGAAAAAACCCATTTGGTGCATAGATTTTTTTTATATATCTGTTTTTTTTCCACGATTACTAGGGCACGCCATTTTGAGACTACTATACACCAACACGTAGAAACAGTGTATTAACGTGAAAACTTAGCTCTTCCCTAAAACTCGGGGATAACAAGTTTGTTATTTTAACTACACTCCGGCTCATAAATTTCAATTTAAACGATGAGTTCGCTAAAGCTAACCTGCGTAATTAATCACTACCTACTACACCTTTCCTTACTCTGAAAAAAAATGTAGGGGGAGTGGAAGGGGGGGGGGGTTGAACAGTAACTTTGTGTCAGCGAGTAGGGTAAAATTATATATTTTTATTTGAAAAAAATATTTAAAACGTATTCGTACTGGTTTTAAATTTTAGCACGATTACTCTTATGTGTGTGCATTATTAGGTTAAAAAAAACTCTATGCGTGAGATCGGGAACTCTTTAGTACGATTCATTTTATTTAAAAAATAAAGTGAGAAAACGTCTAATGGCTCCATTTAGGAGCTCAATTAGGAGCGCACTCGTAAAACGCACTCGCAACATGTGTATGACTCAATCATCAAAATCATATTAAAGTTTATAAATAAGAAATATAATATTTAAAAAAAATATAGGTCCTACAATACTTATTTCTTTGCAACCCCTCCCCTTAATATCTAAAGGGTGAGGAAGACTGAAAATCAGGCAAGAAAGTTACCTGGTTGAACTTAATAAATTTTATTGAGAGAAAAACAACATTACAATAATTAAGAAGACACAATCCGTGCGTGAAGCGCACCTCTCCGTTAACCATCGGAGTCTATTAGATAACATTAGTAAACAAACATGAAACCTCCTTAGGAAAGTCAAAAACGACACTAAACGTGTCGGGCCCAAAATCAAATAACAACTCCCATTCGGGATGCTAACATTTATGAACCTTAGCCCCTTGGTCGTTTAACCTGCTAGTATTTATACAGAATAGGATGTACGGCATAACCGTAACCCCCGCGCATCAGTTACCGCCCAAGTTTAAACATTAACATTTAAAGAAGCATGAAGCAAACATGGCGTCACTCCAATCCAATGAGCCCCAAATGCAAAAGTAAACTAAGTAATATAACTTCCAGTATCCAACCCGATAAATAAAGCAGAGTTTAAATACAACTAAACTAATAAGTGAATTATTACAAGTCGGGTTTCGAACCCGGGCGCACAGGCAAACTCTCAGTGCTCTAACCATAAACAACAATTTACTTAAATAACTAACAAATAAAGTTTGGGCTTGGCCAAATTTAGGCGGGTGACGAAGGGCGACGGGCTCTCTGAATGCCGCGGTAAGCGCATGGCATTGCAAGTTTCAACAATAACACAATAAGGTTTTAAGAACCAGAATGATAATTTTGACAAGAATGCCCCACATGACGCCGAAACTGAAATTTTGATATGTAAACAATAATCCCCAAGACCTAGGTCGCCGTTCTCACCTCTTATCCACAAGAAGGTGGGGTAGTAAGTAACCTTACGTTCCGGCGTAGCCGTATATATACAAAATATAGTTCCCAGAGTGGGGGTAGGATCGAAGGAGATGGAAGGTAGGAGAAACATAACAATGGAAGGAATGAGTTGCTTCGAGAACAATATCGAAGCGACCAGATGCTGCGCGCGGCCGGAGACGGAACTCTCTTCTTTCTTCGGCTGGCTGGACACGTGTTCGATTCTTGCAGTCGGTCAAGTCGGGCGCGTCGCTCAGTCAGTTCAGAATTACTTCGGAGATTGGAGGTCGGTGATAGTGCTTTTGTGCTGTGCGATGGTCTTCTGAGAGCGGCCCCCTGGGTTGGTGAGTGTTGACCCATTGATATTTCGTGTAACTCGTTAACACTTTTACTAAACAATTTAAAATGCAATTAATTCTATATTTATTTTAATGGACTGTTTTCTTTGGCCAAATAACTAATTACTTAAGTTGAATACAGCAGTACAACTATATTTGTTGTTTTAGAGGGACGCAAGCGATGGTCAATGTTTATCTCCTTCCGACATACGACTGCGCTTACCTGTGCTATCGTAAATAAAATTATGTGTAACGAGTCCGACAAACGGGTGCGACTGATTTTAGACGACCCTTAATTCACTTTTATTGCTGATCCAGAATACAATCTTTGTGGTAAAGCACAGCTTATTTTAATAATGTTTGTGATGTTTGTACAAATTAACGGCTCTTGTGACAATTTCTTATGATATTTAAAACTCTGAATTAACAGCGACCATATCTTCAGCAACTTATGTAAATTATAAAGAATTTGAGGATTTTCTAATGAAGCAAATGCTATTATATTTTTTTTTCATTTAACTAGTCAGTTTTGGTATAGCTATAAACATTTGTGTCGAAAGAAATTGTATTCTTTTTAAAAAAAAAAGAATTACTGTTGTTTCCACTTGGGATTTTTTTTTTGAAAATTTTAAGCTTATCCTTAGTGTATAGGCCTTATTTAAAAATAAATAAATGAAAATCGGCAGAGTGGAATTGCTTCACGTCTAAATTTTGTATAGATGATTTTTATTTGTATTCAAAGAATATAAGAATAACATATCCCATGCTTTTTAAAGTTGTTTTCCTACTTTTAATTCTTGATGAATTAATACCCATCTACCGTTTTTGTTGTGGTTTTTTTTATTCCGCGTATTACTACCTGTCCTGGATATCCTCATACTTACAGTATTTTTGGAGGCGTCAGAAAGATATCATTGATAAAATGTACCAGCATTTGTATGAAATATTGGTGATAACAGTTTTTTAAACACTCTAAGAACACCCATCCAGGATTTGAGCCACTAGCTCTTAATTCCTTGAAAAGCATAAAAGGTGAGTTTGACGTCACAGCCCACGTGACCACTGATGGGGGTTGTTGGTTTGGGGTTTATAGAAGTCAAATATTTATGTAACTGAAAGATATGCCAATTATTTGTTACCAGACACGTTGTTACTATATTTAAAACCTAAAAAATATAATAATCTTACTAATGCATTTTAACATCTTAAGCAAGTTATGAATTTCAGCACAAAACAAAACAAAAACTATACTAAATTACAAACAAACACACAATTTATATTTATTCTAATTACATAAATATGAACCCTTTACGTCATTTTTATTTTCCTTTCCCGTTAAAATTATATTAAAAAATAAATAGCATTGGAAAACAACACTTTTTTAACAAATGTGTTAATAATTTAAACTCTTTTGTATAGCGTTGCACTCTACTTCATTCATTAAAGGTTAACTTTGTAGTATTTACACTGTTTTTATTTCCCATAAAGTATTTTTTTTAATAATAGAAGCAAAGCAAATTCTTATTACTCTACGATAGCGTAAAAAAATAATCCAAAACTTATACAGATATTTCAGTACATACAAAGGATTAAAAAACAACTCTAGTATTTGTCACACACGTCACAAACCACGTACAGTATTTTACACGCTGACCTCATTCAATCTACTAACATATTTAAACCTCGCTTCGTATCATACGTTCTGTATGAATATGTTGTGAATGTGTGACCAAACTTTTCAGCAATCAATATACAACCCGGTAATCGCGAGCCCTGGCAGGCATGTACCCATAATTTACCCTGTGAGTTAGCAAGCTTACTTCATATTATTCAACTATGGTATAGCTCATATTATTATTATTATCATCATCACGGCGTCTTACTAACCGTTCGGGTTATACGCACTTACGCTAATGTGTAATGGTAGGGTGATTGCGAGATGAAATGGAGGACCTACAGTTTAACGTGGAATCCGAACCACGGTGGAGGCCTGGCATTCCACACATTCACAAGATGTCTTGTCAGAGGGGAAGGAAGGGTTTGGTAATCAGATAAATCTGCGCCGGGATCGAAGATTGAACCCCGGACCGCAGCACAGAAGTCCGACACCTTACCTTAGACCACCAGGTCACCTATAGCTTATATATTGGTTCAGAATCGTAGTGGAACACGTACCGATAAGGACTGTCCCTTTTCAGGTTAAATTGAATGTATATACAATGTAGAACTTTATCTAACACAAAGGTCCCTAGATATACTTTCACTCATTCATACGCCAAGTAATACGATCTGCATCTATCAAATTTAATAGATATTAATACAGTCACAATTTTCATAGAAAGAACCTTATTTGACAGCTCGAACAGTTACTAGATCGACTTTCACTTGGGGAATGCCAGGCCTCCACCGTGGTTCGGATTCCACGTCAAACTGTAGGTCCTCCATTTCATCTCACAATCACCCTACCATTACACATTAGCGTAAGTGCGTAGAACCCGAACGGGTAGTAAGACGCGGTGCTAATAATAACAACTTTTACTTATTCAAACTAAATATAAAGTTTGAATGAAATTTATCAAACAGTTTTTGATATAGCCACGAGTACAGGCAGACAAAAGGGCTGACAAATTGGTTAAAACAAAAAAATTTTCGGCCTGGTCGCATATAAAACATTAAAATCTATCATAATCTCGTTATCGAAAATTTTCACGATTACAATCTAATATCAAGAGAAAGTAAAAATATATTCTGAATTTGAAGTGAAACTTTAATTCTGTACAAACGAAATGTTTAGGTTGTTGCTGAGGTGGGATATATTCACAGACCACGTTGTTTGCCAATCTGTGTGCGTGTTTGTGTTTGTGTTTGTGTTGTTTGTTGACACGCTACTACGATTGCCCAATTGTCCTATCATTTAAAAGTCTATCTGTTAGGGGTAAGGCCCCAATATCACGCACACTACAGACACACAATTCAAACACACTACACACCAAAATTTCCAACCTCCCCTACGACACCAAAATAATCAACACCACTTTTCAATGAGGAAGATAAAATAAAACACACACGTAGAGCATGTCCGTTCCCTCCACACAGCTTAGAAAACAATATTTAGAAGAAAAAACACATAAGTATTATTAAATATTTATACGTTCATATATATTTTTAAATACTATTTCCAATAGATAACTTCCATATTATAAAATATATATAATTCCAAAGTACTATTTATTGAGCATGAAATAATGTCAACATAAAATTACCTTGTGTTTTATTTCGACCGTTTTATGGAGAAAACGGCATAAAATACACATTTTAAATTTTATTTTTTTATCACCTGGTGGTTTAGGGGTAAGGTGTCAGACTTCTGTGCTGGGGGTCCGGGGTTCAATCCTTGTTCCTGGCACAGATTTATCTGATTACCAAACCCTTCCTTCACCCCTGACAGTAACAACTTGTGAATGTGGGGAATACCAGGCCTCCACCGTGGTTCGGATTTCACGTTAAACTGTAGGTCCTCCATTTCTTCTCACATCAATCACCCTACCATTACACATTAGCGTAAGTGCGTATAACCCGAAGGGTAGTAAGACGCGGTGCTAATAATAATTTAACATCGCGTTTACTTATTTGTTTAGGCTATAAGTATATGTACTAATTACGCTAATGTATTAGGGATGATAAAGGTTGAATTGAGAGGAAGTGTACCCACACTTGTGTAGAAGGAGAGTGGAAAACCATTTAGGGAAAACCACCCTACCGGTATCTAACCCCGATCTCCCCGTAATTGGCAATCTAGTATACTGTGGAAATGACGCCTTAGACCACGTGGCCACCGTAGTGGTTTCAACGGGTATCAATATCAAACAAAAGTTTCAAACGCGATCAAACGAAACGAAGGGGGAGGGGAAGTTTTGGATCAAAAATTGAAATAAGTGCATACTCGACCGATCTAAAGATGCCGTTACGATAAGTGAAACATGAAAATACTGGACGCGTGCTCAGGCTTTTTTTGTTGTTGCTCTTTTATCTGATCCTACGCACCTTTCTTTATGTCTGTAACTACGCACCCTTTCTTTCACCCTGTCTCCCAACCTTCCTCCTTTATTCCCTGAAACTAACACGCAAATGCGTGACAAAAGAACGACGCAAGGAGAACGAATCAGAGTTAACACCCACGCGTCTCAAATGTTTGTTTTAAATGACGTTGTGACGTCACGGAAATTCAGGATAGTCATTTTCCGTGTCAATGTATTAACTTGGACCGGGTGTGGTCCGGATTAATTAAAATACGGAAATTATAGAAAAATGCATAGACAAATATATATTACATCAGTGCGATGGGAAATCCAACCACAACAGACGTTTGTTGACAGAACAGTCTTGGCTCCGACCACGCTATAGCATACTGTACAGTACTAAATATTATTATTATTGTTATTAGCACCGCGTCTTACTACCAGTTCGGGCTATACGCACTTATTCTAATGTGTAATGGTAGGGTGATTGTGAGATGAACTGGAGGACCTACGTTTAACGTGGGATCCGAACCACAGCGGAGGCCTGGCATTCCACACATTCACAAGTTGTGATTAATACACGTCTTGTCAGACGTGAAGGAAGGGTTTGGTAATCAGATAAGTCTGGAGACCTGGTGGTCTAGGGGTAAGGTGTCGGACTTCTGTGCTGAGAGTCCGGTGTTCAATCCTCGTTCCCGGCACAGATTTATCTGATTACCAAACCCTTCCTTCACCTCTGACAAGACGCGTATTAATTACAACTTGTGAATGTGTGGAATGCCAGGCCTCCACCGTAGTTCGGATCCCACGTTAAACTGTAGGTCCTCCATTTCATCTAACAATCAACCTACCATTATACATTAGCGTGAGTGCGTATAATCTGATCGGGTAGTAAGACGTGGTGCTAATAATAATAATAATAATAATAATAATAATAATAATAATAATAATTAATATTTTTTAAATAATACAGCAATCATTCGTTCCATACAAAATTGCTAAACAATTTTAATTAATGTGAAATTTCAGTGCGTATATTCTAAAATCTGAGTCAATAATGGCTGGAAAAATAAGGTTTAACTATACATAAATTACAAAATAGTTTTTAAAAATACATTGTCACAAAAATATGTTTTATCTTAAAGTAGTATTTTTGCAGATAGATTTTTTTAAAATCTTCTTACACTCGGGCTATTTGGTTGTTGTTTTTAAACGAAAATGGTATGTACAAATTTTCATGCCAGAATAAATATTAAAAATAATAATGTCAAAGCATATTTCTATCTAGAATAAGAAACAAGAAAAACATTGGTTTGAAATGTCATTCAATACTCTCTAGGCGCAAATAGTAAGATGATTGTGTAGGCCTATACTCGTCAGCGGAAGAGGGGAAGTGTTATTTAGTAGATAAACACGAGATCTGGCAGTGTGAACTACTCATTTTCTTAACTCTATTAATATTTCCTACACTGGTGTTTAAATGTGACAGGTCTTAGATTACTTAGGCGCGTCAAGTTAAGATGCAACCCGCTTCGCAAAATAGCTACGATTTTCAGGTAAGCAAAGTCACTCGTTAAGAATAAATATCAAAGACAATTTTGTCAAGATTAAAATCTAAGATTGGCTCGTTAAAAATAAAATATCGAGATCAAGATTAAAACAAGTTACTGAAAGTTTTTCGAAACTAATTTTTATATATGTATTTATAATATCAACTGTTGGCCCGGTATAACAATGAATTGAAATGTATGACTTAAGCGTAAGGTGAGGAGGGGAAATTTCTAAAAAGAATGAGAAATTTTATTGGGTAAGCATAGAACTTCATGCATTAAGCATACACCTTTACACTATCCTTGCCCCCAACATAACTGAATAAACTCAAAGCTTAAATGATACGTAATGTAGTCTAAAACCCGCTTTGGGGGCCGCATGGCTTAAGACGCTACTCTCACAATTTACTAGACTGTCAAAGACAGGTAGATCGGGGTTCGATCCCGGTTGGGCGCACTAAAAGATATTTTTCTTAATTGATTTTCCACTCTCCCTCCACGCAAATAAGGGTGCACATCCTCTAAATTAAACTATCCTGATCCCTAGTAGCACAGTAGTGTAATTAGTACATAAGCGTATGATCCTAACGTGTAGTAAGATATTGTACTTAAAAAATTGCTCTAAAGAAGTGGTTAGCAGCGTATGGCCCGAGGGATAGATCTGGCCCGCCAACATATTTTTATCCTGTCTGCAAAAGATTTAGAAAACGAACAGTTAATGTGTTCATAAAATTAGATTAGTAACTAAATATTAGGTAGCAAGACTATCTTTGCAGAATGAATCGAACCCCGACCTTTATCATTATGTTGAACACGTACGGCCTGTATTTTCATATTAAGTTAGATCTGTTTTAAATAATATGGGTTATAAAATGTTGACTATTATTTTAATATAATTTTTTGGTCAATATAATATGTTGTAAAATTTCAATCCAATATATACTGTCATCTCGTTGATAGGTTGATTAAAAAACCCTATATTATTAGGAAATATTTTTATATTGGCTACTGATGGTTTTAATTTAATGTGTTTAATGACTTCAAGAAGCTTTTAAACCATAATATATTTTGGATAGAAAAAAAAGTCATTTTATTGAATTAATATTATATTTATATAATGTTTACATTTTAATTCCGCTGTAGCAAAAAAATGTTGAGGCATTAACGTCTAGCTACAATCAAAATATAAAAATATAATCAAAATACTTTCGGTAATATTTAAATAAATATGATTCTCTAATGATTACAAAAAATATAAAATAATTGAGGCTTGTTTTTATTTTACCATTTTCCAATTTGTTTTTACTATAATTAACTTTGGGGCAAAAGTTAAATAATGAAAACATTTAGCAAACAACGCAAACGAACAAAAGCTCGAACATTAAATAAAACTAATTTCCTCGCTAACAACGTAACCCAATGTTTGTCGATACATTTTTATTTTTAGATTTGTTATTCCTATGTTTGGAGACCCGAGGTTTTTAACAGACAATAGGCGGACTGATACAGTCACAGCATACTTAAAGTAGCACAATGTGGGAAAGTTTGAAGGGTAACGTGCTCAAGGGGTATTTGATGACTTTTCTTCATAGAATAAGATTTTTTTTTTTAATTTTAACACCGATTTTCACAAACCCATTTGTGTTAGAAGCATGTATATTAATTCGCTAGTATGTTGGGAATGTGTAAGGCTACATTTAGAAGAAATGTACCTCATTTGCGTGGAGAGAAAGAGGAAAACTATTTAGAAAAAAAACCTTCCGTATTTCCAACAGAAATCTGAACCCCGATCTCTTCGTCATCGGCATTTCAGTATATTGAAAGAGTGACGCCTTAAACCATTTGACCACCGAAGTGGGTTGTATTTTATTAAACAATTATTGTGTTTAAAACATAATTTTAGTTTATATATTTTAATTAACTGTGCTGATAGTCACGTGTGAATAAAGGAGTCGGTCTTGTATTGTATAATTTCCTTGTGACTGGGATGCTGGCTTCGATTCCCGGACAGGTGTAATGAGGTTTTTTCTCGTATATCGTGTATCACACTTCATGCAAATATAGGTACATGGATTATAAATTATAACTTAATCATTACGACCCAATTAATATATTATTATTATTATTAGCACCGCGTCTTACTACCCATTCGGGTTATACGCACTTACGCTAATGTGTAATGGTAGGGTGATTGTGAGATGAAATGGAGGACCTACAGTTTAACGTGGGATCCGAACCACGGTGGAGGACTGGCATTCCACACATTCACAAGTTGTGATTAATACACGTCTTGTCAGAGGTGAAGGAAGGGTTTGGTAATCAGATAAATCTGTGCCGGGACTGAGGATTGAACCCCGGCCGCCAGCACAGAAGTTCGACACCTTACCCCTAGACCACCAGGTCACATAATTAATATAATAAGAGTATTTCCCGGTTGGGTATAACTAGAAGTGGAGCAAACGCACAAAGAAAAAACATGGCTTTATTATTACTATTTATTATTTCTCCCTTAAAATATAAAGGCCCAATCGATTTTTCCCTTCCTTTTGATACTCGATTGGGGTATATGCATATAAATATTTAATTATGCTAACCGATTAGGAATGGTTTAAGATAATATAGAGAGGAAAGGTACCCTCATTTGCGTGTAAGGAGACTGGGATACCATTTGGAGGCTATAATAGACCTTCGATTCACCCAGGCTGGATTAGGATCCTGATCTTAGAGTCACCAGTAAACAAGAAGGCTTAAGTCTCTTATTAGAGTGGCCTGTTGAAGATGGGATACCGGGGTTTGAATTTCAGTTTTTATATCAAAACATTATTTTTGGTCAAAAGAAGTAAAATATTTCTCCAGTATAAACATAAGTTTATTTTTCTTCACACGGTGATATCAACAGTTGTTAAATATTGTCAAGAGTGTCCTGGAATTTAATGACAACTTTTCTTCTTAATTTAAAAAATTTTCACATGTTGCTGCTATGCTCATGACAGTTATTCAACAATTGTTGATATCACCGTGTGAAGAAAATGGAACAATATATGATTTGTTCCATCAAATAAAACAATGTTTTACTATAAAAACTGCAAAAACATGGTCTTTTCTCGCGTCCCCTACATCCACAGCTTAATAGTTTCTTGTTACAATCCTAAATTAAGCTCCCACATGTTGATAACATAGTTACAGATTAGATTGTCACAATTGTTTGCATTTCTAACTCCAGTGAAGATCAAATATCGGTGATTGCATTATCCCCACTGTGCGTTTTATAGCGAACAGTGCTTGCAAATGTCCTATTGTCTTGGAATTTAGATATCTTATAATTCGATAGTAATCAAAATCTTATCATATTAAAACAAAAAATTCATGTATTTAAAATATCCAATATGGAAGAAATTAGAATGTCGAAAGCATTTAAACGCCGTGGTATGGTAAGATTATGCAATTCTTCATACTTATCTGTATAACAGTGTTGCAGATATAAAGGCGTTTCCTAGACTCTTAGCTTCCAATGGGGAGTAATACATTACATTACAGAGTCTAGTATACTTTATATATATATACATATATATATAAAAAATGTGTGATGGGCAAATTTTTATCTGTTTTATTAACTAACTGGCTTCTTCGCTTGTCCATTTCACGGACTGGGACTGGCCCAATTCATGAACTGGGCGTGTTTTGCCCCGGTCTGTGAAATGGACAAACAAATAATATGTTTGGTCCAAACCTTTTGTCATTTTAAAATGGGGTTAGATTTAGCTATATTGGATTATAGTTTATAACATTTAAAATATAATCTCTGAAAATGAATTTCAGTTAAGAATTTTTAGTAGATATGATAATAATTTTTAGTTCGTGAAATGGGATAGGGTTTATACAATTTTTGTTCAGCTCGTTAAATGAACTGGGGTTTGCCCAACTTGTTAAATGGGCAGTTTTATTAATACGGTGTAAAGTATTTATATATATATTATATATAATTGAAGGATTTAAACACTCTGTGCACAAGTTAAACTTAAGCTTATACAATTAATATAGATTAAATTATATTAAAGATATTCTATTCAATTGAAAAACAAATTGAGATATCTTATAGTAATAGATAACTATTCAAATACGGTAAAATTTTACAGAAAAAAAACTTATCTGGCAGTTAAGAGCTTCTATAACTACTTTTTTCGTAGTCATACTTCACATAATGAGATCGAAAGCTATCAATTTTTATAGATATTATCAATACCTATAAAATAATAATAATAATATAGTAAAATGCTATAGGTGTTGATCACAAAAAAATATGTGTTTGTATTTTCTAAAAGGCCTTTATATGAAAGTTGGTCTGTGTCAACAAAACGCCAACTCATAAAAAGATGCCAAACTGGAAGAAAACAGACGTGAATTGTTTTCCGGTTTATTGGCGTGTCTGTTAGATTCGTTTGTTTGTGGGTCAGAAGGGGGTATAAAGGAGGTGGCATTTTGGTATGTTTCTACCATCTCACCTCTCCGGGTCAACTCTACTGCCACATATCAATACATGACAGAGACACTGACTATAGTACTATGAGATAAGAGATGTACCTTGAGAATATTTTTATCTCTCTCACACACAATCGTCGCCCAATACCATGACGGATGAGTCAATAATATGTAATTTCACATAAATATCTGCTTATCTTGATAGACTGTTAACGCCCTAGATCTTGGGAAATGAAATATGGAGAGAGCTTTCATGCTTCATCTTATATCTTGTCAGACTATAGTTTGTTCACTTACCCAAGGAAAAATGAGACAGTTTTACTGTGGATTTTTTTTTTTTTTACAATTTTTCACTTTTCTGAAAGCTTTTCTCTATCCATATTTAAATGTTTTGATGGATTTGTAAAAATAAAATTTAAAAAATGAAAACGCTTATTGACTTTGTAATTGTGTTATTAGTATATTATAGTTGATATATTTTTGGTTTGAACATTAAATATTGCTTCAAATTTTCCAGTAAAGATATTTTAATTTATTAAAAACTTAAAAAAAGTAGAAAAATTGGTAAAATTTTTTTTTAAGAATACGACAGATTTTGACATTTTAAGATCCCCCAGAACTCAAAAAATTATGTCTTACAATTCTGTCGTTCTGTAACACGTTCAATAACTATAACAAATTGATTGATATGTTTCAAACGTGATATAAGAGTATAGATGTCATAAGGTTTAACTCGAAGCCAAATCATGATTTGGATTCTTGCCCTAGAATATATTTAGTTTTTTTATAGGATTTTCTATCAGAATTATGAAACTATAAAAATTATAAATAATAAATTATAACATCCTCAATAAAATTGACTAATTTCAAGCTTATAGAATATTAAAATAAATAATAACTATACATAAAATTTAAACTCCATATATAATTTCAATCAAAATAATAAATTATAAAATAAAATTACTAAAATTAACCAACTGAATTAAATTCACTTATTAAAAAACTGTATACTTTAAAAATCGTATGGCTTAATCACCTCTAAAACAAATTAATAATGATGATTGAACATTAATCACCAATTATTATTAGCTCTTATTAAATAGAGATGAATAATTAAATTATTAATATTTTAGTCCACCCTGATACTAAAGGTACGTCAAATTAAATCTACTTATAATCATCTCGTCCCTGGTGGCATTGCTAGCTAACAAGCTTGTTTCGTGTTGAGCTAGACCACCGAGGACGGGGATATCATGGTTCGATCCCGGTTGGGTGTATTGAGAGTGGTTTTCCCTGAATCGTCTTCCATTTCTCTCTCTCTCTCCTTCCACAAAAATGTGGATACATTTCATATAAACTCAACTTCCTCATTTCCTAACCCATTAGCGTAATTAGCACACAAGCGTATAGCCCAAATGCTTTGAAAAAGCCATTTTATAAATATTAATAGTATTTATCAAAATAATATATCCCATGACTTGACGTATGAATATACCAAAATAAATCTAATAGCTTTTCTAGCTGTTCTGCTATGAAATTTGTTCTGCACATAAATATTAGCATATGCTCTCGAATATTTTAATGTATCGATATAACTGTATATATTAGTTTGTTTAATACCGCATTCTGGTTATACGCTTATATACTATTTACGCAGATGGGTTAGGGATGAGTAAGGTTGAAATTAGGGAAAGTGTACCCGCATTGTTATGGAAAGAGTGGAAAACCATTTAGACAAAACCACCCTTGGTACAACCGACCGTGATCAAACCCATAATCTCCCCATAATCGGTATTCTAGTCTAGTGCGAAAGTGACACCTCAGACCATGTGGCCACCGAAGAGAGTAATTTTACTATAGAACTCTAGCTATCACCCCGGATATTAAGCAGCTTCAGATAATGTTTCATCGAACCTAACGCTCCGATTAAATTAATAAAGCCTGATTTTCCATATCAAACATCAAATTCTAACAATGTGACGCAATCAGCGTTCAAAATTACGAGGTTTATGTTCGTAGCATACGTTTAAAGCAGGGGTTTTTAGCCCCCCTCCCCTTTTACTCTCTCAACATAACAATGGAAAGATAAAGAAGAAAATGGGTGTGAGAAGATTATATGACGGAAAAACAATGTAATATAATCATGTCGTAATAATTTATTAAAAACTTTTGTAAAGGGGAGTTAGGGGATTTTTTTTTTCCGTCATGGACATAGACGCTTTTTGTCCTTCAAGGCCGCGATGTTCCGTGCCGCTTTTATGTGCGTGTAGAAGCGTTATGGACCCGTGTGTGTGTGTGTGTGTGCGTGTTGTTCTATCTGTCTGTCTATTGAAACAAAAACAATAGGTCATGCTAGTAGGGGTACGGAACAACAGACCAGTTAAAGCGGTGGATTGAAAAGGGGGAGAGGTATGATGGTATGAGTGGAGGAAACGGGTCAGAGGGATGGTTATGGGGCTGTGGGGTGCGGGGGTTGATTTGGTGGAGGGGGGGGGTAGAAACCCTCAAAAACAACATGGCGATTTATCTAGATTATCCAATAGAGTGTGTGGCCTATCTATATATATATATATATCCCCTTGCGGTTACACAGACTATAAAGATTAAAATAGATTAACGATAAAACAAACGATAAGAGTAGATCAGAGTATTTTGGTTGGTTATATTTATATATTTTTAGGGGGAGAGTTTTAGAAAATAGGGGGGGGGGTTGAGGGGAGATACTTAAAAGTATAAATTAAGGTAAAATAATTTCATAAAAGGTTTTACAACAAATCCAAGTATACTTTAAATTATTATTAAAAACATGATTTAAAATAAACACCTAGTTGAATATTCAGTGGCGTCAGAACGGGTAATAAAGAAGGTTATGGGAGAGGCTATGCCGCCGCCCCCCCCCCCCTTTTTTTTGAGGAAAAATTGGCCATGATGGGGCAAGGTGTGCAAAACATGCCCCACGTTTGACTATCCGTCCAGACTATCCGCTTATTCACAATAACCGGATAGGGATGAGAATGGTAGAATTAACGGGAAATATACCTTCCTACTTATCTAGTAAAGGAGTTAGAAAAAAAAGTCTTATTAAATATCTCAGTAAACCTTATTTTGGTTTATAACCGAGTATAGCACCCACACTGATGGATACATGGTCTTAGGCGTGATACTGTTTACACCCCTGTTTGTAGATTCCTTGTCCAGCCCTTGTAGGCAGATTCGTTAATGAGTTAGCCAACAGTTGACGCGTTGTTAAGGTTGTCGGCAACTTTTGATAAAGGTATCCGGAGTTTGAAACCTGCCATGGTTATCATATGTTTTTAATTAGTTTCCCTCGGAATTGATCTGGTTTGTACAAACATGAAGTTTTCAAGGATATCTCCCTCCTCTCCTTGAAATCCTCCCTCCAACGTGAATCGGGTTGCTATAGACAGTCGATGAAATAATGGACCTATTTCTGACAATGACATACGTAAAAAATTAATACGAAATCGGGTAACGCAAACTATTTAAAAAGGATTCAGATATGAAGAACGAAAGGGCATTACGAATAAACTTTTTTTATTATGAGAGTAGACTTCGATAGTCTTGGGGGTAAAGTGCTCGCCTCAGGACTCGATGTTAGTGGGTTCAAACCCAGCCGAGGTCAATGGTTTTACTTTCCAGCGATAAAAATCCGTAGCACAACCTACTTCTGAGGGAAAGTAAAGCCATCGGACCCCCATGTCGATTGTGGCGTGTAAAAGAATCCTGGAAGGTATGTGAAAACAACTTTCCCGGCGAAATTGTAGGCCCTTTCACGCTCGCTCGTAGAAATTCAATGAGCAAGGCAACAGGAAACTACCACGATTCCCAAACTTACCTAATACATGGGATTTTACCAGATGGTGCGGGCAGTACTAGCCAGCCAAAAGGCCGAGTGCATTCCTAGCTCCTGATGGATAGAAATCTCATCAAACCCACTTTCAGGTTGTTGACGAAATGTATAGGAACAAATTTACGAGATCATAAATAACTCAAAGATTTTGAAAAATGCACATTAATTTTATTTATATTTTATATTTTAGTCTTAGATAGAAAATTTAATCGCAAACCATATCACTGCATAAAATTAATTCATCCTATTTAAATGTTTTAATCTGTATACATATATTTATATGTATATTATGTATATATGTAGTATATTTATATAACACATTCGATTAGTAATAGTCATTAAAAACAATGGACACGGGACATTTACTAATATGTATCTTGTAAAGATTGCCTTTAAAGGTCATAAAACAATATTTTGATTAAAATCATGTGATTTAGTAAAGAAGAGGGTGCAAAAATGAAAAAGTTACACCCACAATATAATTAAGCTTGAGGCGGTACTGATTAATTAGCAAGCGGCGTCAATTTTAGCAGATGTAGGTGGTATAAAAACTAGTGTGTATGTACATATTAAGTAGCCGCAAGAGAGTGCGGGCACATGTGTGTAAACAACAATGTACAGAATAGCTCAAGCGGTGTCAGACGGAGCGTGAGCCAACACGCCATGATTTTAGTTTAGAAAAAAAAAACCAACATACCCACGTGATAGTTCACACGTTAATTCATAAACTCTTGCAATCAAGGTCATCTGTATTTTGAATTAATAATTATATTTTTTCGGTATTCTACATGCAGTTTCTTAATATAAAGTCAAACTTTCACACGAAGAACCTTATCCGACCGCTAGAAAAGCTACCTAGATCTACTTTCGCGCATTCATACTTCAGTTAATATGATCTGCAACGGTCATTTTTAATAGATATTATCAATACCTATGATAAAAACACTAAAAATTTGATAAAATATTATTAATTTTGGCAACTAGAAAAATGTTTTATTTTTCCAAAAGGTCCTTCCCATGAAAATTGGACTGTAGATTTGTCAAATAGTGATTTGATTATTTTGTCAACACCACGTCCTACTACTTGTTTGGATTGTACACATGTATACTAATTACACTTATGTGTTATCGATGAGGAACGTTGAATTGAGAGGAAATGTATTCCCACATTTTCATGGAGTCAGAGTGAAGAACTCTTTAGGGACAAAAATCACCCACAGTACACTGACAGGGATCGAACCCCATTCTCCCCTTCTAAGGCAGTTAGTCTAACGCGAGAGTAGCGCGTTAGACCACGCGGCCACCGAAGCGGGTAGCTTTTTGTTGAAAGCTTAATCAGCTCCAAGTACTTCATTGTATTTTCTCACTTATTACCAAGCGTAGAAGTGAAAACATTGCGAGTGTGATGAGGTTGATTACTCTATGGCTCACACCGCAAGCACGCGTGGCATGCTGGGTAGGCTTATTAGAGAGGTAATGGGGTGGTTTGGGTGTGGGGGAGGGTAGTTAATAACATGCGGTTGTCTACGTCACGAGATGAAAACACTTCTACACCCAATATCATCGCTGAAGGAACTGCGCATGGGGTGGACTAGCTGAGACCGTAAACTAGTTTGGGGCACTAGCGCTAGGAACAGCTTGCAATGACGTCACAGAGGAATGCGCATGCGTAGAACGTGAAGTCCATAGAAAAGGAAGTGTGAACGCTATTTAAAATTCGTCATAACCGTCTTGTTAGCAATTTGTCGTTTATTTTAAAGAAGGAGTTTAGCTAGATTTTCTAGATTTTACATTTAATACGTAGTTTATTGATAAATTAATGGACTTAGTTAAATTGTTTGAATTTTATGTTAAAATTGATTAATTAACATTCCGCAATAGAAAATTCGTTGTGTTCCGTAACGAATAGACTAGTTTGCGGCACTAACGCCGCGAGCGCTAGCGATGGGGTTCTACTTGCCAACATTAAAGTGGCCTTTCTATACTTAACCCTTTTCTATGGAACTGCAGGTCTAATAGAAGAAAGATTTATCTTATCTATTTTCCTCTTTCTCAGTTAACTGTTGCAAATCTTCTCGCTCTCGGTTAACTGTTGCCAAATCTTCCGCTCTCGGTTAACTGTTGCCAAATTTCCTCGCTCTCAGCTATGTGTGAAGGTTGTGTATCGTAGTAAGAAGGAACTACTGGCAACCTCGACTAACCATTGTTGTTAAACTTGCCTTATATTTGAGGGTATATTGACCACTAAAAAAACGAGATAATGGCAATGCTGTTTCCACTCGTAACCATTCATTTCTCTCGGAGAGGATATCCAGTATACTTTCATTACTTATTTTCTTTACTGTGCCTTTATTTATTTATCAGGTACAATCTCTAATTTTGGCATTAAGTTTGTTTCTTATTGTTTTAATAGATTTTTCAAAACATGAGACATCATGATTTGTGTCAATGGCTCTGTCAAGTTATAGGGATTTATTTTTCAAAATAAGGATTTTTCTTATAAAAATGGACAGTGCCATTAACTAAAACTATATTTATAAATTTAGATGTGTGATTTCGGTGTGCTAAATCCCCTTTTGGGTCACCTTCCTGCAAAAATATAGCACTTTTTAAAAATTTGGTGAAAGCTATAACACTTAAATGGGCATGCACGGAACACGAGTTGAGGGCAGTATTTTCGCAGTTTTTATATCAAACTTTTTTTTGTGCAAATAAATCAAGCATTTCTCCAGTAGAAACACAGGGTTTAATTTTCTTCACGCGGTGATATCAACAGTCGTTGAATATCGGTCAAGGGTGAAGCGTTTCTGTTTTACGGGTCTCCACGTTGTGCGCCAATTGAAGTGTTATTGAAATATTACTGCTTACGTTGGGCGCTAATTATGATGTTTTGGACGTCTTTCTCCGCGTCGATCGATGAATTCTGGATCTGGTTCGTCGCATTGGGCGTCGATTGAAGTTATACCGTTTAATTAGCTGATAATTGCCCCGTGGTCGAGCACTAATTAAAGCGGTCCGGTATTTTGATGTGGTGAGTTAATTGGTATTTATAGCCCCGTGATAGAGCGCAAATTAAAGAATTATTTGTGATTTAAATCTTGTATAATTAATACACACTTATCATGTTGACATGTTTTTTTATTTCTAAATCTCAGTTTATTCAGGATTATTATTATTATTATTAGCACCGCGTCTTACTACCCGTTAGGGTTATACGCACTTACGCTAATGTGTAATGGTAGGGTGATTGAGAGATGAAATGAAGGACCTACAGTTTAACGTGGAATCCGAACCACGGTGGCGGCCTGGCATTCCCCACATTCACAATTTATTTCAGGAGAAAATAGATCATGTCGTCGACGAAATATATACGCGGCCTATTTGCAGTCAGAGTACTTCAAGGGTTGGGGCTCCCAGTCAACTAGTGACTAGTGAGCAGTGAGCAGTGTTCTTACATTGCACCATTCTTTGTATATATCCATTGCTCATGGAAGCTTCGAGAAGGTCGTGTTATAAAAAATTAAAATACAAGACAAAAACATCTTGGTGTCACTAGAAGCTTCGAGAGCCGGAAACTGACTTAAGTTCCTTTTTAAAATCTCTATTCGAACATTCCAGAATAGGAAGTTATTATTTAAAAATCTTATATTGTCAACTTGACTTGACTAGTCACGTGCGTTCTGACGTCACTTACAGTAGCGTGTACCTTCTTGGGAAGAAGTGTTTCAAGCGCCATGTAATAGATTATAATTTAAATGAAATAAGATACGTTTATAAAATTAGAACGATATTATTGTCAATGCTCTCACATATTCTTTAGGGGCAAAACAATAACATTACAAGGGTGTCCTGGAATTTAATGACAACTTTTCCTCTTCATTTAAAAAGTTTCTCATCTAATGGCGCTCACGACAGATATTCAAAAGCTGTTGATATAGCCATCTATGTTTCTACTGGAGAAATATTTGATATATTTTCAACAAAATAAGTTTATTATAAGAAACTGCAAATATACCGATCTTTCCTCACGACTCCTTCTTTCCCACTTTAAGTAATCACTGTGCCAAGTTACAGCTTTGTATCAGCGCCTTTGTACGTAGTCATTGGCCATGGTTATCTATTCATGTAGTCATTAACCATGGTTATCTAGTCATGTAGTCATTAACCATGGTTATCTAGTCATGTAGTCATTAACCATGGTTATCTAGTCATGTATCCATTAACCATGGTTATCTGATCATGTATTCATTAACCACTGTTCTGTGGCCATGTATCCATAACCATGGTTATCTGATCATGTATTCATTAACACTGTTCTGTAGCCATGTATCCATTAACCATGGTTATCTGATCATGTATTCATTAACCACTGTTCTGTAGCATGTATCCATTAACCATGTTATCTGTCTATCATTAACCACTGTTCTGTAGCCATGTACCATTAACTATGGTTATCTGTCATTATTCATTAACCCGGTAGTTATAATCCAGGAATATTTAAACATGTAGTAATAACCAGGGTTCTCTAGACATGTAGCAGGGTTCTCTAGACATGTAGCAGGGTCTCCTCTCATCCCTCTAATCAGGATGGGATGTATCGTCTTATAACATTCTTTGGCTTTCTAGAAGGGTAAAACATTGTAGTTGATAATTTTTGGGGGTATGGAGAAGAACATATTGTGTATGTATCGAAGAAAGCCCTACTAAGAAAACAATAATTGTTGTTTGACTTAATTACGGTATTGTAAATTGCCACTATTTAATAATCTGAGATTTATAACCCGATGTGACTGACAGATTTTTAAAATTGTGCCGCGTAGAACAATTCGACGTCAATCTCGCAAATATTGAACTGCCGATGACCGGAGTGATCGGGGATCGAATCCCTGTAAGGTTCACTAAGGATTTTTTTTAAAATGATTTTCCACGTTCCTTTCTTCCAAATGCCTGGTACACTTGCTCTAAATTCAATCTTCCTCATCCAAAATATATTAAAATAATTATAATTACATATGCGTTTAACCTGAACGGTTGGAAAGAAGTGATGACAAAAATAAACAACAACAACAACAACAAATATTAACTCATGTCCTTTCCACACATCGAGACTCATAAATGTTTTCGATCATCAACCGTGTGGTTATAACTAGAATCTTCATCATCTTCCGGACATAACGGCACGCACGAGCCCCCCGCCAAGAACAACACGTAGGGCCTACTGGACGTGGCGATGAATGAGAGCTCCAAGGAGGTGGAGAATAATGGAGCGGAGCGAGAGGTATGCTTGCGTTAAACAACCTCCTCGCCTCGTATGTTTCCTTGCTCGTGATTTACAGCTCCTGGAGGCCACTCACGCGAGTTAGTTACTGGCAACGGGGGGGGACGGGGGGGGGGGGTCTAACAAACATTTTGAACCTACCTAATTCATATTTTATTAATTAATTAACACTTGGCTTTGTTTCCCACCTTCTCTATTAAAAGCTAGCACATAGATTACTAGTTAAATCCATTATGAGAGAACCAACCACCAATACTTTTAATTACATTTTACATTATTTTATTACGTTCGTTTTTTTTTTTTTTTGCTTAGCAACGACTCTTACTGCCCGTTCGAGATATATATATATAACGCTTCTGTACTAATTACACTATTGGTTTTATGGATTAGGAAGGCTGTATTTATAGGAAGTGTACCCGTTTTTGCGGGGAGGGAGAGTGGAAAACCATTTGGTAAAAAAAACCACTCTCAGTACACTTGACCAGGGTTAGAACCTCAATATCCTCCGTCATTGGCACTCTAGTCAAATACGAGAATAGCGCGTTAGAACATTCGACTACTGAATCAATTTTTACAGTACTAAAACCTATTCTTTTTTCAGTTTTTTTCTTTGCGTCCTAGGAATGCTGGTTATATTTATTATTTATTGTTTTTGTCAACAAAAATTTTATTTCACTAAAATAATTCCCCATTTTTATTGTTAAATTTTGTTTTTTTAACTGTAAAAATGGAAATATTATATAGAGTGGCTTAGCAGCTAATGCAGTTAAATCACGTAATTTTTATAATTTCATTTCATGAAAGACCAACAAAATAAAGTTAGTATAATTTCTAATTTAATGGGTCTATTTTTGTACACATTGAACACTATATAACTATAGAGAAAAAGAAAAAGTCCGTGGTGTTCTTATTTCATCGGTTCTGAAACATTCAGAGAAAAATAAAGTATTAGCCAGAAATTAAAGTAAATGTTATGAGTATTAGGTTTATTAATTAGATAATTTACAAATGTGATTATTTTGATTTCCATTTATCTCCATACGTAATTTATTTTTAAACTGTTACTTATGTCATAAAATGGTTTACAGCATAATTCTTCCAGTTATTATTGTAATAACAGGTTAAATAAATATTTCTTTGAAATGAGTATGCGGCCTAAATTGGAAGGCGTGTTTGTGTAATATTGTGTGTCCTGGATTGTGAATGATAAAACGAGTGTTGCAGGTTGTTGAGCTTAGTCTGTAAACAAATAGAAGAACTGACCACAAAAACATTGTCAGCATTCCTTATTCAGAAATCAGGACAGAGGGAAGGATGAAAATTAGTATATCCAACGGGGCTGACTGATAAACTTCGCAGTCTTGGGGTCACTCTGCCCGATTTAGGACTACACGGGCTAAGACTCCGGTTCATCAGTATTGGTGGTAGAGGGCTACCACTAGAACCCAGGGTACCAGGGTTTGGAAACCTTGTAGGGACCACCTAGGAGGTTATTCCTAGCAATACCTCGTTTTGTTACAAGATTCCAAATATTTTTCAGGTTCTTTCATCCATAATATCACTTTCAACATCACATTTGTATTAGAGATAGAAGCACCAATTAAAACCTTAAAAATCAAGCTTGCGTCAATCACGAATCTACACAGGTATACATACAATCACCCTCCCCCCCCCCCCCCCGCCTCCGCCACCCACCTTCGGCTATAGCACATCTTGACAGAGAATAGGCGATTTAGGTGTAGAGAGGGGATGGGTAGGAATTTAATAATAAAAATACTAATAATAATAATAATAATAATAATAAAAGATTCTCCTCCAATCATGATTTATTTAAAAAAGATATCGATCCATCTCTGTCACATTTAAACTTCATATTAGAACGGAAAGTGAGAAAAAAAAAGGTTTTTTTTAAAAAAAACTATTATTTACATTATTTTAATTTCTAAAATATTTGTGAATAATTTTAAATGTCAATCGAACAAATTTAATAAATAATGATATTATTTAACACCTGACAAATATAATGTGTTGGTTTATTAAATTTTTCCAAGTAGGAACGTTAAATATAATGGTTCATTTGCGACTTTAGAAACCCCCCCCCCATCTTTTCCAATATTCGATTCACACCATTCCTGTAAGCTACTCGTACAGATCTCTCTGATAGTATTTTAACTACTACATCGAATTAAGAAGAACCTCACTTATCGATAATCATTTTAAAAATTAATTTGTGAATCGTTTTGCTACAGATAAAGGGGTGAGTTAAGTGAGAAAGTAAGGGTGAGAGAGAGGGTGGGGGTGGTGTAGGGAGGGAATGCCTCCCATCCATTCACCAGATGCTATCGGGTCGACCATATGGATGTGACCTAACGACCATCGCAAGACTCTCAAAATATCCACCCTACAAATCGTAATATGAATATCGATATATCGATTTATTTTTTGTGTGTTTCTTGAACCACTTTTGTTCCCGAAGAGTCTCGATGAGTGTGGAAAGGGAATAGTAGTAGCTAGCGGTTGAGGCTGAAATGTTGGGGCATGAGCTGTATCCAAAGTAAATGGAGAAAACTAAAACAACATAGAGCACATCTGGTTAATGAATAAAACACGCGCTAACCACCCTACGCCCCTTACCCCCACCACCACCACCTTTAAACTTTCAACCCCTGTTCTTTTATACTCAACCCCTATGACCACCGTTCTACTGAAAATTACAACGTAGCCTACCTTGGTGGATTTACACCCCGTAACTAAATATATATATATATATATAGTGTGTGTGTGTGTGTGTGTGTGTGTGTGTGGTGTGTGTGTGTGTGTGGGTGGGTGGGTGGGTGGGTGGAAGAGGAGTTCCATCACACAAGCAGGACATGTCAAAGTTGGATTTAGTTGGGAGTACACAAAGTGATGTAAACTGATTCAAAACAAGTGTTGGAGAGTTAAAGATAGGTAAAATGTATTGTTACATATATAAAGGAATGAGAAAATGTTTAAATAGTTTCTAAATGTTATAATTTTGTATAGTCCGATGTTCATAGGAAGAGCAGTTAAAAAAACCTTTTTTGCCTAATATTATATTTGTTTTACTATAATTATTATTAATAGTAATTTATAGATATCGATAATATTTATCAAAAGTGACAGCTGCAGATTAGATCACATGACTTAACGTATTAATACGTGAAAATAGATCTAGTGACTTTACTAGTTGTTAGATAAGGTTCCTCTATTAAAACTGAGCTGCACACAGTCGGTTCCTTTATATATAAACATTACATTAAATGGTTCTCTCATCAATCACGGTACATTGCGACATTTTAAAACTATGTTTATACCTTTTTCCTTCCCCTCCCGCCTACCTCTTCACCGAAAACCCATCTTTCACAACGCCAACCCTTTTTTTTTTTCCACTGAAAAACTTGTTGACTTTAATTACCGGCGACAGACCAAAGTTTCGCAGTCTGAACTGATACCAGGAATTAAGGACCCCCCTAATAGTTGTACCTTTGCCAACTGTTCAGTGGTTAAGGGGGAGGAGAGGGGTTTCATCTTACACAGCCTCCTCAGCTTAACTTCCCCCCCCCCAACCCCTGCAGACAAGACCTGACATCTGCCCGAGAAAATAGAAAGCTAGAGAAACAAATCTAATCTTGGAACAGGTAGCCACTCAAGTGCTAGTGAAACGATCAAAGCTGATTTTAGATATACACGTGTACTTTCTAAACATACAGATCGTATTAAAACACGACTTACAAGCTAATTCCCCTCAAGGATATTAAGAACATTAATAGGGAAATTTCTGTAGAAAGGTGATCTTAAAGAAATACTTTTTTTATTTTAGTCTACATTGATAAAAAATATTTATATTATCTATTATTTTATCGGAATCGAATAATATTTTTGTCACACATTCCTACTCGTCCAAGCTATCCTCGTTAACACCGATGGATAAGGTAGAATTTTGAGGACATTTACGCGTTTTGCGTATAAAACGGGTAGAAAATAATTAAGGAAAAAAAAAATACCCTCGTTAAATTTGGTCGGAATTCGACTTCCCGGACCCCTTGCCGCCGTCAAATTAGACTAGACAATATTAACAGTCAAGATCTGTAGTGGCCTGCTCAAATTTGTGTCTTGATTCAGATGGATAGATTTTTATTTCTATTTAAATTAAATACTAAAGATACATTTATTTTTTTCCACCCAAATTCAAGAATCAAGACAAAAGTTTGAACAGGTAGCTGTATTATTATTATATTATTTAGCACCGAGTCTTACTACCCGTTCGGGTTATACGCACTTACGCTAATGTGTAATGGTAGGGTGATTGTGAGATGAAATGAAGGACCTACAGTTTAACGTGGAATCCGAACCACGGTGGAGGCCTGGCATTCCCCACATTCACATGATGTCTTGTCAGAGGTAGTAACTGTAGAAACCAAACAACAATCTTAAACCTCTAGCCATAGTCCTTTCAATATTTAGTAAGAATTATCAACGGAAAATTTGAGGATTTAATTCGCAGAGGATTTTAGTCTGTACCGTGTATGTGAGTGGCTTGTCTGGGAAGCCGTGAAGGAACGTGGTGGCAATTTCAGGAATGGAGGACGCGTCATCAACACAATGAAACACGTAGATAATCTAGCATTACCGGCTTATGGAGATAAGGAGAAGATATAGCACGGAGATCAACATTGATAAGTCAAAAGTGATGGTGATTAAAAAAAAAATGAAGAGCCGCTGAAAATCAAAATTGAAAACCATAAGTTTTAAAACATAGAGAAGTTCAAGTACCTGGGAAGTCTGCTGAGTAAAGATGCTTACTGCGCTAAGGAAATTAGTTCGAGGCTCGCCATAGCCAAGGAAGCTTTCAACAAGGATAGGTTACTGCTGACCAGTAAGCTGAATTTGGAACTCGGGGGAAAAAACTGATTAAATGCTACATTTGGAACATCAAACTGTATGGAGCAGAAACTTGGACTCTCAGGAAGATGGGGGGGGGGGGGGGGGAGAGATATTTGGAGAGCTTTGGAATGTGGTGCTGGAGAAGACTTGAGAAGATCACGTGGACAGAATGGGGGACAAATGAAGACGTCCTAAAAACAAGTGGGCGAGAAGAGAACCATTTTGGATGTGGTTCCTCGGTACAAAGCAAACTGTATCGGACACATCCTTAGGAGGAACTGTCTTCTGTATGACGTCATAGAAGGAAAGGTTGAGGGAAAGAGGAGCTTAGGAAGGAGGAGGATTCAAATATTAGATGACTCGAAGGAAAGAAGAATATTCTGAGAGCTGAAAAAAGGCAGAAGACAGTGTGCATTGGTGGTCTTAGTTCACTGATTAAAGAGATGGACCTGTTGTAAGACACAACACCTAATAATAACAATAGCGTGTATGATGTTCACAGGTGACTTTAGGTATACTTGCGCATTGGAGGAAAGGACTATTTCCTTTTCCCGCGCCTACGGCTAGCCCCCTAACGCAAGGATACACTTGGAAAGGAGTCCTCAAAGGGGCCATAGCCCTTAGGTGTCCCCAAACTCTACGATTGTTCCTTCTCTCAACAATTACAAACAGTAGTGTCCCAAAGTTACGTGGTGGCTTATTGTTTGCTTCTGCTCGTCCTTAGAGACTGGCAGTGGACAAAATACAGGAGGCATGTTGTACACTGAGCCAAAATTAAAACGATCACAATAAGTGTCATATTATTTCATCAATGAGTTGTTTAAAAGTTATTTGTGGCTTAGCGTTTGATTTGGCTTATTATTGGAAACCAATATTAGATAAATAAATAAACAGTGACTGTACACTGAGTAAAAATTAAAACGATCATTATAGCTGTCGTATTATGTTAGCTATGAGCCCTTTTTTTAAGTTTCCTGTGGCTTAGCTTTCGATTTGGCTTGTTCTGGAATGTTGGTAGTTGATAAATAGGTACTGGTTTTACACTGAGCATAAATTAAAACCATCATTATAACTGTCATACTAATAATAATAATAATTTAACAAATATTAAAGTATTGAATATAGAGTATTTCGAAAGGAGTAATTTTTATCATACAGACATGCTTTGTGCGCAAACTGATTTTATAAAAATGGTGTACATTAATATGTGGGGTCCTCTTTATCTGTCGACAGGAGACACAAAAAACACATAAACTTGTTCCCCATTCTACCTTGTTTAGGAGTTGTAGTCATGTTTATATTTCAGTAATGTGGAGCCGCTTAACATTATAGGACGTGCTCAAAATAGTCACCTTCGGCTTGAATTCAAGCCTTGCAGATGTTGTGTCGTAGAATGCTGCACTCTTTCAAAAATACCAGCTGTTTGTAGGATTCGTAGGTAGACTTTTTGTCAACAGGTTGAGAGATATCGAGTATCGTATACGAACAGTTAAATGGAATCACTTGACTGCAACTTGGAAACAAGTTCAAATGAGATACATGTTTATATTAACATTTTTCCTTCTATCAACCCATTAAGTGTCTCTCAAATTACTACAGCCCACCCTGTATATTATATATATATATATATATATTTGAATTATTAAATGCTCACTTTTAGGGGGGGGGGAGATTTTGTATTTGTATTAATATAATATTTTCATTAAAGTAACAGAAAATATTTAAATCATTTTACGATATATGACTATATATATTTTTTAGCACCACATCTTACTACCCGTTCGGGTTATACGCTTATGTACTAATAATGTGATTTTAGGGGACTAGGGAAGATATATAAAAAGGAAATGTACCCGCATTTGAGTGGAGGGAAAGTGGAAAACCACCCTCAGTACACCCGACCAAGATTCGTCACCAGCAGTCTAGCTTACTGCAAGAGTATCGCGTTAGACCGCGTGGCCACCGAAGCCGGTGATTATAATAAATATTATTAATCTTTCTTAAAATAAAAATTGGACACTTATTAAAACCATTTGTTTTGTAGTTAAAATTTATTAAGCTTAGGCTAAACAATTTACGAACTTATATAGCAAAAAGACCAAATGGTAAAGTAAGAATAGTTACAGTTTAAGCCTATATATTATGAGAATAAATTATTCACGCAGATAACTGTATTTGTAAAAACACTGTTTCCTATCCCCTATATTTTAAAAATCTAAATCATTCTTAACATCATTATCTATAGCAAAAGGACCAGATTACCTTACCCTTTGAGCTTTATATTATAATCTAATTAAGACACCATTTACCACCCACCCCCTAAGTTCCAGTGTACATGCATGCAACGCTTCATCAAGGGTTGAATGGAATTTCTTATATTATTATTACCACCGCGTCTTACTACCCGTTCGGGTTATACGCAATTTCTTATACAGAGGCAACAACTATCTCCTTCTTCATTATCATATTCTTATCTAAAGAGTTATTTTATCCATGAAAATAAATCTACCTGATTGAAAAAATGCAGCTTTTCACAACGGTGTGAAGGGACAAAAGACTAAGAGTATTTTATAGATGAGAATGAAGTTTTTTTTTTTTGCTTGAAAAGACTGACCAGATTTATGTTGCCAGAAGTGGGGTTGAGGTGAAAGAGGGTGGGAGGGAGGAGGAGAAGCGAAAGTGGAAATAAATTTTAAAAATATTACCCCTGAAGTGTGAATTATTATCTTAACAGTAATCCTCCGTTAAAGGTGATTTTTAATGGAGATTCTAAGTAAGCCTAGTCAAACCAGGTAATGCATTATTCAGTGATTTACCGTGGACTCTTTTGAGCATAATACTTAGAACTCATCTTAAGCCCTGATCTGGAACTGGACCTACAGTTGATTATCGTAGAAAAAAATTGTAAAAACGTATAAAAATTCTGTCAAATCTATTTTTATAATCTTTCTATGTGCACCACGCCTTACTACCCCTCTAAGATATCCAAATATTGACCCAAACAGTATAGGAATAAGTACAATATAATTTACAGGACATGTTTCCGTATCTGCATGAAGGAATAGTATAAAAAACTTAAGAAAAAATCAGTCTCAAAACATCAGTCAGTATTCGAACACCAATCTTTAGTCACAAACAAACCAAACACGCCGTTCTTGACGTACCTACCGGTGCAGATTACAGATCACGGTATAACGTAAGTGTATGTTTATTTTTTGGGGGTATTTTTAAAAAATTTGAGTGAAGGAAATTTAGCTCGGTATGCAGACTTCAGTTGGCTGAACCAAGGTGTTTGACCAATACATGGTATGAGTTTTTATTTACTCACCACGTCTTGCTACCTGTTCAGGTTTTTTACCCGTGTATTAAAGATAAGCTACGTGGAAAGAGTGTGTGAAACAATTTAAGATAAAAATAAACTCAGTAGATCGAGCGGGATTCGAACACCTATCTTTCTGACATCAGCAGGTCAGTTTAACACTTGAGTGTCATTCTTTTAGACCATTCGGCCACCGAAGAGGGTAAAGATAGTATTTACATCTCAAGTCACCTTAGGTTAATGCCATATAGTCACCTTAACCGCCTTGGTGAAGTAGTTAGTTAACGCGCTAGTTTGTGTTGAGCTAGACTGCTTAATATGAGGAGACCGAGGTTCAAGTCACGCTCAGGTGAACTGGAGGGGAGAGGGGGTTCCTAAATGGTTTTCCACTCTCCCTCCACGCAAATGTAGGTTCACTTTCTCTAAATTCAACCTTCCCAATTAATAATCCATTCTCGTAATTAGTACTTAAGCGTATAACTCGACGAGTAGTAGGCCTAAGATGCGGTGCTAAATAAAAAATAAAAAATTCTAGTCACCTTTAACAGAAAGATGAGGTTAAGTTGGAACAGTCTGCCGTTTGACAAAGATTCTTATAATTCCCAAACTATTCCTCCAATTGAATTTCAGGTTTAAACTTTCCCCTCCCCCCTCAACCTCTTACTTCACCAACCCATTCGTTCTCAATAATAGTAGACAATACCACAGTTGAATTGGGGGGGGGGGGGAACTATTAGCATCCAACCCTAGTCGAATGGCGCCATTTCCGAACCTCGTTTCTCTTCTTGCCATTCTGATACGAGCCGAGTTATTGCGGTCATTCCGCTTCCGACGAGTTTCCAGCCGCGCACCCGTGTTTGCGCAGCTTCCGCATCCCTCCCCCCATGCCCTTTCAAGAACCCACCTTGTATTTTACCCCTCCACGCGCGCGCGGGAAATGAAAGGAACGCAATCTTTTGAACAGTTGTCACAATGGTAACGAATTAATGCGGTGTATGTGTTGATGAATACGTCTTGTAAATTGATGGCTATTATATATTCGCACGGATGTATATACAAACAATAATAAAGGAATAAATAACTACGTCGAAGAACATGAAGTGTTACAGGTGTAAAGGGGGGAAGGTCTTATTTTAACTCCAATTTAGTAAGTGCTGCCATCTGTTAGACAAATCACGAGATCTTTGTAATGTGCTTTACATTATGGTTAAAAGAGGTCTTTGTCATATTTAAATTGATTTTTTTTTATGTAGTTGCTGGTGTTTCTTATGAGATTCGAGATGTAAAAGTTGTTGTCCTGGATATTTGTATGTAATGTGATTTATCCCTTATTTTTCTTCACTTGCCCTTCATATATTATTATTACACAAATATATTACACAAATAAAATACATAAATTTAACCGTGGGGATATAACAGTTCTGCGATGTTGAATTGTTTGGAAATATATCTTTTTCCCCAATATATCAATTGTTAAAAAAAATTGAGCTGTTGAAAGAATGATGACTATTTTTTGTTTACTGTGACTGTCGAAGTAATGCCAATTTACTCAAATGGGGTAAGGATAAGTAAGGAAGCATTTTATAGGTAATATACCTGAATTTACTTGGAAGGAGAGTGTAGAAACAATTTTGGAATAACTACACTCAGTAGACCCATCCGGGATTCGAACCTCCAATATCCCCAATCTTAACACGAGTGTGACGCCTTAGACCATCCAGCCACTGAAGCTGGTATGACAAATTTAAATTGTATTTATATACGTACTATATACGTACACTCTGTTTAACCTGAAAGGAGTCTGGCTTACCTTGAAGGATTACACTATGAGGCCGCTTATAAGATAGGCTCATACTGTGATCAGTCAATGTCAGACTAAACAGGGTGTACAAGTGAATAAAGGAGTGTCGACTTCTGTGGCTATAGGGTAAAGTCTTCACGACCTAGGTATCACGGGTTTAAACCTAACCAAAGCCTACAAGTGTTTTTACCAAGCGCTGAGACCCCGTAGTACAACTTCATATCGAACGTCAAAGGAAATCACTGGACTTGTAACAAACCTCTCCTTAGTACAGTCTGTTCACGAAAACTTTTTATCTGGATGACAGTTCGAAAATCATATGTTTAGGTTTTGGGTTGCCAACACTTGTAAAAGATCACTGTTTTGTTATAAATGTAAAGATATTTAATTACCTGTTATATATTACATTTAAAATAACGAAAACTTAAGTTTTCTCATACTATTTCATTTTTTTAAATATTTTTTTTCTCCAACTCGAAACAATATTTTAAACATAATTAAAAGTAATTATTCTTCGTTTTGTAACGTTACTGATTTTGTTTAATATAGTGCACACATCAATATCTTTTAATACAGGCATCGTATTTACTTGGAAAAGAGAAAATTGTTGTCGTTCATTTTTACATACAATAAATGATTTTATCATTATTTTATCGTATTTCTAAATATTTAACTGAATAAAATATTTCATTAACTGCGTGTCTGCATCATTGTAAAAAACTTGTTTACCGTTATGTTCAAGCATATGGTTTAGATTCGTTAGTCGCCAATTTTGAAGTTATGTTCGTTAGAAGTTTTTGTGGAAGTGGTGCGAATATTTTTTTAAGGGGAATAAAACTATAAATAAACTTTGTGTCCCGATCTCAAATAAATATATAAATAATATTGACCTAAATTACTGTGGTTAACTATCACATTAATATATTACCATCTGTTTTCATTACAGTTATCCAAAGTTATAGATGTCAGCTGTTGGCGTAAGGATATATTAGGGACTACTTCTAGTAACATTTTGAGCTGTCATCCAGGTAAACTCGAGTGGTGATTGAATTATATACAGTATTTGCGTTCTCCCAGTAAGAGCGGGTGGCCCCGGTACTAACCAGCAGAAGGGTTGGGTACGCGCGCATCTCCGGTTGAATTGGTTGGTTGGAGCTCATTAAAACCAAACTTTATAGATGGGGCCAATTCTAACAGATAACATATAATTATATAGTAGGAGGATAATTTTGGAAAAAGAAACTTTTTTTTTACAATTATTATTAGTATAATTCTGTAGTTATTGATAATATCTATCAAACGTGATAGCTGCGATCACATGACCTGACGTATGGACACGTGAAAGCTAGATCTAGTAACTTTTATAACTGTTAGAAAAGGTCCTTCCTATGAAATTCGAACTATAGGTACCTTTGTGTCGTTGTTATTTATTATTATTATTATTATTATTATTATTATTATTATTATTATTATTATTATTATTATTAGCACCGCGTCTTACTACCCTTCGGGTTATACACACTTACGCTAATGTGTAATGGTAGGGTGATAGTGAGATGAAATGAAGGACCTACAGTTTAACGTGGGATCCGAACCACAGTGGAGTCCTGGCATTCCCACATTCACAAGTTGTTGTTTGATTTATTTTATGAGCGTTATATGGTTTCAAAAGTTAGAATATATTTTTATACATTATATTCTAAGTTTTGTTCATTTAAGGCGGGAGTGTAGAAAATGTGAGTTAAGAGTAATAGTTTTGGCAATCTTTAGTTCAAAATATTTGTTTGTTCGAAATAGATCAAATAACTATTCACTAGAAACATAAAGAGTTGAATTTTCCTTCACACGGTGATATCAACATTTCTTGAATATCCTTAAGGGTGTCCTGCCTAATACCGCTATGCTCTTGACATATTATATTCAAGAAATGTTATTATTTATTTATATTGTCACCACGTCTTACTACCTGTGAAGGCTTAATTTAGTTTAAGTACACCCACATTTGCACGGAGGGATAGTGGAAAACCATTTACGAAAACCATTCTCCTCGTCTTCGGCAGTCTAGTCCAACACGAGATTAGCGCATTAGACCACGCGGCCACCGAAGTGGGTTTTAATAATGGTTGAACCATGTGAAAAAAATTATATTCTATGTTTAATCTTACGAAATATTTTATTAATCTTGGCCAAAAAAAAATTGCTAGAAAAAAAACCCCTGCAAAAACACTTTCCTGACATCTTCGCCTTAACGTTTCTTTGAAAACCAAAAACACTTTCCTTTTTTTATATATATAAAAAAAGTATTTTTGATTGTGAAACGTGTTAAATTTTACTTGATGAACTAACTTCGTAGAGAACATTGTTTTTATATTCAAACAAAAGTCCTCCCAATCTGTTCTTCGCCCTTTAAACCCAACCCATCCCATCTTTACTCGGAAATCTATTCATCCCTCACTTTTCGAATCTCTCTTTTTCCCGCCTGCCCCCCCCCCCTCCCCCACACTTTTACAATGTATAGATGAGCTCTTACTTATCTCCTATTCCTGGGAATTATAATATTTTTTTTATTCCATAACTTTTCCCCTCTTGCTCCCCCCCCCCAGCAAACTGTTAAAGGATTAGTTCCCTAAAAGCTCTTCGAATAGCTTTATCAGACTATTTTCCAAGTCAATAGTCACGCTACGGAGAGGAATTTTTTTTAATAATTCTATTTGGAATGAATGGAAACCTTGCTAGACGCAAAACAAAAACAAACAAAAAATATGTACATAATTCCGAAAAAAAGTATACATTAATATCTTCACTAAATGAGATAAAAATATATTGTTATCAAAACATTTTGTAGACAAAAATTATTGTTTTATCTACAGGATATTAATAAAATGAAGAGTTTGTCTGTCATGAACATTTCGAGATATCTACCCCACGCGGAGGACTGAATTATTTTTTTGTTATTTAATATTAGGCCTTTGCACAGGCATGTGCGCCTCAAAGCTGGAATTTTAGATTTTTGTTTGAATTAAATAAAATCTGCGTATGAAGAAATAAAATCAATGAGACTTTTTTTTTTTGTCTGTTTGAAGTAAACAACAGCTTTGCATTGGACAACGTTGGGGGATAAAATAAACAAAACGACCACCAATTATTCATCACTTTAAAAGAAAAACTCACACATTGTTGGTCGTATGGTTTAAGACGTCAATCTCACAACATACTATATATTGACGGTTATAGGAAGATAGGGGATCGAATCCTGGTCGGGTGTAATGAGGGTGTATTTATTAATCTCTTTTTACCGACGCTCTTTTAAACTATACTACCTATTTTATACCACATTAGTTATGTGGCCAGCCCAGGATGGGTAGTAAGACGCGGAGATTTAAAAATATAATCCTTAATTTTACTTATGAAAAAATGTGTTTGACCTTGTAAGGAATTGAGCTTAAACTCAGTAAGCAGACAAATAAACTAAATTGTCTGACTCTATATTAATGAGCTCCATAACAAAGGAACTAGTCTCGTCTTGTTTGGTTTGCCGAGAGTAGGGAAGGTCAAAATTCGAATCCTGGTGGGGTGTTCTGAGTGTGTCCCCCCCCTCCCCCCTCCCCCAATGGTTTCCTCCCTCGCCATGAAAATTCCAGTGTACATATTTCCTCCACATCTCATCTCCCTCTCTTTACTCCATTGGTGTAAATTTCTAGATAGCATGGAAGGGTTTAAAGACGCGGTGTACAAAATAAAAAATTGTTGGACATAATGGCGTTAGTAGTAACTTGAACAAGGAGCGTTATGTCAATTTAGATAATTTATTAGAAACATAACTGATTTGAGTGCTATAAAATCCAACAAAAGAATCCAGTATTCATTGATTGATTATTTTAAATACAGTAGAGTCCCGAATATATTAGATATAATCGTCATTTCCATACTATGTAAGTGTTCGTACTATCAGTGTGTTCGTACTATCCTACCTTTCGTACCGCCCTAGTTTTCATACTGCCCTAGTATTAGTGCTGTCCTAGTTTTCATACTGCCCTAGTTTTCGTACTGTCCTAGTTTTCATACTGCCCTAGTGTTCGTACTGTCCTAGTTTTCGTACTGCCCTAGTTTTCGTACTGCCCTAGTTTTCGTACTGTCCTAGTTTTCGTACTGTCCTAGTTTTCGTACTGTCCTAGTTTTCATACTGCCCTAGTGTTCGTACTGTCCTAGTTTTCGTACTGTCCTAGTTTTCATACTTCCCTAGTGTTCGTACTGTCCTAGTTTTCGTACTGCCCTAGTGTTCGTACTGTCCTAGTTTTCGTACTGCCCTAGTTTTCGTACTGCCCTAGTTTTCGTACTGTCCTAGTTTTCGTACTGTCCTAGTTTTCGTACTGTCCTAGTTTTCGTACTGTCCTAGTTTTCGTACTGTCCTAGTTTTCATACTTCCCTAGTGTTCGTACTGTCCTAGTTTTCATACTGCCCTAGTGTTCGTACTGTCCTAGTTTTCGTACTGCCCTAGTTTTCATACTGCCCTAGTGTTCGTACGATCCTTGTTTTCATACTATTCTTTTTCGTACTATTCTAGTTTTCGTACTATCCTGGTTTTCTTACTATCAGAGTTTACATTTTATTCGAATTTTCATATTATTCGATGTTCCGTATTATCCGAGAGGATAAAACAATATTTATCCTTCCAGAGAATTGTCTAGAAATTGCATTATGTTCCTAGTCCAATAAAAATACTAATCGTAAAGTGTACAGTCGCTAGTTTTTCGCAAATTATTTTCCTCTGTTTTGTTTTGTTGTGTAGTAATTTTTTTTTATAAGCGTTATTTATCTCAAAACTACCTTTACAGCTAATTTTCCCCTTGCTATCTCGTACCTTCATAGTTCTCGGTAATCCGAGGACTTCTAGTTAACGAGACTCTTCTCTGTACTCGGGGAGATGGGGGGGGGGGATGATAAGGGGTGTGATAGTACCAAGGATTATATTCAAGAAAGGTATAAAACTGAAACTACGTGATAATTTTAGATCTTACTCTTGGATAATTTCTGTCAGTTTATTCCCTGTCGTACGCCCCAACCCTCCTTCCCCCCAATCCAATCACCAATCTTATTAATGACCTTGAATTAATCCTTCCCCTTCTAACTCTTTATCTCACAGGCCATGAAGCCCCCTCTCTCTCTAAATCCCCTTTACACTACCATCCCTCAAAGCCATTTCCTTGTAGTTAGGCCTACTCTCAACTGTTGAAAAGCGGGTGAAAGCATTTAATTATTTTTACAAAATTAATTACTAAATTTTAATTTCCGTCGCTATACGGTTGAGAATTCATTTATCCCCCCCTGTCTCGCCTTGAATGATAATTCGCATCCTGAGCCCTTCCTGTAGTCACTTCTTCCATTCACCCCCACCCTTAACAACCCCTTAGATTATAGCCTCCAGTGTTTTGGGGTAGATAATTAATATCGGTGACGAACACGTCGCGTTCAATGTTTGATTTCTAAATTGGTTCCAGTCCGACATTTTATTTATTTCGGTAGCGTTCCTGCCTGCTGAATAATAATAATAATATTATTATTATTATTATTATTATTATTATTATTAGCACCGCGTCTTACTACCCGTTCGGGTATTACGCACTTACGCTAATGTGTAATGGTAGGGTGATTGTGAGATGAAATGGAGGACCTACAGTTTAACGTGGGATCCGAACCACGGTGGAGGCCTGGCATTCCACACATTCACAAGTTGTGATTAATACACGTCTTGTCAGAGGTGAAAGAAGGGTTTGGTAATCAGATAAATGTGTGCCGGGACCGAGGATTGAACCCCGGACCCCCAGCATAGAAGTCTGACGACACCTTACCCCTAGATCGCCAGGTCACCTCCTACTGAGTTAAAGGTCCCGGATTTGATTCTACGGCATGGCAGAAAAATGTATCATTGGTGAAATGTAATTTTTACCTTTTTACAGTGATGATATTTTTTAGCACTGCGTCTTACTACCCGCTGGAATTATACGCTTACTTACTTACTAATTACTCTAATGGTTTTACGGATGATGAAGGTTGTATTTGAAGGAAGTGTACCCGCGTTTGCGTTTAGGTAAAACTGTAAGTAGTTTGGAATAAAAATAGCCATAGAGTGTACCACCTCTGTGCTCTAAGGGTCAAGAGTTACTGGCTATAGATCCAAAGGCCCTGGGTTCAATTCCTGGCACTTGCAAAATTTATCTCCGAAGCAGTGGGTCTGGAACATAGTCAACTAAACCTCGCGAGAACAAATGAAGAGCTACTTGAAGGAATAAGTGGCAGTTACGGTCTATAAAACTAATATTAACTGCTGTATAGTTTGTTGTTCTGACAACATGACACCCTCTATCCACAAATTGTGAAAGGGGAAGACCCCATTTTACCAATGACATATGAAGGTTACAAGGGGGAAAAGAGGGAAAATCATGACGACATACATTTTACAGGATGTCTCAAACTCCATAAGGACCACAACCATATTTTTTTTAAATTAATATAAATATGACAGAGACCTCTTTTAACCATAATCTAAAGTGTATTATTAAGGTATCATGATTGTCTAACAGATGTCAGCACTGACTCAATTTAAATATGACAGAGACCTCTTTTAACCATAAGTGTATTATAAAGGTCTCATGATTGTCTAACAGATGGCAGCAGTAACTTAATTTGTTTTAAAATGTGACTTCTCCCCCCCCCTTTTTTCCTCTTTATCTTTCAAATGTTTAGATCTAGGATTAGAGCCCATTTCCCCCTTCTTTAACCCCTCCCAAAATGTTTTCATATCTTAAGTTATTAAAGTAGTCCTTTATAAGTTTAGTGGACTTAAGTTGGATTACAGACTGTATCGAAGAATATAATTACACTAAAGTCGCGATTATCCGCCCTTCGATTATCCGGTATTATCTGGCCTGCTTGTTGGTGTTAACAGGTAAGTTTTAAAAAAACAAACAAACCGGTATATATTATATCCCCTCTAAAACATTTACTGAATTTATAACGTAATCTAATTGACGCTCTATTTTCACTGGTTTATTCTTGGTTTATAATCGATATTTCATTGCCAAATTGAAGTAGTATAAATAAAAGATTTTAAAATTTTATTTCTCGTTTAATTTTTACTGTCAACCTACAAATATTACTGTATTCTTATTTTACATCACAATCATAAAATGGGTAGATTCTATTAAAACAAAGTTTAATGTTGTGTGGAAATTAAAAAAACAAAAAAAACGGGCAAACCTATACCAAAAATCACTTACTCTCTGATTCCGTATTAACCGGCCTTTCCATTATCCGGCATGAATGCCGCCACTTTAGACCGGATAACAGTGACCCTAGTGAATTACTAATAACTGCTTAAGGTTAATTTCGTTTTATAAAAAAATTCTTACGTAATAATGTTGGTTTAGAAAGTGTACGTTAGATACCCCCATAAAAAGATTACGTCTTCTTCCAGCTTAACTCAGTCGGTAGAACGTCAGTATTCCGATCCAAGATATCCGAGTTCGACTCTAAGTGAGATACAGAAAATGTATCACTATGAAATTGTATATTATTTTATTTAGTTTCCTATAAATCATAAAAAATATTCTGAATGTAAATCTCTCAAATAAACTGAACTACCATCGAAGGGTGTGGATCGGATCTCAAAACCCAGGTTGTATGTACTGTTAATGATTTCTCGTAAATGGGTACAACACGCTCCTTCCAATCAAGTGCGGTTACACTTCTTCTAAATAATACCCTACTCATTCGTAGCACGTTAGCGTATAACCCGAACTGGTAGTAGGATGTTTTGTTAATTAAACTTCTGGGGTTTGATTGTTCTGTTTGTCCAAGAATCTACAGTAGCCCCGTGGCTTCTTTGGTGCTTACTTCTGACAGTCAACATTTAGGTATATACCTAAATTTTGACTGTCAGAAGCGACAGTTGCTAAACACGTGTTTTTGAAGATCATATGGTTCGGCGTAGGGATACATAATTTGGTCTGGTAACTTTTCAAAGCTGTCAGTCAGTACCAAAGAAACCATGGGGCTACTGTAGATAGATACAGGAACAGTTGGCTGTATGGAATGGGGTTTAGTGTAAAGAAGGGCGAATTGGTGATTACAACACGGAGGGAAAATAAGCACACGAGGGGAGTAGCATTAGGGGGAGAGCAACTTAAGAAAGTGGAAAGCTTAGTGTAATTGGGAAGTGTGATAAAGGAAAGAGGAGGAAACGAGAGAGAAATTGGGGAGAGAGTGAGGCAAGCGGAGGCCTCAGAAGTCCGGTCTGGGGTAGAGATGTGCAAAGGAGTGATATACAGGGTGTACTACGTCCCAATATTGTAGCATGCATCAGAAACCTGGGGGATGAAGGAAAGGGATAAGAGAATAATGCAGACTAGAAGTGACAAGGATAGACAGGGTGAGAGAGAGAAAGAGTGAAGGAGTAACCTCTGCAGGATAGGATAGAGAAGTTGAGGTGGTTAGGACATGTGAATAGGATGGAAGAGGAGAGGATTCCAAGGAGGATCCTTGAAGTAGAGGTAGTGGATAGGAGGTTAAGAGGAAGACCCAGGGACAGGCGGATAAAGGGAGTGTGGAGAAGTGTAGAGAGGAGAGGATTGGGCTAGCGTGGAGGAAGAAAAGTGGGGGGAGGACAGAAGTAAATGAACAGGCTTATGTTCGAGACAGACACTGCCAGTGGCAGGAAACTCTGCATCATGATGATGATGATGATGATTATGATAATTCCTTATGAACCTGAATAGAATTTAAAAGCGTGAAAATAAAATGTTTATTTTTTAAACAAAGCTAGGCAAGAAGAAAACTTGATATACATAACGCTTCTCTGGAGACAAATTTTTTTTTACAGAACTGCTTATTACTGCATAGGATGTATTCGCGTGGAGGGAGAATGGGATTTTTTTTTATAAAATAAAAAGCACCCTTAGTACATCCGATCAGGATTCGAACCCTGATCTTCCCATCATCGGTAGTCCAGTCCATTTCGAGAATTAGAGCTTAGACGATGCAACCACCGAAGACACCGGGTAAAATAAATGTTTAAATTACTAATGTGGTGGTGGAAGGGGCGTTTGTGTGAAGCAAAGAGAGAAAGAGTAGGAGGTCGTCGGTTGAATCCTCAGATTTGCATCGAATTGTCGAGAGGACAGAGCGCGAGAGTTGGAAAATCTACTCAAATTGGTGGCAGCGGCGGTTTTCTTCGTGGTCAGTTCTGGACTTTACTTAGACTTAGAGGTCACCGGATGTGAGACAGGCGGATGTATTTAGTACTTACAAATGCTCTCACACTGTGTAAGTAAAGGTAGACTCGAATAGAACGTTTCACACTTTTAATAATACTTAGTCTTAAGCTCTCAAACCTTTTAATAACTATCTATACTTATAAAATAACATGTCCTGACTGACTGACTGACTGACTGACTGATTCATCATCGCCGAGCGCAAACTATCAAGGCTACAAGCATGAAATTCGGACTGTATATTCATTTTGTTATGTAGGCACCCACTAAGAAAGGATTTTAGAAAATTACACCCCAAAGGGGTCAAAATAGGGGATGATAATATGTATGAAAGTCCGTCATTTTGAAAGTTACATAAACAAAATTTTGAATTTCGGTTATTGACGTAAAACAAATAAATACGTGTTTCAGGAATTTTGGAAATTTTATTTAATAAGGGATGAAAAAGGGGATGAAAGTTTGTATCGGACTTGCATTATTTTTGATTTGAGGTCAAGTTATGGTCATCAACGTAACGTAATATTTTAAAATAATCTGTAAATACATATGTATATTTTCGTATTTGTATATGATCAACTTCCACGCGAGCAAAGCCGCGCGCAACAGCTATCTAGTTTACTATAATAATATTGTGTGTCTGAGCTACGAGTGATGTAGCTCAGTCTATGGAAATACTCGTATCAGCCAGTACTAATGTACCGTTGTCCAAAGTACGTCCGAATGTACTGATAGTAGTACATCCTTTCAGTGGAGGATCTTTCCACGTCCCAATGAGATGAGGTGAGGGGGATAGTGAGTATGAGGGGGATAGTGAGTACGAGGGTGTTGAACCAGTGGAAACACTTAAACCTAACTAACCAAACCCTGATGACCGTTCGGGGAAAATGCCCAAGATACCAGCCGGGAAACAAACCCGTTTCCCCCTGACCACTACAACACGGGGCCGGTTGTAATTATTGATAAGTGATATAATTTCAAAATGGATGAATTAGTTAAGGGATACGAGATCAAACAGGAATGATTAAGTTTTTTTTTTTACCCTTCCCTACTAAATGTTGGCATATTTATTTAAAATTGAAACCTCCTGTAATAAACATTTGTGTTTTTGAATTTAAATTTCTTATAGCCTATATTATACTTTTAAATTTCTGGGACATTTGTATTAATATCTGAAGGTATATATATATATATATATATATATATATATATACAATAAATACATTTTGGAAGCCTATTTAAATAAAATTTCTGAAAGGTGATTTATATAGATGTATATACAATTCTGAATTCATAAGTATTGTTCATGTGTGAGGATAGAAGTGGAGAGTAATAAATAGAGAGAGAATGTGTGTGTGTGAAAGAGGTTTTAACTATACAAATTAATACTGTTGATGTATTATATAATACACAGCATGTTTACATATATTTTTTTAAATTATGTATTTATCATCCCTTCCTTCCATCCCTTACTCTACAGCACATTACTCTTCCCTTCTCCCACGTGTATATCCCTGCCCCTATCCAACCCCCACCCGACCCCTGTATGAAACCGGAAATTACAAGCTCTCGCACAGCGGATATGCCAGGGTCAGGGTATCCCGTTAGGAAGCAACGCCTGTATTTATTGGACCAAGTGTAGCCTTCGATAAATTAATCTGCAGAGCTCGAGTTAGAAATCTGTAACACGATTTCTTATACTTGCTTTGAAGACTCGTTCGTCTTCATTCGTTTGATTGGGGAGCAGCCCGGTATAGTCATTGCCAGAGAGACACGATTCTCTGCTATATTTATATATATTATATTTATTTATATTATTTATATATATATATATATATATATATATTGTAATGTCCCTGATTTAACCCTAAAGAATATTTGAAAGCATTGACAATATTCTCCTCTTAATTTTATATATATATATATACACCCGCCTCGGTGGCGTAGTTGGCTAACGCACTAATCGTGTTGAGCTCGACTGCTGAGGACGGGGAGATCGAGGTTCGAATCTTGGTAGGGTGAACTGGGTTTGGTTTTTCCTTAATGGTTTTCCACTCTCCCTTCACGCAAATGCGGGTTCACGTCTTCTAATTCAGCCTTCCCAATTCCTTATCCATTAGCGTAATTAGTACTTAAAGCGTACCACCCGAACGGGTAGTAAGACGCGGTGCTAATATTATTATATTATATATATATATTTTTTAAATTTTTTATATTTCATTACTTTGCGCTTAAAGCACGTCTTATTCTAAATTATTCATATATGATAGTTTCCAGATTCTAAATAGGAAATTACTAGTTATTTATTGTTGTTAAGTTCACGCCTTGAAGTTAGGAGGCATCAGCTACTGTAACTAACTTCAGTATGTGACATAAAGTTGAGTCAAAATTACAATGTAAAAGTCTTTTAAAATTAACTTCCTGCTCTAGAACAACCCAGAACATCGTAGGTGTTCAATTTGAGGCAGTGTCCGGTTCTCGGTCATTCTGTATCCTTCTATACGTTTTCGCGAACTAAATATTCTAGTAAGTTCCATTGGACTGAGGTATATCACGGATGGTGTAATCTCGGAGCTTACTGTGATGTCAAGTCATTGTCTCGGACGGACGTGTGCCCGGCGCTCGTGCAACATGGTAATTTTTCTATAAAAGTATCAATAACTATCAATGAATAAACCAATATCAAACTCTATCTGACGTTAGTTATTTCTATCATAAAAAGTGAGGCCCAATGTCGGAGTGATAACAACTACGTTAAACGTAACAAATGACGAAATAACCGCTGTACAATCAAACCAGTAAAAATCCCGTAATGTTATAAATTACTTCAAAACGTGGGGCATTTATAATAAAAAATATTACGTAAGGTAGCAATTGGTGACCAACAGTGGACGAGCTATAAGAACATAACAATTGGCGACCAACAGTGGGGAGTAACAATGCGTCCCAACGTGGACCAGCTATAAGAACATAACAATTGGCGTCCCAAACGAGGGGCCCGTTATGAGAACGTCACTATATATACTGGAATATTTTTAAAATGTCCACTATTGCATTATTTTATTTATATTATAATTTATATATATATATAACTATAATATAAATCAATGTAATCGTGGACATTTTTAAAGTTTTCCAAGTTGTTTGCTTTTATTTAAAGGTGAAAGTGTAGGGGAGGTGAGTTAAGGCAAACAAAACTTCTTTTTTTTTTCGGCCAATATAAATAAAATACTTTCCCATTAGAAATATATAGTTTAATTTTCTTCGTGCAGTTATATTAACAGTTGTTGAATATATGTCATGAGAATAGTGGTATTAGATTTTTTATAAACCTTTTTTAATTGGAGATAAAAATATGTCATTAAATTCCAGGACACCCTTGAATAATATTTAACAACTGTTGATATCACCGTGTGAAGAAAATTAAACTCTTATGTTTCTAATGGAACAATAATTTATTTTAACAAAATAATATTTGTATATAAAAAAACTTATGAAACACAGACCTACCTCTAATTGTGACCACAATATCTCCACCTTAATGTTTTCTGGTTGAAAATGAGCTTTGGATCTTTCTTTCTCTCCAAAGTCTAAGTAGAAGAAAAAAAACTATCGCGATAAAGCTTGTGTATTCATAACTCTTGTTGACACTTTGTAAAAAACTAATCTTGACGTCATCTGGATGGAAAACGTAAAGGGGGTGGGGGGAGGGGAGGGTTGATTTTGAATGGTTATGGTTCGGGAGTAAGGGGTATGAAGGCGTCTCAACATTCATGACTGATGTTTCTTTCTTTTTATTTATTTTTTTAGACTAGACAAGGGAGAAGAACTATTGGGACGGCGAGTGGGGAGGGGAACTGTATTTCAGGGGAAGGTTTGTACATATCTTTTAACAGTCGTAGATTAACATTGAGATGTCAAGAATTGATGTCAAATTAAGTAGGCTTAAAAGAGGCAAGGGCATTCCTTGGAGGAATAATGGTACAAGAGGCAATTCCATTTTAAAATTAACTATTTGTATAGCAGCTGTAAATTCTATTTTGGTGTATTGACTACTGTAAAAATTTTGAAAAATAATATAAATAATGTGTTAATCTCAAAAATAAAAATCAATTTAGCTGGTTTGATTTTATTTTTATGAATTTCGATGATCTTGAAAAAAAAAATACCAGTAAAAAGTAGCAGAGTAAATAATTGTATAGCACGGACGTGTGGTAAGACGTGGAACACAAACATAAGTTGTGTTTTAAAAAACGTCACCTCAAAAAAAAATTGTCTCTGACCTCCTCAATTTAGGGGCAGTTTATTGAATAACCCTGATTTAATCAATCGATTACGTACTTAACTTTATAACTTTTGTAACTTTCTATCGAACAAATCAAGACTCTGGACAAACTTTCGACCTATAGCACGACAACTTGCGTCCAAAACTTAGTTTAAAACTGTTGCTAATTCGTCTGACCTCTGGTATGTAGTCTTACCTTTCCAGGAGTTTATAAAGGTTTAGTTCGTTAATTGGGTATGGACGAGAGTTTTCTCATTTAGAAGTTTAATATAATTGATAATGGTGTTTGAGAACCTGTTTCGGTATTCAAATGGTTTAGTGGTGTAATGGACAGTAAGAGGTCGGTGTTCTTACAGTTTTTATTTCAATTTTTTTATTTAATAAATCATAAATTTCTCTAGTATAAATATATAGCTTAATTTTCTTCACCTGGTGATATCAACAGTTGTTGAATATCTTGTCTTTAGCATGGTGTTATTAGATCAGACACTTTTTAAATGAAAAGAAAAAGTTGTCATTAAATTCCAGGACAACCTTTGACAGATATTCAACAACTGTTGATATCATCACGTGAAGAAAATTAAACTCTGTGTTTGTACTGAAGCAATAATTGATTTATTTTGGCCAAAAAAAAAAGTTTTACAATAAAAAAATGAAAAAACAGTGACTATTGCTCGCGTCCCTTTCCATCCCACCCTGGAACCTGAGTCACATAAGTGTTAAGTGAGTCTTTAACCGCACTTAAGTCACCTTTTTTCTTAGCACAGCGTCTCGGTCGCCCGTTAGGGATGTACGCTAATGTGCTAGGGATGAGTAAGGTTGAACTTAGAGGAAGTGTACCCTCATGTTCATGAAGAGAGGATAAGTAAAATAAAATACTCATTACACCAGATTGGGATTTGAACCCCGATCCTCCATTCATCAGTGGTTCCAGTCAAATAAGAGAATTGACACCATAGACCATTCGACCACCGAAGAGGGTTAACCTCCCCCCTCCCCTTCTTACTAGTTCAATGCCAGTGAAGAATATCGGTGGTTGGGGAGCGTTTGGGGAATATTGGGAGCGGGGTAGAGGGGGTGTAAGGAGGATGGAGAGGGTCGATGTATCAGGTGGATTCCCCAAGGTCACACGATACAGTGCTCGGCGAACCGTTAAATTGGTCCCCAGTAAAACAGGGCCGTGGTGGGGACCCGACTTGGTTAGCGTGAAGTCCTGGGGTGATAGGGGAGGGGGAGGGTGGGGAATACGGGGGGAGGGAGGCGTGTAATTATCATTACTATGATGTGTCGCCGGAGAACACTGAAGGTTTTAACTTCGGGCCATCCTAGCGTGCCGTTGGTTTTCAAGGATCGTTGAACTTCTTTTTTTTTTTTTTAATAAAACTATCTCATCCATTTTTGTACTCTCTGTAGATAAACCAATTTGGAGTTTAATTGGAAACTAAGGTAATTTGAAATTTGTTTGTGTAAGTTTGAAAATATTGCGGGGGTAAAAATTATCATTCAACCAGTAACTATTGAGTTGTATCTCTACGATATTTTTTATATTTTATTTTTATATTTACAGGAAATTAAAATACCGATTATCCTACCTCGATACACCTGGATCTAAAAATTAATACAACAAAAAGAATATCAAAGAATATTTTTATTTCAAATTTGTGAAGTCATAAACTCAACTTCATGTACAATTAACTGATACAGTCTAATCAAGTATGAGTATATTAAACACATGATTTTATCTGTAAAACTTAAAAGCTTATTCTGAAAATTAAAAAATTACACCTAGACACGGGAATCTAACCCGGGACCTTTGGCTTTTGGTTCAATTCCCATGTCCAGGTGTGTCATTTTTCAATTTTCAGAACATAATATCTAGATGGAGTATTCCTCACACAAAAAAGCATAAATAATAGTTTTGGCTATTTGATTCTTAAAGCTTATTGTTAAAACGCTTACATTGTAAAAGGGTAATTTAATTAGTGTGTATTTTTCACATTAATTTAAGGAGAAAAGTCACCGTTTGATTTGATTTTTATCATGCATTTAGTAAATATATTTTAAAATACACATTTTAATTAATAATTAATTAATTAATTTATCATATATTTCATAAGATATATTTTCTAGTTAAATATTCTCACTAAGTATTGATATGTTCGAAACTTCTAATCGACTGAATTAATCGGTCAATGGCAAGGCGTGATAAAATTCAGTGATACCAATGGTAAAATTTGAAAATTAGAAACAATATTTTGCTTAAAACAGTAGACAGTAAATTTATACAACGGGAATATAATCTGAACTGATTAGTGTTAATGTCAAAATAAAGAGCAGAAGTTAAAAGAATTTCTACTAACGTAACTGGATACATAACCTTTTGGGAAACTGGGGACTGCGCATATATAACACGTGTGAACGCTAACATAGACGCGTGAGATAAAGAAGATAGTATGCTGCCTTTATAGTTTTGGCTACCTTTCTCAGGTGTGTGTTTGATTAATGACCGACTGAATCACCGAGCATTTTAAAAACAAATTTTCTCTATTACTGGAAGTCTTTATTTTTACACTTTAAACAATATTCACGCCACACCACTGATGATTACAAGGTGTTAATGAAATGTTACAAATTATACCCAATAGCTGTTTCTATGAAAATTGATCTTCTCATGAGAAACTAAAGTCTGATTTTCATAGGAAGCCTATTATTTGAAAATTGGAAAATCATATTGACAAAATATGGCGGGGGAAAAATTGTATTTACATTCTTAGTCAGTTTAATTAAAAATATAAAGATAAATTATACAGTAATCAATAGGGAAGTGTTATCGGATGCTTTTGATAACTTTTTAGATGAATTTTATTAAATCCAATAAGACTTATTTTTAAAATGCAGAGCTTTAGTGATTTTCAATCAATGTTAGTGGTCGAAAGTTAGCTTCCTATAAAAATCAGGGTATAAAACACTTACTTTATAGGCTGTATTTTTCTAATAAATATTTTTGATGATTTTCTTGATGTCGTTAGCTTTTTGAAGTTTAGATTCAAGAAAATGTTGTTTTAAAAACATTATTTCACTGGATATCTCGCTGATGCGTTCAAGTAGTTCTAAAATAGAAACAAAATAAAAAAATAATTATTGAAATGCTATACATTCTATAATCGACGATTGTAAGTCCCATTTATAGAAATTATAATTTAGAGCGTTCATCATAGCAGGTCCAACTCATCTCCTATAGCATCCATCTGAGTTTGCTTGTGTGTGTGTGTGTGTGTGTGTGTTAGCTCTTTATTTCCATTAATGTTTAATCAGAAATGATCCACGTGCAATTGTTTTGGTGTAAATTTAACATTTGTAGCAGATTGTATCGTAAGAGTTGATGGGCATTTGATGCACGTTCCTAACTTAATGATCTGAGCCTGTTGATGGGCATTTGATGCACGCTCCTAGCTTGATGTTCTCAGCCTGTTGACCAATTACATCTTAAAGTATTCTGGTTCAGAGATTGGCTGGAGTCAAATAAATTGAGCAATTGATTCGGATCTCATTCCGAGTGCAAATAGGCCCACTTGTGTTAATCTGAGGTAAAATACAATATTTCAAGTGGTAGAAAAGTTTGCAGTGCCTTGTCTTGGAGTGTATCCAGGGTAAGCAGAGTTAAACTGAGCTTGCGAATTGTTCTCATCACTCAGTAGAACACTCATTGTTAAGGTATCAACGAACATAAATTCCCATGTGAGGTGTGTAGAGCAGAGTCTATGTATGATTGGTCAAATGGGGACTAATTGGGGGAGAATATATCACAGGTACAGTTTTATCAATTTCAGCTTACCCTGGCAACACTCCAAAAAACACGCCACTGAAATATTGTGATCGTTTTCATGTTTTATATTGTTGTATGTTTAAAAGTATCTATATATGTCGTTTTTTATAATCTTTCAATGATTAAAAAAATTAAATACAATATTTAATGAAATTATCAATAATTTTAAAAGAAGTGATTGTTATTATGCTAAAACAAAACGTCATTGTAGATTTTGAAACAAACTGTACAAAATATCCCTTACCTTTTCAGCCTGACTGTACATTTCGTCCGCCATTTGTTTACCCATCTTTTGTACCATTGAGTAAAGTACCCCATTTACATTTTGAAGCAACACGTAAGGATGATCAAATTCCTGGAAATATATAAAATCCATTTTTTTTTTTTTTTGTGAAACCTGATTCGGTGAGCGAAGGGTCTAAGGCGTCACTCTCGCATTAAGCTAGACTGCCAATGACAGGGAAATTGGGGTTCAAATTCCATTCGGCTGAACTGAGGGTGGTTTTTACTAACTGGTTCTTTACTCTTTTTTCCACGCAAATGTGGTCACACTTTCTCTAAATTCAACCTTCTTCATCCCTAACACATTAACGTAATTAGTACATATCCGTATAATTCGAATGGGTAGTAAGGCGTGGTAATAAAAGAAAAGGTGGTTGGCATGGATGCCTTATGATGGTTTCCACTTAGGATAAGAACATTAACTACACATGATCGTTAAATTGATCGGGATCCCAGCATCAAAAGTGATCTTACCACTAGCGTTCCCGCGTCCATGACTAGTATCCTGTCGCTATGCATTATGGATGATAATCTGTGGGCGATGGTCAACACCGTGCAATCGCTAAACTTGCGTCGCAAAGTGTTTTGGATCAGTTCGTCCGTCCTGGAAGTTCAAAAAACAAACAAGGATATATATCCACAACTATGGGTTCCGCGGTCATTTAGTTTGGTTTGTCAGTTATGGGGAGGTCTCTATTTGAATACTGTCTGGGCTTTTTTTCTAAATGGTTTACCACTCCCCATCCAAACCATTGAGGGTAGAATTCCTTTAAACTAAACCTTCGCCATCCCTAACACACTATCGAACTATCCGAATGGGCCTATCACTTCCGTCAAGCAAATGAGGGTACAATTAATCTAAATCCAACTTTCCTCATACCTAACCAATTATTGTACCACCCTAAAGGGTCATAAGCCACGTTGCTAAGAGAAAATCTATAAAAGACGCAACACCCAGTCCCCCGACGGTAAATTCATCAGTGACAGAAGAAGCAGAGATTTCACCAATGATGAATTTTGAGGCCGTCACTGGTTTCGAATCTCGTGACCCTTATTCCAGTGATATAAACTGTTAACCGACTGAACTAAGCTGTCAAGACTTGCGCAAAAAAAACTTACTGAGGGTCTACATTTGCTGTCGCTTCGTCTAGGACCAGAATCTTGTTTTTCCTCAAGAGGGCCCTCGCCAGGCATACCAACTGTCTCTGCCCGACGCTAAAGTTGGAACCGCCTTCAGAAACCGGCGCGTGAATACTCGACGATCCTTGGTGTATCTCCTTCAGCTCAACCTGTCGACGTTCAATCACGTGACAGGTCATCCAAATGTTGTTTTACCTTTCATCATCATCATCATCATCATCATCATCATCATCGTCATCATCATCATCATCATCATCATCATCATCATCATGAACAGCTTTCATCCACTGTCTGGGTCTGTTCGGAACCTAGCCTCTCTCCCACCACCTTCCCTTCCATCCACCTCTCCCCCACCTCCTTCCCATCCATCCACCACCTCCCCCACCTCCTTCCCTTCCATCCACCTCTCCCCCACCCCTTCCCTTCCATTCCATCCATCTCCCCCACCACCTTCCCTCCCATCTACCTTTCCCCCACCACCTTCCCTCCCATCCACCTCTCTCCCTCCACCTTGGTCCAGTCCTCTCCTCTTTCCTCCACACTTCTCCTTACCCCTTCATCCATCTGCCCCTTGGTCTTCCTCTCGGCCTCCTACTCCCCCTTCACCTCCATCTACAACATCCTCCTGTGCATCCTTTCCCTCCATTCTTCTCGCATGACCATCCCACCTTAATCGTGTCTTCTCTATCCTGTCCTACCTTGTCCCTTCTTTTACTATTCCTACTACCTTTAAATTGGTTTATTCAGTGGCGTGGCGTGTAGTGTTGCTAAGCAAAATTTATCAAAGCACCCCTTGGGATAAGTTCTCTCTCAACCGCTTCGGTGGCCGAGTGGTCTCGTGTCAGACTAGTTTGCTGATGATGTGGAAATCAAGGTTCGAGTCCCGGTCGGATCTACCGATGGTGGTTTTTCCTAAACGGTTCCCCACTCATCATCCACGTAAATGCGAGGGTATTACCTCTAAAATTCTTCTTTTCTCATCTTTGATTCGCTAGAGTGATGATCAGACGTGCGTATGGCCTGAACAGGTAGTAGTACTCGGTGATAAAAGACAAAACCTACCTCGTCCAAGGTTTTCCTTAGAACGTCTTCCGCGAACTCGTCGAAAGGATCCAAGTTTTGTTTGATAGTTCCGCTGAAAAGCACCGGTTCTTGAGGGATGATGGAGATATGACTGCGCAGGTCATGTAGTCCGATGTCACAGATGTTCACGCCGTCTATGAGGATATTACCCTTGATATCCACCGTTCGAAACAGGGCTGAGATCAGGGATGACTTGCCGGCCCCGGTCCTACCCACAATGCCCACCTGGTGGGAATATAAAAAACCCATCAAAACTAAGGGTCAGTGTCTGTTGCAAAGGAGTGTGGACCTGAACATGACCAGGAATGGGATTTATTTTATTTATCTATTTATTTATGTATTTACTACGTCGTTCAATTGTTTTATTTTACCTCATTTCACCACCCGTTAGTTTTATACATGGGCGATATTTACGCTAATGTGTTAAGGATGATAAAGGTGTAGTTAAAATGTAAGTATAGTTACTCGTACTTGTATGGAGGAAGGGTTAAAAACATTTTTTTAAATACCCTCACTGAACCCAACTGGGTTTCGAACCCCGATATCCCCGTTATCAATAGTCTAGTCTATTGCGAGAGTGACACACTAGACCATTCAACCATCGAGGTGGGTTCCATTTGTATTCATTATGGTAATGTGATAGGATGAGGAGGCTATAATTTAGTAGAAATGTGCTCGTACTTGCGAGAGGAAGTAAGAGACTATTAAGTTCAAACTAACCTTAATACATCCATCTTGGATTTAAACGATGCCTCCTTACTTAGGAAAGTGGTTTGTAAGTGATGTGAGTGATCTTACAGTTCTAGGCGGGATCACATAGAGTAGTTTTTATGCCATGAGCTGATTTAAGGGTAGTATTTAGGTATTTGGGTTATTTAACTCCTTGGACGTAGTTGAGTAATTTTAAGGTATTTATGAATTTGGTTTATTAATAATTTGGACTATTTTGGTGCGTGGGTTACTAAGGTATTTTGTTTATTTAGGTATTTGGGTTATTTATAGAACCATATGAATTTGATTAGTAGTGGAAAAAATAAATCTTTTACTTTATCTGTTTGTTTACGCTGCACCATAACCCCGTTAGATAGAATGATTAGGCAACCACTTGGTCATATTTGTGATGTGTGTAGCATACTTTATCAACCTGCAGATATTTTACCTGTTGTTCAGTAATAGTTTAAAGAGGGTTCTGTGTTTATTTGGTTTGACGGCTAAGTAAAAGAATCAATAAACTAAACTTTAAATTGAAGTTAAATAATATTAAGACACTTAATAATTATAGCATATTATGAAAATAATAATTTGAAAAATTATCGCCTTATTTCTAGTTGGTTTTTTTTCTAAGAGATTGATTCATTTAATGTCCTTGATGCCTAAATGACAAGCCAGTAATTATTGTAAATAAAATAGTAGACGAAAAATTAGTAAGTCGTTAAAAAAAAGAGTGCGGAAATTGTATTCATCATAGTAAAAAAAATTTATAGCAGATTTTACCTTTTCAGACGGTAATATATTGAAATTAAGATCCTTCAAAACGTCCTTTTCGATCGCGTTGTACCTGAGGTAGACCTTGTTGAATATAATACTCCCCTGTGAGGGCCAATCTTCTGGGGGACTCTTTCCTGAACAGGAACAAATTTTAGTAAGTTTTGTTAGTGACGTGTATATTTATTTACCATGAATGGAACCCTATAGTACTTAAGAACTTCGAATCCTCAGACACTCAGATCCTCTAACCCTAAAATATTTAATATTTTATAATTAAGGATTCAAGATTCGAAAAAAAAAAGTAAAATAATAAATTTTTCCATATATGTTTTAGTGCCACCACGCCTTAATACCCGTTCGTGTTATACGCCTATGTGTTAGGAAGGTTTAATTTAGAGGAATTCCGCCGCTCTCGCGTGGAGGGAGATTGGAAACCCATTTAGGAAAAACCTCGGTACAACCGACCGGGATCGAACTCCGATATTCCCTTCTTCAACAGTCTAATCCAACACGTGAGTAGCGCGTTAGACCATCCGGCCACGGCAAGGGTTTTTTATCAAATTTCTAATCGAAATTCGTTTAACCCAGTTTACTGCGATACTGACACCTTATTCCGCGTGAACATCTGGTAGATATTCGGACCCTAACCTTACCGTCACCGGGAAACATTCTAACCTACTTGACACCTTGAACCATGTCAACTTACATGATCAATGAAAAAAAAAAGGGTCACATGAAGAGAATAAAATAAGCTTAAAGATTTCCACCAAACCGGCGTAAGATGTTCCGCTTTAAAGTTCAACCCGCCTCAGTGGCGTAGTTAGCTAACGCGCTAGTTTCGAGTCGAGCTAAAACTGTCAGGGAGGTTCGAATCTCACTCGGGTGTACTGAGGGTGGTTTTTCCTAAATGGTTTTTTTCCACTCTCCCCTCACGCAAATGCGGTGTCCACTTCCTTTGTATTCAACCTTCCCAATTACTAACCCATTAGTGTAGTTAGTATTTAAGTGGACGGGTAGTAAGACGTGGTTCTAAGTATAAGTAGTATCTTACCTGGTTCGCTCTGCAGGGGTGGTTCGCTAGGTAACCTACTGAACTCCAGCACTCTCTCGACTGACGTCATCTGGCTCTCTATCTCGACCGATTGACATATCCCCCACTGTAAGATGCCGACCAGGCCTATCGACTGGGTGATAGCCAGACCAACGTCGCCGTCATAAACATCTGAAAGAAAAAAAAACATACAACCATCTGCGTTTTATTTGACAAACTATGAGGGAAAATTATAGAAGGGACAAAGAGGGAGTCACATTATATACGTTTTCCAGAACAACCTTTACATTTCAAACCCCAGAAGGACCCCAAAAAATACGATTTTTTTTTGTTTAGTTCAAATATAACATAGATCTGTTTTAACCATTATATAAAGGTGGGACGTTAGAAAGATCCCTTGATTGTCTAACAGATGGCAGCACTAGCTCAAGCTGAGTAAAACTTGAACGTAAGCACTTTCCCCCCACTTTCCCCTTTAATATTATAATACTAATATTTCTTGAAGTATTTTAAAATACTTACGAGTTGTTGTTTTTTCATTTGGAATGAAAAAGGATTAATGATTTCTCAGTCGTGAACTTTCTCGAAACTTGAGATTATTCTTAAGGTGGGTTGAAAGGGGACGCGAGAAAAAGCCATTGTTTTTTGTTTGTTTTTTCAGTTTTAACGGCAAAAATTTTTCTGGTCAAAATAAATCAAACATTGCTTCAGTAGAAACATAAATAGTTTAATTTTCTTTACACGGTGATATCAACAGTATTGTTGAATATCTGTCAAGGGTGTCCTGGAATTTAATAACAACTTTTCTTTTTATTTAAAAAAAATGTTTTATCTAATGACGCTAAGCTCATGATGGATATTCAGAAACTGTTTATGCATATCATTTACGCACTAAAAAAAGTTAGTCTGTCTAAATGCCTATCGCCCCCCCCCCCCCACCCCCCGACCTTCTGTATGTTTGTCAACCTGCTAATAAACATAGCAATAATTGGATTAAGCTGGAATCGAAACGTGGTATACCTTATATTTACAAATGACACACTTAACAAACTTAACCATTTATCTACAGAAGAGTTTCAGTTCTCATAAAATTTAAAACAAGAATTATTAAATACAGTTCAATAGTAAATTTTCGTCAATATACAAGAGTATATTTATAGTGTGTTCAATTAGTAGTTTCAATCAATAAATCATAAATACACTAGACTAGTCAGTCCATATAACATTAAGATTAAAAACATAAACATAATATGATTTTATTAAAAATATTTTTTTAAATATATATAAACGTTGATTGTGGCCAATGTTTAAAGCATTTTTACTATATTATTATTATTATTAGTAGTAGTAGTAGTAGTAGTAGCAGTAGTATCGCTTCTTACTACCCATTCGTGCTATACGCACTTACGCTAATGTATAATGGTAGGGTGACTATGAGGAGAAATGGAGGACCTACAGTTTAACGTAGGATCCGAACCACGTTGGAGGCCTGGCATTCCACACATTCACCAGTTGTGATTAATACACGTCTTGTCAGAGGTGAAGGAAGGGTTTGGTATACAGATAAATCTGAGCCGGGACCGAGGATTGAACCCCGGACCCCCAACACAGAAGTCTGAAACCCTACCTCTAGACCGCCAGGTTACCGCTACTATGTTGTTAGTATTTTATAGGTACTGATAGTATATATCATTTTGTGTGAAGTAATCACACGTGAAGGTGAGTCTATAACCTTTTATACCCATCAGGCTCTTACTATGAAAATTGGATTGTAACTTTCATATCTGTCAAATAAAGCTCTTATTATTTATAGAAAATTTACTTATTGTTATGAAATTATTTATACTTTTATAGCTGTCAAATAAAGCTCTTACTATGAAAATTGGATTATAGTAACTTTTATAGCTGTCAAATAAGCTCTTACTATGAAAATTGGATTATAGTAACTTTTATAGCTGTCAAATAATGCTCTTACTATGAAAATTGGATTATAGTAACTTTTATAGCTGTCAAATAATGCTCTTATATGAAAATTGGATTATAGTAACTTTTATAGCTGTCAAATAAATCTCTTACTATGAAAATTGAATTATAGTACTTTTATAGCTGTCAAATAAATCTCTTACTATGAAAATTGGATTGTAACTTTCATATCTATCAAATAAGGCTCTTATTATAAAAATTGAATTATAGTAACTTTTATAGCTGTCAAATAAAGCTCTTACTATGAAAATTGGATTGTAACTTTCATATCTATCAAATAAGGCTCTTATTATAAAAATTGGACTATAGTAACTTTTATAGCTGTCAAATAAAAATCTTACGATAGTAATTAGAATATACCTGTTTCCAAAACTAGGAAACTCAATGTGACGCAAGCCAAGAACAGCAAACACACGATATCCATCCACATCCCGAAAGCTCTCCCTGATACCATAGATAGATAGAACGCTGACGAATGAAGATCCTGGAATTAGAACATTATTTTTTTATCTTTGGGCACCGCATCTTAATAATCATTAGGTTGATACGCATACGTAATAATTGCACTAGTTTGTTATATATGAAGAAATTTGAATTTATAGAAAGTGTACCCTTATTTGCGTGAAAGGAGATTGGATATTTATGTATTTAAAAAAACACCATAATTACACCCAACCAGAATACAAAACATGATCGTATAATTGACCGTGTTCAAGATCGTTTTAACATTGTAGTTAAATGAGATGAACAACTTTTCCCATTTTATAGAGGCACTGTTTCAAAATTAGGTGACCTGGTGGTCTAGAGGTAGGGTGTCAGACTTCTGTACTGGCGGCCGGGGTTCAATCCTAGGTCCCGGCACAGATTTATCTGATTGCCTAACACTTCCTTCACCTCTGACAAGACGTGTATTAATCACAACTTGTGAATGTGAGGAATGCCAGGCCTCCACCATGGTTCGGATTCCACGTTAAACTGTAGGTCCTCCATTTCATCTCACAATCACCCTACCATTACACATTAGTGTAAGTGCGTATAACCTGAACGGGTAGTAAGACGTGGTGCTAATAATAATAATAATGTTTCAAAATTCTAAATGGGTTAAAGTCCAACTGTTCAATCAGGCCGGGCTATGAGTGGTCTCTAGTTCACTAAACTCATGATTTAAGACGCTGATCAACTTATATGTGGGTAGATTATATGTGAACAAATATAGGATATTTTTAGGGTTTTTTTTTAATTCATACCTGGTGAGTATCGAATTCTTGTTTGAGAATCTCCTGTGCTTCGAAGGCCCTGATTGTTGTCAGGCCTTGCAGTGAAGCGTTTAGGTGCGAGAACACTGGGCTGCGAGCTGAAAATTGTTATTATTGGTATCAACCCTCTAGATCAAAGGTGAGAGACATGTTTCAATGTAGCCATAGTTGTGGCGAATGATAAGTAAAATTCAGCATAAATTGTGGGGAAAAATATAATTGAGAGATTAGGTTTCACAATCTAACATTTATAACAACACACATTTTTTTAACAATTTTATTCAAGAAATTTAGACCTACACTTTGACTGCTCATTTACAACTGCCTCAGACGCAAATGATGGAAACTGTTCATATTTAAAATGTTAGAGAGTTTAGTGCGAAATTTGACTATTTTGTCTGAAGTAAAAAATTAAAACTAAGTCTTGGGGAAGGGGATTATTGGATGGAAGTGTTGCATCAAGGACTTTTCAGAAAGCGCAAAAAGCGGAATGTTTTCAATGAGAAAAATATCAAGTTACAACAAGCACACGCCGTCAGGAAATATCAAGTTACAACAAGCACACGCCGTCAGGAAATATCAAGTTACAACAAGCACACGCCGTCAGGAAATATCAAGTTACAACAAGCACACGCCGTCAGGAAATATCAAGTTACAACAAGCACACGCCGTCAGGAAATATCAAGTTACAACAAGCACACGCCGTCAGGAAATATCAAGTTACAACAAGCACACGCCGTCAGGAAATATCAAGTTACAACAAGCACACGCCGTCAGGAAATATCAAGTTACAACAAGCACACGCCGTCAGGAAATATCAAGTTACAACAAGCACACGCCGTCAGGAAATATCAAGTTACAACAAGCACACGCCGTCAGGAAATATCAAGTTACAACAAGCACACGCCGTCAGGAAATATCAAGTTACAACAAGCACACGACGTCAGGAAATATCAAGTTACAACACGCCTGCAAACCAACATACTGCCTTATACTATTAGACAGCCTAAACACGGTACTGTTTCAATAACCTCTCTCTTCTTCCTTGTAATTACTCACTGATTCCTTCGAGTCTCTGTAAATTCCTTGAAGTGGACACATATATCCTCCTCAGCAGGTAGAAAGTCACAAACATGACCAAGGCGGGCAGCAGGATCCAATAGTTGACAATCACCACCAACACTATCACGCCAACAAGATTAAATCCGATCTGACCAGAAAAAAATGAAACTAAAAAAAAAATTCTCTCATCAGTAAACTACCCTTAATTTAAAGTATAGGATTTTTTTAAATGTTTATACACAGTCATATATTATAAAAATACCAAGTTTGAACAAAATCCATAAAAACCATTTCATATCCTGAGGTTAGGGACAGAAACGTAAAATTCACTTTTTATGATTCGTGGGGCAAGGAGGGCGGCCAACATAAAACGTAGTTTCATCATAAACTCGAGATCGAAAATTGTAATGGTTACAATACTTTATATTTAAATAAAAGGTAAAAAAATTGGCAGTTACTTTATTTTCATTTATATATTATGTAGCTGGCAGTTTTTTGTCTGTATTTTTTGTTTGTTTTTTCCTCTATCTTTCTTAGTATGAACAAAAAAATTTGTACGAAAATTTAAAATTGTGTGTAGCTATGAAGGTGATCAAAATATTGAGTGTAATAAAAAATGTAGAACGAGGTTTATTGGGTTTTTTTTATGAAGGCCTAGCCTGTTACTAATATTAATTTTATGTATGCATAGGTCAAGTCATGTAAGCTGAATCTTGTCACTTTTTATGGATTCTATAAACACATATAAAATAATATTAATAATATAGTAAAATGTTATAAATGTTGGCCACTAAATAAATGTTTATATTTTCTAAAATGATATTTATAATGTAATCCTATCATATATATGTTTATTATTATTAAATATGCATACGTACTTAATAATAGATTGATAAGTGGTTCTCAAAATTTAGGATTAAATGTTGTGTTGAATAATATTCATATGTTATAAAAAATATCATTATTGAAAAAATCCTTATATATACAATCAGAGTAGCTTAAACTAAATAACCATTATTATTCTTAATACGATGGTTAAAAATTATACTAAGCCTTAAGAACTAGTTTTTTTTTTTAAACAGCCACTTTCACTATTCACGCCTTTCAGCATTTCAATTTATTTTCAGTAAAATAAAATTAATCTAACTTTAAAATTAACTTTTATAGATCCATACAAGAGGTATAACTCCTTACATACCTGCAAACAATCCAGTAAAATTAGAGGCAACTGCTCATCAATTTGGCCCATATCTTTTGAAAATCTGTTCAAGATTTGACCTAAGGAAAAACAAAAGTTACTAACGACGCTTAGTAAAGAAAATAAAAATGAAAAAGAAAATATTGGCAAAAAAAATTAAATAAACCCTCTCGAAAAAAATCACATACAAAAACCCTATAGCTTTAAATTCGTTTTGGTGATCACATGGTCTAAGCCAAGGCACCTCTCTAGACTGCCTTTGATGGGGAGATTGGAATTCGAATCTCGGTCGGGTGATTTTTTATAAACTGTTTTTTTATATTCTCTCTACACAAATTTGGGTACACTTACTCTAAATTCAACCTCACTCATCCTTAACACATTAATGTAACGTGTTTATATGCGTAGAGCGGGTAGTAAGACACTTATGGATTTTGATATTTTAAAGTTACCAGTAGCCATTAAATAGTATTTATATTAAAAATATTTATAAAACTCTATGTTATTCTTATGGGAAATGAATTTAATTTTAATAATAGTAAAAAATATATATTTTTAGCACCGCGTTTTACTTCCCAACCAAGATTCGAACTATGATCTCTCCATCATCTGTAGTTTAGTCTAACACGAGAGTGGTGCGTTAGACCATACGGCCACCGAAGCGGGTGCGTGTTACGTTAAAATAACATATATATTTTAAATAATTGTCAAAATAACTGTTATTTTAACTGAGCAATGGAAGGTGGCCTAGCGGTCTAGAGGTAAGGTTTCGGACTTCTGTGGTGGAGGTCCGGGGTTCAATCCTCGGTCCCAGCACAGATTTATCTGATTACCAAACCACTTCCTTCACCTCTGACAAGACGTGTATTAATCACAACTTGTGAATGTGTGGAATGCCAGGCCTCCACCGTGGTTCGGATTCCACGTTAAACTTTAGGTCCTCCATTTCATCTCACAATCACCCTACCATTACACATTAGCGTAAGTGCGAACGGGTAGTAAGACGCGGTACTAATAATAATAATAATAATAATAATAATAACTGAACAATGCAAGTAGTAACTGCCGCACTGTCTATAGCGTCATACTCGTAATATATCAAATTTCTTATAACGGGCATATCTAATTCTTAATTTTATTTGCCTACGTTTTCTTATGGTTGGGGGAGGGGGAGGAAGGGCAAATATTTTCTTAAATTTAACTACGGGAGGAGGGGGGAGGGGAAATTCCTAACTTAATTTGAGGAACGAACCTTATCGACCACCCTGGTGCTAAAGGGAATATATATATATATATATTTTTCACAACCCGATTCAACGTCATCTCACCTGAAGGGTTGACGGTGAAGAAACTCATGACGGACCTGATGACGCCACTGAACATGGCGTTGTGGAGGTTAGTGGAGGCCCTCATGCACACGGAGAAGAATACAAAGGACCTGGTCAGGATGACGGCGAGGGTCGCCAGGGTGAGTCCCGCGTAGATCTCCGAGCACGTGTCTCTGGTGAGTAAACCGTCTGCGGGGCTGAAAGGCGTCGCCGGTTCTGGAGAGGTTTTGTTCCTGGCGCTCTCGATCTCTGTCCTGTGAAAAATATATATATTTATTCTGGTTTTTTTTTAAATAAACGGTATTGCAGAAATTTTTATATATATAATCAATCAATTATACTCAACTTTTTTTTAACACCTTGTTTTACTACCCGTTTGGGTTATACGCTAATGTACTAATTAAGCTAACGGTGTTAAGGATTATAAAAGCTATATTTAGAGGAATTGTACCCGCACTTTCGTTAAAGGAGCATGTAAAAACCACCTTAAGTACACCAGATGGAGATTTGAACCTTGATCTCCCCGTTATCGATAGTCTAGTCTACTGCTAGAGTAGCGAGTTAAGACTACTCGGTCACTGAAGTGACTCAGATATAATTTATCTTTAACTTTGTACCTCCATAGTTGTTGGTGTTTAATACCAGCTATACATATTCTACCGTCTATATCTAAAATAAAACTGACACTCCCAGATCACGTGTCCTTACGTAAAGAGTTTATCAAATTATATAAGTGTATAATATATTAAACTTTACTTTCCCCCGGTGGTACGCGAACCCCAGGTTGAATATCACTGATCTAAATTATACCAGTAGCGCCTAAAATATACATTACTATAGAAACATAATCGGTAAAAATAAAATCGCATTTCAAAAAAGAACATACATGAACCGGTACTGTGCATTTTCAACTCTCCGTTCCCCAAAACTCTATTTAAAAGATATTATTTGTCAATAAATCGAAAAATATTGATTTTTATCATATTTTGTTCCAAATTAAAGGTTGTTTACTTTTTGGAGCCTTATAACTTTACAATAAAGTGTTATTTCAGAACCGCTTCTGTAGTAGCATAGTCTTAGGCGCTACTATCACACTAGAAGGGAAGATCGAGACAGACTCACCAGTAGGAGAGCCAGTAGTCACTGCTACTAGCCAGGCTCTGGGTCATCGTGTTGGTGAGGAACATGAGGAACATAGACTCACCAGTAGGAGAGCCAGTAGTCACTGCTACTAGCCAGGCTCTGGGTCATCGTGTTGGTGAGGAACATGAGGAACATAGACTCACCAGTAGGAGAGCCAGTAGTCACTGCTACTAGCCAGGCTCTGGGTCATCGTGTTGGTGAGGAACATGAGGAACATAGACTCACCAGTAGGAGAGCCAGTAGTCACTGCTACTAGCCAGGCTCTGGGTCATCGTGTTGGTGAAGAACATGAGGAACACCATGAAACAGTTGCCCCCGTTCCTCAGGTAGCTCAGGTACACCTGGCTGTCTACCTTACCCCTGGTGCGCAGTTCTCTCGCTTGTCCGGAGTCTCTGGATCAGCTTCTTTGCCGGGTCCCACGCTCTGTCCCAGGGATAAACAACCCTGGTTATATGAAGTGGTCTACCTCAGTCGTCTTGCGGTGAAGTTCTCGCCTCAAGACCCGATGTTCGTGGGTTCAACGACGGATTTTCCCTTCGAGTGTTAATACTCCGTAGCAAGACTAATTTCGGAGGGAAAGTAAAACCGTCGATTGTGGCATGTAAAATACATTTGCCGGCAAAATATAATTTTACTCTCGCTCATAGAAATTATCTTGTGCTGATATAATCAGTCGGTTCATAAATTGCACGTTAAATACCTCAAATAAATAATACATAATATTTGTTTAGTAAATGCTTCTAATTATTTACTTTCTTAAGTATTACTGTATAAGTAGATTTTTATATGAGTTATTTAAAGCTGTCAGTAGCCCAATTCCACGCTGGATTGACTGTAGATGGGTAAGTTAGTAGTTAACCTTATTAAAGTTAGTTAACGTTTGTATTTCTATGGCGTTTAACTAATTACATTAATGTTACACCTCTTATCAAAATGGTTGATATCAAATGTAATGTCCATTCATGTATTTTAAGCTTACAGTATTTATTTCATACCTATACCATAAACATGTTTGTCGAGTTTTTTTTATCATGACAAATTGTTTTTAATATATGTAGAATACATTTATACATTCAAAAAGTCATCTTAGTAAACATAAGCTTTATATATCATTTAATTAATTACTAAAATAGTAATAATTACCGGCGTGAACGTTCCGTAGCCGTGCTTAGTTCCAAGGAGGGCCGTCCCATCGTCGAGCGCCACCGCTACCGAAGAACCCAAAGTGGTCTAGATAGATAGATCAATCGATTAGTTCATAAGCTGAGGAATGGATACACAAAAAGTCATCTCACTACAGAATGAATAAGAAGGGCTTTATCTGACATATATAAGACTACAAGATCTACATTAACGTCTTCATACGTCAATTCATGCGATCTTCAGTTGTCACGTTCCATTTTATTAAGTCCGTTCTATAAGGTCTTTTATCCTACTAAAATAATACTAAAAATATATGATTCTGGTACGAAATAAGGCCTTCCAGAATAGTTTTCCTACCAAAATCAGATAACTCTTAGGAATTTTGATTGATTTAACTCACCTGGTCTAATATTTCTGCAGATGTATTATTTTCAGTTATATGACCATCTTCAGATTCAGATGTTTCTGGGTCGACTTCGTTGTGGCCCAAAAGCTGGGCAAAGTCGACCCCACTTTCCTGTAGTTTACTGAACGCGCCCTCCGCTTCGATCCTCCCCTTTTAGAAAACATTTAATATGAGTTATTAAGAAATAACAATCAAGGGGTGAAGCAGTAACAGACAATTTGATTGAATGATAAATCCTTTTCTTAATGGTATATTGTCATTTTCTTTAATTTGTTTTTAGTTACTACTTTCTTGTGTAGAGAAAGTATTGTAATCGTAGATATTTATCTACCTTGAGAATAAGATGGACTTATAGGCACCCAAACTAAAAAAAATATCTTAAAATTCTGTTTGTATCTCTGTATTTATTTCTGTCTATCCCTGTGTCTGTCTGTCCTTATGTCTGTATGTCTGTTCCCGTAGCTACAGCCTAAAAGATTCAATAGGTTTTCGTTCGAAATTATATTTAGATGTCATAATATGTTCTTAGCTCTAAAAAATATCTTTGATTTTATTCCAGTTCTAAAATTAAGGGTAGTTTACTGATGATTGATATTTAGAAGATTTAAAGTTTTTCGAATTGCTTATCTGGGTGGTACTTCACGTTGTAAATAGTACTGTCTACTTGTTTATTTTGTAGAATAATTTATAAAATTGTTGTTTACTGTGATTTTTGAAAATTGAGAGTTTTTAGTTCTCACCCCTGCATGTGGTAGATATCACGCTTTGCTCATGATAGGCAAACAAACTCTTCATTTTATTAAATTATGTCCTATATTAATATAATATAATCTATAGAGAAAAATTAAAATTTAATACTCTTAGTAATGTTTGTAAGTCATAAGTAAATAGCCATAAAATATAAATAAAACGTTTCAACTGGAAAGAAAATATCCACGTCCTTTCCCAACACTTCGTTTCATCTCAGCCTCCAAAAAATGTTTGATCAAATACCGCATTAAATGTTCTTACGTTTTCAATTGGAACATGATCGGCGTCTGAGGCAGTTTCAACCAAGTAGTCAATGTGTAGGCAACATGTCTTGAATAGATTTGTTCAAACAGTGTGTGTTGTCCGAAGCCTTAGCTCAGTAGATAGTGTTTTTGTCTTCTAAGTTAAGGGTCCCAGGTTCGATTCCCGACATGACCGAAACACTTGTCATTGATGAAATGTGGGATTAACTTTTCATAGTGATGAATTAATGGCCGGTAACTGGATGCTGAGTTTTTTCTGGATTTAAGTTAGTTTATAAGGCGTGTGTTGAGATAATCATTCAGTTAAAAAAAAAGTTTTGGTTAAATACCTCAAATAAACGAGGAACAATTATTTTAAGTGTTCGATTGAACAACATAAATTTGAAGGTTTTAGATGGCGTGGCGAATTTTACTTTTCATTCGCCACATCTGTGAAAGATATTTTCCCCACCCTGTCTTAGACCGCGCCACCAACAAAGAGGAAAAAGGAAAGCTTGCTACCATTCCGGCTAAACGAAGGGTACATAAAGGGTGTATTACGTCAGAGGTATAAAAGCCTTACCTCGTTAATTATGATAATATGGTGAACATGCTCGAGATATTGCAGCTGATGAGTAATGAGATGCAAGACTTGTCTCTCAGGAATCCGCTGATACACTTCTCGAACAGATGTTTACCCACGTGAGTGTCAACAGCTGATAGAGGGTCGTCCAGTATGTAAACATCGGCACACCTGTATACCGTTCTGGAAACAAAAACAAATATTTGATGGACAATTACATTTTCACGCACTCCACGTCTTGTAGCCTATCCGGATTGTAGATATCTGCACTAATCGGACATTTAAGAGGAAGTGTGTGCCTTCTCCTTCGTGGAGAGGATATGGCAAATAATTTAAGAACCAAAACTGCATTACGATGCGTGGTTGATGCACTCTGAAGGTTAGAACTTTCTCACCTTGCAAGGTTGATACGAGGTCTTTAAAGCTAAAAACTACCTCACCTTGTGATTTTGATATGAGCTCTTTAAAGCTAATAACTACTTCACCTTGCAGGGTTGATACGAGTTCTTTAAAGCTAATAACTACTGCACCTTGCAGGTTTGATACGAGCCCTTTAAAGCTAAAAACTACCTCGCCTTGCGATTTTGATACGAGCCCTTTGAAGCTAAGATCTACCTCACCTGGCGAGGTTGATGCGAGCCCTCTGCCCCCCACTGAGAGACACCCCTCTATCTCCCACAACTGTCATGTCCCCATGTGGCAACAGCTCCAGATCTCTCTCCAAGGCGCAAACCAGGATGACCTCCTTGTAACGATCCTCAAGGTAAGGTTCTCCGAACGTGATGTTGCTCCTGACTGTACCCGCGAACAGCCAGGGCTCCTGAGATGCGTAGGACAGCTTCCCCTTAACAGTTACGGAACCGCTTGTAGCTGGTAGTTCTCCGAGGATCGCTTGGATGATTGACGACTGAAATTATTACAGGACATGGTCATTGACGAATAAGTCAATCATGACTATAAAATATATATATATATATGTCAGAGATGGGATCCTTAAATTTCTGAACCCTCGAGTCCTTAAGGATATTCAAGGATTCGAGAAAATATTTGATTAAATAAAAAGATATTTTTCTCAAACTTTTTAATTGAAATTTGACAATTGAAAGACGCTGAATAGGTAAAGTTGCACTGGTTAGGGCATGTGATGAGAATTGAGGTGGACAGGATGACTAAGAAAGCCTTACAGAAATAAATGGTACGGAACTCCGCACGGCACTTTCTCGCTCTATTGTTTGAAAACGGAGATATTTACTCAAAACTCGTAATATATGTGAAACGAAATAATATACACTAGCAAACCCCAGCATAAATTGCACTATACTTATGTACAACTTTTTTTTGGTCACGGTTTTAAATTTTATAATTTTGTTTTTAAAGAATTAATGTCCTCATTTGTATGTTTGGACCAATAAATAAAAAAAGATCAATGTTGGGTCCCACAAGGGTCAACATTTCGTAATAAAATTTCAACTTCCGATTAAAATTTTCGACATTTTATTAGTGTTGCAAATCTGCATGCCTTCATCACATTGCTATTAAATTCCTCATTTATAAATTTTGGCCAATAAAAAATGTAAATATTGACTATTGAGTCTAAAATGGATATAGATCAGTCAAAAACAACTTTTTTTTTATTCGGGGGTTCATGAAACGCTAAGATTAATCAAAATCTTGAGTTTAATTTTTTTACTATCACAATACTTTCTCTACCTGGGAGAGAAAGTAAAAAGAGATGGGGAGAAAACCTATTGGAATAACACAATGAGATGGCTGAACCAGACGCAGAAGGACGTGGAAGAGAATGTAGTGGACAGGAGACAATTGGTGACACGAGCTAATGACGCAAGAATGGACACTGTAAGTGACTCACCTTCTCTGCACCTACTGGTCCAATGATGGCCAACAGTCTCCCAGGAGCTAGTGACATAAGAATGGACACTGTGAGTAACTCACCTTCCCTGCACCTACTGGTCCAATGATGGCCAACAGTCTCACAGGAGCTAGTGACACAAGAATGGACACTGTGGGTGACTCACCTTCCCTGCACCTACTGGTCCAATGATGGCCAACAGTCTCCCAGGAGCTAGTGACATAAGAATGGACACTGTGAGTAACTCACCTTCCCTGCACCTACTGGTCCAATGATGGCCAACAGTCTCACAGGAGCTAGTGACACAAGAATGGACACTGTAAGTGACTCACCTTCTCTGCACCTACTGGTCCAATGATGGCCAACAGTCTCCCAGGAGCTAGTGACATAAGAATGGACACTGTGAGTAACTCACCTTCCCTGCACCTACTGGTCCAATGATGGCCAACAGTCTCACAGGAGCTAGTGACACAAGAATGGACACTGTGGGTGACTCACCTTCCCTGCACCTACTGGTACAATGATGGCCAACAGTCTCCTAGGAGGTAATGACACCAGAATGGACACTGTGAGTGACTCACCTTCTCTGCACCTACTGGTCCAATGATGGCCAACAGTCTCCCAGGAGCTAGTGACATAAGAATGGACACTGTAACTCACCTTCCCTGCACCTACTGGTCCAATGATGGCCAACAGTCTCCCAGGAGCTAGTGACACAAAAATGGACACTGTGAGTGACTCACCTTCCCTGCACCTACTGGTCCAATGATGGCCAACAGTCTCCTAGGAGGTAATGACACCAGAATGGACACTGTGAGTGACTCACCTTCCCTGCACCTACTGGTCCAATGATGGCCAACAGTCTCCCAGGAGCTAGTGACACAAAAATGGACACTGTGAGTGACTCACCTTCCCTGCACCTACTGGTCCAATGATGGTCAACAGTCTCCCAGGAGGTAATGACACCAGAATGGACACTGTGAGTGACTCACCTTCCCTGCACCTACTGGTCCAATGATGGCCAACAATCTCCCAGGAGGTAATGACACAATAATGGACACTGTGAGTGACTCACCTTCCCTGCACCTACTGGTCCAATGATGGCCAACAGTCTCCCAGGAGGTAATGACACAATAATGGACACTGTGAGTGACTCACCTTCCCCGCACCTACTGGTCCAATGATGGCCAACAGTCTCCTAGGAGGTAATGACACAAGAATGGACACTGTGAGTGACTCACCTTCCCTGCACCTACTGGTCCAATGATGGTCAACGGTCTCCCAGGAGGTAGTGACACAAGAATGGACACTGTGAGTGACTCACCTTCCCTGCACCTACTGGTCCAATGATGGCCAACAGTCTCCCAGGAGGTAATGACACAATAATGGACACTGTGAGTGACTCACCTTCCCCGCACCTACTGGTCCAATGATGGCCAACAATCTCCTAGGAGGTAATGACACAATAATGGACACTGTGAGTGACTCACCTTCCCTGCACCTACTGGTCCAATTATGGCCAACAGTCTCCCAGGAGGTAATGACACAATAATGGACACTGTGAGTGACTCACCTTCCCTGCACCTACTGGTCCAATGATGGCCAACAATCTCCCAGGAGGTAATGACACAAGAATGGACACTGTGAGTGACTCACCTTCCCTGCACCTACTGGTCCAATGATGGCCAACAGTCTCCCAGGAGGTAATGACACAATAATGGACACTGTGAGTGACTCACCTTCCCTGCACCTACTGGTCCAATGATGGCCAACAGTCTCCCAGGAGGTAATGACACAATAATGGACACTGTGAGTGACTCACCTTCCCTGCACCTACTGGTCCAATGATGGCCAACAATCTCCCAGGAGGTAATGACACAAGAATGGACACTGTGAGTGACTCACCTTCCCTGCACCTACTGGTCCAATGATGGCCAACAGTCTCCCAGGAGGTAATGACACAATAATGGACACTGTGAGTGACTCACCTTCCCCGCACCTACTGGTCCAATGATGGCCAACTGTCTCCTAGGAGGTAATGACACCAGAATGGACACTGAGTGACTCACCTTCCCTGCACCTACTGGTCCAATGATGGCCAACAGTCTCCCAGGAGCTAGTGACACAAGAATGGACACTGTGAGTAACTCACCTTCCCTGCACCTACTGGTCCAATGATGGCTAACAGCTCCCAGGAGGTAATGACACAAGAATGGACACTGTGAGTGACTCACCTTCCCTGCACCTACTGGTCCAATGATGGCCAACAATCTCCCAGGAGGTAATGACACAAGAATGGACACTGTGAGTGACTCACCTTCCCTGCACCTACTGGTCCAATGATGGCCAACAGTCTCCCAGGAGCTAGTGACACAAGAATGGACACTGTGAGTAACTCACCTTCCCTGCACCTACTGGTCCAATGATGGCTAACAGCTCCCAGGAGGTAATGACACAAGAATGGACACTGTGAGTGACTCACCTTCCCTGCACCTACTGGTCCAATGATGGCCAACAATCTCCCAGGAGGTAATGACACAATAATGGACACTGTGAGTAACTCACCTTCCCTGCACCTACTGGTCCAATGATGGCCAACAATCTCCCAGGAGGTAATGACACAAGAATGGACACTGTGAGTAACTCACCTTCCCTGCACCTACTGGTCCAATGATGGCTAACAGCTCCCAGGGACCAGCCCGCAAGTTGACATCGGTCAGGGTATTCTCAGGGGTGTCTGTCGACCATCTGGCCGTCAGGTGACTTATCGTGACGTCTCCTTTGACGTTCTCGTCGGATACAACGCCCTCTTCGAAAGACGTTTCGTCGATATTGTACCTCGCGTGAGGCTGCGATACCTCTGCTCCGGCTACGTCCGAGACTGATGAAGACTTCCTTATTTCCTCGTATTGGAGAAACTTCTGTAATTATAAGTAGGCTATATTTTTATTCGTTAGATTACTTTATCGCAACCACTCGGAAAGAGGAAGTATAGTGACAGTAAAAAATATCAAATTCGATATTTTGCAGGATTTTGACGTTTCATGACTACCTGAATCCGAAAAAAATATTGTTTTTGTGATGCCATCTATCCGCCCAAACCATTTCGCCATTCAGGCTACAACTTGTTATCTAACGTTTCTTAAGGTTCCTCAGGTTCTCTTTGATTATACATAAAGATAATTAAAAATAGCTAGTGATGTTCTCATTCACCCTCAAAAACAAAAACAAAATTATACGAAACAATTTTTTCTAAAACTTTTTTTGGAATATTCTGGTGTCTCAACTTAAATGCCTCGCCCGGTGTGTGTGTGTGTGCGCGCGTGTGTGCGTGTGTGTGCGTGTGCGTGCGTGCGTTGTGCTGTGTGTGTATCGGGTGAGTCATTTAAGTTGAGACACCAGAATATTCCAAAAATAATTTTAGAAAAAATTACTTTGTATAATCACACACACACATTCGTTCTCTCTCTCTCTCTCTCTCTCTATATATATATATATATATATATATATATATATATATATATATAATTGTGTGTGTTGTTTTTTTTACCTGGACTCGCCGGGCTGCCACGATGCCTTCTGCCGTGTAAGCTATACCCCGGGGGAAAAAATCAGCCATGGTCAACCTCAAAATATTAAAATAGGATGTTATCACAAACACCTGGAAAAGAAACAATAGACAATAAATTACACAATTAATTTGGTACATTTTTTAACAAACGTCTTCAGGATTTATAATGCTTTCTTTTTTTCTATTTAAAAAAAATGCAAATAAATTTTACGACCAAATCGTATATAATTTTTCATTACAATTTTCAAAAATCGCTTTTCATTAACTATCTTCGGTTGAATTTTTCTTTAAAAACCAACCACCTAAAATGTTATTTATTGTAACATGTAAAATAATACCTAGATATTCAATTATATTAAAATTGTAAAAGCAAACATTTTTTTTAAATAGAATTTTCAAAAATCAGTTTGAAGGTAAACTAGCCTTAGGTTTACTCGAGGTGTGACCATATAGCAAATCGAAATTAAATTTGAACTAAACCTACCCAAACCGTTTAAACTTTATCCGCGTACAGTACAAACAAAAGATTAGACAGACAGAATCTAAGGACGTAATTGTTTAAAAATAATAATTAAGAATTAAAGGAGAACTTAGAACGTCAGGAGCCATCATAATATTGATGCCTAAAATGTTCATTATTACAATAATTTCTATTAATGAGAAAGTAAAAATTGGAGTAACATCAAGACGTGGTCAAAATAAATAAATGAATCCCCCCACAATCCTGATATTTATTTAATAAGTACCCACCTCAATGGCGTAGTTTGCTAACGCGCTAGTCGTGTTAAGCTCGACTGCTGAGGACGGGGAGATCGAGGTTAGAATCTCGGTCGGGTGAACTGGGGGTGGTTTTTCCTAAATGGTTTTCCACTCCCCTTCCACACAAATGCGAGTTCACTTCCTCTAATTTGACCTTCCCAATTCCTAATTCATTAGCGTAATTAGTACTTAGAGCGTATAAACCGATCGGGTAGTAAGACGTGGTGCTAATATTATAATATTATTTAATAAGTTGGGAGTGTAGGGGACGCGAGTTAAGAATAGCATTTTTTTTAAAAAAAAATCGTTTTTATGGCAAAACTTTTATGGCCAAGATAAATAAAATGTTTCTCTAGTAGAAACCTAGAGTTTAATTTTCTTCACACGTTGATATCAACAGTTGTTGAATATCTTACATGATCATAGCGGCGTTATATGAGAAACTTTTTTAAATTAAGTGAAAAAGTTGTCATTAAATTCCAGGACACCCTTGAGACAGATATTCGACAACTGTTTATATCACCGGGTGAAGAAAATTAGACCCTGTGTTTTTACTGAAGAAATAATTCATTTACTTTTGACAAACGAGTTTTGATATATTAAAAAAAATGCATAATTACTGCTCAAAACTGGTGTTTCCAACATTCCCACCTTAAAAATTAAAACTAGTGTTATGTGACAACAACAACAACAACAACAACTACCTTAGCTTCAACTTTGCCTCGTATTTAAAAAATGGCCTTAGTATAACTTCCATATTACATAACAAAAAATTGAGTTTAGTGTTTGAAATATGTTTGTATGTATCTGTTATTTAGTAATAACGGTACAATGTGGATATTTTGAAAAATTCACCTTCTCTGCTGTGACATAGTTTCCCATGAACACGTACGCCAATATCGTGATGAGAAGGGTCAAACGCGTCGTCAACATTTCGAATGAAAATATGATGGCCCGAACGTACGAAGTTGCTCGAAGCTCTTTCATTTCTTTCCTGAATAGCACAAAACGATCATTTAGTGACACATTTCTTGGATAAGATATAAACCATAATTTTGTGGTATATTTCCTCAATAATACAAGCTATCATTTTGTGGTATATTTCCTGAATAACACAACTTATCATTTTGTGATATATTTCCTGAATAATACAAGCTATCATTTTGTGATATATTCCTGAATAATACAAGCTATCATTTTGTGGTATATTTCCTGAATAATACAAGCTATCATTTTGTGATATATTTCCTGAATAATACAAGCTATCATTTTGTGGTATATTTCCTGAATAATACAACTATCATTTTGTGATATATATTCCTGAATAATAACAGCTATCATTTTGTGGTAATTTCTAAATAATACAAGCTATCATTTTGTGATATATTTCCTGAATAATACAAGCTTCATTTTATGATATATTTCCTGAATAATACAAGCAAATCATTTTATGAATATTTCTGAATAATACAAGCTTATCATTTTATGATATATTTCCTGAGTAACACGTTTACTGTATTTTTATTGATATCTTTCCTAAATGACAGAAAAATACAATTTTGTAATGTCGTTAATGAATGCCAAAGAAACATTCAAGTGGATTTTCCTAAAGGATTTTCCAACTCTCTTTCTCTACTCAAATATCCTTGATACCCTTTAAATTAAACCTTGTTTAGCACTATTTCATTTATGTAAATATGCTGATAGTTCAAACTATTTTGTAAAATGCAGATCAAATAAAAAATATTCAATGTTTATTTTTGTTTATCATGACGTAAAGATTTAACTAATATCAAACGAACCAATTAAACGAATTTGGTTGCATTATTAATATAAATAGCCTTATTTACAGTTTGATTTTCTAAAGAAGTCCGTTATATTATTTGTAAACTGGTATCTCGTGTTACAAAGATTGAAGGAATAGAATATTTTAACTATACGGGTTGAGGTAAAAAGTGTTGACACAGTTAATAAACACTATATTTTTAATATTTTTACTACTAAAAGAGGAATGCCAGGCCTCCACCGTGGTTCGGATTCCACGTTAAACTGTAGGTCCTTCATTTCATCTCATAATCACCCTACCATTACACATTAGCGTAAGTGCGTATAACCCGAACGGGTAGTAAGACGCGGTGCTAATAATAATAATAATAATAATACTAAAATATTCGAACTAAACTTAAAATAAAAACAAAAGATTGCCCATTTTATATATATTCTTGACTAATTCATTATTTTTTTTCAAACCATGTTTTCAAGATGGTCACGATTAGATTAACTACATTGTTGTATGCACTTCTTGAAACTTGAAATAACTTTTCACGATATATCTTGATGAATTATTTCAACTTCCATCACAATTCTTTCTTTAAGTTCTTGAATTGTTTTTGGGTGAATCGCATAAACATTACTCTTTAACATTATCTACAAAAAAAAGTCTGGAGCTGGTAAGTTTGGTGAACGTAGTGGCCAGCTGATGTCTCAAAATCATGAAATTAGGTACTCAGGAAACATTGTGTGGAACACCTCCATTGATTTTTTTTAAATACATGATGAAATTGTAATAAGGAAGCAATATTAACTATCTTTATAGAATTCAATATGAAATAATTAGTGTAAAAACATATAATAGGAAAGAAATTATGAGAAATTACCAAATTTAAGTGAAATTGCAAAATTTTATTCTGATATGTCAATATAAATTAATTAAATAAAAAGTTTGTTGATTATACAAATATGATTTAAGATATGAATCACAATTAAAATAACACATTAAAAAATGTGAGTCAAGGTTACAATATTATAACAAGTAAAATTATGACAAGAAAACATAATTACACATAAATTAAACATAATTACATATAAATTAAACCATATGGATAAATTAGTATTGATTGACTATAGGAGTAAAGTTTTTAATATAATTCCAAGGAATTATTTGGAAAAAATTTAAATATTTTAAGAAAGTTGACCAAATATTAAAGTATATGATATTAAATTGAATTCTATTTTCTTATCTGAATTCCCTTGCTCCTTTATAGGCGTCGTTTAGACGGCCATTAGGATACAACATGTTTCGGCACAATCATCAGGACATTCGACTATGCCTGGTGAGTAGTTCCAGTGAATACCAGAAACGAACTTACACTAATTATTTCATATTGAATTCTATAAAGATACCTCCATTGATATTGCTGCCCCCATTTCTGGAACCACATGTGGCTGGTAACCAGTTCAGGGGTCCTGATAGTCGAACATCAATGGAGGTGCTTCGCAAATGGTTTTCTGGGCACCACGTTTCAATATTTTGAGATATCGTCTGGTAATCACGCCCATCAGTCCACACCTCATCTTGTGGGGTATATAAATGAGTTATGCCCCCCTGACTCACCCAAAAACAATTCAGGAACTTAAAAAATAATTTTGGTAGAAGGGGAAACAATTCAACAACGTGTTGTATGTAATGGTGGCCGTCTTAAGGATATTGTTTAAAAAAAATTAACAATTTAAGTAAATGCAGAAAAGTGACAATCTTTTGTGGTATCGTAATTTAAATTGAATTTGAAGCATTTAGTGGTTAAAATGTTATTAAATGTGTTAACCTACTCCGCCCCACCCTTTTTTAACTTAAATTTTAAACAAACACGTGTTTTAACGTAAACTGAGTATGTTATGTCAGGAGTCTGTAAATAATCCTGTCCACTAATACCTTATTCATCGCTTTAGCCTTTGTATTAGTTGAGACAAAGGGATGTTGACAACAGAAATAATAATAGGCTTATCAATAAGCTATGTTATAGAATGCCCAACTTTAGTGACTTCCAAAGGTAATTTCTTCTTCAAATATAAAGTTTTCGACATGATTTATGGTAGAATATTAGTTATGATATTTTCAGAATAAATCAAAACAACTGAACTAAAATATTTTCTACTGGTGAATTTTGATTTTCAGTTAAAATATGTTGGGGGTTTTTTTCTACAAAAAATTTTTTTAAGAGAATAACGTAGAAAATGTTTTTGTATGAGAAATGACAATAAAGCTTTTTGATTTGTTTTGGCGTTGTGAAACGTAATATCAGTAGTACTGACCTGTCAAATTCTATTCTAATATAATCACGAGTGAGTGAGGTATGGAGGATGGAAACACACATTTTGTTTGATGGAAGTCACTTTACCTTTAGTTTACCTCACAAACAAGATGGGACAGCTTTATATTTGTTTAAACAATATACAGTGTGGGTGAAGAAAATGTTGTGAACATGTTTCAAGCAGCAATTTCACTCAATGTTTCTTGGTGGACAAAAGGTCTATGGTGTCACTCTCACAATTTATTATTATTATTATTATTATTAGCACCGCGTCTTACTACCCGTTCGGGTTATACGCACTTAGGCTAATGTGTAATGGTAGGGTGATTGTGAGATGAAATGGAGGACCTACAGTTTAACGTGGAATCCGAACCACGGTGGAGGCCTGGCATTCCCCTCTCACAATATACTGGACAACCGATGACGGGAGATTGGGGATCGAATCCCTGTCGGGTGCACTGAGGGTAGTTATTCCTTTATAGTGTTAACTCTCCATCCGTGCAAATGCGGGTATACTTAACCTAATTTCAATCCTCATCATATATAAAACATTATTATAGCTATTGTATAACTCGAAAGAATAGTAAGACATGGTGCTAAAAAAAAATTTAAAAATTATTTATGATGCCAGTACAGTTAAAAATAACGGTGACCTGGCGGTCTAGAGGTAAGGTGTCAAGACTTCTGTTCTGGGAATCCGGGTTCAATCCCCGGTCCCGGCACAGATTTATCTGTTTGCCGAACCCTTCCTTCACCTCTGACAAGACGTGTATTAATCACAACTTGTGAATGTGGGGAATGTCAGGCCTCCACCGTGGTTCGGATCCCACGTTAAACTGTAGGTCCTTCATTTCATCTCGCAATCACCCTGCCATTACACATTAGCGTAAGTGCGTATAACCCGAGTGGGTAGTAGGACACGGTGATAATAATAATAATAATAGTTAAAAATAACTGTTTTATCACCACTTTTGTTAAATGCACTAATTGCGCTAATGTGTTAGGAGTTAAGGAGGTTCTATTTAAAAGGAGTGTATCCGCATTTGCGTTGGAATACAGTGGAAAACAATCTAGGAGAAAAGTTACCATTACTACCCACACATGAGCTCGAACCTCAATCTCCCCATTATTGGCATTCTAGTATATTACGAGAGTAGCGTGTTGGACCAAAGCGGGTTGATCGAGATTTGAAACCATGATCTCCCCTTCACCCTCAAACCAAACTGTACGTGTATGGCGTTTAGTCCGTGCACCCACCGATGCTGGGGTAAGTCACCCCCACGGCGTTGAATGTAGTGACACATACACAAAAAAAAACTTGCATTCTGTTTTTACCTTCTGGCCTCCGAGACGAGTTTCGAGAACGGTATCTCCCAGGCATACATCTTTATCACCCGCACACTCGAGACGACCTCATTCATCAGACGGATCCTCTCGTCTGTCCTGAGAGCCGCTTTCAACCTCAGAGCTGCCGTCTTGTTACCCAAGAAACCTGCAGGAACACATCCCCCTCCCCGCTACAGATCCATTTAATCCTGTTTTATCTACAGTCCATCCAGCGTAGGAGTGGTGGTGACTGACAGCTGACACATTATAGTAATTGTTAGACATGTGTATTAGTGATGGGTCGAACCAGCTCATTGACCTGAGCTAGCTCACATAAGCTCGCTCACTCAAAAGAGTCGTTCATGAGAGTCATATCGTTCACCGCATGGCTCGCTCGCTCCTAATCCCTTCACCACTTCCCCTTAACTAAACTTGATGAGCGAGCGCTAACTAGTTCTCACAATTCCCGTTACGAGCGTGCAAATCTGTCCCTTTCCTTTCAACTTATGAGCGAATTAAGTTTTATGTGTAATTTATCCGAATCCTATTGTGTTTGATTCTTTAATTCTATTACTTACTCGTATTACTTATAATAATTAACCTTAGTATATAACCTTTAGTGTCCAATTCACAGAATTATGTTTCAGTAATGTTAAGAAAAATAGTTAGTTTAATATTCTAGGCAGTACTGCTATCTAGTAACGATAGTAAGCATTTGTAGTTGATTTGTTCTTAGTAGCGAACAAAGAACGACAGAAGAGTTGTGAATGACAAACACGCCTGACTCTTTCCAGAGCGGATAAACGAGAGCGAAAAAAGTCGTGAGTAATGGCGGCGAGAATGACTCGCTCGAGAAGCGAGAGTCGTTCATTCACAGCTCTCGTTCAAGAGTCGTTCAATTTGAATGACTCGCTCACGAGCGACCCATCACTAATGTGTGTAACCTGGAGGACGGAAAGTAAGACACGTTGCTTGGGAAAAAAAAAATGAAAAATTTGTTTACTAAAATTTTATCGGAAAATTTTCATATATAGTGGTGAGCTAATTGGATCTCTGGTCCGACAGAGATTTTTTTCCCCCTTATCTGTTTGGAGATAGAGAAGGCAGTCTTGTGCCTTGTTTATTTTCTCTCCGGAACAATTTTTTATCAAACGTGCTGATAAGGTACATAGCTGTAACCTCGCACCCTTAAGATTTTTTTAAAAAAATTACAGCTCCCCCAAGAGACTCTGTGGGCTTTACATTTAGTCCGCGTGTCCACCAATGCGGATAAGCTAAAGTCTGATTTTCATAGGAGGCCCATTATTTGAAAATTGGAAACCCTCATTACCACAGGGGTGCCAACTAAAATATTACATATGTATTTATATTCTTGGTTCCTTTGATTAATAATTTAAAGAGAAATTGTACAGTAATCCACAATTAATTGTTATTGTAAGCTTTTGATAATGTTTAGTTTAACTTTATTTGATTTATTAATTATTTTAATACATATTTCTATAATACTAAGTTTTAGTGGTTTTAAATCAATGATCGTGGTTAAAGGTGAAAAATCAGGGCTTAGGTGTGAATTCTAATTACAATTTTTTTTAAAAATGAACCCCACACATTCAAAACACAATTACCAATTACGGAGAAAAGAGAAATATTTTCACTAAACCTCGAGGCTACGTTGATGGTATTTTCTCACGTGTGTAAATAGCTATCAACACATCAGGTCGGGCTGCCTCCGGGTCTCCTTGAGGCAATTAACGGACGTGTATTTGAATGAAAAACAATTCGACGGAATTTTGTGTTTAAAAAAAAACTTATTAGCAAACAAAACATTATTTAAAAAAACTAATAACGATGACGCCTACATGGAGATTTCAAAGATATTTTGTGAAGTGGGTGGCATTTTAACTTTACGGACCTAAGCGCTTTGTGTACTATCATACTTAAACGCTAATGTTTGAAATATTATTATTATTTTTGGCACCGTGTCTTACTACCCGTTTGGGTTATACGCTTAAGTACTAATTACGCTAATGGATTAGGAATTGGGGAGGTTGAATTAAAGGAAGTGAACCCACATTTTCGTGGAGGGAGAGTGGAAAACCATTTAGGAAAAACCACCCCCAGTTCACCCGACCGAGATTCGAACCTCGATCTCCCCGTCCTCAGCAGTCGAGCTCAACACGACAGGCGCGTTAGCCAACTACGCCACCGAGGCGGGTAATGTTTGAAATAGAATGAGAGGGAAGAAAATTAGACCTCTTGCTTATTGACTGATAACATATCCCCTCTTCCTCTGACGAGCTTACACAGTCAAATATTATCTGCGCCTTGAAAACATTGACTTGCCTTCCAAAATTATTATTTTTACTTAGCAGCACGTCTTACTACCCGTTTGGGTTATACGCTTATCTACTGTTTACGCTAATGATTTTAGGTATTGGGAAGGTTAGATTATTAGGCAGTGTACCATCATTTGCGTGAGGTGAAGGTGGAAAACAATATTTTTTTTACCACCACCACCACTACCACTACACCCAATCGAGTTTTAAACCTTGATTGGCAGTCTAGCCTACTACAGGAGTAGCGCTTTAGACCATGTGGCCACCGAAGCGTGTAAGTGCACTTTTTCCTTGTCATCTATTCTAGATAGACCTATGCTACCAAGGACTTTTATCCACCTAAATCCTAGCAGGAAGACTCCTAAGGACCATTTTTATGACCAAGCCAAATCGTTTAGAGTTGTAGATGATTCATAAAAAAAAACTTCAAGATAAAAATAATAATTTTATTTCAATGTAGGACTATTTTTAGAATAATTTAAAAATTTATGGTTTCGGTTTCAACGTTATATCTTTAAAACTCTCTGAATAAAACGTAAATTCACTAACCTGAGAAATCCTATCTTAACCGGCAGTGACGTCACAGGTAGGAAACGTCGTTAACAAACAAATAAACAAACAAACAAAATTATCTCTGTATATTTTTATTATTATTTAGCAGGGCATCTTACTACCCGTTTGGGATATACGTATACGTATTAATCACATTCATGTGTTAGGGATGACTTAAGTTAAATTTAGAAAGTTCAACTGCATTTGTGTTTAGGGAGATAATAGGGAAACTATTTTGGAAAAACCACCCGACCGAGATTAGAACCCTGAACTCCTCCGTCCCAGTGTAATACTATAGTGAAGTCTAATACCATTCACCCACACTGAATGTGGTTATAAAGAAAAATTATTTTTGTTAGATATAAAACAAATCGAAAACTAGTCAATCTTATCAGTGTAACTATGATACAATTATTACGGCTGGATGATATCTAAAATAGATTTATTCAATCCTCTTTCATAATTGCACTATTTATTATCATTAGCAAATAATATTCAATACATTTTTAAATATTTGTTAAAATATATTTACACAAGCACTCATCTATTATCTATCATCCTCAGTAAACATAATGGCTTTCGTAACTTAACGAATATATTTTTTAACAGATAAAATATAAGTTTATTACTACTAGACTGCGCGTCAAAACTAAAGTCAATTGAACTAACTTGTATTGCAGCCTGCTACACATTTTCCTCAAATGATATCATGGCCACAATGTGGTATTGATCAATTACGTGGTCCGGTCATAGAAGTAGGGGTTCCGAATGGGTAGTTTAGTTTCATGTCAGCTTTGGTGGCGTGAATGACGTCACATCCACAGATAATTTAGTGTTTGTTTCATTCGGTACAAGGTCAGTGACTATACATGCGTCATCTAGAAGTAATATGTAAATAGTTCATTTGACAACGCAACCATAGAGAAATTTTAGTCGCATCTTGCAGTGGGTAGAGATTTTCATTCTGGGAGTAATAAGCCTGCGTGTTTGTAAATATTTCATGTGACGTCACTACCACAGATAAATGTCGCTACTGGAGTGGTCATACATGCTACATGTGTGTATACGTTTTTACGTCAACAACCTGAAGGTTGGATTGATGTGATTTTTTTATCCATTTGGCTAGTGATGTCCGCACCATCTGGTATAAATCCCATGCGTTAAGGGAGTTAAGTAAGTGTGGTGGTTCCCAGTTGACTTCCTAATAGAATTTCTACTATCGATCGTGAAAGGGACTACCGATTTTGTAAAAAAATTATTTTCATATACTCTCCAGGGATCTTTTACATGGGAAATGCGATTTAGGGACCGACGGCTTTACTTACACTCCACACTCCTCAGTGGCGTAGTTAGCCAACGCACTTGTTTCGTGTTGAACTAGACTGCCAAGTATGGATAGATTGAGGTTAGAATCTCGGTAGAAGTAACTGGGGTGGGGTTGGGGTTCCCACTATCCCTCCACGCAAATGCGGATTCACTTACTATAAATTAAACCTTCCCGATTCTTAACCCATCAGCGTAATTAGTACTTAAGTGTATAACCAGGACGGGTAATAAGACGCAATGATAAATAAATAATATTTCCACTTTGAAGGAGGTTGTGCTACGGGCTTTTTTTTTTATCGCTCAAGAAAAATCCGTCGACCTCGGCTGGGTTTGAACCTAGCAACTTCGCGTCCTGATGCGAGCACTTTATCTCAAGACCAGTGAGGTCGACGATCTAGATGTAATAAGTATATTATTTGGGTGGTCACCCGCCTCGGTGGCGTAGTTGGCTAACGCGCTAGTCGTGTTGAGTTAGACTGCTGAGGACGGGGAGATCGAGGTTCGAATCTCGGTCGGGTGAACTGGGGGTGGTTTTTCCTAAATGGTTTTCCACTCTCCCTCCACGCAAATGCGGGTTCACTTCCTCTAATTGAACCTTCCCAATTCCTAATCCATTAGCGTAATTAGTACTTAAAGCGTATAACCCGAACGGGTAGTAAGACGCGGTGCTAAATAATAATAATAAATTTGTGTGGTCGAAAGATCCCCGGCCCACGCACCTTGCAGAGGTATGAAGAGCAGCATGGCGGCGACGCCAAAGACGGCGGGCAGACCCACAGTGACCCACATGAAGTAGGCTACGAGGACGGTCTGTACGGGCCCAATCCACAGGTAGTGCAGGTGGAGAAGGCACCAGTTGAAACGTCCCACGTCGTTAGACAGGAGGTTCACGATCTGTCCGACTGTCGTGTGACCCAGGGACGATTGACTCAACCTCAGCGACTGGGGAGGAGAACATGTTGTCATTACCGTGTACACGATCCGATTCTCATAGATATGGATTTTTAGTGAATCTACCTTTATTTTACGGACAAAATTAAAAACCTTTCGACATTTTTATAGTTACAGTAGCCCCATGACTTCTTTGGTACTGACTGACAGCTCACAGCTGAGAGTTGACGGCTTTGAAACGTTACCAGACCAAATTATGTATCCCTACGTCGAACCATATGATCTGCAAAAAAACATGTGTTTAGCAGTTGTCACCTCTGACGGTCAACATGTAGGTATATACCTAAATGTTGACTGTCAGAAGTCAGCTGTGAGCTATCAGTCAGCACCAAAGAAGCCACGGGGCAACTGTATTTTAGCACCGCGTCTTACTACCAGTTCACTCATATATTTTTTACATCCATTACTGTTTTCAGCCTGTGGCCTGGGTCAGTTTTTTTTCCCCATCCAAGCCATATATTTTCCACTACTGGCTGACTAGGCCTGCCTTTGCTTCATACGCCTTATAATCTAACTAAAGACTAGGACAGGCACAACATCCAATCACCGGCCTTTTAAGACTTACAATATTTCACTTGAATAAATACTTTTTATTTTAAATCACAAAATAAGTAAAAACAGAAATATTGAATTTAAAATATTTCTTTAGATATTTGATTGACAAAAACGTTAATCTAAGTCGTAGCGTTTCTCAACAAACTCAATGAAACAATCACAGACGTGTAGGTCTAGTAGATACTTTCAGTTTAATGTTTAAATGTTCACTTTGCAACTTTTTGTATGTGCAAATCTAGAAAATTATGTTGTCGGTTGTCAATATTGTCGCTTAACATCATTTTCAATTGAAAGTAGTAACAGTCTCCTTTTTGAGTAAAAATATTGGACACACAGGTCTCTTAGAAATAAGTGTCTAGGGCCTACTAAGGTCTTTAAACGGCCTTGTGTGCTATACACTTGTCGTTATTGGTTATACCGTACGTTATGAATTATCAGAATCCCAGCCTAACTCGTTACTATAAAACGGTTGATAAAGTTACTTGAGAGATATTTACCTTTCTGTACTCGGTGGCGTAGTTGGCTAACGCGCTTGTCGTGTTGAGGACGGGAAGATCGAGGTTCGAATCTCGGTCGGGTGAACTGGGTGTGGGTTTTTCCTAAATGGTTTTCCACTCTCCCTCCACGCAAATGCGGGTTCACTTCCTCTAATTCAACTTCCAAATTAGCGTAATTAGTACTTAAAGCGTATAACCGAACGGGTAGTAAGACGTGGTGCTAAGTATTATATTATTATTATTATTATTATTATTATTATTATTATTATTATTTTTATTTTATTTATTACCTTTCTGTAGATGAGGGAACAAACTCCCACGCGTATCTTCATACCAAGATGGCCGACTCCCAGAATAAACTGCTGTCGGACGAACGTAAAGGAGGCAGAGCAGACTATCACACCACCGGCGTACAAGTAGGCCGAGTTCTTGGTCATTCAGAACTGGACTCGAAATACCGGAGCAGTTGGACCGAGGAACAAAGGTTGAGCTACCCTGAAGATAGAGTTGGACACTCAAGGTACGTTTCCTTTGGATACGGTTGCGACTAGATACTGCTACACATGTTAAGATAATGGGGTCATTTCCTTACAAGCGGTGGCCTTTGACGTCCGGCTTCAAAGACTAAGCCCGCAACTGCCATATTGCTATAAATTAGTTATTTAACATTCACAACTGATCTTAAAGACTACAACAAACAACACACCCAGCTCCCAGGACCATAATTCATTACAGTGAAAGAGGAAATCCATGTTACACGAATAGATACATTTTCAGGTCATGCCGGGAATTGAATCCGGGGTTCATATATTAGGAAATGAGGATCCTAACTAGACCTCCAAAGAGGCTCCCCCCGAAAGTATTTCTGGCTACACTATCTCTAGGCTCTGAGGCCCTCTATAGTGCAACCACTGATACCAATCGGGAACGGAACCTTTTGCCTGACATGGACTGAAGTCCATGAGTGGCATTCTGGGTACTCGGCACGGAAAAATCCAGACAGCCCTTCCATGCTAGCTTGCCTTGGGTAACTTGAGGGAACCCCCCCCCCCTCCACTGGTATCGGATGGAGGAGGGAGTTGGATACTCCTAATGATCGCCCATCACGAGGAAGTCAGCCTCCGAACAGCCCTCTCCTCAACCTTCGTTCTCAAAAGTCTCGGCCTTCTTTGTTGCCGTCCGGAGTTGGGGACCTTGAGGAGGTGCCCTGACCAGTTATCCCCACTACACGATACCACTACCAACCACTTAGTGCGTGTCGAGGACGCTCTTCTTCATACACAGATGACCTTGTCGGGATTTAGCTATGCCGGACCCCAGCATCCGTCACATTTCCCAGGGGCCGCCCCGACAGGATGTTTAGAGATCTGTCAGTACCGGAAGGTGACAAAGACAGTCCAGTGCTCGTTTATATGAAACGTGCGTGGCCGGGTCCTTACGACAGAGTACCGCGACCCCCCCCTCCCCCTCATATATTAGGATACATACACGCGACTAACTGATCTGAGGTAGTTAAGGTGATTCGACCGGCAAGCTTCTCCTAGAATGGATTGGCTACAATATTTTGACAGGGAATTTTTAATATGGTTGAAGGGGGGGGGTGGTTGTTGTGTTGTGAAGGGGGTAGGGGAGGGATGGACAGGCGGAGTTGGAAAGTAAGGCGAGAATGCTAACTCTTTGTTCACATCAGTGTTGTCATAGCACTACCTCTTTTATTCTTCTAAGGAACTTCACTTATAGAAAATAAATGTCACTGCATGGCTCACAGGGGAGTTGTGGCTCGAGTTTGAATCCTGGCTACTAAGATTCATACACTATTAATAATTTAAATTAGCGAACTTATTACACGTGTCACAAAGTATTTATTTTACCGAATACTACTAAGCCCATATTTATAAAATGTGTTTTTATAAGAAGAAAATAAGTACCGGTATTACTAAGCAATTTAATGAAATAATTTGAGTGATAAAAGTTTAAGGTTTTTTTTATTATTCTTTTAGCACCTAGTCTTACTATCCATTTGTGGTATACTTATATGTACTAATTACGCTAATTAGTTAGGAATTAGGAAAGCTGAATTTAGAGGAAGTTCACTAGCATTTGCGTAAAGTGGGAAACAATTTATAATAAAACTACCCTTAGCACACCCGGTTGTAATCGAACCCCAATCTCTCTGTCTTAACAATGGTCTGGTCTACGACTAGAGTGACGCCTTAGAGACCTTGTTGGTACCAGAACAAGTTTTAGAGTTATTTATTCATAGTAAAAAAGTATTACTTTCTTTATAGTTATAATAGTTAACAGAGCTCATGATGAGTCCCTTACAAACTGGTCGATAAGCTGTAAAAATGTTGGAATGCCAGGTGTATAAGAAAGCAAAGTGATCGACAGCCAACTGGTTTACCAAATAAATAAAAATATTTCAAAGCTTGAGTGTGTAAATTGATCGACACGTTTAGGACAATGTGATAAGATATACAACTGTTCGACATGAGAGGACCTGCTGGTATACATAAGTCGAGATGGATTAAATGAACCAATTGACCGACAAATTAATACATTGCAAACAACGTGTTCGACAACAAAATCGTAAACGGAAAATAAAAGTAAAGTCTGTGAAATTTAATTTTTTTAATATAATTTAAAACTCTAATAAATAAACATATTTGTGGTCACATGGTCCAATGCGTCAATATCACATTGAATGGATTACTAGTGTTGAGAAGATCGGGGTTAGAATGCCGGTCAAAGTAGAGGTATTTACCCCCTAAAAGCTTATTCACTATCCCTCCACGCAAACGAGTGCATATTTCCTTAAATTTTACCTTTCTAATTGCTTATCCGGGTATAGCTCAAACTGGGAGTGAGAAGTAAGGAAAAATAACAAGTTAGTGGATTTTTTTTAGCACCGCGTCTTACTACCGTTCGGGTTATACGCTATTTTGTAGACTAAAATCATCATTAGTAAGGAATCAATTTTCTAATTTGGTTATTTTTGGGTCAACCAGTTGGGCTGTCAATCAATTTGTTTACATATGCATTTGTTCAACCAATTGGTACAAGTCATGTCCTACTTGTGTCGGCCACTTGATCCACATTGCTCTGCTGTAGATCACTTGTCTCTCTTCCCCTTTGTCCTCCCATGTCGGCCAGTTTGTGATTTATCAGTTTGCTTGCACCCGTACGAGGGAAGAGTCGTAATTCTCATTTTATTTGGTTTGCTTAGTGACAGGGAGATCAAGGCAGGATGTAATTAGGTGTTCGGTTCTACCTCTACCAAATGCTGAGACATTTTCTAAAAATATACCTTGTACTTGCCCTCCAAATTAGTTTAGGTGGAGTCCGATGCCTTAGCTTAGTCGTTACCGTGTCCGCCTGCTAAGCTAAGGGTTCCGGATTCGATTCCGGCATGGTGAAAAATTTATAATTTGTGAAATGTGGGTTTACCCTTTCATAGTGATGAGTTAATGGTTATGGGCTGGTGGGTGTTGTGTTTGTACTTGATTTAAGAACATATCGTAATTATTATATAAATTAACGAGGTGTAAGACGCGTGTAGTTATGGATATCCACGTTGACAGATGTGAATACTGATATAGAAATCCTATATAATTACATTGAAATTTTAGAAGGATGTATATTATTTTGTTATGGTAAATAAAATAGTTAAAAATTGAAGCTTCAGAATCCCCAGTAATTCGCATTTTACTAACGATATTAGGGGACAGGTTTATATATAAGATTAAATGTTTATGTTATTATTTTCACGAGTGATTTTGAAACTTACAATAAATATAAAAATAGTATGAATTTACTTATTTTGAAAAAAAAAATCAAGCTTACTAAGTTGCAAAGTCTAATTCAGCATTTTTAAAAATTTTTCAACACTGTTTTAAAAATGAAAAATTATTGTAATATTTTAATGTAGCTATCCATTGCCTTGTTTTGACGGGTCACTCTAACTGTCATAGGTCAAATGATTGCATTGTAAAGTTAATGATTTTCTTCTTAATTATATTATATTTTGAGTGGATGAAAATAATGCAAACCTCAACACTGTCAATATTATCAAAAGTGCATATTACTAGGGTAGAAACAGACTAAATAAATGTCACAACTCAGCACTCGTGGTAAAGAGTGGTTGTAAAAAAACACTAGATGGGTCATTTGTAGAGATGGCCGACCTTCCTTATCGGCAGCTGTTTATTGATGTTACAGTCAAAAAAGAAGTTTCAGGAAGTAGAATAAAAATTTACATTTCATTGATCAATTTGTGTCAGAAATTTAAATAAAAGAGTAGAGATAGTTTATACACTAAAAATTTGAAAATAACGCATTATGTACTATTAAGGATATAATAGAAGTATCGGGTATTAAACGAAATACTTCTATAAGATTAAAATTAGTAAATTAAATTATTAAATATCTTATAGATAAAAACTATATTTATTAAGATCTGACTACTATTGCAACAATTCAATGCATGTCTAGCTAGAATAATTTAATTCTTATGCAAAACTACTTTACTTAAACATAAGCACGTAAAATGATAAAATGCATGTTTGACTGTTATTTCTCTATAACTGTCATTTTTTGAGATAATTGAATCATATGTTTAGCTTATTTATACACTTATTAAATAATGATAATTTGATGGTGAACGACCTTAATAGTACAGCCTCGTCAACACGTGCTTGTCATCGCTCGGTGGGTAGTTGCTAGCGCTTTCTTGAGCTCGACTGCTGGGATGGGGGATAGAGGTTCGGAATCTCGGTCGGTGAATGGGGTGGTAATTTCTAAATGGTTTTCCACTATCCTACCAAAATGCGGGTTCACTTACTCTAATTTAACCTTCCCAATTCCTAATCCATTAGCGTAATTAGTACTTAAAGCGTATAACCCGAACGGGTAGTAAGACGCGGTCCTAAATATTATTATTATTATTATTATTATTATTATTATTAACGCGCTTGTGCTTGCATCAACCATCTAGACGCGATATAGATTAACGAAAATTAAGCCAAACAAAAATTAATTTAAAAATTGTATAGCATTATCAAAATTAACTCTCAGTTTCTAAGAGAGTTTAATACAGGATTGTGGGAATGCCAGGCCTCCACCGTGGTTCGGATTCCACGTTAAACTGTAGGTCCTCCATTTCATCTCACAATCACCCTACACATTACACACTAGCGTGTGTATAACCTGAATGGGTAGTGAGACACGGTGCTAATAATAATAATAATAATAATAATAATAATAATACAGGATTGTGTATCGTACCTAAAGACAAGCTCCATGATAGCTTCAAAGATGCCGTAAAACATGAATCTCCCAACGAAGAACTTTACAACGACGCGAATCAGACTTGGATTCTTTCGTGTCTTCTCTTTGGTCCATAGCCTGTAACGATCAAGAGGAAGAAGAAATGATAAGATTCGATCGTTCACTTCTTTTAACTCTGAAAGATAATAATCTTAAGGTTGATTCACACAGAACGCTGCGCTAAGGTTTTGCCAGTTTGGTTTTCACAATCATTGCCAAGCTATGGTTCCTTTTTTCCCTCCTGAATTCAACGTGGTTTGTTTCTGGTCTGAACTTTTATAAGCCTTTATTTCCCTAACATGACTTTGTTTAGCTAACCACAAAAACTTTGTTAAAATTTGTAAATATCCTTTACGCTTTATGTGAGAGTAGATTTTTTTTTTTTTTTTTTACTAATTGCTCTAGTGGATACATTGGTAAAACTGTGTCCCCTAAAAGGGTATGGATCTGGCGAAAATTCTGGAAACACTGGCCCAAAACTATCTTCTATGACATTACATAGTTATTTTGTGCATATTTTCCTTTGAATAAAACTATAGGATTTATCTGTAAGAATGTAACGGAAATAAACGGGGGTAAATGGGGGTGAGCAATTATTTTATATTTGAATTAAAGGCATAACCAGTATCATGTTCTCAAAATGACTGTTAAAAATCTATTAGAATTGAACTTGTGGAATATATTTCGCACCTTTCAAACTTGTCCCTAAAGTTGCCGACTTGTGTTCTTTTAAAGGTACAAATAAGTCTTCACTTTCTAGATCTTTCTTCATTCCACTACGGAATATTCCAAAAGCCCATCTGAAACAAAGCAAAAAATTTAATAGTTTTATATTATTATTAATTTTAAATTAATATTTTAAATACTTTTTATTGATGTGTATCATAAATTGATACGTGATGGGTGTCCTTAAGTTTTGTCCTGATAGTGTAATCAAATTCATGAATGACAACAAAGGGAATAGAACCCTGGATATTCTATTTTGTGCACCGAGTCTTTTGGCACTTGGCAATTCTCCATGGTTTGTGTCTTTTCAAAATACTCGTTTCACTTCTTTTTCACCAGTTTATTAGATTCATTAATATAGAAATAAATGAGACACCCGCCTCGGTGGCGTAGTTAGCTAACGCGCTAGTTTCGTGTTGAGCTCGACTGCTGAGTATGGGGAGATCGAGGTTCGAATCTAGGTCGTGTGAACTGGGGGTGATTTTTCCTAAGTGGTTTTCCACTCTCCTTCCAAGCAAATGCGGGTTCACTTCCTCTAAATTCAACTTTCCCAATTACTAATCCATTAGCGTAATTAGTACTTAAAGCGTATAATCCGAATGGGTAGTAAGACGTGGTGCTAAATAATAATAATAAATGAGACAAACTACGATGACTCAGTGGTAAGGCATTGGTATGCAAAGCTAAAGGTCCTGGGTTGTTTACCCGTTCTAATGTTATCATTAGTTACAAAACTTGAATTGGATTTTCTTACTTTGTTCTAATTTTATTCATAGGTTTATATTTATCGTTGGGTTTTTGGTATTACTAAACAAAGTGATATATTTTTGTGGTGAATATTTCTCATATATCAATAAAAATTAAACCACGCTTCACCCAATATTGATCGAAATTTTTGATCCAAATAATATAAAATATCTAGTTAACTAATTTAATCTCTCTATTTAAGACTTGAATATGTCTAATCAAACTATGCCAAAACGTCATCTAAATTATTATATATATTTTAGCACCGTGTCTTACAAACCATCCGTGCTATACGATTATCTACTAATTACGTTAATGGTTTTTAGGGATGAAGAAGGATATTTTTAGAGGAATTGTACACACATTTGTGTTGAGGGAGAGTGGAAAACCATTTTGGAAACACCTCAGTAAACCCGACCAAGATTCGAATCTTAATCTCCTCGTCGTCGGCAGTCTAGTCTACTCCAAAGCAGGTCTAAATTAGTTGATACGATAGATAGATTTAATTCTCAAAATAACTTTCAAATTAGTTATCGGAAACTCCGCCAGGGTGTATTGATAAAGGTTTGCCTGGACGGTTTCCCACTATCCCTCCTTGCAAATGAGGGTACATTTCTTTCTAAAATTCTACGTTCCCCATCTCCGCACGATGCGAACAACACCAATGAAGGGATAACTAGGGTTAAAGTTGTAATTCACTCACGTGAAAAAGAACGCTGAGCAGAAGTTGGCCTTCTCTAGTGGATTGGCCGGACCTTGCGGCGTCCTTCCGGCGTCCATTTTTGTTTTAAAATTGTCTAGACCTGACGTCACTACAGGTATCAACAATGAAACCAGGCTTATCCTGACTTTGGTCCTGAATGAACATGTACAACCATAAGAATAAGACGCGGACTTATCACTCAAGTCTGTCTTCGTGAAAGAGAAGAAGAAAAAAATAGACCACCCCACGTCGATGGTTTCCGTCACTGTTCGACCAAGAACGAGACGTTGAGGACGTTACTAAATGAATAAAAAAAATAAAAGAGCATTATATCACGTCTCTACCACGATCTGATTGTGTAGAGAATAATGCTACCTTCCCACTTCAAAGATAACTTTATTGTGTGAGTTGTTATCTAATGGTGTTAAAGTGTGTGCGTTTGCATTTAACGGTGAAATCTTGTTGTACGAGTGTGTACACGCTGTTGAAGTGAAATGAAGTAATATTTAGTCTCGGGAGTCAACCAATATAACAAGCAGTTCAGGTAGAAAGTAAGGATGTCTGACATCCAACAGAATACATTCTTACATACTTAATAACGCCGTTCCCTTGTGGGGTAGGCAAGAAACAGTGCATATAGATAAGAAAAATACAACTCCGTACTTGATCCATCCTCGCTAACTTTTTCCACGCTTCCCTATCCTTGTATACTTCCTTCGCTTCAACAACATCCATTTATTATGTTACAGATTCTCTTTTCTTATTGAAACTCTTAATGTTTCTCTTTTTTCACACATTCGTCTACACCATTTAACCACGTCTTACATGGCTTACCTCTTCCTTTTGATTCACACACTCTACCTTCTTAGATTTTCTTCGTCACTTGATCCACACTCATTCTCTCAACAGGCCCAAACCAACGTAAGACACTTCTTTCACATAGACCTGTTGGATTCCCTTTCAAACCTCACTCCTTCAGCACCCATTCATTAGTGACTGTATCCCTAAGAGTTTTTCCGCATACGTTTCTTAGATCTCTCATTCCAACTGGATCCACCTTGCTCTTGTGTTTCACCTGAAAAACCCTCCCTTCACATCCACACAACAATGCTGGCGTTAACATACTCTTAGATAATTCAATCGTTGCCTCTTTACATACTTCATTCTTTGCAATAGTCCGCATACATCCAACTACTCCGAAATACTTTAACCAAAACATCCAGCCAAATATCAACTGTAAATAAAGCCCTATTTTCTTTCTCTAGTCTCTGGATAGAAAAAGGATCTAAAGCAGTTGTTACCAGCCTTTTCTTGTCAACTAAACATAAAAATTAATTGTTCTGAATGATGTACCGGCTTATTACATCGGTGGTGATTGGCTGATGGTTCTAGACCATCAACGTTCTACTTTGATTTCGATGTCTTCTCTTGTGCATTCAAACTGTTGACTGTTAGGGATTTTTTTTTTCATTAATAAATCTAATTTGCAATTTAATATTAAGTTTCGACAACTTTAAATAATTGTTTTCGACATGATTATTTTAATTTTATAATATATTGTCGCTTACTTATTTTAATAATTGTATTACATTTTAATTGAACTGTCATTTTATCTTTATTGCCTGAGATAAATGAGTATTTTTATTTTCTCGTGTCAAGAAAACTTATTTTTATTGTAAAAATAAAATTGATCTCGATATTATGATGAATATTTCATTTTTAGGTGAACTCGAACACAAAAAAGGCTCGATTTTACAATTCTGTCTGCCTATTTTGTTTTAATATATTTTGTTCAAACTTGATATTTAAATTTTATACGGCTATTCCTTGGGACTTTTTTTAGAAACTCACATATATAATCTTGTTTAAAAATAATCTTACCGTGATTGTGTTTTTAGTACAAGCACGATTGCCACGAACATGAACTGTGTCTGCCATCTCTGATGACATTATAGAAGCTTTGGTTTGTACCACGATCTAGTGGTTATTATTAAAAGCTTTTAGTTTCAAATGGCAACAATTTATTGTGTAGGGTTAGTGTGCTAAGATAAGAATATAAGTAAAAGGAGTTTTACTATTAAAATGTTGATTCTATATTAAGTAGCTTAACACAAATATTTGATTTGTTAGTTTGTAAATGCATCGAAGAGAGATAATTTTTTGAAAGACCATTGCATTTAATATTTTCAAACAGTAAATCTCCATGGTGATAATGTTTAAAACCTTTTTAAAGCAAATTGCACTTTTTCGTTCTTTAAGGGGATGGATCACCACGAGTTGTACAGACTTTGAACTTTTTTATTTATCTGCCACATTTGTTTAAATTCGAGAACCACAAGGGGTTTGGTGTTTGTCTTATTGGTCTTTGTGTATACATTATTGTATTTATGTCTATATATTTGGGTTTTCAAAAATAAATTATCTGTTAGAACAAGCGCTATAACATATAGGTTTCAAAACAGATTTATTTCAAACGAATTAACAAGAAAACGAATAGGCTTATTTGAATGAGGTATTCACGCTGTAAGGATTCATTTATTTACTTTAAAATGGTTTCTTAATATCTACACAACCAATACAAATTTAGGTTATAAAAATTGTAATTAAATAGAACAAACTAGATATCACTCAAAATTTGAGTAACTTTCTCTAAAACTGTTATACGAGTAGTTATATAAAAGCTGCCTATTTTTCTACCAAATTTGAAATTTTAATCTGGATTATAATTTAAATATTTGTAACTACTCTTAGTTAAGGATTATTTTAATATATTATCATATTTCATGGTTTCTATTTAAAAAATAATAGTTTTATACTAAAACTAAAATTTAATAAGTATGCATTAGTATATTTGTAATTTTTTTACAACCTACAAAGGGCCTTATCCGATGTCTACACTATATTTAAAGTTGGATATTAGCTTGTATATTGGTTTGAGAATAAGATAAATAAAATTTAACATATTGAGAGTTCAATAGCCATATAATAAGCTAGCTAAAAACTTGATGATATCTAGATTGTAGTACATTAATTTACTAAACAAATAAAGTCACAAGTTTCGAACTTAGTTAATCTGTTAATGTGTGATGGAGAGAAAGAAATACTTTAAAGTTTCTTTCTTTGTTACACAATAGTGTGAAAAGACAGGTTGAAATTTTTTTACAATCTACAAAGGGCCTTAGCTGAAGGCTACACTATGTTTAGTCTAAAAATATATGCCCAGCTTATATAGTAGAGGTTAATAGAGGTTATAACTTCAGTATCATCCTCGCAAACTAAAACTTTAATATTTTCAGCCAAAGCTCTTATCAATATATTTGTTTGACTATCATTTTTATTCATAGACAAACCCTAAAATTTATCTGAATTAATTAATTCATAGAGAAATTTGGACCGTAGTCCCATAGTTGGCTGCATTGTTTCACTTGTCCTCTGATTCCAATATGGCCACGGTGCAATAAAAAAGTTCTTTTAGATAATGTCCGTGATTATATGATTATTGAAACAATAGCATTTAATACGTGTTCTGTGCATATTTAGATATCGTAATCCATTTATCAAGATTATAGAAAACATGTTTAAGTTAAAGGTAACACTCTGTTTCTTGTCTTACGCCCTAGTCCCATTATGTTTCTTATAACCTCTAAATTCAGAAATCGAACGTATTTGTTGATAGACTTCTTACTCAAAACTTAATATTATATTAAACCCAAAAAAATAAAAATAGTTTTTTTTTGCAGAGACACGTAATTTTTTTAATTACACCTAGCCTATGGTTGAAATTTAGTATAGGCCTATGTGTTATTTTTAACATACCACTACAAAAATGCAATAATATTCACACACTTCGTTTACACTAAGTTTACCTGAATGACAGCTTGAAATTTTACTAGAAGTAATCCCTAATATATCACTACGCCAACAGCTGACATATATCACTTTGTAATGAAAACAGATGGTTATATATTAATGTGATAGTTAACCACAGTAATTTAGGCCAATATTATTTATATATTTATTTGAGGTCGGACACAAAGTTTATTTATAGTTTTATTGGCCTTAAAAAGAATATTAAAACGGTATACAAGTTGTTTACAATGATTCAGACACGCAGTTGATGAAAATATTTTATTCAGTTAAATATTTCAAAATATGATAAAATAATCATAAAATCATTTATTGTATGTAAAATAATGACAACGATTTTCTCTTTTCCAAGTAAATACGATGCCTATATTAAAAGATATTGAGGTGTGCACTATATTAAACAAAATCAGTAACGTTCCAAAACGAAAACTAAGTACTTTTAATTATGTTTAAAATATTGTTTCGAGTTGGATAGGAAGAAATTACCTAAAAAAATGAAATAGTATGAGAAAACTTAAGCTTACGTTATTTTTAATGTAATATATAACAGGTAATTAAAGATCTTTACATTTATAACAAAACTGTGATCTTTTACAAGTGTTGGCAACCCAAAACCTAAACATATGATTTTTGAACTGTCATCCAGGTAAAAACCTATTGTGAACGGAATATACCAAGAAATGGGACTTTCTAAAAGGAACTATTTAATTTGGTCTAATCGTTTGTTTTATTGTGTTAATACAATAAAATGTAACTATGGTGACTTTCATATAATGTATGATGGTAAACTATGTAAAGTTAGGCTGTATCCGAATAGTCTACTTATGCGGCGTCGCGTTGGCTCGGGGCGTTGATAGCTGCATTGGCAATCGCGTGACCAAGTGTAGATCTGTTCGAATAGTCGCGGACTAGACCAATTCAGTCTTCTCGAGGTCTTGGTAACCATGGATGCGAAAGCTATGAGCCATGCAGTTTTCTCGCGGTGTTTGACTGGCAATTGTTTTAGTATTATTGTTTCGTCTGCTTGAGCACAGACTTACACAAATATTTTTTTTTCATTAGAGCTAATAGATGGCTTTTACATAGTTTCTAAGTTATTCGATAGGAAGCAGCACTGCGGGCCCAAGTGTGTTGCCATTCAAATAGTGTATGCAGTCTTCACTATGAAAACCGCGAAAAGTGTAAAATTATCAAGACTGCATCAAGTCAAGTGTACTTGACTATTCGAATACAGCCTTAGACTCTATGACCTAAAGGAGAAAATACAAAGAAAACAGTTTTCAGTCATACACTGCACCAAGGTCATGTGAGGATGTAGCGATGATGGGAAATCGGTATTGCTTTCATCCTTGGATGTAAGGACTTGAAGGGTGCAACAGAATCCTTGGTGACAGTTTTAGAAGGCTCATTTTTCTAAATATGTTATCTCCACTACCTAATAGCCCGTCTCACCCCACAGATAACACCTAACTTAGGTAGGTAATACAGCTAGAACCAGACGTCTTAAGAGCCCATCTCACCTCACAGATAACACCTAACTTAGGTAGGTAATACAGCTAGAACCAGACGTCTTAAGAGCCCGTCTCACCCCACAGATAACACCTAACTAAGGTAGGTAATACAGCTAGAACCAGACGTCTTAAGAGCCCGTCTCACCCCACAGATAACACCTAAATTAGGTAGGTAAAGCAACTTGATTTATGTTTCGCATCGTGATGCTGATTTCTGTATTCAACTTTAGACAGACTTCTAGGTATCGACGACATATTTTTCAAAATTGTTGCCATAATAATTTTTAAAAATGTATACCTATGCTTTTGTCTCAAGGTATTAAGGAAGTTTCTGTTGCCTGGAGGTATGTGTGCTGCGACAGCAATCACAGCGTCTCCATCAGACAAATCACCGGCTTCAACCGACACAAAGAAAGAACACTGCGAGTGTGAATCGAAGCCGCACACTCATGGAAAACGTCTGATTCGACCGAGTGAACTGCCTCTCTACCCAGAAGACATCTTGTATGAAAGGTTATCATTTGCACTTGACATATTATTAATACACGGATACTAATAGTCGACTTAGGTGGTCTTGGAGTAAAGTGCTCACCTCAAGACCCAATATTTATGGGGTTAAACTTAACCGGGGTGGACAAATCTTTCTTGATCAATAAAAGTTCGTAGCACAACCTCCTTCAGAAGGGAAGTAATGCTGTCGGTCCTATGATCATTGTGGCATGTAAAAATTCACTATAAGTTGTGTAGAAAATACCTTTATTGCCAGTAAATAAAACTTAATAGGACGTTTTGAGTACTGTAGAGTATGACGTCACTCTACTGTCACCCTCGCTGTTGAACTTTTGAGTCTGCCAGGTGTGGCGCTAGAGGGCAGGTCACGCAGTCTTGAGTGGCAGCTCAGTTCAACAGACACTTACTTTTTTGTGAACCCTCAGTTCGGTAATTCAGTTCAGATCAGTCGAATATGACTGTGCCGCCTCGCACCTCTAGCAAAACACTTCTATCAGAGATAGTTGCTTGTGGATCATTTTTGTAATTGTAACGTCAACCTGTAAGCTTGTTATGTTTAATAAAGATTTCAGTCACCAATTAATAAACCTTGAATAACATGGTATCAAACCTTGTTCTTTATTAACCAGTGATTATAACCAAAATCAGTACGCTTCCAGTAACCAAATGGTTAATATGTGTAATGAACAAAAGAACAAACAACAACGAGGCAAGAACAAACTTTCAACAGAACAACTAAGATATAGAAAAAGGTTTCAGTACCCCATTAAATCCAGTTTGGGAAACTTTTATATAGGCTATTGCCTGAGAATTTAGGCTAGAGAACTTTATCATTGCTCACAACATTATATCCCTATTTATTATTATTATTATTATTATTATTATTAGCACCGTGTCTTACTACTCGTTCGGGTTATACGCACTTACGCTAATGTGTAATGGTAGGGTGGTTGTGAGATGAAATGAAGGACCTACAGTTTAACGTGGAATCCGAACCACGGTGGAGACCTGGCATTCCCCACATTCACAAGATATCTTGTCAGAGGTGAAGGAAGGGTTTGGTAATCAGATAAATCTGTGCCGGGACCGAGGATTGAACCCGGCCGCCAGCACAGAAGTCTGACACCTTTCCCCTAGACCACCAGGTCTTAGAACACCTATCCATAATAACTATATACATACAGTACAATGTTCGTAGAAAGAACCTTATCTGAAGACTATAAAAGTTACTAGATTTACTTTGATGTATTTATATGTCAAGTAATGTGATTTGCAGCCATCACATATTTTGATATATATTGTCAATAATAAACTTAATACGGTAAAATGTTTTCATAGATGATTGTAAAAAAAAATGTGTTTGTATTTTATGTATTTTATAAAAGATTCTTCCTATCAAGGTCACGGGTTCGATTCTCGTGTCCAGGTGTCATTCTTCAACTAATTTAAATGAACCCCCATACATTGGTTATGTTTTTACAGTGTTAGAGAAGAAAAAATACTGGACGAACCCAGACCTCTTGAAGAGACTATAAGAAAAGTACGCAAGGAGATATGGTCGTACTATGACGTGTATAAAGGTTATCGCCAGAGGGTCACCGATTTCTTTGAAACTGGTATAGCGCACACCGAATGTAAGTAGTGATTCTTGGTGACTCGAAAAAATGTATGAACTCTGCAATATCTTTATATGTTTAAAAGGTGAAGTAATGGTAACAATTGCTGTAGTTCTCTCAATTTTTTTTTGTTTTTCTTTTTTTTCAAATGAAAGATATCTACCAAGATTATGCCCTAAAATTCAAAAATTTTTCAAGGGGTCATAATTTCTCAAAACAATAATTTCTGGAGTTCTAACAAACCTCTTTTAATCTTCTTTTGACCATTTCGTTGGCCGAACGGTCTAAGGCGTCACTCTCGCAATAGGACTAGACTGTCGATGATTTGGGTGGAAGGGGGGGGGGGGGGGTGTTTATAGAGGGTCATAGAAGTTTTCCTTAAAAGAGTCACATCTTTATTAGTTATCTTATTCCTTATTCACTTCATTGGCCAAACAATAAGACGCATCACGCTTAATTAGACTAAACTCCCATTACGAGGATATAGGGGTTTGAATCTCTGTCGGGTATGTTGAGGGTGATTCTCCACTTTTCTTCAATGCCAATGCGGTTACACTTTCTCTAAATTTGCTTTCCTCATGCTAACATGTTAGAGTAAATAGTTAATTTGCTTACAACCCAAACAGCTAGTAAGACACAGTGACCCCCCACTCTCGCCCCCCAAAAAAATACCAGTGATCTTGCTGGCAACTGATCCAAAGGTACTGGGTTTGATTCCCGATCCGCTTAATTTTTTTCTTTTTAAAGCAGTGTGTGTGGAACGAGGTCAGGCTCAGTCTAATGAGGACAAATGAGGGGATACTTTGATTAAAACAGTAACGGCTCCTGTCTGGAAAACTGAGATTAACAGCCGGAGGGTTTGTTGTGCTGATGACTTGACACACTATCTCCAAAAGTTGGCACTATCTTTGCCAGCATATTGTGGCTGCTCAAGTCAGTTTAGTTTGAACGTGTAACGCCGTGGAGTTTGATATTAACATTTTATGTAACCCATTTCAGTGATCACAAGGTGCTATTCTCGCAATACATCAGACTGCCGATGACGGGGAGCTCAAGGTTTGAATCTCAGGTGTACTGAATATGGTTTTCTCAAAATGGTTTTCCACTCTCCCTCTATACAAATGCAGATACACTTCCACTATATATAAACCTTCCTAATCCCTCAAACCATTAGCATAATTAGTACATAAGCGTATAACCCGAACAAGTGGTAAGACGCGGTTGATGAAAATAATAATTTATATTTTAATGTTATTATTTGTGATGATTGCTTTGTTCCGGAAGCAACTCGCCATTTCCTTCAAGAGGAGGAGAACGTTCTTCCTCGCGTCGGTGCAATCACTCTTGGAGTGCTCGCGGGTTTCGTCCTGGGATTACGTGGAGGACGTTTCAAAAGGCTTACGTACAGCACTTTGGGGGGTCTGACCATGGCGTCCATCTGCTATCCGCAAGAGGCAAATGAGGTTACCCAGGAGGCCATCGTCCAGGCCAAGAAGTACTTCACCATCGGTTATAACTTTGCCTATGGAGGTAAATAACTAGTTGATCAGAAAGATATCAACATCTATACATCCCATTCCTTAGCTCTTAAATCCCAGAAGTGAAAGTTCTGGGATTTAAGGTGGGATCGTGGGGGACGCGAGGATTGGCCAATGTTTATAAAGTTCTTACAGTAAAATATTGTTTTGATTAAAATATATCAAATATCTCTCCTGTAGAAACAGAAAGACTTTAATTTTCTTCACATAGTGATATCAACAGCTGTTGAATATCTGTCAATGGTGTCCTGGGCCTGGATTCAACCAACGGGAGCAAATAGTTGCACCGGCGCAAGTTTGAAAGATGTGCACAAATCCCTATTCAGTAAAAGAAGCAGGTACAATTTGAGAGAAAAGTTGCGATGATATTCCTTGCATTATTACAGAACAAAACCCCGAACTGTGTAATCTTTGTCTAGATCCAAAGAGGTTTGTATTTCTCCAAGTCCAAATACATCTCGTCACTAATTAATATGGCGATTACACGTTAGTATAGCTTTAAAATAAGTTTTGAAGTTTCTATAAATGTTTTATTAATGGGATTTAAGCTTTAAACTAATAATATTAATGAATACTAAATAATGTACTAATATTGTTTTTGTAAAGCACCCAGAGGAGGCTGCTTCTAATTTTATTGCTAGTTTAAAAGCAAAATACTTAGAAATCTTTGTATTTGCTGTCATTTTAATTAGAGATTTATAATACAGTAGCCTTGGCTTGGAAGGATTGATCGAAAAGAGTGCAATTGATGATGTTTATGGTGACATCACCATAATTTTGCCACTAGTTTACACCTTGCAAGCAATAAGGTGTATCTTTGGGTGTATCTTGGGTGCAAAGTTGCGCCATTTCCAGACTTTCTCCGGAGCAGAATTACACTCATTAGTGGAACCCAAGCCCTGGAGTTTAATGACAAACTTTTTATCTTCATTTAAAATGTTTCTCATCTGATACGCTATGCTCACGACAGATATTCAACAACTGTTGATATCATCACGGGAAGAAAAATAAGCACTATGTTTCTACTGGAACAATACTTTTTAAAATTTGATCAAAAAAGTTTTTCTATAAAAACTGTAAAAAACTTGTATTTTATTGCATCGCCTTACACCCTACCTTAAACAAAACGGTAGAATTCTGAACTAGATAATTTTTGCTGCACCCGATGTTAATTATTTCGCCTTTTTTTATGTTCCAGCAAATTGTAAATGTACTCAAAATAATCTTAATGTTTTAGTGATTTTGTCCAAATTAAATGTATCAGTTTTGTAAATTGCTATTTTTTTCAGGCAATTTTTCCAACCACATTACTGTGCGGTATATAAATAATATGTTTTAATTTGAGGTTAAATGTATGGCAAAGGATTGAAACTGTAAATTTTGAGGAACTAGACTGAATCAATTCTTGGTTACAATGTCATTTAAGCAAATTTGGTAGTCAAAACTGTCTCCAATGTTTTCGTTTTTTTTTATATAAAAATTCCTCATGCGAAGGTTCTAAAGAAACATAAGTTGTCTCATTTGTGTGTATTGAACATTATATGCATAAAATAAAGTACCTTTAGTATATTATATGTATTTGTCCAACACTTTAGCTCTTTCGGTAGTGTGTCTGCCTACTTAGTTAAGGGTCCCGGGTTTGATTCCCAGCATGGCTAAAAAAATTATCACTGATAAAAATAGGGGTTTACCCTTTCACATTGATAAATTGATGGACAGGGACTGGATGTTGTGCCTGTCCCAGTCTTAAGTTAGAGTATAAGGCGTATGAAGCTAAGACAGACCTAGTAAGCCGGTAGTGGAAAATATATGGCTTGCATAAAAAAATTGACTACAGGCTGGAAACATAATGGAGGTAAAAAAGTATATTATGTATTTAAATAGGGGTGATAATAGTCCACCTTTATTATTTGAAACCAAATAATATGGAATATTCCCAAAGCCAAATCTAAGTTCGAGTACTATTTTTTACCATGGATTAAAAGTAGGGCTATGCGAGAACCATTTATTCAATTCGAGACAGGAGTATAAAAAGGTATCAAGACATGAGAATGAGACAAGAAAACGTAATTTAAAAGTACAAAAATGTAAATTGTGTTTACTAAAGTAAATATATAGTTCATTTTTGACATTTGAGATATAACTTGTACACATTTTAAATGCAATTAATAAACTAGTGATAGGTAGCTACAATGAACACCATTTATAATTTAATTTTGTAGTGTAACAGCCGATATTGTCAAAGTTTGATATTGAAACACAATATTTATAACCAAAACATTTCTTAATGAAGACTTTTTGGGGGTGGAATGCAACCTATTTTTGGGTTATTACGGTATTATCGGAAGTAATAAATTCCCAGTTTGGTTTTTTAACTTCTTAGGGCCCTTATTTGCTGTTTTTTATTTACCATATTTTCGAGATTCATTTTTTAATTTTCGAAACGAGATCAAGATTTTTTTTTTCTTGAATTTTCGAGATATTTTCATGTCTCGCACATCCTTAATTTTTCCTCATCTTACATGTAATGATTCATCGAGTGTCTGTATCATATATATATATATATGTTGTGTTTCAGTGACACCCGAAGACTTAAAGCCTGTTCTGCCAGACCCACCGTCTGGATCGACTCTGCCCACCTCTACAGCTGTCCCGGACCACCTAGTCAAGGTACCAAACCACCTCGGTCAACCCGAGTCTGGCGGTTCTTGTGGGAGGTCTCTCTGCCAGATTGGCGACACACTGAGTGATGTACAGTATTGGGGGTTTCCACTTAGAGATAACTCTGCTTGAGTCATTGGCGGATTTTGAGGATCTGGTAAACTGATCGTTCCTCCTCACTAATCATTTAACCAACACACACACACTAATATAGTGAACGAATATGTAAGCATACGCTTTAAAGGGTAAAGTTTAATACTTGATGATAGGAAACAATCTACCACTAGAATTTTAATATTCAAATAGAGCACAATGCCAAATCATGGTTTAAATTAGGAGGGATATTCAGTACGCTGAAATTCAACTTTGCTTTGCTTAATTTATTTCCCAAGCAAAGTTTAGTTTCGGATTATTTTTTTCAAAACTTAGTCGAAGCTTTGCATACCATTTTCTAACCGCATATTCTTGTTTTGTCTTTTAATTTAATATTTAAAACTGTCTTCTTGTTCCAGTCAGCGAAGCCGCAGAATCACGGCCCAGGAGCTGACCAGAGCATAGCGGCTGACAAGGACCTATACACTACGAGGAGTTGAATCATGTGGAAGATTTAGATTTCAATTTGATGCTCCTTGAAACAATCGCATTATCCTACATTATTGGCCCTACCCTTTTGTAAATATATTTCCCACTGTAGTGTTTTGTTCTGCTGGGTGTTCGTTCGAATCATCGATGTATATGGTAGAGGCAACGTAATGTATGTCACCCGTGATGCTGTGATGGGATTGGACATTGCTGTTGACACTGTTGTTTGAAGGTAAATTGAGCTTTAACCACAATTATCTCGATACTAATAGTTAAAACTCTCTCCTACAGGCGCAATTTTAAATTCCCCCCCGCCCCCCATCCCTATCTTTAAAAAAATTTACATAACGGTTGGCAGCAGCACAATTTATGTCCATGGATTTGCCAGAATATCAGGGTGTTTCGCGTCCAGCAACTTGGTCTTTTTGATTCTCAGATTTTTCTCGTAAGGATGGTATGCCCCATAGCACTGTCTCTAGGATATCGTAAAGGACGAGAAAGGTTCCACGGAAGGACACACGGACACCACATGGATTTTAAATATGTAAATAGTATATTGCAGAAGAACCTGTTCCCTGGAATAAGATGAATAGGTACCAATGAATTGTAATCATACAGCTCTCAGTGCATCAGTAATGAATTGTAATCTACGACTATCGTGTCATTTAATTGTGATTTTTTTAAAGTATTCAAAGTTAATAGCATTACAAATGTATCAAACTTTTATATAAGATTTATTTATGCTGTATCATTGATATTGGATTAAAATCCTTTGATCATTGTTCTTCCCAGAAATTTTGTTCAGAGGTTTGGCATTATTTAGTAGCCGAGCAATAGTAATGGAATACTTTGCGATATTATATGATTTGTGCAAGAAACATTGATTTTAGTTAGCAGTGAATGCATCCAGTCAAAATGCCCTGGAAAGAACCTTGCCGAATAATAAGTCAAATAATAATTAAGAATTATGTAATTTGAGTACTATTTTAGACATTTCAAGCTATAAAATGTGTCCAAAAATGTCATATCTAAAACTAATTGTTCATATATTGTTAAGAAAAAAAAATTTTTTTTAGTATAACTTAAAGGAAAGTTTTGTGTTTATAAGCCTTTTCAATTTAATAACAAAATTAATGCGTAAAGCTCACTGCTAGTTCTCAAACATCTTAAAATTTCTGTTGGGAGCCTACTTAAGAATTACTTTATTTGTTAGAGTAAGGATAAATTTAGATTATCAAGCCTAGTCTCATAGCTCTACAAATATCTTAATATGTTGTCGAAAATAATCTGTCACATTCTCACACATTTTGTTTCTATTAATAAAATCTAAACTAAACGATTTTTAGTGGAAAAAGAGCCCTGTTGTAATCTTTCAACCTTATTTTGGCATGAACCATTTTTGAAATAACACATCAAAGAATTTAAATATTTTGTTAAGAGCTGAACATCTGCTTGACTATTTTTTGATTACCAAGAAAGCCTCCTTAACCTTTTCGGTATTAGCATTTAAATACCAGAATTCATGCATAGACTTGGTTATGAAGCATACTGAGGATATTAAGGTATCTGTTTATGCCCATGGTTTCAGAAATTATGGGTGTTAACAAAAGTCTGTCTGTTGACCCGTATTCTTTATCATATTTTTTTCTATTTCTGGCCATAAGCATGGTTACTTATACATGTAAAAATGTAATTTACATATATTGGTTTCCATCGTTTCAAATTTGAACCTGATGAAAGAAGAGTTGTAGTTTAAATTTGTTCATAATATTTTCTATTAGTTTCAACTACAACGATTTTAACAATTTCAGGCGCAAGAAGTGATTTTAAATAACCCGCAAAATCAGTTTCATCATCGGTAAAAATATTAGTGTATGCCGGAATTAGAATCATCAAAATGGTGAATAACAGGGTTGAATTCTTGTCAGTCTAGGTTGCACTATCGATTATTATAGGCTCATTTTCACTTAGTGAGGCTATTTTACGCCGTTTTGTCGGTTGATTTGCTCAGTAGTATTTATAGAAATATATATATAGGTCTAGTTTGATATCAGATGGTAGTTCCTCACATAAAGTAACGCCACTAACAATATCATTAGTGTCTAATTTGTCCTCATTTTCAGAATAAATATCACTCCTATAATAACTTGATTCGTCATCAGATTCCACATTTAATAAAATTTCATTGATTTCATTTTCATTAACCACACAGTCCACGAAAAACTTAGAAATAAAACTAGATTACGTCTGTGACAGTTCTGCCATTGTTGTTTATGCACGACTGTTAATTTCAGATCGGTGGCAACATGATTTTCATAGTGGTGTTTTCTGTAAACTTCAATACATCGATAGTGTTAGTAATCCATTCGAAAGCCAAATGAATGCAGCATATATTAGTGAAAGAATCATATATGTCACACTTGTTTGACGATATTAGTCCACTGATAAAACTTGACACTTTTACGCGACATTGGGTTTTACAGGTAATTTGATGCAATCCCACGTACACGACACCATTCCCGAAAGGGTTAAGCTGTCTTAAGATCCGATACACTTAGATGCTAATGTAAGAAGGAAATATTAAGAAAAAAATATTAGTTATTATTTACCTGTTAACACTTTCCCTCTTTAGCTGACGAGTTTTAACACACTCTACTATTTGCACCTGGACACTGACTTGCATTTCAAAATTACTTTTTCCTTGTTTATTAATCTAAATAGACATATGTTTCACAGACTTTTTTAATCTACATCTTGGCAGAAAAGCCGTGACTTCACAATATGTAACCTCCTTGTTTATAAACATTGGTTCTAACTCATCATCAACTGTCTCCAGTCTGTGGCTGGGTCAGTTTAGTAAAATGCCCCCATCTTCCTCTATTCTTCCATCATTCTTAATCCATCAATTTCTTCCAGTCTTCTCCTCTCACTTGAACACTTTCTATTATCTGCTCCTTCCTTGCGGTCCTTTTTTCTACATACTTCATTTCCACCATTTAAAAAAAAATTGTTTCAACTCTGGTTATATAACTGAAAATGATTAGTTTTTTGTATACAATTTTTTTTTTCTTTAAGGGTTTGCCCAAAATAAAGTGAATTATAAAGCATTTATGTATTTACCTTGTATAATATGTCAATACATAAATAACTATGATAGAATTGTAAATATATCATCATGGAAGAAATAAAAGTAAAATAATTTAACGCACAGGTATTTTTTAATGAAATACACGCATAATACACTTTATTTAGTACAGTCATGTTATTTACTTTATTAAAAATTATACCATATTGTTCATTCATTAACCACTCGAGCATCAGTTACTGAAACACTTCTTAAGGGTGACTTAATATCTGTAGTACAATAGTTCAATCCTGTAAATGCATTAACAATTTCTAATGACTGATGGCGTCTCACACTATAGAGAGGTTAATTGTTACGTTATTATTCAATCTTCACTTATTGTTATTAATTTTTAATTCCTTTGGAAAAGTTACAATTTCCTTTCTTTCCTATATTTTAATATTTTCCTCATTTAAATGGAATTGGTGTTATTTTGGTATGAATTACTTATGCATTCTAACTTTATATTATTTATATGTTACATCTTTAAGAGAACTTAATAAAATGAATCAAACCAATTTTTCTATTTAAAAAATTATACTACTTTTGTGCCCAACCTTTGGGGCTGCAAGGTCCCAGGTGCAACATCTGGCTCAACGAACTGCCTCTGCCTGGCGATATGAGATTATACAAAAAGGCACATTTACTGCTTCAGTGCTTTCATGATTATTTATTATCGTCGCATTGTATAAAACATCATTTGCTATTCCTCCCGCACGGCCACCAACAGGTCGTCACCGTGAACTATCAGGCCGAGGCAGGTGCTCCGTTATTCAGTCTAATCTGTTCAACTCTCCTATTACAAGTGTACAAGCTCGAACCGCCGACCCTCCAAACCCATAACACTACATTAGCGCTGCATGAAGGTGACGTCACGACAGCTTTAACTAAATGATATTCTGTATCGTAGAACAAATGGCACACTTAATATTTAGTTATATTTTAGAACATATACTCTTGATGACCATATCTGTGTTCTAGTGGTTAAAGTTTCTGATTATAGATTCAAAGATCCCAGGTTCGATCCTCGGCACTTTCAGAATTTTCTGTGAAGTGTTGGATCTGGAACGGGGTCAACTCGGCCTCGTGACGACAATTTTAAGTTATTTGAATAAAGAAGTAGCGTCTCCGGTCTAGAAAACTGAGATTAATGGCCGAAGGTCTCAATGTTCTGTCTACATGACACACACACACACACACTGCATATTAGGTTGGTGCTATCTTTGCCAAAATGTGGCAGCCGTTCATTCAATATAGCTAGATTGGGGGTTGGTGAACGCCATGTAGTTCCTGTACCGTTTTCTTTTTATTTTATCGATAAAATAAAAATTTAAAAAACCCGTTTAATATTGTATTCAGATATAGCATTTAATCATTTATTTATATACAATGGTTTCTTCTCTTAGGAAGTTGAGTTACTTGTTTCCTACTATCTCCTGATGAGTTCCAATAGAATTAAATCAAGGTCAAGACAGTAACGACCGATTTTCTTCAAAAGGCAGCCATTACCTCTTTGACCAGTGGCAGCAGTGTAAAATATGAACTGGTGCTCTTCGTGGCAAAAGCCAAATTGTGTTTCTGTACCTTTTTGCTGTAACGTCTTGCATTTTATTTATTAAACATTCATACTTAAGTGCTGATAAACTATTTCGTATCTCATACACGGAGGATTTTAGGTTTTACCTGGTGTGGATCTAGGTAAGGTAAGAAGGATATGATGATAAATATTCGTGAAAGTTTCTTTTAGGGGAGTGGTCTGCGCCAATGTCCACTTTTTCAAGTCGAATCGAATAATGTGAAATATTCCCGCAGCCAAATCAAAGTTTGAATATTTAAAAAAAAAGAGTTTAAGATTTTATAAATATAATATACTTTGCATAGCTATATAAATTTAGGTATTGAATATAATTTACAAATTGCTATATTTCAAACTTTTTTTTTTTTTTTATATACAACATTAATTTGTTTGGTGAAGCTTTGTTGTAATATTCCAGAATTTTACTTTTGTATTGGAAATGAATTTTCAAAGAGAAGTCGGAAGTTTTCGACGACCTTATTTAAGAGGAGGGGGAGGGTATAGCAGGATTGTGTTTATCTTTGTAAGCTGTCACAGGGTTTCAAGAGACAGACCCCCTCTAATTAAAATGAGTTTTGATTTTTTTTAGCACCACTCTTAATACTTGCTCAGGATATAACAGATATATACTAATTACACTAATGAGTTGGGTTTGAGGAGGTTTAATTTAGCAGTAGTGCACCAGTATTTGCTTTGAAGGTGTAAAACAATTTAGGAAAACCACCACCAGTACTTTGACCGGGATTCGAACCCCAGTCTCCCTGTCATCGGAGTTATATTCCAACATGAAAGTGACACTTTAGACCATGCGGGAACCGAAGCAGGTAATGATTATATCCTTACTTTATTATTTGAGGAGTATCCCACTGAATTCTACCAAACATTTTAATTGTATTATAAAATACTTAAGAGACATATCAAAGTTTACTGATTTTATATAATAAATTTGCAGTCTGTTTAATTATTTACGTTAGTCGGTGAACGTATGGATGTTATCATGACAGGTACTCCCCCCCCCAGCCTGATGTAATAAAAGAAAGAATAAAGTAGTAGATTTGCACAAAAAGAGTGGTGGAAGGAAATAATAAGATGGATAAATTTTACAAAATGGTCCGGCTACATGTCGGAAATTTTCATAATGATGGCGACGATATAATCTATAAATTTGTAGCCTCTAGTAAAATGTGATAAAAGAATCCCAACATTATCAACAAGTTCCCTTTAAAGATAAAACCCCGTGAGATAGAATATGACGCAATTAGCATACAGTCGTGTGTAAGCTATTGCATCTAACCGATAATAAGGGTCTAAAAGTAGGTCCTGACTATAGATTTGTGTATCATCATTATGTTGGAACATAAGCCGCCTCCACAATGACTCAATCATCTCCTCCATACTCCTTTAAACTCCTTTCAGCCACCTGCCACCACCCCCTTTTTCCCCCACTTGAATATCTAACATCTTCTTTGGTATCTTCTACTCCTCCATTCTCCTCACACGACCGTACCACCTTAGTCGTGCCTTCTTATCCTGTCCTTTCCTGGCTCTTCCTTTACTATTATATTATTATTTTAGCACCGCGTCTTACTACCCGTTCGGGTTATACGCTTAAGTACTAATTACGCGCTAATGAAATGGGAATTGGGAAGGTTGAATTAGAGGAAGTGAACCCATTTAGGAAAAACTACCCCCAGTTCACCCGACCGAGATTCGAACCTCGATCTCCCCATCCTCAGCAGTCGAGCTCAACACGAACAAGCGTGTTAGCCAACTACGCCACCGAGGCGGGTTCTTCCTTTACTATTACCTTTTACTCTCATTTTCTTCCTATCCATTCTTGTCACCCTATAGTACTTCTCACCCGCCTCGGTGGTGTAGTTAGCCAACGCACTTGTTTCGTATTGAGCTAGACTGCCGAGGACGGGGAGATCGAGGTTCGAATCACGCTCGAGTGAACTGGGGATGATTTTTACTTTTTTTTTTTGTGACCTGGTGGTCAAGGGGTAAGGTGTCAGACTTCTTGCTGGGGTCCGGGGTTCAATCCTCGGTCCCGGCACAGATTTATCTGATTACCAAACCCTTCCTTCACCTCTGACAAGACGTGAATGTGGGGAATGCCAGGCCTCCACTGTGTTCGGATCCACGTTAAACTGTAGGTCCTCCATTTCATCTCACAATCACCCTACCATTACACATTAGCGTATGTGCGTACAACTCGAATGGGTAGTAAGACGCGGTGATAATAATAATTTTACTTTTTTCCACTCTCCCTCCACGCAAATTGGGCTCACTTCATCTAGATTCAATTCTTAGCCCATTAGAGTAATTAGTACTCAAACGTATATAACCCGTCCTAGCTCAGTTGGTAGCGTGTCTGTCTACAAAGTTAAAGGTTCCCAGGTTCGATTCCTGGCAAGGGCAAAGAAATTGTAATTGTTTAAATGTGGGGGTTTCCCCTTTCACAGTGATAAATTGATGTATATTCTAGATTTAAGTTTGTTTGTAAATTATATGCTGATATAATCACTCGGATAAGAAAGTGCACGTTAAATACAACCCCCTCCCTCCCCAATAAAATATTGAAAAATAAAAATTGACTCTCTGAGGTAATAAATAATTTAAACTCACTTTAAATGTGTCAACATCCGTTGTTGTCGATATTGTTTGTTACACATTGTTTCAACTAGTTAGCAACAACTCTATCCCTGGATAAAACTCAAATCATAAACAAAATTAATAAAATAGTTCAATATCCTGTATCATCCACGCATCTCATCCAAAGAATACGTTATGGTACGTAACAAAAAAAAAATACGTTAATCAACTGTGTAAAAATAATTCTAACCTTTTCACGTGACAGTTAATTACTTAACTAACGCCCTGGATAGTAAAAACTAAACTTTTACAGCCTCATAATTATGTTTAGTTTCTATCCATCACCGAAAAAAATGGGTTAATTAGAAGTTTTACGTCAAAATACATCTTCAACGTGATGGAATTCAACAAGTTTATTAATTAAAACGTGTCGTATACCAGGCGGAAAACCATCTAAGTCGCCTTTATTGTTTATAAAAATCGCGGTACTCGTGTTCTATTATTATTACTATTCGTACCGCGTCTTACTACCCGTTCGGGTTATACGCACTTACGCTAGTGTGTAATGGTAGGGTGATAGTGAGATGAAATGAAGGACCTACAGTTTAACGTGGAATCCGAACCACGGTGGCGACCTGGCATTCTACACATTCACATTTTATAAATAGAAATTAAATGTGATACTAGTTCATTTTGAACGACATATTCACGGAGCTATGAGGCTAGCTTGGGAAAAAGGGCTCTAGATTTAGCCTTACTCTAACAAATAAAGTAATTCTTTGATAGGCTCACAACAGAAAATGTTAAGATATTTGAGAACTAGCAGCGAGCTTGCCCCTTTACCTTGAGCTACAGTATGTATCCCTACGCCGAACCATATGACCTGCAAAAATATGTGTTTATCAGCTGTCACGTCTGACAGTCGAAATTTAGTTATATATCTAAATTTTGATGTCAGAAGTCAGCTGTGAGCTGTCAGTCAGCACCAAAGAAGCCACAGGGCTACTGTAAGAGGTTTCGTATTTTATTTCCTCTCTTCCCTATTGACATAACAAAGGGTGGTTGTATGTGAAGGGCAAAGAGCGAGTATAGGCTCATACAGAATATAGAAGTAATTCAAGTTGGACACATATGTCACCATTGTATTTTAAGCCGAATAACTTGACAGAGATTGGTGCTTTCTCGCTGATCGGGATAGCCACCTTAAATTCAGACTTTTATCATTTTCGTGAAAATATAAACCTCGAGACTTATATATATTAAGACTTTAACCACTTTTTACGACATAAGGACCTTGCTTAGTAGCGTCCATTTATATTCACCGATTAAAGGAAATTATATTTTATAGAGTGTGACCTCCATTTTGAAAAAACGAAAACTTTAATTATAAAAATATTTGAAGTAAATGCTTCTTTTTTTTAAATCAGTTTGAAGATCTTTTGAAATCGATGTCGAAATAAATTATGGTTTTCTGAAATTACAACTTCTCTCTGCAATATTTTAAAATATAGGGGCACATTCACAATGCATAGTCTATTTATTTTTAAAAGGTAGTGACTTTTCTAGTGGTCATATAGGGGTTTACCTATGAAAATTACTCTTTATGATTGACGTTAATGGTCACTTTTTATTTTTGAAAAAAAAATGTATTGAGTTAAGATGCTTTGAGAAAGATAGACAACTAAAAGAAAAGTAGACCATTAATTGGTGACGTTCTATTTATAAGTTCCTCCTTACCTTGTTCTTCTGGTCCCTTTAGAACAAATTTTTCAAGAAATCCTCAAACTCCATTGGCGATGACGATGACTATCCGTACCAGGAGGGCGATGACGAAGTTTGCGAAGTGCAATCCGAACCACCTCACGAAGAGGTCCTCCCTAACCTCTGACAGTTCAGAGGAGGAGACTGATGAGGTCCACGGAACTGCCTGTGTACCCACCGGACTCTGAGAGGTACACAACATGAACCCCTTTGAAAGGCTGTAGTTCTTATAGTAATCGGTAATGTATTAGTTACATAATTCGGAACGTCGGACGAATCATCCCCCATTTGACTTAAACTAGGTTAAATTCAGAGACTAAACTAAAGGCGTATACTGTAGTTATTCGGAGGTCAGTCAATCCCCCATTTGAGCTGAACCAGAAGATTGGTCGACTATCAATAATACACTATCAACAAGGTCCTTGATCATTTCAACCTACATGAGTGTTCTGTGAGGCATTTTTTAAGGTGGGGATATTGGTAACGCGAGTTAAGGACAGTGTTTTTGTAATTTTTGTTGCAAAACATTATTTCTGTCAAAATAGATTAAATATTGCTCAGGTCAAAACATAATAGTTTGATTTTCTCCGCGTGGTGAGATCAACAGTCGTTGAATATCTGTAAAGGGTGTCCTGGAATTAATAACAGATTTTTCTCTTCATATAAGAAGTTTCTCATCTAATGCCGCTATGCTAATCACAGATATTCAACAACTGTTGATATCAACATGTGAAGAATTAAAATTCTATGTTTCTACTGGAGAAATATTTTATTAATTCTGGCAACAATTTTTTTTTTGTTTCTATAAAAATTTAAATAATCCGGCCTTAAACTACCCCTTCACCTACTAACCACGTCAACCCACCCATTATATGCGCACGATACCCTTGCTCACCGGGAACCTCCTTAGAGACTGACGGGTTGCCTACTTGTGCAGGTGCAAAGTCCCGAAGGAGAACCCTGTGGAGTAGCGGGTTGCTAGAACCAGAGATCAGAAACCTGCGTCTCTTCTTGAGCGACATGTTCAAAAAATCTGAACATTTCAGGACGAAATCCAGCGAGTACAAAGATAGCGCCATGGAACGCTTGAACGGTATGTAAAAAAACAACAAAAAAAGGTGACCTGGCGGTCTAGGGGTAAGGTGTCGGACTTCTGTGCTGGGGGGTCAAGGGTTCAATCCTAGGTCCCGGCACAGATCTATCTGATTACCAAACCGTTCCTTCACCTCTGACACGACGTGTATTAATCACAACTTGTGAATGTGGGGAATGCCAGGCCTCCACCATGGTTCGGATCCCACGTTAAACTGTAGGTCCTCCATTTCATCTCACAATCACCCTACCATTACACATTAGTGAAAGTGCGTATAACCCGAAAGGGTAGTAAGACGCGGTGCTAATAATAATAATATAATAATAATAAACTAAATTTTATGAATGTAGGTGTATATTAAAATTATTATTATTATTTAAAAATGTATTTAATCTTATAATTTCTAAATATCATCGACAATATTTTCTTTTTAAATTATTTGCTACCTCTATCTAACATGATTAGATGTTATGCGTTATATAATGACATGAGAATGTGTGTATGCCTTAATGATTCTCTTTCTATATATATATATATTCTTAATTCTACTTTCCTTATTAATTTTATTTTAATATATTCATAAATGTACAATTTATGTATGTGGAAATTTTTTTGTTTATTAATATTATTGTAAAGATATTATAAATTAGTTTTTAGCACATAAGTATTAATTGTATTTTTCTTTATTATTAAATGTATTAAGGTGAGATGGAAGGGGATGCGAGAAAAATACATTGTTTTCAAAGTAAAAACTTTTTTATGATTAAAAAATAGAAATATTGCTCCAGTAGAGACATATAGTTTAATTTTCTTCAAACGGTGATGTCAACAGTTGTTGAATATCTGTCATGATCAAAGCAACATTATATGACAAACTTTTTGAATTAAGAGAAAAAGTTGTCGTTAAATTACATGACACCCTTGATAGATATTCTAGAATTTTTTTTTTTTTTTACTGAAGCAATGTTTGATTTATTTTGACCCCAAAAAAAGTTTATATATAGAAACAGCAAAAACGCGGTTTTTCTCGCGTCCTTTAGATCTCCACCTTAACACTACATTTGATTCAATAATGGTGCTTAAAGTGCAACTTTTACAACCCAATTTCCTAAAGACGAACCTTAACTAACAGCTAAAAAAAAAGTTACTAGATGTACTTTTACGTATTCATACGTCAAGTCATGTGCTCTGCAGCTGTCACTTTTGGTAGATATTATCAATACAGTAGTGTCTCGGAAACTCGGAACTTCATAAACTCGACATTCCGTGTAACTCAACATTCCGTGTAACTCGACACGTGCACACAGTTGTTGGCCAGTCATCACAATCCAAGGTCATTCAACCGTATAACCTCTCAGTTTGTTTGTATAACTGTAGTGAAACATTCGTGATGGGGTGTTTTTACAAGGGCTGTGTTTGTTAGTTTTCCAATTCAGTAACGTGTTATTATTATTATTATTATATATAGTAGTAGTATATAGTAGTAGTAGTAGTAGTAGTAGCGCGTCTTATTACCCGTTCTGGTTATACGCACTTACACTAATGTGTAATTGTAGGGTGATTGTGAGATGAAATGAAGGACCTACAGTTTAACTTGGGATCCGAACCACGGTGGAGGCCTGGCATTCCCCACATTCACAAACCGTGTTATTCGAATCAATACAATATTATATACACAGTACTGTACTACATTTATTTTTATTACACGTATTTATGTGCATCATTATATTAACACGTAATATATTGTACTGGTCATATATTACTATTACTGTACCGTACAATACTACAGCACAGTACAACTGTACCTATAATATTAAATATTGTACTGGGATTCATCCTTGTTTAGTAATTATGACATAGTAAACATGCATTATATGCAAGTTCATTCGTAAAACTCGACATTTCAATAAATCGACACCATCTCAGTCCACATTAGGTTGAGTTTCCGAGACTCGACTGTACTATAAAATAATAATAATAATGAAAATGTTATCAATGCTGACTAAAAAAAAGTTGGCATTTTATAAAAAAAGAGCTTTCTGTGAAAATCATATGTTATACACACATATTATAACACAAGCCTTAGAAACTAGGTTAACCTAGAATATTACTAACGCCCAAGCACCTAGACATCTACTACCCTTGTCATTACCACCCGAGAATCGAACCAGCGAACCCCCTAAATGACGTACAAATTATCTCATCGTGTCTGGGATTAATCTTTCCCACAGCGAGTAAGGGATGAGTATTTATTTTATAGGTTCTAGATCAAGTTAGTTTGTAAGTCGTGTCAAGTGTCTAGGTAGTTAATATAAATGAACCTTTTGACGGTGTCCTCAGACGTGACGAAGTACATCCGGAGGGAGGATAACGGAAATCTGCGCATGGGGTTGATAGGTGCGTCCACCCTCCTGACGTCACTGCTGGGCTATCGCGGGGGTAAGAGTAGTAAGGTGGGGTGGGCCACCTTGGGGGCCCTCTCTGCCACCTCCTACTGCCACCCGGAGCAAGCCAAGGAACAACTCCACGACACCCTTCGCTCCGCCAAGAACTGCGTGCTGGTCACCAGGGACTACCTGTTCACCAGCCATGACTGGTACCAAACAGGTAAGATCACAGCGGCACTAGTCTCCCAGGAGTTTCCGGATATATCCCTGAAAGAAGCGTTTCTGCGCATGCGCTCGTATTAAAACAGGAACAAAGAAAAATGTATGTTCAAATGAGCATATGCAGTTCCTTTGAAAGAGTTTCCATAATTCGACGTCTGGTTCTAACTGTATTACCTACCTAAGTTAGGTGTTATCTGTGGGGTGAGACGGGCTCTTAAGACGTCTGGTTCTAGCTGTATTACCTACCTAAGTTAGCTGTTATCTGTGAGGTCAGACGGGCTCTTAAGACGTCTGGTTCTATCTGTATTACCTACCTAAGTTAGGTGTTATCTGTGGGGTGAGACGGGCTCTTAAGACGTCTGGTTCTATCTGTATTACCTACCTAAGTTAGGTGTTATCTGTGGGATGAGACGGGCTCTTAAGACGTCTGGTTCTATCTGTATTACCTACCTAAGTTAGGTGTTATCTGTGGGATGAGACGGGCTCTTAAGACGTCTGGTTCTATCTGTATTACCTACCTAAGTTAGGTGTTATCTGTGGGATGAGACGGGCTCTTAAGACGTCTGGTTCTATCTGTATTACCTACCTAAGTTAGGTGTTATCTGTGGGGTGAGACGGGCTCTAAAGACGTCTGGTTCGAGCTGTATTACCTACCTAAGTTAGGTGTTATCTGTGGGATGAGACGGGCTCTTAAGACGTCTGGTTCTATCTGTATTACCTACCTAAGTTAGGTGTTATCTGTGGGGTGAGACGGGCTCTTAAGACGTCTGGTTCTATCTGTATTACCTACCTAAGTTAGGTGTTATCTGTGGGATGAGACGGGCTCTTAAGACGTCTGGTTCTATCTGTATTACCTACCTAAGTTAGGTGTTATCTGTGGGGTGAGACGGGCTCTTAAGACGTCTGGTTCTATCTGTATTACCTACCTAAGTTAGGTGTTATCTGTGGAGTGAGACGGGCTCTAAAGACGTCTGGTTCTAGCTGTATTACCTACCTAAGCTAGCTGTTATCTGTGGGGTGAGACGGGCTCTTAAGACGTCTGGTTCTAGCTGTATTACCTACCTAAGTTAGGTGTTATCTGTGGGGTGAGACGGGCTCTTAAGACGTCTGGTTCTAGCTGTATTACCTACCTAAGGTCATCAATGATAACGCGTTAATGACCTTATTGTTTCGATTCGTCTTAAAACCTCAACAAGAATAATAAGTACTAATAACACTGATAATATTTCACTTTATTATTAATGTTATTTTATATTTTTTGATAATATCTATCAAAAGCAATAGCTGCAGATCACATGGGTTCATGTATGACTAAGTGAAAGTATATTTAGTAACTTTTCTATTTGTCAGATAAGGTTATTCCTGATGCAAATAGGGACTGCCCTTGAATCGCGGTATTCGTGAATGTTACAGAATCTTACCAGAGTGAGCAGATACAACAATATGAAGACGAAGAAGATAGTTAATAACAATTGTCCTTCAAAAAAACCCCAAACATTTAATCTAACTGTTATTATGACCTCACCATCCCAAGTTTAAGATGTATAGTCACTTCTTCAAGGGCACGATTTCTACTACTGCTTAAGTTTTTTAAAAAATTCTGAGTTTTGTGTGCATGCGAGTTTGTTTCTTTTGTCGTGAATTAAAAGTGGTTTTGTGATATTTTAAAGTGCCCCTTTTTACGGTGGACGATAGTTTCCTTAAATATTCTATTAACGTGGCACCGTGGGACATTACAGAGTCTGGATGTACTTCCGAATGGTGCGGGGTTTGGATCCCGGGGGTTTATGAGTGGTCTTGGTAGTGAAGCAAGAGATTTTTTTTTACCGCGTCTTACTACCCGTTCGGTTTATACGCACTTACGCTAATGTGTAATGTTAGGGTGATTGGGAGTTGAAATGCAGGACCCACAGTTTAACGTGGGATCCGAACCACGGTGGAGGTCTGGCATTCCCCACAAACTCTCTTTGTTGTTGAATACTTCGCACTAATTTCTCTTTCTTGTTTCAATTGTTATTATTATTAGCACCGCGTCTTACTACCCGTTCGGGTTATACGCACTTACGCTAATGTGTAATGGTAGGGTGATTGTGAGATGAAATGAAGGACCTTCAGTTTAACGTGGAATCCGAACCACGGTGGAGGCCTGGCATTCCTCACATTCACAAGAAGTCTTGCCAGAGGTGTAGGAAGGGTTTGGCAATCAGATAAATCTGTGCCGGGACCGAGGATTGAACCCCGGCCGCCAGCACAGAAGTCCGACACCTTACCCCTAGACCACCGGGTCACCCGTTGTTTCAATTGTATTACTTAATGATACTCTCATGCAGGAGTTGATTTTTCTGCTTCGTTTTACAATTTATCATTGTGGAAAATTCCTTTTTACATAAATAAGTAAAGCAGTAAATTTTGAATGGCGATGGTAAACAGATGGGGATTATTTATACTATCCGTGATTTCTATTATACGTGTTTCCCCTCCGTTACCCCTTAAAATCAATAGTCTACTATATTTACATGCTTACGATCATTAAGTTCTTTCTTCTAAAACATAAAATTTAAGATAATTGACCTCAGTAATAAGCAAATAACATTTTAAATTATTTTTTCCTGAGCCCCCCTTCCCCCTAAAAAAAATACTTTTCGCGGCCCCGCCAGTTTAAGAATCACTGTACTAGACTGCCGATGTTGAGAAGATCGAGGTTCGAGTCTCGGTCGGGTAGTTTTTTCTAAATGATTTTCCATTCTCCTTCCACTCAAATATGGGCACACTTCCTATTAATATAACCATCCTAATCCCTAAAACCATTAATGTAATTAATACATAAGCCATACGTGTATAACCCGAATGGGTAGTAGGACACTGTGCTTATATATATATATATATATATATATAGAGAGAGAGAGAGAGAGAGAGAGAAGAAAGCAACGCTATACACTTTAGTATAATTATTAGAAAGGTTAAAGATTATAATTACGAAAATCGGCTGTCTTTCAATTATATTATTTAAATTGAAATATGACTCCTGTACATGGGAATCAAACCCAGTACCTTCGGCTTAGCGCGCCAATGTTCCTCAACTGAGCTATCCAGTGATCATCCCGTGCTCAGGGGTGGGAATTAAAGCCCGAAGAAATCCCAAGGATAGGACAATCCCTGGATAGCTCAGTGGTAAAGGGATTAAGTCCCGTATCCAGCGTTGGCGTCACCCGAGCGGATTCTGCCCTGTATCTCCGGCAATCGTGTAAACTGAGCTTTATTTTTTTAGCATTCTGTCTTACTACCCACTAGGATTTTTACGCTTATATACTAACCACGCTAATGGTTTTAGGGGTGAAGAGGATTGAATTTAGAGAACGTATACCCGCATTTGCGTGGAAAGAGAGTGGTAAACCATTTTATATATATATATATATATATATATATATATATATATATATATATATATATATATATAAAAGCACCCTCGGTACACCCTGTCGGGCTCTAATCACGATCTCCCTGTAATCGGCAGTCGAGTCTACTGAAAGAGTATCACCTTAAACCATGTGGCCACCGAAGAGGGCACTAATGTAATTATCTGGAGGGAAAAAAACGACTGGGATATGGAGGGAGATTGAAGCGGGAACCCCTCTCCAGGATTGAACTAACCTATCCAATAGCGTACACGTTACTATCAACCCCCCGCACCCCCTCTGGGGGTTTCTGCAACAGAGACGCCATCTCTGCGACAAATTAAGAATTAATTTGTTTTTCGGAATCTTTCGGCCGAGCTCAGCATGAAAAGGGTTGGCCGGGTTGGGAGGGGGAGGTGAGAATGTAGGCCAACGTGGCTTAGAACGAACGTTTTCCCTAACGCAATTACATTCCCATCTGATTCTTAATTAGCTCTCGTCCCAGGGAATCGTACGACTTGCAGATGAGCTCCGTCGGGGGGGGGCGGGGGGGGGGGGTAGTGATCAGTTTGCGGTGACGTTACCGATCTTTCGATACGGTTTTGTTTTCTCTTACCCAATAGAAAGTTCACATGGAGAGATTCAAATAAAGCGTTTTTACCTTTCTTCCGTGACCAATTAACAACAATTAACAAAGTCTAATACAAACCAAATTCGATCCCAGTTTGTGTCTGAAAATAATCTATTAATTTTTTAATAGATTCGTCATATATAAGTGTTTTTTTTCTATTTTGTTTTACTTAATTGTGTAGAGATAGTATTGTAATTGTAAACATTTTCTCCCTCGATATTATGTTGGATTTTAATTTGCTGCCAAAACTAAAATTAAAGGTGGTTTTTACAATTTAAGGGTATAGGGAAAGGCTTGAAGTCAAATTCTAACTTGAATTGAGTTAATGCTGCCATCTGTAATACAATCATGAAACCTTTATCATGAGCTTTAGATAATGGTTAAAAGAGGTATTTATTATATTTAAATTTATAGAAAAATTATTTGGTGAGATCCTTATGAGGTTTGATATGATTATAAAGGTTGCTTCTCTAGAAAATATGTGTGATGTGACTTCACCCCTTTTTTTTCCCTGTATTCTAGTTTGTTAGTCTCCATGTCTGTCTGCCTGCCTGTCTGTCTGTACCCAAGTCTACACCCTAAATCATTCGATGAATTTCATTCAAACTTGATATCTAGATACCATTATGGTAATATCTCGAGCACAAATAGATATTTTGATTCTAGTCCTAAATTTAAGGGTAGCTTACTCTTATGACTGATATTTGCAAATTCAAAATATTTCAAATAATATCTTTGAAGATTTTTTTTTTTTCAAAATGGGAATGAATAAGAATGAATTTTATTTATAAAAAAAATAAAAAATCGTTTTTCTAACCTGGCTATACCATTTTCAGGGTGATGTAATCTCAAAAAACTGCTTTGCTTAGTGACCCATCTCAAGTTATTTTAATTTGAAATTTTAATCAATCAATTGGACAGATCAAGCATATGTGTTTGGATTTTGACACTTTTTGTGAGACGGACATCTTAAACCATGAAAACGTCGGTTATTCTATGACCTACTTCAGTGGCAGAGTGTTCAAAAGGCGTCACTCTTGTGTCTACCAATGGCGGAGAGATCTGGGTTCGAATGCAGGTCAAGTCTAGTGAGGGTGATTTCCCCTTAAATTGTTCACCACTCTCCTTCTATGAAAATGCGGGTATATTACCTCTAAAATGCTTCCTTCCTCTTCCCTACTCTATTATATTAATTATATTACAAGCGTATAACCTGAACAGTTAGTAAGACGCGGTGATAAAAAAATTTAATGAACCATTGTAAAAAAAAAAACTTGTCTCGTCAACCCCTTTTCTCACCCTCCAAAATATTGATTTCACACCCATTAGAGTTGGGTGGTGAAGGAGGAGAGGGGGGGTCGTATATCACTGACATTGAACCAACCTTGGGTTTGATGTAAAACAGCCCAGCAATTCCCCCTCCTCGCATATATATATATATATATTTATATTTTTAATTTTCAATGAGTAAGTTGGAAAGTAATAACTAATAAAACTCTTGGAAAGTGCGCGCATGTGAATATATTCCTTTCTATCCAAGAAACCACTTTATTAAACATTACCATTTTCCTACTCTTTCTTTACTTACTACTCATTTCTCTGACAAAAGTTTATAATACAAAAAAAAAAGAGAAAGTAATTCTTATTTTTTATTAAAGACCGAAAAAAAAGAAGAAGAAATAGTTGGTTTCATATTTTAAAAAAAAGTTTGGGTTCTATACAGTATTTCGAGATCAAGCGTCTTTATTTTTTATTATTATTGTACTTATTTTTCTTGCCTTCAAGAACAAAATGAAGAGAAGATACAAAAAAAAAAAAAAAGAGGACAGTAGTTGACGAAGACTTTTTTTTTTTCCAAGGGGTTGAGGGTTTGGAAGAAATGGGGGGGTGGGGGTAAGGGGTTCTAATCGTGGTGCGCTCCAATAGGAGGGAATGTTTGCCTCAACATGGCGTCACTGCGCAGTCGTATCAGCGGTTTTGAGGGGTGTGAAGGAGGAAGAGTAAAGGTATGAGGTACATCACGGACGAAACAATGAGAGAGAGAGAGAGAAGGGTTGGGAAAATTGGAGGGTGAGGGATAGAAAAGGAACAAGTTGGAATTTGGGACAGTTAGTCGAGGGTTTTGAGCTAAGGGAGGCCAGATAGTGGGGAGACTCTGACGTGGAAATAAACCGCGCGCGAAATTTGAGCCGGTGTTTTTTTTAAAAAAGGTAGAGAATAATCTTAACAACATTAGTACTATGGGTTTTTTTTAAATGATATTTATGAACTAATAAATACAATTATATTAATAGAATGTACAGTATTATAATCTTTTTTTCAACTCTACCTTAAATTATGAAAGCATATAATCTACGGCCAATACTTTTTTTGACATCTGACAGGGTTTGAAATAAATTTTAAAATCAGGGCTTTAATAAAAACATTTTTTTATTAGAGAATTTCAAAAAAAGTCAAACTAGCCTCAAAATCATTTGTGTTTCATTATTTACAAATATATATAATGGGATGGTACGACAACTTAATAATTATTTAAGATCCTCAATTGATACAATTCAATTTGTGTTAACTAAAAAGAATTAACTATCTTAAGTGTATTAGTTCAAGATTATATTAAATTAGTTGATAGATTAGTCATCACTTTCTATTAAATATTTAATGAATCGTTGGTTGTGAAAACATTAATGATATCTTCCATTTATATGCTCTTGTGATTAGAACGTATGTGTTTTAAAAAATTAATATATAATCGCATGTTCCTAGTTTTTGTCTGTACGTATAATCTTCACATATAAAAGTAGAACAGGCCTAAAAAATATATAAGCGTACGCGTTTCCTAAACTTTTCACAATAATCGACTATATATTTTTCTACATCGAACAACTAAAACGAACTAGTGGTCATCCTACCTTCGTGGGAGATATTTAAGGTAACCAATAGAAGAACATTTAAAGATCCATTAAAAGTAACGTAGCGTAGTTGTTTTTTTAATCCAATTTTTTTAGTAGTTGATTTCCTTGATTGGATTTGTATATTCAATTAAAAGTGATCACTGTTTTTGGTCATTTTTGAATGAGAATATGTAATTTGATCATTTTTTATACGGGGTGAATTATGGTAGGTAGACTCTGTTTCTTAATAAAAATCACACATATATATATATATATATATATATATATATATATATCATAACAATCTCACTAATTTTATTAAATATTTTTTTATCAAATATATTACGTATATTTGATGAAACCCTCGAATACAGAATTCGGATTCGAGAATTCAAGAAAATTCGAGATAAGAAAAAACTTAGTAATTTTTTCTTTTTTTTTACATATTTATAGTACTAATATTTAAAGCTCTAATACTTATTATTGCTGGCTCAGACCTAACATACTTATTAGACAAAATGTAGCAACCAAACCCCTGAACACTAATTTAACACAACTGATTTATGAAATACCTAGTTGATTTATGAATGTATTATAAACCGAAAAAGTCTCAACATATAGCTACAATTTCTGTTTTATATAATTTTATTTTATTTATATTTCCTATTTTGTTCCTCGTTTTGTTAAAAACTTGGATTCAATGAACATAAAACTATTTTCTATGACCCTTTACATATTAATTAAAGTTTAATACAATATGTCTGTCTGTCTCTCTGTATAAGTAAGTATATTTCTTCAGAGAATTATTACTATTTTATCTCAATAAGCTATAAAGATGAAATTTGGTGAAATTGTATAGAAACCACTTAAAAGGTGCGCAAATTTTTAAAAATGAAAACTGATTGAAAAATAAAAAATATAAACGTGATTAATTTAATTTAATTAATTGACAAGTTATTCGTACTTAAAAATCAAGGAGAAACTAGAATATATATTCCAATATTATATCCAAAGAGATCGTGCATATTATAATACAGTGACGTGTTTTAATAGTTTTGTTTGTTTCATATTCATATAAGTAAATTAAAAAAAGTTTTATTTCCAAATAAAATTTACACAGGTAAAGTCCAACATTTTTACTAAATTCAAACTTACCTTTTCATATCTTAGTATTCAAACAAATCAATTACTATTCTAATTAAACGTCATCTTGAAAATGAAAGAGTGTGGGAAGATAAATCGACAGAAAGAAACAAATTTAGTGAATATTCAATTTTCTCTCATGAAGATACTTGCATTCATTTGTGTGTTTGGTTCATCGGACGAGCCAAAGAAGGCGTGAGAAACTTAATTTTATATATTTACAGAGGACTTTGCCAGGGAACGCGATAGTCATAATCTGATTACTCTCTGATGTTTTTATTACTGAAATTAGGCTCTCGGAGATGTTTAAAACATACTGAGCGATCTTACAACGCATAAAGTGGGAAGATTTAACCATATCCACCTAACCTATCGGAAATCATTAAAAATATATCTGACATGAACTTATGAACTTACGTTTAACGCAAAACAAAAACTTGGTTTCGGTAGACAATGAATGATGCAACCGTCATCAAAGTCCAAAACGTTAATATGGGATGAGTCAACCATGACTTCGAACCATACAAATGATGCAGTCAATCATTTGTTGCTGAGTAAGTTGTAATAATTAATAATTTACCCGCCTCGGTGGCGTAGTTGGCTAACGCGCTAGACGTGTTGAGCTCGACTGCTGAGGATGGGTAGATCGAGGTTCGAATCTCGGTCGGGTGAACTGGAGGTTTTTTTCCTAAGTGGTTTTCCACTCTCCCTCCACGCAAATGCGGGTTCACTTCCTTTAATTCGACCTTCCCAATTCCTAATCTATTAGCGTAATTAGTACTTAAAGCGAATAACCCGAACGGGTAGTAAGACGCGCTGCTATTATTATTATTAATAATAATTTAACATTTGGGAGAATAGTTGGGGGGGGGGGATAATTTCAGATAATGTTTAACAACTATTCAACATTCTCATAGGACGGTAATCGTTCAGAAAACTTTTAAATACTCTCAGATGTGAAAGGATTTTAATAATATTATCAAGTTAAACAGAAATATACGAGAAATTGGCTTAAACTACCATTGTTGGATAATGTGATTTGGTAGTGGAAAACTGAAAAAATACAGTTGAGAGTAAATTTTCATAGAAGGACCAGATAAAATATTGACACATGGATCGATAGTTTACAAAACTATTTCATAAATAGACTGAGCCCAACTGATAGTTCTAATTGCAATTTTCTGTGCCCACGAAAGGACTAAGTTGTACAAATAAATAAGGAGGTATTTATTTTTCTAAAAAGAGAGGTCCATTGTGACATTAGTGTGAACACAGTCAACTGTAAGGATGAGTGGGGAAAGGCAACTTCCACTAGACTACAGTTTTTAAACTATTTGAAGCCTACACAAGTTAAACTGAAAAAAAAAGTGCTATAATAATGAATCTTGGTAAACTTAGACACTAAAAAAGGCCCATGCGATGTAACTGCGTAGCAGTGACCAAATCGTGTAAAAAGTTTTAATCCATACAAAAATTTAACAAATTTATCTCAAGGGAATATTTCTACCGACAGTCTATTTGGCACCCGGAGGTCCTTGATTCCCCTTTATTTTGAGACGGAGGCTGTTCCAAGTCAAAACTTGTGTCTCCATTACCATTAATTAGTTACAAGGTCAATCCTTGACTATGGTTGATGTATATAATTGTACGTGGCCTTTTCATATAAAACATTATAATTCATTTGTTAATAAATATAATTAATTTAGTTCACTCTCAATTATTTGGTTACTATTACTACAGAAATATACTTTTTTTTAAAAAGGTTAAGATTACACGCGCCCATCAATTTTGAGGTTAGGCTTTATTAGGTCCTCTAATATTATTTCAGCTCTGAAAATTCTAAAAATTCCATATACCTCGGTTGATCGTAAAGACCGAAATTTCTTGGAAACAAAAGGTAACTAGTACAGGGGCGAAGAATGGTTCTTTTTGAATCGAGTGAAGTGATTTAATAGAAGGGGATCACAAAACAAATTGTAATTTGTCAGTTGTATCTTACTCCTCTCCTGTTTGTTCTCCTACTGCTGCACTGTTCCACCCAGTTACGTTATAAGATCCCTTGGTTTCTGGCGTTTATGAATTTCTGCTCGACTATTCTAGCGCTTTAAAGACGTTTATTTTTAAATTAAAAAAACGACATAAAAAGGGCAGATGGTCCCTTCTTCCTTTTGTGACCTCTACAAATTTCTAAAAATATTTATCTTCAAAATTCCAAGTCCTCTTCAGATTGATTGAGGGAGGGAAGGGGGATGCCTTCAAATCTGTGAAGTGATGATTTGTGACGATATTTTCCCGTCATACCCCCCTCGGATATCTTTGGTCCACATATTGGTTACAGTAGCGCATGTATTGATTTATACACACATACACCCCTTTCACCCCTCTGTCCTCTCCCCATAACTCACTCTCATACCAACCCCCACCTCATCAACATTTGATCCACCTATCTGTCTACGTGCAACTTATTAGTTGGTCCCAAACCCCCCTTTCACGAGATGGGGAAAAAAATATGACAATATGTTTCTAGGAAAGGTTGTGAGATACAAAGCAATTTCGATTTCATGAAAGAGAAAAAAAAATTGCTAAGGTGATGGTAATGTAGGTAAAGTGAGATAAAGGCAATGTAAAGCATATTTTATATCAAAATTAATAAAATATTTCTCCAATAGAAACACAGAGTCTAATGTTCTTCTCCTGATGATATCAACAGTTGTTGAATATCTGACATGAGCATAGTGTCATTAGATGATAAACTATGTAAATGAAGAGAAAAAGTTCTCATTAAATTTCAGAACACCCTTGATAGATATTCAACAATTGTTGATATCACCGTGTGAGGAGAATTAAGCTCTATGTTTCTACTGGAACAATATTTGATTTATTTTGGCCTGAAAAATTGTATGCTACTAAAACTCCAAAAACATTTGCCTTTTCTTACGTCCCCTAGACCCCCACATTAAACTTACAAAAATAAAATATCTTATTCTTATTAATACTAATAATAATAATAATAATGGTTTTTTGACACCTCTTGCCTCAAAGCGCAAATAACGAGATTACCTTATTAGGTTCCTAAATTAGGATTCACACTCTTCAATAATTGCAAGACACAAGAGGACCGAGTGCATCAAGGTCCTGTTTATCTAGACTATTTGGCATTACGTCTATCAGGATTTTTTTTCCCCGTGATAACAGTCAAATATGTGGACCATTTTTTAACGAAATTGCAGGGACATACTTTAAACCTAGGTCGAACAACTTTTTCAGATGGTAATTTAATATGGTCATCCGTTTCAGAGATGGTGGTCCCTCAAATTTTTTTTTTTTTTAGTGATTTTAATTTAAATCTTTGAGCAATCAATCGAGTATTTAGGGCTTGCCTTTTTTTAAATGTTGATACCTATTGTGAGACTGACGTCTTAAATCACGTGAACATTGGCTATTCTCAACTAATTATAATGTACAATTGGATTAATTATTAATTGGTTGTCTGTATAGCTTTATCACCAAGGAAAAGTATTCAACTTGAAATCCAAGGAGAAATTCTAAGATTCCTGACGACAATAACATCTCGCACCAGTGTCCGCAAGGTCTAAGGCGCTAGCATCACAATAGATTTATACTTCCGATGACTGGGAGATACTAGCTTGATCTCGTTGAGTGCACTGAGGGTGGATTTTTTTTCCTAAACTGTTTCACACTATCTGTCCACGCAAATTCGGGTACACTTTTTTCTAAATTCAATCTTCCTAATTCCTAATCCATTAGACTTATTAGTATATAAGCGTATGACTCGAATGGGTAGTAATACGCGGTGTTAAACTAGGGAGCTAGGTCTTCTATTCACAGAACTACTAGTATAGGAGGTTCAAGGTGCCAACAACCCCCGTCAGGGTCCAAGATCTCTTTTAAACATCCAACGTAACATCATCTTAATAACCGACACATGGAGGGAGTGACCAATTTTCGAGAGTGTATTCACCCGTGATGTGACGCAACCCAAATAGCACTCGTGTACCATTGGGTTGCCGCTCCGTCAGGCGCCTCCTATTATCTCGCACCAAAGGCTTACGATTTAATGCCTCTGGTGAGCCCTTCTGCCAGTTATATACCCTTCGTCGATTTCAAGGGTCGAGTCAATAATTATATACGTGGAGTTTAAAAGGGGGGGGGGGTTGTGGTGGGGATACTAGTAGGGGGGTGTAAATTATGTACGTAATTACCGTATTTCTGGACGGTACGTAATGAGTCTGGTTCTAAAGTTACTGAGGACTGGGTTCGTTAGTTATGTTACGTATTTATGACGGGGATGGTACCGTAAGTAATGGGTGGTAATAATGTTTATGGTAATGACAAGAGGAAATGGGGGGAGAGGGGGATTTACCGTGAAGATGTGTGCTACTGATGTTTCGGGACATATGCTTTGATATTTTATGATGCATATGCTATATAATTTAGCAGATTGGTATTTGAAATCCCTGTATGTTAGTTGGAATTCTTATACGAGTAAAATTAGTTTTTTAAAGTTACTTTCAATTAAGTGTTTAACGTGCACTTTCTGAACCTACTGATTATATCATCACACGACTTATAAACTAACTTAAATCTAAAGCAGACACAACATCCGACTCTCCTGCCGATAATTTATCACTGTGAAAGGAGAACCCACATTTCACCAATGATAAATATTTTGGTCATGTCAGTAATCAAACTCGAGGCCCTTAGCTAAGTAGACAAACAAGCTACCGACGAGCCAAGGTGTCAGACAAACTTGGATTCAAATACTTTATTTATTTTTTTGTGGGGAAAAATTAATAACAATTGAAGGACATGTGGAGGGTCACATTAATCACATTTTCCAAGACAACTTTTATATAAAAACCCCCAAAAGAACCCCAACAATATTTTGTTTAATATTTCAATATGACAGAGACCCGCCTCGGCGGCGTAGTTGGCTAACGCGCTAGTCGTGTTGAGCTCGACTGCTGAGACCGGGAGATTGAGGTTCGAATCTCTGGTCGGGTGAACTGGGGTAGTTTTTCCTAAATGGTTTTCCACTCTCCCTCCACGCAAATGCGGGTTGACTTCCTCTAATTCAACCTTCCCAATTCCTAATCCATTAGCGTAATTAGTACTTAAAGCGTATAACCCGAACGGGTAGTAAGACGCGGTGCAATATAATATTATTATTATTATTATTATTATGACAGAGTCATATCTTAACCATAATCTAGTGTTTATTGAAAAGTCTTATGATTGTCTAACAGATGGCAGCACTAACTCTATTTGAGCTAAAATTGGACTTCACTCTTTTTCCCTGTGTACTCTTAAATTTTACTACAAATATATTATATTTCTATATATATATTATATATATATATATATATATATATATATATATATATATATAGGTTTCTCGGAGACTCAAGGACCAAACTGCACACAAAGTTTGTTTGAATCGAAAGCAGTACACAATCTCCATACACTTGCATCCGGAAAATTATGCTAATACCATTAAATTGTGTTCAACGTTTCGGTGTAGAGCAATAGGAGAGCAAAGCTGTGAAAGCATACGTGTACAACAGGTTGCATAGGAGCTAGGTGTGTGTTACTGAACACCTCCACATCTTTGGAGCACGGCAGCAGAACAGAACATACCACAATTATTAGTAAACCACACACCAATCCATATAGAAATGCCGCTAATAAGTTTTTAGGGTCATCATTAACTGTCCTACATCACAGAAAGTGCTCGCCATTATTACATGTGCAGTGTCACACATTTAACTCCCATGCAACATGTTGTACAAGTATGCTTGCACAGCTTTGCTCTCCCAGCGCTGTACGCTGAAATTTTGAACACAATATAATGTGATCAGCATATATATACCGACTGAGCTAATATGTCGGATATTAATATATAAATGTCTGACATCTTAGCTCAGCCAGTATTATGTCTGTCTCGTATTTGATTCCCGGCATGGGCGAAAAATGTATTCTTAGAGAAATGTGATTTTTCCCTTTTACAGTGATGAATTAATGGCAGGGGGCTGGATGTTGTGTCTGTTATATATTTAAATTAGTTTATAAGTCGTATGCTAATTTTATCAGTTGGTTCAGAAAGCAGACATTAAATACCTCTAATTATAATATTAAATTTTATTGGGATTATACATAAAAAAAGAAACAAATTAATTCCTATTTATTTAGAATTATTATTATTATTATTATTAGCACCGCGTCTTACTACCCGTTCGGGCTATACCCACTTACGCTAATGTGTAATGGTAGGGTGATTGTGAGATGAAATGAAGGACCTACAGTTTAACTTGGAATCCGAACCACGGTGGAGGCCTGGCATTCCTCACATTCACTATTTATAATTATTTCAAACGTTATTTATCTTGTAAATTCATTATACGCCAACCATTTAAAATTGCATTAATTCATTTACCAAATCGGGGACACATTTTGTCCAGGACATAAGTCTAGTTTCTCGGACTGTCCCAAAAAAAATTGGGGACAAATGACCCACCTTATCTTAGACTTATGATAAGGGGCCAGACTTTGTTTATCTAAATATATGAAGAAAACAAAAATTTTGATGAATTCACTTGACTAAATAAAACAAGCACTTTAAAAAAAAAAAAATTTTAAATATCACTTAAAAATCTAAAGTGACAAAAAATGAACTATAAAATTAAACTATTATAAAGGTTGCAACGTCATCAAAAACCCAGTCTCTGGTCATGATTATTCCTTGTAGTCACATAACACTAGAGTTGAGGGCTTGGGGCTACCAATTTTGAATTAATGCAGTAAAATTTCGTAGAAAAAAATTCTTCATTTCCCAGATAGCCCTCTTACCCACACATATGTTAGACTAGATAGCTGTTGCCCGCGGCTTTGCTCGCGTGGAAGTTGATCATATACAAATACGAAAATATACATATGTATTTACAGATTAATTAAAAATATTACGTTACGTTGATGACCATAACTTGACCTCAGATCAAAAATAATGCAAGTCCGATACAAACTTTCACCCCCTTTTTCATCCCTTATTAAATAAAATTTCCAAAATTCCTGAAACGCGTATTTATTTATTTTACGTCAAAAACCGAAATACAAAATTTTGTTTATGTAACTTTCAAAATGACGGACTTTCATACATATTATCATCCCCTATTTTGACCCCTTTGGGTGAAATTTTCTAAAATCCTTTCTTAGTGGGTGCCTACATAATAAAATGAATATACAGTCCGAATTTCATGCTTGTAGCCTTGATAGTTTGCGCTCGGCGATGATGAATCAGTCAGTCAGTCAGTCAGTCAGGACATGTTATTTTATAAGTATAGATTCCCTGTCAAGATGTTCCTCACAAGTCAACAACCCGAAGGTTAGTTTGATGTGATTTCTATCCAACCGGAGCTGGGCATGCGCTCAATCCTTCAGCTGGTTAGTGCTGACCGCACCATCTGGTACCCATGTACTCGGGGAATTCAAGAAGTGTGATGGTACACCGTTGCCTTTCACACACTAAAATTTCTAAAGACAATTTTGCCGGGAAAAGGTATTGTCACATACTTTACCGGGTTTTTTGTGCATACTACACTCAACATGGGGTAGACAGATCTACTTCCCTTCAGAAGGAAGTTGTGATATGATATTTCAGCGATCGAGAAAAAGAGGTTGACTTCAATCTGGGTTTGAACCCAAGAACAACATCGAGTCCTGAGGCAAGGACTTGACCCAAATCTGTCAAGGACACAGACAAGTAAGAAACAGAGTCTCAACCTTACGAGGATTTCACTGCGCTTCTTTTGTCAGCTTGAGTCCTTCAACACTGAGCTGCGCTAGTGTCACTGCTGGGTGATGATAGGACTAACCACAGCGATCCTAGTGGTGAAAGACTCAAGCTGCAACAATTTTAACCTGGATGTTGAGTGTCTAGATTATATTATTTGTCTGTGACCGAGGAATATAAAACATATTTATAGACATTCAACTCAAGATTTAAAAAATAAATATATCCTTTATAAATATTACTTTTGAGCGTGTCCATATTGTGTATGCTCTAAATCTGCTCCACAAAGAGGCCCAGTGGTAAAGGGAGTGTTGTTCTGGTGTCAGGGGAAGGGTTTTTAGGGTGAAGGGAGGGGCGCTACACTGGGCCACCCAAGGGATCAATAACGTTCTCGTCAAACAAAACACAACTCGTCAAGGGAACGAGGATTTGGGGGAAAAGGGGAATGATAGTGGGGGGGGGGAGGACAGCTATTTGTAGAACGGGTTTTTGGTTGAAAAACAAAATAGCAGGAGAGAAGGAGAGAGGTATGGAGAAAGGTCTATAAGGGGGTGGAGGGTTGAATCTAACAACCTCTTTCTGCCATTCCTTTTTTTTTTCTCCCTCTCTCACCAACCACCTTCCTAATTCTAAACCTCGTTTTCAAAACCAAACGCGCATTTCACTCTTTCTCGTCACGATATTTGTTTTTGTTTTTTCAGTCATAGATGGACGATACACCCCTCCCATTTCTACCTTCGTCCCAGCCCTTCCCCTTAAAAAAATGAATTCACATCCATTAGGTGATGCTAGAAATCGCAAATGATGGTTTGGCTTAGGAGTTGAAGGGGATAAAAAGAAGGTGAATGGAATTCGTCGAAATATCGTGAGATAAGTCTAGAGCTGTATATTAATTACATTAAAACACATTTTTAATATAAATAAATATTGAGTTATAAGCTGAGATAAAAGAAAAATGGAAAGGGACACAGTTACCTTTTTTAATTAATTATATACTACTGATAAATGTTTATAGGACCACCTACACTATTATTTATTATTATTATTATTATTATTATTATTATTATTATTATTATTATTAGCACCACGTCTTACTACCCATTCGGGTTATAAGTACTTACACTAATGTGTAATGGTAGGGTGATTGTGAGATGAAAATGAAGGACCTACAGTTTAACGTTGAATCCGAACCACGGTGGTGACCTGGCATTCCCCACATTCACTAGATGTCTTGTCAGAGGTGAAGGAAGGGTTTGGAAATCAGATAAATCTGTGTCGGGATCGAGGATTTAACCCCGGCCGCCAGTACAGAAGTCTGACACCCTAGACCGCCAGGTCACCGACACCTACACTATTAGATACGCCCGCTGACCTTATATATATATATTTATAGTTTTAGCACCATTCGGGATATATACCTATGTACTAGTTATTATAATTATTCCGAGATTATGAATGTTAAATTTAGAGGAAGTGTACCCGCATTTACGTGGGGATGGAGTGGGAAAATAATTTAGGATATAACACTCTTGGTATACCACCGACCTAGATCGAACCCCAGATCTCCCCGTCATCGGCGGTCTAGTCTAACATGAGTAACGCGCTAGACCATGCAGCCACCGAGGTGGACGAACTTAAATTTAAACTAATTGTCGATTGGTATATTCCAGAACTTACTACCGGAAAATGTTTAACAAGGGATAGAAGTGATTAAAGATTGTTTTTAAATCAAGTTGTATGCGAAAAAAAAAAGTTTTTTTTATTTTTGGCTGGGATCAAATATTGCTTAAGTAGATATGTTTAAATGATAGTAAGGTTGTGTCTTAATTTTTATTCCCTTCTTTATTTTATATACTAATTTTTGTCTATGATGACATTGTTCAGTAAAGTAAAAGGGAATAAAAAGAAGAAGATACAAACTTACTATCAATTATTTTATTACTCCTTACCAAATAAACATGAATATTATTAGAAATAGATATGTTTAGTTTAATTTTTTTAATTAATAGTATTGTTATTAAATATTTGTCATGGTGAGCATTGCCAATTTTATTTAGCATATTTAGATGGAGGGAGTGGGAAAGGTCAACTAGGTAGAACAAAAGCACCCTCATTGCACCCCTAACTTTCCCCACTATCGAGAGTCATTTATTTCTAGAGTGTCGACTTGAAACAATATTTCTCAAACTATTCACCACTAAGGCCCACCCAACTTAGTATACCAATCACTCACTTGACGAAGCTAGAACTTTTCTGATTAAATAGTTTATCAATCAATAAAGACGATCATCTTATTAATATAAATTGATTGATCAAATAGCCAATTTTGTTTCATACTTAGCTACTTCTATTAATATTTCAGCACTTTTATCTTTATGTTATTATTATTTTATTATTATTATTATATTATTTAGCACCGCGTCTTACTACCCGTTCGGGTTATACGCTTTAAGTACTAATTACACTAATGGATTAGGAATTGGGAAGGTTTAATTAGAGGAAGTGAACCCACATTTGCGTGGAGGGAGAGTGGAAAACCATTTAGGAGAAGAAAAAAAACAGTTCACCCGACCGAGATTCGAACCTCGATCTCCCCATCCTCAGCAGTCGAGCTCAACACGACTAGCGCGTTAGCCAACCACGCCACCGAGGCGGGTATCTTTATGTTAATTTTATTATAATCTCACATATTCATAAAAATTTGCGAACGATGTCGAAATGCCGTATTGCCTTATATATATATATGTGTGTAAGAGAGAAAGGAATACCCGAAAATTTCCTTTTCTCTCTTACACAATGGTTTGCAGACGACAGCTTGAAAATTTTAGCCGCAGATGACCATCCAGTTATGTTTTAGAGATCAATGGTTTATCCACGGTTATCAATGATTTATCCACGGTTACCTTTGTCCTGACATTCTTATCGATCTAGTCTCCTGACCGAATTATTATTTTAACGCTGCCGTGAGGTTAAGAGCCTTAGTTGGACCAAGCGCGTGACTGAAGACGATCAATAATGATACTAGTGACCGATGTCTAACCTCTTTGGGCAGAGATAAGGTGTAAGAAAATTGGGGTTCTATTTTAAATGAATAAAAAAAATCTAGTGGATCGTCGTGATAAATGTATTCAAAAATATGTATTGGGAAAAATTCTACAGAATGAAACTTGTTAATATATTTATATAATGTTGAAACAAAAATCACAAATTCTTAAATAGTTAAAAAAAAATAGTCATACAGTGTTACTAAATTATTTTTATATCTAAATAGTTTTTTTGTAAATGTATTTTTCTTATATAAACTGTCTATGACTGAGTTTATTTATCTTGGTCAACTACCGGCTTGCTAGGACTGTCGTACCTTCATTATACCTTACAATCTATTTTAAGACTATGCCAGGCACAACATCCAGTCCCCGGCCGTCAATTTATCAATGTGAAAGGGTAAAACTATATTTCCATCGATGATACATTTTCGATCATGCCGAGAGTCGAATCCGTCCCCATAGGCAGATACTTTACCAAAAGAGCTAAGAAACTAACGGAAATAGGATTATCAAATTATGTACAACCCACTTCTTTGGCCATCTTATCTAAGATGTCACTCTCGATAATGTGAGATCGGGTTTCAAATCCCGTCGGGTGTAATGAGGGTGGGTGGTTTTTACTAAATAATTTTCCAATCACCTTCCACACAAATTCGGGTAAATTTCCTCTAAATTCAACTCAATATTTGAGACGACATTAAATTTTCCCTTACAAAAGAGAGTTTGTAACATATGAAAAGATGCCGTTTAAACGTCCTAAAGCTCGCTTTGTAGCGTTTCAAGTTTGCTTGTACGCGTGTAACTTGAGATTACAGAATACTCGACTCTTCAACGACTAAAATGGCAAACACGCGAGGCATAGTTCCTTTATAATTAAATAACTTCCCTGAATATGAAAAGGCTCTTACTCGCTGTATGTAGACAATGTCTCTCTCTCTCTCTCTCTCTCTCAAGTTGTGATAGCGGGGGTTGTTATATAGAATAAAATTGCCAAGAGCAAAAACTTTAACGTTTGAGACGAAAAGAGGATGAGACGTTCCTGTCAACTTTTGCTGCTCTCTTTGCTAGAGGAGGGAGCCTTAATTACCAATAAAACTTAAGGAGGTTGAAAGAGACTTATCGAATAAACCAACGCTCCCATATTTTCTGAAGGTAGCCTTAATTGTCAATAATAGATCCTCTTCAATGACCGCGTGGTCTAAGGCGTCATTCGTTCATGTTAAGACTAGTCTGCTGGATACGGGGAGATTGGGGTTCGAATCCTGGTTGGGGTGTACTGAGGGTGGTTTTCCCACTCTTCCTTCCGCACACACGTGGGTAGATTACCTTTCGAATGTGTAGTTCCTTAACAATAACCCATTAGAGTAATTTTTAGATATGTGTATAATCTGAACAGATGGTAAGAAGTGGGGATAGAAAAAATTGTCACTAGCACTTAAGGGGGTGGGAGAAATTAAGCACTGAAAAAGGTAACGTTTGAGAGACGCACTGGCGCAGCCAATGGGGGGAGGTTTCAGGGTTGAAACCCCACCTCCCTCTTTCTCGTCCCTAAAGCTGTTGAGATCACACATGAGGAACTCTACAAATAAAGATAGACTTAATGAGCTTCATGTAAATACATCCAGAGGTGTCAGTTACGGACCCATATAGGAAAATGCCGGAATTGGCCAGATTTTGGCATATCTGGCCAAGATATGGAGCAGTTCTGGCCAGATTTGATCTTTCCATATGGGGAGGATGAAGTTCTCAATGAACTTTCTATGAAGCCAAGCAAAATTAACATAAGAATAAAGTGAATTAGTTCAAAAGTGATTTTTGAGTTAAGATTTAGTGCAAGTTACTTATCTGAATTTTCAGATTTTAGCACATAAAATAATTTTATAAATTAAATTTGCAAAATACAATTTATTCAAACTTTCATGATTGAATATTCTATCAATATGCATAGATAAAAATGTGTTTATAAAAACTTAATAGTCATAATAATTACAGAATCATAACAATTTATTTTTATAAATTTTAAATTATTTTCGATATTATTGTTTTTCTTTTGATACAATTGCAGTTTGAATTACTTAAATTTTTTAAATTTTCCCGCGGGAAAAACCAATGGACCCCGTTTATTTGGTCAGTGAAACAACCCACAATCCCCCCCCCCCCACTCTACACCACACACACCACACACACACACACACAACAAACGAATCCTGGCTGTGCCAGCGGAGAGACGCAACACTCTGGTTGCCTTTCATAAGTCCTTATTTCAGAAATAGATTTTATTTTTATTTTTTTAGCACCCCGTGTTACTACCTGTTCAGGTTATAAGCCTATGTACTAATTATACTAATGGGTTAAGGTTTAGGAATTATTAATTTAGAGTAGGTTCTATTAATAATAGTGATAGCTCTAGTATGCACTTTCTTTAACACAAAGAATTATTCAAGCATCAGATTTGTAAAACTAATTCTTAACCTAGGACAGCAACATCTTGCACTCAACTCTAGAGCAAGTAATTGTGTATCCCGTAAACAAAATACAACATATATGTTTGGATACTTTCAGGTCGGACGCATTTAGCTCGTCTTATAGCACGTCCCTCTGGTTGAACCAAAGGTATTGGGTTCTATTCCAAGTGTGCTTGTAGATTTATTGTTGGTGAATTGTCGGCTGTATAGTCTATACTAGGGCTAGTTTAGTCTGTAAGTCTGCTACTAATGTGATCATTGGGTTTAAAAAACACTATATATAAACATAATATTATAAATGGGTATGAGTCACCAGTATATACTTTATCATGATTATTATAGTCGATTATAATTTGTAATAAAATTTTCAAAAATCTGTCTTCAACAAACTAACCTCAAATACAAAAAAAAAAAACACGTTGGAACTATTTTTGAATAATTTCAACATTTCAATAATCAGTTATCATAAAACTATCCTTAATTTTAATGCCTAGAATTAAAACCATAAAACGGCCGTGGATATGATCATTAACATATAAATGTCAAATTTGAACAATATCAGTTAAATATTTTCTCTTGTATACTCGTGGACAAACAGACATGGAGACATACATGAGGACATATATTCATGAAGACATACATATATATATTTAGCACCGCGTCTTACTACCCGTTCGGGTTATACGCTTTATGTACTAATTACGCTAATGGATTGGGAATTGGGAAGGTTGAATTAGAGTAAGTGAACCCGCATTTGCGTTGAGGGAGAGTGGAAAACCATTTAGGAAAATCCACCCCCAGTTCACCCGACTGAGATTCGAACCTCGATCTCCCCATCCTCAGCAGTCGAGCTCAACACGAGTAGCGCGTTAGCCAACTACGCCATCGAGGCGGGTTACATACATACATACATACATACATACATACATACATACACACATACATACATACATACACACACACACATACACACATATATACATACATACATACATACACATACATACGCATACATACATACATACATGCATACATACATACATACATGCATACATACATGCATACACACATACATACATATATACATACATACATACATACATGCATGCATACATACATACATACATACATACATACATACATACATACATACATACATACATACATGCATACACACATACATACATACACGCATACATGCATACATACATACATGCATACATGCATACATACATACATACATACATACATGCATACATACATACATACATACATACATACATGCATGCATACATACATACATACATGCATACATACATACATACATATATACATGCATGCATACATACATATATACATGCATGCATGAGTACATATATATATACATGCATGAGTACATATATATATACATACATGAGTACATATATACATACATGAGTACATATAAATATACATACATGAGTACATATATATATACATGAGTACATGCATGAAGACTGACAGAATTGTATGACCCAATTTTTTGTGGTCGAGACACCATCATAATCTTGAAGTCAAAAATGTTTTGTTACTGCAATATTTTTTCTGTATAAGAAAGAACAAAAAAAAGAGAGAAAGAGTAATTCAAGAGCAAGATGGGTTTGGAAGGAAGTAAAGTTTTTTCTTTTTTGAGTGGAACGAAGTAGGTGTTGGTCAAGTCCTCCATCTTCCTCCCAACCTCCCTTCTACACCCGTTATTCCTCCTCCATCTCACACCTCCAAGAAGAAGTAAAAGACTAAAGGAAGAGGATGTTTCCACCATGGATCCCCTCGAGATATACATCCGAGTGTTTTCATTCCCCAGTTTTATCCCGACAGGATTAAAACTGCTACTGCAAAGATACTGTGTTGATACACTCCAATTTTAGTAGAAAGAGCCTTTAAAACATACAGATACATATATTTTAAGGCCAACATTGATAACACTTTACCCGCCTCGGTGGCGTAGTTGTCTAACGCGCTTGTCGTGTTGAGCTCGACTGCTGAGGACGGGGAGATCGAGGTTCGAATCTCAGTCGGGTGAACTGGGGTGGATTTTCCTAAATGGTTTTCCACTCTCCCTCCACGCAAATGCGTGTTCACTTCCTATAAATTCAACATTCCCAATTCCTAAATCCATTAAGGTAATTAGTACTTAAAGCGTATAGCCCGAACGGGTAGTAAGACGCGGTGCTAAATATTATTATTATTATTATTGTTCTAGGCTGAGATATAAACAGAGTTGAACCCATGACCTCCAGCTTAGTAGGCAGACATGCCAGCCATTGAGCTAAGGTCACAGAATATGCCATCTACTCGTAGAAACTTGTCTTAATAGCATCTATATATTATCCGAGAGATGTAAATTGGGGTTTTGATATTGAATTTTATATAAAAATTGACATGATAATCACCGAAGTAAATTATTTTATTTTATAAAAATAACATTTAAATCGGTTCGGTGAAACTCAATAAATTGATGTCAAAAACTTTTTTTTTCCTAAAATTGTGGATTTTAAGATCAATATATTTGAAAATTGAAGTTTTTGTGAATATCTTTAGTGAAAATAATTTTTAAACGATATCCTTCAATTTTTTAAAAAGAAGATTTTAATAATCTTCATTAATAAAACTATTTGCATAAATTAATAATAAATATTTAGCACCGAGTCTTACTATCCGTTCGGGTTATACGCTTTAAGTACTAATTACGCTAATGGATTAGGAATTGGGAAGGTTGAATTAAATGAAGTGAACCCACATTTGCGTGGAGGGAGAGTGAAAAACAATTTAGGGAAAACCACCCCCAGTTCACCCGACCGAGATTTGAACCTCGATCTCCCCGTCCTCAGCAGTCGAGCTCAACACGACAAGTGCGTTAGCCAACTAGGCCACCGAGGCGGGTTATTTGCATAAAAACTTGGTTTATCCTGAGAAATTCTTTTAAAATACTCCCCAAGAGAAAAACGTTTGAGATTATTAAATACATATAATATTATTATTAGCACCGCGTCTTACTACCCGTTCGGGTTATACACACTTACGATGTGTAATGGTAGGGTGATTGTGAGATGAAATGGAGGACCTACAGTTTAACGTGGAATCCGAACCACGGAGGAGACCTGGCATTCCACACATTCACAAGTTGTGATTAATACACGTCTTGTCAGAGGTGTAGGAAGGGTTTGGTAATCAGATAAATCTGTGCCAGGACCGAGGATTGAACCCCGGACCCCCAACACAGAAGTCCGACACCTTATCCCTAGACCACCAGGTCACCCTACATACAAGAGAGCTCTTTCTTTTTCAAATTAAGATTTGTGGAGCTGTTTGTAACAACAGCGCTGTTGAATTGGCTGGCGGGTTTCTCTGAGTTCTAGGAAAACCCTGACGTCCCAGTAATGAAAAGCCACACGTGTCACCAACACTTTATTGACTGCAGACAAAATGTCCCCAGTTAATACCTGGGAGCTTAGATGCAGAAAGGGTTAAGTCTCATGCTCCAGGAATTATTAACTAAAGGAGACGTTGCCGACTTGGAGGCTCCGAAGATATTTTGCGAAGTGGGTTGGATCCCAACTTGATTCGCCTACACACTCAAAGCGCTATCACACTTAGACAACAATGCACGAAATAAAAAAAGAGGGAAGAAAATTATCAGTTCACCCGGTGAGGTCTCTTATTTATCTACTTATAAACCTTTCCCCTCTTCCTCTGATGAGTTTACACACTCACTATACTATTTGCTGCTTGAAAATTTTGACTTTTTTTTAATTACCTTTTCCTTGTTTTATATTCTAGATGCTACCATGAACTTTTTTTTAATCTAAATCCTGTCAGGAAGACTTATACAGGATATTTTCATGACTGAGACAAATAGATTGAGTTGATTTAGTAAAAAAAAATTTACAAAAAATATTATTTCAAAAATAATATTTCAAAAATAATAATTTTGTGACACTGTAGGACTATTTTTAGACTTATTTATGGTTTTCATTTAACGTTTTATCTTTAAAACTCGCTTATAATGCCAAAAATACTCTAAGATAAGAAATCATATCTGGACCTGCCGTGACGTCACAGTCAGGCAACGTCGAAAAAAAAAAAGATACTTAGACACAGGAAACGAACCCGGAACCTTTGGTTTAGTACGCTATCCAAGAGTCTCACCGTAACCAGGGTCATTCTTCGTTCATGATAATTAGATGAGGCTATAACCGGAATTAACAATTATTATATCCTGAGTATTTAATCCATAAAGCAAAATATATTGTTTATACAGGGTGGTACAGTCTAATTTTCATAGTAGGGCCCTTTAAGAAAATACAAACTTTTTTTTGCGGCCAAAATAGACAAAATGTTTCAATTTAATTAATGCTATTTTTAAATATGAGAATGCTTGAAGTCCATAAATTCTTCGAATTCCTTAAATCCTATCGGATTCGAGATTCGTAAACATTTTAAAAAATAAAAATTTATGATACAATTATGAAGACCTTGATTTGATATAACAATTTTTTTTTAAATTTGGTGAAAGGAATTAAATATAGACGCTAGTAGTTGGGAAGATAACAAAATTACCATGTGTATATATAAAGTGGACGAGCCTAACACACAATCCTCGTGCCCACCTGTGTGGGTTCTAACTTACAAAAGAAGAAATAATCGTAACCCTTTTTTATAAAGAAAAAAATACCAATCTTGAGAAGAGGAGGGCAAAGGTCATCAACATAATCCAAGGTCAAAAGGGGCAGGTAGGGGGAAGGGGGGTGGTTTCCCCCCTCCCATCATTCCTAACACACCATTAACCCCCCTCAACAAATGAACAACAACGGCATCTGGTGATTCCCGCAATAGCTAGGGTGAATTGGGGGGGTTTAGAATGAGAGGGGGTTGGCTATTACAACCCCACGAATACAACGTGTTCACCCTTTAACTCCCCTCGCCACGATTGGAGTTCACTGGTCCAGAAGACGATGGTAGTAATGGTCACACAATTTCACAGGCCGATGAGCTGGAAACCCCCCTCCCCCCCACTACCTGATCTCACAAGGAGGGGGAAAGGGGGGTTTCCTGGATACAAAAATCGTTTTACATCCAAATATAATGGTAACCGGTTAAATCCTTGGTTCACAAATTTTGCCTTGCTTTTTATTATTTTTTTATTTTATTATGGATCGTGTAAGCTTTAATCCTTTTACTTAATTAGTTCGTCACGGTTTTATCACGAAGGGGGCATTTAATATCTTAATTTAAGGGGGGTAAGGATGATGGTAGTGTTTCAGAGGTAGCGCACATGAAATAGGGTGAAGAGGTAATGAAAGACACCCCTAAGCGCAGCTGTAACGTAAGATTGATCATTATCTGACCGTTATAATCGTGAAAAACGACCTTTTTTTCTAGGAATATAAAACTACCTGAAGTGCCGGTGGGCATGCGTACCCAAGACGTCAGTCTCGGCTTGTCTAATTTGTCTTAAAAACAGTTTCACACCCTCTTCCCCAAACGGTTCGCCTACACCTCTTCAGTGGGCGAATGGTTTAAAGCGTCAGGACTGCCTAAGACGGCTGGATAAGGGATCGAATACCGATTAAGTGTACTGAAGGTGGGTTTTTTCTTAAAAGTTTCCCACACTCCTTCCACGCAAATGTGGGTACATCACACATAAAGCTCTACCTTCCTAATCCAGTCCCCATCGATCTAAAATATGAAGGTAGTTTGGACGATCAAAAAGATCTGGAGAAAAATAGGTTTTTGTATGAATACACGGATAATTGAGTTTTTTTTTAGGGATGGGGGCTGTCACCAACATGACCGAATGGTCTAAAGCGTCATTCTCACAATGTACTGGAGATCGGGGTTAGAATCCCGGCAGTGTGTACTTAGGGCATTATTTTTCCTTAAATGTTTTCTCCCTCTTTCTATGAAAATGCGGGTACAGCTTCCTTTAAATTCGTTCTTCTTCATCCCCACGCCATTAGAGTAATCTATACTTATAAAATAACATGTCCTGATTGATTGACTGACTGATTGACTGACTGACTGACTGACTTATTCATCATCGCCGAGCGCAAACTATCAAGGCTACAAGCATGAAATTCGGACTGTATATTCATTTTGTTATGTAGGCACCCACTAAAAAAGGATTTTAGAAAATTACACCCCAAAGGGGTCAAAATAGGGGATGATAATATGTATGAAAGTCCGTCATTTTGAAAGTTACATAAACAAAATTTTGTATTTCGCTTATTGACGTAAAACAAATAAATACGTGTTTCAGGAATTTTAGAAATTTTATTTAAAAAGGGATGAAAAAGGGGGTGAAAGTTTCTATCGGACTTGCATTATTTTTTATCTTAGGTCAAGTTATGGTCATCAACGTAACGTAATATTTTTAATTAATCTGTAAATACATATGTATATTTTCGTATTTGTATATAATCAACTTCCACGCGAGCAAAGCCGCGGGCAACAGCTATCTAGTTAGTACATATGTATCTTGTGAATGTGGGGAATGCCAGGCCTCCACCGTGGTTCGGATTCCACGTTAAACTGTAGGTCCTTCATTTCATCTCACAATCACCTTTACATTACACATTAGCGTAAGAGCGTATAACCCGAACGGGTAGTAAGACGCGGTGCTAATAATAATAGTAAATATGATTATAGCCTGAAAGTATAGTGAGAAGCGATGACAAAATATCAAATATACCTTCCACATCCTTACCACCCACTCCTACCCTCCCTCCATTATCGTAAATATGTGAATATCCTGGACGGGTAGAAAAGGGGTTAGGGGGTGGTATTATTTAGGGGTGTGCGAGTAGTTATTTTTCATTTCTAGTTAAGTTTGAATGAAAACTAACTTTCTTCGAGTTCCAATAGTCGGCAATATTTCAATTAGAATTTCTTTAATAGAACAATGCATATACCACAAATAAGTTTTGTATATATATATATACTTTTTGTGAAAAATTTCATACTCAAACAAATTTTTATATGTAAATAAATCTAATACAATTGTAGATTTTTTTTTCTTTGATAAAAGGAAATATTGAGGGACTCTTATTTATTATGAAATTATTATATCTGAAAATTGAACAAAATTACTTAAATTAGGAACTTTCAAGAAAAAAAAATATCGAAAATTCTGAGTAGTCAAATTGTTCAAAGTTAGGTAAAAAAAAAAATCTTCGAGTAAAATCTAGCAGCTACATAAAAAACTCGATTCGAAATCGAATTTTCGAATACCCACGCATCCATTTTTTAATATCGTATACCTATTTATTTAAATGTGGGATTTGTAAGTAGACGAAGAACTTCTGTCGGTTGAATATACAGTCAAATGTTTCTCTCGCAGTTTCAGACTTGCCAACATTCCACAGTTAACATCTCTCGACAGTAAAACCTCCCCTGCCCCCTCTCCGCTCCACAACTGCACGAATTTCCCACATTCTTCCTCGAAACGGACAGGAATTGAGTCCGAGTCGTTCCCAAGAATTCCAACGCTTAGTAAGCTAATTCAAAGAAAGAAAGTGTTTTTAGTTGGAACGTGTAAGAAAACGCATCCGTATTTTTACACTTTTTATGGTAAAAAGATATTTTGTTTGAGAAAATAAATAAAATATTGAGGTTTTTTTCCGTAAAATTCCTCTGTTTGTTATTATTATAATTACATTTTTTGCACCAATTTTTACTACCCTTTCTTATATAATAATTACTCTAATGATATTAGAGATTATGGAGGTTATATTTAGAGGAAATTTATCCACATTTGTGGGGAGGGAAAATGGAAAACAATTTTGGAAAAACAACCCTCAGTATATCCGACCGAGATTCGAACCTTGATCTACTACTTACTATCGGAGTTCTAGTCTACTACAAGAGTAGTGCGTTATATCACGCGGCCATCCAAGAGTGTAGTAATAATTAAAATTGTTTTATAACCTATCATTATTATAATTAAATTTGCTATTATTATTATTATTATTATTATTATCACCGCGTCTTACTACCCGTTCGGGTTATACGCACTTACGCTAATGTGTAATGGTAGGGTGATTGTGAGATGAAATGGAGGACCTACAGTTTAACGTGGAATCCGAACCACAGTGGTGGCCTGGCATTCCACACATTCACAACCACTTTAGTAAGAGTTGAGTTAATATGTTTAACCAAAGAGACATATTTTATTTAAAGACATACAATCATAAACAAATAAAAGGTTTCCATGTTTATGTAAACAAATAATGATTATAAATATGAGCCACTGCACAGACACAAGAAATAACAAAAATTATCATAGTAAATCTAACAAACAATTGGTCGTTTGTCAAAATCTTTTCAACCTATTATAGCAATTTAAACAACTGGAAATTGGCTTATAAAATGTTATAAATAGACTACGTATATCAAAAATAAAAAAAATAAACACTGCCGGAATAATTACAAAAACTCAGTGTTAAGTTGGAAACATTTTCACTTTATATAAACAACGAGCTTATGCATTGTATTTTTTGTTGCTAAAATTCACAAATTATGATCGAATTATAATAAGACAAAAATAATCTAACAATGCAAAAGTCTACAGTTTTATTACTTTAATTTTTACGAGGGTTGAAATGCGTTCTTTGGCGTCCACGTCTCTGATATTAATATCACTGTGACCCGCCTCGGTGGCGTAGTTGGCTAACGCGCTAGTCGTGTTGAGCTCGACTGCTGAGGACGGGGAGATCAAGGTTTGAATCTCGGTCGGGTGAACTGGGGATGGTTTTTCCTAAATGGTTTTCCACGCAAATGCGGGTTCACTTTCTCTAATTCAACCTTCCCTATTCCTAATCCATTAGCGTAATTAGTACTTAAAGCGTATAAACCGAACAGGTAGTAAGACGTGGTGCTAAATATAATGTATAAATATAATAATATCACTGTGGTTATTTTGTAAATAATATTTTTTCTTGGTGGTCCGGATCATCAACTATTCGTATTTTGGACGTCTGAATTATCGACGCTCTACTATATTATATATATATATATATATATATATAATCTTGACTCTTGTTATCCGGATATGTGTCGTTTGATCTCCCCAAAAATTGTTTCCCGCTCTCCTTCCATGAAAATGCGGGTACATTTTCTCTAAATTAATCCTTCCTCTACCATAACAAATTAGCGTGATAAGTATATATACCAAAGTATAATCCAAACTGATGGTGAGACGTGGTTTCTAAAAAAACAAACTTAGTTTCCTCAAGAGTCAACAAGTTTGTGAGCCGGAAGTATGAAACCATTATTTTAACCTGAAGTCTTGCAACTGCAAAACTCGTACGGCTTTACATATCCTGGCTGGGCGAGACCGGAAATATATATATATATGACTGGCCTCATTTCATGGATATAGTTTGATCGTACCATTCCATTGATAAGTATTATTATTATTATTATTATTATTATTATTATTATTATTATCACCGCGTCTTACTACCCGTTCGGGTTGTACGCACTTACGCTAATATGTAATGGTAGGGTGATTGTGAGATGAAATGGAGGACCTACAGTTTAACGTGGGATCCGAACCACGGTGGAGGCCTGGCATTCCCCACATTCACAAGATGTCTTGGATAAGTAATAGTTTAACTCGATTGCATTAAACACAGCCTACATTGGTGAATACGCAGTATAAGCTGTAACTTCCTCTTGGTTTGTTTAACTGGTTATGGTGAGGTCGGAGATCGAAACCTAGATCGGTGTACTAAGATTGTTTTTCGCTAAATAGTTTTCCAAGCAATTTCGGGAGCATTTCCTATGGATTTTTACCCTACTCTTTCCTATCCCATTAGGCCTAGTGTAATTAAGGCTTTAGAATAGTCTAGAATAAATTTATAATCGCTTGAAACCAAGTGGGTTTATCACGTTCCGGGATGGAACTGTCCGGCCATAGGAGAACAAACAGGGTAGGAGGAAAATACAAGTGGCAATACAATGTATTGTGACCCCTTCTATTAAATTACATAATTTGGTTCACAAAGATACTTTCTAAGCTGACATACCATTTAACTTTCATTTTATGTCTTAATGATCAATTAAAAATATGTGGATTGTTTTACTTTTTAAAGTGGAAAATTTCAAATTTTGAACCCTTATAAGTTTGTGTATGTATAGAGTCATAGAAGATAGTTTTGTGTTTAATGCAGTAAACACCAAATTCGAGTACTTTTTTTTATGTCATCTGTTCAAGTTATACGCATTATGTACTGTTAGAAGGGGTAGTATTTAACCTAGACGCAACATCTGGTTGGTGCTTACTCGTCTACCTAGGCCACAGTTTTTCAAACTGGGCCCCGACAAAGTTAGGCTATCTCAGTCTCCATGAGCCAATTTTAAAATGTAAATATATATCGCATCTTACCACCCAATCGGATTGTACGCATATGCATCAGTTACGCTAATTTGTTAGGGATAACTAAGGTTTAATTTAGAGGAGGTGTAACCCCATTTGCGTTGAGGGAGATTGTGGAAAACCATTTAGGATAAACCAACCCACAGTACACACAACAGGGATCGAACCCCGATCTCCCTGTCATCGGCATTCTAGTGAGAGACGCTTTAGACCATGCGGCCACCAAAGAAGATCTTTAGAATGTTATTTATTTGTTTTCACGCTATGAAATTGCATCAATCACTAATATTTGAATATGCCACCCCCCCCCTCCAAATCTCAATAAAGGACGTTTGTCAAAGGTGCTGTCAGAAAATGTGATTTTTCTTTCGCTTGTTTTTTATTTTTATGTTTGTAAAATGTATATGTTTTTATTGTTTGTTCGTAATATTTTTGTACAAATTTTTATATAAGGGCTCCAGCCCGTATTTTTACTGATACAAGGACTCCTTCAGTATAAAACTTTTGGAAATTCATTATCTAGACAGTCCCCTTAAAAGCCGATAGCCCAGGCAGGTAATAAGATATGATGCACATAATAATATTGTCAATATATTATGAAATTATAGTTCATTTTTAGTTTGTAGTATGTTTATAGTGAGATAATTTTTGTTTTTAAATCCAGAATTGTTTTTAAATGTTTCATTTTTCATTCATTGATTAACCGCATTATTCTTACTAATTTTTATTATTTTATAGAAATAGTTGAAATATAGACCTCATATTTTGCACAGAGATAGTCGTAGATAATTACAATACACATAACAATTTACTTTTCGTTTTAAATATTAATAGAATTAACTGAAATAATAAAATAATTTAATTTACTGAATCGTAAAAAGTTACGTAACATAGAGGGGTGAGGACGTGTGACGAAAAATATTACGATACCTTACGTGGGGGAGGGATGGGTAAAAAATTATGAAAAAAAAGGCTTACGTAATTTAAGGACGGCCTGTTATCTGTAATATTTCAGTGGCAAATTAATTACCTTTGTAATTATCAAAGCCACCGGTCATTATCCACCTGATGAAATCAGTTAAACATAGTCATGTGTGTACTTACATTTGGTCCATCCTGTATAAAGACGCTCCTCCTTAAAACTCAAAGAATTCTTTGCGACTTTATTAGCATCGCCGCAGGAGTTTTTTTTTTTTTTTTTTAGCAGACTTGAATTAAGAATATAATATATATTCTTTTCGATTTCTTAACGTGGATTAAAAAAAATTACTATATTTTGTACGACTTCATTTACATATTTCCTTCCATTTAAACTCCAATACGGTTTTTCTTTTTATCTGCTTTCTCTTTCCACGCCGAAAAGGAATAAAAAAAAGGACATAAAAATAATCGATTGCTGGCTTAAGATCTTGTTAAAATTCTACTGGGGATGTAAGCCATATTTTGTTCTAGAAGAAAACAGGGGAGAAGGGGGGGGGGGATAAGATGAATGCGAAGCAGAAGATAAAGAGAAATCCAAGTTCTACAAGTGTATATCAAATTTCATATTTTATAGAGGAGGGGATGCGAGGGTAGAGGGGGGAAAATGCCTGGGGAAGGGTGGGGGTGTTTCAACGAGTCTCGGGGAGTGTTATGTCTAAAGGGGTGGGGTTAGAAAAAAATAAAGGGGGTTTATAGGGGGTGAGGAGGGGAGGATTTAGAAATCTCGGTACGTCCGTTCGTCCCACCCCACACCCTGAGGTGGGATTCGCAGAGATTCTCGCATCTCTTGGAAAAGTCTTAGTATATATATATATATATATATATATATATATATAATACACCAAATGAGATTAAGTTGGTGATGGGGAAGCGAGAAAAGGTCGATGTTTTTGAAGTTTTTATAGCAAAACATTTTTTGATCAAAATAAATAAAATATTGCTACAGTACAAACCTAAAGTTTAATTTTCTTCCCATGGTGATATCAACAGTTGTTGAATATCTGTCTCAAGGGTGTCCTGGAATTTAATGACAACTTTTTCTCTTCATTTAAAAAGTTTCTCATCTAATGCCGCTATTCTCATGACAGATATTCAACAACTGTTGATATCGCCGTGGGAATAAAATTATACTCTATGTTTGTACTGGAGAAATATATTATTTATTTTGATCAAAAAAAAAAAAGCTTTGTTATAAAACTTCAGTAACACAGCCCTTTTCTCGCGTATCCTACATCCTCAACTTAAGGGTTTGTTTTGTTGCAAGGTCACCGAGTTTAACTCTGGGAGATGGAAAAATCACCGGTAAAAATATTATAATGTTCTCTTTTCTTACCACTTATATCTTAGTTGAGTAAGATATCAACCCGTTTCGGTGGTTGAAAGATCTAAAGCAGCACTTTTCAACCGGTAAGCCACGGCACATTGGTGTGCCACTGGAGTTTGGGGAAGGAAAAAAAAAAGTGACAGTATGATATGAGGAATAAAAATAATTCATCATTTTTAAATAAATGATCAGCATTATTTTTTTAAATAACACAATTATTAAAATTTTTAGCTAGTCAACTTTTAAACACAATCTTATTACTCTTCTTAAAAATAACTCATGGCGTGCCTTGACAATTTTAGTGCCTTGGTCAGTGTGCCATGTGTTGAAAAATGTTGAAAATCGCTGATCTAAGGCGTCACTCTCACAATAAACTGGAATGATGATGAGGAGATTAAGGTTCAAATCCCGGTTGGATGTACTGATGTCTTTTTCCCTAAATAGTTTTTAATCCTCCCTACATGTAAATGCGGGTACACTTACTCTAAATTTGACCCTATACATACCCGCTTCAGTAACCGCATGCCCTAAGGTGCTACCCTCACAATAGACTATACTGTTGATGACGGGGAGATCGTAGTTTGAACTCAGTCGGGTGTATTTATGGTGATACTTCCTGAATGGTTTCCCAGTCACTCTCTCCATGAAAATGTAGGTGTACCTCTTATAAATTCAGCCTTTCTCATCCATAACTCACACCGTAAACCTATAACCCGAACGGTTAGTAGAACGCAGTTCTAAGAAAAGAAATCCAAGATATCTTTCTTGTAGAAATATTAAATGGAAAAATTTTCCGTTGAATTATATTTTTTTCCAGAATTAATTTTCTGAATAACTAAAATGGAACGAGGTAACCAAAGTTTAATAGTTTACACTTCATTTAAATTCAACCTAGGGATTTAAACACCAGAAATATTATCATCAAGTATGTGAGAAAACTAAAAGGCTACAGATTATTTGCTTCATTTTTTTTTATCTAGAACTTCATTTCCGAAGAGAAACCCAACTTTGGGTAGTTAATTTGGGATGAATTTCAAAAGGATCGGCTTCGGTGGCCACATAGTGCAAGGCGTCACTCTCATGTACGACTAGACTGCCGATGACAGGGAGATTGAGGTTCGAAACCCAATCGGGTGTACTGAGGGTGGTTTTACAAAATTGTTCCCCCTTCTCCCTCCACACAAATGTGTGTACACTTATTCTAGATGCAACCTTTCTCACCCCTAACTCATTATTGTACTAAGTACATATGCGTATAACGTGAGCAGGTAGTATGACACGGTGATAAAAAATCAATAGTGTTCTATTATAATAATAGACAAAACATATAACAAAACAATTATACGGTTTTTTTACATCAAAATGAGAAAATATTTATGTAAAAAATATCCTCAATGTCCTCGAAAGGGATCCCCTAAGAATAGTTTTGAGGATACTTTACATATGCAGAAATTTACAAATCTTGATCATTTCTACACGGCTATTTGAGATACGAAATAACTTTGTAAAGTTGTAGAACTTTTAAAAATAAAATTATTCTACCCCGAAAAATATTTGTATAAAACCTTCTAGTCTTTTGAAATACAAGCAAATATAAATTTCTTTGGAATTGATTGTTAAGCTAGTGGATGGACAGAGTTTATTCTATTATCAATGTTTCTGTAACAGTGTATAGTATTTAATGTATACTCTTTGGAGTAGTGTCCATGCAACAATGTATATTATTTCATTTCACAAATCTTACTAGTTTTTAGTAAACGCCTCTTTATAAATATTAGATGCATTTTGTAGTATTTTTTAAACTTTAAAATGTGACTATATTTTTCTATATTATTAATAACTTTTTACCTCCATTATTGTTTCCAGCCTGTAGTCAATTTTTTATTTAAGCCATATATTTTTCACTACCGGCTGGCTAGGCCTTTCATAGCTTCTTATGCCTTATAATCTAACTTAAGACTAGGACAGGCACAACATCCAGTCCCCAACCGTTAATTCATCACTGTGAAATGGTAAACATATATTTCACCAAAGATAAATATTTCAGCCATTCCGGGAACCAAACTCGGAACCTTTAGCTCAGTAGACAGACATTCTACCGATTGATCTAAGGTGTTGGATTATTTCTATATAATTGATATCATTTCCAAAGATTTTACAATATCTATCAAAAGTGAGAACTATAGATAAATGACTTGACGTATGAATGTTAAATCAAAAAAATTACTATATTAATTTTAATATCAGTCAAAACAGTTTATTATCCTTCTGAATTTGATAACAGCAAAGGCTAAACCGGGGATGACGTAAGTTGATTATCCGTTAGAAGCTGCGATCGCCAAAGCCTTTAAGAAGGCCGCTGGAAGACATCTCTGTAAGGCGGGTAAGCGTCCTCAAGGGTACATCTCCATTTAGATGCCGTCGGCGTCCCATTCTAATCTTCTCTTGAGATTATACTAAGCCTTCATTATAGATAATCGTTTTGATGGTGGTTTCATGAAATCGGAACGCTTCTAAAACGAAATAAGACCCCCTTCTCCCCCTCTTCGCTCCAGATCCTCATGAATAAGTCAACGAGGCTTACTTTGGATAGGACGCGCGTATACTAGCCTGCTGCCATCTCACCTCAGGTTTGTAACTAATCGGACGAGTCCATCTTCATGATTAGGTCACTAATTCGGACAATTACTAATAGGAGAAGGATTTTTTGATTTAAGTCATAGATTATATTTATAAATAATTACGTGATTGTCTTGTCTGTACAGTAGATCGATGGTTTTATAATCCCAACCATCCTAAATGTCTACCAACCGAATAATCGCAAAAAAAAAAGACATAAGTATTATTTCTATTACTATTTTATTTTTTTACTATTATTATTAGCACCGCGTCTTACTACCCGTCCGTGTTATACGCACTTACGCTAATGTGTAATGGTAGGGTGATTGTGAGATGAAATGGAGGACCTACAGTTTAACGTGGAATCCGAACCACGGTGGAGGCCTGGCATTCCACACATTCGCAAGTTGTCATTAATACACGTCTTGTCAGAGGTGAAGGAACGGTTTGGTAATCGGATAAATCTGTGCCGGGACCGAGGATCGAACCCCGGACCACCCAGAACAGAAGTCAGAGCAAGACCTGTTCAGGTTATACACATATGTACTAAACTTAATTACATTAATGAGCTAAGGATGAAGAAAGGTTGGCTTTTAGAGGAGCCGTACCCGCATTTGCGTTGACATAAAGAGAGGAAAACAATTTAGGAAAAAACATCTTCAGTGCACCCGACCAGGTTTTGAACCTCGATCTTCCTCCCCGTCATCGACAATCCAGTTAGTTAACTTTTGTTTTTAACTACCACGCACACTAATTCACTAATGTGTCACTGATAAAGAAGTCTGAATTAATATTAATTGTATCGAGAGAGAGAGAGAGAGAGAGAGAGATGTAAAACTATTTAGGAAAACTTCACCCTAAGTGCATCCAACCAGGATTCTAATCCTGATCTTCCCGTCATCGGCAGTCTAGTCCAGTGACAGTGTGATGCCTTGAACTACTTGACCACTCCAGTAGTTACCTTACCAACCTACTTGATTAATCTGTCAGGTGATTGACTTGTAAGGTAACCAAAGCATTTGACAACAACAAAAAACTACTGCACAATTTATTTAGTGATGATGATAATAATAGTAATAATAATAATAATGGCGTGTCTGGGGTACATAATTCTTAACCCGGTTTGTGGAAAGTTTATCCAGTACTAATGTACCGTTGTCCAGGGGACGCCCGAATGTACTAATCGTACAGCCTTTCAGTTGAGACTCTTTACATGTCTCGATTAGATGAGGTGATGGTGAGTATGACGGTGATGGTGAGTATGAAGGTGAAGAAAGTGAGTACGAGGGTGTGGAACCAGTGGAAAGTCTTACACCTAACTAACCAAACCCTGATGACCGTTGGGGTAATTCCCTTTCGGGAAAAATACCTAAGGTACAAGCTGAGAATTTAGCCCAGGACCTTAGTACTCGTAGTTAGGTGCATATCACGGCACTGGTTTCCAGTAACATTGTCTAGTACAATAACCCTGCGTCCAAAATCGTCATCTTTCTCTCTCTGTAGTGTTTACCCGCCCACCTCTAATTGGACAACTTGACATGTCGTAGTTTGCAGGACACCCCCAGTGGTGGGTGGTTAGTGGCTGGTGGAGGGGGGGTTCTATCAAACAAAAGCCCTTGTGAAAGTGGAAGAAGATATATCCTAAAACTATCCTTTCGAAGCCCTGTCAGGAACAAATTTTTCACGAAAAAAAAAAAGTTCAACATGAACTACCTACCCAACTTTGACTACCTTCCCAATTATGAGGTTTCTTCGAAACACTTAAGAGCAGACATTCTTTATTGGCACACTAAAGAGAAAAGTTAGAGGTTCTGCTCTGAATTTGAAGTGTTTCTTTAAAACTCTTAACTCTTGAAGCGACTAAACTTACTGGAATCGAAGAAACAGAGTCTGGGCAAATACAATGGCGAGCTTGCGTATACGTCCTCCAAAAACAGTCGTTTATCTCTAGTGGACGTTTAATGAAGCTCTACATTGTTTTAATTTCGAACTTGTGTAGATAAATTACTCCAGAATGAGGTAATCAAACCCGGCACCTTCGGCCTAGCATGCGAATGCTCTCTACCAATTAACGACTCGTGTCTATCGAGGGTCATACATCACTATTTTAATAATTGTTCTACTTACTATCCGTCATAAGCTCTCGGAACCTCCACATCTTACTACCCATCACAAGATGTCTGAACCTCCACATCTTACTACCCATACAAGCTGTCTGAATCCCCACATCGGTCCGGAATTTGCCGAATATTTACTCCGTGGGAGGAAAGTGTAAAAAAAGCGTTAGGATTTGAGCTTCAACGTTCCCATTACCTGTAAACCACACAAGACGAGACTGAAACCTTTTTTTCGGAGTTTCGCTTGCCCGCCTTAGTGGCCGCATGCTCTAACGCGCTACTCTCTCAGTAGACTAGACTGCCGATGACGGGGGGAGATCAATGTTCGAATCTCGGTTGGATATACTGAGTGTGGATTTTTCCTAAATAGTTTTCCACTCTACCGCCAATTAAATGCGGGTACATTTCCTATAAATGTAGCCTTAGCTATCCCAAGCGCACTAGCGTAATTAGGACATAAGCGTAAGTTTCTAGCGTATAACCGAATGGGTAGTTAGTAATATTATTATTATTAGCACCGCGTCTTACTACCCGTTCGGGTTATACGCTCTTACACTAATGTGTAATGGAAGGGTGATTGTGAGATGAAATGGAAGACCTACAGTTTAACGTGGAATCCGAACCACGGTGGAGGCCTGGCATTCCCCACATTCACAAGATAACTTGTCAGAGGTGAAGGAAGGGTTTGGAAATCAGATAAATCTGTGCCGAGACCGAGGATTGAACCCCGGCCGCCAGCATAGAAGTCTGACACCTTACCCCTAGACCACCAGGTCACCTTAGTTAGTAATACGTGGTGCTAAAATACCCAATAGTATTTGTCAAAAGAAATGAGTGAAATATAAATAAATTATTATTTTTAAGCTGGCCTGGGGTTGAAATGGAGGCTGGTGGTTATTGAATCTCTAACTTTTCAGCGATGGAAAAATAGAAAAAAGAAAAATAGTTTTTTTTAAATGACTCTTATTTATCCTCACCTCACTGGTTCAACATTGTAACCCCAAACCAGTGATAAAAATAACCATCTTTAACTAATATGCAAATCACATTTCCAGTTAATGAGACCTTTAGTTTATTGTAATCCGTTAGATCGGAAATCTTCCGCTAGACTAGACTTTTATCTCACGCCTCCGATGTTCGTCTGTTTACGTTAGGTGAAATGGGTCGTAAAGCGCAACCTGGTGATTTTGAGGGTTAAGAAACCTTTTTAACAGTGGCGGTTCGTAGCTAAAATTAGTGGGGTTGCTGCTCCAGAAAATTTCTAACCTTTGTTTTAAAATTGTGTAAAAGAAAAAAAACATATATAAAAAGAAAATGTATTCAGGAACTTGGTAAAATCTTAACAAAAAAAAAACATTTTTTACTTACTTCATCTTAAATTGTTACAGTTCAAGCTTGATCTATTCATTTAAAAATGAAATCCATTATTCTTGTTTTAATTTGCGCAAAAAGTTCAATTATTTTCTCCTTGATCTCTGGATGACAACTGAGAAAATTTTTCTCCGTTGAAAGTAATGCAAGCGCAATTAGTATTTCTGTTAATTAAAAGAACCGAAAAGAAAATGAATCATCTAGAATAGCTGGAAGCAGAATAATAATATAATTCTACACTCTTCTAAATTTTATCACATTCAAGAATATGGTACACGTTTTTAAGCACAACACACGCTGAGTAAAAAAAAATTCCTTCCACCATCACGCCAGAGCCGGCACTGCGAGAGCAACAGTGCTTTCTCTACCTGGCAGTCCCACCTTCCTCCCCACCCCCTCCTATGTGCGCATGCGCACAACAGTCAAACACCACGTCGCTGGCACTGTGAAGCGCACAGTTCCATACAAAGATTTTTGTATCTTTTTCATAAATTGGGGGATGGCTACTGAAGTACTGACATAAAACTTAAGGAATATATATATGTATATATTGTCTTACAAAAATAAAGAAAGAATTAAAGAAAAAATTACTCATTATATTAAATGTTATCGATAATATCAAGTGGAAATAGGGGCTGCTGCAGTTCCACAGTAACTATGCACGAGTCGCCACAGCTTTTTAGGCATTTGAGAAATAAATGCAGATTAGCAAACTTAAGTATGATGTATCTTAAAAAGATGTCAAAATTGACACAATCTGTCGCGGCCACTGTTTTTGCAGTTTTCATGGCAAAGCATTCTTTGGCCAAAATGAATAAGATATTACTCCAGTATGAACATAGAGTTTAATTTTCTTCACCTGGTGTTATCAACAGTTGGTTGAATATCTGTTAAAGGTGTCCTAGAAGTTAATGACAAACTTTTTATCTTTATTTAAAAAGTTTGTTAAATAATAATACCATCCTCATGACATATTCAACAATTTGTTGATATCAAGATGGGAAGAAACTTAAGTTCGATGTTTGTACTGGAAAAATATTTGAGTTTTTTTTTTAATCTGCCATAAAATTTGCGGAAACACTGACTTTTTTCTTCTGCTTCCCATTCCATCCCACCTTAAACGTAACGGTACGGAAAAAACTATATGTAGAAAATATATTTTTACCGACAATCGGAAGGCCCGCATTGGTGGACGCGTGGAGAGAGTCGTCGGTCTCGTATTATCTGGTTTCCATTGGTCTACAATCGGTACAGTCAAAACAAACAAAAAATTCGTGAGTTTACCATTTCAAATTTATATTTGCAATAGATGCATTAATAAAATTAACAAGCAGAGATAGGTTTTTAAAAAAATATTAATTTTAAATGACGACATTGTGAATAACAAAATGAGATAAAATCCAAGTATCTGTGAGTAAAAAAACCAGTATTTATATATGAAAAATGCTTAGGCTCAAAAAATTATAAATTATTTTTATTCGACATATTATAAATATTTCATTATGTACAAATCACTTGCATATCTAGTTATAGTAAATTTCAGCCCCACAAAATAATTATTATTTTACCTTAACAATGGTACATAAATAGCATAAAATAGTAAATGATTTAAAATCATTGAATCTATATATATTATATATATATATATATATAACCTGTAAAATTGTTCAATTTTTTTTTCTAATTACCTTAAATACATATTGCAAAAAATGAAAAACTATCTAAAAATACTATGATCATTTTTTATCAAGATTTTAATCCAATTAATCTACTCTCTCACGTCTTTGAAATCCAACACGTCAAATTCAAATTAAATTCACGTTATCATTTCTCTCTCTTTTTTTTTTTTTTTTGCTGGTACGTAGGAATAAAAGGGGAGGTAGGGGTATAACTCCATACATAGACGCCTCACTGCAGGACTAGCGAGTGAGGAGAATTTAAACAAAACAAAATTCATTCGAATCTGGCACGGCGGCAAATTTAAATTGATCAGAAAAGTGAGAGTAAAAAATAGCACAAGTCTTCCTAGAAAAAAAAATCATTCAAACAAAAGATAACTGTTTTTATATGTTTTTAAATCGTTTGTTTCACGCGTTGGGGAAAAGAAAAAAAGTTACGAAAGCTTCTATTCAGTTAAGGGATATTAATGCTCTTGTCTACTTGTTTTATTATTTTTTATCACAACTCATGAAAATTATTTAAGTCCATCTCCAACCAGGTTCGTCTCAACAACATTAGTTTTCCATTATCATCATCATAACCACTTTAGGACGAATCCATTTAAAAAAATATATTATCAACTGAATTTCTATCTTTCTCTGCAGGTGACGTCATACCCTCCCCTCACTCATCACTATGCCTCCTTCTCTCCCCCACCATTCAACATATATACACAGGCGTGACGTCATAGCGACTATGTTGCGGTTATCTGTTGAGCAGTCTTTTGTCTCATGAATATTGATGAGAGAGTGTAAAGGAGGAGTTGGGGAGGATTGTGGACGATGATAAAGGTGTGAGGGGATGGGTGGAGAGATTTTATAGTGCAATGTGGTAGCAGATAAGAGTGTTGCTTCTTGCGCTTGCGTTTGAGACAAAACTTGGATCCACCAGGACACGCTAGACTCGCTACCTTCCCTACAACAAAGAGATTCCGTGGGGCTTTACAAAATATGTTGACATGAGAACTAAGAGTGGAGGAGGGTGGAGTGAAGAGGGGGGACAAGATGTGACTATAAAACACTGACCTAAAACGTGGTGTAATTTATGATAGAAGGGTGTGCACCTTTTTTTGGAACCTGAAAGGGCTTTTTATTAAAATATATAATAAAACAGCTCCACTCCACGAAAGAAGACATATTAAAAACCATCTTAATTAATTTTCTTCTTTTTAAATTAAACATTTCTGAATGGGTTCTTCTTAGATTTAAAATAAATAGATTTTTTTTAAGGTTTTTAAATTTATTATTGCCAAATATAATATGATATCACAATTTAGTATTCTTTTAAAATTGGACATATTTAAAAACATGTGTTTTTGAATTTATTTTTACATACACACACAAACTATCAATCCTTACTAATAAGTTATTCTCCTCTCTTTTATATAATTTTGACGAAATGAAACAAAATTACTGCTAAGCATTTATGATAATTATTGTGAATAATAAATTACTATGTATAAATTTATGATAACTATAGGTTTTGCAATTTTAAGTAATTTCTAAATATATAATTACCATAAATACATTTTTATTAATGTTGAGCATACAATTCAAACATTAATTCAGATATTTGGCTTTCAATAAAGATGTGTCTTTGTTCACCATTCATTAAAATCGGTAGTGTGATAAATAGAAGAAAAAAATTGACGAAAATAAAATGAATGACGGAAAACCTATACAATTTGTATATAACTTTATTTATTTAGAAAGTTTAATAAGAACATTTCTAAAGAAATCAAAAGTTTTGCTTCTCATTCCAAATTATTTCAGTTTAAATAGAATAAATTATACTCATAATTGCTAAACTTTTACCAAAAAATACTTTTCCCGCTAAATCATTGCTTGAATTTTTTTTATTAAGGCTATTCAGAGACGTAATTTAAAGTTTTAGCATCAAAGTTTCATTTTAAAAAATATAAAGTTAAAAAAAGGGGGTGGGGGAAGGGGGAGTCACCTTACACACCGGATAGCAACTTTTATATTTCCAACACTATAAGAAACCTAGTAATGTTTTTATAATACAACTAGATAGCTGTTGCCCGCGGCTTTGCTCGCGTGGAAGTTGATTATATACAAATACGAAAATATACATATGTATTTACAGATTAATTTAAAATATTACGTTACGTTGATGACCATAACTTGACCTCAGATCAAAAATAATGCAAGTCCGATACAAACTTTCACCCCCTTTTTCATCCCTTATTAAATAAAATTTCCAAAATTCCTGAAACACGTATTTATTTGTTTTACGTCAATAACCGAAATACAAAATTTTGTTTATGTAACTTTCAAAATGACGGACTTTCATACATATTATCATACATATTATCATCCCCTATTTTGACCCCTTTGGGGTGTAATTTTCTAAAATCCTTTCTTAGTGGGTGCCTACATAACAAAATGAATATAAAGTCCGAATTTCATGCTTGTAGCCTTGATAGTTTGCGCTCGGCGATGATGAATCAGTCAGTCAGTCAGTCAGTCAGGATATGTTATTTTATAACTATAGATAACTAGCAATCCTGCACGGCCGTTGCCCGTGACCCATCTAAAGATTCAAAATGAAACGTGTTGTCTCTCTCTCTCTCTCTCTCTTTTCTACTTGTCAATTTCGTACATTTTTTTTTTTTTTTTACGAGGAGGATGTGGCGTATTTTTAGCACGGCTATCTCTGAAACAGTAATTCTAAACCAGATTAACAATATTTTCTTCAAAAATTTGTTAAAAATATCCTAATTAAAAATTTAAAAATCTGGTTGGAAGGTGCATTCGGTTTCCCCCCCCCCCTTTCCCCTTCCGTCCAACTATGTTAAAAAATTTCAGATCTCTGCGTGCCGTAGACTTGGCTGAACATCGTACTTAAACAAACAAACACACAGACAAACACTTCATTTTATTATTACAGAGTTAAATATGACCGGACTCTTTTAGCCTTAACCTAAAGTGTATTGGAAAGCTCTCTTGATTGTCTAACAGATGTCAGCACTAACTCTAGTTGAGTAAAAACTCAAAATTCAATTATTTATCACAAATTATAAATGTTGACATTTCATAAGCCACTGAAATCAAAAGATTGGTTTTCGCAATGTCGTCTGTCTGTCCGACTGTCTATCTGTACCTCGGGCTAGAGCAGAAACTATTTTACCAATTGGGTTTAAAAAAAATTAGAAAATTGATAACTATATTGGACAATCTTTTTGTATTTTTTACAATTGCACGGGTGCCTGGTTTGTTTCATTTGGTCCCTTTACTAAGTCTCCCAGATGAGAATCCAGATTTTTGCCTTGAAGCGAAACCACCTATCACTCGATTGACTAACATTGACCTTTAGGGAGCATTGTTGTAATTATTTGGTAAGGTTATCAAGACCTAACATAATACTTTATGTTTAAAATCAACACTTTGCATATACACCAACTATACTTAATTTTCATATATAATAGAAAAAATAAACTTCATTTCCAATTTTGAAATAGGTGTTAGTTATGACATAAAATCAATAAATTCAACAATTAATTTTTTTAAATCGATGTTACTGTGAAATAAAAAAGATAAAATGTTTATTATTATTATTATTATTATTAGCACCGCGTCTTACTACCCATTCGGGTTATACGCACTTACGCTAATGTGTAATGGTAGGGTGATTGTGAGATGAAATGAAGGACCTACAGTTTAACGTGGAATCCGAACCACGGTGGTGGCCTGGCATTCCCCACATTCACAAGATGTCTTGTCAGAGGTGAAGGAAGGGTTTGGTAATCAGATAAATCTTTGCCGGGACCGAGGATTGAACCCCGGCCGTCAGCATAGAAGTCTGACACCTTACCCCTAGAAAATGTTTATTAATGTAACACTAACATTTCTGCTTCCAACATATTATTATTATCATTATTATTATTATTAGCATCGCTTCATACTAACCGTTCGGGTTGTACACACTTACGCTACTGTGTAATGGTAGGGTGATTGTGAGATGAAATGGAGGATCTACAGTTTAACGTGGGATCCGAACCACGGTGGAGGCCTGGCATTCCCCACATTCACAAGATGTCTTGTCAGAGGTGAAGGGAGGGTTTGGCACAATCAGATAAATTTGTGCCGGGACCGAGGATTGAACCCCAGACCCCAGCATTGAAGTCTGACACCTTACCCCTAGACCACTAGGTCATCTATTCTGTGGTGTTGATCTATCTTTAAAGATACATTCCCCCAAAAACTAAATTTATCTAGTAATTAATTTATTGAATAAATACAATTAAATGAATGAAATATATGTGGTACCATATGTCGACCAGAGACCTATAAAGGGTGATAAAACCGGGAGAAAATCTTTGCGATGCGCAGTACCGTTCATTTGTTTCATGTGTTCCATGTCTTGATACATGTTTGGGCTACACCATAAATATGGAAGGGATAAGTAGGGTATTATTGAGAGGAAAGGTACCCATTTTTGCAACGAGGAATAGTGAGAAATCAGTTTTCTATGGGGGAAAAAACACCTTCATTATATCCGACAAAGATTAGAACCCCGACCCTTCCACCACCAGAAATCTCTGATATTTAGAAAGTGATGCATTATATAATATTTAATCAGGGTGTATGAACGTTGTTTTATTTATTATATAATAATTTATTTAATTTCTACAAAAATACTTTCAAATCAGTTATCATTTTATTCTAATAAGCTCATAGACAACTCTTAAACAAACTGTTTTAAAATAATACTTTTTTTCTTTGCATACAAAGTTCCTGTTATTTAAAAAAATGTGTGTACGTTATCAAATAAATAATGATAGATGAAGAGTGTAATTTTTTTCATTGAACCTCTTTGGTGGCTTAATAGTATAAGGCGTCACTCTCCTAATGGATTTACATGGTGGGAATATCGGGGTTTCCAATCCCGGTTGGGTTTAATCATTAATATAGGTTTTTTCACTCTCTTTCCAAGCAAATGCAAGTGTATACCCCTTATAAATTAAAAAAAAATCTTTCTCGTCTCTAACGCATTAGTGTAATGAATATAAGGTTAGTGAGATATGGTCAGTACTATAAACAAAAATTCCAAATTGAAAAATACTATATTTGCACTGGGTCACTTTTTGTTTGCACCTGAGTGTACATCCTGACGTGACGTGCTCTACCTTCATCGCGTAGAATAGTAGCAATCGCGTAGCACACCGACGAAACAAAGGAGGCGTGTTTTATCAACCAACCACATATCACCTGTCACCTTGTTTACCTGTTTACTTAACTGACAGAGTGAAGTACACTCCGAGATAGAAGTAAACAAGCAACCAAACCATTTCTTAACTCCGCGTCTTACTACCCGTTCGGGCTATACGCGCTTACACTAATGTGTAATGGTAGGGTGATTGTGAGATGAAATGGAGGACCTACAGTTTAACGTGGGATCCGAACCACGGTGGATGCCTGGCATTCCCCACATTCACAAGATGTCTTGTCAGAGGGTGAAGGAAGGGTTTGGCAATCAGATAAATCTGTACCGGGACCGAGGATTGAACCCCGGACCCCCAGCACAGAAGTCCGACACCTTACCCCTAGACCACCAGGTCACCCGCTTATTTACTAATTAGGCTATTGGTTTTAGGGATTAGGAAGGTTATATTTATAAGAAGAGTACCCTATATTGCGTGGAGAGAGTGTGGAAAACATTTTTTTTAAACTCAGTAACCCGACCTAGATTCGAACCTCGATCTCCCCATCATAGGCAGTCTAGTCTACTGCGAGAGTAGCGCGTTAAACCACGCAGCCACTGAAAGCGGGTAAACCAGCCAATTAAATCCAAATAGGTATTAGTCAATATTTTTCTTAACATTTTTTTAAGCGCACTTTCTAAGACGACTGGTTATATCACCACACGACTTATAAACTAACTTAAATTCAAATCAGATACAGCAACAAGTCCTTAGTCCCCTTCTCCCTTCACCGGCCATCAATTTGTTATTGTGAAGTGAAAAAAATCACAATTTCACTCATGATACATATTTTGGCTATGTCGGAAATCAAACCCGGGACGCTGATCTCAGTAAATAGAAAAGATAAAGTAAGATTTAGATAGTAAAGAAACGTTTAGGTAGTGAAAACATATTTTTAGTTGTACATTGATAACATTTTACAAGATTATTAGTAGTATTTTATAGGTATTGATATTATCGATCAGAAATGACATTTGCAGATCCAATGACTTGACGTATGAATACACGAATGTAGCTGTTGATCCAGGCTCTTCCTATGCAAATTTGACTGTGCAATGATGTTGCCGAATTGTCTGCCACTTTTGTGTTAGACTGAGCTACGGGTAGTTCGTGGTTCGAATCCAGATCGGGTCTACTTATGATGAATTTTCCTTAAATGGTTTCTCACTCTCCTTCTACGCAAATGAGGGTATTTTACTTCTAAAATGCTTCCTTCCTCATCTCTACCCCATAAGAGTAGGTATCATATAAATTATTCGTATAACCTGAACAGGTTTATCATCATTGGAAAGCAAACCGTGTCGGTTTTGAAAAAATATGTATTTTAAGAAAATTTAATAAGCTTTAGTTTAAATTTAATATAATAATAATTTACGTAAACCATAAAATTTAGCTTACAGTCATTATTGTTCATTTATAGTCTCATATATATCATTTGAGGAACCATACATATTATAATAAAAAAAAAGTATAAATACGAAAAATAAAAGTTTCTGAAAGTTCGATGGCATTTTTTTTTTTTTTATAAATGTTACTTTTACAACACCGTAAAGAAAAATCGTAGCTATATCTCATATATGGGTCTCATCCAATGGTTGTAGAAAAATGATGTGCTTCTGCTCAAGATTTACAGTCTGACATGAATATGTCGAAGAGAATTTTTTTAATGTATTCGTATATATATATGTATATATATATATATGTATATATATATATATATATATATATATATATATATATGATTTTTTGTGGTTTTTTATCCTTCCATCACTAGCTCTTGACATCTCCCCCTTAAAGACTCCAACGGGTATACGCTTTTCTTCTCTTTTTTTTTTCCTTACCCTCCTCCTTTTGAGTACTATCCTACCCCCCGCTACCCCTCCCATTTCACCCCTAACCTTCCTCTCTGCATGCAAATAGGGTTAGAAAAGCGCACTGTAGGGTACTTTAAAAATGGCTGCTTGGATTCACGACTCGACGGGAACAAAAAAAAAAAAAAGACATTCTGAAAGTAGGTCACCCCTAACCTCATTAATGTATCCGTTTACAAGGTAGTAAAATAATTACGTCTCTGTAAGTAATCAGGTTGTTACTAAGCAATTTGTAAAGCTAGCGCTTGGGTTTAAAATTGTCTTTTTTAGAGTTGTGAGACAAAGTATACCTCGAGGGGTGGTTATGTCGAGTGTAATAGGAACACAGGAACTCGGTCGGTTGAGCGTCTATCTAAAGAACTACTCGCTTTGCTCGTTGTGGGCTCCGCCCCCAAACCCTCAATGGGTTTTCTTTTTAAGTGGATGTAAACTAATGTAATTCCAGAGCCGTTTTTTGATAGGAGTTACCGTTTAGCCACAAAAGACTTCCAAAGAAAAGTCCACACCGCCTTTAAAGTTGCTCCACCATTTTGAGTTTTTTTCAGGGGTTAAATATATTATATATATGTATTTTTTTTTAAATTTTTGTAATTTTCCCGTCGGTTACAGACTAGAAGCTATAAGTTTGCCAAATTTCAAGTTTCTAGCTCATCTGGAAGTGGGTAAACATTAATGTCAGTGAGTGAGTCAGCCATGTTGCTTTATAGTAGTATAATATGCTTAAAGAACTATGTGCTGAGACTATATAGGGTTCGTCCTGACTGACAAGCGCGTGATTAGCAGATAGCTCTCGATAGTTGTTGACGAGAAGGCAAAGGTTCGAATCTTGGCTCAGTGAACTGAGGGTGGTTTTTGACAAGTTTTTTTTTTTTTTTGCTGTGGTTTCACCATCCTCTTTCCACACGCTAATGGTGATTGTTATTTGTAAAGGTCAAACGTACCAATTTTACATATATCTCTCTCTATATATATATAGTTTATTGTCTTACCAATTAAACTGGGTGGTTAGTAACAAGTGTGCTAAACCTATCGATAAGTATAGAAAAAAGTCAAATATCATTTCAAAATGAAAAGTTTTCCTAGCACTCAATGGACCAACATACAATAATATTGTCAGCACCGGTAAATTAGACTGTACCGACTCGAGCGCGCGCGTTTGAAAATATATCCATTTATATCTTTCAAGCGCACTCGCTCGCTCCAGTCTGGCCACCTCTCATTACAACCAATGTGTTCTATTTTATCTTTTAGTCACTCGCTCGCTCCAGGCTGGCCACCTCTCATTACAACCAATGTGCTCTATTTTATCTTTTAGTCACTCGCTCGCTCCAGTCTGGCCGTACATTATAAAGCACATTCGAATAATTAACAGTTATTAATCTCAATGCGTCTAGGAATTGTTGTCATTCAAAGGCACCTTTTTATATCTGCCTTAAGGTGTGAATGTAGGTAAGTCTAGTTAAGGTCACTGTTTTCGCAGTTTTTATATCAAAACTTTTTTTTTGCCAAAATAAATCAAATATTTCTCCTGTAGAAACATATAGTTTAATTGTCTTCATATGTTGATATCAACAGTTGTTGAATATCTGTTCTAGAATTTAATGGACAGTTTTTTCTCTTCATTTAAAAAGTTTCTCATATAATACTGCTATGCTCATTACAGATATTCAACAACTGTTGATAAAACCACGTGAAGAAAATTAAACTCTTTTGTTCATTTGATTTATTTTTATAGCGTGGTGTAACAAGGCAAAACTTAGCTTTCTGTGTGAACCAACATATTAAAATACATGGTCCACTATTTTTCTAAAGATTTAGCAGAGCAAATCTTAGCTTAGCGTTATGTTTGTACCAGCATTTACATGGTTTATGGATGACCCCAAAGAATACCATCAATTTGTTTAGTTAAAAAAATGGTTTTAATGCAATTTGGTTTTTATGTTGGAAAATAATTTATGATAACTGTACACTAAATTACTTAAATTAAATCATATTTCCTTCTGGTTAATCCCCCCCACCCCCCCCCCCCCACCCCTAAATACCTCCTACCTTAAACAAACACACACACACAAAACTTCCCGTCTACTCTGCCAATGTTCAGCGTATCGCCTGCAGGTTATTGTATATTCAACCCGCACTGCGCCAGTGTCATTGTGGAAGCCTACCATCGCTGAGATGCTTTGCATTTAATGTGTCGCGCCCGTCCATAGAAGAAGCGTAATATCCAAAAACCGATGTCGATACGATACAAAATGGCAGGGCCTCGCCTGGTTGGCGCCTCAGGGGTGGGCAAAATCACTTGACACGGGGACGGGGTTCATTGCACAATCTTTGTAATTGACATGGGACATTCAAATGTGGACACATATTTGTCGAAAGGTTTCAGTCATTATTTTGATTGAATATTTTATGGCCTGTTGGTTACCACCTCAGGCTCACTTTTTTGTTCAGTTTTTATAGCAACGTATTTTTTTGGTCAAAATAAATCAAATATTTCTCCAGTAGAAATTTAGAGTTTAATTTTATTCACATGGTGATATCAACAGTTGTTGAATATCTGTCAAGAGTGTCCTGGAATTTAATGACAACATTTCTCTTTATTTAAAAAGTTTCTCATCTAATGCCGCTATTCTCTTTACATATTCAACAAATGTTGATATCACCGAGTGAAGAAAATTAAACTCAATGTTTTTATTGAAGCAATATTTGATTTATTTTGACCAAACAAATGTTTTGCTATAAAAACTTTAAAAAAACACTAGCCTTTTCTCACGTGCCTTACACTCCAACCTTAATAGGGCAGCCTAGTTAGCCGAGATCTCGCCAATTAGATACTGCCTTTAGGTTAAATAACGATAAAACTTTCAACAGTATACGAGTTTGTTGTTTACTGAAATGAACACAAAACTATTTTATAAGACCTCTACTTGCAAACAACGTTTAACATTTGAAATTGTCCTCTCTAAAAATTGCAAAATATATATAACTAGATAGCTGTTGCCCGCGGCTTTGCTCGCGTGAAAGTTGATTATATACAAATAAGAAAATATACATATGTGTTTACAGATTAATTTAAAATATTACGTTACGTTGATGACCATAACTTGACCTCAGATCAAAAATAATGCAAGTCCGATACAAACTTTCACCCCCTTTTTCATCCCTTATTAAATAAAATTTCCAAAATTCCTGAAACACGTATTTATTTGTTTTACGTCAATAACCGAAATACAAAATTTTGTTTATGTAACTTTCAAAATGACGGACTTTCATACATATTATATCATCCCCTATTTTGACCCCTTTGGGGTGTAATTTTCTAAAATCCTTTCTTAGTGGGTGCCTACATAACAAAATGAATATACAGTCCGAATGTCATGCTTGTAGCCTTGATAGTTTGCGCTCGGCGATGATGAATCAGTCAGTCAGTCAGTCAGTCAGGACATGTTATTTTATAAGTATAGATTATGGATGAATACTAAGAACTAAAATCCCTGGAAACAAAAGGTAACTTAATTGTGAATCGGATAATGTCAATTAATAAGGAAGCGGGTTACACCACAAACTGTATTGACATTTGAATTATCCTCTGAGCCATTGTTTTTTTATCTCCTAAAAATGGATGGCAGATATACTCAGGAACAAGGCCGTAACCAGATAATAATTTCAGGGGAGGGGGGGTAGGCGGGCACATCTCACAATTCACGGAGGATAGGTAATATCAATATATTTAAAGACCTCTAAAATCTCTCTAAAGTGTGTTTTTATGTTAATATAACTCCATAGCTGCCAGAGGCTAAGAAAAATCAATATATTTAAACCCCTCTAGAAACTCCCTAAAGTGTTTTTATATAGTTATTTAACCTCCTTAACTGCGAAGGCTAGGAAAAATGATCAATATTAAACATCTCTAGAAGCTCCCTGAAATGATTTTTATGGTAACACAGCCCCTTAATGTGTGCTTCTTGTCTACCTTAATTTTGATATGGTTTGAACCATAAATAATAACAATTTGGTTCATAACATTTTGGGGGCAGGGATTTTTGAACCCCCTAACTAAGGCCTTGCTCAGGAACATTATAAATCCACCCGGTTTTATAAGGTTTGCTCGACTATTATAATACCTTGAATTAGTTTTGCAAACAAAAAAAGTATACGTTTTTTTTTTGACACCTGTATTACTACCCATTCTGTCTAAACGCTTATATACTAAATTACGCTAATGGTCTTAGAGATTAGGAAGGTTATATTTAGAGTAAATGTTCCCGCATTTCGTGGAGGTTGAATATAAAATCATTTTGGAAAAAAAACTACCTTCAGGACACCCAACTGGAATTCAAACCTTAATCTCCCCGTCATTGGCAATTTATTCTACTGCTGAGTAGTGCCTTAGACCATGTGGCCACCAAAGTGGGTTATAAAGTGCTGTTTATGGCCAAATAAAAACATGCCTTAGATACCAATTACAAAACCGAATCGTTAAAGCCGTTTACGACCAAATTTAAAATTACAATTTTTCTTCAAGATAGCATATTAATATTATTTTTAAACTAAAATTAAAAAAAAACGTTTCACTTTTATAAACGGGTACAAACAGAGAGACAGATAGATTATAAAACTCTCCTTTTTTATCTTTCTCATTTCAAGAGAAAGTATTGTAACCATTGAAAAATCGAACTCAAGATTATGATGAATTTTTACGTTTTATATGACAGCGAACTCCAAAAAGTGGATTTTACCATTTTGTCCGTACCCGTGTCTGTCTGTCTTACTGTCCCTGGCCATGGATCGGATACGGTTGTATGGATTTTGATCAAACCTAATATTTAGATTTAGAGCTGTACCTTGGGACTTTTTTTATTTTGTTCTTAGCACTCAAATTAAGGATAATTTACTAATGAGTGATTTTTTTTTTAATTCTAAATTTCTCAGAAATGGCTCTAACAATTTTGTTTAAAATGAATCTCAAAATTATGTTCTACATGAGAAACGATAGTGTATAGTTAGTTTTTAGACCAAAATTCTTTGAAGAGTTGTTTACTGATGAAATATTTTTGAAAACTTGAAATATTTTGGAAATAGTTCTAACTATTTTGTTCCAAATGTATATCAATAGATTCTGTGATATGACAAATAGCAATGTATATCTAGTTTTTTGGGGTAAAACTCATTTATTAGTAATTTACTCATTAATTAAGGAATAGTTTAATCAATTTTTAAAAACTTGAAATATATTATAAATGTCCCCTACGATTTGATTCCAAATGGGTATATTGAGCGAGTTTGACATGACAAATAACACTGTGGACTGATTTTGATGGTAAACATTTGTTTAAGGGTGGTTTTCTGATGACTAATTTTTAATTTTTTTTAAACTATTTTATAAATGGCTCCAATGGTTTTGTTTAAAATGGATGTTTGTGAGTGGTTGGTCTCTCAAATAAACTTGTATATTTGGTTTTTGAGATATTAGTTTACTTTAGACTGGTTTCTGTAATTTTTTAATATTTTTGAAAATATCGATTTGGTTCAAAATATATATCGTAGGACTATTTTCTAAGATAGTTAATTTAATATCTTAATTTTTCTAACATATATTAATTTAAGGATAGTTAACATTTTCATATATTACCATAATATATGAAATTTTTCAAAATTTGCCTCAAAAAAGTTCAAAATGGGTATCTGGGAAGGATTTTCTATTATATAAATAATTTAAACCATTTTAAATATATCATTATAAAAAATAAAAATTGAGAATTTCTTTTAAAAAAATATTCAACTGCTCCCAATTTTTGCTGATGTCATGTTAAGAAAGCGAGACACGTTTTGTGGTTCGGGCATGATCACGTAGTTAATATCCTAGTTAATTGGCTAAGAAACGGTCTCTTAACGAAGGAAAGATGCAGCTGACCCCAGGGTCAATCTTAATGAGGCTACATCCGAGCCTGTTAATTGTAGCACGTTTGAGCGTTCAAGCGCGTTAAAAACTACTCTCGATAATCAAGTAAAAGGCAAGAGTACAGGTAATAACAAATTCGCCAAAGTCTTACTACCTGTTCAGGTTATACGCATGTTTGATAATTACTCTAATGGGGTAGGCAGTATTATAGCCATTTAGTAAAAAAAAAATCCTCCCAGTAGACTCGATCAGGATTCAACCTAGATCTCCCCGTAATCAGCAGGCTAGTTCAACACGTGAGTAGTGAGCTAGACCATGCGGCCACCGAAGTGGGTCTTAAAATTCTTAAATCAAGTCAAACTTTTCAGTAATAATAATAAAATAATATATTAATAATATATTATATTATTATTATTATTATTATTATTATTATTATTATTATTATTATTATATCATATGACGTCTTATACCATTCGGGTTATACGCACTTACGCTAATGTGTAATGGTAGGGTGATTGTGAAATGAAATGGAGGACCTACAGTTTAACGTGGAATCCGAACCACGGTGGAGGCCTGGCATTCCCCACATTCACAAGATGTCTTGTCAGAGGTGAAGGAAGGGTTTGGTAATCAGATAAATCTGTGCCGGGACCGAGGATTGAACCCCGCCCGCCAGCACAGAAGTCTGACACCTTACCCTTAGACCACCAGGTCACCTTTCAGAATTGAATATAGATTATTTTTGTTGCGATTTTTACGAATCTCTGTTTTCTAGACCCGCCTCGGTGGCGTAGTTAACTAATGCGCTAGTTTTATGTTGAGCTAGACTGCCTAATATGGGGAGAATGAGGCACTAATCTCGATCGGGTGAACTGGGGATGGTTTTTACTAAAGGGTTTTCTACTCTCCCTCCCACAAAATGCGGGTTCACTTCCTCTATGTTCAACCCTCCCAATTCCTAACCCGTTAGCGTAATTAGTACTTAAGCGTATAACCCGAAAAGTTAGTAAGACGCGGTGCTAAGTATAATTATTAATCTCTAGAATATCATAGTATTCGGCTAATCAAGGATTCAAGCTAAGTAATTAATACCTACTGAAATCCTAAAAGTGTAATTACTCCCTAAAGACACTAGTTTATCACGTCCGGGAGTCGAGCTGAGAGGTTTATATCGCGGCGCTTCGTAGACGTCTCTGGCGCCGGGGAGATATCGATTTCGTTACAGTATCCCAAAAATAGGGTGCAGAGGTAACCAAGGTCGTACACTCCCATCAGAAACGTTCAGTAACCTGACCCAGATACAATATGTGATTGTAGCCTGACGTACTGTACTTCTTCATGATAAAAAAAACATGCATGTCTCTCTCTATTACTGAGCTAAAGGTCTCCGGGTTCGATTCCTGGCATCGTCGAAAAATGTATCATTGATGAAATTAGGGTTTTTAATGTGGTAAATTAATAATAGTAATTGGCTTTAAGTTGGGGAAGTAAGGGATGTGAAAATAGGTGAGTGTTTTTTATTTTATTTTATTTATATATTTTTTTTCAGTCAAAATTGATCGAAAGGTTACAAGTGTAGGAGTGTAGAACGATTCTTTTTTAATCGAATGTCATTTAATAATGGGGTTATGGGGGGGGCCACAACACATTGTATTGAAATTTGTATCTTTCTCCTACCCTGTTTGTTTTCCTACTGACGGATAGCTCCACCCGGTAATTTTATAGACCAATTTAGTTTCTGACTTTTAAAAATATCTGATAGACTATTCGAGCACCTTAAAACCAAGATCATAAATTGTGGTCATAAGCTATTAAAATGGCCAACAAGAATAAAAACTCCTTGTCTAATTATTTTTTCCCCTCCACTGTTTAGTATTTTTTTAAATCCCTTTTCTCCGGAAAAACAAAACACGTTCCAACAGTAAATTTTTAGTAAACGTGTAAACATAAAAATTAAACAACACCAACTAATCCTATACTCTCAACAAAACCATGTATCACTTTGAACGTGCTTCAAAGATATGGAATATTACATTTTAAAAAAACAGGGTGTGGTCATTTTATTTTTTATGTCAAGGGTTTCTCGTTTAAGGGTTGTCTTTTGTTTTATCGTTGAGGGTCTTTACGTGACCCAAAGTGCTGACACACCCACTTGTGCATTCCGAAATCCCACACACATACACCCTCCTTTTTTTCATCACCAACCTCCCTCAAAAACCACCCTCTCCACCCACCACTGAAGACTTCAATGAACCCCCATGAACTTTGACCTTCAGTAGAATAAAGACGGAAGGTTGTAGTTAGCGATTATCTCGAAAGGTAAAGAATCGTCGTCTGTTTACATTTCGAGGTGGGTTTACATTTGTAGGATTTATGTTCGATAGTTTTTTTTTTTTTTTTTTAGATTCTTAGGTTATAATCCCGACATTTTGTCTTTTTTTTAACTTGCAATATAATTTTCATAAAAAGATCCTTTTAGAAAATACAAATACATTCCTAAGCGGCCAAAATTGATAGCAGCTGACGTTTTTATTATCATTACTATATAGTTATTGCTATCACCTATCAAATGTGACAGCTGCAAATCACATTACTTGACGTATGAATATATGAAAATTGTTGTATGATTTAAAACTGTTAAAAATGTTCCATACCAAACAAATCAGACTGTACATGAGGACTAAGGCGTCACTCTTGTGTTAGATTCCGGTTGGGCGCTTTTTAAAATGGTTTTACAATATCACTTCACGCAAATACGGGTACACTTATTCTAAATTCAACCTTCCGCATCCCTAACTAATTATAGTATTTAACACATAAGCGTATAACCTGATCAGGTAGTAAGACACGGTGATAAAACAAATATCGATGGCGATAAATAAGTAAAATATTTAATTAACGAATCAGTTTTATATTTTTGTAAATCTATTTCGTGTCGCCATTAAGAATAGGCAAACTTGAGACCTACATCACTACACGATTAAATGAGAGACTTAGATAAGAGCTTCATATTAGCAACACCTTTTACCGCTGTCGCTGAAGATGTCCGTGGTTCGAATCTTATCCGGGTGATTTATGGAGGCAGTTTTTTACCTGGAATTTTCATTAATTAAATCGTTTATCATCTTTGTATTAAACTTTAAAAATAAGTTAAATTGGTAAATTTAATCGAAATAAAAAGTAATAAATGGGGTTAATTTGAAATGTAGTAGAGGGGGAGAGGGGTCATCTCAAATAAATGATCTGAAATCAAGCCCCGTCCTCTTTAGGGGAGGTTTCCCCATATGCTAGCAGCTCTGCAAAAAAAAAAAAAAAAAATGATCTGCTCTTTCACAGCATCACATTTAACTTAGAATTTCATTCCGAACTTATTAGTGTCCACTTTAAGGGATTCCGTCAGAGCTCGCAATAAAACGTAGGAAGCATCCCCCTCTATCACCCTCTACCCCACCCCATTTTCCCCTCCAAACAATCCTAACCTTACAAAAAACCTTCTCACACAAAATAAGTTGAATCCAAACCTTTTTTTTCGTGTCGTTCCCTTCCCTAGGATTCTTTCCTCCTCCTCCTCCTCTTTCCTCCTTCCTCCACTCGTCGAAACCAGCAGTGACTGACGTAAACGAAGCAAATATTGATTTGTGCGGTTACGGGGGGGGGGAGGTGGAGGGGGTGGCATTAGAGAGAATATAGAAGGAGACACCAAGCCTCATCCCCACCTGCTTTTCACCCTACTTTGTTTGCAGCTTCTATCTGTCCCGACTATACAGTCTGGGTTGTGTACTCACAGGATTATTTATTTCAAGAATAAGGAGGTACACTAAAAAAAAATATTTGAGGAAAAAAGAATGAGAGATTTAAAGAGGCAGAACAAGCTAAGATGAATGTGATGTAAAGGAAAAGATTAATCCGATGATTTTATTGACTTTTAAATTTGTCCCCCTTATTTTTATTTTACCTTCCTTTTTTATTATCCTGCCTCGGTGGAGTAGTTAACTAACGCGCTAGTCGTGTTGAGCTCGACTGCTGAGGACGGGGAGATCGAGGTTCGAATCTCGGTCGGGTGAACTGGGGTGTGGTTTTTCCTAAATGGTTTTCCACTCTCCCTCCACGCAAATACGGGTCACTTCCTCTAATTAAACCTTCCCGATTCCTAACCCATTAGCGTAATTAGTACTTAAAGCGTATAACCCGAACGGGTAGTAAGACGTGGTGCTAAATATTATTATTCTTTTTTATTTTTTAAATCAAAACAGGATTTTATGTGTATGTGTGTTATACCTTGTTGTCATTAGAACGATTGTTTTGTTAATTGTCTTAGAAAACAATATTGAAAGTTAATTATTTTGTGTAAAATAGTAGTTAGACTAAAAGTATAATTTTTTTCCGTACTTACGCTAATGTGTAATGGTAGGGTGATTGTGAGATAAAATGGATTACTTACAGTTTAACGTGGAATCCGAACCACGGTGGAGGCCTTGCATTCCCCACATTCACAAGATGTCTTGTCAGAGGTGAAGGAAGGGTTTGGTAATCAGATAAATCTGTGCCGGGACCGAGGATTGAACCCCGCCGCCAGCATAGAAGTCTGACACCTAACCCCTAGACCACCAGGTCACCAAGATCACGTGTAAAAATTAATGGTACAATCGCACAAACTTTCTCATGTTGAGTCTTATAGTTTGGAAGAAAATTTTCAAATGTAGGTTTTCAGTAAACTACCCTTTTCCTCTTAGAAAACAAACACATCACCTTGTTAATCACAGTAGACATTGTTTATATTTAAATTTTAAACCAAATTGCTTGATTAAATTTAAACTAATTTCAAATTTTCGAAAATTATTTATTTGTAAATTACCCTATAATTATTTTTAATTTAAAAAAATTAAAAGGTATTCTTATTTATCTTTTAAAACTATTTTCAGATATTCATTTTCTTTAAAGGCAATTTAAAATAAAATTTAAGATGTGTTGTAAGTAAACTACACCTAAATTAATTTATTTTAGATAAATAAAACATACATTATTGTTAGTCATGTAAAATAGTCCTCCGAAACTAATTTCTAATAAAATGAGGAGAGAACAGTTAAATACCTTTTTGGGTTCAGACACTCATGAAACAAGAAAATTCATCAAGATTTCGAGTTCCAAAATTTTCACGATTTCGATCATTTCTTTCGATACGAGAAAGTAAAAACTTTTTTCTTTTTTTTTTACACTCAAAGTAAGACCACCAACCTATATTTTTATTTTTATTTTTATTTTGAAGAACTCGTAGAGATACCCTTCTATAGACTCCACACCAATTTCACCCTTTAGCGCGAAGAGTCCTATCAATCACCCAAAAGAGACACACAAAAAAAGACCCAGCCCTATTGAGAACTGTCTAAACTAAGGGGTTGAAGGGGAAGGGGTGAAACTAGGGTGAGAGATCTATAAATACTGACGTAGACAAACTCCCGAGTCATTTGTCTTATGACCTTCAAAATTTCTAAACGGCTTGGAAACATAGTAATATTTCTAGAGAAAACTTATTGTTATAAATTAAACAATTTTTTTTTACTATTCTTGACACCCGCATCAATAAATGTCATTTAGTCTAGTTTCACGTTGATGGCAAGGTCTGGTTTAGAGTCCCTGTCCGGTTTATTGAGTGTAGTTCGGATTGAATGCGTAATTCTTCCGTGTGTTACTCGCAACACCACAAAAATTCACTCACCCCAAATTTGACTCAAACTCATCCTCTTCCTGATGATCAACATAACCAGCACAACCCCCGCCAAACAAAGCAACACCACCTCAACTTCTTACCCGCCTCGGTGGAGTAGTTGGCTAACGCGCTAGTTTCGTGTTGAGCTAGACTGCAGAGAGACGGGGGAGATCGAGGTTCAAATCTCGCTCGGGTGAACTGGTGGTGCGGTGTTTCCTAAACGGGTTTTCCACTCTCCCTCCACGGGAATGTGGGTTCACTTCCTACAAATTCAACCTTTCCAATTCCTAACCTACTAGTGTAATTTGTACATATGTGTATAACCCGAACGGGTAAAAAAAAAACTCAACTTCGTTGTCATATTATATATTATTATTATTATTATTATTATTATTTATTATTAGCACCGCGTATTACTAACCGTTCGGGTTATTGTCTTAGTTTACCATTGACAGTGATATCAGGGCTACATTCCCAATCGGGTGTATTGAGAATGTATTATCCTAAATGTTTTCAAATTCTACAAGCAAATTCTGGTACATTTCCTCTATGTTATATTTGCCCCCCTTCTCCCCCCCCCCCCCCCCTAATTATGTGATTTAAATCCGTACATCCAAGTCGTATCGTAAGAATTAATTATTATTATATTATTATTGAAACCGTAAGCCCTCCAGATAACTTTATACCATTTATATTTTAATTTCCCGTGACCCAAATCTTGCCGGCCAATCACAGCCGCTCGATGCTGGTATTATATTTCTCCAACTCGCCTCTCATTTGTTTAATAGAAAGCGCCATTGTCCCGCTCTTTTGTTTTGACTGTCGGGGAAATGTAGAGGGAGGGTGTGAGGGTGGTAGGGATGAGTGAGGGGGAGGGGTAAAACCGTGATAATGAGAATTGCGTGTGGAGGTTCTTTTGTTGAGCTTCACTTGTTTGGTGGTCCGAATTTCGGCCCCACTGGTTCTGCAAAATTGCGTTATTTGTATCATATATCACTTTTGTGCTCCCCCCCCCCTCACCCCCTTTCTTTTAATGTCAATAAAAAAATTACCGTTTCGATTTATTATTATTATTATTATTTATTATTATGTGGTATAAGGTGTTTTGGTATTTCTATAAACGAGTAGTCCTGTGAGATTGCACTTACCACGTTTGCATTATTTCGAGTAAATTAGTTTTGTGTGTTTCTTTTTTAAATTAAAAATTCATAGTTATAAAAAAAAATGGGTGGGCTTTTCACAATATTATCGCATCATTACATAAATATGTTTTCACCGGTTTTATTTGAAATTTTAGTGCTTTGTCAGAAAAAAAATCAACAAAAAACGCTAAAGTGGTTTATAAAACTATTAAAATAAAATAATGTGGAAGGTTTTAAAAATATATTTATATATAATTATTGAATTTTAATTTTCAGAAATCACACCAAATTTTCCTTCATAAAATAAATATAATGTTAACGTTAGTACTAAAATTAAAAGCCTTAGTGATAGATTAAAATTTGGGACCCTGGTTAAGTGTGTCCTATTTTGGGAAAAAAACCACCAACAGGCAGTCAAAATTGGAGGCTTTTCAAGACATCAAATCTTATATATATAATTGTTAATTCGATACATCAGATTAATATACTTAATCACATGCCTTTATGTATAATAACCAACAGTTCTGGTGAATGGTATATATTTCTCATGTTGTAATAAAATTATTCACCAGCACCCTCTGGTTAATGGAATAAGTATCATTTTTGTACAAGTTTGAACCTGTCTGAATCAAACATGGCGTCTGTTGTGCCTATCAATTGAGGTCCATATTTAGTTGTCATTATCATCGCGTCTTACTACCCGTTCGTGTTATATATAAGCACTTACGCTAATGTGTAATGGTAGGGTGATTGTGAGTTGAAATGAAGGACCTACAGTTTAACGTGGGATCCGAACCACGGTGGAGGTCTGGCATTCCACACATTCACAAGTTGTGATTAATACACGTCTTGTCAGAGGTGAAGGAAGGGTTTGGAAGTCAGATAAATCAATGCGTGGACTGTGGATTGAACCCCGGATCTTCAGTACATAAGTCCAACACCTTACCCCTGGCGCTAGTACTTGGTCTAGTACTTTCCTATATGGTTCATATCAGGCTTGTAGCTACCTTGCAAGTTGGTGGTACAAGTAACTAACCCACATACTATACCAATGTGAAAGCGGTTTTAGAACACTCTACCTAGACTCGAACCTCGCTCTCCTCGTCATCGGCAGTCTAGTCTACCGAGAGAGTAGCGCGTTAGACCATGTGACCACCAAAGCGGGTTTCTACCTATATTAATAAAATAAAAGAGGTGATTTGTCTGTCATGAGCATTATTACATGATATTTACCGGATGGTGAGGGCGGACATTTAAAAATTAGTATCCCCTTACACGAACGTGACACCTAAAAGCAGGAATTTAAAAAAAAATTACTAGATTTTCTTAAAATTAATTAAAAACCGGGTCGTAATCAAAAAGATCACGGGTAACGTAGGCACTTACTTTAAAGCTACGTTCCACGTACAGTCACTAAACAAAAAAAATTGACTTTCTGGCACCGCCGGGTACTTTAATTAGTCTTATAGAATATCGTGAACCCTCAAAATTCAAAGAATTGTTGTATTATAAGGACCCATCCTTACTCTCTCTCTCGCTCTCTCTCTCCCTTTATGTATACACATACACATACACAAACACAAACGCAAACAATATTCATGTATGTGTCTGTATTTTGATCTGTAAATAAAAAAAAAATTATTTGAACCTTGTCTTTTTTTTCCAGGTTGCGAAGACAGTGAGAAAACAATATCGTGGACAAAAAAAAAAGTTTTGTCTTGAAGCTCCTTTGAAAACTAATAATGTACTACATCGGATGAAACTGTAATTAGATAATAACTCAACAAGCCTTTTAGTAGAAGCGAGAGACGAACCGGGGGAGAAAAGTCTAAGAAAACAAATTAAATACAAGGGAGAGAAGAAAAAAAAAACCTTTGGAGACAAGAAACAATTAAACTTCCTTTTATTACTTCTTTTAAACCTTTCTAAGTCGATAAAAATAAAAGAACAAAGGTAAACATAGAAAATATATATATAAATGAAAAAATAAAGAAAAATCCCCCTTTTGCCCCCCCACAAAAAACAACAAGTGAGCGCTGAGGAGAAAAATGAAGATGGTTTTGACGTGTTTTAAAGAGTGAAAACCGTTGCCATGGCGACGTTTAGCGGAGGAGGACCAGCGCGTCAGAGGTCTTTGAAGGACCGTCTTAGAGAGGGAATCACCGGCAGCTTTTCTTGGCAGTAAGTACCCCTCTGCTTTCCTTAACCTTCTGTCTGAGCAACGCCACTGTGTTTGTAGAACTTTTACACTAGGAGCAACGTAGCATGAGCTCCTGTGATGTCATTTCCTGAAGTGACGTCACCAAGAGGAAAAAATGACTGGCATTTTTGGTCGAATTTATGCGTATACCTTGAGCAATCAATCGCGTATTAATATAGTTTGTTTTTAAATTTAGTCCATGACGGAAAATAGAATTATTGGTTCAGTCCAATTTTAATAGGAAGAGCCTTAAAGAAAACACAAAGTATTTTTCCTTCTAGTAGTGATAACATTTTATTAAACAGGGCGTTCCCGGGTTAAACGACTAAACTTTGGGAAGTGTTAGTGGATCAAAAAAATTAACTCAAAATGTATTTTGAAGATTTCTCATTTTTGCTTTCTTTTCCAGTAGACAGCAAATAAATAAATAAAAACACGTTTTTCTACAGAGTTCCTCGGTAATGGCTTAATTTTAATTTTCCTGTAAAATAGTTCGGTCGTGCTAGACCTGTGGCCTCTTTGTTCACCTGATTTAACACCATTATATGTTGTTTTTTTATAGAGAGGTGTCAAGCAAAAATTTTGTGAAATGTTTGTTAATGACCTGCGATGCTTGTCTCCAGGCTGTAGGTCATCAATTTTAACAAACTGAATAAAATATTTTATTTAATACCTACCTATTTTGTTTGTATTTAGTATTTTGTAATTTGAGTGTAAAGAAAGCGACAATTAGCAAATCTCTCAAATATATTTTGAGTTATTTTTATGATTCACTACCCCTTCCCAAAGTTTAGCCATTCAACCCGGGAACACCCTGTATATAATTAGTGTTATTTTATGGTTATTTATAATATGGATCTAAAATGACAGATCCATGAAAATTGGACTGTATTGATAATCTATTATTGAATTATTTTTAAACTTTAAAATATTACCTATTCACACCATGTAAACTAAAGAATGGAACTTTTTTTTTTAAATCGCATTCATTATACTGAAGCGAAGAAAACGATCAACGATTATTGTGAAATTATTTGGGAATAACTCGCTAAATTGAAATCTCGTGTGTCTTTCGTTAATTGTTTTGATTTGTTTCAAGAAAATAATCCAATAAATTTGAAAACATTCAACTTAATATTAATCTTAAGGTGGGGTTGCGGGGGGACACAAGAAAAGGGCAATATTTTTGCAATTTTTATGTCAAGATAAATCAAATATCGCTCCAGTAGAATTATAGAGTAGAATTTTTTTCACATGGTGATATCAACAGTTGTTGAATATATGTCGAGGGTGTCCTGGAATTTAATGACAACTTTTTCTCTTCATTTAAAAAGTTTATCATCTAATGCAGCTATGCTCATAACAGATATTCAACAACTGTTGATATCACTATCTGAAAAAAATTAAACTTTTTGTTTCTTCTGGAGCAATACTTGATTTATTTTGGCCCAAAAAAAAAGTTTTGCTGTAAAAACTCCAAAAATACTGACCTTTTATCGCGTTTCCCACATCCTCACAGGATATTTTTGTCCAATAGAAAATAAAATGTGTCGGGTAATCTGCTGTAGCTTATGTTGCAAAGCACTATGGATCAAAATAATTTTTGCTAACATGTTAATTGCTGCGTCACTCTTTATTTTCGGTGAACTAGTGAATCAAATTTTAAGGGAGCTGTCCAAGTAGCCAAAATATCGCCAATAAGTTGTTGCGCTTAGGTTAAATATTGAAGAAAAAAAAAACTTTTAACAGTACACAAGTTTGATGTTTTACTGTAAAATAACACACAACTTTTTTATGATCCTGGTCTAGTGGTCGGAGTTTCTGGCTACAGATCCAGAGGACCATGGTTCGATCCCCGGTACTTTCCAGATTTCTGTTTGAAGCTGTGGGTCTGGAACACTATCAAATTCAGCTTCGTAACAACTAATGAGGACACACTTGAATAAAGAAGTAGCGGTTTTGGTCTAGAAAATTGAGACTAGTCGCCGTAGGACTGGTGACCACATGACAGACACCCTTTATCCGCAAATGTTGACACCATCTTGACCAACAGACGGTGACTGCTTGGTTAGTATGATTTGTTTGCGGAATTATGATATGGAGATTTTGTTACACGTAAGAAGTTGAAATTTTCCACTCGGTGAAGTCCAAAAATTCACATATTGCGTTTGATCTTTTAAGACCAAAGTACCCGGGAAACGAAACTTAATTGCTATAGGAGCGTTAAACCGATCTTTGTGAAAGTAATGATGTAATATAATACAGGGGCGTCACAACATAAACTGTATTTCTAGTTGTATTTTTCTCGTCCCCTGTTTGTTCTCCTAATGACAGACAGTTACACCCAGTAACTTTGTAAACCCACTTGGATTCTCTGCTTGAGTATTCTAGAACCTTTAAAGGTAAGCGCCCACTGGGTCGGTACCGCACGGACGGAACCGAAAATATAACTAATTTGTAGCATTATTTGATACCAAGATGGCGCCCACTGCGTCGGTACCACCGGCAACGGACTTTCCGCCGTCCCGCCATTCGACAGAAAGTCCGAACTAGGGAATTAAAAATCAAGTGCGGTCCGGAATTTTTGGCGTCATCTTCAACCAGATCAGGAAATAACGTGTGGTATTGGTCAATCACGTCTTTTCCTGTTGATGTTGTGAACCCAGTTCAATAGTTGTTTCTTACATTTTCTTCTCTCCTCTTCAATTAAAAGGCAACAAATAGCTACAAATTCTTCTTTGCTTTCCATTTTTAAATAATACGGTGAAATATCGCTCACAAAAGCACAATTATAAACAACAACAGAAATTACTTCCTTGAGGCACAGATTTATCTGATTGCCAAACCCTTCCTTCACCTCTGACAAGACGTGTATTAATCACAACTTGTGAATGTGGGGAATGCCAGGCCTCCACCGTGGTTTGGATCCCACGTTAAACTGTAGGTCCTCCATTTCAACTCACAATCACCCTACCATTACACATTAACGTAAGTGCGTGTAACCCGAACGGATAGTAAGACGCGGGGCTAATAATATGAATACTTCCTTGATCACACAAACGAGAAGCCCATCTTCTGGCTCGAGAACAGTTGGGCGAACCGATTCTCCGACCGTGGGCGCTTACCTTTAGAAGGGCACCCTGAGCTCTCGTTACAAGAAAGCGGTTGAATCTCTCGATCTTACTAAACGCAGACCACCTTTTACGTGGAGGATTAACAGCAATCGTATTACTCTTCTTATCTCGCAAGTTTGCGTGTCTCCGAAACTTTGGACCCAAGTACCCTTTTTCGGGTTCATGGCGTCTACAAACCTACCCCTTCTTTTCCTTCATAAAAAAAAATGCGCGTCCGGGATACATAAATCGTATCCCAGTTTGTGGAAAGGTTAGCCAGTACTAACGTACTGTTTGTTGTCCTGTAGACGACCGAATGTACTGATAGTAGTACATCCTTTCCGTGGAGGATCTTTCATGTCCAGATGAGATGGAGGGGATAGTGAGTATGAGGGATGGGTAGTGAGTTATGAGGGTGATAGTGAATGTGAGGTCTTATAATATACACCTGAACCTTTTGATTCATATCAATACCTATAGAATAATATTTGATATTTTAATAAAATGTTAATGTTTGGCCACAATATATATATATATATATATATATATATATATATATATATATATATTAATTTTCTATTATATATATATATATATATCTTCCTATTAAATTGAACTGTAAAAACTCCAGTTGCCTTTTTTTTAAACCAAGATAGTGGATTTGGGCAGTGTTCCAAGGGGGAGTAGGTGTCAACAGTGTCTATAACCATTTCTCTATGATTACAATTTTCCAACGGTCTTCCAAGACTAAAATGAAAATTACATTCGTCAGTAAAAATAAAAGTTTTAGGGATGAAAATGTCATCATCTTATGGAGTGAACTAAGTTTTATTTTTAAATTTGCCTCGAGTATTGTTTTTATTGTATAAACATTTGATGTTAATAGCTAGGACGTTATGAAATATATTCAGTCTATAAAAGGCCGTGTTTTTTTTATGTTTTTTGTCTCTTTGTTCAGAAGCATAAGCTTGAAAAGTAATTTGTATCTTCTTTCGCCTCATTTATATCTATTCATTTATTTAACTTAATATTTAAATAAAAACTTTATCATCTCTTTTATCTTAAAATAGGGACTTTTTTAATGTAAGATTTGTGAAACGAAATAATAACATTGTTGGAAAACACAAAACAAAAGAGCATTAATGAAATAATATACACTGTTACAGAAACATTGAGAAAAACTCTATATCTTTATGTCCACCAAAGATCCATTACACATTCAATTCCATGATATTTAAATTGGTAATATATATATATATATATTTCCCTATATATAAATATAAGGAAATAATAACATATTTAAATTGCTCTTTCTATATATATAAAGAGCCATTTAAATATGTTATTATATCGCTATATATATATATATATTTGTAATGTAACTGACTTGCCCTGAAAAGTATGTAAAAGCATTGACAATAATATCGTCCTAATTTTATAAACGTATTTAATTTTATTTAAATTATATAGTATATTAATTGGCGCTTAAAGCACTTCTTCTTCTAAGAAGGCAAAAGCCACTGATCAGTGACGTCACGCACGTGACATTAGTCAACTCAAGTCAGTTAACAATATAAGATTTTTAAATAATAACTTCCTCTTCTGGAAAGTTCGAATAGAGATTTTAAAAAGTAACTTGAGTCAGTTTCCGGCTCTAGAACCTCCCAGTAAAACCGAGATGTTTTTGTCTTGTATTCTAATTTTTTATAACACAACCTTCTCGAAGCTTCCATGAGCAATGGATATATACGAAGGATGGTGCAATGTAAGGACAGTACTGCTCACTACTCACTAGTCACTTGGAGTCCAGTCCTTGAACTACTCGGACTGCAACTTCTGTCCGCGCTCGTACTATAGGCCGCGTATATATTTCGACGACATGATCTATTTTCTCCTGAAATAAACTGAGATTTATAAATAAAAAACATGTCAACATAAAAAGTGTGTATTAATTATACAAGATTTAAATCACCAATAATTCTTCAATTGGCGCCCATCACGCGGGACGAATATTTCAATAGCACTTCAAATGAGAGAACAACGTAGGGACCCGTAACAAAACGCTTCAATTTGGCACAACGTTGCGTAATCAATAACGCTATATATATATTGTGTGTGTGTGTGTGTGTGTTTGCTTTTATTTCAGTAAATATTGGTTTTATTAACTTAGATATTAAATAAAACATTTTTATTTTTATTTTTTATAGAATTTACAGTGGTAGATTAATTCATATCTCAAATAGTTGCGGAGATGTGATTAAAATGGGAAATTTCCTCGTCTCTAAAGTACACTTAAAGTAATTTTCATGGTAAAACTAACGTAGTCATTTTGTTTTTTAATGTTATACAATCAATTTTCTTTCTTTTATTCCTTTAGTGAACTACCCTTAATTTTCGGTTTAGATATCTAAATCCAAAAACCCTTCGGGGGGGACATTATGAAAACTCTAGATATCAAGTTTTAGCCTGATTGGTAAAAAAGTACGCCACCTATTCCTATCTTGAGTTAGTTTTATCCAGTCCGCCTCATTACAACCTATCTCTTTCGGGTTTCCCATTCTAATGTTATACTCGATCTACGTTTAGGTGTTCCAACTGGTCTTTGGTTCGAAAGTTCTAAGGTCGCTCCCGCAATAGACTGTGACTGCCAATGATGTAGAGATCTAGGTTCGAATCCGGTAGGGTTACTGAGGGTGTTTTTTTAATTGAATTGTTTCCCGCTCAAACCACCACTCAAATGCGGATATATTTCCTCTAAGACGCAGCGAGAAAAGTGTTACTTTTATTATTATTATTATTATTATTATTAATTATTCAATCAGTAATGATAGTATCGATCAAGAGTGTAAGTTGCTGTAATATTGAGTTGACGTATAAATAATATTTTAAGGTAGCTTTTGTAATTTTTGTAACTGTCAGATATCTTAACTTCCCACAGTGATTTTATTACATCTCCGGGCGGAATATTTTCTTTTCAAAAGTTGAGGCTTCCTTCTGAGAACTTTCTTATGTGTGTTTTTTTCAAGATCTCGAATCCTAATAAACACCTGGCGCCTCGTAGGCTGGACGGCCATATCTACAAATTTCACAAACTTACGGGAGAAATATCCCCCATTCACCCCTTACCCACACCATCCTCTAAGGAACCCTCGATAATTTATAGCGTAACTCGAGGAAAAAATAATATAAAAAAACCTGGAAGATTTTTACGATGCCAAGTCTCGCTGGAAGTGAAATAAGAAACGGTAGGATGAAAATTCAAAAATTCGACAATCCAAAAAAAAAAAAATTACTTTCAGCACAAAGTTTTCACGCTGGATTAATTTTAGTTGGAATGAAAGTGATTGCGAGTTAGGGGTGGTATTTTTGTATTTTTTTAGGCCTATGGCAAAACATTTTTGTGATTAAATTTCAGGACATCCTTGACATTATATTTTACAACTAATGATATCCCCATGTGAAGAAAATTAAGCTCTTCAACTGGAGAGTTATTTTATATATACTTCCACCCCACACCCCATTCCCCAAAAATTGCTTGTTTTTAAAGCTGCAATAACACTGCCCTTAACTTGGGTTTTATAAACTACTAATACATTTTAAATTTACACTACTATCAATAAAAATCTTTTATTTGAAATATATATTTTTTACAAACTCAATATTTCTGAGCTATAAGCAAACATATTAAATTTTTTATTTCAAATTTCTCTAAACTGAATTTGATTCTTTTGCTCTTTGGTGGACAAAGGTTTTTTTTTTCTTTTCTTGATTTTCCTGTAACAATGTTCTTAGTTCCATAGAGTAAGTAACGGTGTCTATTATTTCATTTAAGATCTTTGGTGAGGTGTTTCTACAACGATGAATGGACCTATTAACTAGTTTCATAAATCTTAAATGATTTTAGTAAAAGTATATTTTAAAATAAAAACAAGAGAAAGTCTGCGCGGTGTACCGTATCATTTTTTTTTTCAATATGAGAAATTAATAATTGAAAAATATTTTTAACTTTTGTTGACCTCTCGAAGAGAAAATTATTGTATTGTGATTGTCAAAAAAAAAATAATCGAAATTTGAGATTTTGATAGATATCAATGTTTCATGACCCCCTGAAACAGAAAAAGTTATTTTTACGATACCATCCGTTTGTATCTCTGATTAGAGCCAAAACTATTTTACCAAACGAGGTAAAAACTTGGTATCTACGGTATTCAAGGAAATTTTTGGATTTGATAACCAACCCTTAAATTAAGGGTAGTTTATGAAGAGTAAAAATAGTTAAAATCAGATTTCTCGAAATACACTCAAAATATTTTGATTTCATTTTGTATTTAGGCATTGTTTTAACATTACACATAGAAACGTAGCTCTAGATTTCCCATGAAAATGACTTTAAGGGTACTTTTTTATTACCTTTTTGGCACCACGTCCCTTACTACCTGTTCAGGTTATATGTCTATGTACTAACTACACCAACGGGCTAAGGATTAGGAAGGTTTAATTTATAGGGAATGCACCCACGCTTGCGTGAAGGAAGAGTGGAAAACCGTTTAGAAAAAACCTCAGTGCACCCGACCAGGATTGAACCCCGATCTTCCCGTCTTCAGCAGTCTAGTCCAACACGAGAGTAGCACGTTAGTGGATTTTAAGGGTACTTTACATAAGCGGAAGTTTCCAATCTTGATCATGTCTAGACAAATATTTGAGATACGGGATAACTTACCGTAATATAATTGTATTACTATCAATAATTAAAGATCTTTTATTCGTAATATTATACACTATAAAGCCACGTGGTTGACTCACTCACTGACATTAATGTTTACCACTTCCAGATGAGCTAGAAACTTGAAATTTGGCAAACTTATAGTTTCTAGCCTGTAACCTACGGGAAAATTCCAAAAAGTTAAAGATCTAATTTCTAACCCCCCTCCCAAAAAAAATATTCTAAATGTCAGAGCAGCTTTAAAGTCGGTGTGGACCTTTCTTTGGAGGTCTCTTGTGGCTAAACGGTAATACCTATCAAAAAAACTACTCTGAAATTACATTAGGTTAACATCCAGTTGCGAAGAAAACTCCCTTCAAAGCGAGTATTTTTTATAAAACCAATAGTTTCTGAGATATGAGCAAATATATATTCTTTATGCAACTCTTCGAGACTCAAAATTGGTGTACAAAGATGTTCCTATTTTCTCAACGTTTCTGTAACAGTGTATATTATTTCATTTATGCACTTGGGTGGAGTATTTCTGAAACAATGTATACTATTCAGTTTAACAAATCTTCCTGTGAATTTCACCGTAGGTAAAGTTTTTTTTTTTTACTAATGATGTAACATTAAAAACCCACATAATAGAAAGATAAACTCAACCATTCATACACACACACACACACACACACACACACACACACACATACATATATTTTGAACAGTTTTTTTTCTACATGTAAAGCTCTAAGACTTCATTTTTTTTTTTTATCTCTTACCGAGTACGTAATAACGTATTCAAGTCGGACAATAAAAAGCTAATGATAATGACACAGAATTAATCCAAATAGGAGCACACACTATGTAACGTAGTTTGTAAGACGGAGTCTTGAATAAATCAAGAGAACCTTCAGGAGAAAGGGGTGAAAGTGTGGGGAGGAAAGAGGGAGGGCAGGAGTCCACACAGGGTGTACAGTGAGGGTTCTTAAATATACAGGGTGACCTAATGTGACTACTGCCGATTTCAGCTGAACAGGCATAGGGTTAAGTTCATTTGTAAGTCGTGCTATGAAAATAATTTGGGTGTTTATAAAAAGGAAAGATAAATATTAAATTATAAAAAAATAAGCTATTGTCAAATTGATTTTTTTTTAATATAGCTCGAAGCCAGCAGTTGGTATTTGTTTGTTACTTTGTCAAACCAAAGCTCCTACACTGATTGTGCTGAAATCTCTCACGGACATACCTTGAACGTCCGGTTAACATATTGGCTAATTAAATTATACGTATGCCATTTTATTTCAAGATTGAGTTTATAAAACACTCTGGTTGACCCTTTTATTTATCAGCTTCTGCTTATAGTATTTTCATTAGACTAACTTAGAAAGGTTCTTAGATATAGATAGATACTTATTATAAAACATATCTAGTGCAAAGAATGTATATTTAGTTACATTAGAAAATTTACTAATATTTTCACATTCGTGATTCAATTGTCAAGGAAGGCCCACCATGAGGGGGAAGGGGGGATATTGGTACCAGGCCCGGGACTTCCAGGGGCCTGGACCCAATATCCAGAGTCACAATTTTATATAGTTTGTTCAATCCAATCTTGATCTTCGTTTCAAATATTTTGAAAGTTTACCGAGTCCAAAATATATTTCTACTGAAACTAAATATGGTAGACAAAGAGAGTCGAACATTAAATTAAGTTCAATTTTTTTTTTTTTTCAATTTATATACTTCATCATCTGCGTTACATTTGATTGTTCGAATAAGTATTAATTTTTGTACATTACTTTTATTTTGTAAAATTTACACTGAAGTTTAAAAAAAATAATTACAAACCAAAGACAAGCATTGGTTTGGAAACAGAAGGAAGGGTGGGCATTCCCCCTCTGGAAATAGCTTGTCCCCTCCCTTAGAATATATTTGCCCCCCTTTAGCTTTATCTCATTCCCTCTTATATAGTTGAATATGAAGCTGAAAGTTGGTTTTGTATCAAACCTCAAATAACTTATAGAGTCATCCAATTTTCAAAAAGTTACACTTCACATAACTTGTAGGAGCATCCAAGTTTCATAGTTTTTATGGAGGAGAAGCATTCTAAATAGCTTATAAATCCGAGTAATTTCCAAAATAATTTGAGTGAGGATCATTTTAAATATCTCATAAGAACATTCAAATTTCAAAAAATTTATGGGGAAAGACCATTCCAAATTGCTTATAGAAAAGTCTAAAATTTTCAAAAAAATATTCCAGATGAGGGCCAGTGTAAATAGTTTATAAACATTTGACGGGGAGTGGGGGGGGATCCATGAGCCCCTCAAAACCCCTTCTTCTTCTTCTCTCTCTATTTTTTTTTTCTAACTGCTAAATTCAAAAAAGGTTTCGTGCAGCTCAAGTCTTGTTATGCAAAGCTTTGTTCCTGGTACCCAACGGGCCTGTGTTAGGAATTATTATTATTATTGTTATTATTATTATTATTATTATTATCATTATTATTATTGATTGTGTTTGTAGTGGTATTAGTGTGACAAATATAGGTATTATTAACAACTAAATACAGTGGGACCTGACTAATTCGAACTTCCGTAGTTTGAAATCGTCTTTAATTCAAAGTTTTCATCCAGTCCCGTTAATTTTGTATTAAAACAATGAAATCATGAATAGTTCGAATTTGTTTTGGATAGTTCGAACTTTTCGTAAGTTGTAATGTACTGTGCAGTTTTGTTTTCCTACTTCTAGATGCGGTGCCGTGTTGTTTTATTTTTTGAAACAGTTGAGACGACGTTGGAGTGCGATCAGTACCCTCCTTCACACCCCTCCCCCTCTCATCCATACATCTTTGTTTACACGTACAGTTCTTTACTCCGTTAGTCAAGGTCAAACCTCTCGAGTGGTTAAGTCCGCTGTTTTTAGTGATTCGGTCGTAGTGATATTCTTGTGACGTGAGAGTTTATTGTTTTTGAGTTTTGCTTAGTACATACTGTCCATTGTGTTTGTGTGTTTGTGTGTGTTTGTATCGTGAGGTCACTGTCCAAGCCACAGTCCTACAATTCATTAACTTTGGCCTAAAAAGTAGATGTGATAAAGGAAGTGGAAAAAGGAATTCCTTTTGAGAAACTTATTTGATTCGAATTTTTGGAGATTTAGAAATATCCAGGTTCCACTATATATGTTATATATATATATATATCATAAACGACTAACTTTTATTATTATTATTAACAACTAAATATAGATAATATTAATGGCTAAATATAGTCATTATTAATGACTATATATAAGTATAGTTAAAGACTAGACTAATTAATCTAAGTGTTGCAGAAATTAGGAAATGCCAGCGCAATAGAAAAATAGGAGGGTAGCAACACTGATAATTCACATTCAGGAAATAACCCTTATCCTGGGTAGGATTAGAACCTGGGCCTCCCTGTGACCAGCAATAAGTTCAAAACCACTTTGGTGGCCACATGGTCTAAGGTGTTACTCTAGCAATAGACTAGACTGCCGAAGATGAGGAGATCGGGTGAACTGAATTTGATTTTTCTTTAATGGTTTTTCACTCTTGCTCCACGCGAATGAGAGTAGACTACCTATAAATTCAACGTTTCAATTCCTAACACATCAGTGTAATAATTACATGGCCATACAACCCAAACAGGTAGTAAGACGCTAAAAGATAGAGACTCAATTTAAATTATTTTAGTTTTTTAATTATCATTGAATATAAATTTGCATTTAAAAAAAGTTCAAATTAAAGGTCAGATCATAACAATTTTTTTATATATCGATCAACCATACTTTATTTTTATCCGACCCCTGTCATTTTCAGTTTTCATATATAAATATTATAGAAGATATTAAGAACGAAAGGAAGAGAGAGAAAAAAAAGGAGCTCCGTTAAACATAAGTAAAAAGCGATTTCTATTATTGGTCCTTTTCGTAACAAAAAAAAATCCTTCTCAAAGTACTTCTAATATATCCTTCAACGAAATTATATCATCAATAAAAGAAAAAGAAGGTAATTATTTCTGTAACAAAAGAATAAAATACCTGCCACATTTTTCTCTTTTTCTTGTCTCTTCTTTCCTGCAACGTTTGTCCTCGGATCCTGGTAAACAACGAAGGACGGAAGTTTGAAAGGAACGATTATTCTTACTTTCCGTTCGAACGAATCGATAACAAATCTTCAACGAGAAGAACCAAACGACGCAATTCGCTAAGCGGTCTCTTTTTTTTTTTTTTGTTTCCTGTTCTTACGAAAGGGGTGGTAAGAAAAAAGTATCTTTGTTTTTTTTATGTTTAGAAAAAAAAATACGAAAAATGTCTTCTTGACTTTCTTAGGGTTGATAATCTCAGATCAAATTCCTGACACAAGCGCAAGAAGGGTACAAGTCCACATGTTGGTTTGAATATATTTTTTTTTCGATAAATGATATTTATTTTGGTATGCTTTTAAATTGTATACATGATCATCTGAATCATTTCATATAGCTAATATTTTACCATTATCGAATAAATAATATAAAAAACCATGACTAAGAGATATTATATACTTTTTTGGCACTACAACCTCTTACTACCCCTTAGGGTTTAACGCTTATTTACTAATTACACTAGTGGTTGTAGGGACTAGAAAGTTATATTTATAGGAAGTGTACCCGCATTTGGGTAGAGAAAAAGAGAGTGGAAAACAATTTTTGGGAAAAAAAAACTCGCGATTGACGGAGATTTGAACCTCTATCTCCCCTTCATCGGTGGTCTCTAGTATAGTTCGAGAGTAGCACCTTAGACCATGTGGTCACCGAAGTGGTATAAGTATAATTTAAATGGCAACTACCTTTACCGGCTGCCATAATCGGCAACCGGTTGATTTCGCGTTAATTTTCAGCCGAACCGTCTAAGAAAGCTACAATGTCATGAAAAAATCAACATTTGAGTCTTTTAAATTTGAAAATATACATCAAAATAATTAAAAAGAATATTTTAGTGTGACCTTGATCAGTTATAATCAGTAATGTTATAATAAACGTGAATAAATTCATGTGAAAAGATACATTTTATTTTGGAGCCATTTATCTTGGTTCTAAACCCAGCCGTGAGTCGAAGGATTTTTCTTAAGCAGTAATAATCCGTAGCACAACTTCCTTCGGAGTAGAATTAAACGCGTCGATTCCCTGTTGATGATTGTGGCATGTTAAAGAACCCTACGAGGTATGCGAAAATACCTTTCCCGGCAAAATTGGTAGGTTCTTTCGCGCTCGATCGTTATAAATCTCGTGTAGTGATACAATTAGTCAGTTCAGAAAGTGCACTTTAAATACCTCAAATAAATATTAAAGAACATTAATTTTTTTATAAAAATGTGGCGACATTTTTTGAGAAAATGTTGAAGTTAAGGAATAAACATAAAAGGTATCGACCAAAAAAAGGGGATAGATGAAACGAAAGATGACACGGGACCCTTAATAAATGCATGAGTCAATCTGAGCCCTAAAAGGTCGCTGACCCTTTGGCTAAAGGCTACTCTCGTAGACCATCGATGATAGTAAGATCAAAGTTCGAATTTGGTCAAAAGTATACTGAAGAAGTTTTTTCTAAAATTGTTTTCCGCTCTCTCTTTCTCTTTCCACGTAAATGCGGGTGTACTTTCTTTAAATTCAACCTTACTCATCCCAAATATATTAGCGTAATTAGTAGTTCTATGTATGAGAGTACAAACCGAACGGGGGATAGATAAGACGTGGTGACAAAAAACAAAACAAAAAAAACCTTGACCTACCCATCTCTAGTCAAACTGGACAGGACGAGACTGACGCCTCTGTCAAAATCTATAAAGTATAAGGTTGGATTCATAAATAAAAGTTTGAATTTTTTTTAAGAGCTCTTTCTTACTTAAAACAATAATAAAACAAGCGTAAACGAGTATTTAAATAATGTTCCTCTTCAGTGTTGACAGCTTAACCACACGAATTAGTGCTCGTCCGGTGAAAGTATGACCTTGAAGTGTCTATTTAGCAAAGAACAACAATAATCTTTAAAATAAATTATTAACGAGGGACGAAACCGGCTTTACGTAAGAAATCTTGTCTCGGATCTTTGTCTCAAGATGAAAGTTGAGCTTAATACACTTGACATAGGCTGTTCTTCGGTGGCCGAATGGTCTAAGGCGTCACTCTCGCCGTAGACTAGACTGATGATGACGGGGAGATTGTTCGAATCCCGGTCGGTTGTACTGAGGTTAGTTTTCATACTCTCCTTCCCTACGAATAGGGCGTATAATCCAAATGGGTAGTAAGACACGGTGCCAAAAAAAATAATTATATAATTATGGCAAATTCCTTTTGTTTTTTTAACGTCCAGTATTTAAAAATAATAATCTGTACTTATGATCAAACGAGTTTGATACGCCCTACGTTTACATCATCCAGCTGAAGAAGAAGGTACGTCCAAAATAAAGGGCAAGCGTTTGTCCGTGACTGAGGAAGGTCTGTCTGTCTGTCTGTCTGTCTGTCTCCTTGGGAGGCTGTATCTGATCGTTGTCAATGGTAGTACACGTCTTGTAGGATAGCTGTATGAGGTCCACCGGCTGCTATTACGGTGTCAAGTCCCAGAGAGCACTTGACTGATGTCTTCTGACGTGGTTTGCTAAGATCGACCTTCCCACACTCCCTTCCCCTCGCCAGACCTGTCAGTCAGCTCCTTGGTAGGTTATCTAGTGTCAGGTGTGGCGGCCATGTCAGCTCTTCGCCAGCAGAACTGTAACTCAAGAGTAAAAGGTGATTTACACGGTTCTGCTTTTGATAATATTCGTTGGCTTCTTTTGACGTCACCTTGATGTTTACCCTGGACGAATATCTGGCTTGTAAAATTCGCTAGCTTATAAACTTTTACAAAACGCTTCTAAAAAGTGGGAAGTCACTAGAGTTTAGCCGGTCTTGAGTGTCATGGCGGCAGAACAACTCACCTCGTACGAGCGTCTCAAACAAAGTTTGTAGCTAGCCGCCCACCTCACGCTTGCGCATTAAGGCCCTGCCTACCCATAAATGCACGGTTCTAAACAAAAGAATTTAGAACAAAATATATTTAATAATTCAACCTTGTTGTTTTTTATTTATTTTAGTAACATATCTGGGCATCTTTCATAATTCTTATGGAATTTTCAAACCATGCTAAAAATATTATTGAAATATTTTCATTAAAATGTTTCCATTTCAATGCATTTTAAATGGGAAAACAAAAATTATTAATGGATTTATTTATTTTCTTTGTACAATTAAGCTAGAGTGTTTGTTTATAAAATTCTATTTAATGAATAATTTCTTTTTCTTTTTAGACATATTTTTTAATTTGGGTTAGCTTCAATAATCACGACGATATTGAGCTCTAACGACTCCCAAGTCGACTCTCTAGTCAAAATACATGGTTTTAAATACAACTTTTCCTTCTGCAACTAGTTGTAATAGCTGATAATAGGTGCCGTTAGTATGATCATTACCCATTTACAAGCTAGTATCGTTTTGCAAGCGTTGGCTAACCTGCTGTATCGGAATGCAGGCGGCAATGGAGGGTTAAACTAATCTCTGTGACCTTCTTGAGTCAAAGAAACATTAATACCATGTACGTTAGGATAAGAAGGGCCAATGTCCAATTATGAAAATTTGCGTAATTAAATATAAACAATTAAACATCTTAATATATTCAGTAACTAAAATACTCACAAAGTCTTCCTGCTGTGTGAATAAATATAGTTGGTCCCTACTTACTTCAATGAGAGTATTACTCTAGTGATACATTATTTTCAAAGAAAAAACCACATGATTCTCCATACACAAAGTTTTATGACATTAGCCCTTATTTAACTGAGACAGTAAAACATGTAAAATTCTTCACTCTTATCTTATATTCTTTCTTGAGTTTTCTCATTCTTTAGCACTACACGTTGTAATAATAAGTGTTAATATTCAAAATAAATGAAAACTACTGTACATTGAATTTTTAATCCACTATTATAATAAATAAAAATAAACATTCCTGCTCATATCAAACATAGTTATTTTAAATAAAGTTTGGTCTAAATGTAATTTGGAGACGTTCTCAGTATAATTTTATATACTAGTTTTTGTTTTACGGTCTAGGATTTGACTCTCATTGGACTTTGGAATAAGTTATTTTTCAAAAAGTTAATGAACGAAGTTTTTGGTAGTCAAGATGTGAAAATGTTAATTTTATTTTATTAGCGTGTTAAATGTGATTACTTTTAATTTGAACTTGTTGCATTCTCGCAGTTTGTGCGCTCGTTTTGGAAGAAATATATCGAATCCCGAACAATAAGTACCCACGGTGATTACTTTTTATATAATTAACAATATGTGACCTTTTTGCTTTCGAACAAAATCCAATGGATTGTATAAATTTTGAGGTGGAGAAGTATTTACAAAATATTATTTTATATCCTTGTGAATAACAAGTTTATGAAGAAAGGGCGCACAAAGAAAAGCAAAGATATAATTGATTATTTAACTTCTTGTAGTAAAGGATAAGTTTTTTTTAACGGTATGCATATTACTGGCGCTTAGGCTATCTGTATCTACTAATTTAAGTACAATAGATGAGCAGCGATACTATTTTATTTACTGTATAAATAATATCAAAATTAAGATACAAATAAATACTTCTATATAACAATGCAGCGATTATTCTGATATTTCAAGTACTTTTTTTTTAAAGAAAAGCTCTTAGCTGAAAGTAAATGTTACTAACACTCTGTAACGCACTTATTGTATGTTCAAAATCTCTTGTGCCTTGGCCGAGTTCGTATCACGCTAGTACTAAGTAATTTCAACCTAACAGGGAATCGAACTAGTCAAGTTATTGAGCTGATTAATTTACGCACTTAGTGCTCAGTCATAGCACTTTAGCAATATTGACCACGACATGAAGCCGATGATAAGTAAATATATATTTAAAACCATTAAAATTAATGAACTTTTGTGTTTCCTATGCCATAAAGTAAGTAAGTAAGTATTTGATACCCGACCGCCTCTGTTGTATAGTGGTCAGATTTACTGGCTTCAGATACTGAAGTCCCAAGTTCGATCCCCAGTGCCCCTAATTCTGTCTGTGAAGCAGTGGGTCTGAAACGGAACCAAAATCAACCTCGTGAGGACAAATGAGGAGATAATTGAATGAATAAGTAGCGCTTCAGTCTAGAAAACTGAGATAAAAGTCTGGAGGCTCGTTGTGCTAACCACATGGCACCCTCAGCTTGAAAATGTTGGCCCTATCTTTGCCAACATACGGCAGCCTCTCGATTGGTATAGCCTTGCAGGCTGACACCATGGAGATATTACTCAAGTTAAACTCTACCAATAGGATAAAAATTTATTCCCAAAAACATTTATTTCTGGAAAATTGTGTAAATCCTATAGATGTTTGAAAACTGTAAACACCGTATTAAATAACAGATACCCACTTCAGTGGCTGAGTGGTCTAAGGTGTCACTAGTGTTAAATTGGCCTGCTGATAGCGGAGCACTTGGATGCAAATCCTGGTCGAGTCTATTGAGGGTAGTTTTTCCTAAATTGTTTCCCCATCTTCCAAAATAAAAATGCTGGTAGATAACCTCTCAAATGCTTCTTTCCTCATTACCACCCAATTAGATTATCATATATACGTATAACATGAACAGGTAGTATGACGTGGTAATATCAGTAATAAAAATAACAGATATATTTATAGTCAAAATTGTTATAGTCTTCGAAATGAAACTGCTTTTAAAATATGTTGTTGCCACCTTGGCCTTTAAATTTTAAAAATTAGCCAAAGCACAGTGGCCAAATTTAGCACATTAAATTTTAGTTATTTTTTATTTTACCTGCTTACTAATAAACTCAAATAAATGGTACGACAAAATCGTAGGCTACATACTCAATCGTATAGGTTATTTATTATAGTTAGAGACAAAACCTTCAAAAATAAGTTATCTCTAATTTTACCTTAAATAAATTTTTCTCTGATAAATAAGTGTACATTATTATTTATCACTACCCTCACCAGATATTTATTTGAAAAAATTTCAATAGTGGTACAACAGCATTAACCTGGAGTCACGTGACACTTTGATATGCTAATTACTCAAAATGGGTACGGGTACAAAACTTTCTCTTTGTGGTACAAAATGGTACAGAACTAGTACAAAACTTTGGCATGAAAAAATTCAAAAGTGGTACAACAGCATTAACCTGGAGTCACCACTTTGATATGCTAATTACTCAAAATGGGTACGGGTACAAAACTTATTTGTGTTACAAAACGGTACAAAACTAGTACAAAACTTTGGCATCAAAAAATTCAAAAGTGGTACAACAGCATTAACCTGGAGTCACCACTTTGAAATGTTAATTACTGAAAATGAGTACGGGTACAAAACTTATTTGTGTTACAAAACGGTACAAAACTATTACAAAACTTTGGCATCAAAAAAAGTTCCAAATCAAAAGGGGTACAACCGCATTTACCTGGAGTACGTGGAGTACTCACTTTGATATGCCAATTACTTAAAATGGGTACGGGTACAATACTTTTTCTTTCTGGTACAAAACGGTACAAAACTAGTACAAAACTTTGGCATCAAAAAATTCAAAAGTGGTACAACAGCATTAACCTGTAGTCACCACTTTGATATGCTAATTACTGAAAATGAGTACGGGTACAAAACTTATTTGTGTTACAAAACGGTACAAAACTAGTACAAAACTTTGGCATCAAAAAAAGTTCAAAATCAAAAGGGGTACAACCGCATTTACCTGGAGTACGTGGAGTACTCACTTTGATATGCTAATTACTTAAAACGGGTACGGGTACAATACTTTTTCTTTCTGGTACAAAACGGTACAAAACTAGTACAAAACTTTGGCATCAAAAAATTCAAAAGTGGTACAACAGCATTAACCTGGAGTCACCACTTTGATATGCTAATTACTGAAAATGAGTACGGGTACAAAACTTATTTGTGTTACAAAACGGTACAAAACTATTACAAAACTTTGGCATCAAAAAAAGTTCAAAATCAAAAGGGGTACAACCGCATTTACCTGGAGTACGTGGAGTACTCACTTTGATATGCTAATTACTCAAAACTGGTACGGGTACAATACTTTTTCTTTCTGGTACAAAACGGTACAAAACTAGTACAAAACTTTGGCATCAAAAAAAGTTCAAAATTCAAAAGTGGTACAACTGCATTAACCTAGAGTCACCACTTTGATATGCTAATTACTCAAAACGGGTACGGGTGCAAAATTGTTCAACACTAGTACTAAACTTTGGCATCAAAAGGTTCTAAATTCAAAAGTGGTACTACAGGTTAATGGACGTCTAGCTGACTGGAATGAATAAGCTAATTTTTCTGCTCGAGAGTGTGATTGTATCTTGACGTTATGTCTCCCCACGTTTAGTCAAACTTGGTCGCCTACACACTTACGGTCAGGTACTACACTTCTTATCTCTCTCAATTCTTGGAAAAAAAGTTGCTTTCTGCCTTTACTGATTACCGGTCGTGGTCGCCAGTCTCCCAATTGTTTAAACAAACCAGTAGTTCTGCCAACCTGATGGCTGGAATCCACCAGTTTGTATAACGTTAGCAACGCCATCTATTTTAGAGCTGAAAGCTCAACACGCCGCCAGGAAGGGTAGGCAGGGCCTTAAGACATACACATACGCTGGTAGCTCTTAAAAGCGCTGATACGCCGTTGTGTGAATCGTCAAAAAAATAGCCATTTACCGCTTGCTTCTTATGCGTCACTAATATGCCCACTATTAATATTTCGGTGAGATACCGCACTTTAAAACGCTCGAAGCCCGGTCGCCAGAGAGACTTCCCCCACCACGTCACCACTTATTCTCCGCTCGTACGCCCGAGCGGCCGAAGCAACAAACGGCCCCGGTTTTCAGACGCGCTTTTTAGTTATTAAATCGGATCATTTCATTATATAATGGTTGTAGATAAACTCTTTTAAATAAATAGCGCTTTGAAAAATCACTCTGACAATTATCGGCAGCTTCCAAGCCGTTTTTCGGGAACACATGTTTTTACATACTCGCGATTCCTGCAAATAGTTATGATTATTTTTGCATGAAATTTTTATTATGGATAGGCACCGACAAGAGCTACAATTTAAGATCCAAAACAAGTTCCTAAAACAATTAAAACCCCTGTAATTAAATGTCAAAAAAGAACCATTTTTCGCGATTTTGATTTTTTATTGAAAAAAGTTGTGAACCTATTTCAATCGTCAAGGAATCATCATTTTTGTTCATTTAAGCGCTATCATGTACTATTTTTTGTTTTTCGAAATAAAAATTGTTTACACCATAAAAGTGAAAATAACAGTTTTCAGTACTTTTGTGATTTTTTTTAAACGTAAAAGCTACAAGCCGATTTAGTCCAAAGTATATATACATTCAATTTCTACGATTTTTCTTCTAATTATCACGTTGAGAAAGTGGATGGTTAATTTATTTTAAGAAATTAATGTTTTTCCGCTATCTTACCTGAACTATTTAGTTTCCACTACCGGCTTGCTAGGCCTGACGTAGCTTCGTATGTCTTATAATCTAACTTAAGACTATGACAGGCACAACATCCAGTCTTCAGCCATTAATTAATCATGGTGAAAGAGTAAAACCACATTTCACCAATGATAAATCTTTCGGCCATGCCGGGAATCGAGACCGGGACCCTTAACTCAATAGAAAGACACTCTACCAACTTAGCTAAAGTGATGGATTATAGACATATATAATTTTTGGCTAACACATCGATCATAGTGTCAGGTGACCTGTCGGTCTAGAGGTAAGGTGTCAGACTTCTGTGAGGGTCCGGGGTTCAATCCTCGGTCCCGGCACAGATTTATCTGATTACCAAACCCTTCTTTCACCTCTGACAAGACGTGTATTAATCACAACTTGTGAATGTGGGGAATGCCAGGCCTCCACCGTGGTTCGGATCCCACGTTAAACTGTAGGTCCTTCATTTCATCTCACAATCACCCTACCATTACACATTAGCGTAAGTGCGTACAACCCGAACGGGTAGTAAGACGCGGTGATAATAATCGTAATAATAATGATAATAATATTATATTGTCCTAGACCTTGAGGAGCTAGCCAGATCAACATTTAACCCTGTAACACATTACAAAGTCAATTATAAAACAAAGATAGCAATCTTTGTGTCAATTTTTTTTTTCTCTCTCTCTCTCCCTCCATATTTTTTTTTTAGCTAAGGTCATCCGAGTATGTGCTATGGCGTGTGACGTCTTAAACTATCCAGTTTCAAGAATAAACCAACGCCCCCCTTTATATAGGAAGGTACCGGTCTAATGTGAATCCAGGTCAATGTTAAGATTTCAAGTGTCAGTTGGGTGCTTAATTTCAATTTATGGGCCTTGTTTGTGCGTAGAGCTGACAGAAATATGTTCCTCACTTTGGGGTTCTATCAAGACGAGGGAAAAAAATCCGCACCTGGTGTGTTCAAGAAAAACAAGTTTAGCAACTTTTAATTTTTATTTTTAGCACCGCATCTTACTACACGTTCGGGTTGTATGCGAATGGTTTTTAGCGATAAGGAAGGTTGAATTTATAGTAAGTGTATCCGAATTTGCGTGGAGGGAGAGTGGAAAACATTTTCTGTAAAGCCGAACGAGATACGAACCTCAATTTTTCCGTCATCGACAGTCTAGAACAACTTATTTAACTATAAAATAATATACTAAAATACAGCAAGTGCCCCAGTAATATATACTTTAGCAAAAAATGGTTATTTGACATCTTAAAAAATGTATATTTGATGATGGTGCATTTTTTTGATTAAATAAAAATCTAGATAGCTACTTTCAAACGTTTTATTACACTTTAAAAAATTGCCTTTATGTTGGTAAAATATTAAAAGGTTCACAACTTTATTTCATCAAATATTCGGCCAATTTTTTCTTTTCTTATTTGAGGTATGTAGCGTGGACTTTCTGAACAGACTGGTTATATCAGTACACAAGAGTTTCTATGAGCAAGAGAGAAAGAGCTTACCAATTATGCCAGAAAAGGTATTTTCACATTTCTTCAAGGGTTCTTATACATGCCACAATCAACATGGGACCGATTGTTTTTACTTCCTCTCCGAAGGAAGTTGTGCTACGGATTGTTATCGCTCAATAAAAATCCATTGGCTCCAGCTGGGTTTGAACCCACGAACTTTGGATTCTGAGGCGAGCACTTTACCTCAAAACCATCGAGTTCGACCCAAACTTATTAATAGTAGTAATTGTGTTAATGTTGTTGGACGCTAACCTAGGAACGTGTAAGCTTAAGAAATTAGGACGGTGGCCTCATGGTCTAAGACGTAACGTGCATGTTATACTATACTGCCGATGAAAAGTAGGTTGAGGTTCGAATCTCAGTCGGGTGTAGGCCCTTAATAAGTTTTTTTTTTCCAAAATTGTTTTCCCCTCTTTTTCCACATAAATGCGTGTACACTTCTTATAAATTTAACCTTCCTCATCCCTACCTCATTATAGTAATTACACTACTATAAAGCCACATGGCTGACTCACTCACTGACAATGTTTACCCACTTCCAGATGAGCTAGAAACTTGAAATTTGGCAAACTTATAGCTTCTAGTCTGTAACTGACGGGAAAATTACAAAAAGTTAAAAAAAATCAACTTTTAACACCCCCAAAAAAATTCAAAATGTCGGAACAACTTTTAAAGCCGGTGCGGACCTTTCTTTGGATTTCTCTTGTGGCTAAACGGTAAGATCTATCAAAAAACGGCTCTGGAACTACTTAGTTTACATCCACTTGCAAAGAAAACTCGCCGGGGTTTGGGGGCCAAGCCCCCAACTAGCAAAAGCGAGTTAGTATATACGCGTATATCCCGAACGGGTACTAGTAAGACACGATGCTAAAAAAAAACACATGAATATGCGAAATCCCGCCCCTCTTTTAAACCATTTCCCCTCTACAACAAACAAAAGACTAAATCTTCCTATAGTCTCAATGTGGTGATATTTCCCCTCAAGCAAGTGTTGATATTCTTAAGTTCAAAAAACCCATTTTCTTCCCACATTTATCTTATTCAGATTTATTAATCGCTAGAACTCGTCATCCACTTTGTTTCAGAGGATGAATAAATCATCCAGTTAAATTTCTGTCTGAACAGAAAACAGGTTTATTCAAAAGATTAATCCCTTGAATTCTCAGCGCTCCCATAAATTTACATTATAAAGGCAGTCGATAGTATTAAACACTAGTTATCAAACGGTCTTTTAAATATGAGTTAACTTTTAGTTCAAGGCGATTTTTTTTTTGTTGTTGTTTGTTTAATGACCCGCCTAGGTGGTGTAGTTGGCTAACGCGCTTGTCGTGTTGAGCTCGACTGCTGAGGACGGGGATATCGAGGTTCGAATCTCGGTCGGGTGAACTGGGGGTGGTTTTTCCTAAATGGTTTTCCACTCTCCCTCCACGCAAATGCGGGTTCACTTCCTCTAATTCAACCTTACCTATTCCTAGTCCATTAGCGTAATTAGTACTTTAAAACGTATAACCCGAGTGGGTAGTAAGATGCGGTGCTAAATATTATTATTTGTTTAATGGCTGACTCAATTTTACTTTTAATTTGACACGTTAATCAAATATCTTGGTGCCCACAGCGGTGAACAAGTGGTCTATGGAGTGCGACTTGTAATTAAATCAACGTGTATGGTGTGTGTGAGGAAAATACCGATGTTCGAATCTCGGCCAAGGTGCTTTTTGGAGTAGTTTTATAAACAGCTGTCGGGAATGCCAGTCCTCCACCGTGGTTCGGATTCCATGTTAAACTGTAGGTCCTCCAGTTTATCTCACAATCACCCTACCATTATACATTAGCGTAAGTGTGTATAACCCGAACGGGTAGTAAGATGCGGTACTAATAATAATAATAATTTAAGCAACTGTCATTTATCTAGCTCCGTTATAGTAGTATCTTTTAAGCCACGCTCAGAACCCTTTAGCCCTTAGATTTTTTTTTAATCATATGTACTAATTACGCTAATTGTTTTAGGGAATATGAAGGCTATATCTAGAGGTAGTGTACCCATATTTGCGTGGAGGAAGAGTGGAAACCCATTTTGGAAAAAAAAAATCTCAGTACACTCGAACGAGAATCGATCCTTGGTATCCCCGTCATAGGAAGTTTAGTCCATTGTGAGAGTAGCGCCTTAAGGCTTAAGCCATAAGGGCACCAAAGTGGGTCATTCGTTAATAGTTATTGTGCATAACGTTCTAAAAAAGAGATTGGTTGCTTGGTAATATTAATTAATAGCCGAGTGACCAAGGAGGCCAACTAGATTACTTAGGGACCTTTTCTATGGCCGAGAGCGTTTTAACTTCATCACTCATAGAACATAGACATATAGCCTTCATTTACAAAGCTTACCTTGTTTGTGTGCACTATGGTACAGATTATATCGACAGGGCCATAGTAGAGTTGGTGACCTGGCGGTCTAGGGGTAAGGTATCGGACTCCTGTGCTGGGGTTACGGGGTTCAATCCTCGGTCCCGGCACAGATTTATCTGATTACCGAACCCTTCCTTCACCTCTGACAAGACGTGTATTAATCACAACTTGTGAATGTGTGGAATGCCAGGCCTCCACCGTGGTTCGGATTCCACGTTAAACTGTAGGTCCTTCATTTCATCTCGCAATCACCCTACACATTACACATTAGCGTAAGTGCGTATAGCCCGAACGCGGTGTTAATAATAGTAATAACATAGTAGAGACGATCAATATAGGACCGTAAATGGAGTATACCTATTAAAAAAACACTTTATTTAGTTAATTACTCTGAAATAGTGGAACTCACTTCTTTAAGGAAGATCAATAAGTCAAACCAGACTTTTTTGGCCAGGTAATAAGATTAATAATACCAAACCTTTTTATAAATTATAAACCTAAGGCATGTAGCTGGATGTTAATTCTGCCTGCCCTTGATGACAAATAATTGGACCTCTGAGAGGTCTGTATTTTATGACACGTCTTAAGAAATATCTTAACCTACTGAAAATATAATAATGTATTATATTGTAAAGGTGAATAATATTTAAGATAAATACGGTTTAAATGATGGACTAAATAGTCAAGTTATTATATTTGTTATTTACGGTTAAAGCCTCATCAAAATACCATATTCTGTTAATTGAAAAAAAAACCGACGCCTGGATACGGGAATCGAACCCGGAACCTTTATTTTAGTAGACAGACACTCTAAGTGTTGGATTATTACTATTATTAGCACCGCGTCTTACTACCCGTTCGGGTTGTACACACTTACACTAATGTGTAATGGTAGGGTGATTGTGAGATGAAATGGAGGACCTACAGTTTAACGTGGGATCCGAACCACGGTGGAGGCCTGGCATTCCACACATTCACAAGTTGGATTAATGCACGTCTTGTCAGAGGTGAAGGAAGGGTTTGGCATTCAGATAAATCTGTGCCGGGACCGGGGATTGAACCCCGGAACCCCAACATAGAAGTCTGACAACTTACCCCTAAACCGCCAGGTCACCTATGATTTGTTGAACAATTGTAAAATACTATCAACTTTGGCCTGAAAAATACATGTGTTTGTTTTCTAAAAGGCTCCTCCTATGAAAGATTGGACTGTATCAATACTTAGAACATAGGAGAGGGGAGTAGAGAGAGGATATGAACAACTGACCCACGCGAACATGTTGAATGAAAGATTGCCTTGGATGGATACCCCGTGATTTACATTTTCTCCGACTTGTAAGTTAATATATTTTGTACAAGCGGTTGAAAAACTTGTCGTATGACGTAACCCCGCCCTCTTGATATATATCAGCAGAGTATGTAAATGGACGACCGTCAGGTCAAGGATCTATATCCGCGGAATGTGTTGTCTGTGTTTTGTGACTCGGAGAATCGGACCGATTGGTGGAGAGATTCGCGAAAAATCCGCTTCTCCCATCTAAATGGCGACGTAGGTTGGTTGACCTTGAGGATTATCTAGCTCATGGGAAACCCACCCACGGCGTTATTTTAAGGCTTCTAATATATTTTTTATATATATATATATATATATATATATATATATATATATATATATATGCTCGTATATCAGATTTTGCGAAAGAAAAAAACAACAACCAAATAGTCTCACCTTCGATGACGTCAAAGCATGTGTCACAAATTTCTCGAATCATTATTAAGGTGCGTAAAGGATTAAAAAATATATATATATTTATATAGTCAAATTTTCATAGAAAAGGTATCTTAGAACATTTTTTTTCAGTTGACATTACAAACATTTTACTATATTATTATTGCTATTTTATAGGTGTGAAAATATATATCAAAAGTGACAGCTGTAGATCACGTGACTTGACGTATGAATACGTGAAAGAAGATCTAGGAAGTGTATATAGCTGTCAGAAAAGGTCCTTTCTATGAAAATTTGACTAAACCCGTTTGGACTATCCACATATTTACACCAATGGGATGAAAAAGATTGAATTTAGTAGAAGTGAACACGCATTTGCGTGAAAGAAGAGTGGTAAATTATTTAGGGGGGAAAAAAACACCTCGATATACTCCGGTCGAGGTTCGATTCCGTACGAACCTTTCCCGTTCCCTGACAAAGCAATTATATCCACGTGTCCTCTTTTAAACTAATTATAATATTAATATGTATTCACCTTGCATTTTAATATGGAAGAAAGTAACGGCATGCAATTTAGTATCTTTGAAAGAAGAAATTTGGGGGGCGGGGAGGGGGGGATGAGATTTTTAAATTTTATCTCGTTTAACACGAGGTGAAAAATTACTTTCTAAAAAAACAAGAAAAAAAAATGAGTTATTTATTTTTATTATCCCATTGTGTTTTACTAATCTTTAGGTCCATACACATTTAATTACAGTAATGGAGGGTGCAGTAAGGGACCATTAATGTATAATTTATGAGGACATGTATGCACTTTTTGTGGAGGGAAAGTATTTAGGAAAATAAAAATACTTTATACGCCCAGCCGGCATTATATCCCCTCCGATTTGGAACCCGGCAAACTAGGATAGATGAAGCCTGAACACTTAGTCCGTATTCAGGTGGTTATGGATCTATTAAGGGCACCGCCATATATAGGGAAACATATTGATAACCGAAGGTTTTTATGACTATTGTAGAGCTGAAATTTCTAAACCAATGAAACCAATCCGGTGACCTGGTGGTCTAGGGGTAAGGTGTCAGACTTCTATGCTGGCGGCCGGGGTTCAATCCTCGGTCCCGGCACAGATTTATCTGATTACCAAACCCTTCCTTCACCTCTGACAAGACATCTTGTGAATGTGGGGAATGCCAGGCCTCTACCGTGGTTCGGATTCCACGTTAAACTGTAGGTCCTTCATTTCATCTCACAATCACCCTACCATTACACATTAGCGTAAGTGCGTATAACCCGAATGGGTAGTAAGACGCGGTGCTAATAATAATAATCTAAACCAATGAAACAATTGTCGGATTCGATTTTTTTTTTTCTACGATCACAATTTTTTCCTTCCTAGAGGTCACAATAGAGTAAAAGACAGTCTAAACTATTTCCAAGCGCTTGAGTTATATAATAAAACTTGTATAGTAATAATAATAATCATAATCATATTTAGCACCGCATCTTACTACCCGTTCGGGTTATACGCTTTAAGTACTAATTACACTAATGGATTAAGAATCGGGAAGGTTGAATTAGAGGAAGTGAACCCGCATTTGCGTGGAGGGAGAGTGGAAAATAATGTTGAGAAAACCACCCCCCAGTTCACCCGACCGAGATTCGAACCTCGATCTCCCCGTCCTCAGCAGTCAAGCTCAACACGACAAGCGCGTTAGCCACCTACGCCACCGAGGCGGGTCTTGTATAGTAATACAAAAATAAAATAAAGAGTAGATAGCTTGGGTGGCCGCATGGTCTAACGCGCTACTCTCACAGTATTATTATTATTATTATTAGCACCGCGTCTTACTACCCGTTCGGTTATACGCACTTACGCTAATGTGTAATGGTAGGGTGATTGTGAGATGAAATGGAGACCTACAGTTTAACGTGGAATCCGAACCACGGTGGCGGCCTGGTATTCCCCACATTCACAAGATGTCTTGTCAGAGGTGAAGGAAGGGTTTGGTAATCAGATAAATCTGTGCCGGGACCGAGGATTGAACCCCGGCCGCCAGCACAGAAGTCTGACACCTTACCCCTAGACCACCAGGTCACCCTCTCACAGTAGACTTGATGGCCGACCAGGGGTAGATAGAGGTTCGAAACTAGGTTGGGTATACTGAGGGTGGTTTTCTCAAAATGGTTTTATACTCTCCTTCCGCCCAAATGCGGGTACATTCCTATAAATATATCCTTCCTAATCCCTAAAACCATTAGCGTAATTAGTAGATAAACGTATAACCCGAATGGTTAGAAAGACGCAGCGATAAAAATAATAAGTAACAATAATGTTATTCATAACAGTAGCGGCAGTTAATATCTCATCACGTAGGCACCGAAAAGCGATACTAGCGCTCTGTTTATATTGTATGTTTAACATCCAGATTGCTTTCATAAAAGGGGCACAAAATATGCCTCCGCATCATAAAGCAAGTCTCGGCGTTATCAAACGTTCGCTCGCTCACAAAGAGCTATCCATGATTGCGAAGCGATAAAAGCGCTTACATCAAACAACGATTGATGAGGATGATGTATGTAAATACATTTTTTTTAAAAAAGGCGAGTAATGAAAATGTGTGTTAATTTTGAAATCCAAAATGACGATCACGTGATAGGGTAATACATCTGGTTAAAATGAAGGATTTTAAATTTATTTTATTTGTGGTATTTAACGTGGACTTTATGAACCGACTGCTAATATTATCAAGCTACGAGAATTTCTATGAGTGAGAGCAAAAAAAGTGCTACTAATTTTGCCGGTAAAGGTATTTTCCCATACCTTCCGGGTTCTTTTACATGTCTACAATCGACATTGGACCGACGGCTTTACTTCTCCATCCGAGAGAAGTTGTGCTACGGATTTTTATCGCCTAGTAAAAAATCTTGTTACCCTGCTTGGGTTTGAAACCCACGAGCATCGTGTCTTGAAACGAGGACTTTACTCCAAGACCACCAAGGTCGACATTATGTATGTTTGTTGTGTTATGTGTTGGTATATGTTGTTGTTATGTATGTATAATATGTTATATGTATTATGTATATATGATTATGTATGTATTATATATATGTATATGTATGTATATGTATATGTATATATGTTATGTATGTATATATATATGTATAGTAATATTATATGTATATATATGTATATATATATGTATTATAATATGTATAATAGTATGTATTATGTATGTATATATATGTATATTGTATAATATATATAATATATATATATGTGTGTATGTATATATATGTATATATATTATACATGATATAAATATTTACCACCCAATATATTTGTATTTTCTAAATGATCCTTCTTTCGAAAATTGGACTGAGACTGAAATAAATAGAGAAATTATATAATCCCCCCCTTTTCTTGAACCCATTTGTTTGTAACGTCACCGAAATGCTTTATTAGTCTTTATTTTCTGAGACTATTTATTAAATGACTTTTTGAAGTATCAAATTGCGATGCCAGTGAACGACCGTCTACCACCCATCTCCCCCCTCAACTCCCTTAAACCCCTTCCTAACCAAACCCACATGTTTCGACATGACAAAATTCAATTCACCGAGGGACAGAGAGAGAGAGAGAGCGAGTTTCAAGATAGTTCTCTCAAAAACTCGGTGGGTTCTTGATCCAAAATTACCCCCTTCCCCAGTACCCAAGTACCCCCTTCTCTCAGTTTATGTTAACTCTCAAAGCTTTACACACTCCTCCAAAAACTTGTTTACCTCTCGGGGGAAGAGGGACTTCTTCACTCTCCCCCCCTCCCCCCATTACCCCTTACTTCCGAGAGAGGGAACATTGTTAACAAAGTTGACGTTCTATGTGATTCGCCATGTAAGAGTACTCTGTAGTTTTGGTGGTTTTTTTCAACAAGTTTTCATCAAATTTAGAGACCAACATAATTTGCCTCGTATGGCTTTCCTACGAACATCATTCTCCTTCCCTCCCCCCCCATTTCCTCCTCCCTTACCCCTCCTTTCCATCTTACCAGAGATAGGAGGTACCAACTTGACTCTCTCGAGTATTTTTTTTTTAATAAAGTGAACAGAAAATCGTAAAAAATAAAACCAACAACAAAAATGTGAAGAGAAATTATATAAATTTGTAACAAGTTTTTTTTTTGCAGGCGTTTACATATGAACGGGGGAAAAAAAAAACAGGGCAAGTCACATTCCAGACATTTTATATAACAACTTTTATATCTGAAGCCCCATAAGGACCACCAGCAATTGCTTTTTTTTTTTTTAATTAATTTAAATGACAGATACATCTTTTAACCATAATATACATTTCATTATAAAGGTATCATGATTTTCCAACAGGTGTCAGCACTGACTCAATTCGAATTAAAATTAGACTCGTTGACTTTTTAATCTAAATCCTAGCAGGAAGATTCCTACAGGACATTTTCATGACTAAGACAAATTAAGTTGTAAAGGATTTATAAAAAATACGTTTACAAAAAATTACTTAAAATATAAAAATTATAATTTTGTAACAATTTAGGATTATTTCTAGAATTATTTAAGAATTTATGGTTTTTGTTTCTACGTCACAGGTAGGTAACGTCCATAAACTACCCGCTTCAGTGGCCGTATAGTCTAAGGCACTATTTTCGTGTTAGACTAGACTGCTGATAGCGTGTAGATCGAGGTTCGAATCACGACTGGGTGTACTGAGGGTAGTTTTGCCCCCAAAAAAAGTTGTCTGCGCAAACGTGGGTACACTTCCTCTAAATATAACCTTCCGGAGCATATACATCAATAGATTAGTTAGTACAAAAGCGTATAACTTGAACGGGTGGTAAGACGTGGTGCTAATAATAATAATAATAATAATAATAATAATAATAATAATAATTGAAGAAATAAACAAAAACAAAACAAAAAAAAAGGTTGAGACGTGTAGGCCTACTAAATATCTAAATATTTTACTCACTCCCCGTAGCCAAGATAATACCCATTTGTTGGCTTAAATAAATTTAAAATGTCTTCAGTAGACTGGATAGGTTTAGTTTAGTTTTATACGCCCATTAATCTCGATTTGGCGGGGGGAGGGAGGGGGGAGGTTGGTAAGACCTAAACACATGTGGGAAGATAACATTAGAATTAACCTGAAGTAGATAGGATGTAATGAGGTGGACTGGATATAACCAGCTCAATATAGGGCTATGGTTTAATGAGGAAGACTGGATAGCACTATCTCAATAGAGGGATATGGTGTAATGAGATGGACTGGATAGAACTCGCTCAAGATAGGGTTATGGTTTAATGAGGTGGACTGGATAGCACTAGCTCAAAAGAGGGATAGGGTGTAATGAGGTGGACTGGATAGAACTAACTCAAGATAGGGATAGGTAGCGTACTTTTGTAAGTTTCTGCAATAAACATTTGCGTTTGCAATGCCATAGAGTAAGTTAGTAATGATACCAACCTTTCTTGAATATTTGTCATAAACATAATAGCCATATAAAACCACTTTTTATAAGAATAGAACAAATCAATAATCAAACTCCAAGTTTTCCATTACAAACTTTCAAAAAATGTGGTTCTAGTAAACCCCTGATAAATAAATGTGCCACGTGCCCACGAAGACATGCGTACCACAGGTTACACACCATCGTACGACACCGTGGTCAACCCTACGGTCGCTTCAGTGGGTGGTAAATCACTTCCCACAGGCAGTTTCGGTCTCGAAACTGGATAGTTTTAATGAAATATTAATGCGCATTGTGACTGTCCTATTGAACCAATATGTATGCAAATCTCGTGTTTAGGCCCCCTTGAAAACACGGCAGGGGGTTTGGGGGGGGGGGGACACAAGCCGTTCCGTAAATCAGGACGAAGAGGCAGAGCAAAGGATTAGTGTGAAAACATTGTCCCCGCCAGAGCTTAAGGCTTGATTCTCGCCGGTAGTGCGAGAGCTACCTCAAACTCCCGTGAGATAGCACTAGTGTCGCGTTAAACACATCCGCAGTGTCTTTGCTCGCAACTCTTTGTGCTTTTTAAATAAATCTTTTTATTATTATTATTATTTCAGGTATTTAACGGGTCTTTTCTGAACCCACTGATTATACTAGCAGTCTAAGTATGGCCATTTTCCATAATACATAGATATATTTATCATTTAATATATCGAATCTACGATATATCGATCAAATCAAATTGTTTGTTTACTATATTATTGATTTACACTGTTCCGGGTGAACTGGAACGGTCGTATTAGAATATGGGTGTTATTCGGTTAAAGTTATTCGTCACCATTTTAATTTATTATTATTATTTAATTAGGTATTGAAAATATCAGACAATTTTGGTAAAACATTTTAAAAATTGATCCAAATAGTAAAAGTAGAAAAACAATCATTTAATTTATTTTGATACACAAGCCCTTAAGTGTAGATAAATAAATATATTTATATATTTAATGTGTTAAAATGACGTTGCTATCCCTAATTGGCACACGACTTACAAACTAACTTAAATATAGGAAATAAACAACACCCCACTCCCCAGCCGTTAATTCAGTAATGTGAAAGCGGGAAGCTCACATCTCAGCAATTATACATTTTTTGCCCATACCGGGAATCGAACCTGATAACCTAAGCTCAGTAATAAGACGTGCTAACGATTGAGCTAATGTGTCTGACCCAAACTACCATATATCTTTTTTTTTTTACTTACTCGAAATGTTTAGAAAATTCCTACAACGTTTTTGTTCAAAATGGGTATCAGGGGAGTATACACGCCGATGAAGAAAAAATTTTGGTCTTTCCAAAAATATAAAAATATAAAGTAATTTAAGATTAGATACCTGATTTTTGAAAATTTATAATTTAAAAAAATGGACATAGACAATTTTCTCGATATTTATATCTGTAGAGTATTTCAAATGCATATCAAAATAATATGTTTATTTTTCTGAGTAAAACAATTAAGTGGTAGTTTATTGATATAATTTTTGAAAATTGTGTTCCTAATTACAATATACTACATGAGAAAGTATATACTTACCATAGTGTGTTACAATTTATTTTATAAATAAAAGGTGACCGGGTGGTCTAGAGGTAAGGTGTCGGACTTCTGTGCTGGGGTCCGGGGTTCAATCCTCGGTTCCGGCACAGATTTATCTGATTACCAAACCCTTCCTTCACCTCTGACAAGACGTGTATTAATAACAACTTGTGAATGTGGGGAATGCCAGGCCTCCACCGTGGTTCGGATCCCACGTTAAACTGTAGGTCCTCCATTTCATCTCACAATCACCTTACCATTACACATTAGCGTGAGTGCGTATACAACCCGAACGGGTAGTAAGACGCGTTGCTAATAATAATAATAATATAAATAGAACGCATCACGGCCGTAGCCAGGGTTAGTGGGGGTTGGGGGGGGGGGCTGGTAGGCACATCCTCCAATTGCTGGAAGCTAGAAAAAATTCTAAATGATAAACAGTTCTAGAAGCTCTCTGAAGTGGTTTTTTTTCATGGTAATATAAACCCCCTAGCTGCTGAAGGCTTGAAAAATTTCTAAATATTAAACACTTTTTGAAGATCAGTAAAGTGTATTTTTATGGTAAAATAACCCCCAAAATTCTGAAGGATAGAAAAAATTCTAAATTTTTAACACCTCTAGAAGCTATCTGAAGTGATTTTTATGGTAACACAGCCCCCTAATTTGTATTTGAATCTTAAATTTGATATTGTTTGCACCATAAATAAAGCCATATATTTTTTTTGTTCATGAAATTTCACCGGGGGGGGGGGTTTAACCCCCCTCCCTTGGCTACGGACTTGGAACGCACCAAATATTGTTTTGAAAAAAATCACACATGAGTCAACACTAGAATTGAACTCGACACCTTTGGCTTCGAGTCATTGCTCTACCATTGGGATAGCCAGGTTAGTTCCTTAACTCGTTTTTGATTATTAACTAAGTAGCAATTATTAGGTAAATCATTTGCATGCTAAAATGTCTTAGGTTTTATTCCCTTGTGCAAATTTTTTTTAATATACAGGATGGGGCCGAAAAAAAAATTAGATGATTAGTAACTTGTAAAATTAATACTTTAATTGAAAAGTAAATTTTCACTAGGTAAATAAAAGCAAAATACACAAGGCCTTAGCCAGAAGAGGTTTGGGGGTTCAACTCCCCCTCCCCCCAAAATTTTATAAACAAAATATATAGGGCTTTATTTATGATTCAAACAATATCAAAATTAAGATACAAGTATAAGTTAAGGGGCTGTGTTACCATAAAAAGCACTTCAGAGAGATTCTAGAGGTGTTTAAAAAAAATCCTAGCCTTCGGCAGTTATGGTGTTATGTTGCCATAAAAAACACTTCAGAGAGCTTCTAGAACTTTCTATCATTTATAATTTTTCCTAGCGTCCGGCAATTGGGGGATGTGCCCCCCTGAAATTATTGGCTGGCTACCACCTTGAAAATACATAGTATATCTTTTCACTTTTTAAAGATAATGTCACTCAAGTGAGCTCCACCGAACGTCAGCCAAACCTCAGCACACTGTTTATCACTTTCCTCACCATAGATCATCATATTGTTTCCACCCTACCCTGTATATACGAATTAATATTTGTGATCCGTTAGTTATCTGCACCAGATGTTATTTTCAATTTATGGGAATTGGTATTTTGTCACGCTATTTAGAATCTTATTTAACCTAGAATAGCTATAACTTTTAATATTAAGCACGTGATATCATAAATATGAATTTAGTACCTGGATAACAAGACGAGAACCAATAATGGATTTATTTAATGTATTGGGTGTAAACATGGCGAGAAGCGTCTCCGCTTGACTTGGGCTAAGATTTAATAGCCTCTGATTGATTGGCAGTTTTTTTCCTTGAGTTGCTTATTCGTATTTTTATGGGTGGTAAAATAAACCCAGGTCGATAGGTACAAGGGTCGATATGTTTTTCTAGAACAATATACCCAGGTCGATAGGTACAAGGGTCGATATGTTTTTCTAGAACAATATACCCAGGTCGATAGGTACAAGGGTCGATATGTTTTTCTAGAACAATATACCCAGGTCGATCGGTACTAGGGTCAATATGTTTTTCTAGAACAATATACCCAGGTCGATAGGGCCAAACCATGAAAATAGATTAAAGTTCACCCTGCTACTTTTACTTCCTTTTTTTAGCACAGCGTCTTACTACCCGTTCGTGTAATACCTTTATGTACTAACTATTCTAGTTGTTTTAGGGATAGGGAGACTACATTTATAAGAAGTGTATCCATATTTGCGTGTGTACACCCGACTGAGATTCGAACCTTGATCTCCCCATCATCTGCAGTCTAGTTTACTACGAGAGTAGCGCGTTAGGCCACGTGGTCACCAAATTGGATTACTTCTTTTTAAGACAACAACTCAAATATTGGTTTGATGTGATTTATATCCATCCGTAGCTGGGTATGCGCTCAGTCCTTCAGCTGGTTAGTGCTGCCAGCACCATCTGGTAGAAATCTCATTTACTAGGAGAGTTCAGGAAATGTCTTTCTCGCCGAATTCCTATGAGTGAGCACGAAAGAGTCTACCAATATTGCCGGTAAAGTTATTTTTCACCTACTTTACTGGATTTATTTACATGTCACAAATGGCATGGTGGACGATGGCTTTACTTTCTTGTTAAAGGAAGTTTTGCTACAGATTTGTTATCATCAAACAATCATCGATCTCAGCTGTTGAACCAATATCATGTCAGAGTATCACTTACTCCAAACCACGATATAACACATTCCAATAATAATAATAATTATTATTATTATTATTAGCACCGCGTATTACTACCCGTTCGGGTTGTACGCACTTACGCTAATGTGTAATGGTAGGGTGATTGTGAGATGAAATGAAGGACCTACAGTTTAACGTGGAATCCGAACCACGGTGGAGGCCTGGCATTCCCACACATTCACAAGATGTCTTGTCAGAGGTGAAGGAAGGGTTTGGAAATCAGATAAATCTGTGCCGGGACCGAGGATTGAACCTCGGCCGTCCCAAATAATAAAATACCTAATACTAGAGTCGAGTGTGTAATAAATGTCACTATCTTTGTAAACTAGTTTGTAAGTCGTGTGATTGGATCCACTCGTGTTTATAATGTGCAATCTAAAAGTGTAATTAAATTCGCCGCAAGTTAAAAAAAATGTTATCCTGCAAAAATAATCCTCAAAAATATAAATAAAAATGAAACGGGGCTACTAATTTGTATTAAATTTTTGGCGCATGGAAAGGGTAACATTTAAAAAAATATATTTTATAACCGTAGTATAATTTGCATAAAACTTTTTTCTTTATCTTTTATAAAGTTGTATGTAAATTTCGCCATGCTCGTGACTGATATTAAAAAAAACTGTCCCTTATTTTTAAAAGAAATGACACAATCTGTACCCACTTTTTTAATTAATAAAAAATACTAGTAATAATAATAAATCTTATTTCTAAGGCGAAGTTAAGTCATTAGCGTTATTTGATCAAAGTTACTTACAAACTAAATAACTTTTAAAAGAGTGAACTTTCCTAAGAATTTGTCGTTAAACATGAGCTCAACAAAAGGAAAAAAAAGATTCTGATAAGTGAGATTACTTAATTTTTTTTATTATTGTTTTATCTTTTTGTGTAGCATTTTCTAGTAGAGTAATTCTTTTACACGACACAGCAGAACTATGCTACAAAGACGTCTGAAACACAATTTTCTCTAAACAAATGTGTCTTGTTATACTAAGTGCTATGATACGAGTTGAAAATATTCCATAAAAAAGTATTAAATTAAATTAAATTATGTTTTTCAAAAATAATAAGTAGAAAAAAAGTCAGTAAAATTATACTTAATATACAGGAAAACAGTCAAATTATATTAATTAATAACACAAAATTTCAAATTGAACTGGAAACGCATTCGCAAATTAATTTATTTCTACCAATGCATATTACTATATGTTTAGGTTATACAAATAATTATACATGATAATTATTCTAATGGGGTAGGGATGAGGAAGTAAGAGGTAATCCACTCATATTTGAGTGGAAGGAGGTGGGAAACCGTTTAGGGAAAAATCACCCTTAATAAACCCAACAGGGATTCGAACTCTGATCTCCCCGTCATAAGCAGGCCAATTCGCAAATAATAGAATGGATTCCATCTATGATATTGATGTGATTTATTTCTGTCTTGATTTTTATTCTTATTTCCATCGATAAATTTGTTTTGGACGCTTATCCAGAATGGTTTTAGTTAATATTATTTAAGGAGTGTAATATTAATAGTTTATATCTTAAGGTGATTGGCACTTTTCATTTGGCGTGAAATGCAGAGCCGTGGAAACAAACGGTTATATTCAAGAATTTGTATTGTTTTGCAATTTTCTTTTTGGAAACGGTTTGTTCAAGAATAGAAGCATGTTGATTAAGTTATACATTTTATATAAACACCTCCTCTATAGTTTTAACAGTGATCAAATATCGATAAAATTGACATTATTCAATGTAAAACTGCTGACTTCGTAACAACAAAATAAGAAAATGTAACAATTAATAAACATTGATTGATTAATTTAGAGGGGGTGTTGAAAATATTAACATAAAAATTGCACTCGTGGCCGAGAAAACTTACATTTCCAAACGTATGATTTTTCCGCAAGACCTGTCCGGTAGCTAGCACCATCTACGGTTTCCGTGATCCATCTGTTCTTTTTTGGCGCGGAAGGATACTTTGGTCGGTTGTGAAGCTCTGCCTACTAGGTTAAGAATCCCGGGTTTGATTCCTAGTATGGCTGAAATATTTATAATATTACTTATATTGGGGTTTCCCTTTTCACAGTGATGAATCAACATCCGGCAACTAGATGTTTTGTCTGTTCTAGAGTCAAGTTAGTTAATATACCGTGTGCTAATATAAAAAACATGTTCATAAAGTGCATGTTAAATATCTCTAGTAAAAAAAAAAATAACGGATGAGGAGATACAGGAATAAATCAGTAGTGGATCCGGTCTAGAAAACTGAGATTAACGTCCGGAAGGGTTCGTTGTGTTAACCACATTAAACTCTCTATATGTAAATCTAAATATATTGCTTTGCAACCAAGTATGAACAGTTTAGCAAAAAAAAAAGTTGAATAATAAAAAGTAGTGTTGGGTGTGAACTTTCAAGGGGATCTTCTTAAAACGTTTTAATTAAAATTATTTTCTGAAAGTTTAAGTTTCACACTATAATGGTTTTATACAGGTATAAAATGTGCTAAGAAAAAAGTGGAGAGGGAAGATGACTTTAATAACCAACTAAATATCTTGTTTTGAACCCCGATATTTTAGTAAGAAAATAAATGATCCAGTGTAGTCCAAGTTAAATATGCCAGCATTTTGAATTAATTATTAACTGCTTAGCTTCGATAACCACAAATACATGAGTTTTTTAAAGGCTAAGATAAATATAGCTCTTCCCCCATCGAATTATTATTTTTTTATTCCATACACAAAATCTCTAAATAGGCAACGTTGTTAAGTGACCCCAACCCCTTTTTATTTTCTCTCGACACCTCAAAGAGAAATTATTGTGATCCAAAAAAAATCGGACTCTAGATTTTAATAAATGTCAACGTTTCCTGGCCCCCTGAAACCTAAAATGGTAGTTTTCGTGATGCTGTCTGTCTGTACCTTGGCTAGAGTCAAAACTATTTTACAGATTGGGCTAAAACTAGGTATCTGGGGTGTTCATAATGCCCCCCCGAAGAGCTTTTTGGTATTAAATGTCAAACCATAAATTTAAGGGTAATCTACTGAAGGGGGAAAAAATCTATTTTCTTGAAATTTGCTTCAATGATTTTGATTAAATTTTATATTTAAACACTGTTTATCATTTTAAATAAGATGGCTATCCTAATTTTTGCATTAACAAGATTTTGAGGATACCTAATATAATGAAAATTTCCCAATTTTGATCATTTTTCTTCAACTATTTGAAATACAAAATAACTTATCATTATGAAAGTTTTAGTACTATCAAAGGTAAAAATCTTTTATTTGAAAGATATTTTTATAAAATATATATGATTTTTAATTCAAATCTTTGAAAATAAATTTGATTCTGAAGCTCTTTGGTTAACGAAGATGTTTCTCAATTTTTCTGCAACAGTGCTCCTAGCTCCTAATGCCATAGAGTAAGTAAGTAACGGTGTATATTATTTCATTTACGACCTTTGGTGTATTGTTTTGACAACAATGTATTAGCTCGTTTCACAAACCTTAAGAGTGTTTAGTAAAATATGTCTTATTTTAAGACAAAGGCGGGAGAAATTCTGTGAAGTGCACCGTACCATTTATTTTACGACATCAAGAACCCTGTCATGATGGCGTTTATACTACTCACAGATCAACATCAATAAGGTACAGATGGCGTGTTTCTTTTTTGTTTTTTTAATTCGTCGACTTTTGATCCTCTATGTTACACTCGTGTATTTGTTTTGTTATCAGGACCAGTCGAAGTGAAACAAGATGAACACAAATCATCCATCAGAAAGGCAAGGTAAACCAATCGCCCTGTTATCGGATTAACTTTTTTGACAGGTTAGCGGACAGCTTGGCAAGATAAAGGCGGAAGGGTACATAGATGTGAATTCATAAAGAGCAGGCGCGTGGGTGTTGCTCGCGTGTTGACAAAACAACAACGCTTGTTGGTCCTGATTGGAGGTCTGATTATGAACCACAGTAAGGAGATAGATTATTGATTCATACCACAGACACTGTCACAATTATTTATTATTATTTTTAGCATCACGTCTTACTACCCGTTCGGGTTATACGCACTTACGCTAATGTGTGATGGTAGGGTGATTGTGAGATGAAATGGAGGACCTACAGTTTAACGTGGGATCCGAACCACGGTGGAGGTCTGGCATTCCACACATTCACAAGTTGTGATTAATACACGTCTTGTCAGAGATGAAGGAAGGGTTTGGTAATCAGATAAATCTGTGCCGGGACCGAGGATTGAACCCCGGACCTCCAGCACAGAAGTCTGACACATTACCCCTAGACCGCCAGGTCACCCTCTGTCACAATTTAAAGAGAATTATTTCTGATTCTTAACACCTGTTTTGTTTTTATTTTAAGAGTTCTAAATGGTGTTGAGTAAAATTTGTCATACGGAAAATAAAATAATAAATATATTGTAGTTGATATCTCAAGAGATATAGGCCTATATTTCTTTTTTATAAATACATCTCACTACTCTATCAAGTTCTACGCATATATATACTAATTACTCTACTTGTTAGGGATTAGAAAGGTTTAATGCAAAGTAAGCGCACCCACATTTGCGTGTAGTAAGAGTGGAAAACCATTTAGGGATTAAAAAAAAACTCACAGCACCCGTCCGGGATCAAACCCTGATTTCACCGTCTTTGATAGTCTAGTCTAACGCCGGAGTGTAACTGTTTACAACCCTTTGGTTACATAGAACACACAATGTTGTCATTAGTCTGTAGAGGACATACCATCCCATTCATCATTTCATTGTAAGGAGAAAACAATTCACTCCCCCCCCCCCCCCCCACACCCTTTTGTTTTCCAATCCGTTTTACAAACAACCACAAGATCTAACTGGACAATAACATGATGGATGGACGGTTGTCAACGGGAAATTGTTCTACGGGTACAAATTTGTTTTTCAAACATTCGCAAATATATGTCAGAGAAAAATTATTTAATGACGTTGCTATTTTGTGAAGCGGGTTGCATCTCAACTAGACCCGCCTAAGCAGTCTAAGCACTATTACACCTAGACACCAATGTACGAAGTAGAAAGAGAGGGAAGAAAATTAGTAGTTCACCCTGAGAGGGCTCTTGTTTATCTAGTATTCAATATACAAAGAGAGATTTGGGAGGGAATAAAACGAAAGAAAAGGCCAGAGTTTTTGCAGATCTCATAACAAATAGTCGGGCTGTTGTTTTTTTTCGGCAAAGGGAATAAAATCGGATAACGTAGCCCCTTTCGACTCGAATAAGGTTATATGCTGCCAAATGTTCAACTCAAAGAATATATTTAAATGCGTCTATAACTGTAATTAACAAATATAATAGCTTGACTATCCAACACATCATACTCGGGGGCAGATTTACGTCTCTGCCGCCCATAGGCACTAAATAATTAGCCGGCCACTTTTCCTACCTTAGTTTCTAACCTTCTAAATCTCCCCTCCCCCCCCCCTCCCCTACACCCGTCATACACCGACACGTTTATATCATATACGCAAGTGCTATCTGTGGAATGATAGATAAAAAGTACTTACATTATTTTGTTATTTATTGTAGTGGGTTATAAGCGTAGTAAGAATCTAAGAAAAGACGTAAACAAAATTGAAATAATCAGTCTTACACTATCAAAATTCACAATTTCAAATATTACATAATTTAAAATTTAAAGTCTACATTAACAGACTGTATAACATGTTACTACAGATAAAATATTAACATGTACACAATAGTAAAATAGTCTACAGTATCTTTCGTTTTTATTTTTGCTGAGCTAACTGGTCAATGATTCCAGACAAATCCCTTTTACCCAATGAGTGAATTTCAATTAATACGATTGTGGGTGAATTAAGGCGATACTCTGTCTGTCATTTTGGTACCTAGTTACAGCAAACCACAACAATCACACACACGATGAAGCCATAAAAGTATTTTAACTAGCAGAAAAATATACGTGTTTTTTTTCATCATTCAAAATTTGCAACCGTAGGCACGTACCTACTTGGCCTATACGTAAATCCACCTCTGATCATACTATATCTACGTTCGATATATCTTACAAAAGGTTCACTACGTTACGGTCTTAGTAAACGGGCTATCTCGTGTCTTGCACTAATTGGCCAGACCTCTGACCTCCATCGTCTGGTTCAGACCTCTGACCTCCAACACAACTCATCCTAATTGCACTCATCAAAAGGGCTCCTGGGAGGTCAAACAATGGGTAATAATTCCTTTTGCAGCCTCTATTAAGCGAAAGATCTCCCGACCTATCCGGCCTGTCCTTTGGGAGTATCTTGGGATGTGGTGTTGAAAGAAAAGTATCGATACTGTACTCATTAACAGTATCGGGGGGTGGGGGGATATTGATACCGTATTAGTATCGAAAGAAAAGTATCGATACTGTAGTCATTAACAGTATGGGGGGGATATCGATACCGTATTAGTATCGAAAAAAATTATCGATATTGTACTCATTAAAAGTATCGGGGGGAGGAGAATATCGATACCATATTAGTATCGAAAGAAAAGTATCGATACTGTACTTATTAAAAGTATCGGGGGGATATCGATACCGTATTAGTATCGAAAGAAAAGTATCGATACTGTACTTATTAAAAGTATTGGGGGGATATCGATACCGTATTAGTATCGAAAGAAAAGTATCGATACTGTACTCATTAAAAGTATTGGGGGAGGGGAGAATATCGATACTATATTAGTATCGATACTGTACTTATTAAAAGTATCGGGGGGTGGGCGGAAAATATCGATACCATATTAGTATCGATAATTTTAATTTGGGAAAAAGGTTTTTTTTTATCTAGTATAATAATTTCAACTTTTGCATCATAATTACCTTTCCATATTTATCTAAACACTGAAAATTCTAATGGTTTTTAACAATTTAAAACAAATTTTACGCGATACTTTTTCGTTATCCAAATTCTAAAAAAAAAAAACCTTCCGTAATTTACTTATGGAAGGTGCCATTTTTTAGCTACATTGGTCGTTTATATACTATTATGATAGATTTATTAACTATTGACAAACAATAGGAGAATGGATGCCCTTTTCTGCTTCGTCTGCTTAAACAACTTATATAAACTTTTCTGCTTCGTCTGCTTGGGGCACCTTGAGGCGACAGTTAATTTAGTTCTATAAAAGCTTCTTTTGTTTAGTTTAAGCCTAGCATGAGTGAAGATAGTAGAAATGTTGTTTCTTTCGATACCGGAGTGTGGGTACTAATATCAATAAAAATATTGAGTAAAAATACTAGTATCGAAAGGAAAATATCGATATTAGTAAAGTATCGATACTATTTTCACATCCCTAGGATTAACTCTACCTTGAAATAGAAACTGGAACGTGTTTCCTGTAATGTCACCAACTAAGATTAACAAAATCTTGCCAAAAATGATAAAAACAATTTAATTTCCGGCTATAAAATTGATACATGATATTTTTTTTAAAAAAGGTCTTCTTTATTGATAAAATATTTCCCTGTAGAAAACATTCATTCCCTGTGGCCAATAATTCATCCCTGTAGATAGCATCCATCCCTTAGCCAACAATCATCCATGTGGCCAACACTCATCCCTGTGGATAACATCCATCCTGTGGCCAACACTCATCCCTGTGGATAACATCCATCCCTGTGGCCAACACTCATCCCTGTGGATTGCATCCATCCCTCTGGCCAAAATTACACAAAGCAAACCCTGAACCGATTTACCTAATGTGGCTCCGAGGCAGCTTTGCTTAATTTACCACTGACGTATCTAAGAGAAATGATTGATAATGATGCATTAAAGTAATTAATCATAATCAGTATATCTTTGGTGTAAAGCTTCTTCCAGAGATAAAATAAAATAATTTGCCTTGAGTCATAAATACTAATTATTAGTAGAACAGTTTCAGCATAAAACAAAAGCAAATATATTCAAATAATTCACAAGCTGACTAATTTGGTTAGTGCTATTTCTGTGGTATGGGGGGTGGGGGTTAGAGACCCCTTCTAAAAGAAGGGGTGCTCTTCAGCCTCCTTCTATCCCCCTAAATTGTTGTTATTATTTAATTTATTTTTACACTTCCTAAATTTCCCTGCAGCCTTCCCTCGACCTCTTTTATAAAGAAATAATCTTGTTACAACCATGTTTTATATTGATGAGGTCCCATATTTCGATCACGGGGGAGGGAAAAAATTAATAATTTTAAGTTCAACATTACAGAGATTTTAAACCTGCGCTGTCCTAAGTTATATTAATTTGTTACACAATAGAATCTCGAAACTCAAGCTTCAGTTAAATCCGAGCTGGTTTTGGGGGTGGGTAGGGGGGAGGAATATATTTTGGACTATACAGAGGGGTAGTTTGATGCAAAAATTGATCCCTTTTACCACCCCTTTGGTACCTAAAAATATTACAACTTCTATAACGTTGAAGTGGGGGTGTAAATGATGAGAGAAAATGTAATTGTTTTTGCAGTTTTTATAGCCAAACTTTTTTTGGCCAAAATTTGCTTTTTATTAACATAAAGTTTAATTTTCTTCACTCGGTGAATATCTTCAGTTTTGTAATTTAATGTAAATTTTTTTCTCTTATTTAAAAATTTTGACACCTAATTCCGCTATGCTGATGACAGATATTCAACAATTTTTACATCACCGTGTGAAGAAAATTAAACTCTAAGTTTCCACTGGAGCAATATTTTATTTATCATGACAAAAAAGTTTTTTTTGTTTAAAACCTGCAAGCACACAAGCCTTGTTCGCGTTTCCCACATCCTCACCTTAACATAATTTCCCCCACCCCTCCACCCTTCCCTTATCTTGTGTTGAATGTGTTTGAATTAATTATTTACCTAGTTCGTTCCTTTTGTACATTCATTGTATTGTGTGCAGTTGGTAGTTTTTCGTGAATTTTGTTTGTCTATTTTGTTTATTGTGTTGCTATTTTTTTTAGGTTTTTCAACAGATTTCTTCATCTGCAATGTTACCATTTCGGCTAATCGAGTAGTTTTCGGTAATCCGAAGGTAGTTTCGTAATCCGAGGTAGTTTCAGTAATCCAAGGTATTTCGTAATCCGAGGTAGTTTTCGTGATCCAAGGTAGTTTCGGTAATCCGAGGTAGTTTTCGGTAATCCAAGGTAGTTTCGGTAATCCGAGGTAGTTTCGTAATCCGAGGTAGTTTTCGGTAATCCGAGGTAGTTTTTCAGTAGATTCAAGGTAGTTTCGGTAATCCGAGGTAGTTTTCGGTAGATCGGAGGTAGTTTCGGTAATCCGAGGTAGTTTCTGTAATCCAAGGTAGTTTCGGTAATCCGAGGTAGTTTCGGTAATCCAAGGTAATTTCGGTAATCCGAGGTAGTTTTCGGTAATCAGAGTAGTTTCTGTAATCCAAGGTCAGTTTCGTAATCCGAGGTAGTTTCGTAATCCAAGTAATTTCGTTAATCCAATGTAGTTTCGGTAATCGAGGTAGTTTCGGTAATCCAAGTAGTTTCGGTAATCCGAGGTAGTTTCGTAATCCAAAGTAGTTTCCTGATAATCGTGGTATTTTGTTCCATGCATGATGCAGCTTGAAATATCAAGACTCGACTGTAACGCACCAAATACAGCCTTGTATTTATTGTTTAAGGACGAGTTCTATAAGAGAAACTTTATTTTAAAGTTTATTTAGACTAAACATTTATCTTGAAAGTGGTTTATTTTTTTTTTTAATGAGTTAAATCAATATGACGTTTATAAAATATAAAGTGAGATAAATAAAGTTAAATATATTTTAGCATGGCAATTTGATTATTAGAGGGTTTTTTTCTTACGGTTTAAGCCAACATTTTATATTTTTGTTTGTGTAAAATATTAAAATTGTAATAAAACTGCAAATAATACTTGTATTTGCACAGAATATGACTTACCCACTAGGGATATTCCAATATTTACATCAGTGTGTTAAGGATGAGGAAGGTTGAAACTTAGAGTAAGTCTACCTGCATTCGCGTGGAGGGAGAGTGAAAAAAATTTAGAAAAATGTAATTTGCTTACACTGCGTCTTACTAGCCGTTCGGTTAATACGCTTATCTAGAAAAAAACCACCCTCAGTTCACCCGACTGGAATTCAAACCCGATCTCCCCATCATCGGAAGTTCAATCTATTGAGAGAGTGACGCGTTATACCACTAAACCACCGAAGCGGGTGTGTTTTATAATCAAATAAAATGTAAAAAATAAAACTCACTTGATGAATAAAGAAAGAACATAGCGGTAACAATCTTTCTCTAACGGAAATTTGAAAAATTAAAAAAAAAAAAAAAATGAAGACAACTTTTCCTAAAACGAGCTATGACTTTACCGAAGCTTGCGTTATTCAAAAACCAGAGCGGCGGCGCCCTTTTGACCTTTGTGAGGTTGAGGGTATGCATTATTCATGAAGAAAGTAAAGGGCAGGGGAGGAACAGAGGAGGGGGATGTCTGTGTAAGGTGTCGGGGATTATCACTAAAGCCCCTGTTAGGTTTTATTAGTTTCTAAAACATTGCAGTCCCCCTTTTTTTTTTTCCAAAAAGGGATGCACGTGAATACTAACTTTACTATCCTTAGGAGAGGTAATCTGTATGTTCACACTAATGGATACTGAGGGGGTAGTGTTTAGAGGAAATGTAGACCTATTTTCGTGGAGGTGGAAAAGGGGGGAGGGGGATATTTAGGAAATAAATATATTGAATGTGAGATGGAATGTGACGCAAGAACAGGTCAGGGATTTTTACAATTTTCATAGCTAAACCTTTTCTTTTTTTGCCAAAATAAATAAAATATTGCTCCAGTAGAGAGATAAGAGTTTAGTTTTCTTCACACGGTGATATCAACAGTTGTTGAATATCTATCATTAGATGAGAAACTTTTTAAATGTAGAGAAAAAGTTTTCATTAAATTTCAGGATACTCATGACAGATCTTCAACAACCATCAGGTGGCTGTGAACCATAAACCTCTCCAAAGTTTATAAAGATATTGCTTGAATCACAACCCCTTGACGATCATTACCTCAGCCGAGGCTTGTACGTAAAAAATAACCCAAATTAAAATAAATACATATATCACATTTGTCCACTTGTTTTATAAATAAACATAGATTTAAAATGTGTAAACATAATCCTTCATAAACATAAATTTCAATGCAAACTTCCCAATAAAATGTCGGCTATGTTTCGTTTTTTAATCCTTATAAAATGTTATTCAAAATAAATTTTAACGGCACATCACAAAGTAAGATATTTACTTAAAACTTGTAAGATTTGTGAAACGAAATAATATACACTGTTACAGAAACACGGAGAAAAGAGATACATTTCTCTGTCCACCGTGGAGCATAACAATATATACCAATAATTTAAAAGTGCTCCATATTTTTTTTTTCTTATAGTTTGGACACTTCGTTTTATAAAACCATGTTTTAAATAACTTTTTTTTTTACTTTCAATAGCAATACAACTTTAACCAACTATTTATTATTTGAAATAGTTGCGGATTTGATCAAGATTTGAAATCTCCACTAAGTACTCAAAGTCAATTTCATGGTATGGTTGCCATTTTGTTTGTAATGTCAAACAATACCTAAAAACGAAATTTAATCAAAACCGTTAGGACATATTTTGAGAAAATCGATTTTATCTCTTTTTGCCCTTCAGTAATCTGCTCTTAATTTTAAGGTTATACATCTAATTCCAAAAATTCCTTGAGGGTAATCTTATGAAAGGCCCCGGATACAAAGTTTTAGCACGATCGGTAAACTGGTTTCGTCTATAAGTCAAGAAACAGACAGACAGACGGACGGCATCTAAAAAAAAAAAGTTTTGGGTTCATTGGGTCATAAAATGTCGATAGCCATCAAAAACTCGAGCTCGATTTTTGTTAACGATCACAATACTTACTCTACCCTATGGATCACGAGAAAAAAAAAAGGAACAAATGAAAACAAATTTTGCAAGCGTGGGTTTATTCCTGCAAACGAGGTAATAGGTCCGCGTAATGGAATATTGGGCAATCATTAAAATCTGCTGCCGTAATCCGAGGTCTACCCTCCCTGCGGGCATGCGCAGTGTCCCCGGAGACAGTATGGCATTGTTGTGCTTATGGGCGGGAGGAGGGAACGAGGTCGGTTCCGCGCCTGCGCTGAAAGAGACACAGGGTTGTTGTTGAAGCACAGTACGGAGAGAAAAACACCAAAAACACGAGGCGATAGGAAAGTTTTGAATTGGCAGAAACTTTATTAATAGTCCTTTTTTTTTTTTGCATCCGTATTTCAGACTAAAATTTTGAAATATTTTCATATTTTTAAAGTGCCCTTAGGTTTGTTGTGTTGACCTTTTTTGTGCCACTAACAATATGTGACCATTTTGAGAAACTTAGATTTCGAATCTTGGAAGGGTGTTCATATTTTAGGTTGCACAGAAGCAGGAAGGGTAAATTAAAAAAACAAAATTACTATCCCCCCCCTGCTCTGCGCCCTACTACCCCTCCTGGATGTACTCATTTAATTCCGCCGAAACTCAATCCGGTGGTCAAATATCTAAGGCGTCAATCTCTTGCGATAGGCTAGACTGCTAATGTCAGAGAGACTGGGGTTCAAGTCCCAGTTGGGTGTACTGAAGGTGTTTTATTCCCTAAATCATTTCACACTCTCCATCCACGCAAATGCGGATACACTTCCTCTAAATTTAACCTTTCTCATAGCCACCTCGCAGGCGTAGTTGGCTGAAGATTTCGTTTCATTTTGAGCCAGAATGCTGAGGATGGGGAGATCGAGGTTCGAATCTCGGTCGGGTGAACTGGAGGTGGTATTTCCTAAACGGTTTCCCCACTCTCCCTCCAACCATAATGTGGGTTCACTTTCTCTAAATTCAAACTTCCAAATTCCTAATCCATTAGCGTAATTAGTACTCAAGCAAATAACCCGACAGGGTAGTAAGACGCGGTGCAAAAAAAAACAAAGTAATCACTTTGTTTTTTATTTATTTTCAAGTGTATATTTTTATTCAAAGCGAGTGTACGTCTTTCTTTTTATTGCCTGTACTCGTGTTCGCGTGAGACTCCGTTGTCGAGTTATCGGCTGTTGAGTCAGACACTTATTGCATCTGAAGATACCGCTTGCTTGACTTTCTGATGTCTTCTAGTAGTAACTTCAGAAGACAATAATACCACCATTTGTATCGGCAGCTGGAAAAAAAAAACTTCTACATGGCACAAGAAAAAAAACTACATACGTAAAGAAATTTGGCAATATATCACGAGTGTTACAAGCGAGGAAGAGGGTAGGAGGGAGGGTGATAGTATAATTTTACATTCCCGTTGTTGTTTTTTTATGATATTTTTTATTATGTTTTTCTAGCACAGCTATTTAACACCCGTTCGGGACGCTTATGATGCCTACTAAGAGCCGGTCTTATGAATACTAGATAACTATTGTTATCATGAGGTTAAAGTTTGTTTCCAGATAAAGCTTATCAGCCACGTTAATATTTTACGCATATTATGAACTGAATTTATCTGCCGGATATATATAGTTTTATTCAGAACACGCAAGGTACTGTTTTTACTGGTGCACGCATGCGTATAAGCCCTGCTTCTACCGCTACTACCTGGCAAGTGGCGAGAACGCTCAACATTGGTTAAATAATGGCGGCTAAACGAGTGCGAGTCAACAGATGGCGTCACGTGGGTGCAGAAGCTAGATTGTCTCTCAAGTACTAATTTCGGTTTCTGCCAAAATGTGGTCAATATTTGGGTACAACGTTTACAAAATTTAATTTATTGTACTCACATTTTGATAATTTGTTCTTATATAAATATAGCTCTACAGATAGTTTGTCAGTTTATATAAAAGTGTGAATTAAATTTTCTAACTTTATGTAGTTAGATCCCGGGCCTGTGCTTACTAAACACGTGAACTAAGATTTTAACCTAAAAACAGATTCTGATAGGCGAAACCTCATGAAAAACAATGCGTCACTATGGCGAGAACCATTTTAACTTCCAGATAAAAGTTATCAGGTATTAAATCTACCGATAAAAATGTGATGGAGAAATACATTTTATCTGGCAGATAAATGCTATATGGCAGTCATACGACGCACTTTTAATTTATTGATCAGAAATAAATATTTATCTGCCAGATTAATATTTATCCATGAGTCATAAGACCAGCCCTCGTGCTATTGGTTTTAGGGATCAAGAAGATATCCTCGGTACACCCGACCGAGATTCGAACTTTGATCTCAACGTCATCAGAAGACTTAGTATATTGGAAGATTAGCGCCTTAGATTATGTGTCCACTTAAACGGGTAATAATTTGTTTCAGATATGATACGATACGATTGTGTCATATCGTTAATTTTCTTGTAGTCACCCAGTGGTCTACGGACCACAATTTGATAACCACACCCCTAGTGTACTCCCCCCTGTATTCGGCCTCCATAACCGTTCAGCCAAGGCGGATCCTCAGATGTCCCTAAAGGTTTAAAAGACGTGTGTACCAACTGTGGAGAAACTCTCCTTTGTTAACGTTCTGGCCCACTTCTAGGTCGCATGTCGGTTGTAATCGAACGGAGGGATCTAAGTAATTGTGATTACAAGTATGGTCCGAAAGAATTTCCCGAGCTTACGTTCCAACTACAGTCCGATTTAGAAGGTCTTGACAAAAACAAAAGTTACTAAAACAATATACCATTGTCTATATAATATTACTAATAAAATAGTAAAATGTGATCAATGTTTGCCGTAAAACCCATGTTTGTATTTTATTCCTACCAAATTCTTAAATATAACACTAATGAGGTTTATCTATATTCTGCTTGTCTGGGCTATATAATTCGTAGCCCAATTTATGGAAAGACTAACCTAGCCAGTACTAATGTACCGTTGTACTAATAGTACATCCTTTCAGTGGAGACTCTTTACATGTCCCGATGAGATGAGAAGATGGTGCGTGTGAGGGTGGGTGATAGTGCGTGTGAGAGCGATAGAGCGTGTGAGGGTGATAGTGAGTATTAGGGGGTGGAATCAGGGAAAATATTTAAACCTAACTTAAGTCTAACTAACTAAACCCTGGTGACCGTTGGGGTAACTACTCTTTTGGGAATGCCAAGCCTCCACCGTGGTTCGGATTCCACGTTAAACTGTAGCTCCTCCATTTCATCTCACAATCATCCTACCATTACACGTTAGCGTAAGTGCGTATAACCCGAACGAGTAGTAAGACGTGATGCTAATAATACTCTTTTGGGAAAAATAGCCAAAGTACAAGCCGGGAATCGAACATTGGACCCTTAGGTTTGTAGCCAAGTGCACTGACCACTATACCATGGGGCTGGTTTCTAATGAGATTGTTAGCGTTCTTTTGTGTGGTTGAGTGGTTGAGTGGTAATATACTTAGGAAAATTCTGTTTACCCTGAAATAGTACGACCTCGGTTCAAACCCGGACGAGGTAACACAACTTCTTTTGGATAGGGATTAAAGCCGTTGGTCCCAAGGTGTTTTTGGTAAGTAAAAAAACCTTGGAAGGTTTGTGAGAATAACTTTCCCTGCAAAATTGATAGGCTCTTTCACTCTTGCTCATATAAATTCTCGTTTACTGTTTCATCAGTCGGTTCAGAAAGTGCACGTTAAATACCTCAAGTAAGACGTAAAGAGACATGATCTCATAGGTCGAAAATTCTCACTATTAAAATACTTTCTCTTTTTATGAGAAATTAACGAGATCAATAAACATCAGGATTAAATAAAATATAGAAAATATATTCATGCGCCGTGTTTAGTTTTGTTTACGTATCTATATGTGTTTTTTTTTACTCAACGTAACTTAACACGACCCGCCTCGGTGGCTAAGTTGGCTAACGCGCTAGTCGTGTTGAGCTCGACTGCCGAGGACGGGGAGATCGAGGTTCGAATCTCGGTTGGGTGAACTGGGGGTGGTTTTTCCTAAATGGTTTTCCACTCTTCCTCTACGCAAATTCGGGTTCACTTCCTCTAATTCAACCTTCCCAATTCCTAATCCATTAGCGTAATTAGTACTTAAAGCGTATAACCCGAACGGGTAGTAATACTCGGTGCTAATAATAAATAAATAATAAACCTAACACGAAAATAATACCATTTTGTCCACCCCCCTTCCGCTGATAAAACAACGTTCTGGCATCCCAGGAGAGTAAAAAAACATTTTGGAACAAAAAAACACCTTCAGGGTTTGAACCCCGTTATCGGCAAACCAGAATATTGCGAAAATGATGCCTTTAGATTTTGGAGTATCCGATCTACAATTCGGAGTTAAACGTATTTTAAAAATTCGTAAATAATTGTGGACATTTACTTATTTTTTGACCCGCTTCGGTGGCCGCACGGTCTAAGACACTACTCTCGCAGTAGACTAGATTACCGATGACGGGGAGATAGAGGTTCGAATATCGGTCGGGTATACTGAGGGTGGTTTTTCCAAAATAGTTTTCCAATCTTCTTCTATGCAAATGTGGTTACCCTGCCTTTAAATATAACCTTCCTGATCTCTAAAGCCATCAGCGTAATTATAACATAAGCGTATCATCCGAACGGGTAGTAAGACGCGGTGATTAAAAAAAATACAACTTATTTTTGTCTGTCAAACAGATAAATTAAAAAATTCCTGCGTTATCTTTTAGAAGTCAATTCTAATTTTTTTCCGTCACAAAGTAGAACATGCGTGATGTTTTGTGCGTGGCCCAAAGGTCCGGTTATGTAAGAGCTCACTCACGCAATCTAGGAATGCGTGGCATCCGGACAAGAAGCGTGCGTCGAATAACTTGATGTGGTCTACCCTTTGAACCCCCCCCCCCCCTTCTGCTCCCCTCTTTCGCCCACAACCACTTCCCTAGCTCACCTTTTATTGGATCGCAACAAAGTACACTATGGTCCGATAAAATATAGAGACAAGGGAAGTAATATATATGGATGGATACGGAGGAATTACAACCTTCAAGAGATAGCGAGGCATTATTTTTTAGCAATAAATTTGTCTTAATTATTCATTTTACAAATAATTAGTGGTTATTGGGTGCTATAAATTTCATAACACTTCAATTCACTACCAGCCTAGAAGAATAATTTAAAAAAAAAATGTTTTTATTAATAAATAAATAGTAAGTATCGCGTCTTAGTACCTTTATGGATATAACCATTTATTAATTTACTGGGATAATATATCCAACCGGTGATCAAACCCTATTATACCCGCCATAGGCACTTTAGACTATTGCGATAATGACACATTAAGGTGAGTGTTGTTTTGTTTTTTGCAATTTTTTAAACAAAACACGTCTTAGGACAAAATAAATAAAAAAATCTCCAGTAGAATCCTATAGTTTAATTCTCCTCACACGGTGATATCAACAGTTGTTGAATATCTTTCAAGAGTTTCCTGGAATTTAAAGACAACTTTTTCTCTTCATTTAAAGAGTTTCTCATCTAATACCGCTATGCTCTTGACAGATATTCAACAACTGTCGATATTAACATGTGAAGAAAATTAAACCACTTTTTTACTGGAACAATATTTGATTTATTTTGGCCCAAAAAATGTTTTGATATAAAAATTGCAAAAACATTTACCTTTCTAGGGTCCTTTTACACCACACCTTCGAGTCAGCGATTTTCAAACTTTTTTTCAACTCAAACTCACCAACAAGCTAAGATTGTCAAAGTACATCATAAGCTTTCTTATAGGAGATTTTACCATTAAAAAATGTGTTTAAAAGTTAATAGTTGTGTTTAAAAGTTTAATAGTTGTAACTCTCGTATATTATGTGTTTTTCTAAAAAATACCTTCACCTCTGACAAGAAGTGTATTAATCACAACTTGTGAATGTGGGGAATGCCAGGCCTCCACCGTGGTTCGGATCCCACGTTAAACTGTAGGTCCTACATTGTATCCCACAATCACCCTACCATTACACATTAACGCAAGTGCGTATAAGCCGAATGGGTAGTAAGATGCGGTGCTAATAATAATTCTAAAAAATAATATTGATCATCCGGGATTTAAAGAGATTTATTCTTTAATTCCATAATTTTTTCTCGTATTTTTTTTTATCTTCCCTCACAATCCGGTGTCACACATACTAGGCCTTCACCGTTCACGGCACACCGGTTGCAAAAAAAGTGTGCCTTAATTAGACCAATCAATCACCAAATCAGAACTTCTTGCCTTTGTTTATTTTAAAAGCACCACGTCTTACCACCCGCTCTGGTTATACGCGTGCTAATGGATTTAGGGAATAGGAGGGTTATATTCTAAGGAAGTATACCAGCATTTGGGTGGAAGGAGAATGGAAAAAACATTTTGGGAAAACCAGCCTCAGTACACCCAGCTGAGATTCGAACCCCGATCTCCCCGTTATC